>JAWHQI010000238.1:507500-1792500 GCA_033032865.1 Dactylorhiza incarnata | reverse complement strand
CAGCAGGCACGCAAGAGCTTTTAGAGAGTATGGCCATGAATACGTATCAATGGAGAACACCTTGGTCGCGCCCAAATAAACCGGCCGAGATATATGAAGTTGATACGATTTCAAATTTATCTGTCCAGGTTGAGCTTTTAAATAGAAAAATAGAAGAGATGACTGATTCATTTTCTACACCTACCTGGGGATCCCCCTCCACCATTTCCGAACATGTGGATTACTTGGGTAATCCGAATCGGCCAACCTTTAATTCGGGAAACACTCATTATGGTAACACATATCACCCGGGTTTTAGGAATCACCCCAATTTCTCTTGGAGTAATCCAGGGAATGCGGCACAACCACCCAACACAATCCCACCTGGCTTTCCTCCACCACTAGCCCCAAAAGCTCCCACAATTGAGGAAGTGTTCACCAAATATGCAGCAACTAACGACACAAATATCTGGAATCCTACCGGATCTGTTCGCAATTTTGAGAATCAAATTGGGCAAATTGCAAAGATGCTCTCCGATCGACAACAGGGAGCACTACCGGGCAATACGAAGCCCAACCCAAAGGAGCAAGCAAAGGCTATCACGTTACGGAACGGGAAGGAGGTAACTACTCCTGCAAAATTGGTTGAACCAGAGGTAATCATTTCTCCATCTTCTCCTCCTCCTCAAATTATAACGCAAAATAAAATTAAGGAATTTCAACCACAACTTTCCTATCCGTCTAAATTAAAAAAAGATCGGATGGATGAGCATTACGGAAAATTTTTAGACATGCTTAAACAAATTCATATTAATCTACCGTTTTGCGAAGCCATCGCACAAATACCGAAGTATGCTAAATACCTCAAGGATCTTTTATCCAATAAAAAGAAACTTGAGGATATTTCTACCGTTCAATTGAACGCGGAGTGCTCGACAGTTTTACTTAATAAATTGCCTAAGAAATTAACCGATCTGGGTAGTTTCTCAATTCCATGTTTATTTGGCGATTTCTTAGTAAAACATGCGTTGGCCGTTCTAGGCGCCTCTATAAATTTGATGCCTTATTCTCTTTTCCAAAAATTGGGTTTAGGAGAGCCTAATCCTACGAGAATAAGCATCCAATTGGCGGATCGATCAATAAAATACCCAATGGGTATTATCGAGGATGTGCTTGTCAAGGTTGATAAATTTATCTTTCCGGTAGATATTGTCATCCTTGACATCGAAGAGGACACCGAGGTACCACTCATTCTCAGTCGCCCTTTCCTTGCCACCTCGCGCGCCATAATTGATGTTAGTAATGGTAAACTTCTCCTTAGAGTCGGAGATGAAGAAGTTACCTTTACTATCAATTCTTCTATGAAAAATACGTTCTCAAATGACGACTCTTGTTTTTTCTTGGAGGCTTCACCTGATGAAGACTCCATTTTATTTTCTGAATATATTTCACCGTCATCTTTTTATGATGAAGACTTTGAAAATCTCGATCTTATTTCTCATGAAATTATTGATGGCACGATCACTCGCGCACCTATTTTTGAAATTTTAGAATTAGGTAGTGATCGTTTAAAAACTTCTTATGAAGAACCTCCCGTGCTAGAATTAAAAAAATTGCGTGATCATTTAGAATATTTATTTTTAGCGGAGGATTCTAAGCTTCCCGTAATTGTGTCGGCATTTCTGTCCGATGAAGAAAAATTAAAATTATTAAATGTTTTAAAACTTCATCGCCGCGCAATTGCGTGGAAAATTTCGGATTTAAAAGGGATTAATCCCTCCTTTTGAACGCATAAGATTTTATTGGAAGAAAATTCACGCAAATCTATTCAACCACAACGCCGCCTAAATCCTAATATGAAGGAGGTGGTTAAGGCGGAGGTAATCAAATTATTAGATGCGGGCATCATCTATCCGATTTCGGATAGCTCTTGGGTCAGTCCGGTCCAAGTGGTGCCAAAGAAAGGAGGATTAACGGTAGTGCCAAATGATAAAAATGAATTAATCCCAACTAGAACCGTTACCGGATGGCGGGTTTGTATTGATTATCGTAAATTAAATGATGCAACCCGTAAGGATCATTTTCTTTTGCCGTTCATCGACCAAATCCTTGAACGATTATCCGGACACTCGTTTTATTGTTTTCTTGATGGTCTCTCAGGATATTTTCAAATCTCAATTGCTTCCGAAGACCAAGAGAAAACAACCTTCACTTGTCCGTTTGGCACCTTCGCCTATCGTAGGATGCCATTTGGGTTATGCAATGCGCCGGCTACATTCTAGAGGTGTATGCTAGCAATTTTTGACGAACTAGTTGAGGATATTATGGACGTTTTTATGGATGATTTCTCCGTTTTTGGAGATTCATTTGATTTATGTTTGATTAACCTTTCTCGCGTTTTCCAACGATGTGAAGACACAAATTTAGTGTTAAATTAGGAGAAGTGACATTTTATGGTACGGGAAGGTTTGGTTTTAGGCCATAAAATATCTAGTAAGGGTATAGAGGTGGATAAAGCTAAAATTGAAATAATAGAAAAATTACCTCCCCCTTCAAATGTTAAGGCCGTACGTATTTTTCTTTGGCATGCCGGTTTCTATCGCCGGTTTATAAAAGATTTTTCTAAAATAACTAAGCCCCTCACTCACTTATTAGAAAAAGATGCACCGTTTGTTTTTGATGAAAATTGTTTGCATTCTTTTTCTATTATTAAAGAAAAATTAATAAACGCGTCGATTATGATAGCTCCCAATTGGGATCTTCCTTTTGAGATTATGTGCGACGCTAGTAGTTTTGCCGTTGGTGCAGTCTTAGGACAAAGCATAAATAAAAATTTTCATCCTATATATTATGCGGGCAAGACACTTACTGACGCACAAGAAAATTACACAACAACCGAGAAAGAGCTCTTAGCCGTAATTTTTGCTTTTTATAAATTTCGTTCCTATCTTACTTTATCTAAAGTAATTGTTTTTACCGATCACTCGGCTTTATGTTATTTGCTAACAAAAACTGATGCCAAGCCAAGATTGATTAGGTGGATCTTACTCTTACAAGAATTTGATTTGGAGATCCGGGACAAAAGGGGAGCGGAAAATTTGGCTGTGGATCATCTTTCTCGGTTGGAGAATCCCAATTCGGAGGAGCTCATAGAGGAGGAAATTAATGATACTTTTCCCGAGGAACGCCTCCTCGTTATTCATAAGGTAATAGATCTCCCCACCCCTTGGTTCGCCGATTTCGCAAACTACCTTTTGCAAGATTTCTCCCAAAATATTTTTCCTATCAAGAAAAGAAGAAATTCTTTTCCGATTTGAAAAATTATGTTTGGGAGGATCCATTCCTTTTTCGAGTTTGTGCGGACCAAGTGGTGCGTAGGTCTGTATCTCATGAGGAGGGCGCTCAAATTCTGAAGCATTGCCACGAGGGACCCGCCGGTGGGCATTATAAAGCAAATCTTATGGAGCGGAAGGTACTTGAAGCGGGCTTCTATTGGCCGAGCATCTTCAAAGATGTCCACGCACAATGTAAGTCGTTGTGAACAATGCCAACGCTCAGGTAATATCTCTCGCCTTGATGAAATGCCTTTAAAATCTATTTTAGAAATTGAGGTTTTGGGGGATCGATTTTGTCAGCCCGCTACCAGTCTCTTTTGGAAATCAATATATTTTGGTAGCGGTCGATTACGTATCTAGGTGGGCGGAGGCGCAAGCCCTTCCCACCAATGATGCCCGAGTCGTGACCAAATTTCTCAAAAAACTCTTTTCTCGATTTGGAACACCGCGGGCAATAATTAGCGATAGGGGAACTCGATTTTGTAACGCCCAATTCACTAAAATTTTATCTAAATATGGCGTTACACATAGGATGACCACACCCTATCACCCCCAAACAAGTGGCCAAGTAGAAGTGGTTAACCGTGAATTAAAATGAATTTTAGAAAAAACGGTTTCCACCAATAGGAAGGATTGGTCGCTTAAACTCGATGATGCTTTATGGGCCTATCAGACCGCGTACAAGACCGCCATCGGTTTTACGCCGTATCGATTGGTCTATGGAAAAACATGTCATTTACCGGTCGAGCTTGAGCATCGCGCCTTTTGGGCGCTTAAATTTCTTAATCTAGATAATAGTGTTTCTTCCGAGCTCCGCAAGTTCCAACTTAATGAGTTCGATGAGTGACGCTCCTTTGCTTATGAAAGTAATAAATTATACAATGAGCGCACTAAATTTTATCATGATAAGAAACTTAGGCATCCTAAAGTTTTTCGACCGGGAGACCAAGTTCTCCTCTATAACTCGCGTTTACGTCTTTTCCCGAGAAAACTTAAGTCCCGTTGGTCCGGCCCCTTTATCGTCAAAGAGGTTTGGCCCTATGGGACCGTTTCAATAATGCATCCCGAAAAAGGTGAATTTAAAGTGAATGGGCACCAGTTGAAATTATTTTTCTCCGGCGATAATCTTCATGAGCACCGGGAGGAGATTCTTCTTCCAAACACCTAAATCGGCGTGCCACCATGGTCGAGCTCAACGACCGTAACCAAAGCGCTCTTGGGAGGCAACCCATGTTTTTTATTTTATTTTTCTTCCGTTTTAAAAAAAAATTTAAGTATTTTTATTTTTGTTTTAAAAAAAAACATATAAAACTCAAAAAAAAAAACAATAAAAAAAATTTATTTTATAATTTTTCTTCTATTTTGAGGTTTTTGCAGGGTTTGAGGAGATTTGCAAAATAACGTACGCTCACACGTACATGAAACTCCGCACTGCAAGTCGGTATTTTATGTTTTTATTTTTACTACCGTATTTTTATGCTTTGTTTTACAAACAAAAAAAATAAAGTACCAAAAAAATTTAAAAAAAAAAACAAAGAAAAAAAAATCAAAAAGATTTTCTTTAATTGTCCACGCCCATCGGTAACGGGCGTGACTTGGCGGCGTGGCCACTCTGGGAATCTGTTCCGGAAGTTCTTTTTTTTTACTTAGGTAATTCCGTCTCCCGCCCCTGTCACGGGCGTGTTAAATACCGAGTCACGGGCGTGACCTAGACGGAAGATCTCCGTCTCGATTCCGTCGTCCGAGTTCGACGTTTGTAGTTCACGCCCGTGACTTGAAGTTACACGCCACGACGTCACGGGCGTTTCTTGTCCGCGTGTCCGTGTTGTGAGTCCATCTTCCGAGACATTGACCCGGTCAATGCCTCGGGGCCTTTATTTTTACACGCCCCAGTGTCACGGGCGTGACTCTGGGGTGTGGTTTTTTTCCCCACCTGTAAGCCCCCGATTCCCGAGCCCCGCTTTCCAGCTTTTTAAAGTTACATGCCCCCTGTCACGGGCAAGACAAGGGAGCGTGACCCATTTTTTTCCCTATTTAAAGGGCTTCACCCTCTCCATTTTCTCCACACCTCTCCTTCTTTCTCTTTTCCATTTTCCTTTTCCTTTGAGCCAATTTTCTCCCAATGCCTCGCCATCACGCTCGTTCCACCGCTTCCTCTTCTGAGCACCCGCGGATCCCGCCGCAGCGGAGGCTATGCTTCTTTTTGACAACCCCACCCAACAAGAACAAAGCAACTGGTTGGGCGCCAAACCCTTTGGCGTCTTCCGTATCTTAGACTGGGGCATCCTTGCAGCTTACAGAGCGACTGAGTTGGTGAGAAACTTCCTATCCACCCCGGCTGGAATACTCTTTTCTCCATCTCCGAGTCCGCTTACTTCGAACTCACAGTTGAGTTCTTGGCCTCTTTTGAGTTTCGGTGGGTCGAGAATGGTGACGTCATCGCCTTTCGAATGGGCAGTCTTTCGCATCAGCTCTTCATCCGCCAACTCAATGTTCTTATGGGATTTTGTGACGAGCCATTTTCTCTTTCTCCCGCCTACGCCGATCTTTGTGTTGATTTCCCCACTGATTTTAATCTTCTACACTTCTGGTTGGAAATCAGCAATGATATTTCTCCTTACACCCCCAAAAGATCCAAAGGTAGCCACCTCATCTCTCCTGCCTTTCGTATTCTCCACAACCTCCTTAACTTCACTCTCACCGGCCGCGACGACAGCCATGGTGTGGTTACCAAGCGGGACATACTATGTCTATATAGTTTGCACCATCGGCTACCTCTCAACCTCGTCCAGTTGCTCGCTATCTTCTTTCGCCATCAGGCCGAAAATGAGAGGTTGGGAGTTGTCCACGGCGGGCACTTCATTACCCATCTCGCCAAGCAGCTGGGGGTCTGGGATGCTCTTTCGCGGATGCGCTCTGTTCAGACGCCGATTTCCATTCAATTTCAGAATCTCCAAGCCCTAGGCTTAGCATGACGACGCGATGGTGAGTACGAGGCTGTGCCAACGGCGGTTGGCGGCGGAGCATTTGATCTCGATGGTGATCTCCCTGGTGTTACTCATTCTCCACCCCCACCACCGCCGCACTCTTCCCCAGCTCCTGGTCCTTCGACTTATTGGGATCGTCAGTTCAGGTCTATCCGCACTCAGCTGGAGCAGATGGAGATCCATTTTGATGCGCGGTTCGAACATTTTGATAATCGAGTCACCGCACTTGAGCAGCGTCAGGACTCTTCGATGGATCGCATTTTGAGGGAGTTTGGGGTTTTGCGCACTCACTATCCACCAAGTAGGGATGACAGTGATGAGGATTAGGTTTCTTTTGATTTATCTTTTGTCTTTGTATCTGTCTTTTTATTTTTACTGCTTTCATGTACCTCTATCTTTATGCTTTCTTGTATTTTTGTTTTCTTTACAAAATTATAAAAAAATATTAAAAAAATGTGTGTTTGTTTTATCAGGACTACTCGGTGCGGATTTGGCCTCCACTCAGGGAAGTTTCTTCATACTTGTTTGTTTTTTCTTTGATATAAAACATTTGGGACACTGTTTTCTTTTAAGTATGGGGGGAGGGTATTTCACGCCGGTTTTATTGCAAAGCAACACCCAAAAATTTTAATTTAAAAAAAAACAAAAAAAAACAAAAAAATAGTTATCTTAATATTTCTATATTTTCTTGTTTGCAAAATCCTTAGTAGATTTACTTTTACATAGTATTGCAGGGAATTTTTATATGCTTCATTAGATTTTAAATTTTGGAGTAAAAATGTTGACTCGTGCAGTGTTCTAGTTACGCGCACGCGTTAGTAGGATCTCATGTCGAATTAACTATTCAACATAAACTTAGATTTATGTTTTTCTAACTGCGTAAAAATATTTTTGTTTTACTTTTAACTTGAAACTGGTAGAATCCAACAATAATTTAAGTGAGTATGTAGAAGCTTACTAGAGAAATATTACACAATTTGAACGAAAGGGTATTCTTTCTCGATGTCTAGAACTTGCCCTCTAGCGATTCTCAAAAAATTTGCATAAGTTAAATTCATTCGTATAAATATGATATAGGCATTTCATTGGCCCGTTTGAGCTTTTGCACCCGCACCTAACATTTTATCTTTGTTAAGCCCCTTTGAGCCTTTTACATTACCTTTTGTTTCAGCTCCACCAAGCACTTCACCAAGGCCCAAAAAGCAACCTAATCACACACCTAAGTCAGTGCTCAAAAGTAATTATTTGAAGAGAATTTGTGAGTGTTTGTTGTCTTTATTATTTTGGTGGACTTTCTCTTATCTTTTATGAAAAAAAATCAAATAAAAAAAGAAAGAGAAAAGGAACACACAAAAAAAAAAGATTAGAAATTGGCTATGCGATTACAATGCTATGACTGCTTAGATTATTGTGTGCGAGCTCACTTTAGGTTTGGGGTGTGACTAGCCGTCATGTTTATCTTTGTCTTTCCTCACCGAAAATAACCTAAGCCTACGTTTAACCCTAATTAAGTCCTATTGATTCATGCTTATGAGTTAAACTAGTGTCGTGGAGAGAGTGTGAAGGGCAAGCCTATGGCCATCGTCATTGATGGATTTCTTTGGAGGCTATCCCGATATTTGATTTTGTGTAATATTGATCTTAGTAAGCACGCTACCCATTCCCTAAATAACATTTTAGAATTTACCGAATTTTCAATTTAAAAGTAAAAACAATATGTTGTAACGCATTTTTGAAAAATTATAAGCTAATCTTTATGCTGAATAGGTTTTTCTACTAGGATTTCTACACGCTTAGGCGCAAGACTTCGCATTTTTACTCCTTAAGTTCAAATTTCTTTTCTAGTATTTAAATTTTTCTACTCCTATGAAAAGTTGTTTGCTCGGGACTAGCAAACGAGTATGTATGGGGGTATTTGATAACTCTATTTTTATCATAGTTTTTAGTTAGTTTTTAATTTAACAATCAATCAATTTTTGTTTTAATTATTAGAATATTCTCCTTAATTTATTTATTTTACCTTTTCAGGAAAATCTGGGCTGCTGATAGCATTTCAGGGCTAACAGTGTTAATCAGGAGAAAAATTGAGCCTGTTCTGAGAAATTGTCAAGTACACGCCCCCCGGTCACGGGAGTGACCAATGGGCGTGACCATTGTCACGGGCCGTGGCCCCTTCTGCGCCAGGAGATCTGCCACATCGGATTAATATTACACGCCCCATGGTCACGGGCGTGACCATGCGGCGTGACCTGAAGTCATGGGCGTGACAACCATTGCAGAAGCCAGTTCAAGCCACGTCGGATTATTATTACACGCCCCCAAGTCACGGGCGTGACTAAGGGGCGTGGCCTCTTCTAAACCGCCAAATTAACTCCAGCTCAAGCCGTTTCCCGCCGTTTGCAAATCAAGCTAAGACACGCCCTAAGGTCACGGGCGTGACCTAGGGGCGTGACCAACAGATTTATGAATTTTGGCGGTTTTCCTCCCGAACGTTCCCGGGTATTCAAGACAACGTTTTCGTACCTTACACGCCCTAGGTCACGGGCGTGACCTAGGGGCGTGTCTCCCCAACAATTTCAACTATAAATTGCTGCCTTGTCCAGATGTCAGGGGGAGGATTTTTGGAGTCCAATTGTTGTAATCCTGCACTGTTTTATTGTAATTTCTAGTTGTTATTTCTGAATTTTGTGTCAAGTTGTAGTTCTCATTTAAGCTATTTCAATTTAAGTACTCTTTATTTTATCAATCATGTGTCTTTTCCTTATCATATGTATTTCCTCAATCATGATGAGTAGCTAAATTCCAATTAGCACTTGATCATGATGAACTTTGGAAAAAAATAAACTTTGCTTTGTTCTTGTAAAAATTAGCAAGCTCTCTATATTATTTCGCTTCGATTTATCTTTGATTTTAATTGCGTCAAATTCATATGTCGCGAATATGTTTTTCGATCTAAGATTCGTATGCTAGTGATCGAGAGATCCATGCAAATGAGGAGATCACTCAAAGATAAAAAGACTTTCATGCACTCCTCGAGAGAGGGTGATTTAAATCTTCCGGACTGGAATCAAATCCAGTAGAGGGGTTCACCGCCTAAAGCAAGCTTAGGGGTTTCGACTGATCGAGAGGTCTTAATCGATCAACATAAGGTTAGTTGATAGTTCTCTCAAGAGAGGTTCTATCATACTTTGGGAACCTCCACGGCCGAAGTTTATAATTTAGAAGTTTGCAATTTATTCATTTAAGAAGTTTATTTTAGTCCTAAGGGATTCTAGATCAAGTGCTAGCTTTCTAATCATCAATTTTCTTTTCAGTCCAAGTCTTCTTTTTACTTCACTTTTCAAACCAAAAATTTCCGTTAGATAAAATAACAGCTCTACTTTGTGAGTACAAGTACTCGACAGCCCCGAGTCTCATACGACACTTGATCCTATACTTTAAAACGACAGGTATACATGCCTTATCGGTTTATTGTTGGAATTGCGCTCCAGCAAAAACAATACAAAGAAATTATTCATCAATAAGCTGAAGGCTATGGCGATAAAATGTCTGGTCAAGGGCCTGCCTAGTATATCTTCCTACGGTGACGGTCAGATTTGCGCGGGATGTCAGTTTGGCAAGTCTCATCGACTACCATTTTATAAGTCGCATACAAGGAGTAGTGTGCCGTTGGAGTGCATCCACGGTGACTTGATGGGACCGACTGCTACCCCAAGCCTCGGAGGCAGCAGGTATATTCTGGTGTTGATCGACGATTACACCAGATATGTCTGGTTTTATTTTCTGAAGGAGAAGGCGGAGGCGTTTGCCAAGTTTGTGGAGTTCAAGGAGCTTGTGGAGGGTCGGCTATGTCTGCGGATAAAGAAGTTGAGAACTAACAACGGGGGGGGGGGGGGGAGTTCACCTCTGGTGAGTTCTTTAGTTTTTGCAGGAAGGCGGGCATCCGGAGAGATCTTACTTGTGCGCATACTCCACAACAAAACGGAGTTGCAGAGCGGAAGATCCGTCATCTGACGGAGACCTGCAAGTGTTGGCTGCATGCCAAGAGTATCCCAAGGTCCTTGTGGGCGGAGGGAATGTCTTGTGCCGCCTACATCATCAATAGGATGCCTCTCAGTCCCATCAACATGTTGACCCCGCATGAGATGATGTTAAAATAAAAGCCAAGCGTGGCACATCTTCGGGTGTTTGGTTCCACCTGCTATGTGCACGTTCCAGATGTGCTTCGGACGAAGCTTGATGCGAAAGCAAGGAAGCTAGTCTTCGTGGGATATGATGATCGGAGGAAGGGCTGGAAGTGCATGGACCCGGAGACACGGAGATTTGTTGTATCTCATGACGTCGTGTTTGACGAGGTGACGTCTTACAAGGGTAGTTCTGGTGTTGTGTTGCCAGAAAGCAGGATGGAGGAGCAGGAGAGAGCTGTGGAAAATCTTCAGGTGGAGCTGCCTTTGTCACCAGGTGGTCCATCCATTTCTAGTTCTGAGACGGAGGCCTCTAGATCAGGAAGCAGTGGGAGCGATGCTCCTAGTACCTCTGGAAGGGGAGCTAGAGAAGGCGTTGAGGATATCGCTATACAGGAGGAAACATGATGAGCTTTGTCTCATGTTTCTTTGCTGGTCCCCTGGATGAACGGGAACCAGTGAGCTTTGAGAAGTCCAAAGGCGTGAAGCAGTGGGATTCAGCTATGGAGGAAGAGATGGCAGCCTTGAAAAGAATGAGACTTGGTCTCTGGTGCCCAGGCCCAAGGGTATTACCCCTGTCACATGCAAGTGGGTCTACAAGCTCAAGAAGAAGGCAGGCGGCAGTATTGAGCGGTACAAGGCTCGTCTTGTGGCTCATGGGTTCTCGCAGCAATATGATGATGACTATGAAGAGACATTCAGTCCGTTGGCGAAGATGACTTCAGTTCGGTTCGTTATTGCCTTGGCGGTGTTTTGGGGGTGGGAGATTTGGCAACTCGACGTAAAGAATGTGTTCTTGTACGGCAAGATTGATAAGGATATCTTCATGATCCAGCCGCCAGGTTTCATATCTGAAGATTTTCCTGACTATGTATGTAAGCTGAAGAAGGACATGTATGGGTTGAAGCAAGCGCCGAGGGCGTGTTATAGGAAGATTGCAGAATATCTCCTATTATGTGGATTTGGTGCTTCAGACTCTGACTCAAGCTTTTTTGTCAAGAAGAGCGGGGAGCTTCAAGTCATCTTGCTGCTTTACGTTAACGATATGATCGTGACGGGGAATTCAAAGGAGGAGGTAGCAAAGCTTCGGGCTGAGCTATCAATCAAATTTGAGATGAAGGACTTGGGTGAGCTTCACCATTTCCTTGGACTCGAAGTGCAGAGGAAGGAAAGTGGAGTGCTGGTGTCCCAGGCTAAATATGCAGAGCGAATCGTGGAGCGATTCGGCATGAAGGAAGGGAAGTTCATTTCTGCACCTCTGGAGAAGGCCACGAAACTTCGGAAGGATGAGGGGAGGATTCTGGAAGATCCGCTTGTGTTCCGAGCTCTGGTTGGGAGCTTGATATATCTGACGATCACTAGGCCGGATATTGCATATGCAGTTGGCAGGGTGAGTCATTATATGGCGGAACCACGGATGCCTCATCTACTAGCGGGTAAGAATATTTTGAAGTATGTCAAGGCGACTTCGGATATGGGTCTCCTATACAGGAGGGATGCGGGATTCGAGGTGCATGGGTACATGGATGCTGACTACGGGGGAGATTCGGATGATCGAAAGTCGACGTCTAGATTCATCTTCATGGCGGGCCCCACGGCTATATCATGGTGTAGCAAGAAGCAGGATTCCGTGTCTGTCTCTACCACGGAAGCAGAATACAAGGCTTCGGCCTTGGCAGGTCAAGAAGCCATCTGGCTTAGGAGGTTGGTGGGAGACGTCATAAAGAGGTTCGGGGTCCGACTCTGCTCCGCGGAGACAATGAGAGTGCACTCAAACTGGTTACTAATCCACTGTGTCATGCGAGGACCAAGCATATCGAGATCGAGCATTATTTCATTCGTGAGAAGGTGCTGGAGAGGTCTCTTTTGGTCGAGCATGTTCGGAGTCAGGACAACGATGCTGACATATTCACAAAGGCACTGGCGAAGGGGTCATTTACTCGGCTGAGGAGTTTACATGGGCTGTTTTCAACTTCCCACTTCAAGGGGGAGTGTTGAAAATGTTGAAGTGGAAGTTGGAGGCCTGGGAGGAGGTCGCGCGGTCTGGCTAACCGCGCGGTCTTGCGGTCTCCTTCTGCGGTCTGACCTATTCCGTCTAGCCGCAGCTTACTCGGCGTGACCGCCGTTCTCTCTGTCCAAGGTGCCGAGGTGAGGCCGCGCGGTCTGGTTTGTGTGACCGCATGGCGAGCTGTTATTCAGGAAGGCGAGGCCGCGCGGTCTAGTTTATGAGACAGCGTGGCAGGCTGTTCTTTGTACTGTGCGGTCTGGTTCGTGGTAACCGCACAGGGTTGTGTTCTGGAACGGGCAGTCCGGTCTGGTGACTGTCCGAGTTCTTGGTGGTGCACATCGACTAAGATTTTTCTTAGTTGTGCGGTCTCCACTTTTGAGTTCGCATAAGCTGGTCCCTTGGCGACCTGTTGGTGTATGCGGTCTCTGGTGTTTGGTCGACTTGGTGGGTTCTTTCCTTGGTCTACATGGCTGTGTTCACGGTCTCTGGAGGAGCTCGTCTTGCGAACACAGGTGGTGGGCGTCATGACTGGGCGAGTTGTCATGATCGCGCGGCTTCTTGGAAGAGTGGCGATCACTGGTCCGGGTTGGAGTCGACGAGCTCACAAAGCGCAGAGCGATCTTCTGACCGCGCGATTTAACCATTCTTGGTCACGCGGTCAGGGCGGTGACTCTATCTCATAGGGTGGTGACTGGATTAGGTCGCACGCCAATAAATAGGAGTAAATGTAGCAGCAAAATTATCGCACCAAGTGTAAGCTGAGCTCGCGCCTATTACTCGCGGTCTCGTTTTTGTGAACGGCCGTTTAGCTGATTAAACTTTTCTTGTGCAGCTTCTACGGATTGTGCGGGCAGCAGTGGTCACCTCTTCTTCTAAGGTGTTCGGGCAGTCTCGCGGCTTGCAGTGCGGGTTGCTGGAGTTTGGGAGAATCAGTGGAGTTCGAGAGGTCACGGAGGTTCAGTTGGTGTTGTTCAAGTCGCCGATAGTGTGTGTTCGCGCGGTCTCATTTTCTAGTCGTGGGAATAGCCAGGTCGTGCGGTCAGGCGGTCTAAGTGTTTCAGACTGCTGGTTATCTTTCCTTCAACATTGTAATTTCCTTTTGGTTTTGCGTACTGGCAAAATCATGTCTCACTATGTATACATCGCTCTGTAATGAAGACTTTTGCTATCATCAATAAAGATTGTGTTGCTTCATGTGCTTCTGGTTGTTGGCTATAACTTTAAGTTGTACGATTCCTGCTCACTCCTAGATCTACGGAAAATTTTTTCACAGATGGTGGCTCAATAATGTAAGGTTTAACCGACAGGGTTTTAATGGGCATTTCTAATGGTTCCGGCATACGAAACCACGCAATTTGCTTCTCGAATGCTTGTAAGCATTCTTGAATCACTTCTTCCTCCTCGGATTGTTCATCCTCTATTAATAAATAATTCAACAAATCATCTTGATCGTCAGAGAATGAACTTGGCATATAATCACATATAGATACTTGATTGGCCACCTCCATATTGTCTTCCTCCTGGTGGGAAAACTTTAACGCCTTGAGTACGTTAAAAGTGACTTCTTCATCATTGACTCGCATAGTTAACTCTCCCTTATGCACGTCAATCAAGGTCCTACCCGTCCCTAGAAATGGTCTCCCCATAATAATCGGAACTTCTCTATCCTCTTCCATGTCTAGAACGACAACGTCAACAGGAAATATGAACTTATCCACCTTTACTAACACGTCTTCAACTATCCCTTTTGGGTATGCTAGGGTCCGATCGGCCAATTGCAAGGTTGAAAGGAGTTTTAGTTCTTAAATAATCTTTTTCTTTATTAAAGCCTTTTTAATATTATTTCAAAATAGTGAGATATATATATATAGATATGTGTAGCAGAGTGATTTACATAATTACAATATTTATCACAGATTATCACAACACATTAATAAAAAGGAAATAAGACAGGCAAACCAGAAGACACAAGAAATATAGTAGTTACCCAATCAACATGGGTACATCAACTCTTCTACCCACTGGTAGGAATCCAATACAGGTTTTTGATCAGGTGCCCTGCCACCATATGAGCTTTTGATTAGGTAACTCAAAAACCTCATCACAGGTTTTTGCTAAGGTGCCCTGTCACCGAGAGTTAACTTTTGAAGAGAGTTATAACCCTTTGTATAGGAAGGAATAAAGAAAACAAAAAGGTTTAAGTGTTCTTCTCTTTTCTGAGAAGACTCTAGAGATCCTGATGGGTTGTTGAGAATGGATCTTTGATGAAGATGTTGAAGAGCTCCCCCTGATTTGATTAGAGTTGATGTTCAGGTGGTGAAGCTTCTTCTCTAGAATGTAGTAACCTGTTTTCTTCTTCTTCTGCAGTAGAGATCCTGAGCAAATGATCTTGCTTAAGTGTCTCAGGATGAAGATGATCTGCAGAGAAGAGTTAGCAAACAAGATAGATAATATGTGTTGTTCTCTGTTATGTGTATTGTATCTGTGTGTTGTGTCTCTCTCACTACTCTTTTCTTTTTCTTTTCTCTGTCTCTTTATAATCTGAAGAGCTTCTCTCTTATTTTGAATTCGTCTTTTTGGGAAAGGGAAAGAGATAAAGTCTCTTTAATTATCTTGACTCCTCGAGAAGATAAACTGCTGTCTTTAAGCTTTTCTACAACGGCTATAACATTTAGTGCTGCAACGACTATAATGTTAAGGTAGCAATATATAGCAATATAAATAGAAGTGATAAAACATTGCTTTATTAAATATGACAACATATATAATTTTAGTCGAGCTCAGAAAGGAGAATTTATATAGCTGATAATATTTTGTCGAGCTCAGCTTCAAGTTCGTCGATCTAAACATTTGATTCGTCGTTCTGAGCTTCTGTTGAAGATTCATCGAATGCAGACTTGAGTTTGTCGAACGCAGCTTTTCGTCGACCACTGGGACGGGCTGGATCGTCGACTGCTGAGATATTGAGCTGTTCGTCGAACGCAGCTTCATTGATATTTCGTTGAGCGCTGCTTGCCTTTCTTCGATCGCAGTGAGGAGTTCGTCGAATGCAGAGAGCTTATATTATTTTCTTATATTATTTCTTCTGATTCGATCACATCATATTTATATTTTGATCTAAGTTATAAGGTGTGTTATGATAGAAACTTAAATCATAAAGATGGATCCTGACTCAAATCAAAACTAAGGTTCCAAAAATCTCCCCCTATTTGAGTTGGAATCCTAATCCAAATCAAGACTAGGTGTTTTAACAATCTCCCCCTATTTGGGTTAGGATACAGATTTATAGTCTCCCCCTAAAATAAACAGGTATCAAAACTAGTGGTCTGGTAATCTTCCCCTATTTGGTTTTAGGATGCTTAATTTCATCTTCTTTTAATTTCTCTTCTTTTAATTCTTCTTCTTTTAATTCCATTTCCTTTAATTTCTACAGCTTTTGATGGATTCTGATTTTTCAGATTTTGATTCCAATAAAATCTTGAATTGCTACAGCTGTTAATGGATTCTAAGGAAATAATTTTTAGGAACATTGCATGATACCTTCCTTCTTGCAGAATCTCCTTATCTGAAGAGATTAACACTCAGTGCTATGATTATTTCTAATCAATGCAACTTGAGTAGAATGCTCAAACGTGATTTTTGGAGAAAAGTCTATGAGAACATGAAGTTATCTGACTTTGCTTTTAAGATAGAAAAATTAATTAAATTTTAGAACTTAAATCTGTTTGATTAGGAATGGAGTTTGATGGTGAAAAACTAGTCAAGCCTTATAATTGGATGTATTGGCCTTTTTATCTCATTAAAATATAAATTTGAAAACATTTTCTTATTTTGTTGAACATAAAATATTTCTTTTTCTTTAAAAAATTGTTTAAACTTTTCAGCCTTAATTAACTTATTTTTTAAAAAAATAATTTATTCTTCTGATATTTTCAAATTTTCTTTAAGTTTATCAGAATTTAAATTGTTTATTGTTAACTCTTTTCTGATTTTATTTTCAGATTTTATGAAACCTATACATGGAATTTTAGAATCTGATATGATTTGTCCTGAAGTAAAATTAGGAGTTGAAGTTACCTCAGTTACCTTATCTGATTAATATTCAGATTCTGCATCTGAGTAGTGGTTTGAGCCATATATGGCCAACATGCAGAATCTTCTGGCCTTTTGTTCTTCCTCTTCTTCTTCTTCACATATACTTGAAAATGGTTCTGCATCATAAATACAGTTAGTGGAAGAAGTGATTAAAAAATCTTCTTGTGGGATTAGATTTTAAAAAAAAACTTTAAGAACTAAATGATCTTTGTGATTCAGGTGTTAGCTTGTATAAAAATCAACTACCCTCTGATACCAATTGAAAAGAGTTTTAGTTCTTAAATAATCTTTTTCTTTGTTAAAGCCTTTTAATATTATTTCAAAATAGTGAGATATATATAGATATGTGTAGCAGAGTGATTTATGTAATTACAATATTTATAACAGATTATCACAGCACATTAATAAAAAGGAAATAAGACAGGCAAACCAGAAGACACAAGAAATATAGTAGTTCCCCAATCAACCTGGGTACATCTACTCTTCTACCCATTGGTAGGAATCCACTACAGGTTTTTGATCAGGTGCCCTGCCACCATATGAGCTTTTGATCAGGTAACTCAAAAACCAAATCACAGGTTTTTGCTAAGGTGCCCTGTCACCGAGAGTTAACTTTTGAAGGGAGTTATAACCCTTTATATAGGAAGGAATAAAGAAAACAAAAAGGTTAAGTGTTCTTCTCTTTTCTGAGAAGACTCTAGAGATCCTGATGGGTTGTTGAGAATGGATCTTTGATGAAGATTGTTGAAACCGATATCTCGGCCGCTTGTGGAGCTCGGGGCCCTCACCGAAATGAGGGGCAGCTAGCCCTTACTGATCCCTCGGAGAAGGTAGACTGAAGACAAGGAAGATGACCAAGACCTTAGTCGCAGCGAGGAGGTCCCTTCACTAACCCGGAAGATCGGTGAGCGCTTCCCCTCCCAAGCCAAAGCTGAGACTCGGGCACCTTGGAGAGCTCTGGAAATGCTAACCAAGGAGAGTCTGAGGAGAGAGAAGCTGAAGTGAAGTCCTCTCCAAAGGTGCCCTTTAGGTCTTATTTATAGATTTTCTCATCTGGCCTGCAAATAGAGGGATCCCTCCTTTTGATTTTACTATCCGCACCCCAAATGGGTCTGCTATCAGCCAAACTCCGCTGTTTGGAGAGGCTAAAGGCAGACCACTAAGGGTAAAAGGGTAATTTGGCCCTATCAACCTATGGGCAAAGAACTGCGAGTACCTTACTGCCGAAGCTCTCGCGGGCCTTCTCGCGAGCCCTGCTCGCGATGCCTCTCCTAGGCGATCGCCTTGCGAGGACCTCGCTGGCCCATTCTAGCAGTATCTGCCGAGGTCCGGTCTCGCGAACCTTCCTGCGAGACCGCCTCCTGACTTCGTCGAGCTTAACACACCTTTCGTCGAACGCAGAGCACTTCGCCGATCACAGACGAGCTCGACGAATGCAGAACGTTAAATTGTTCGCTGTCCGCTGAGACGGGTGGTTCGTCGACCACTGCTTCCCTACTGTAATTTGTCGAGTGCTGCTATAATATTTATTTTGTTCGTTGAGTGCTATCCGATGAATGTTGAGCTCCGTTCGACATTGGTCGAACGCTAGATTGAGCTCGCCGGATGTTGAGGCTCTAAACTCGCGAGCCTTCCTGCGAGATTGCCTATTGACTTTGCCGCGCACTGAACACATTTCGCTGGACACCTCTTTACTAAACATAGATCTCTTCTGCCAGCGGCCTACGAGGTATTGGTTTGCCAGCCCTCGCTTGACCCAGTCTTTTGAAGATATCTGCCGAGGTCTGGATCTTGCGACTCCTTTTGCGAGACCGTCCCTTTGGCTTTAATGAGCATAGAACACTTCATCGACTTCTGATGATTTCGCCAAACAGGGGTGAGCTCGACTAAGTCAGGTGAGCTCGACGAACACGAGAGAGTTCGTCGAACGCAGTACTCCTTTCGTCGATCTCAGAAAACTTCCTCAAACTGCTTGCGAGCGTTTATCTCGCCGACCCTTCTCGCTCGCGTCTCAGCGAGCCCTCTGGGAGGGACTTCTCCAAGGTCTCTCTCGCGAGGTCTTTGGTCCTAAGGCCTCCATCTCTTATTACTTCCTTCATCTTGTTGCCTTCTTAAACCGTGCCTTCTCGCCTGGCGAATATCGGGGTTGTACACAATCCCCGCTATTTGCGAAGCTATTTAGGCTCGCGTAGAAACATCCAACCCCTGGTATTCGCCAGCCCCTTGATGATATGTCAGGAATATTTGGTAGGACCCACCCTGAGGGCTATAAATATCGTCCTGAGTCCTTAGTGGCGCGCGCCGCCACATCATTTTCCTTCTTTTTGCCCCATAGCCACTTCATTTTCCTTCTTTTTGCCCCGTACTGTAGCTGTCAGGAGATGCCGCTTTTCGAAGAAGCTGAGGCTCGTCTGAGGGCTATGAGAGTCGGCGGGCTACCCTCCATGACCAGGGTCCCTGCCTGGATGAATCGGTCGCCTCCCGCTCAGTCGCCGAAGAATAATAAGGCGAAGGCGGCTTGCCGAACCGGGGATGGCGCCGTGCTGCTGGACTCTTCCCCGGATAACCGTCCCCACGAGAAGGTATGAGCTATCCCTCTAGCTTAAGTCAATAAGTTTGCCTGTGATTCATGCCTACTCGCAGGATGCTTTGCCGAATGAGGACGTTGGCGAACCTGTTGGTGGGTCTCGCAAAAGTCCGCCAGCGGATACAAATCTTGCTGGGAAAAATGTCGCTGGTACGCCCTTAATCTCGCATACCAGCCCTATTTTTGTCAACTATCTGACCATTCCCTGCTTCTTGCAGTCTCGCCCCAGAAGTCCCCGGCTTGCCAGGCGTTGCGGCCTCCGTCTCTGCCTCCTCCCGACAAAACTATAGATAGGACAGGTTTCCGACTACTGACGAGCGAGGAGACCGGCGGCTCTGTGCCGCTAACAATCCCTCCGACCAACATCGCAACCTACCCTCCTGGTCTGGGTAAATCTCTCTATGCCCACTATGGTAACGTCTTCTAGGGCCACTCTAGGACTTCTCTCCCCCCTCTGTGTAAGCATTCCGACAGCCCCTGCCCTGCGCGAACTCAAGCGCGCTATCTAACCTTTTCATAATATTTCGCAGAGAATTCTGAAAATCCGCCTACCGATTCCGAGTTGGGCGACGATGAGATGTCCCCCCTTCCTGACCAAGTGGAAGACTTCTTAGGGGATCCGTGAGATCCTGAGACGATGAAACAACGAGCCGCAGAGTTGCTTAGAAAACATGGTCGGATGCTGATGGACCTCAACATGCAGGCGAGATGGGACAGAGAGGACACCGAGGATTGGCATGCTGTCTTGATGGAAGAGTGTTCGAGGCTCCGGGCTGCGAGACAACGTGATCACGATGAGAATATCACGACGCCGGAGGTGCATATAGCGAGGATGAGGGATTACGCCTTCCTCATGGACCGGGAGGGCCGCGCGGCCGAGGATTACTATAATTCTAGGGTACCGCCGCGGTCCGGGTCGCGGGGTGGGGGTAGGTGGAAGTGGTTGCCTCATGATTCTCGCTAACTTCTATGTTGTCACGAACTCTTATTACCTGTTGAGTGCCGCTATTCTAGACAATCTCGCAATGGCTTGCAACTTATTTATTGGCTTTGTTTCGTCTGATAATAATTGTTACTAGCTTTTGTTAGTTCTCGCTCGCTGCTAACATGTCTGTTTCATTTTCATGCTATGTTGTGCTCGCGGGGAGCCTCCGTTCTCGCTAAATGTGTCTCGCGGCGGCCCCCCATTACGCCATTATGTTTGTTTGTGTTGTTCTCGCAAAGATGCTGCTTGTACTAACCTCGCGGGCCTTTCTCGCTGGCGGTCGTTATGTGATGTTTTGGCTAACCGTGCTCACCGGCGCTTGGGCTTCTTCCGCCCTTTTACTTTTGTTATAAATAAGCAGTCATAGCTGAGTCAACCACCGCATTTACTGTCAACCTTGTTCTTCCTCTACTTCAGAGCTCTCGCTCCTTCCCATTCTCGCTCTACTTCCTACCTCGCAGGTTTTTCGAAATGGGCAGCGATACTAACGAGTCAGAGGGTCGGCGAAAGATTACTAAGGCTTTCGCCGAGCATGGCTTCTTCCATTGCAACCTGACAGATGAGGAATACTTCACCGCGGTCGCCGACTACATCACCCCTCCATTCGCGGCGCGCCGTCCTAGCGAGAACGACGTGATCAACGTGCCACTTGTCGACGAGCTGGCCATCCCCACCGCTCATTTCGCGGTCGGCATGTGTCTCCCCTTGTGGCTGGAAGTTCGCCAGGTAATAATCAATCTCGCTCATTTCTTATTCTCTGCAGGTCAAGTCTCGCTCATTATATAAACTAATCCTGGTTTTCTTGTTGCTCGCCAGGTGCTCAAGCATTACGGCGTTGTTCCGGGTCAGCTTACCCCTAATGCCATGGCGGTGATCACCGCTTTCACATGCTACCTGCGTGAGGAGCGCATCGAGTTCAGCCTTCCGGTTTTCCGAAAGCTGTTCTCCTTCCGAACCTATAAGGACGGGACCGCCTACTTCATGAGTTCAGGTCCTAAAGTCGACGAGACCGTCAACAAGGCCCACTTATGGGCCCAGAAGTTCCTCCTCGTCAAGGGGAACTTTGGAAACATCCCGATCTCGCCAGTCCAGCACGGTCAAACCACCTATCGGCCCACCGCTCTCAGAGGAAATGACGCCATCCTTTATCAGTTCTTCTGTAAGAAGAACTTCGAGGTTGTTCATATCCGCCGCAACCTAGACTCGCTGCTTCCAGTGCTCCCTGGGGAAGGTAAAGATCTCGCTCAATAACTATTGTTATTCCAAGTAACCCTGTATTTATTGGTTTCAACACTTTTCAGGCGAGCGAGATCTCCCCCTCGATCCCCCCTACGAGAGAAATCGGAAGACCGACGCTACCCTTGCTCTCGCGACCATGGGGGCGGAGGCTTGCCAAGGCGCCATCACACCAGGTGAGCTATCCTCTCGCAAGAGATCGAGGGCTTCTAGTAGCCATAGTATTCCCCCAAAATCCCCGCCGAAGAAAAAGAATAAGAAGAGTTGGGTCTCGCTCGCCTCCTCAAAGGGGAAGGAGTCTGGCGAGGCCAATTTCGATGAGTTCGACCTTACCGGCCTCTCCGCGGGAGGTGAGGACGACGAGCCCAGCCAGGAGGCTGCCAGAACCTCCGCTCCGCCCATCCCGGTCAACCACTATAACTTCGGTCTCGGCCAGAGGTGCCGGGATGAGACCGGCGAGCTCTTGGTGAATTAGAAGTCGGAGATGAACCGGGCGGACATCTCCGCCATCCTTCCTACCAGGGTGGAGAAGGAGACCGTCAGCGGTCACGCCTTTGATTTCTCGTTTGTCCTCTATGGACGCGAGGACGCGGGGGCTTACAAAGATGAGACTGCGAGGACTCTCGCTTTCGAGAGAACGAGGTCTCAGTTGCGCTCTGCCGAGCTCGCCCATATGATGGGGAGGCGCTGCTTGCAACTGGAGTTCAGAACGTGGAGCTCGCGAGGGCCTATCAGGGGCTTCTTGCCGAGAATGCAGAGCTGAAGGAGAAGCTGCTCGCCGTAGAGGGCAGTGTGGTAAGTTACCTAGACCTCGTCACCATCCTTTCCTTCGGCCATTTCTCTCCCCTAATTTATCTTACTTACAGGATGTCGAAGCCGCCGGAAGAGCCGACGCTCGCATCCAGAACCTGGAGGGCGAGGTGGCCGGGCAAAAATCTCTAAATTGCTAGCTCGCCCGTGCCGTCGTTCCCCCTTCTCCCCGCCGCCTGAAGGAAGAGCGACGAGTGCGATACGAGGAAATCCGCGAGGAGTCCACCGAGTCGGCTCGCTATATCTTCCAGACAATGAAGGCGGTCGACCTCCTAGCCGCCGATGCGGCCGACATGTCTATGGAAGACATCGTCCCGGAGCTCCTCATCCCGCTCCCGCCAGTGAAGAGCAGCGATGACGAGGAAGGGTTCGCGAGTGATCCTTGATATTTGTAATCTTTGGTTGTATTTATTGTTTCATTTTGGGCTGGCGAGATCGCCGCTTAATGTGAATCAAACCGTGAAATGCATTGATGCATGTTTTTGGCCTTGTACTGTGCTCGCCCTTTCAGCTATATTGTTTCTCATGTTGATATCTCGTTCTCGCTTGCCTAGATATTCGTCTTTGCGAAGATTATTCTCGTGATGTTCGTTCTCACACATTATGTTATCGAATAGATAGGCATAGGATGGTTTTGGCTGCTCTGGACTTTCGCCATTTGCCTTAGGATTATTACCCTTTAGGTATGCATTTTCCTCTAGGTTTCGCAAGGTACTTTCCTTCTCGGCGAGAGCTCGCCTCCTACCCCGTGCCGGCGACCTCTCTGCCGAGCACCGGATACCCCATAGTGCTTAGGGTTGATTCTCGTCACTCATATACTATCGTGCGAAATCTTTCTTCTCGTCGAGCGAGATGGCCCGGGTCAGCGCCGAAGGCTCGCCAACCTGAGGTTTATCAACCTGACCTTATGAAGAACTCATCTCCTTGCCAACTTCCCCAGAGATCAACCTGCACCTCCCGTCTAGTGAGAGCCCGGGAGCGGAATTAATCTGAGGCATTCCAGCATCGATACTTGTCGCCTTGCCAGCCTCTCTAGAGATCAACCTGAAACCCCCCGTCTAGTGAGAGCCCGGGAGCAGAATCGATCTGGGGCATTCCAGCACCAATACTTGTCACCTTGCCAGCCTCTCCAGAGATCAACCTGAAACCCCCCGTCTAGTGAGAGCCCGAGAGCTGAATCGATCTGGGGCACTCCAGCATCAATACTTGTCACCTTGCCAGCCTCTCCAGAGATCAACCTGAAACCCCCCGTCTAGTGAGAGCCCGGGAGCGGAATCGATCTGGGGCATTCCAGCATCAATACTTGTCACCTTGCCAGTCTCTCCAGAGATCAACCTGAAACCCCCCGTCTAATGAGAGCCCGGGAGCGGAATCGATCTGGGGCAATCCAGCACCAATACTTATCACCCTACCAGCCTCTCCAGAGATCAACCTGAAACCCCCCGTCTACTGAGAGCCCGGGAGCAGAATCGATCTGGGGCATTCCAGCACCAATACTTATCACCCTGCCAGCCTCTCTAGAGATCAACCAGAAACCCCCCTGTCTAGTGAGAGCCCAGGAGCGGAATCGATCTGGGGCATTCCAGCACCAATACTTGTCACCTTGCCAGCCTCTCCAGAGATCAACCTGAAACCCCCCGTCTAGTGAGAGCCCGGGAGTGGAATCGATCTGGGGCACTCCAGCATCAATACTTGTCACCTTGCCAGCCTCTCCAGAGATCAACCTGAAACCCCCCGTCCAGTGAGAGCCCGGGAGCGGAATCGATCTAGGGCATTCCAGCATCAATACTTGTCACCTTGCCAGCCTCTCCAGAGATCAACCTGAAACCCCCCGTCTAGTGAGAGCCCGGGAGCGGAATCGATCTGGGGCATTCCAGCAACAATACTTATCACCCTGCCAGCCTCTCCAGAGATCAACCTGAAACCCCCCGTCTAGTGAGAGCCCGGGAGCGGAATCGATCTGGGGCATTCCAGCACCAATACTTGTCACCTTGCCAGCCATCGCATAACAGTTACAACTATCATGTGAAATAGTAAAATATTCAACTAATATCATAATAAAACTTTCAAGGGTAGAATCGCTTCAAATCGTCTACACTTCTGGCTCGGCCGAGAGGTACCCCTTCTACATCTCGGAGGTGATACCCCCCTGACTTGAGCACTTCGCTTACAATGTACGGACCCTCCCAATTGGGGTTGAGCTTACCTACCGCGGCCCCTCTTCCAGCCACGTCGACCTTCTTCAAGACCAGATATCCTTTCTGAAAGTGTTTTACTCGGATGTGCTTGTCAAAATATCAGGCCATTCGTCACTTGATTTCCTCCTGCCTGATGGTGGCCTGGTCCCGGGGTTCTTCCACAGGTCCAAGGATATCTTTTGTTCCTCCTCATTAGCCACTAGCCACTCTTCGTCCCCCTCACCTGCGGCGATCACCCTGGGGGTCTTTACTTTAAACTTTATGGGAAGGACTGCTTCGGACCCATGAGAAAGTTTGAACGGGGTCTCTCCGGTGGCGGTGTTTGGGGTAGTCCTTAGGGCCCAGAGAACGGATGGTAGCTGCTCCACCCAGTTCCCCCGGAGGTTCCCCACCTTCTTCTTTAGTAGGTTGACGATTACTTTGTTTGCCGCCTCCACCTGGCCGTTGCTTCTCGGGTGGTGAACCGATGCGAACTTGAGTTCGATGCCAAGCTGGGTGCACATGTTAACAACTTATTTGCTAGCAAATTGTGGCCCATTGTCCGTCACTATAGCTAGGGGGAGGCCGTGCCTGCAAATTATTTCTCCCCACACAAAATTCCTCACAACTTGAGATGCTACCTTGGCGAGCGCCTTCACTTCTACCCATTTGGAGAAGTAATCGATCATGACTAACAAGAACCTTCATTGGCCACTAGCTTGAGGGAAAGGGCCAACTAGGTCCAACCCCATATGGCAAAAGGCCAGGGAGCCGTGATGGTCCGGAGCCTCTGGGCTGGGAGGAGTTGGAGTGGAGCATAGAGCTGGCACTTTGAACATCTTCTTGCGAACTCCGCCGCATCTTTGCTGAGGGTGGGCCAGAAGTAGCCTTGTCTCAACACCCTCCCCTCCAGGGTTCGGCTCTCGAAATGACTGCCACACTCCCCGGAGTGAATTTCTTCCAGGACTTTCGGGACATCCTCCTCGAAAACACAACGGGCCAGGAGTCCCGAGAGAGTCTTCCTATATAGCCCTCCTGCATGCAAGGAATAATATGCTGACTTATACCTGAAGCGTCGCCTGTTTATGTCTCCTTCAGGGAACTTCCCTGATGATAGGAAGGTGATGAGAGGATCCATCCACGAGGTCCACCGATCTATCTCCATCAGTTCTCCTTCATCGATGGTGGGTCAGAAGAGTTCCGAAACCAGTCCCCCTGCTCGGGGACCGAACTTGGCTAGGAGGTTCGCGTGGGTGCTCTCCTCCCTCGGCACGTGTTTGATGGAGAAAGTGTGAAATCAACCAATGACTCCCTTGACCTTCTGCAGGTACCGCTGGAGAGTCGGATCCTTCGCTTCAAACTCTCCTCGGACTTGGCATGCCACCATCATGGAGTCCGTCGAGACCTCCACATCTTGCACTCCCAGTTCCTGGGCCAGCCAAAGGCCCGCTATCACCGCCTCGTACTCAGCTTGGTTATTGGTAATCGGGAAGTGATGGCGCAAATCTCACACACTGCAATAGGAGGTAGCTCGACTGCGACACGAAACGGCAGTGTACCGATCGTTCAAGTAATATAAAACGAGGAGTAATCCCCGAGTATCGAATCTCTCAAGGAACACAGTAAGGTGGAGTTTATTATCGAGGAAGGACTTGAGATTGAAGTCCTTTCGAGCGGATGGATGCGGAAATGGGGGATTTGGTTTGCGAATAATAAAATAAAATATTACAACTACTCCTATGCAATGCCGCTATGCAATGCTTCGCTTGGCAGAATGGAGACTAGGCAGGCCTTGAACGCGCTGCGTCGCAAGGGCGGATGGACGAGTAGGCGAGCGGAGTCGAACTATGCAGGCCTTGAGCGCGCTGCTTCGTTAGGCGAGATGGAATACGCGGGCCGCTATGCCACGCTTCGGTAGGCGGATGGGCGAGTAGGCTAACAGAATGAGGGTCATAACCACCTCTTCAAAAAGCACACCACTAACAATTGTTAGGGCGGCACAACACAACGAACAATCCACACCACAGGGCACACCCCAAATGAAAATATAACAAAATTACTCAATCACATAGACATGATTTCATACTAATGTTAACAAGTAAAAGTATACTTCATCAAAATGTTGGTTCTAGCTACATACACATCAATAAGAGAAGAATAAGGCAAGAAATTGACCGAATCCGAAGTCTCGTTGTAGATTCACGGTTGGAATCGCCGGGTTGTCAATCCGCGTCCAAGCTCGGTCCGCAACTACGTCCGGGGTAGAGAGAGCTGTCACTACTCTCCAATGAGCCCGTCTTCTTCGTGTCACGATCCGGTAGAGGTTGCAAACTTCCTCTTGCTTGATGGCGATGGCGGCTAAACCTTTCTTGAAGCACACGAATGAAGGAGGAGGCCGAGAGGAAACTCCGGCTCAAGATTGGCGTGAAGAACAAGCCCGGAGCACCTCCATATGGTGGGCGACGGTGGAGGGGCGAAATCGGAGCCCTGGAGCGAGAAAACGGCAGAAGAAAATCGGGGGTCCGACCTAATTCGCGAGCAGGAACATTTATAGGCGCTGGATTAAGCAGTGCGCACGATCAATGGCGCACGACCAGTGGTCATGCACACTATCATCCTGTGATCGTGCGCCTGCCTGGACAGAGCCTACAAGGGAAGAAAATTATAAAATACAAAGTTCGCACGACCAGTGGCGCACGACCAGTGATCGTGCGCACTATCGTAAGTGGTCGTGCGATAAGCCAAACAGAACTCATAAAATGGGCGTTAAGTGCGCACGATCAGTGGCGCACGACCAGTGGTCATGCGCGATAGGACCAGTGATCGTGCACAGTGTTCCTGTACAGATTTGTACCGGGAACACCTGCACGACTCCTGTTCCAGCATAACCACGAATCCTGCCACTGAAAGTGGCACTTAACGATGCATGAAAACTACTAGAGATGCAAAGCAAGAAACAATCACCAAAAACGGGCCTAGAAGTGCACATAGCAAGGAATAACAAATATAAGCTAAAACAAGGCTAAAGTGCAGTGGAATGACTAGATAAACGGCCCAGATGAGTCCCTATATGTGTATATAATTGGGACTCATCACACCCCCAGACTTACCTGTTTGCGCGTCCCGAGCAAACAAATCTGGCGGAGTAGGAAAAAAGGTGGTTAGCGTAGAGAATTGCAAAGAAAGAGTAAGATGCGAAGTATCATACCCATGCAAATAGAAATTCTGTAAAAGAAGATTCTAACTATACTAATTATTTTACAAAAGTATACATGCGTAAATAGAGATTTATTTGTACTCAGATGGTGAACCATGGAGAGTTTGTGCGGTCGTGCCCGATGTGAAAGTAAACAAGCCACTCAGGAGGGTGTTGCTAAAGACCGGAATTCGGGAATAACTCCGCTGAAATCCATCAACGACGAGAACCATAAGCTTGCCCGGTTACACTCTCTCCACGACGCTAGCAAACTCACAAGTTAAATCAATAGGACTTCGGGTTATAATTGGGCTTAGGTTACGGTATGATATTCAATGATAAACGAAACGGCTACGCAACCCAATTGAGTCAAAAAGTAATGTTGTACCAAAACAAGGCTAAGAACGATGCTAGTGTGACACACCCCCAGACTTAGCTTGAAAACTGGGTGTGCAAACAGCCTACTCCAAACAAATACCAACTGAATTTTTTTCTATTACGCCCAAGGGTATTTCTTTTCATTTTTATTCTTTACAGATTTTTTTCTTTTAACTTCATTTTTTTCCTTATCCCCCGGTTGGTTTACAACAATATGTTCAACACACAATACACATTTTCTTCACATCACAAAAATTTCCAAACATCACATCCAAATATGAAATGTAATTTCAGTTAACTCACTACTTGGCTGCGATAATAGGATAAGCTTCAGGCTTTGGTGATTTAAAGAAGAGCTGAAACAAAGGAAGGGTAGGCACAAACTTGGCTTGCAACGGTAAACGCATAGGTCATGGAAAACAAAGCTCAATCTAGCCAAAAATGGGCCTACATCACGTTTAACAATAGTGAGTTGCTCTCACCCATGCTTCAAGAGTCGCTTGGGGCAAGTTCTTAGCCCACGAGAAAGGTACACCTTCCTTCCGACTCGAGCAACACACAACTAGCGCTTGCTTACACACAACACCGTGCTACCGCAAATTTCGGTTACATTCACCAAATGAGTACAATAAATCAAAAACTACACAAGAATACTAATTGTAAATTAAAAATATAGAGACAATCTAATTCTACTCAAATTTCTATGCAGGCAAGGGATATGCGACTAGAGCACTACAAGAGTCAACATCGTACTCCAATTTGCAATCCTATTCTACATCCTATTTCACATTCCAAACCAAGATAAGCGTGAACGGAAGCACACAAACAAGTGAGTGAGCGCTCAAGTGGGTGCAGTGGTGTGCAATGAAAATGAACAAATAATAAAACTGAAAATAAAATACTTCTGGCATGCTATGCATGAGTGCACGTGAGTGGGTGCAAAAACTGCTCTCCCCAGACTTAAACTAAACAATCCACAGAATGTATGACATGAAAATCAAAAAAGGCTAGGGAAAGAGAGTACCCAGTGCTCAGAAATGAGCACACCAGAAGATTGGCGTGTAAGCTAAAATGAAGCTGCAGCATCCGCCATCCAGAAAAGATACCTGCAGGGGTCAGCTACACAAAAACAAAAGAAAATAGAAAACTAAAATAAAGTGCAATTAACTAAATAAAATTAGAAAAGAAATGAAAATGCAGGAAAAATTAAGATAACTACTGGGGTTATTGTCATCCCAGCACGACTTATTCAAAACTTTATAATATCTAGCTAATGGGAGTATGGAAGGAGAAGTGGACAGGTAACTGGCCCAATATCCGTGTCGGTAGCGGGTACCGATACGGAGATAAGGCAGTCACCCCTCTACCTAAATAATAATAATACCTGCTCCTCACAGGTAGAGGGAAAAGAAAGTAAGAAGAGGAGGAGGCCTGGTCCTCACTCATCTCACCAAAACTATCCTTGCCCAGCAAGGTATCGTCCACAGGGAGACAGCAGGAGGAGGGGCAATGAGTGGAGCTTCCTCTACGGAGGGGGAATCAACCTCCTCACATAAGAGGATGCTCTCATCATTGACTTGAGCATCATGCTCCAAGTCCTCCTGGGGTACCTGTGAAGACTCAACCTGCCCAGGCTCAGATGAAGAAGGGGAGTCAAGAAATAAAAGAGAAGAAAGACAAAAATAATCAGAAATCAGGGGAGTGATCCCGGTCTCACTCCCATCAGGTTGGGGAAGTAAAATAATGTTGGCATTGTCATCAATGCCCCAAGGTTCAGCGGGATCGACAGTGGCCATGCCCAAAATTTGGACTTCCTCCACCGGTGTTGAGGAAAGCTCCTCTTCACCTAGAAGGTTGTCCTCCTCCATAGGAGTAGGCACAATACTAAGATCAACCGCCTCCTCTTGTGACACATCATCAACAATGTCGTCAGAGACGAATGTAGTAAACACAACAGGGGGAAGAATAGTGCTCGGATAAAAGTCGAGCACGGATTCCTCACAAAGAATCGAATCCACTAGGGGTGGTGGATGCACCGGGAGAATAGGCTCAGCAATGTCGGTGCCCAGATCAGCCGCACATCCGGTGACCGTGTCCATGCCATACCCTTCAAGATGTGAAGGTGACAAAGACACATAACCGGATGTTGAAGGTGTGCCGCCATAGTTAGGAGTTGGGACGATCCGGATATCCGGCTCATCATCCTCGTCCAATTGGCGAAGATACTCGGCACAGTCCTTCAAGACATGATCAGTGCTCCGACAAAACCGGCACTGCCTTGCGGGCTTCTTTGGCACAGCGGGGGCTGAAGCCGAAAAGAAGTAAGACGGTAAAGGCTCAGCAGACTAGCCATAAGACTTACACGCACCATATGGAGTATCAGACGAAGTCGGTGCTCCATATGCTGGGCTATAAGAATTATGCCTACTATTCTCCGTAGGGCATTCATCACTAGAGTGGGAGGTAGCTCCACCCCAACGGCAACGGAAATTAAGATGTGCCCACATAGTGCGAAGATAATACGATTCAAAATAAAAATGCTATTGTGCAAAATACTACACCTAACAAAAATTACTAAAGCAACCTAATTAAAACAGGAAAATGGAATAAAAAGAAATAAAACAAAGAAATGCAATTTACAAATGGAAGGGCTTCTCTCTCAGGTTCTCCCTCTCCAGAAAACTCACACGACTGTGTTCCCCGGCAACGGCGCCAAAAACTTGATGGCGCAAATCTCACACACCGCAATAGGCGGTAGCTCGACTGCGACACGAAACGGCAGTGTACCGATCGTTAAAGTAATATAAAACGAGGAGTAATCCCCGAGTATCGAATCTCTCAAGGAACACAGTAAGGTGGAGTTTATTATCGAGGAAGGACTTGAGATTGAAGTCCTTTCGAGCGGATGGATGCGGAAATGGGGGATTTGGTTTGCGAATAATAAAATAAAATATTACAACTACTCCTATGAAATGCCGCTATGCAATGCTTCGCTTGGCAGAATGGAGACTAGGCAGGCCTTGAATGCGCTGCGTCGCAAGGGCGGATGGATGAGTAGGCGAGCGGAGTCGAACTATGCAGGCCTTGAGCGCGCTGCTTCGTTAGGCGAGATGGAATACGCGGGCCGCTATGCCACGCTTCGGTAGGCGGATGGGCGAGTAGGCTAACGGAATGAGGGTCGTAAGCACCTCTTCACAAAGCACACCACTAACAATTGTTAGGGCGGCACAACACAACGAACAATCCACACCACAGGGCACACCCCAAATGAAAATATAACAAAATTACTCAATCACATAGACATGATTTCATACTAATGTTAACAAGTAAAAGTATACTTCATCAAAATGTTGGTTCTAGCTACATACACATCAATAAGAGAAGAATAAGGCAAGAAATCGACCGAATCCGAAGTCTCGTTGTAGATTCACGGTTGGAATCGCCGGGTTGTCAATCCGCGTCCAAGCTCGGTCCGCAACTACGTCCGGGGTAGAGAGAGCTGTCACTACTCTCCAATGAGCCCGTCTTCTTCGTGTCACGATCCGGTAGAGGTTGCAAACTTCCTCTTGCTTGATGGCGATGGCGGCTAAACCTTTCTTGAAGCACACGGATGAAGGAGGAGGCCGAGAGGAAACTCCGGCTCAAGATTGGCGTGAAGAACAAGCCCGGAGCACCTCCATATGGTGGGCGACGGTGGAGGGGCGAAATCGGAGCCCTGGAGCGAGAAAACGGCGGAAGAAAATCGGGGGTTCGACCTAATTCGCGAGCAGGAACATTTATAGGCGCTGGATTAAGCAGTGCGCACGATCAGTGGCGCACGACCAGTGGTCGTGCGCACTATCATCCTGTGATCGTGCGCCTGCCTGGACGGAGCCTGCAAGGGAAGAAAATTATAAAATACAAAGTTCGCACGACCAGTGGCGCACGACCAGTGGTCGTGCGCACTATCGTAAGTGGTCGTGCGATAAGCCAAACAGAACTCATAAAATGGGCGTTAAGTGCGCACGATCAGTGGCGCACGACCAGGGGTCGTGCGCGATAGGACCAGTGATCGTGCGCAGTGTTCCTGTACAGATTTGTACCGGGAACACCTGCACGACTCCTGTTCCAGCATAACCACGAATCCTGCCACTGAAAGTGGCACTTAACGATGCATGAAAACTACTAGAGATGCAAAGCAAGAAACAATCACCAAAAACGGGCCTAGAAGTGCACATAGCAAGGAATAACAAATATAAGCTAAAACAAGGCTAAAGTGCAGTGGAATGACTAGATAAACGGCCCAGATGAGTCCCTATATGTGTATATAATTGGGACTCATCACACCCCCAGACTTACCTGTTTGCGCGTCCCGAGCAAACAAATCCGGCGGAGTAGGAAAAAAGGTGGTTAGCGTAGAGAATTGCAAAGAAAGAGTAAGATGTGAAGTATCATACCCATGCAAATAGAAATTCTGTAAAAGAAGATTCTAACTATACTAATTAATTTACAAAAGTATACATGCGTAAATAGAGATTTATTTGTACTCAGATGGTGAATCATGAAGAGTTTGTGCGGTCGTGCCCGATGTGAAAGTAAACAAGCCACTCAGGAGGGTGTTGCTAAAGACCGGAATTCGGGAATAACTCCGCTGAAATCCATCAACGACGAGAACCATAAGCTTGCCCGGTTACACTCTCTCCACGACGCTAGCAAACTCACAAGTTAAATCAATAGGACTTCGGGTTATAATTGGGCTTAGGTTACGGTATGATATTCAATGATAAACGAAACGGCTACGCAACCCAATTGAGTCAAAAAGTAATGTTGTACCAAAACAAGGCCAAGAACGATGCTAGTGTGACACACCCCCAGACTTAGCTTGAAAACTGGGTGTGCAAACAACCTACTCCAAACAAATACCAACTGAATTTTTTTCTATTACGCCCAAGGGGATTTCTTTTCATTTTTATTCTTTACAAATTTTTTTCTTTTAACTTCATTTTTTTTCCTTATCCCCCGGTTGGTTTACAACAATATGTTCAGCACACAATACACATTTTCTTCACATCACAAAAATTTCCAAACATCACATCCAAATATGAAATGTAATTTCAGTTAACTCACTACTTGGCTGCAATAATAGGATAAGCTTCAGGCTTTGGTGATTTAAAGAAGAGCTGAAACAAAGGAAGGGTAGGCACAAACTTGGCTTGCAACGGTAAATGCATAGGTCATGGAAAACAAAGCTCAATCTAGCCAAAAATGGGCCTACATCACGTTTAACAATAGTGAGTTGCTCTCACCCATGCTTCAAGAGTCGCTTGGGGCAAGTTCTTAGCCCACGAGAAAGGTACACCTTCCTTCCGACTCGAGCAACACACAACTAGCGCTTGCTTACACACAACACCGTGCTACTGCAAATTTCGGTTACATTCACCAAATGAGTACAATAAATCAAAAACTACACAAGAATACTAATTGTAAATTAAAAATATAGAGACAATCTAATTCTACTCAAATTTCTATGCAGGCAAGGGATATGCGACTCGAGCACTACAAGAGTCAACATCGTACTCCAATTTGCAATCCTATGCTAACATCCTATTTCACATTCCAAACCAAGATAAGCGTGAACGGAAGCACACAAACAAGTGAGTGAGCGCTCAAGTGGGTGCAGTGGTGTGCAATGAAAATGAACAAATAATAAAACTGAAAATAAAATACTTCTGGCATGCTATGCATGAGTGCACGTGAGTGGGTGCAAAAACTGCTCTCCCCCGGACTTAAACTAAATAATCCACAGAATGTATGACATGAAAATCAGAAAAGGCTAGGGAAAGAGAGTACCCAGTGCTCAGAAATGAGCACACCAAAAGATTTGCGTGTAAGCTAAACTGAAGCTGCAGCATCCGCCATCCAGAAAAGATACCTGCAGGGGTCAGCTCCGCAAAAACAAAAGAAAATAGAAAACTAAAATAAAGTGCAATTAACTAAATAAAATTAGAAAAGAAATGAAAATGCAGGAAAAATTAAGATAACTACTGGGGTTATTGTCATCCCAGCACGACTTATTCAAAACTTTATAATATCTAGCTAATGGGAGTATGGAAGGAGAAGTGGACAGGTAACTGGCCCAATATCCGTGTCGGTAGCGGGTACCGATACGGAGATAAGGCAGTCACCCCTCTACCTAAATAATAATAATACCTGCTCCTCACAGGTAGAGGGAAAAGAAAGTAAGAAGAGGAGGAGGCCTGGTCCTCACTCATCTCACCAAAACTATCCTTGCCCAGCAAGGTATCGTCCACAGGGAGGCAGCAGGAGGAGGGGGCAATGAGTGGAGCTTCCTCTACGGAGGGGGAATCAACCTCCTCACATAAGAGGATGCTCTCATCATTGACTTGAGCGTCATGCTCCAAGTCCTCCTGGGGTACCTGTGAAGACTCAACCTGCACAGGCTCAGATGAAGAAGGGGAGTCAAGAAATAAAAGAGAAGAAAGACAAAAATAATCAGAAATCAGGGGAGTGATCCCGGTCTCACTCCCATCAGGTTGGGGAAGTAAAATAATGTTGGCATTGTCATCAATGCCGCAAGGTTCAGCGGGATCGACAGTGGCCATGCCCAAGATTTGGACTTCCTCCACCGGTGTTGAGGAAAGCTCCTCTTCACCTAGAAGGTTGTCCTCCTCCATAGGAGTAGGCACAATACTAAGATCAACCGCCTCCTCTTGTGACACATCATCAACAATGTCGTCAGAGACGAATGTAGTATGCACAACAGGGGGAAGAATAGTGCTCGGATAAAAGTCGAGCACGGATTCCTCACAAAGAATCGAATCCACTAGGGGTGGTGGATGCACCGGGAGAATAGGCTCAGCAATGTCGGTGCCCAGATAAGCCACACATCCGGTGACCGTGTCCATGCCATACCCTTCAAGATCGAAAGGTGACAAAGACACATAACCGGATGTTGAAGGTGTGCCGCCATAGTTAGGAGTTGTGACGATCCGGATATCCGGCTCGTCATCCTCGTCCAATTGGCGAAGATACTCGGCACAGTCCTTCAAGACATGATCAGTGCTCCGACAAAACCGGCACTGCCTTGCGGGCTTCTTTGGCACAGCGGGGGCTGAAGCCGAAAAGAAGTAAGACGGTAAAGGCTCAGCAGAGTAGCCATAAGACTTACGCGCACCATATGGAGTATCAGACGAAGTCGGTGCTCCATATGCTGGGCTATAAGAATTATGCCTACTATTCTCCGTAGGGCATTCATAACTAGAGTGGGAGGTAGCTCCACACCAACGACAACGGAAATTAAGATGTGCCCACATAGTGCGAAGATAATACGATTCAAAATAAAAATGCTATTGTGCAAAATACTACACCTAACAAAAATTACTAAGGCAACCTAATTAAAACAGGAAAATGGAATAAAAAGAAATAAAACAAAGAAATGCAATTTACAAATGGAAGGGCTTCTCTCTCAGGTTCTCCCTCTCCAGAAAACTCACACGACTGTGTTCCCCGGCAACGGCGCCAAAAACTTGATGGCGCAAATCTCACACACCGCAATAGGCGGTAGCTCGACTGCGACACGAAACGGCAGTGTACCGATCGTTCAAGTAATATAAAACGAGGAGTAATCCCCGAGTATCGAATCTCTTAAGGAACACAGTAAGGTGGAGTTTATTATCGAGGAAGGACTTGAGATTGAAGTCCTTTCGAGCGGATGGATGCGGAAATGGGGGATTTGGTTTGCGAATAATAAAATAAAATATTACAACTACTCATATGCAATGCCGCTATGCAATGCTTCGCTTGGCGGAATGGAGACTAGGCAGGCCTTGAACGCGCTGCGTCGCAAGGGTGGATGGACGAGTAGGCGAGCGGAGTCGAACTATGCAGGCCTTGAGCGCGCTGCTTCGTTAGGCGAGATGGAATACGCGGGCCGCTATGCCACGCTTCGGTAGGCGGATGGGCGAGTAGGCTAACGGAATGAGGGTCATAAGCACCTCTTCACAAAGCACACCACTAACAATTGTTAGGGCGGCACAACACAACGAACAATCCACACCACAGGGCACACCCCAAATGAAAATATAACAAAATTACTCAATCACATAGACATGATTTCATACTAATGTTAACAAGTAAAAGTATACTTCATCAAAATGTTGGTTCTAGCTACATACACATCAATAAGAGAAGAATAAGGCAAGAAATCGACCGAATCCGAAGTCTCGTTGTAGATTCACGGTTGGAATCGCCGGGTTGTCAATTCGCGTCCAAGCTCGGTCCGCAACTACGTCCGGGGTAGAGAGAGCTGTCACTACTCTCCAATGAGCCCGCCTTCTTCGTGTCACGATCCGGTAGAGGTTGCAAACTTCCTCTTGCTTGATGGCGATAGCGGCTAAACCTTTCTTGAAGCACACGGATGAAGGAGGAGGCCGAGAGGAAACTCCGGCTCAAGATTGGCGTGAAGAACAAGCCCGGAGCACCTCCATATGGTGGGCGATGGTGGAGGGGCGAAATCGGAGCCCTGGAGCGAGAAAACGGCGGAAGAAAATCGGGTGTCCGATCTAATTCGCGAGCAGGAACATTTATAGGCGCTGGATTAAGCAGTGCGCACGATCAGTGGCGCACGACCAGTGGTCGTGCGCACTATCATCCTGTGATCGTTTGCCTGCCTGGACGGAGCCTGCAAGGGAAGAAAATTATAAAATACATAGTTCGCACGACCAGTGGCGCACGACCAGTGGTCGTGCGCACTATCGTAAGTGGTCGTGCGATAAGCCAAATAGAACTCATAAAATGGGCGTTAAGTGCGCATGATCAGTGGCGCACGACCAGTGGTCGTGCGCGATAGGACCAGTGATCGTGCGCAGTGTTCCTGTACAGATTTGTACCGGGAACACCTGCACGACTCCTATTCCAGCATAACCACGAATCCTGCCACTGAAAGTGGCACTTAACGATGCATGAAAACTACTAGAGATGCAAAGCAAGAAACAATCACCAAAAACGGGCCTAGAAGTGCATATAGCAAGGAATAACAAATATAAGCTAAAACAAGGCTAAAGTGCAGTGGAATGAGTAGATAAATGGCCCAGATGAGTCCCTATATGTGTATATAATTGGGACTCATCAGGAAGTGCATGTTCAAAGCTTGTTCGATCTTTGTCCCTTGAGGGCTTACCAGGATGATTCCCCCTCCATAGGAGTGCTTTCCTGACGCACCATCCATAAAAATCTTCCACGCAACTGGGGGAGGCGGTTCATGTTCCCCCACTTCAGTTGTGTAGTCAGCCATGAAGTCTGCCACTGCTTGGGCCTTGATCGACGCCCTGGGCACGAATGTAACATTGAACTCACTCAACTATACGGACCACTTTGCCAATTTTCCTGAGTGTTCCACCCCTTCCATAACTTTGCGTAGCGGGTGATCAGTCACTACCTTCATAGAATGTGCCTAGAAGTAGGGTCGGAGCCTCCAGGCCGCCACCACCAATGCGAAAGCCAACTTCTCCAAAATGGGGTACTGGTGCTCCGCCTTCCTCAGCACTCGACTGACATAGTCGACGGGGAATTGCTTTCTTCCTTCCTCCCGAATCAGTACTGAACTTACTGCCTCAGATCCTACTCCCAGGTATAGGGATAGGTCTTCTCCTGGTCTCGTCCCTTGAAGTAGGGGGGTTTGGGTGAGTTGCTCTTTCAAAGCCTGAAAAGCTTCCTCACACTCCGGGGTCCATTCGAATTTTTTGTTGCCCCTTAGCACCTTGAAGAAGGGCGCACACTTATCTCCTGCCTTGGAGAGGAACCTGCTGAGTCCGGCCAGTTTCCCCGTGAGGCTCTGAACCTCCTTTGGGTTCTCGGCGACCCCAACTCTATTATCACTTTAACCTTGTCTGGATTAGGCTCCACCCCCGCCGGGGTGAGCTAGTGACCTAGGAATTTCCTTCGGCCAGCCCCGAAGACACATTTCAAGGGGTTGAGTTTCATCTTGTACTTCCGCAGGGTCCCAAACGTCTCCTCAAGGTCTCAGAGGTGAGACCCAAGGTCCCGACTTTTCACCATGAGATCATCAACATAGACCTCTAAGTTTCTTCCCTTCTGTTCGCGAAAGACCATATCCATCATCCTCTGGTATGTGGCACCTGCATTCTTGAACCCGAAGGGCATCATCTTATAACAGTAACATCTGTCCCCCGTGATGAAGGAGACATCTTTGATGTCTGGGTGGTGCATGCATATTTGATGATAACCTGAAAAAGCGTCTAAGAAAGACATTACAGGAAAACTGATGGCTGAGTCAACTAGCACGTCGATTCTAGGTAGGGGGTAGCAATCTTTTGGGCGTGATTTATTAAGTAGTGAAAAGTCGGTACACATGCGCCACTTACCTCCCCCTTCTTTACCATGACTATATTGGAGACCCAGCCTGGATACTGGATCTCCGACACAAAACCTGCTTGTAGGAGCTTTTTCACCTCCTCGCGGATCGGTCACTCCAGCTTGTCCACTGTGTCCCTCATCTTTTGGCGGATGGGATGGGTGCCGGGGTCGAGATTGAGGTAGTGGCAAGCCACGTCCGCATCGATCCCAGGCATATCCACGGCGCTCCAAGCGAAGACATCCACATTCTTCTGCACGCAGGCTAGGATCTCGGTCTGCTCCTCCGAACTAAGCTCTCCGCTGATCCGGACCTTCTCCACCACCCCAAGCTGGGTGGTGACTTCAAGCTCCATGACTTCCTCCATGGCCTCCAGTCTAGATTGCTCTCCCCAAGTACTTTCCTTCTCCCCGCCGCAAGCGAGTGCTTGGGTTCCCTCCTCTGTCTCTTCCTCTCCTACCATCATCAACTCCTCGGCCCTTCCTTCCCGGTCACCCTCTTCTTTCTCCTCTTCTTCTCCTCTCTCCGCCCTGGGCCTCTCAGCGACCCCTTCCTAGGCATGAACTTCATCTTTCTCCATCCTCTCCTCTGCTCCCTCCTCACCTCTGGCTTCTGCTGCCTCCTCCATCACTTTATCCCACTCCTCCGCTTCTCCCATCCAGGTGATGGTGTTGACAGCCGTCACGTAGCACTGTCTTGCCACCTTGGGTTCTCCCCGGACCCGGACCTGGATTCCACCCGCGTTGAACTTGAGACACTGGTGGAAGGTGGAAGGGATGCATCGAAATGCGCTGATGAGAGGCCATCCAAAGATGGCGCTGTAGCTACTCGGGGCATCCACTATCACGAAGCGGCAGTTCCGGGACTGCCCTCCGAGGGTCACATGGAGCCCCACTCCACTCTCTACCTCCTTCCTTTCTCCCGAAAAGCCAAATAGGGGACCATCCGAGGCCAACACCCTCCTGGCCTCCACCTTCATCTCGTCAAACGCCTTCTTGAAGACGACGTTGACCGAACGCCCATTGTCGACTAGAATCTGCGAGACAGTGAAGTTCTCGATAGCGATCTGGATGACCAGCGCATCGCAGAACGGGTCTTCATGACCTGGCATGTCCTTCTGAGAGAAAGTAATCTTCTCCGCGGGGGGTGGAGCAGAGGATGTTGAGGCCACGCTCCCCCGATAGATGGTATTGAGGCTAGCCTTGTGGGTTGCCTCCACCCCTACCCCCCCCCCCCCCCATGGATCACCCCGATCCCTCCTCTACTCCCCACATTAGCTCTGTCTTCACACCTTTCCTCCTCATCCTCTCGATGTTTGGTGATTAAAATTCCGCTTGCACGAAATAAAATCCGAATTAGCAATTCGGGAAGGCAAGTATACCAATCGAATTGTAGTATAGGAACACAAGTGTTGTATTAAAATCCGGGAACCGTTGATTACTTATACTCAAACGAATTACAATTATTTTATCTTAATAATTTTTTGGAAGGTTTTGTTTGCTAAATTGAAATAAAAGCTGGATAAAAGTACGGCTAAACGATGATTAAGAAATAACACTCGATCTTGACTTACTTCGGCTTAAGTTGATCAAAATTCAACTTGCCAACTTAAAACTTAATAAAGTAAGGGTAGCTTGACCGTGGGGGTTCCTATAGTTTGAACATGCTTCTCTCGAAAAAATGCCCAACTGAGTTTAGGAAAATCTGACCGAACTCTCGTCCCGTATTCGAATACCTAAAACTCGCTTTAAGTGGTGAACCCCGCTATTGGATTTGACTCCAATCCAGTAGATTTACGTCATTCTGTCTCGACAAATGCATGCAAATCTCTTTACTCTTAAGCGCTCACTTCAGACTATCGGCCTCTCGGCTAGCCAAGAATGAAAGCAAAGGTGGGGACTATATATCGATATTATAGCTCCACTAAATTTTAATTAAGAGTAAATCTAAGGCCCAAGACTTTAGAAAGTGAAAGAGGGCTAAAGGATCATAACTTGATCAACTCATCCTCAGATCATCAAGATCAAGTACTATGAGGATTTAGTTACTCATGGTGGAGGGGTAGGAGAGAGAAATGAGGAAGATATTAAGAGAATAAAACATACGATTTTTATTAAAATAGAGTTCAACTGAAGATACATTTGCATGGAAAGCCTACTAAGCATTAGCAATACATTATGAAAGGAAGTTACAAGGGCATTAAAACATTCATAAGAAAACTAGAAAAAGAAATGCATTGAAATAAGAGAGAGAGAGAGAAAGAGAATAAAAAAATAACATGAAAATTACTGAAAATAAAGCAGTAGCACAACTTTCTCTCTCCAAAAACTGATTGGTGAAAGCATGAAGGTCATCCCAATGTATAGAAATTTTTCTGCCTTGGTCACACCCAAGGTCACGCCCGTGACCTGGGGGCGTGACTTGTTTAATCAATTCTGCGGCTTGGATCAGGTTCGGAGCACGATTCTGGCGTGATTTGATGGGTCACGCCCCTGGTCACGCCCATGACTTGGGGGCGTGGCTAATTCGGTGGTCAGCTGGTCATGGGCGCTGGCATGCGATCATGGGCGCTGGCGGCTAGCTGACATGGGAGTCACTGGTGGAAGTCACGGGCGTGACTGGAGGCACGCCCGTGTAACAGAGGCATGTCCTCCATTTTTTTGCGGCTGGGCGAATCTGATTACGCGGTGAGCTGGTCACGGGCTGGTCACGGGCGTGACTTGTGTGTCACGCCCGTGTACTTTGGGCGTGTCTGACCAAAACTTCTAAATTATGACTGCAACAACTTTACTGCTAACAGTAACTTACACGCCCTAGGTCATGGGCGTGATCCCAGGTCACGGGTGTGACCTAGGGCGTGACCTAGGAAAATCTTCATTTTTAACCTAAAAATTCAAAAAACTTAAGTTAGCACTAAAAATAGGAAAATGACCAAAAATTGCATTTAGAGAGACAATAATAAGCAAAAATTAAGAGTAGATAACCTAAAAATAACCTCATTAAACTAACTAGATTTAGCACTATCAAATTCCCCCAAGCTTACACTTTGCTTGTCCCCAAGCAAAGAAATATGCATTAGCTAATAAAAAGGCGACTAATCAAAAAGATTTAATTATGTTAAACACGAGTACCTTGCGAAATTATAAGTAGGGAGAATAGTGAAAAGGAAACCTAAAATAAGTACTTTATTTAAGCTTAATTTTTATATCCTTTACTAACAAAAATTAATCATCCAAAATTTTAACTAAAAAGTTTTTAAATAAAATTAAGCAAAGTAACAAGTGAGAGAGTGCATTGAATTGTTACTAAACCCAAAGAGACAAATTATAATTATATCATTCTAAGAACAAGGATCTAAATTCATACCCAAAACTTAACTATTCTACTTTTCTTCTTTACTTAGCTAAAGCAAATTTAGGAGCATGAATCAAGAGGACTTTATTGGGACTGAAATGTTTGGTTTAGGCATATGATTTGGAATGGAAATCGAAGATAAAAGTGGTGGCTATAGTCACACTAAACCATAAACATGAGTTTTATAAAAATTTCGATATGAATGATAAGAGGCAATCCTTCATTATAAGCATATAGCATATTTTCTTTCTTTCTCTTTCATAGCCATTATTTTTATTGTCTTTGAAATTTTGGCAAAGATAACTAATACAAATAGGCTTAAAATATCTTCTTTTTGAGCAAATTCTTTTCTTTGAAGCTCTCCATGCAATAAACCAATCACACTATTTAAAAAATTTAAATAAAACTCAAAGTGTTAGTGTGATTTAAATAGGTTTGGAAATTTTGGCTTTGGTGAAAAATTTAATAAGTGGAGGTGACAATAAAACATGGGAAAAGGCTCAGAAGAGGCTAACAAAGGGTTTCTTTTTAAGGGTTGGCATGAAGGCTCAAACTTAAAAAAAATGGCCTAAATCATTTTCATTGCTCCTCAATTTATTTAAAGCATAAGTTTTGAAGGTTTTCAAAAAGTAAGCCCTAGATATTAAATAAAGACTAATGAACTTATCCTGAAAATAAGAATAATAAGCGTCTAGGATTATTCACATTTACTACACTAATCAAAAGTTAACCTTGCAAAATATATCTAAAAATGAAGAGAAAAATAGTGGATGAAGAATTTTTAAGAAAGTAAAGAAGATAAAAGAGAAAACGATAAGGAAAGTACAAGATTTTAGAAAAACTTTTCACATTAACATGCTACCTGGAATTAGAACACTACATGAGTCAACAATTTACTTGTGAAACATAATTAAAAAGTTGGATTAGAAATTTTGAAATTAACTAAGGCTATATAAAATATTTTGGGAAAAACAAAACATAAAGCAAGGGGTACTATTAATTTTACCAAAATCTAATTTAGACTACTAAAACAAAACAAAAGAAAAGAAGATATTCTCCCCCAAGCTTACGATAAACATTGTCCTCAATGGAAAAGGAGAGTGAAGGAAGGGGAAACTAAGAAAAGAAACTAAAACTGAAAAACTGAAACAGGCACTTCCCTGGATTTATGGGCTTGAAAGGATGTGTGATGCCGCTCCCCCTTGTTGGCGCTTTGGATCTTCATGAAATATCATCTTGAATTTTTCTTGAAATAAGCAATGTTGGAGCAGGCGATCGCCGAAGTTGAGAGTATCGGAGCCGCCCAGGGCCAAAGAAAAATTAAAACAACAAATTTTAAAAACCATGGGTGGCCTCCCAAGAGCGCCCTCTGTTTAATGTCATTTGAGCTCGACTAAAAGAAAATAGTTCAAAAGTAAGTCCAAATTATTACAGTCCAGACAATAGAAGTTTTTCACTTTCCATGTCAACACTGTCACCAGAAAAATAAAGTTTTAGACGCTGCCCATTAACCTTGAAATCACCCTTATCTGAGTGTGATATCATAACAGTTCCATACGGATAAGCTTCCTTTACATTAAAAGGACCTGACCATCTTGATTTTAACTTTCCAGGAAATAAACGTAGACGAGAATTATAAAGCAATACTTGGTCGCCTGGTTTAAATTTTTTCGGGTGCCTTAAATTTTTATCGTGAAAGAATTTCGTTCGTTCCTTATATAATTTATTGTTTTCATACGCATTGGAGCGCCACTCGTCGAGTTCGTTGAGTTGGAATTTTCGAAGATCGTCAGTGGAGTGGGGATCAAAATTTAAAAATTTGAGGGCCCAGAAAGCACGATGTTCTAATTCGACCGGTAAATGGCATGATTTCCCATAAACTAACCGATACGGTGTACAACCGATGGCGGTCTTGTACGTTGTTCGGTAATCCCATAAAGCATCGTCTAATTTATATGACCAGTCCTTGCGGGAGGTGGAAACAGTCTTCTCTAAAATACGTTTGATTTCTCTATTCACTACCTCGACCTGGCCGTTAGTTTGGGGGTGGTATGCAGTTGAAAGCTTATGTGTAACGCCATACTTAAAAAGTGTTTTTGCAAGTTATGCGTTACAAAAGTGCGAACCCCTATCGCTAACGATGGCCCTAGTAGTACCGAATCGAGAAAATAATTTTTTTAAGAAAATAATAATGACTCGCGAGTCATTGGCAGGAAGAGCTTGGGCCTCTGCCCATCGAGATACGTAATCTACCGCAACTAAGATGTATTTATTCCCATGGCTAGAAGGAAGAGGACCTACAAAATCAATTCCCCAAAGGTCTAAAACTTCGCACTCGAGGAAATAATTTTGCAACATTACATTTTTATTAGAGATATTGTCGGACCGTTGGCAGCTATCGCACCGACTCACAAAAGATTGGGCATCTTTAAAAAGGCTAGGCCAATAAAAGCATGCACTTAGTACTTTGTGAGTGGTCCGATTGACTTGATAGTGCCCACCGGTCGGTCCTTCATGTAAGTGTTTTAAAATATTTTGTCCTTCTTTGAAAGAAACACATCTCCTTACTACTTGGTCTGCACAAACTCGAAACAGATATGGGTCCTCCCAAAAATAATTCTTCAGGTCAGAAAAGAATTTCTTCTTTTGCTGATAGGAGAATTCTTTTGGGAGGACTCGAGCTACTAAGTAGTTGGCAAAGTTTGCAAATCAAGGAGAAGGAGTAGTGTTGATTGAAAATAACTTCTCGTCGGGAAAATAATCATTAAAAGTTTGTTCATTTAAATTTTCAATAAACGGGTTATCTAATCGTGAAAGATGGTCCGCGGCCAAATTTTCAGCTCCCTTTTTATCTCGGATTTCCAAGTTGAACTCCTGGAGGAGTAAGATCTAGCGAAGTAAGCGTGGTTTGGCATCCGGTTTAGAAAGTAAATATTTGAGGGTCGAGTGGTCCGTAAAAACGATAATTTTTGAAAGCGTAATATAAGATCAAAATTTTTCGAACGCAAAAATAACTGCTAATAATTCTTTCTATATTGCGGTATAGTTCTCTTGTGCGGATGTAAGCGTTTTACTTGCGTAGAAAATAGGGTGGAAGTTTTTAGATATCCGATTTCGAATGGAAGGTCCCAGACTGGAGCTATCATAATTAGCGCATTTATTAGCTTATTTTTGATTAATTGAAAAGCAGATAAGCATGTATCATCAAAAATAAATGGACTGTCTTTTTCTAAAAGATGAGTGAGGGGTTTGGTAATTTTCGAAAAATCTTTTATAAATCGCCGGTAAAAACCGACATGTCCTAGAAAGCTTCTTATGGCCTTAACGTTGGTTGGCGGTGGCAGTTTCTCGATCACTTCTATTTTTGCTTCATCGACCTTAATTCCTCTTGCTGATATCTTATGACCTAAAACCAATCCCTCCCGCACCATGAAATGGCATTTTTCCCAGTTCAGGGCGAGATTGGTCTCCTCACATCGTTCTAACACTTTTTCTAAATTCTGTAAACAAAAATCGAAGGAATCACCAAACACGGAGAAGTCGTCCATAAAGATTTCCATAATACTTTCTACGTACTTGTCAAAAATGGCCAACATACACCGTTGAAATGTTGCAGGCACATTACATAAGCCAAACGACATTCTTCGATAGGCGAAGGTGCCGAAAGGACAAGTAAACGTCATTTTCTCCTGGTCCTCGGGCGAGATGGGAATTTGGAAGTAGCCCGAGAGACCATCGAGGATACAATAAAAGCTATGGCCGGATAATCGTTCTAAGATTTGTTCGATGAATGGCAAGGGGAAATGGTCCTTGCGGGTGGCGTCGTTCAATTTGCGATAATCAATACACATATGCCACCAGTCACCGTCCGTGTTGGGATTAAGTCATTATTGTCATTTAACACTACCGTGATCCCTCCCTTTTTAGGAACTACTTGGACGGGGCTCACCCATTTGCTATCTGAAATTGGATAGATAATTCCTGCGTCTAATAATTTCACGACCTCACCCTTTACTACTTCTTTCATGTTTGGGTTTAATCGGCGTTGAGGTTGAATAGAATTATGTGAATTATCTTCCATTAGAATTTTGTGTGTGCAGAAAGACGGACTTATGCCCTTAATATAAGAAATCTGCCAAGCAATTGCTTGGCGGTGCTTTTGTAAATCTTTTAGCAATTTGGCATTTTCAGATTCACTTAGATGGGTCGACACTATTACTGGTAACTTAGAGTCTTTTTCTAAAAACTCATATCTTAAATGATTGGGTAGTTCTTTGAGTTCTAATGTGGGAGGTTCCTCGTACGAAGATTTGAAAGATTTTTCTTTTTCAAAAGTGATCTCTTCAAAAAAAATTGATTTATTTTTAAAATTTGAGGGGGTGGGAGCAATGACCATTTCCATTTCATGTAATATTTCAGTTGAGGTGCTTGAAGATGAACAAAAAGAAGAAGAATTTTCAGAAATACAAAAAGAAGGGTCTTCTCTTAACACATCTAAGAAAAAACACAAATCGTCATTTTTTAGTGTATTTTTCATAGAGGGTGTTATGGAGAAGGCCACTTCATCATCTCCAACTAGGAGTAAGAGCTTACCATTACTCACATCGATGATAGAACGGGAGGTGGCAAGGAAGGGGCGGCCAAGGATTAGGGGAAACTCGACATCCTCTTCAATGTCCAAAATGTTAAACTCCACCGGGAAGATGAATTTGTCTACCTTTACGAGCACGTCCTCCACAATTCCCAGCGGATATTTTATCGTCCTATCTGCTAGTTGTATACTCATACGTGTGGGGCTAAGGGTGCCCACTCCTAACTTCTTAAACAAGGAGAATGACATCAAGTTGATGCTCGCACCTATGTCGGCCAACGCGTTCTTTACAAATAAGTCACCAAAGAGGCACGGGATAGAAAAACTACCCGGATCGTTAGCCTTTTTCGGTAATTTATTTGTTAGGACGGTGGAACACTCAGCGTTTAAAGTTACGTGCGATAAATTTTCTAGCTTTTTCTTATTAGTTAGAAGATCCTTCAAGTACTTAGCGTACTTGGGCATTTGTGACATCGCTTCATGGAAGGGCAAATTGATGTGTATTTGCTTAAACATTTTCAGGATGCGATAATATTTATCATCTGATTTTTCTTTGTTGAGTTGAGAAGGATAAGGCGGGGCGGGGTTGTTTTTGAAAATAGGAGGTGGAGTGATAAAATCTGTTTGAGTGAGTGGTGTTTTTAAAATAGGGGCGGATCTTGCCTCGGGCTCTTCGCTAACCGGACCGGATATTTGCTTACCACTCCGAAGAGTTACAGCTTTCGCTCGGTCTCTCGGGTTGGGCTCGGTGTTAGCGGGAAGAGTCCCGGGCGGTCGCTAGGATATTATTTTGGCGAGCTGCCCAATTTGGTTTTCTAGATTTTTAACGGATCCGGCTATGTTCCGGACAGTTGCTTCGTTCGTACTTATATATTTTGAAAACATCTCCACCAAAGATGGAGGTTTTTGAAAGTTAACAGGGGGTGGAGGTGGTGTAAATTCATTTTGTAGAGGCGGGCGAGTTGTGTTTGCAGGATTACTCCAAGAAAAATTCAGGTGATTACGCAGCGCAGGATTATAATTATTCGGTAATTGAAAACCAGGTGCATGAAAATTAGAAGCAGCAGAATAATTATTATAAGCATTTCTATTGCCTATGTAATCAGCTTGTTCGGAGGTGGCTTTTGCAAATTCCCAAACCTGAGGTGCGGAAGGAGCATTCATTTCCGATATCTTTTTGCTAAGCATTTCCACTTGTAGTGCCAGCTGGGAGACGTTATCCACCTCGTACATACCTGCAGGTTTGTTTGGGCGGGATCTTGGCACATTCCACTGATAGGTGTTCATGGCCATATCCTCAAATAGCTCAAGAGCGGCTTCCGGGGTTTTGTTATTTAAGGTACCACCGGAAGCGGCGTCTATCATTTGCTTAGTATGTTGATTTAGCCCGTTATAAAATGTCTGCACTTGTAACCATACAGGCAGAGCGTGATGAGGGCAACGTCTTAAGAATTCTTTATACCTTTCCCAGGTATCATATAGCATTTCAGAATCTATTTGGCAAAAAGAAGAAATATCATTTCTAAGCTTAGCAGTTTTCGCAGGTGGAAAATACTTAGTTAGAAATTTTTCAATTAACTGGGCCCAAGTAGTGATAGAACCTCTAGGTAGAGTCGTCAACCACTGCTTAGCCTTTGTTCTTAAATAAAATGGGAAGAGTCTTCGCCTAAATGCATCATCCGTAACACCATTTATTTTGAAGGTGTCACAGATTTCAAGGAAGCTAGCAATATGTGCGTTCGGATCTTCATCTTGTAATCCGTCGAACTGCACGTATTGCTGCACCATGTGAATTATGCTGGGCTTTAGTTCAAAATTATTATTAGCTACGGTAAGGCGGACTATACTAGTTTCCGTCCCTTCCAGGTTAGGCCTTGCATAATGGGACATAGTCCATTCAGGGGCCGCAACCATGTTGGGGACTTCATTTTGGTTAGGTTCGCCCAAATTAACAACCGACTCCGAATCATCAGCCAGTTCTTGGAATGTAAGATCTTGAACTTGCGATTTTCTCCGAAGAGTACGCTCAAGTTCTTGGTCCAAGTCTACAAGTTCTGACGGATTTGCTCAGGTCATAAACTAGAAAGAGAGAAGGGAAAATAAGATTGAGAAATTCGAAAAAGAAAAGGTCTCTCTTTTTTTTGAATTAATTTTTTTTGAAGAAAGAGGAGAGAAAAAGAGGTGATAAAAGTAATAGATTCGTTCTTTCAAAATATCAACAAAAAGCGAGTCCCCGGCAACGGCGCCAAAAACTTGGTGATTAAAATTCCGCTTGCACGAAATAAAATCCGAACTAGCAATCCTGGAAGGGAAGTATACCTATCGAACTATAGTATAGGAACACAAGTGTCGTATTAAAATCTGGGAACCGTTGATTACTTATACACAAACGAATTACTATTATTTTATCTTAGTAATTTTTTGGAAGGTTTTGTTTGCTAAATTGAAATAAAAGCTGGATAAAAGTACGACTAAACAATGATTAAGAAATAGCACTCGATCTTGACTTACTTCGGCTTAAGTTGATCAAAATTCAACTTGCCAACTTAAAACTTAATAAAGTAAGTGTAGCTTGAACGTGGGGGTTCCTATAGTTTGAGCATGCTTCTCTCGAAGAAATGCCCAACTGAGTTTAGGAAAATCCGACCGAACTCTCGTCCCGTATTCGAATACCTAAAACTCGCTTTAAGTGGTGAACCCCGCTATTGGATTTGACTCCAATCCAGGAGATTTACGTCATTCTCACTCGAGAAATGCATGCAACTCTCTTTACTCTTAAGCGCTCACTTCAGACTATCGGCCTCTCGGCTAGCCAAGAATGAAAGCAAAGGTGGGGACTATATATCGATATTATAGCTCCACTAAATTTTAATTAAGAGTAAATCTAAGGTCCAAGACTTTAGAAAGTGAAAGAGGGCTAAAGGATCATAACTTGATCAACTCATCCTCAGATCATCAAGATAGAGTACTATGAGGATTTAGTTACTCATGGTGGAGGGGTAGGAGAGAGAAATCAGGAAGATATTAAGAGAACAAAAACATACGATTTTTATTAAAATAGAGTTCAACTGAAGATACATTTGCATGGAAAGCCTACTAAGCATTAGCAATACATTATGAAAGGAAGTTACAAGGGCATTACAACATTCATAAGAAAACTAGAAAAAGAAGTGCATTGAAATAAGAGAGAGAGAGAAAGAGAATACAAAAATAACATGAAAATTACTGAAAATAAAGCAGTAATATAACTTTATCTCTCCAAAAACTGATTGGTGAAAGCTTGGAGGTCATCCCAATTTATAGAAATTTTTCTGCCTTGGTCATGCCCTAGGTCACGCCCGTGACCTGGGGGCGTGACTTATTTAATCAATTCTGCAGCTTGGATTAGGTTCGGCGCATGATTCTGGCGTGATTTGATGGGTCACGCCCCCAGGTCACGCCCGTGACTTGGGGGCGTGGCTAATTTGGTGGTCAGCTGGTCATGGGCGCTGGCACGCGATCATGGGCGTTGGCGGCTGGCTGACGTGGCTGTCACGGGTGGAAGTCGCGGGCGTGACTGGAGGCACTTCCGTGTAACAGAGGCGTGTCCTCCATTTTTTTACGGCTGGGCGAATCTGATTACGCGGTGAGCTGGTCACGGGCGTGACTTGTGTGTCACGCCCGTGTACTTTGGGCGTGTCTGACCAAAACTTCTGAATTATGACGGCAGCAACTTAACTGCTAACAGCAACTTACACGCCCTAGGTCACGGGCGTGATCCCCAGGTCACAGGCGTGACCTAGGGCTTGACCTAGGAAAATATGCATTTTTGACCTAAAAATTCAGAAAACTTAAGTTAGCACTAAAAATAGGAAAATGACCAAAAATTGCATTTAGAGAGACAATAATAAGCAAAAATTAAGAGTAGATAACCTAAAAATAACCTAATTAAACTAACTAGATTTAGCACTATCAAGGTTCGACCTCCTCGATTCTCACCGGTTGCTGTTGTCTCGGCGCGGGCACTCGGCCCCTTTTTGTTTCCAGGAATTCTGGGCAGGTGGCCATCGCGTGACCTTCCTCATCGTGGAAGTCACAGTACGTCAATGTCACCTCCCCTGTCTCTCCCTCCGCCATCCTATTTTTCCTCCTTCTCCCTGCTCCTGCTTCTTCTCTAGCCTCTTCTCTCCTACCTCTTCCTCCAGTTCCCCGCATGATCGCCATGGCTTGCTTAGGTGGGGGAGGCATTTGCCTCGGACCCTGCCTCCATCCCAACTGGTGGGGTCTTCCATGACCTCCATAGAAGTTACCCCTTCCTGGGCCGTAACCCCTTCCCTAACCTTGCATTCCTTCGGCATGCTGTCTCCACTCCCCCTCTGGGGCCCTAGGTTCTTCCCTTCTCCTTACTTCCTGCTGCCTGACCTCTGGCTCACTGAGCTTTGCTAGCCTCTTGGTGAGCTCCGGGTTGGCCTCCTCACTCTCGATCTCTTCCGCCACCCTCTCCATTAACTCCTCGTAGGAGACAGGGGCTTTCCTCTTCAAAGCCATTTTGAAGAAACTCTCACTTAGCCCGATGGTGAAGGAGAGTTGGAGTGCAAACCCAGGCATCTCCTTAGTGATCAGTACCTCCTCCTGAAACCGGTGCGTGTAGCGATCCAACGACTCCTTTGGCTCCTACTTCACTTTGAAGAGGGACTCGACCTCCTTCTTCCTTTTCTTTGAAGTTGAGAATCGCAATAGGAAACTTCGGTGCAAGTCTTCAAAGGCGTAGATTGACCCAACAGGGAGTTGGTGGAACCAATCCCTGGCCTTCTCTTTGAGGGTGACGGCGAAGAGCCGACACTTGAAGGCATCTGACATCGGCCTGATAGAGACCGAGTCCTCAAATGACTGGAGATGTTGGACAGGGTCATCCCTGCCGTTGTAGTACACCCTGTCCCACTCTCCGAACCCTGTCGGGAGAGGTGCAGAAAATACTAACTCGCAGAAGGGACTTCCCCCACCTGCCATCCCTTCTCGCTCCACACGCCCCCCGAGCTCCCTCGCCTAACGTGGCTCACGGGGACTGCACTCGTGAGAGCGGCGCTCGTCTAAACCACCCGCACTGTCGCTACATCCTCCGGGCGCATGATCGCCTGCGCTGCGCTCGCCGGCACAGAACTCGTCGGCACAGAGCTCGCCGGGATGGTGAACAGCACTCGCCCCTATATGTCTTGCAATGACCCTCCGGCGACTTCCTTTCCAGCCCTTCCCCCCGAGGCATTCTCGCCAACCGCTGCTGGGGGAAGGGGCGCCTGAGGTGCTGGGGTCGCAAACTCACTCCGCAGTGCCGCGACCGTGAGCCCGAAGGTGTCAAGCACCTCCCTCCCGAAATCCGCGAACATCCTCGGCGTCACCACCCGCGGTGACTCGCTGAACTCCTCGCCTTGATCCTCGCCTCCTGCCATATCTGCTCCTTTGAACTTTCTTGGACCATCCACGATCCACGCTCTCCGCACCAAAATTGTTGAAACCAATTTCTCGGCCGCTTGTGGAGCTCGGGGCCCTCACCGAAATGAGGGGTAGCTAGCCCTTACTGATCCCTCGGAGAAGGTAGACTGAAGACAAGGAAGATGACCAAGACCTTAGTCGCAGCGAGGAGGTCCCTCCACTAACCCGGAAGATCGTTGAGCGCTTCCCCTCCCAAGCCAAAGCTGAGACTCGGGCACCTTGGAGAGCTCTGGAAATGCTAACCAAGGAGAGCCTGAGGAGAGAGAAGCTGAAGTGAAGTCCTCTCCAAAGGTGCCCTTTAGGTCTTATTTATAGATTTTCTGATCTGGCCTACAAATAGCAGGATCCCGCCTTTTGATTTTACTATCCGCACCCAAATGGGTCTACTAACAGCCAAACTTCGCTGTTTGGAGAGGCTAAAGGCATGCCACTAAGGGTAAAAGGGTAATTTGGCCTTATCAACCTATGGGCAAAGAACTGCGAGAACCTTACTGTCGAAGCTCTCGCGGGCCTTCTCGCGAGCCCTACTCGCGATGCCTCTCCTAGGTGACCTCCTTGCGAGGACCTCGCTGGCCCATTCTGGTGGTATCTGCCGAGGTCAGGTCTCGCGAACCTTCCTGCGAGACCGCCTCCTGACTTCGTCGAGCTCAACACACCTTTCGTCGAACACAGGGCACTTCGCCGATCACAGACGAGCTCGACGAATGCAGAACGTTAAATTGTTCGCTGTCCGCTGAGACGAGCGGTTCGTCAACCGCTGCTTCCCTGCTGTAATTTATCGAGCGCTCCTATAGAATATATTTCGTTTTACATTCGTTGAACGCAGGATTGAGCTCGCCGGACGCTGAGGCTCTAAACTCGCGAGCCTTCCTGCGAGATCGCCTATTGACTTTGCCGCACACTGAACACATTTCGTTGAACACCTCTTTACTGAACATAGATCTCTTCTTCCAGCGGCCTGCGAGGTATTGGTTAGCCAGCCCTCGCTTGACCCAGTCTCTTGAAGATATCTGCCGAGGTCTGGATCTCGCGACTCCTTTTGCGAGACCGTCACTTTGACTTTAATGAGCATAGAACACTTCGTCGACTTCTGATGATTTCGGCGAACAGGGGTGAGCTCGACGAAGTCAGGGGAGCTCGACGAACACGGGAGAGTTCGTCGAACGCAGTACTTCTTTCGTCGAACTCAGAAAACTTCCTCAAACTGCTTGTGAGCGTTTATCTCGCCGACCCTTCTCGCTCGCCTCTCAGCTAGCCCTCCGAGAGGGACTTCTCCAAGGTCTCTCTCGTGAGGTCTTTATCCCTAAGGCCTCCATCTCTTATTACTTCCTTCATCTTGTTGCCTTCTTAAACCGTGCCTTCTCGCCTGGCGAATATCGGGGTTGTACAAAGATGTTGAAGAGCTCCCCCTGATTTGATTAGAGTTGATGTTTAGGTGGTGAAGCTTCTTCTCTAGAATGTAGTAACTCTTTTCCTTCTTCTTCTGCAATAGAGATCCTGAGCAAATGATCTTGTTTAAGTGTCTCAGGATGAAGATGATCTGCAGAGAAGAGTTAACAAATAAGATAAATAATATATGTTGTTCTCTGTTCTGTGTATTGTATCTGTGTGTTGTGTCTCTCTCATTACTCTTTCTTTTTCTTTTCTCTGTCTCTTTATAATCTGAAGAGCTTCTCTCTTATTTTGAATTCCTCTTTTTGGGAAAGGGAAAGAGATAAAGTCTCTTTAATTATCTTGACTCCTCGAGAAGATAAACTGTTGTCTTTAAGCTTTTCTGCAACGGCTATAACATTTAGTGTTGCAACGGCTATAATGTTAAGGCAGCAATATATAGCAATATATAAATAGAAGTGATAAAATATTGCTTTATTAAATCTGACAACATATATAATTTTAGTCGAGCTGAGAAAGGAGAATTTATATAGCTGTTAATATTTCGTCGAGCTCAGCTTCAAGTTCGTCGATCTGAACATTTGATTCGTCGTTCTGAGCTTCTATTGAAGATTCGTCGAACGCAGACTTGAGTTCGTCAAACGCAGCTTTTCGTCGACCACTAGGACGGGCTGGATCGTCGACCGCTGAGATATTGAGCTATTCGTCGAACGCAGCTTCATTGATATTTCGTCGAGCACTGCTTGCCTTTCGTCGATCGTAGTGAGGAGTTCGTCGAACACAGAGAGCTTATATTATTTTCTTATATTATTTCTTCTGATTCGATCACATCATATTTATATTTTGTTCTAAGTTATAAGGTGTGTTATGATAGAAACTTAAATCATAAAGATGGATCCTGACTCAAATCAAAACTAAGGTTCCAACAAAGGTTATGGATGTTTTGGAAATCTCACCCAAACCTAACTTCCTAAATATTGACAATGGCATTAAATTTATGCTCGCCCCTAAATCACATAACGCTTTTCCTTCAAATTTATATCCTATGGAACACGGTATGGTAAAGCTCCGGGGATCTTTTAACTTTGGTGGGAATTTTTTTTGAAGAATAGCGCTGCACTCCTGAGTGAGTGCTACCGTCTCATTCGTTCCAAATTTTCTCTTTTTAGAGAGGATATCTTTCATGTAATTTACGTAGCTAGGCATTTGCTCTAACGCCTCGGTGAATGGGATGTTGATTTGTAATTTTTTAAATATCTCCACAAACTTTTGGAATTGTTGGTCGAGTTTACTTTTTTTAACCGTTGTGGAAACGGTGGTGGTGGATAAATTATTGTATCTTTTGTTTTCTTCTTAACTTTAGCACTTGGTTCATTCTTCCTCTCTCCTAACACTTCTACTTCTCTTTCTTTGCCATTATCCTCTTGTATTGCCTCATCATTGGGAATACAAGGGGTCAACTCCTCTAACTCTCTTTCATTATTAACCTTAACTTGTTCTTTTATCAGTTCACTACTCAACTCCTTACCACTTCGTAGAGTGACTGCCTTACAATGTTGATTATCTCCTTTCGGATTTGGTGTGGTATCCGTTGGGAGTGTCCCTTGAGGTCTAATGCTCAATGCGTTAGCGATTTGCCCCAATTGAGACTCAATTACACGAAGTGAACCCTCTAAACTAGTAATACATGTATCATTCTTTTGCATAGATTCGATGAGAATCTCATCGGTTAACTTTCTAGAAGGTCCTTGTTGATTGTAATTAACATTTTGAGTTGAACGTGGGTTTGAGTTGAAACCGGGCGGGTGTGCCACACCGGCGTTGTTCTTCCATGAAAAGTTAGGGTGGTTACGCAACTCTGGATTATAATAATTTGGAATTAAATTATTATTATTATTATTATTATTATTATTATTGTTATTATTTCTAGGTTGCCCTCCTATATAATTAATTCCTTCATTATAGATAGAAGTAGGGTGATTTTCGACTTGTTCTGTAGCAAATGATGGAGTCATAATAGGGGATGCCATTATGTTATTCACCTATGGGTTCATTTGATTATGATTTAAGGTTAACGCATCTAACCTTTTGTTCATAGAGTTAAATTGGGCCGTGATTTGCGCAGCGAATGAGGTTAATTGATCTACTTGGTGAAGACCTCCTACCGAAGAAGAAGGAATCTGTCGGTCAAACGATTGATAATTGTTTGACGATAGATCTTCAAGGATAGCATATGCATCCCCGGGATACTTGTTCATTAGGGATCCTCCTACAGCCCCATCTACTTGGATCATTGTAGAGATCTGGAGGCCATTATAAAAAGTCTGTACTTGTTGGTGCATCGCTAAACCATGGTGCGGACATTTTTGTAGAAGTTCCTTGAACCTCTCCCATGCGTCGTACAATGTTTCCCCATTCCCTTGCATGAACGTACTAATATCCCGCATTAGTTTAGCCGTTTTAGCAGGTGGTAAATACTTAGCTAAGAATAAGTCAACCACTTGCTGCCAAGTGGTGAGACCATTTTGGGAGTCAAGCCATTCCTTCGCTCTGCCCGATAGAGAGAATGGAAATAAGCGGAGTCTAATCACTTCGTCTGACGCGCCATTTATCTTAAAGGTGTCACACACATCCCTAAATGTCTGTAAATGAGAGTTTGGGTCCTCATGATTTAGTCCGCTAAATTGTTTTTGTTGCACTAAGTTCATTGCCATGGAGTCAATTTTAAAATTATTCGCTTCAATAGCCGGCTTAATGATACTATAATGCAGACCTCCTCTAAAAGGCATGTTATATTCTCTACAGGTTCTCCTAATCTCAGCAAGTTGCCCATTATGTTCTACCTGACCCTCTTGATCTAAACCACCCTGATCATTTTCATTGGGAGCATTCTGATTATTTGGATTCATGGTTGTAGAATTATTACATTCTAATCAAATCGCTCTTCTATTCTGTCTACACGTTCGTTCGATCTCTAGGCTCAACGGCAAAAGTTCTGGTGTTCGATGTCTGGACATACACTAACAAGTCAACAAAATAACAGTTATGATAGTACACAAATAAATCAATCAATCAGCCCAACAGTTTTGAAAATAACAGTAAAAAACAAAAGAGACAGACTTGAGCTTTAAATACTAAAGCTTCACTAATATTGCAAGAAATAAACACTAAATTCGTCGCACCTCCCCGGCAACGGTGCCAAAACCTTGATACGCCCATAACTAGTGTATAATTTAAACGTAAGTGCACGTGCTGTGTCAAGTAATAAAGTGAGAGTTGAGATCCTTTCCACTGAGAGGTCGGTGATTTAGTGCTTGCAACAACTAGTTATTCTTTTTCTTTAAACCCAAGTGATTCATTATCGAGGTTGTGAAATTTAAAGACAACTATTAACGAAATCTAATTGAAGTAAACTACGAACGCTTAGAGAAAAACTTTTATTAAAATTATGATTTGGAGAATTAATCTTGTGTCATGATTTCCTGAATCTAGTGCGATGACAATATGAAAGTATCTTTGTGAAATGTTTGTTGTGAAAAACCTTGCAACGAATTTATGAATAGAAATCTGTATCTCTCGATAACGGAATTCCCTAATTCTTTTATCCCCCGTTGGTGAGATAGAGAACCGCTTAAAGAACGAAAACATATGTTGCTAACATTAAGAGAAAATCCAGGTCTCCCATCAAATGCTATAACGAAATCAAGATAGGAACACAAGTAATAGATTCGTTCTTTCAAAATATCAACAAAAAGCGAGTCCCCGCAACGGCGCCAAAAACTTGGTGATTAAAATTCCGCTTGCACGAAATAAAATCCGAACTAGCAATCCTGGAAGGGAAGTATACCTATCGAACTATAGTATAGGAACACAAGTGTCGTATTAAAATCTGGGAACCGTTGATTACTTATACACAAACGAATTACTATTATTTTATCTTAGTAATTTTTTGGAAGGTTTTGTTTGCTAAATTGAAATAAAAGCTGGATAAAAGTACGACTAAACAATGATTAAGAAATAGCACTCGATCTTGACTTGCTTCGGCTTAAGTTGATCAAAATTCAACTTGCCAACTTAAAACTTAATAAAGTAAGTGTAGCTTGAACGTGGGGGTTCCTATAGTTTGAGCATGCTTCTCTCGAAGAAATGCCCAACTGAGTTTAGGAAAATCCGACCGAACTCTCGTCCCGTATTCGAATACCTAAAACTCGCTTTAAGTGGTGAACCCCGCTATTGGATTTGACTCCAATCCAGGAGATTTACGTCATTCTCACTCGAGAAATGCATGCAACTCTCTTTACTCTTAAGCGCTCACTTCAGACTATCGGCCTCTCGGCTAGCCAAGAATGAAAGCAAAGGTGGGGACTATATATCGATATTATAGCTCCACTAAATTTTAATTAAGAGTAAATCTAAGGTCCAAGACTTTAGAAAGTGAAAGAGGGCTAAAGGATCATAACTTGATCAACTCATCCTCAGATCATCAAGATAGAGTACTATGAGGATTTAGTTACTCATGGTGGAGGGGTAGGAGAGAGAAATCAGGAAGATATTAAGAGAACAAAAACATACGATTTTTATTAAAATAGAGTTCAACTGAAGATACATTTGCATGGAAAGCCTACTAAGCATTAGCAATACATTATGAAAGGAAGTTACAAGGGCATTACAACATTCATAAGAAAACTAGAAAAAGAAGTGCATTGAAATAAGAGAGAGAGAGAAAGAGAATACAAAAATAACATGAAAATTACTGAAAATAAAGCAGTAATATAACTTTATCTCTCCAAAAACTGATTGGTGAAAGCTTGGAGGTCATCCCAATTTATAGAAATTTTTCTGCCTTGGTCATGCCCTAGGTCACGCCCGTGACCTGGGGGCGTGACTTGTTTAATCAATTCTGCAGCTTGGATTAGGTTCGGCGCATGATTCTGGCGTGATTTGATGGGTCACGCCCCCAGGTCACGCCCGTGACTTGGGGGCGTGGCTAATTCGGTGGTCAGCTGGTCATGGGCGCTGGCACGCAATCATGGGCGTTGACGGCTGGCTGACGTGGCTGTCACGGGTGGAAGTCGCGGGCGTGACTGGAGGCACTTTCGTGTAACAGAGGCGTGTCCTCCATTTTTTTACGGCTGGGCGAATCTGATTACGCGGTGAGCTGGTCACGGGCGTGACTTGTGTGTCACGCCCGTGTACTTTGGGCGTGTCTGACCAAAACTTCTGAATTATGACGGCAGCAACTTAACTGCTAACAGCAACTTACACGCCCTAGGTCACGGGCGTGATCCCCAGGTCACAGGCGTGACCTAGGGCTTGACCTAGGAAAATATGCATTTTTGACCTAAAAATTCAGAAAACTTAAGTTAGCACTAAAAATAGGAAAATGACCAAAAATTGCATTTAGAGAGACAATAATAAGCAAAAATTAAGAGTAGATAACCTAAAAATAACCTAATTAAACTAACTAGATTTAGCACTATCAAGGTTCGACCTCCTCGATTCTCACCGGTTGCTGTTGTCTCGGCGCGGGCACTCGGCCCCTTTTTGTTTCCAGGAATTCTGGGCAGGTGGCCATCGCGTGACCTTCCTCATCGTGGAAGTCACAGTACGTCAATGTCACCTCCCCTGTCTCGCCCTCCGCCATCCTATTTTTCCTCCTTCTCCCTGCTCCTGCTTCTTCTCTAGCCTCTTCTCTCCTTCGTCTTCCTCCAGTTCCCCGCATGATCGCCATGGCTTGCTTAGGTGGGGGAGGCATTTGCCTCGGACCCTGCCTCCATCCCAACTGGTGGGGTCTTCCATGACCTCCATAGAAGTTACCCCTTCCTGGGCCGTAACCCCTTCCCTAACCTTGCATTCCTTCGGCATGCTGTCTCCACTCCCCCTCTGGGGCCCTAGGCTCTTCCCTTCTCCTTACTTCCTGCTGCCTGATCTCTGGCTCACTGAGCTTTGCTAGCCTCTTGGTGAGCTCCGGGTTGGCCTCCTCACTCTCGATCTCTTCCGCCACCCTCTCCATTAACTCCTCGTAGGAGACAGGGGCTTTCCTCTTCAAAGCCATTTTGAAGAAACTCTCCCTTAGCCCGATGGTGAAGGAGAGTTAGAGTGCAAACCCAGGCATCTCCTTAGTGATCAGTACCTCCTCCTGAAACCGGTGCGTGTAGCGAGCCAACGACTCCTTTGGCTCCTACTTCACTTTGAAGAGGGACTCGGCCTCCTTCTTCCTTTTCTTTGAAGTTGAGAATCGCAATAGGAAACTTCGGTGCAAGTCTTCAAAGGCGTAGATTGACCCAACAGGGAGTTGGTGGAACCAATCCCTGGCCTTCTCTTTGAGGGTGACGGCGAAGAGCCGACACTTGAAGGCATCTGACATCGGCCTGATAGAGACCGAGTCCTCAAATGACTGGAGATGTTGGACAGGGTCATCCCTGCCGTTGTAGTACACCCTGTCCCACTCTCCGAACCCTGTCGGGAGAGGTGCAGAAAGTACTAACTCGCAGAAGGGACTTCCCCCACCTGCCATCCCTTCTCGCTCCACACGCCCCCCGAGCTCCCTCGCCTAACGTGGCTCACGGGGACTGCACTCGTGAGAGCGGCGCTCGTCTAAACCACCCGCACTGTCGCTACATCCTCCGGGCGCATGATCGCCTGCGCCACGCTCGCCGGCACAGAGCTCGCCGGCACAGAGCTCGCCGGGATGGTGAACAGCACTCGCCCCTATATGTCTTGCAATGACCCTCCGGCGACTTCCTTTCCAGCCCTTCCCCCCGAGGCATTCTCGCCAACCGCTGCTGGGGGAAGGGGCGCCTGAGGTGCTGGGGTCGCAAACTCACTCCGCAGTGCCGCGACCGTGAGCCCGAAGGTGTCAAGCACCTCCCTCCCGAAATCCGCGAACATCCTCGGCGTCACCACCCGCGGTGACTCGCTGAACTCCTCGCCTTGATCCTCGCCTCCTGTCATATCTGCTCCTTTGAACTTTCTTGGACCATCCACGATCCACGCTCTCCGCACCAAAATTGTTGAAACCAATTTCTCGGCCGCTTGTGGAGCTCGGGGCCCTCACCGAAATGAGGGGTAGCTAGCCCTTACTGATCCCTCGGAGAAGGTAGACTGAAGACAAGGAAGATGACCAAGACCTTAGTCGCAGCGAGGAGGTCCCTCCACTAACCCGGAAGATCGTTGAGCGCTTCCCCTCCCAAGCCAAAGCTGAGACTCGGGCACCTTGGAGAGCTCTGGAAATGCTAACCAAGGAGAGCCTGAGGAGAGAGAAGCTGAAGTGAAGTCCTCTCCAAAGGTGCCCTTTAGGTCTTATTTATAGATTTTCTGATCTGGCCTACAAATAGCAGGATCCCGCCTTTTGATTTTACTATCCGCACCCAAATGGGTCTACTAACAGCCAAACTTCGCTGTTTGGAGAGGCTAAAGGCATGCCACTAAGGGTAAAAGGGTAATTTGGCCTTATCAACCTATGGGCAAAGAACTGCGAGAACCTTACTGTCGAAGCTCTCGCGGGCCTTCTCGCGAGCCCTACTCGCGATGCCTCTCCTAGGTGACCTCCTTGCGAGGACCTCGCTGGCCCATTCTGGTGGTATCTGCCGAGGTCAGGTCTCGCGAACCTTCCTGCGAGACCGCCTCCTGACTTCGTCGAGCTCAACACACCTTTCGTCGAACACAGGGCACTTCGCCGATCACAGACGAGCTCGACGAATGCAGAACGTTAAATTGTTTGCTGTCCGCTGAGACGAGCGGTTCGTCAACCGCTGCTTCCCTGCTGTAATTTATCGAGCGCTCCTATAGAATATATTTCGTTTTACATTCGTTGAACGCAGGATTGAGCTCGCCGGACGCTGAGGCTCTAAACTCGCGAGCCTTCCTGCGAGATCGCCTATTGACTTTGCCGCACACTGAACACATTTCGTTGAACACCTCTTTACTGAACATAGATCTCTTCTTCCAGCGGCCTGCGAGGTATTGGTTAGCCAGCCCTCGCTTGACCCAGTCTCTTGAAGATATCTGCCGAGGTCTGGATCTCGCGACTCCTTTTGCGAGACCGTCACTTTGACTTTAATGAGCATAGAACACTTCGTCGACTTCTGATGATTTCGCCGAACAGGGGTGAGCTCGACGAAGTCAGGGGAGCTCGACGAACACGGGAGAGTTCGTCGAACGCAGTACTTCTTTCGTCGAACTCAGAAAACTTCCTCAAACTGCTTGTGAGCGTTTATCTCGCCGACCCTTCTCGCTCGCCTCTCAGCTAGCCCTCCGAGAGGGACTTCTCCAAGGTCTCTCTCGTGAGGTCTTTAGCCCTAAGGCCTCCATCTCTTATTACTTCCTTCATCCTGTTGCCTTCTTAAACCGTGCCTTCTCGCCTGGCGAATATCGGGGTTGTACAAAGATGTTGAAGAGCTCCCCCTGATTTGATTAGAGTTGATGTTTAGGTGGTGAAGCTTCTTCTCTAGAATGTAGTAACTCTTTTCCTTCTTCTTCTGCAGTAGAGATCCTGAGCAAATGATCTTGTTTAAGTGTCTCAGGATGAAGATGATCTGCAGAGAAGAGTTAACAAATAAGATAAATAATATATGTTGTTCTCTGTTCTGTGTATTGTATCTGTGTGTTGTGTCTCTCTCACTACTCTTTCTTTTTCTTTTCTCTGTCTCTTTATAATCTGAAGAGCTTCTCTCTTATTTTGAATTCCTCTTTTTGGGAAAGGGAAAGAGATAAAGTCTCTTTAATTATCTTGACTCCTCGAGAAGATAAACTGTTGTCTTTAAGCTTTTCTGCAACGGCTATAACATTTAGTGTTGCAACGGCTATAATGTTAAGGCAGCAATATATAGCAATATATAAATAGAAGTGATAAAATATTGCTTTATTAAATCTGACAACATATATAATTTTAGTCGAGCTGAGAAAGGAGAATTTATATAGCTGTTAATATTTCGTCGAGCTCAGCTTCAAGTTCGTCGATCTGAACATTTGATTCGTCGTTCTGAGCTTCTATTGAAGATTCGTCGAACGCAGACTTGAGTTCGTCAAACGCAGCTTTTCGTCGACCACTAGGACGGGCTGGATCGTCGACTGCTGAGATATTGAGCAATTCGTCGAACGCAGCTTCATTGATATTTCGTCGAGCACTGCTTGCCTTTCGTCGATCGTAGTGAGGAGTTCGTCGAACACAGAGAGCTTATATTATTTTCTTATATTATTTCTTCTGATTCGATCACATCATATTTATATTTTGTTCTAAGTTATAAGGTGTGTTATGATAGAAACTTAAATCATAAAGATGGATCCTGACTCAAATCAAAACTAAGGTTCCAACAAAGGTTATAGATGTTTTGGAAATCTCACCCAAACCTAACTTCCTAAATATTGACAATGGCATTAAATTTATGCTCGCCCCTAAATCACATAACGCTTTTCCTTCAAATTTATATCCTATGGAACACGGTATGGTAAAGCTCCGGGGATCTTTTAACTTTGGTGGGAATTTTTTTTGAAGAATAGCGCTGCACTCCTGAGTGAGTGCTACCGTCTCATTCGTTCCAAATTTTCTCTTTTTAGAGAGGATATCTTTCATGTAATTTACGTAGCTAGGCATTTGCTCTAACGCCTCGGTGAATGGGATGTTGATTTGTAATTTTTTAAATATCTCCACAAACTTTTGGAATTGTTGGTCGAGTTTACTTTTTTTAACCGTTGTGGAAACGGTGGTGGTGGATAAATTATTGCATCTTTTGTTTTCTTCTTAACTTTAGCACTTGGTTCATTCTTCCTCTCTCCTAACACTTCTACTTCTCTTTCTTTGCCATTATCCTCTTGTATTGCCTCATCATTGGGAATACAAGGGGTCAACTCCTCTAACTCTCTTTCATTATTAACCTTAACTTGTTCTTTTATCAGTTCACTACTCAACTCCTTACCACTTCGTAGAGTGACTGCCTTACAATGTTGATTATCTCCTTTCGGATTTGGTGTGGTATCCGTTGGGAGTGTCCCTTGAGGTCTAATGCTCAATGCGTTAGCGATTTGCCCCAATTGAGACTCAATTACACGAAGTGAACCCTCTAAACTAGTAATACATGTATCATTCTTTTGCATAGATTCGATGAGAATCTCATCGGTTAACTTTCTAGAAGGTCCTTGTTGATTGTAATTAACATTTTGAGTTGAACGTGGGTTTGAGTTGAAACCGGGCGGGTGTGCCACACCGGCGTTGTTCTTCCATGAAAAGTTAGGGTGGTTACGCAACTCTGGATTATAATAATTTGGAATTAAATTATTATTATTATTATTATTATTATTGTTATTATTTCTAGGTTGCCCTCCTATATAATTAATTCCTTCATTATAGATAGAAGTAGGGTGATTTTCGACTTGTTCTGTAGCAAATGATGGAGTCATAATAGGGGATGCCATTATGTTATTCACCTATGGGTTCATTTGAATATGATTTAAGGTTAACGCATCTAACCTTTTGTTCATAGAGTTAAATTGGGCCGTGATTTGCGCAGCGAATGAGGTTAATTGATCTACTTGGTGAAGACCTCCTACCGAAGAAGAAGGAATCTGTCGGTCAAACGATTGATAATTGTTTGACGATAGATCTTCAAGGATAGCATATGCATCCCCGGGATACTTGTTCATTAGGGATCCTCCTACAGCCCCATCTACTTGGATCATTGTAGAGATCTGGAGGCCATTATAAAAAGTCTGTACTTGTTGGTGCATCGCTAAACCATGGTGCGGACATTTTTGTAGAAGTTCCTTGAACCTCTCCCATGCGTCGTACAATGTTTCCCCATTCCCTTGCATGAACGTACTAATATCCCGCATTAGTTTAGCCGTTTTAGCAGGTGGTAAATACTTAGCTAAGAATAAGTCAACCACTTGCTGCCAAGTGGTGAGACCATTTTGGGAGTCAAGCCATTCCTTCGCTCTGCCCGATAGAGAGAATGGAAATAAGCGGAGTCTAATCACTTCGTCTGACGCGCCATTTATCTTAAAGGTGTCACACACATCCCTAAATGTCTGTAAATGAGAGTTTGGGTCCTCATGATTTAGTCCGCTAAATTGTTTTTGTTGCACTAAGTTCATTGCCATGGAGTCAATTTTAAAATTATTCGCTTCAATAGCCGGCTTAATGATACTATAATGCAGACCTCCTCTAAAAGGCATGTTATATTCTCTACAGGTTCTCCTAATCTCAGCAAGTTGCCCATTATGTTCTACCTGACCCTCTTGATCTAAACCACCCTGATCATTTTCATTGGGAGCATTCTGATTATTTGGATTCATGGTTGTAGAATTATTACATTCTAATCAAATCGCTCTTCTATTCTGTCTACACGTTCGTTCGATCTCTAGGCTCAACGGCAAAAGTTCTGGTGTTCGATGTCTGGACATACACTAACAAGTCAACAAAATAACAGTTATGATAGTACACAAATAAATCAATCAATCAGCCCAACAGTTTTGAAAATAACAGTAAAAAACAAAAGAGACAGACTTGAGCTTTAAATACTAAAGCTTCACTAATATTGCAAGAAATAAACACTAAATTCGTCGCACCTCCCCGGCAACGGTGCCAAAACCTTGATACGCCCATAACTAGTGTATAATTTAAACGTAAGTGCACGTGCTGTGTCAAGTAATAAAGTGAGAGTTGAGATCCTTTCCACTGAGAGGTCGGTGATTTAGTGCTTGCAACAACTAGTTATTCTTTTTCTTTAAACCCAAGTGATTCATTATCGAGGTTGTGAAATTTAAAGACAACTATTAACGAAATCTAATTGAAGTAAACTACGAACGCTTAGAGAAAAACTTTTATTAAAATTATGATTTGGAGAATTAATCTTGTGTCATGATTTCCTGAATCTAGTGCGATGACAATATGAAAGTATCTTTGTGAAATGTTTGTTGTGAAAAACCTTGCAACGAATTTATGAATAGAAATCTGTATCTCTCGATAACGGAATTCCCTAATTCTTTTATCCCCCGTTGGTGAGATAGAGAACCGCTTAAAGAACGAAAGCATATGTTGCTAACATTAAGAGAAAATCCAGGTCTCCCATCAAATGCTATAACGAAATCAAGATATACTTGCGCAACTCCTATCTCGAATTATGAAGCGCAGTAAATATATAAAAACCTCGGTGGAATATTCATGCAACTCCTCTCTCGAATTATGAAGCATGAAAATAAAATCTTCATCAACATTTTACGTAGTTCCTCTCTCGAATTATGAAACGCAACAAAACAACGAAGAACCGAAATTCACGTAATAAGGATCATGAAATCGATAAATGAAATTCACTTCAAAATCACCAAGAATTGTTTTAAAATTTTATCATCAGACAAGCCAAGGTACTTTCACAACACAAGATCTAGAGAAGTTAGCCCATGACGATGGGAGAAAACCACATAATGTTAAAGATCTTACAACACATGATGATCAAAGTTTAGTAAATGCAGGAATTTGTACTCAACACGCTTCCGAAGTCGCCCGTCTCCAAGATCCGGAAGAAAGCCCTAGTTCTTCTTGTCCAAGATGATCTCTAAAGTTCTCCCCTTTTTCTCTCTAATACCCCCCTCTTATTCGAAAACTGCTCTTAATACTCTGCCAAAACCGTGCGTAACCGCCTCCATTGAATGTGCCTTTCCATTTTTGAAACGACACTAATTTTGAATTTTACATTTTTAATTCCGCCCAGAAAAAGGTTGCAACCTTTTTTCTGACTTCTGATACTTTTTTGCCCAGGTCAATATTTTTAGGCAGTTTTCCATCCTCCAATGAATTCCTTTGGTGAATCTAGCAAAAATACATTGCAAAAGGACCAAATGAACCATACAATCATAATTATAAATTTTACTTTCATTTTAATGTTATTTAAACACCATTTCCACATTTTTAGCTATTGATAAGTCAAAAAAATAGGTCATAGATAAGTTCATTTAGAGAAGTTATCACAACTCCATACAAGAAAGATGCCAGTAGGGCTTCAACTCAGGAACTTGTGCCCAGGGCAGAGTGAACTGAAACAGAGAAAAACCAGAAGGCATGTGATGCTAAAGCTTGAATATTCTGGTCTCCACAATGTCAGATGACATCTTCCAAAAAGTTGCAGACTGTCAACCAGCCAAAGAAATTTGGGAATCTCTTTACAGAATGATAGACGGAAGTTCTGATGAAAGAAAGGACAGGAAGTCCCTTCTCATATCCTAGTATGAGAACTTTCATAAGAAAGCTGAAGAGACAGTTGCTGATATGTATCACAGATTCAGCATTATCATAAATGAGCTCAAAGGCTTGGACAAGGAGATATCCTTGACTGAAATTAATGATAAAATCCTCATGTGCTTCCCAAGCTCATGGGATTCAAGGATCTGGGCCATTAGAGAATCCAGATGCCATAGAGAAATCTCTACTAAAGCTTTGCTAGGAAAGCATAAGTCATTTGAGATGCTTTTGAAGAACAGAGCTAAATTAGAGGAATGGGAGACAACCACAACTCCTCTCTAAAGGAATCTTGCTCTGAAAGCTAGTGAAGGAGAGCCCTCTACTCCTGAAGCTGAGATGTTCAGTCTCCTAGCAAGGAGATTCAGAAAGTGGGTTAAGACTGAAGACTCAAGGAGAAGAGAAAGGAGCTCAAAGCCCAGATATGATAAGACTTCAAGGAAGGAGATTATCTGGTTCACCTACAACAAACCAGGGCACATAGCCCCTGATTGTCCACAATAGTAAAGGGACAAGAGTAGCAACAAGGATAAGAAGAAGAAGAAGTCTTTCAAAGGGAAGGACAAGAAGAAAGCTAAGAGTTTCATTGCTGAAACCTGGAGTGACTCTGAAGCAAAATTAAGCTCCTCATCATCTGAAAGTGATGATGAAGCAGAAGCAGATGCAACCTGCATGATGGCACTGGGGATGTCATTAGATGATGAAGAAGAACAAGTATCCATGTTTGATGATTTTGATTTTACTTCTGATTATTTTAAAACATGCTTTAAAGAATTATGTAATGATTTTATTAAAATTCAAAAAGAATTAGAAGCAAGTAGGGAAGAATTAGAAAACCTTAAGAAGGATGATCTATATGTGAGAAATCAAGACCTAGTAGAAGAAATGGATAATAAAGAATCAGAATTAATTGAAACCAGAAAAGAAAATCTAAAGTTAAAGGAAGAGCTAGCAAAGACAAAAGCCTTTGAGGACTCACTCAATGGGAGGAGTCAAAAACTCAGAGACATCACAGAAAATCTCTCCATGAGATTCAATATCATCTCTCAGTGCTAGTGGATAGCAGAGCCATCCACTAGCACTGAAATCCCTAAGAAACCTGCCTAGAAAAATCTAGTTAGCTTCATTAGACCTAGTGACTATGAATCATGTGAGGATAATGCTAGAACTAAAGGTCAGGAAGCTAACAAACCAAAGAAAACAAACAGGGGTAATAAAATAAATCTCAACATAGAAAAGAAATCTCAAGAGAAGAGTAATGTAGAGAAATTAAAAAACCAAAAGACTAAAGCCAAACCTAGGATAATAAAACACTTTGCTGAACTTCTGTATTTAGATACCTTCTATACCCACATTAAGTATCAAAATAATAGGTTTGGAAAACCCATTCCTTATCATCCAAAAGGATATCATAAAAGACCCTTCTATTCTTTCATTGAACCCTACAATGGTAAAAGCAAAGGGCCCAAGGTAACCTGGGTCCCTTCTATTGTTTGTATTACTTGTGCAGGATTAGGTAGAGTCCCACTCAGGAGAAAATGGAGTGGGAGGAAAGATGTAGGTCTAGAAAAAGTAACAAAATTCATCCAAAGGAGTGATTTTTGCTTTGAATCTTCCATACAGTTCATAGATTTAATATCATAAACTTATTTTCAATAAACAAAATGGCTGGGAAAACAGCAAGGATTTTCTAAAGAAAATAGATATGTTCATTCAAAGGTGCTTCGAATAGAAGTCGACGTACCATCGACTTCTACTCGATGCTAGTGTCAACAAGCACTCAGAGTGAATAATTCAAATAGAATTTGACGCAGCGCCAAGTTCATATCGACGCATATGTCGACTTATTGATTGCTGGTCAAGGTCGAGGTTGCGTCGATTTGAAATCGATGGAGCGTCAACAGGTCTACGTCGAATTGATAATAATTGAACAATCTCGAAGCAGTGTCGAATATGAATCGACGTAATGTCGATATAACAGCGTATGTAGAGTTGCTTCTAGAAGCAGTCTCAACATATTTTTGTGCGCCAATATTAATTCTTATCGACGCAGCTTTGACCTAAACCCTAAGTTGCTATGAATCAGCTCCTTTTAAGCAACTTCAGCGTCGAATCATTTAAGCTTTCAAATTTTCCTCTCCTTGCTCTCTTTCTCTCTCCTCCTCCAGCTCTCGCGTGTTCTTGTCCTCTCTTTCCCTCTCTCATTTTCTTTGTTCTTTGCAGGTACACAATCACAGAAATAATGGCTCCTCCCAAGGTCAATTCTTGATTTGACGTAGATGTGGATTCGTTCAATGATGCTGCCGAAAATTTTAAGGCTATTCTAGGCCTTTTACAGTCTGCAGGTTTAACAAAGCTTATCTCTACCAGGTGTAAGATTCTAGATGTAGAACATACAGAATTCAAGGATAGTGTTTCTGTAGCAGATGATGGGTCCCTTCAAGGGACAATTTCTGGACAAGATGTCAGCGTATTTGAGGAAATTCTCTCCCAAACATTTGATCTACCCACTGGGGCTGACTCAGATGAATTGTCAGGGGAAGAGACAAAGAATCTCTAGGAGATAATGCAGTTCATGAAGGAGAAGCCAATTAATCTTAAGTAGATTGATCTGGCAGAAGAATACATATTCCTAGATGACATAGTAGGAAAGGTGTTGATGTGCAAGATATCTGCACATGATGCTATACCCAAGCAGCATGTGCAGATCATGGGCATTATGGTACTACAGAAGAAGATAAACTGGGGGAAATGCCTCCTAAAGATGATTGGGCACAAATATGCCCATAAAGAGAATACTTACATGAGGATCATGAGCCAAGTGCTCTTCCACCACTATCCTAGTGTGTGCAAATCTAAGGGAGTGCCCATTCCTCCTGGAAAAAGGTTGAATATAGGTATCTTCTCAAAATGGACCAGACAGATCTTGAAGCCTGGTCAAGCTCTAGCTTCACCTCCTCCCTCTCCAAATCCACAGGACACAGTCCCAGATCTCCCTCAGGATGCTACTCCAACACAACCATCTCCTCAGCAATAGCAATAACAACAACAATAGCAAAACTCTCAATCCATCCCAACTACTTCAGTCCCAGAGCCAACACCTCACATTCCTCAATAACAACCATCAACTAGTATCTCAGACTCTCAGTCTGCTCCCCCGCCACCACCACTATCAATCCATATCTCACCAGAAACCTACCAGGCACTCTCTCCCATCCAAGAGGATTTCCCACCATCACCTTCTCCATCGACCACACCTATCCCTCCAATTGACCTTGAGCAGGTCATCTCTAAAGCAGTTGGATTGGCCTCCACTACTTTTGCTGATCTATTAGCCACTCAAGCCACAAAATATGATTGAAAATACTCCCAAATGGAGGCTGAACTGCTAGACTCTACAAGATGACTCCAGGGCATCAAGGACTTCATGTCTTCCTCCCTAGTTATAAAGGAATTCTTAACCTCTCTTGTTAGCAAGGTTAAGAAGGGGGAGAATATTATGGAGGAAGAAAGGCCTGTACTAGAGGTGAGTGGCCATGATAAAGGGAAATATGATGAAGTCCCTGAGAAAGTGACCATCTTCCAAGGTGCAAATATCTAGGTGTTGAAACCGATTTCTCGGCCTCTAGTGGAGCTTGGGGCCCTCACCGAGATGAGGGGCAGCTACCCCTTACTGATCCCTCGGAGAAGGTAGACCGAAGACAAGGAAAATGACTAAGACCTTAGCCACAGCGAGGAGGTCCCTCCACTAACCCGGAAGATCGTTGTGCGCTTCCCCTCCCAAGCCAAAGCTGAGACTGGGGCACCTTGGAGAGCTCTGGAAATGCTAACTAAGAAGAGCCTGAGGAGAGAGAGAAGCTGAAGTGAAGTCCTCTCCAAAGGTTCCCTTAAGGTCCTATTTATAGGTTTTATGACATGGCCTGCAAATAGCAGTATTCCGCATTTTGATTTTACTATCTGCACCCCAAATAGGTCTGCCAACAGCCAAACTCCGCTGTTTGGAGAGGCTAAAGGCAGATGATGCGCAAATCTTAGCACACCGCTATAGGCGGTAGCGAGACTGCGACACGAAATGGCAGTGTACCGTTCGTTCAAGTAATATAAAACGAGGAGCAAATCCCCGAGTATCGATCTCGAAGGAACACAGTAAGGTGGAGTTAACTTTCGAGGAAGGACTTGAGATTGAAGTCCTTTATGTCGGATGGGATGCGGAAATGGGGTGATTTGTCTTTTGGAAAATAAAAGAAAACAACTACAACTACTCCTATGCAATGACGCTATGCAATGCTTCGCTTGGCGGGATGGAGACTAGGCAGGCCTTGAGCGCACTGCTTCGCAAGGGTGGATGGACGAGTAGGCAAGCGGAATCGAACTGTGCAGGCCTTGAGCGCGCTGCTTCGTTAGGCGAATGGATTACATGGGCCGCTATGCCATGCTTCACTAGGCGGATGGACGAGTAGTCTTACGAAATGAGGGTCGCAAGCACCTCATCGACAAGCACGCCACTAGCAATTGCTACTGCGGCACACGAACATGATGGTGGGATGGAGGATGCAATGGGGCACTCCTCAAATCACATAAACCACAAACATAACCACAAAACCATGGAAAATTACACTAATATTATTTAGGGTTTATGAACATCATTCATATAGAAACATATAACCACACACATCAAATAGAAGTAGCAAAAATAACAAGGAGGAGGTAAGATTACAACCGAAGCACGAAGACTCGTCGGAGATTCAAGGCCGGAATCTAGGGTTGTCAATTCTCATCCGGGCTCGGTCTTCAACTGTCGTCCGGGGTAGAAGAGGGCTGTCACTATCTCCCAATCGACCCGTCTTCTTCGTCAATAGCCTTCAGCCACGATCTTGCCGGAGAACTCCAAGGATATAGTGCAAAATCCGTTGAAATGGAGCTTGGAAGCTTCTGAATGATGGAGGAAGCTGAGAGGATGCTCCGGCTTGAGATTTGCAAGAGAATGGCGGCCGGAGCTCCTCCCAAAGGTGGGCGGCGATGGAGCGGCGAAATGGGCAAAACGGCGCTCAAAAAGACCAAGAAACGAAGTCGATCTGGCTGTTTTCGCGGAGCTGCTATTTATAGACAGGTGCAGAATTTTGTTCATGCACGACCAAACGCACGACCGTGCGTAAAAACGCACGACCAAATTCAGAATGCTGTTTTTGGGTCCCAAATGAACGCACGATCGCAGCCGACCGTGCGTAAAGAAAATGCACGACCGTGCGATTCATGCATACATGAAAACTGGGCATAATTGATGATCTCCCCACCTGCGCAGCACCAAACATCAATCATACAGCTGGGAATACCCTTCCAGCTCAATCCAAATACATAAAAAGGGTTGGGGAGCACCGTGTGCTTACCCCCAACAATATAGCGCGCAATTATACACCAAAATGGGCCTAAAGAGTGCACTTTGTGAAGATATGTGTTCAAGTGAAGTTTAAGCGATAATGAACTAAAGGTGAAGTGCAAATGCATGAAAACTAGCCCAGATGAGTCCAAATATGTGTATATAAATGGGACTCATCAGCAGAACACCAAGGGTAAAAGTATAATTTGACCTTATCGGCTTATGGGCAAGGAACTGCGAGAGCCTTCCTGCTAGATTCTCTCGCGGGCCCCCTCGCGAGTCCTGCTCGCGGTACCTCTCCTGGGCGATCGCCCTGCGAGTACCTTGCTGGCCTCTCCTAGCAATACCTACCGAGGTCCGGATCTCATGACTGATCTTGCGAAACCGACCCTTTGGCTTCTTCAAGCTCAACACACCTTTCATCGATCGCAGGTCGCCTCGCCGAACGCGGACGAGCTTGACGAAATACAGGACGTCAAGTTACTCGCCGACGGCTGTGACGGGCGGTTTGTCGACCGCGGCTATTGAACATATTTTGTTCGTCGGGCTCCGTTCGATGTTTGTCGAATGCAGAATTGAGCTCGCTGGACGCTGAGGCTCTAAACTCGCGAGCCCTCCTGCGGGATCGCCCATTGAATTTGCCGCGCACTGAACCTGCTGATGGGTCTCGCATCGGCCTTTCTCGCTCGCCTCTTAGCGAGTGCTTCGAGAGAGACTTCTTTAAAGTCTCCCTCGTGAGGTCTTTGGCCCTTCTTTAACCGGGCCTCTTCGCCTGGCGAATATCAGGGTTGTACACAATCCCCGCTCTTCGCGAGGATATTTATGCTCGCGAAGAAACATCCAATCCCTGGTATTTGCCAGCCCCTTGATGATCTGTCAGGAATCTTTGGTGGGGCCCACCACGAGGGCTATAAATATCGTCCCGAGTCCTTAGTTGCGCGCGCCGCCACTTCCTTTCCTTTTTCTTTTTTCCTGACGCTGTAGCTGCCTGGAGATGCCTCTTTCCGAAGAAGCCGAGGCTCGCCTGAGGGCAGTGAGAGCCGGCGGGCTACCCTCCACGACCACGGTCCCCGCCTGGATGAATCGGCCGCCTCCTGCTCAGTCGCAGAAGATCAAAAAGGCGAGGGCGGCTCGCCGAACTGGGGACGACTCTGTGCTGTTGGACTCCTCCCCGGATGATCGCCACCACGAGAAGGTATGAGCTACTCCTCTGGTCCACGTCAATAAAGTTGCCTGTGATTCATATCTACTTGCAGGATGCTTTGCCGAACAAGAACACTGGAGAACCCGCTGATGCGTCTCGCAAAAGCCCGCCGACGGTTACGAACCTCGCTGGGAAAAACGTCACCGGTATGATCTCGATCTCACATGCCAAAATGTTTTTTGTCAACCATCTGACCTTCTTTCATTACTTCTTATACAGCCTCGCCCTGTGAGTCCCCGGCTCGCCAGGCATTGCGGCCTCCATCTCTACCTCCTCCCGTCAACACTATAGATAAGCCAGGGTTCCGGCTCCTGACGAGCGAGGAGACCGACGTCTCTGTGCCGTCAAAGGTCCCCCTGATCAACAGCGATGCCTGCCCTCCTGGCTTGGGTAAATCTCTCTATCCCCACTATGGCAACCTCTTCCAGGGCCACCCTGAGACTTCCCGCCCTCCTCTGGGTAAGCATTCCGACGGCCCCTTGCCCTACGCGAGCTCAAGCGTGTTATCTGACCTTTCTGTAATACTTCACAGAGAATAATGAGATTCCTCCTACCGATTCCGAGTTGGGCGACGACAAGATGTCCCCCCTTCCTGACCAAGTAGAAGAATTCTTAGGTGATCCGCGGGATCCGGAGATGATGAAACAACGAGCTGCGGAGTTGCTGAGAAAACTTGGTCGGATGCTGATGGACCTCAACATGCAGGCGAGACGGGACAGAGAAGCCACCGAGGACAGGCATGTCCTTTTGATGGAAGAATGTGCGAGGCTCCGGGCCACGAGACAACGCGATCGCGATGAGAACGTCACGCCGCCGGAGGCGCATATAGCGAAAATGAGGGATTACACCTTCCTCATTGACCGGGAGGGCCGCGCGGTTGAGGATTACTATAACTCTAGGATACCGCCGCGGTCCGGGACGCGGGGAGGGGGTAGATGGAAGTGGTTTCCCCATGATTCTCGCTAACTTTTCTGTCGTCGCTGCCTTTTAATTCCTGCAAACGACTGCTGTTATTCTATACAATCTTGCCATGGCTTGTAATTCGTATACTTTCCACTTACATTTATTTCGTCTGACAATAAGTATTACTGGCTTTTTATTATTCCTCGCTCGCTGCTAATAAATCTGTTTCATTTTTATGTTATATTATGCTCGCGAGGACCCTTTGTTCTCGCTAAATAAATCTCGCGAAAATGTTGTTTGTACTAACCCCGCAAGTTTTTCTTGCTCGCGGACTTCATGTGATGTTTATTGCTGCTACCCGCGCCCGCCGGCACTTGGACTTCTTCCCGCCATTTTGCTTTGGCTATAAATAGGCGGCCATAACTGAGTCAACCACCGCATTTACTGTCAACCTCCTTCATCCTCCGCTTCAGAGCTCTCGCTCCTTCCCGTTCTCACTTTACTTCCTTTCTCGCAGGTCGCTAAGATGGGCGGCGACGCTAACGAGTCGGAGGGTTGGCGAAATATTTCGAAGGCTTTCGTCGAGCACACCTTCTACCACTGCAACTTGACGGACGAGGAGTATTTCAGCGCGGTCGGTGATTATGTCACCCCCCCCCCCCCCTTCGAGGCATGCCGTCCTAGCGAGGACGACGTGATCAATGCCCCACGGGTCGACGAGTTGGCCATTCCCACCGCCCATTTCACGGTCGGCCTGCGCCTCCCCCTGTGGCCGGAAGTTCGCTAGGTAATAATCGCTCTCGCTCGCTTCTTATTTTCTGCATTTCAAGTCTCGCTCATTATGTGAACCAATCCCGATCTTCTCGCTGCTCGTCAGGTGCTCAAGCACTATGGCGTTGTTCTGGGCCAGCTCACGCTTAATGCCATGGAGGTAATCACGGCGTTCGCTTGCTATCTTCGCGAGGAGCGCATCGAGTTCAGCCTCCCGGTCTTTCGGAAGCTGTTCTCGTTCCACGCCTTCATGGACGGGACTGCCTACTTCATGGGCTCGGGTCCTAAGGTTGACGAGACCGTCAACAAATCCCACTTCTGGGCCCATAAGTTCCTTCTTGTCAAGGGGAACTTTGGTAACATCCCGATATTGCCCATCCAACACGGTGAGACTACCTACCGACCCGCTGCCCTTGGAGGTCACGATGCCCTTCTCTACCAGTTCTTCTGCAAGAAGAACTTTGAGGTTGTCCATCTCCGCCGCAACCTCGACAAACTGCTTCTCGTACTCGTCGGGGAATGTAAAAGATCTCGCTCTATCATTGACCCCCCTTTTCTTTTCCGGTAATCTCGTACTTATTGAAGCTTCAATTTTTTTCTAGGCGAGCTGGATCTTCCTCTCCATCCCCCCTACGCTAGCAATCAAAAAACCGATGCTACCTTGGCCCTCACGACCATGGGGGCAGAGGCTTGCCGAGGCGCCGTCACTCCAGGTGAGCCCTCTTCTCGCAAGAGACCGGGAGCTTCTGGTGGTCATGCCATTCCCCCGAAATCTCCCCCAAAGAAGAATAGTAAGAAGAGCGGTGTCTCGCTCGCCTCCTCGAAGGGAAAGGAGCCCCACGAGGCGGCTTTCGACGAGTTCGACCTCACCGGCCTCTCCGCAGGGGGTGAGGACGATGAGCCCTGCCAGGAGGCTTCTAGAACTTCGGCCTCGGCCAGAGGCGCCGCGATGAGACCGGCGAGCTCCTGGTCAACTGGAAACCGGAGACCAACCGGCTGGACATCTCTACCATCCTTCCCTCCTGGGTGGAGAAGGAGACCGTCAGCCGTCACGCCTTCGACCTCTCGTTCGCTCTCTTTGGGCACGAGGACGCGGGGCCTTATAAAGATGAGACTGCGAGAACTCTCGCTTTTGAGAGCGCGAGGTCACAGTTGCGCTCTGCCGAGCTTGCCCATATGACAGGGAGGCGCTGCTTGTAGCAGGAGCTTCAGAACGTGGAGCTCACGAGGGCCTATCAGGGGCTCCTTGCCGAGAACACGCAGCTGAAGGAGAAGCCGCTCGCCACAGAGGGCAGTGTGGTGAGTCACCTAGACTTCCTTATCTTTCTTTCCTTTGGCCATTTCGCTTTTTTAATTGAACTTATTTGCAGGATGTCGAGGCTCTCGGAAGAGCCGACGCTCGCATCAAGGAATTGGAGGGCGAGGTGGCTGGGTTGAAAGCCCTAAACTGCGATCTCACCCGTGCCGTCATTCCCCCTTCCCCCCGCCGTCTGAAGGAAGAGCGGCGAGCGCGAGACGAGGACATTCGCCTGGAGTCTACCGAGTCAGCGCGCTACATCTTCTCGACGATGAAGGCGGCCGGTCTCCTAGCTGCCGACGCGGCTGACATGGTTCTGGAGGATATCGTCCCGGAGCTCTTCACCCCGCTTCCACCAGTGAAGAGCAGTGATGACGAGGAGGAATTCGCGAGCGACTCATGATGCTTATAGATTTTTTATTTTATTTTTTGTTTTGTTTTGGGCTGGCGAGATCGCCGCCTTTTGTAATTTAACTGTGAAATGCATGGATGCACATTTTTAGCCTTGTATTGTGTTCGCCCTTTCTGTGGCTGTCTTTTTTGATATCTCGCTCTCGCTTATCTCGATGTTCATTTTTATGTAGGCTATCCCGCGATGATCGTTCTCGCACCTTACGTTATTGAATAGACAAGCACAGGTCCTTTTTGGCTGCTCTGGCCTTTCGTCATTTGCCTTAGGATTATTACCCTTTAGGTATGCGTTTTTCTCTAGGTTTCGGGAGGTATTTTTCTTCTCGGCAAGGGCTCGCCTCTTACCCTGCCGGCGACCTTTCTACCGAGCACCAGATACCCCGGAGCGCATAGGATTGATTCTCGTTCCTCGCATACTATCGTGCGAAGTATCTCTTTGCCGAGCGAGCAAGCCCGCCGAGCGAGAAGGAGTATTCCAACATAAAGACTTGTCACCTTGCAAGCCTCTCCAGAGATCAACCTGAACCCCCCGTCTAGTGAGAGCCCGGGAGCGGAATCGATCTGGTGAATTCCAGCACCAATACTTGTCACCTTGTCAGCCTCTCCAGAGATCAACCTGAACTCCCCGTCTAGTGAGAGCCCGGGAACGGAATCGTTCTGGGGCATTCCAGCACCAATACATGTCACCTTGCCAGCCTCTCCAGAGATCAACCTGAACCCCCCTGTCTAGTGAGAGCCCAGGAGCGGAATAGATCTGGGGCATTCCAGCACCAATACTTGTCACTTTGCCAGCCTCTCCAGAGATAAACCTGAACCCCCCGTCTAGTGAGAGCCCGGGAGCGGAATCGATCTGGGGCATTCTAACACCAATATTTGTCACCTTGCCAGCCTCTCCAGAGATCAACCTGAACCACCCATCTAGTGAGAGCCCGGGAGTGGAATCGATCTGGGGCATTCTAGCACCAATACTTGTCACCTTGTCAGCCTCTCCAGAGATCAACCTGAACCCCCGGTCTAGTGAGAGCCCGGGAGCGGAATCAATCTGTGGCATTCCAGCATAAGAACTTGTCATCTTGCCTGCCTTCGCATAGTAGTTATAACAATCAAGTGAGGAGGTAAAATATTCAACTAACATCGTCATAAAATTTTCAAGGATAGAATCGTTTCAAATCGTCCCCACTTCTTGCTCGGCCTAGAGGTACCCCTTCCACATCTCGGAGGTGATACCCCCCTGACTTGAGCACTTCACTTACAATGTATGGACCCTCCCAATTGGGGTTGAGCTTACCTACCGCGGCCCCTCTCTCACCTGCGTCGACCTTCTTCAAGACCAGGTCCCCTTTTTAAAAGTGTTTTACTCGGATGTGTTTGTCAAAATACCGGGCCATTCGCCGCTTGATTTCCTTCTGCCTGATGGTGGCCTGGTCCCGGAGTTCCTCCACCAAGTCAAAGGATAGCCTTTGTTCTTCATCGTTGGCTACCCGCCACTCTTCATCCCCTTCACCTGCGGCGATCACCCTGGGGGTCTTTACTTCGAACTCGATGGGAAGGACTGCTTCGGATCCATGGGAAAGTTTGAAAGGGGTCTCCCCGGTGGCGGTGTTAAGGGTAGTCCTCAGGGCCCAGAGAACGGATGGTAGTTGCTCTACCCAGTTCCCTCGGAGGTTCTCCACCTTCTTATTCAGTTGGTTGACGATCACTTTATTTTCCGCTTCCACCTGGCCGTTGCTTCTTGGGTGGTGAACCGATGCGAACCTGAGGTCGATGCCAAGCTGGGTGCAGAAGCTAACGAATTCTTCGCTAGCAAATTACGGCCCATTGTCTGTCATTATAGCCAGGGGGAGTCCGTGCCTGCAGATTTTTTTCTCCCCACACAAAATTCCTCACAACTTGAGAGGTTACCTTGGCGAGCGCCTTCACTTCTACCCATTTAGAGAAATAATCGATCATGACCAATAAGAACCTTCTTTGGCCGCTAGCTTGAGGAAAAGGGCCAACTAGGTCCAACCCCCATATGGCGAAGGGCCAGGGAGAAATGATGGTGTTGGAGTTGCCATTGTGATCTAGAAGTGGTCAAACATGTAATCTCACTGCCAACGCGATATGAGCCTGCAGGGTCGCACATAAGAGCATGTGGAGAAGTTGGAAGATTGACTGTGTTGGTAAAGGTTACCAATCACCATATAGAATGGGGAAGTCCAGCAAATGTTGCTGTATGAATTCGTCGGATATGATTCGTCGGAATTCGTCGGGTTTACACGGATTGGATTCGTCGGATTCGTCGGGATTCATCGGGTCATTCCGTGGAAACTCGACGAACTGTGACAGAGATTCTTCACTCGACAAAGTGTTGTCGTCTGTCTAGATTCGTCGGAATTCGTCGGGATTCGTCGGGTCATTCCGTGGAATCTCGACGAATTATCACAGAGCCTTGACTAGGCAATTGTTGCCGTTCGTCGGAATTCGTCGGAATTCGTCGGATTGTCCCGTGAAGACTCGACGAATTGTTACAGAGATCATTTTCTTGGCAAATGTTGCCGTCTGATCTGATTTGTCGGATTCGTCGGATTCGTCGGATTGTCCCGTGAAATCTCGACGAATGTTCTTCCGTGGGATTTCGACGAATTGTAACAGAAGCCCTTATTCTGATGTGTGGTCTGCGGATAGCGATTCTTCTAGAAGCCTGTTTATGCTTTGAGTATAAATAGATCTTCTTTAGGGTTCTTATTGACACACGAGAAAGAAGAGCCGACGGAAGGGTTCCGCTCGCCCTCGACGGAAGAAGTTCCGATAGAACCCTAGACGGAAGTGTTCCGTCGCTCGTTCGCCTCCGCCGACCTCCTCTCCGTCGATTGTCGCCGGCATTGTTCTTCCTGAAGCGGATCTAGCAATCCGTGGAAGTGCAAGGTGCAGCCTTTCTTCCTTCCGAGTTGCATGCGACGTGACTTGGCGTTCTCCCGGCTCGTGTGGACTTCTGTAGAGACGTAGACATAATTCTACGTGAGAACTCTTCTTGCCACCGACAGGGATCAACTCTTGGAGCATCTTGGTTGGATTTGATCCAACCCATTGAGGTAATTTTTACCTAGTATTTTATTAACTTCTTGATTCAACATTCATGGCCGATCCAAGCATTTTTGGGTTGTTTCTGTTTATTTCCGCTGCGCCTACATCTAATGTATGGTTCTAGAAAAACCCAACAGATGGTTCGGAGCCTCTGAGCGGGGAGGAGTTGGAGCGGAGCATAGAGCTGGCACTTTGAACACCTCCTTGGGAACTCCGCCGCATCCTTGATGAGGGTGGGCCAGAAGTAGCCTTGTCTCAACACCCTTCCTTCCAGAGTTCGGCTCCCGGAGTGACTTCCACACTCCCTAGAGTGAATTTCTTCTAGGACTCTCGGAACCTCCTCCTCCGAGACACAACGGGCCAGGAGTCCCGAGAGAGTCTTCCTGTACAGCCCTCCTGCATGCAAAGAGTAATAAGCTGACTTATACCTGAAGCACCGCCTGTCTATGTCTCCCTCAGGGAACTTCCTCGATGACAAGAAGGAGATGAAGGGATCCATCCACGAGACCCGCTGATCCACCTCCATCAACTCTCCTTCCTCGATGGTGGGTCGGAAGAAATCCGAAACTGTTCCTCCTGCTCGGGGACCGAACTTGGCTAGGAGGTCCGCGGGGGTGCTCTCTTCCCTGGGCACATGTTTGATGGAGAAAGTGTGGAATTGCCCGATGACTCCCTTGACCTTCTCCAAGTACCGCAGGAGGGTCGGGTCCTTTGCCTCAAACTCTCCCTTGACTTAGCATGCTACCACCATGGAGTCCGTCGAGACCTCCACATCTTGCACTCCCAGTTCTCGAGCAAACCTCAGGCCCACTATCACCGCCTCGTACTCCGCTTGGTTGTTGGTAATCAGGAAGTGGATGTTTAAAGCTTACTCGATCTTGGTCCCCTAGGGGCTTACCAGGATGATTCCCCCTCCATAGGAGTGCTTTCCTGACGCACCATCCACCAACATCTTCCACGCCACTAGGGGAGGCGGTTCATGTTCCCCCACTTCGGATGTGTAGTCGGCCATGAAATACGCCACCGCTTAGGCCTTGATTGATGTCCTGGGTACGAATGTAATATCGAACTCGCTCAGCTCCACGGACCATTTTTCCAATCTTCCCGAGTGCTCCACCCCTTCCATGATTTTGCGAAGCGGATGATCTGTCACTACTCTGATGGAGTGTGCCTGAAAGTAGGGCCGGAGCCTCCGAGCCGCCACCACCAATGCGAAAGCCAACTTCTCCAAGATTGGGTACCGGAGCTCCGCCTTCTTCAGCACTCGGCTGACATAATAGATTGGGAATTGCTTTCTTCCTTCCTCACAGATCAATACTGAACTTACTGCTTCAAGTCCTACTCCCAGGTATAGGGATAAGTCTTCTCCCGGTCTCGACCCTTGAAGTAGGGGGGTTTGGGCGAGTTGCCCTTTCAAAGCCTGAAAAGCTTCTTCGCACTCTAGGGTCCATTCGAATTTTTTGTTGCCCCTTAACGCCTTAAAGAAGGGTGCACACTTCACTCCCGCCTTGGAGAGGAACCTGATGAGTCCGGCCAGCTTCCCCGTGAGGCTCTGACCTCCTTCGGGTTTCTTGGCGACCCCAACTCTACTATTGGCTTGACCTTGTCAGGGTTAGGTTCCACCCCCGCCGGGGTGAGCAAGTGGCCTAGAAACTTCCCTCGGCTAGCCCCGAAGACACACTTCAAGGGGTTGAGTTTCATCTTATACTTCTGTAGGTCCCAAACGTCTCCTCAAGGTCTCGCAGGTGAGACCCAAGGTCCCGGCTCTTTACCATGAGATCATCAACATAGACCTCCAAGTTTCTTCCCTTTTGTTCGTGGAAGACCCAATCCATCATCCTTTGATAGGTGGCACCTGCATTCTTGAGCCCAAAGGGCATCATCTTATAACAGTAGCATCCATCCCCCGTGATGAAGGAGGCACCTTTGATGTCCAGGGGGTGCATGCGGATTTGATGATAACCTGAAAAAGCATCTAAGAAAGACATCACAGAGAAACCAACGGCTGAGTCAACCAGCACGTCGATTCTAGGCAGGGGGTAGCAATCTTTCGGGCATGATTTATTAAGAAGTTAAAAGTCAATACACATGCGCCACTTACCTCCCCCCTTTTTTACCATGACTACAATGGAGACCCAGCCTGGATACTGGATCTCCGACACAAAACCTTCTTGTATGAGCTTTTTCACCTCCTCGCGGATTGGTCCCTCCAGCTTGTCCGCCGTGGCCCTCTTCTTTTGGTGGATGGGGCTGGTGCCGGGGTAGAGGTTGAGGCAGTGGCAGGCCACATCCACAACGATCCCGGGAATCTCCGCGGCGCTCCAAGCGAAGACATCCACATTCCTCTGTACGCAGGCTAGAATCTCAACCCGCTCCTCCGAATTGAGCTCCCCGCTGACTCGGACCTTCTCCACCACCCCAAGCCGAGTGGTGACCTCGAGCTCCACGACCTCATCCACGGCCTCCAGCCTGGATTGCTCTCCCCAAGCACTTTCCTTCTCTTCGCCGCAAGCGAGCACTTGGGCTCCTTCCTCCGTCTCTTCCTCCCCTACCATCATCAACTCCTCCATTCTTACTTCCTGGGTATCTCCTTCCTTCTCCTCTTCTCCTCCTCTCTGAGCCCTGGGTCCTTCAACGACCCCATCCTGGTCACGAACTTCCTCTTCCTCCATCCTCTCCTCGACTCTATTCTATACTCCGGCTCCTACCACCTCCTCCATCACTTTATCGAACTCCTCCGCTTCTCCCATCCAGGTGATGGTGTTGATAGCCGTCACAAAGCACTGTCTCGCCATCTTGGGGTCTCCTCGGATTCGGACCTGGACTCCACCCGCGTTGAACTTGAGACACTGGTGGAAGGTGGAAGGGACGCATCTGAACGCGCTGATGAGAGGCCGTCTGAAGATGGCGCTGTAGTTGCTCGGGGCATCCACTATCACGAAGCGGCAGTTCCGAGACTGCCCTCCGAGAGTCACATGGAGTCCCACTCCACCTTCTACCTCCTTCCTTTCTCCAGAAAAACCGAATAGGGGGTCATCCAAGGCCAACACCCTCTTGGACTCCAATTTCATCTCATCGAACGCTTTCTTGAAGACGACGTTGACCGAGCTACCGTTATCGACTAGAATCCGTGAGACGGTGAAGTTCTCGATGGCGGTCTGGATGACCAGCGCATCGCAGAACGGGTCTTCATAGCTTGGCATGTCCTTCTGAGAGAAAGTAATTCTCTCCGCTGGGGGTGGAGCAGTGGATGTTGAGGCCACGCTCTGCCGATAGATGGTATGAAGGCTAGCCTTGCGGGTTTCCTCCACCCCCCCCATGGATCACCCGGATCCCTCCTCTACTCCCCACATCAACTCTGTCTTCACACCTTTCATCCTCCTCCCCTCGAGGCTCGACCTCCTCAATTCTCACATGTTGCCTCGGCGCGGGCACTCAGACCCTTTTTGTTTCCAGGAACTCTAGGAAGGTGGCCGTCGCGTGACCTTCCTCATCGTGGAAGTCACAATACGGCAACGTCACCTCCTCTGTCTCGCCTTCCGCCACCCTATTCCTCCTCCTTCTTGCTCCCGCTTCTTCTCTCGCCTCTTCTCTCCTTCCTCTTCCTCCTCTTCCCCTCCTGATCGCCATGGCTTGCTGAGGCGGGGGAGGCAATAACCTCGGACCCTGCCTCCATCCTTGCTGATGGGTTCTTCCTTGAACCCCATAAAAGTTACCCCTTCCCGGGCCGTAACCTATTCCCTGACCTTAAATTCCTTCGGAACGCTGCCTCCACTCCCCCTCCGGGGCCCTAGGATCTTCCCTTCTCCTTACCTCTTGCTGCCTGACCTCCGGCTCACTGAGCTTTGCTATCCTCTTGGTGAGCTCCGGTTTGGCCTCCTCACTCTCAATCTCCTCTGCCACCCTCTCCATCAACTCCTCGTAGGAGACGCGGGCTTTCCTCTTCAAAGCCATCTTAAAGAAACTTTCCCTCAGCCAGACCGTGAAGGCGAGCTGGAGTGCAAACTCGGGCATCTCCTGGGTGAGTAACACTTCTTCCTGGAACCGATCCGCGTAGCGAGCCAACGAATCCTTTGGCTCCTGCTTCACTTTGAAGAGGGACTCGGCGTCCTTCTTCCTCTTCTTCGAAGTGGAGAATCGCAACAAGAAACTCCGGCGCAGATCCTCGAAGGCGTAGATCGACCTTGTAGGGATTTGATGGAACCAGTCCCTGGCCTTTTCCTTGAGAGTGACGGCGAAGAGCCGACACTTGAAAGCATCCTACATCGGCCTGATGGAGACCGAGTCTTCAAAAGACTGGAGATGTTGGACAGGGTCATCCCTGTCATTGTAGTACACCCGATCCCACTCTCCGAACCCCGCTGGGACAGGTGCCGAAAGTACCAACTCGCAGAAGGGGCTTCCTCCTTCTACCACCCTTTCTCGCTCCGCTCGCCACCCCAAGCTCTCTCGCCAGACTCGAGGTCGCGGGTACCGCGCTCGCGAGAACATCATTCGTCTTTACCACTCCCACAGTCACTGCATCCTCTGGGCGCTCGCTCCCCCGGTCTGCGCTCGCCGGGGCAGAACTCGTTGGCACAGAGCTCGCCAGCACAGAGCCCGCCGTGCTGGCGAACAGCACTCGCGCTTCCATGTCTTGAACTGAACTTCCTGCGATTTCCTTTCCGATCCTCCCTCCCGGGGCGTTCTCGCCAACTGCCGCTGGGGGAAGGATCGCCTGAGGTGTCGGGGTCGCGAACTTGCTCCGCAGCGCCGCAACCGTGAGCCCGAAGGTGTCAAGCACGTCCCTCCTGAAGTCCGCGAACATCCTCGGTGTCACCACCTGTGGTGGCTCGCTGAACCCCTCGCCTTGATCCTCGCCTCTTGTCATGTCTGCTCTTTGGAACTTTCTTGGACCAGCCGTGCTCCACGCTCACCGCACCAAAATGTTGAAACCGATTTCTCGGCCTCAAGTGGAGCTCGGGGCCCTAACCGAGATGAGGGGCAGCTAGCCCTTACTGATCCCTCAGAGAAGGCAGACCGAAGACTAGGAAAATGACTAAGACCTTAGCCACAGCGAGGAGGTCCCTCCACTAACCCGGAAGATCGTTGAGCGCTTCCCCTCCCAAGCCAAAGCTGAGACTCGGGCACCTTGGAGAGCTCTGGAAATGCTAACCAAGAAGAGCCTGAGGAGAGAGAGAAGCTGAAGTGAAGTCCTCTCTAAGGTCCTATTTATAGGTTTTCTGACATGGCCTGCAAATAGCAGTATTCCGCCTTTTGATTTTACTATCTGCACCCCAAATAGGTCTGCCAACAGCCAAACTCGGCTGTTTGGAGAGGCTAAAGGCAGACCACCAAGGGTAAAAGGATAATTTGACCTTATCGGCTTATGGGCAAGGAACTGCGAGATCCTTCCTGCGAGATGCTCTCGCGGGCCCCCTCGCGAGTCCTGCTCGCGGTACCTCTCCTGGGCGATCGCCCTGCAAGTACCTCGCTGGCCTCTCCTGGCGATACCTACCGAGGTCCGGATCTCGCGACTGATCTTGCGAGACCGACCCTTTGGCTTCGTCAAGCTCAACACACCTTTCGCCGATCGCAGGTCGCCTCGCCGAACGTGGACGAGGTTGACGAAATACAGGACGTCAAGTTACTCGCCGACCGCTGTGACGGGCGGTTCGTCGACCGCTGCTATTGAACATATTTTGTTCGTCGGGCTCCATTCAACGTTTGTCGAATGCAGAATTGAGCTCGCTGGACGCTGAGGCTCTAAACTTGTGAGCCCTCCTGCGGGATCGCCCATTGACTCTGCCGCGCACTGAACCTGCTTATGGGTCTCGCATCGACCCTTCTCGCTCGCCTCTTAGCGAGTGCTTCGAGAGAGACTTCTCCAAAGTCTCCCTCGTGAGGTCTTTGGCCCTTCTTTAACCGGGCCTCTTCGCCTGGCGAATATCGGTGTTGTACACTAGGGGAGCCAACTTTAGAGCATCAAGAAGAGCAAGAAAAGAAAAAGAGCCACAGAATCAGGTGGAAATTGTTGCAGATAACTAGAGGGAGCTCCCACCTACTCAGGGGGAGCCTGTCCCAGATGCCCAAAGGAATCTGGAAGAAGAAATGGCAGTCCAATGGAATCTGTAAGAAGAAATTGCAGTTGTAGGTGCAGTAGTGGATCAGGGGGAGCCTCAGGAGGAAAATCAGCTGGTTGAGGTGGCAAAGATTGCCAAGAAAGTTGTTGATATTGCTGAGCTAAATGCTCAAATTCAGGGGGACCTTCGCAAAGACAATGTTGCTGAAGAAGCTGTAATGTTGGAACCGGGAGTCGGCCCAACGAGGAGTTCGGACCGCAAAGATGGGTGCAACTCACGCTTACTAATCCCTTAGAGCAAACTGACCAGAGATTTAGAACTGAGACCCTTGATGATAGTGTGGAGGTCCCACCAGACACCCGGAAGATTAGAGAGCGCTTCCCCTCCTAAGCCAAGAACTGAAGGCAGGCACCTTGGAGAGCTCTGAGAATGCTAACCACAGATGACCTTAGGAGAGAGAAGCCAAATAGAACTCCTCTCCAAAGGTGCCCATAGGGTCTTATTTATAGTTTTCCTGAACTGGTCTGCTGATAGAGGGGTTCCGCCTTTTGGTTTTACTAGACACACCCCAATATGGCCTGCTAACAACCAAACTCCGCTGTTCTGAAGGGATATTGGCAGCCCACCAAGGGCAGAAGGACAATTTCACCTCCTTAGCCCCTGGGCAAGTGGCCTGCGAGAGCGCCACTCCTAGCACTTCTCACGAGCCTCCTCGTGATTACTGCTCGCGAACCCTCCTTAGGAGAGCGGCCCACGAAGGCCCTGCTCACCTTCCTTTTGACGGCCCCCCTCTAGGACAGGCCTCATGTTCTCCCCTGCGAGATCGCTCTGGCTCGCCTCGCTTGGCATTCACGGCTCCTCAGTGGCGAGATGACCACTTCCAGCCTAACTCGAACATCCTCTAGCCTTATTCCCTCAGGCAAACATGGGGTTGTACACAATCCACGCTCTTTGCGCGAATAATCTAAGCTCATAAAGAATCATCCAACCCCGGGTGTTCGCCAGCGATTGCTGATCTATCGGGAATCTTTTTGTGGGCCTCACACCACAACGATAAATACTACCCAAGCCGGGGTGACGCGCAACATTTTTCTCTATTCCTCCTTTTCCACCTCCTACTACTGTAGCTGCCAGAAAATGCCTCTTTCCGAAGAACTTCAAGCTCGCCTGAGGGCGTCCAAGGTGGGAGAGCTCTCCACCATGGCCAGCACTGCCTCGTGGATGACCCGCCAGACCACTCCTCCACTGCCCAAGATGAAAAAGGCGAAGCCAATCCGCCTACCCCCAGGGGGGATGGGACCGTACTGCTGGACTCCTCTCCTGATAACAGGTCCACCGGAGAGGTAAAAGTTATCCTTCTCTCTTAACTGTTCATTCAATTTCACCAAACCTTGCCTGGTCGCAGGACCCCCCTCCTACTAATAAGGGCGCAGGCGAAGGCTTAACAGGGTCTCGCCCTGATCCTCCGGCGAAGACAGACCACGGCAACGGGAAAGCTGCTGGTAAGTTACCCGCTCTTACCTGCCAAAATTAATATCCTGAATGACGGCTTTCTTACTTTACTTCTTACAGCCTCCCCCCATGCGACCCCAGGTCTCCAAAACTCGCGACCCTAGTCGCCAATTCCCCCTGACACAACCCCTAAGACCTCGGGGTTCAATCACTTAAGGGGGGAGGGTTTCGGTGGCTCGCGACTGGACATGACCACTCCTGCCGACGACGCGACGCACCGTGCTGGTCTAGGGAAGTCCGTCTCGCTTCCCTTCACTACTCTTCTTCAGGGTCGGCCTAACACTTCTCGCCCGCCTCCTGGTAAGGATTCTACTACTTCTTATGATACAGATAACTCACTGGGATAATAAGAGAAGGCTTCGTTAACTGCTAACGCTGCTTAGATTTGCTCGCAAGTGATTCCGAGACCCTCCCCATCAACTCTGACTTTGGGGAGTAAGAGATGTCGCCCCTTCCTTTGTATGTCCAGATGGATGATTTCCTGGGCGACCCGCGAGACCCCGAGGCTATGAAAAGGGGAACTTCAGAATTGTTTCAGAAATAAGGGCGAATGCTGCAGGACCTTCACCTCCAAGCGAAGAGGGACAGAGAGATTGTCGAGGAGCATCACGCCGCTTTATTGGATGAGTGGGCCCGGCTCCTCGCCGAGATGCCCCAAGATCTTAGCGAGACGGCCACCTCCCCAGGAACACATCTCGCGCGAGTTGATGATTACGCTCGCTTGATTCAACGCGAGGCTCGCGCCATCAACGCATATCACTACCATAGGATTCTGCCGTGGTCAGTAGTGCGAGGTCGTGGTAGGTGGAAATGGATACACTACTATTCCTCGCTCGCACTCTTCCACTGCCCGGGAAGCCCCCCGACAATGCATGAAAACTTTGTTAAATCTTGCTGGACAATCTCGCAATTCTTTTTTCTTTTTTATTAACTATTTATCGCCCGCTGTCGGGGCTCTCGCGCACTTATTATTTGTTTATGCGACGCAATTGCTAGTGATGCTCACTCTACCTTTTATTTTCGCTTTCTTTCTTGTTATTCTCGTATGAAATTTCGTTTAGAGCCTCGCAAGCTTGTCTCGCTCGCTAATATATCTGGGGTTACCTTACGTTCTCGCATGCAATCATCACATGGGGTTTTGCCTAACCGCACCCCCTATCGCTTCGACTTCTTTCCCGTGCTTTTCATTTCCTATAAATAGGTCCCAGCGCTGAACTCACCTACCACATTTAACGCCAGCCCTTCTTATTCCTCTGCCTGCGAGATCTCGCGTTCTCTCCTTCGTGCCTTTTGCTCTTTTTCTTTGCAGGTTTCATCAATGGTGGGCGACGCTAGCAAGGCTGAGGGTCGGCTGAAGTGCTCCTGGGCCTTTATTGACCACACTTTTTTCCACAATAACCTGACCAAGGAGGAATATCTCGTCGTCGTCGCTGACTTTATCCCGCCGGGGTTCTCCGCTTGCTGCCCTAGCGGGGAAGATGTAATCAACGTCCCCATGCCGGATGAGCTCGCCATTCCTATAGCCCACTTTGTGGTCGTCCTGTGCCTGCTTTTGTGGCCAGAGGTCCGCCAGGTACCTGCTAATCTCGCTTACCTTCTTCTTGTATAAATTTAAATTCTCACTCGCTTATTAAAGACCTCGCCATTTTGCTCTCCAGGTGCTCAAACACTTTGGTGTAATACTGGGTCAGCTGACCCCCAACGCCACGGTGGGCATCATCGCGATCGTATGCTACATGCGAGAAGAACGCATCGAGTTTAGCCTACAGGTCTTCCGGAAGCTGTTTTTCTTCAGAGCCTACAAAGAGGGCACCGCCTATTTCGTGGGCTCAGGGATCAAGGTCGTCGAGACCGTCAATAAGAGCCATTACTGGTCTCAGAAATTCCACTTCGTCAAAGGGAACTTCGACAACATTCCCTTCTCGCCAATCCAGAACGACGAGAGAACCTACCGCCCCCCGCCTCTTGGCGGCCATGATGCTACCCTGTTCTAGTTCTTCAACAAGAAGAACTTCGAGGTGGCCCACCTCAGCCGAAACCTCAACTCGCTGCTCCCGATGCTCCCTGGGGTGGGTATGTTTCTCGCTCGCTCGTCTATCTCTCTTTGAGGCTTTCCCTGACTATTTCTAATTATTAAATCATTACAGGTGAGCGAGACCTCCCCATTCATCCTCCTTACGCGAGCAGCAGGTCAATTCATGCGGGCCTTGCTCTCGTGGCCATGGGAGCGGATGCCTGCCGTGAGACTCCCCGTCTTACTACCCCGCCTACCAGGAAGAGGGCTGAGTCTTCTGGCCGCAAGGATCCCCCCTCGCAGTCCTCGCAGAAGAAGAAGAAAAAGAAGAATCCCCTCCCCTATGAAAAGGGAAAGGGGCATGTCGAGTCCTCTCCAAGCTAGATCTCCATGACTGACCTTCCCGTGGAAAGGGAGGCCAGCGAGCCGATGGAAGAGGTCGCCAGGACCTCCTCCCTGCCTGTGCCGATTAACCATTGGAACTTTGGTCTCGGCCAAAGGCACAAGGATGATGCCGGCGAGTACCTGCTATATTGGAACCCTGAGGTCAACAAGGCCTCAATCTCCACCCTTCTTCTTTCTTGGGTGGAGCAGGCGACCATTAATGGGCAGGTGTTCTCGCTCTCCTTCGGGATTTATGGCCGCGAAGACCCCTCGGTTTTCTAGGCTGAGAACGCGAGGACCCAGGCGTATGAGAGCGCGCGAGCCCAGCTCCGTTACTTGGAGCTCGCCCATATGACGGGCCGGCGATGTCTTCAGCTGGTGCGCCATAACAAGGAGCTCATTGTCGCCTACAAAAATGCTACTGCCGAGATCGTGAGCCTAAAGGAGAGGCTGCTTGCCTTCGACGAGCCTCTCTTTGGCCACCAGGATGGAGTGGTAAGTCTTCGTGCTCTCGCTCACTCCTTTTCTAACAACGCTTTCCTGGCTTACCTACTATCTTCCTTACAGGATTTCGAGACCGCCAGGGAGCTTCGCGCTCGCATCTCCAGCCTGTAAAATGAGGTCGCTGGGTTGAAAGCTTACAATCATGAGCTGATCCGCGTCGCTATCCCCCCGTCTCCTCGCCGCCTGAAGAATGATCAGCGAGCCATGGAGGAAGAATGCCGAGAAGCCTCCATCACTGCAGTGCGGTACATCTTTTGGGCCATGCAGTGAGTCGGCCTGCTATCTACCAAGGTGGCCGACCTGACGATCGAGGATGTGGTCCCAGAGCTGTTCATGCCAGCCCCACCACCTGTGGATATCGAAGACAAGCCGTCAGCCGGCGATCATTAAACTTGTGTATTTTTTCATTCTCTATACTTTTGGCTGGCGAGATCGCCGCGACATATGTAACGGACTTTTATGAAATAGAAATGAATTTTTGCCCACTAATTCCTTGTATTCTCGTTTTATACGTATGTTGCTTTTTCCTCTTATTTATATTACTCTTTACTCCTTTGCCAATGTATTCGTCATGATCGTGCCTGCCTACCGCATTGTCGCCCAGCTTCGGCTTAGAATGCGCACTCACCACATTAGTTCTCGTCCTTTTTTCCTACCTTAGGGTCGCGGGTTTCGGGATCAGCCCTCCAAATCTCCATCTCGCGGGGAGTGAGCACTCCCCGCCCTCCCTCCCTTTTGACTTCGGCGAGCGAGATCCCTATATGATCTCTCACACTATTCTCGGGTATTTGAGTGATCCTTTTTACACACCTTCTATGCCAGCGAGTACTCAGCCTGCCCATCCGGGCCGACCACTTCGCAGACTTTCCCCTCTATTTTCTGTGAGGGCCCCATTTCCCAGGGGGCCTTCTGCACGCGGGATGAGCTCCCCCCTTTCTTGTCAGGCGAGATCACCCCATCTCGCCGGGCGAGATGAACCTTCTTTGGTAACCCTGTCAGCCTCTCCGTGAGATCAACCTGACCCACCGGCTAGTGAGAGCCCGGCGCCAGGATCATCCGCGGCCTTCCAATATCAAAGGACTTGTCACCTTGCCAGCCTCTCCAGAGATCAACCTAACCCACCATCTATGAGAGCCCGACAGCAGAATCGATCTGAGGCGTTCCAGCACCAAAGAACTTATTACCTTGCCAGCCTCTCCAGAGATCAACCTGACCCACCGTCTATAAGAGCCCGACAACGGAATCGATCTGGGGAATTCCAGCACTAAAGAACTTGTTACCTTGCAAACCTCTCCAAAGATCAACCTGACCCACTGTCTGTGAGAGTGCGGCAGCGGAATCGATCTGGGGCATTCCAGCACCAAAGAACTTGTTACCTTGACAGCCTCTCCAGAGATCAACCTGACCCACCATCTATGAGAGCCCATCTGCGGAATCGATCTAGGGCATTCCAGCACAAAAGAACTTGTTACCTTGTCAGCCTCTCCAGAGATCAACCTGACCCACCGTCTATGAGAGCCCGACAGCGGAATCGATTTGGGTCATTCCAGCACCAAAGAACTTGTTACCTTGCCAGCCACTCCAGAGATCAACCTGACCCACCGTCTATGAGAGCCTGGCAGCGGAATCAATCTTGGGCATTCCAACACCAAAGAACTTGTTACCTTGCCAGCCTCTCTAGAGATCAACCTGACCCACCGTCTATGAGAGCCTGACAGCGGAATCGATCTGGGGCATTCCAGCACCAAAGAACTTGTTACCTTGTCAGCCTCTCCAGAGATCAACCTGACTCACCGTCTATGAGAGCCCGGCAGCAGAATCGATCTGGGGCATTCCAGCACCAAAGAATTTGTTACCTTGCCAGCCTCTCCAGAGCTCAACCTGACCCACCGTCTATGAGAGCCCGGCAGCGGAATCGATCTGGGGCATTCCAGCACCAAATAATTTGTTACCTTGCCAGCCTCTCCAGAGATCAACCTGACCCACCGTCTATAAGAGCCCGACATCGGAATCGATCCGGGGCATTCCAGCACCAAAGGACTTGTTACCTTGCTAGCCTCTCCAGAGATCAACCTGACCCACCACTGTAACGGCCCAGCCCCGACCACCACACCAGAGGCCTACGGCACCGCCCCATCCCTGGTGGGCCGGCTAACCGACCGTTAGACGCCTGGCCCCATTGTCCAGGACGCCCGGGCTGCAGCCCGCTTAGCAACACCACAACCAATCCCTGTAGCCTGTTTCTCAGCTACAGTAGGGTGTTGATGGCGGGTCTCGATCCCCCGCCACCCTTGATAAGAACCTCTTCAAACAGGTCTCATCACCAACTGAGCTGCAGCTCAGTTGGTGATGAGACCTGTTTGAAGAGGTTCTTATCAAGGGTGGCGGGGGATCGAGACCCGCCATCAACACCCTACTGTAGCTGAGAAACAGGCTACAGGGATTGGTTGGGGTGTTGCTAAGCGGGCTGCAGCCCGGGCGTCCTGGACAATGGGGCCAGGCGTCTAACGGTCGGTTAGCCGGCCCACCAGGGATGGGGCGGTGCCGTAGGCCTCTGGTGTGGTGGTCGGGGCTGGGCCGTTACAAAAAAGTGCACTTTTTTGTAACGGCCCAGCCCCGACCACCACACCAGAGGCCTACGGCACCGCCCCATCCCTGGTGGGCCGGCTAACCGACCGTTAGACGCCTGGCCCCATTGTCCAGGACGCCCGGGCTGCAGCCCGCTTAGCAACACCCCAACCAATCCCTGTAGCCTGTTTCTCAGCTACAGTAGGGTGTTGATGGCGGGTCTCGATCCCCCGCCACCCTTGATAAGAACCTCTTCAAACAGGTCTCATCACCAACTGAGCTGTATATATATATATATACATAATTCTGCATACATATATATATATATATGTATATATTTAGGTAATCGGCAGAGCTGTTCCAGATCTCCCCTTTCCCGATTTTCCTTTTCTGCCGAGAGTGCGCGAGTCGCGGGGCTAGGGTTTGCGTCGGATCGGTGTCGAGCGGCGCCGATGCTGTCGGAGGAGGTGGGATCGTGGTCGTCGGAGCTTCTCTTCGTCGCCGGGGCAGCCCTTTCGGTGAGCCATCGTCGATCTTGCCGCGTTCCGGCGGGTCTTCGTTCGTTTCTAGGCAAGAAAACTCTTCCCTTCTCTCCCCTCCATCTCTTTTCTGGATTCTCTCTTTCTTGATTGGTAGTTCCTGGATATTCAAGTGGCAGAATTCCAAATTTTTGTGACAAAAGCTTTGGATCATTAAAGGGCTTGATCTTCTGGTCTTTTTTTTGAGAAAAGGTTATGTAGATGGAGTGCTTGGTCTTTTTTTTTTAAAATGTTTCTCTTAATTGGGAGCAGATCTCTTTTTTTTAGCTAAATTAGATGGATTGGTGGCATAGGGCATGTTGGGTGTATCCTAAAAGTAGCAGGTTTGTGGATAATATGCCATGAGAAAGAGATGAGCTATACGTCAAACCATTGTTAGGATTATCTCTTGTAAGTATTGAGATCATAAAAAGTATCAAGTAAAATAGACGCACATCAGTGGAACGCCTTTAATTCATTCATATTGTTATTATTACAACTCTAATAAGCTCTTTATATAGACTGTATATATGTAATTTAATAAAGAAACAGCAGAACAATATAATTATTTAATAATGTACTAAAATATCTATGGGTAATCATCATTCTATTCAACATGTTACATGATAAGGCTAGTTAGCATGATGCTTATTAGGTCATCTTAGAGGCAGTATCCAACAAAGGCAACGTTTTTATATGCTCTTAAATTCTTATATTTTTGCTCCCAATTTTCTATGCCTCCAAGTAATATAATCATTTTATGTTTTTTTTATTTGTGGTGGTCGACTGTTCGAGCAGTATGCTCTTTAGTTAACTGATAGGAGTAGCAAAAAGGGGGGCTGTTGTTGTGCTGCTGTCCCTTTATTCAGTCGTTGCTATGCTTGTTATTTCCTTTATTAGTTGCTGTGTCTCCTCCTCTCCTCCTTGTTGGTTGGTTGATACTGTCCTGATCGATTGGGTACCAGCTGCTGCTCTTAATTTATGTTAGGGATTTGTTGAGTTCTGCTTTGATGCAGTCCATTAATTCCTGCTGTGTAGCCCTCTTTTGGAGTCCGTTATGGCTGTATTGATGCTGTACTGCTCCTTTTCTTAATTGTTATGGCTGTATTTATGTTGTACTGCTCCTTTTTTTTGTATTACTATCGTGGTCGTCTTGAGTTGCTGCTACTCCTCCCTTCAGTTTTGGTAATGAATGTCTTCTTAAGATCAAGTAAAGATCTCAGTTTTGGGATCTGGATCGGTTTTGTTTGGGTTTAGGCTGGCTGTATTGTTGGAGTGCTGTTGGGAGATTTGAGCCATGATTCGATTTTTGTTGGAGTGCTCTTTCCAGATTTTTCCTAGTGCTATTCCTCTTACCATTGCCATTATCCAATTTCTGACATTTTATTATTGTTACTTCAAGACCAGAATTATTGTCTGTTTGTGTTGCTGTATTCTATAATCCAAATGATGAGAGATATAAGTACCTGGAAGATCATGTTGCTATTATTCCCTTTTCGGGTCATGAAGTTCCACATTTATTGTTAGCTATTGGGGCTTTTATTTTGATCGGCCGACTGTTGCCCCTCTTTTCACTTGTTGTGGTTGTACTGAGCCTTTGCTGGGGTGGTTCACTTGAGAAATATAGAGAGAAATATATTGCCTTATACACTCCATTGTTGCGGTTTGGTTGCCTTTAAGCCATCCAGATTGGCTATTTTTGTTGTAAATTCTTATTGGGCTGTGGATTACCTTATGCCACTTGGGTCTACTTGTCTCATAATTCATGTTTTCCTATCCTTGGACAACCCTTTATAATGAATCTACGTCAACCCTAGGGATCATCGTTATAGCTATTATGCGATGCAACCCCGGTAAAATATGTTCATTTATAATATGAACACAGTTCCGACTGGCTAGTGGCAGTTGTGTTTCACCTTTTTGGGTCTTGTTTGGTGTTCTAGGTTCTTGATCCCTGCTGTCATCCCCCTTGGAACCTGGGTAGCTTCTATACCTGTTTGGTTACGCTACCAGGTAGTCTGATAAGATTTCCCTAGGTTTAGAAAGTTTGCTCACCCTATGATCGTGTAACTATTTCTTCTTCTATGAAGTTCCCCGTCGACTTTGAAGTGAAGTCTTCTAGTCATCTTTGAAATAAGTCCTCCTCGTTGATTTGGTATAAGTCTTCTCCCGTCGGCTCTTGTTGAGTCTCCTGTCAATTTCATCGCTCATTCTGAATTACTTCCTCACATATCTATATGTTCTTCTGCCAGGTGTTCCCGGGTATCTTAAACGTTGTTATCAAACCTTTTAAATTCCTTTGGCTGGGACCTTTGATAAAGATATGCCATATTCTTCAGTTGCCCTGTATTTGGTCAGTGTTCATCTGTCATGTCTTGTCGTGCTTTATTCATCGTACTGTTACGAGAAGTTCGTTGGGAGTCAAGTTTGGACTCACCAAGTATTTTTCTTTTGGCCTTTATGTGTTGTTCTGGTGTTGGCCTTTGTGTTAAGATTCTCTCCGTCTCGTTCCGACACCAAGCCTTGCATGGTGACGGGTTGCTGAAATCTTCAGCTTTGTTGTAAGTTAAATGTTAATCTATAAGTTAATTGCTGGATCTGGTGCTTTCTGATCCTCTCGTCTTGAGTTGTGGTTACAACTTTCTGAAATCCTGTACCCCCGTTTGGCACTCCTCTGTCTGCTATGTTTGATTTATGAGCTAAGTATGCTATGCTGTTTAATTCTACAGGATCGTTCTGGTGAGTGGTTCCCGATCTATATGATCTTCGTTGTTTAAACGTTCTGAGTATTCTCTGGTAAACTGCACCGTGGTATAGTTGTATACTTATATATATACATATACTTATATGTATGATTGTGCACCCTGCTTCTGGTGCTATGTGTGAGTCTGTTGTGCGTGTGAGCTAAAGGTCACCGCCACAGCGCCTCTTTTGGGCTGTTGGTTTGGGTGGATTGGAGTCACCGCCGCAGCACTCCTGTTTGGTTTTTGGGCTGCGGACTTTAGTGGAGATACCACCGTTGCAGTACCTTCTTTTGGGGGACGCTTTTCCCTCGAGCTGATCAGTCTCAAGTTCTTAAGCACATATGCTTATATATGTGTATTATGATAGTATATGTATGACCATCACCTCTGAGCCGCAAAGGCGGACACGTGGTGGGCTTTGATTGTGTTGACTATTACCTTCTGGTGCAGGCTTTTCTTCTTACCGAGTGCACTCATTTGAGCTAGCTCGGGTTGTTGTAAGATGATAGATGTTTACCTGCTTAGTTTTCCTTGCTGCACTCTCTTATTTCTCTTACTGCTAATCTTGGTTTTCTTGCACCCTTTGGGGCTGAGGCATTCTTTTCTTATGAATGTCTCAGGTTCAGGTCTTTAGCTGCCGCAGGAGTTAGAGCGGCGTTGTTCGGGTCTCCTGTCGAGGCCCTTCCTCTCTTCTAGGTAAGAGGCAGTTTTGTTGTTGTTTCCTTCGTTCCTGCGGGTTCGTGTCAGTTGTTGGCGCCCGTATGGCTTTTATGTTTAGAGTACTGCTGTTTGCTTTGCTGTTACTTTTGGGTACTTTACCTACTTGCTCTCTGGGAAGCTTTTTGCTAAGATGTAGTAGTTACTTTATTGATATAAAAATGTCATCCTTGCACATCATGATTTTTAACAAATGTCACATATTTTGAAAATTTAAGAAAAATCTTTTCCTACTATACTAAACATAGATATATGCATATCATTTCTGGAAATGCTTATTTTCTTGCTCATGTAGGCTAAAAACAAACCTATTTTTTTCGCTGCGTAAATATAGTTTTCTACTTGTGGACTAGATGATCCACCAGACCAAGGGACGTGGTCTTAAGCTAAAATGAAAATTTCTCTTTTAATCCAATCACATATATGTCTTTTGTAAAATTATCGTGAAGAGTGTTTGCCTGAGCGTCTGTAGTCGTCTCCTGCAGGCGTGGCATCACGACGCGCATTTTTCCCTTGCTCTGATATTACGTATTATATTTTGGGGAAAATGCGGGTTGTGACAACCACCTATGAGAGCCCGGCAGCAGAATCGATCTGGGGCATTCCAGCACCAAAGAAATTGTTACCTTGCCAGCCTCTCCAGAGAACAACCTGACCCACCGTCTATGAGAGCCCGGCAGCAGAATCGATCTGGGGCATTCCAGCACCAAAGAATTTGTTACCTTTCCAGCCTCTCCAGAGCTCAACCTGACCCACCGTCTATGAGAGCCCGGCAGCGGAATCGATCTGGGGCATTCCATCACCAAATAATTTGTTACCTTGCCAGCCTCTCCAGAGATCAACCCGACCCACCGTCTATAAGAGCCCGACATCGGAATCGATCCGGGGCATTCCAGCACCAAAGGACTTGTTACCTTGCTAGCCTCTCCAGAGATCAACCTGACCCACCACCTATGAGAGCCCGGCAGCAGAATCGATCTGGGGCATTCCAGCACCAAAGAAATTGTTACCTTGCCAGCCTCTCCAGAGAACAACCTGACCCACCGTCTATGAGAGCCCGACTGCAGAATCGATCTGGGATATTCCAGCATAGATCACTTGAAGATTCCTACTTAGAAATAACTTCAGAATCAATATATGGAAAGTAAAACATACCACAAGTCAATTACAAAAACTTTTAAGGATAGAATCGTTTCAAATCATCCCCACTCCTGGCTCGGCCGAGAGGTACACCTTCCACATCTTGGAGATGGTACCTTCCCAACTTGAGCACTTCGCTTACAATGTAAGGCCCTTCTCAATTGGGGTCAAGTTTACCTACCGCGGCTCCTCTCCCTACCGCATCGACCTTCTTCAGGACCAAGTCCCCATCCTCGAACTATTTTATTCTGATATGCTGGTCGAAGTATATGGCCATCCTCCCCTTGACCTCCACTTGCCGAATGGTGGCGAGATCCCGGAGTTCCTCCACAAAGTCCCAGGATAACCTTTGCTCTTCTTCATTCTCCACCCGCCATTCGTCATCACCTTCCCCCGCAGCGACTACCCGAGGGGACTTCTCCTCGAATTTTATAGGAAGCATGAGAGAGTTTGAAAGTGGTCTCCCCAGTGGCCGTGTTCAGAGTGGTTCTCAAGGCCCAGAGGACCGAGGGTAGCTGCTCTACCCAGTTGCCCCTGAGGTTCTCGACCTTCTTTTTGTGCAAATTTATGATTATTTTGTTTGCCGCCTCCACCTGCCCATTTCTCCTCGGGTGGTGGACCGACGCAAATCGAAGATCTATGCCAAGCTGAGTGCAGAAGCTGACGAACTCATCGCTGGCAAACTGCGGCCCGTTTTCCGTCACTATGGTCAGTGGGAGTCCGTGCCTGCAAATTATTTCACCTCAAAAAAAATTTCTCACTACTTAGGATGTTACCTTGGTCAGTGCCTTCACCTCCAGCCACTTGGGGAAGTAGTCTATCATCACCAGCAGTAACCTTCTCTGACATTGTGTGTGCAGAGCATTGTGTGTGCAGAGCATTGTGTGTGCAGAGCACCTTAGTAAGTTTCCAAGCACTACACCGGATCACAAATAACTAAAATTCAAAGTAATAATTGTGATTCCCCAAGCACTACTTTGCACCCTGATAAGTCTTAATAAATATTGTGTGTGCAGAGCACCTTGGTAGTTGTACTACTTTTCTATGTGCATTGAAAAATTTATATAGCTTTGTGGGTAGAAGTAACTCTACAAACACATTTTTCAATAATGTTGTATTTATTCCATTATACAAGTCATGTGTTTTGATTAACTCATATGTATACTTTTATCAAAAACACTATTTTGTATACATCATTATCACCTGTAAGCCTTCTACTCATGAGAATTGGAGTCTATTGCATATCTACATGTATAATCTAAATTCTTAAGTAAATGCACTATATAGCTTTGCATGATCAATACAATGTATAAGTGTGCTTGATTTCTCAATTTAAGATATTGTATTCTTCTATCTTGACTTGATATGTTGTATCATGCTTACTTTTTTTTCCGCTACGCCATGTGTACTCTTTATTGCTTACCTTTCAAAACAAGTGTATGGTTATGTTGCAACTGAAATCATTTTGTGTACTTCGAATTGCACAACATCTATTTTTGTTATATCTAAAACTGTTAATCATCTAATATGCTTCACCATTCTTATATAGATGTTCACTTCAAAAATATATTTCTTCATGCTTTCCACCTCTTTACTACTTGTACGCTCGATCATGAATACGTTTTTCCAACAAGTGGTTTCCTTATGACAATTTCTTCACATTCCCTTTTTCACTCCTATATATTGTATTTTTTCTAAGCATTTAACTCTTTATCATGTTCATTCCCTCTCTACACATTTATTGCACACATTAACGTTTGACTTTCTCACCACCCTCTTTTCATAATACCAAAAGGGGGAGAATAAATTTGAAAGAAATTCACATGTTTGGGGAGTGATGTTCATAGGAATTTTTGTTGTAGGAGGAGCATTCACTTAGGGGGAGCATTCATTTAGGGGGAGCATATGCACATATCTTAAATTTCATGCTTATCCTTTTTAATAAACACAATTCCTATCTTTTGAACTATTTCTTTCTAAAGGGATTTGTTATTATCAAAAGGGGGAGTTTGTTGGAACATGCTTTCCGCATCTCTTGGTTTGACAATAACAAATCTGATTGTATTTGATCATACTTGCATTGTGTTTATAGTGCGCAGGATCTTCAACATTCAATCCCCAAAGGAGTGTGAAAAAGAAAGACGTCGAAGCGACATCAAGATGATTCTTTGTTGATATTGTGGCGCGGTAACACTACCGCTGGCGCTAGCAGCTTGACGAAATGAAAACAGCGCTCGACAAAATGGTGTTCAAAGAAAGTAGATGCCGTCTGACAAATTGGCATTTGACGAAATTGAGTTTGACGAAATGAAACTGCATTAGCACTACCACTGGCGCTACCGATCGACGAAATGGTGTTCGAGGAAAATAGATGTCGTTCGACAAACTGGCGTTCGACGAAATAAGATGCGTTCAACAAAGAAAGATGTGCTCTAGCGCGGAGCGTTAGCACTACCACTGGCGCTAGCATAAATGGAAACAATTGACGGGAAGGAAACTGTGGAGAAAAAGGAATGATTGGTGGGATGCATATTTAGCATGCTCTACCGCGGCTCGACATCTCTACCACCCGGCGGTATCTTTTGGAATCCTCCCATCTGCATGTGATTGAGGAGAAAATATGGAAGGAGATATTGGCTGAAGGAAGGTTATCTCGCTATCGCGGAGCGTTAGCATTACCGCGGCGCGCTAGTCAGAGCTCAAAGTTTGGCGCTCAAAAGTTGCCTAAGTTGCCACAATCCGTGTGCTTGATTATATTTAAAGACGTGCGCTTCCTCCATTGTGGCTTGCTGTCACAGAACAAATTGAAGCTACATATTCAGAGCACTCGTGAGAGCCTTCCCCAAGCAGCCCGAAGAACTCCGTCAACGTTCACGAACACAAAGAACTTGAAGACCAATCCGATCGCATCTACATAGACATCAAGTTCTTCTTTTTGAGGGAGTTTTTAGTTTGTATTTTGTTTTAGTTTCAAATTGTAACCTTTATATATTTTCTTTGGTAGAGGAATTTGCCACAGGGCGACTAAGGCCTTGCGGGGACAAGGGGAAAATTTGCCTCGCGTTGGCGACTAGGTCTAGGGTGTAAATCTAGGGAGTGATTGAGGCCTTTCGGGCGAGGGAAGGGCTAGAGTGGCTTGAGGCCTTATCTGGGGAGAGATAGGCTAAAGCCAACCGGTCCTTGGGAGAAGGGTCGGTATAGAAAACCAATAGAGTTTTCATTGGTCGCCTCTTTCCAAGCGTCATTGGGAAAAGTTTTTGTCATCATAACTATTTCAATTTAATATTATTGAAAATATGTTTGTTTCTTCATCTCTGATTCGTGCTCTCTGATTTTCATTGGTTTAACCTAAACGTATTTTCTCTGTCACTAACGCCTAAACCCTTCTAACTATGATTATAATTGGAAATAATAACTGGGAATAATAAAAAAAAGTTTAAAACCCTTATTCATCTCTCCCCCCGCCCCCTCTAAGGGCGCCTACAGATCCAACAAGTGGTATCATAGGTAGGTTATTCGAATTTGGTCTAATAACTGGGAATAATTGCGCTCAGTGGCCTCGCTTTCTATGAGGGGCAGGGAATAAGTAGACCTTCGTTGTTTACTGGAACTGATTATAATTACTGGAGAACGCTTATGCATTGTTTTTTGATAAACTTAGATCTAGATGTATGGGCATGTGTTGAAACTCCATACACTTCTCCTACGTATATTGTTGGAGAATTAACCATGGAAAAACCTGGGGATAAATGGGATGATGGAGATAAGGCTAGGTGTAAGAATAATGCGAAAGCGATGAATGCTTTGTTCTGTGCTCTTTATAGGACTGAATTTAATTGAGTAAGTGCATGTGAAACTGCTTATGATATTTAGAACTTATTAGAAATAATGCATGAAGGTACCTCGCAGGTCAAAGATTCAAAACTATTCCAACTGGAATCTGAATTTGAAAGGTTCAGGATGGATCCGAATGAGGACGTTTACGTCATGTTCACTCGATTCACCAAGATCGTCAATGCCTCAAAAATTCTTGGAAAAACATTTTCAATTGGCAACTTGGTGAGAAATCTTCTTCGATCACTCCCACCAAAGTTCAATCCAAAGGTGACTGCGATTTCCGAATCGCATGATCATAGGCGGCTTCAAATTGAGAGCCTCATTGGGAACCTCAGAACCCATGATGTAGAACTCAAGATTCAAGAGGAAGAAGAGTACAACAAGGAGCCAAAGAAGAAAGCCTTGGCACTGAAGTCAAGAAAAGAAGATGACGACAAGGAAGATGACGAGGAGAGTCTCTTTGTGAAGAACTTCACTATGTTCATGAAGAATCCGGAAAGGACGAACACCTTCCGGAAATTTTTCCGAAAGGGCTCCTCATCCAAAAGGGAGAAGAAGGAGAAGTCTAGCGACGACGATGAAGAGCGACCACCTCCCTAATTCTTCCATTGTAGGAAGACCGGGCATATTAGAAGTCAATGCCCAAAATTCTTGAAGGAGCAAAAAGAAAAATGGCTTAAAGGAAAGGAGAAGAAGAAGGTCTTAAAAGCTGCAACATGGGATGACTCTTCCTCCGGGTGCACAAGTATATCAAGATCAAGCGATGATGATGAGGCAAACTTGTGCCTTATGGGGAAAAGCAATGAATCAACCGACGACGAGTGCAGTGTCCAAAGTGACACTAAGGTAATCCCTTCTAACTATGATGATCTTTATTCTGAATACTTAAAAACTTGTAAATCTTCTGGCAAAAAATTAAAAGATCTCGATCTACTTAAAACTGAAAATAAAATCCTTTTAAAACAAAATAATAAATTAAATAAGGAAGTATTATCCTTGGGAAAGGATATGGAGTCTTGCCAAAAGAATGATGATCTTTTGGCAAGGACTAGCAAACTTGAAATTGATCTTTCTAACGCTCTCTCCAATATCGAATCACTCTCGAAACCAAAGAGAGACTTAGAAAGAAATTTGAAACTCTCACTTTCTAATGTTGAAAATGAAAAGAAAAACTTTGCAAATAGGTGCGGAAATTTAGTTAGTGAAAATTTTGCATTAAAAGCCCAAATCCATGACCTTAACTTATCCATAGAAAAATTTGGTGTTGGCCAGAAAAGTCTTTATATGATTTTGGCCAACCAAAGGCATGGTAGTGCAAAAATTGGGTCAGGTTATGTCTTTGCTAACCACCGCCCAGCGGTAACAGTTAACGCTGGACGTAGTAACAAAATTCATAATTCATGTTATAATCATAAATCTGGATTTTTTTCTTCTGATTCCCCATCCTCCAGCAAGAGTCCACAACAAAAACTGAAAAAGGTCTCAACCCCTTTTGTGTTATGTGCCAAGTGTCATCACTTCGGGCATACCTTGGACTCTTGTAGGATGAAGGGTCGATGTACTGTCAAGCAAATCGGGGTGCCTAAGGTTTCCACCTATTCTATGAGAGGAACCACTTGGGTATCCAGAACTTTACTCTCATCTTCTTGTTAGGTATGTTGGCAGGCTAAGGAAAAGGAAGACATGTGGTACTTGGACTCAGGGTGCTCCAAACACATGACAGGCGATAAAGCAAAATTCCTTAGCCTCACTAAGAAGAAAGGAGGTCTGGTGACATTTGGGTACAATGGAAAGGGAAGGATTGTAGGCACCGGTACTGTGGGTAACAATTCTTTCTCTATTACTAATGTTTTATATGTAGAAGGTTTGAAACATAACTTTATTTCTATCAGTCAACTTTGCGATAAAGGTCTAAATGTCTTATTTGAGTCTTCTACTGAATTTTGTAAAATTATAGATCCTAAAACCAATAGTATTGTACTCACTTCACCACGAATTCACAATGTGTATCTAATTGCCTTGCATGATCTATCACGTGCATCACTCAAATGTATTATATCAAAAAATGAAGAACTTGAATTATGGCATAGGCGTCTCGGTCACTCTAGCTCCAAGTTAATCTTAAAACTATCAAAGAATAAACTCATTAAAGGTTTGCCTTTGCTAAATGGAAATCTATCTTCCTTATGCTCGCCATGCCAAAAAGGAAAATTTTCAAAAACATCATTTAAAAGTAAAAAAGAAATATCCACCTCAAGACCCTTACAACTAATTCACATGGATCTCTTTGGACCTATTAGCATGTGTAGTCTTGGTGGTAAAAAGTACACTTTTGTATTAATTGATGATTTTTCTAGATTTACTTGGACCTTATTTCTTACCTCCAAATCCGATGCGATTTCTAAATTTACAAAGCTTTGCAATCGTATTCAAAATGAATTAGATCTAAAAATCAAGTGTATATGATCGGATCATGGAGGGGAATTTGAAAACGATAGCTTCACCTCTTTCTGTAATAATCTTGGTATTAAGCATGAATTTTTCGCTCCATGCACCCCCCAACAAAATGGTGTGGTGGAGAGGAAAAATAGAACTCTTCAAGAACTTGCATGCACTATGCTATCCGAGTATGGGTTTCCTAGATATTTATGGGCCGAAGCCGTAAATACATCATGTTATGTCATAAATTGAGTCATGCTTCGCCCTATTCTGAAATTAACTCCATATGAATTGTATTTTCAAAAGAAACCTAATGTATGGTATTTTTATGTTTTTGGTTGTAAATGTTTTATCCTAAACACCAAGGATGCATTAGCTAAATTTGATGAAAAATATGATGAAGGTAATTTTCTTGGTTACACTTCCACTAGCAAAGCATATATAATATATAATAAAAAATCTAAAAAAGTTGAAGAGTTTATTCATGTGAAGTTTGATGAACTTGTGCCTTGTGTAGATTCTACTTGTGCAGGAAATAAAGATGAACCTATTTCACCATTGGAGCATGATGATGATGAACCACTTGGAGAAGCAAAAGAAGTAGAGATGGTGCAAGAGGAGTTCGTGCCTCCAAGTGTGCTTCGATTCTGAAATAGAATCGTAAAATGTTTCCACCGCTTTGAATGATGAATTTTGGTTTATTGCTATGAATGACGAATTGAATCAATTTGAACGCAATAGGGGGTTTGGAAACTAGTTGAAAGAACGTCTTGTTGGAACAACCCTATTACTGATTTGGGCTAGGATCACTATCTATTTATTAGGACTAAGTTGACCACAATGTATAGTCTAAATGGTCAAGGTTTTAGGCTGTTAGAACTAATGAAAAGATAAGTCTTCTCCATTCGACGAACTCCATACCGCGTTCGATGAACTAAATCCTGCATTCGACAAACGGCATGCTCCTGCATTCGATGAACTCATTCTGCGTTCGATGAACTCCTCTATGCATTCGACGAACTTGCTCTCCAGCTCGACGCACTCAGTTCTCAAGCCAGTCCAGCAGTTTATCTCTTCAGTTCGATGAACTTCATTCTGCATTCGACGAACTCAGCTCTGCGCTCGACAAAATTTTTGTTCAGTTCAGTATTTTAGACAGATCAATTTCATTTCATTTTGTGAACTCAGATCTTTCAGCAACGGCTCTATTATATCAGATAAGTAAGGATTATATCTTTCCTTTTTATTATTACGAGAACATAGCCGTTGACATTTAGCTAAAAAGGACACTTTCATGGAAAAGGAAAAAGATATAAAGCGTATCAGATTTGCAGTACCAGATATATCTTTTCTGAATATTCTATTCCTTAAACTAAGGGATTTGAATTTCAAATCAGTCAGAGATTTCAAAAAGGAATAAGGAAGAAGATTTATAGAACATTACAGAACAGCTAGATAGAAAGAAGAAGAAGAAAGTTGTCGAGAAAAATACAGAAGGAAGAAAGAAAAATCTTGTAGAGTTTATTTTCCTCAAGCAGCACATCTCATTCTCTGAGAAAAACAATACAAATCATCTCTCTGATTTCTGCTGCAAGTTTCTAGATCAGATCTTCAAGAGCAACAAATAATCTGAGAAATCTTGGTCTCTCAGATTCATCAGCTATCAAAGGAAGGTCTACTTTTAAGAGAAAGCTCCATCCTCAACTGTCAACCATTTCAATCAGACAGGTGGAGATTTACATCATCAAATCCACTAGAGTCTTCTCTCAGATTATTGACAGAGAAGAACATCTTAACCCTCTTTATCCCATTCTATACAGGGTTATAACTCCCTTCAAAAGTTAACCCCTTAGTGGCAGGGCACCTGAACAAAAACTTATAGTTTGGTTAGAGCACCTGATCAAAAGCTCATTGGTGTTTGGACACCTGATCAAAAATCCATTGGTGATAGGGCACTTGATCAAAAACTTAGTGGAATCCTATCAAGGGTGGTAGAAGAGTAGACGTACCCATCTTTATTGGGGAACTACTATAAAATCCTTGCGTCCTCTGTGTTTGTGTGATTTTCTGTATTGTGCTGTGTGCTCTCTTTGTGTTTTTTTATTACTCACTCAGTACACACATATATATATATATCACTATTTTAATTCCGTTATAAAATTAAGTGAAAAACTTTTTAATACTCTATTCACCCCCCTCTAGAGAAAATCTAAGATCTAACCTCACTTTCACATCTAATCACCCGGTTATTGGTGTCAAATGAATATTTAAAAATAAATTAGATGGAGAGTCTAGAATAACTAGGAACAAAGCTCGATTAGTGGCACAAGGTTATTCTCAAATCGAGGGGGTAGATTTTGATGAAACATTTGCACCTGTTACTCGCCTTGAATCGATTAGAATTTTTCTAGATTTTAGGAGTTATAAGAAGTTTAAATTATTTCAAATGGATGTTAAAAGTGCTTTCTTAAATGGGATAATTAAAGAAGAAGTCTATGTTGAACAACCCCCCGGCTTTATTGATGAAAAATTTCCAAATCATGTATATAAATTAGAAAAAGCGCTTTATGGTCTAAAATAAGTGCCCTGTGCTTGGTATGAATGCTTAACATCTTTTTTATTAAAGCACGGTTATAAAATGGGTAGTGCCGATAACACGCTCTTCATTAAGCATTTTGATAATGATTTGATTATTTTACAAATATATGTTGATGATATTATTTTTGGAGCCACTAATGAAGAGTTATGTAATGAAGTTGTTTTAGTGATGCAAAATGAATTTGAGATGAGTCTAGTGGGTGAACTAACATATTTTTTAGGATTTCAAATAACCTAAAGAAATGATGGAAATTTTATATATCAATCAAAATATGTCCATGATATGCTAAAACATTTTGGTTTTGAAAACTTGAAACAAACTAGTACTCCAATGAGCGCATCACTAAAATTAGGAAAAGATGAAACCGGAATTTCAATTGACCAAACATTATATAGAGGAATGATTGGATACCTATTATACCTTAGTGCATCTAGACCCGATATTATGTTTCTTGTATGATTATGCGCTAGATTTCAAGCAAATCCAAAAGAATCTCATTTAAAAGCGGTGAAACTAATTTTTCGATATCTAAATGGCACATCTAAATTAGCACTTCGGTATCCAAATAATGATTCTTTTCTCTTGCATGGGTATTCAGATTCTGATTATGCGGATTGTTCATTAGATAGGAAAAGCACTAGTGGTACCAGTCATTTCTTAGGTCCTTCTCTAGTTGCATGGTCAAGTAGAAAACAAAATTCTGTTGCCCTCTCCACCACCGAGGCAGAATATATTGCACTAGGAAGTAGTTGTGCCCAAGCATTATGGATGACTCAAACCATAGAAGACTTTGGTGTTCATTTAACTAATATTGAACTTAAGTGTGACAACAAGAGTGTTATTGACTTAACAAACAACCCCGTTCATCACTCACGATCTAGACACATAGACATAAGACACCACTTCTTTAGGGATCACATCAAAAAGGAACATGTTCATGTAAACTTCATTGGAACTAAATCGCAACTTGCGGACATCTTTACCAAGCCTCTACCTGATTCACGATTTGCTCTACTTACACTAGAACTAGGGGTATTGGACATCCAAGCTTAAACTTGCAAAATCTGCATTTTTGTGTATGCATATGTCTGATTTCTTTGCTGAACTATATGGTGACTAATCTGCACAAATGTTTTCAAAAGAAAATTCTGAAAAATTTCACGTTTTCCTCAAAATTTGAGCTCTGTCACTACCGCCCGACGATAGCTGGTTACTGCTGGCGGTAGTCGGTATTTTCTAAATTTCCCATTTCTTTTTCATTTTTTATTTTTCAGTTTCTGTTATTTTTCTATTAAAATTCTAAAAACAAAAAAATCTAAAAAAAATCAAAATCCAACCAAAAACATGCTTCGTGTTTCTATATATCAAAACAAACTACAAAATTGAAAAACCAATTAAAACAACAAAAACATGCTTTTTATTTGTTTTATTTTTTGCTTTTGAAAACTTAAAATTTATAAAAACTGATGTAATTTTCAATGTTTCAAGGATGATATAGTTTATCTTGCCAAGTTTAGAATACAATGTTTCATTCTCTATTTCAAGTATCTTAATAACATTGTTTTGTATCATGCCTTGATCATTATCTTATGTGTGCTTTGAATTTCATTATAGAAATCATGTGTAGTATTGCATAGCATGCCTCTATGTATGAGTAAATGGTTTATATTTGCTAATGATTTATTCACTCACACTTTTTGATAAACTACATATGAATTTAATCTACTCTTACATGATTGTGTAGTGTAACAACCTAATATTATTGTTATGCATGCTTAGTTTTACCCACACCACAATTGAGAATCTTTTTCATGCACCTATTTATGAAGAAGTGTGTCTTTTCCAAAACTTTGTTTGCACATACCAGTGAATTCGGAGACCTTCGTCGTTAAGCAAAAATTCAAATGAATAATTGACAAAGATAACTCCACCAAGCACTACTCACCCTCCTGATAAGTCTTAATGAGCATTGTGAGGTTGAGCACCTTGGAGAGAATTGTAAAGTGCCTTGTTGCAAACACTGTTTTCACTACTTCTTCTTGTACACCGGATCACAAATAACTAAAATTCAAAATAATAATTATGATTCCCCAAGCACTACTTTGCACCCTGATAAGTCTTAATAAGCATTGTGTGTGCAGAGCACCTTGGTAGTTGTACTACTTTTCTATGTGCATTGAAAAATTTATATAGCTTTGTGGGTAGAAGTAACTCTAAAAATGCATTTTTCAATAATGTTGTATTTATTCCATTATGCATGTCATGTGTTTTGATTAATTCATTTGTATACTTTTATCAAAAACACTATTTTGTACACATCATTATCACCTGTAAGCCTTCTACTCATGAGAATTGGAGTCTATTGCATATCTACATGTATTCTCTAAATTCTTAAGTAAATGCACTAGATAGCTTTGCATGATCAATACAATGTATAAGTGTGCTTGATTTCTCAATTTAAGACATTGTATTCTTCTATTTTGACTTGATATGTTGTATCATGCTTACATTTTTTTTTCTGCTACGCCATGTGTACTCTTTATTGCTTACCTTTCAAAACAAGTGTATGGTTATGTTGCAACTGAAATCATTTTGTGTACTTCGAATTGCACAACATCTATTTTTGTTAGATCTAAAACTCTTAATCATCTACTATGCTTCACCATTATTATATAGATGTTCACTTCAAAAATATATTTCTTCATGCTTTCCACCTCTTTACTACTTGTACGCTCGATCATGAATACATTTTTCCAACAAGTGGTTTCCTTATGACAATTTCTTCACATTCCCTTTTTCACTCCTATATATTGTATTTTTTCCTAAGCGTTTAACTCTTTATCATGTTCATTCCCTCTCGGCACATTTATTGCACACATTAACATTTGACTTCCTCTCCACCCTCTTTTGATAATACCAAAAGTGGGAGAATAAATTTGAAAGAAATTCACATGTTTGGGGAGTCAAGTTCATAGGAATTTTTGTTGTAGGGGGAGCATTCACTTAGGGGGAGCATTCACTTAGGGGGAGCATTCATTTAGGGGGAGCATATGCACATGTCTTAAATTTCATGCTTATCCTTTTTAATAAACACAATTCCTATCTTTTGAACTATTTCTTTCTAATGGATTTGTTATATTCAAAAGCGGGAGTTTGTTGGAACATGCTTTTCGCATCTCTTGGTTTGACAATAACAAATCCTATTGTACTTGATCATACATGCATTTTGTTTATAGTTTGCAGGATCTTCAACATTCAATCCCCAAAGGAGTGTGAAAAAGAAAGACGTCGAAGCGACATCAGGATGATTCTTTGTTGATATCACGGCGCGGTAACACTACCGTTGGCGCTAGCGGTTCGACGAAATGAAAACAGAGCTCGACGAAATGGTGTTCGATGAAATTAGATGCCGTCCGACGAACTGGCGATCGGCGAAATTCAATTCGACGAAATGAAACTGCGTTAGCCCTATCACTGGCGCTAGCGATCGATGAAATGGTGTTCGACAAAAATAGATGCCATTCGACGAACTAGCGTTCGACAAAATAAGATGCGTTTGACGAAGAGAGATGTGCTCTAGCGTGGAGCGTTAGCACTACCACTGGCGCTAGCATAAATGGAAACAATTGCGGGAAGGAAATAGTGGAGAAAAGGAATGATTGGCGGGATGCATATTTAGCATGCTCTATCGCGGTGCGGCATCTCTACCGCTCGGCAGTATCTTTTGGAATCCTCACGTCTGCATGTGATCGAGGAGCAAATATGGAAGAAGATATTGGCTGAAAGAAGGTTATCTCGCTATCGTGGAGCGTTAGCGTTACCGCGACGCGCTAGTCGGGCCTCAATGTTTGGCGCTAAAAAGTTGCCTAAGTTTGCATAATCCATGTGCTTGATCATTGCCTAATGTGGCTATAGCGGGGCGGTAGTACTACCGCAGGCGGTAGCGGGTGATTCTATTTAAAGAAGTGTACTTCCTCCGTTGTGGCTTGCTGTCACAGAACGAATTGAAGCCACATATTCAGAGCACTCGTGAGAGCCTTCCCCAAGCAGCCCGAAGAACTTCGTCAACGTTCGTGAGCGCAAAGAACTTGAAGACCAATCCGATCGCATCTACATAGACATCAAGTTCTTCTTTTTGAGGGAGTTTTTAGTTTGTGTTTTGTTTTAGTTTCAAATTGTAACCTTTATATCTTTTGTTCGGTAGAGGAATTCGCCACACGGTGACTAGGGCCTTGCCGGGACTAGGGGAAATTCGCCTCGAGTTGGCGACTAGGACTATGGTGTAGATCTAAGGAGTGCTCGAGGCCTTTCCGGTGAGGGAAGGGCTAGAGCGGCTTGAGGCCTTATCTGGGAGAGATAGGCTAAAGCCAACCGGTCCTTGGGAGAAGGGTCGGTATAGAAAACCAAAAGAGTTTTCATTGGTCGCCTCTTTCCAAGCGTCATTGGGAAATGTTTTTGTAATCATAACTATTTCAATTTAATACTAATGAAAATATGTTTGTTTCTTCATCTCTGATTCGTGCTCTCTGATTTTCATTGGTTTAACCTAAATGTATTTTCTCTGTCACTAACGCCGAGCGGTAACACTACCACTGGCGGTAGCAACAAAGAATTATTTTCGTTAATAATAAGAAAGAAGTTTAAAACCCTTATTCACCCCCCCCCCTCTAAGGGCGCCTACAGATCCAACACTGAAGACCATTCTACAACGACTCATTTATTTCCTAGAATAGAAAGGAGCAATAAAGAAGACAACAAAAGCTTTCTTGGAAAGGATCAAGACAGTTGGCAGACGGGTCGACAACAAATGAGGAAAGGAAGACAAATTGTCCAGGCCAATACCTTTTCAACCCACTCTAAAAGAGGAAACAAATTCAAATTAAAGGATGGACAATAAATAAGAAGATTAGAGAGAAGAAACTAGAGTATTCAACATACACATTCAAATTCTGTCGATTAGGGTTCTCCTTCTTCTTCTTCTTCCTCCTGAACCCTAGAAGACAGTGAAGAAAAAATACTGCTCTCTCTCAGCACGGTAAAAATAGAAGGCTGCTCTTCATCAAAGATTATACAGCTGCCAAATTTGACTAGAAGAAACTGACAGGATCTGAAGCTCATAACCTCTGCAAATCATCTATATCAAAAACAGGGGTTCATCTTTATCAGATCTAAAAAAAGAGAAAATTGAAGCAGAAGGATTCATCATAATTATGATAGCAGGATTCATTTCTCAACTTCTTTCTCCTTTCCTTCACTTTTCTCAACTGTAAAAGAGTTTTAAGAATCTCTCTTCCAAAGGATTCAGTTGTTCAAGATTTCCTTATCAAAAGATCTGGTTGGTTCAAGATCTCCTTATCAAAAGATGTGGTTGGTTCATGATCTCCTCATCAAAAGATCAGTGGCTCTAAGATTCTCCTTATCAAAAGACTCAGGCACAGGTGGTGCATTCCTACCAGGTGGTAGAAGAGAGGACTACCCACTTTGGGGGGAACCTCTATAAAATCTTTTGTGTTTGTGTTGTGCTTTTTTGTGCTGTCCCAACTTTCTCTCTTATCATTTTTATTTCCTGCAATAATTATTCTGCCAGTGTGTTATTTATGAGCATAATTCCTTAGTGTGTTCTATTGTCTACACAGTTAGGATATAAATATTTTAAATATCTATTCACCCGTCCTCCCCCCCCCCCCCCCCCCCCCCCCCCCCCATCTAGAGGATTCTCAGAGGCACATAGTGCACTTTCACATGGATCCTCCAGCGGCACAGCGATGATGTGGTCAGGGCTGAGGACCTCACGGTAGAGGCCAATGACCGGAGCAGATGTATGCATGGCATCTCACAGATCCCCGAAACCCTGAGGAGGTCATCACAAGTACTTCAGTATTCTTCTTATGATTACTTAGTACCTTGCTAACCTTAGCTTTAGTTTAACTTATGACCCAAACAACAAAAATCACCCAGGTATAGTACTTGTTTATGGCAAACCCGCATACACATTGTTTGATATGGGTGCCTCACACTCATTCATCTCAGAGGAATTCATAAACGATCTGGACCAAGTGCAGCACTTCGAAGGGATCCATAGGAAGGTGTGACTTGCAGATGGGTTAGAGATATTATCGTGCGCCAAGTGTAACATGAATGTAGAGATTGCAGGAAGGCTGTTTGAAGCACCGACGATGCTTTTGAAGATGAGAGATTTTGATCTGATCCTGGGTATGAATTGGTTTCATTGGAACCATGCTAAGATCAACTGGCGGCAAAGAACATTGTACTGAGGCACGAAGATTTTGAGGTAGTGATCGAAGGTATTATCCCCACCTCCCATCTATTATTATCATCTATTCAGGATGTCAAAGCCCATGAGCAGGGAGATGAGGTTTATATAGTCTGCTTTGAGATGAAAGAGATAGATATTAGCATTACTGAAGTGCCGGTGGTTCGAAACTTTTCTGATGTCTTCCCGGACAAGCTCCCTGGACTACCCCCACATCGAGAGGTGGATTTCCGAATCCAACTGATACCAGGTGCTAGACCCGTTTATTGGTTCCCATATAGGATGGCACCGAAGGAGCTTGCGGAGTTTCGGGCGCAGCTTCAAGAGCTAGTAAATTTGGGGTTCATCCAGCCCAGTTCATCTCCTTGGGGATCCCCAGTTCTATTCGTGAAGAATAAGGACGGTTCACTCCGGCTGTGTATAGATTACAGAGAGATCGATTGGTTGATGGTCCGGAACACTTATCCACCGCCCAGGATTGACGAGCTCTTTGATCATCTTGAAGGAGCATACTGGTTCTCAAAACTTGATTTGCGCTCGGGTTATTATCAGTTGCAGATCCAGGAGGAGGATATCCCGAAGACCGCTTTTAGTTCAAGGTATGGTCTATAGGAGTTTACGGTCATGCCGTTTGGGCTCACAAATGCCCCCTCTGCGTTCATGAGCCTAATGAACAGGGTGTTCGAGCCTTACCTTGATGTCTTTGTGATTGTGTTCATCGATGACATGTTGGTTTATTCGAAGTCGGAGGAGGATCATGCGAAGCATTTGGCTTTGGTATTAGCAAAGCTGATGGAAAACCAACTGTTTGCCAAGTTTAGTAAGTCCGAGTTCTGGATCTGGGAGGTCGCTTTCTTGGGCCATGTCATCAGTGGAGTGGGTTTATCAGTGGACCCTGCCAAAGTACGAGCAGTAAGGGAATGAATGCCTTTGAAGTCGGTAGTGGATGTGCGCAGTTTCTTAGGGCTTGCTGGTTACTACTGCAAGTTTGTCGAGGGATTCTCGAAGATTGCTCTTCCCCTCACCACCCTGTCTAAGAAGGATGCTCCTTTTGTATGGACACCCAAGTGTGAGGCCTCTTTCTAGGAGCTGAAGGATCGCCTCACCTCAGCCCCGATCCTTTCCCTTCCATCTGGGAAGGAAGGATTCCAGATTTATACAAATGCCTCATACCAGGGGATGGGTGCGGTACTAATGCAACATGGTCATGTAATTTCTTATGCTTCTAGGCAGCTAAAGAAGCACGAAATGAACTACCCTATGCATGACCTGGAGCTGGGAGCAGTGTTCTTCACTTTGAAGATATGGAGGCATTATCTATATGACATCCACTGCGAGATATTTTCAGACCATAAGAACCTCAAATATATGCACACACAGAAGGATCTAAATCTGAGGCAGCGATAATGGAATGAGTTTGTGTGCGATTATGAGAATACTTTGAACTATCACCCAGGGAAGGAAAACTCGGTGGCAGATGCGTTAAGTCGAAGAACACCCACATCCAGCTCGGAGTCCTGATTGATGGCCATGAAGTTGTCCAAGATGCTTGAGGAGATGTAGATTATGCTTGTATATAGGGATGATCCAGAGGCATACACTGAGTACGTGTCCACTAAAAGTATAGTTTGTGATAGAGGTGATTGCATCCGAGTCGAGCAAAGGAAGGATGATGCCCTGGACCCTATATTTCTAGCAGTGGATAATGGTTTCACAGAGGAGTACACACTGGAGGAGGACCTCGTTCATTTCAACGGCAGGGTATATATACCCGTAGGAGGAGGAATCTGGGAATATATACTGAGAGAGGCTCATTACACCAAGTATTCGGTGCATCCCGGGATCATCAAGATGTATACTGATCTGTGGATGATGATGTTTTGGCCAGAAATGAAGAGGGATGTCACTCATTTTGTCACACATTGCGAGGCATGCCAGAAATTGAAGGCAAAATGTAAGAGCCCCGATGGTGTGTTACATTCATTGCTTATTCCTGAGTGGAAGTTTGAAGATATCTCCGTGGATTTTGTAGACGGTCTACCTCGCTCACGCTCGGGAAGTGACTCTATATGGGTGATTGTAGATCGGTTGATGGAGGTCGCCAGGTTTATTCCGATCCGGAAAGATGCGCATGTCAATGTTTTGGTGCGCCTCTTTCTGGAGCAGTTTGTACGATATCATGGGGTGCCCAAAACTATCGTTTCAGATCGAGATGGTCATTTTACCTCCAGGGAGTGGAGGGCAGTACAGAGATATTTGGGCTCTCAGTTGACTTTCAGCACAACCGTCCACCTGCAGATCGACAGCCAGTCAAAGAGGTCTATCAGGACGAAGGAGGACCTATTGCGGTTATGAGTATTGGATCGGGGGGAACCGTGGGAGAGACTTCTACCTTTGGTGGAGTTTTCCTACAATAATTGCCATCAAGCTAGCATCGACATGGCTCATTAAGAGGCGCTGTACAGAAGGAGGTGCAGGACGCCTCTATCTTGGATCCAGGATGAGGATCCGAAGGCACCGGGGGTGGAATATATTGACGATACGGATGTGATGATCCGGGTAGTTCGGGATCGTCTGCTCGATTCATAGATCGACAAGCAAAGTACTATGATGCGAGACACCGGATGGTGGAGTTCGAGGTAGGGGATCAAATTTTCTTGATGATCAGACCAATGCATGGCATATCTCGTGTATGGAGAAGGAAGAAGCTCAGCCCATGTTATATGGGGTCTTATACTATCCTGGAGCGGATTGGCCCCTTAGCTTATCGGTTGGAGCTACCACTGGAATTGGAGAATTTGCACGACGTTTTCCATGTATCCTCCCTACGAAGAGCATTACTTCGCCCTGATCAGTATGTCGTAACTACATTTGTCCATGTATTAATTGATAGATCCGTTCAGCTGAGCGCCTATAGATAGTAGATACCGAGATCCGGAAGCTGCGACAAAAGAGTGTTCCATTGGTAAAGGTCCTGTGGTCCAACCATGGGAAGGAGGAATACACTTGGGAACCTATGGACCTCATGCAACAATACTATCCAGGATTATTTTCCCAAGGTATTGTTGGTTATTCCAAGGTGATCTCAAAGCAATCAAGTAGTTAGTCTTGTTGTCAATGCAATATGAGCCTATAGGGTCACACATAAAAGTGCTGGAGAAGTTGGATGAATGATTGTATTGGTCTAACTCATATTGGATATGATTGGAGGACCAATCTTGTTGCTGATTGGAGTTGCATCGAATTGTACTCGATGTTGCATCGAGATTGTCTCGACGCAGTGTACTCGATGTTGCGTCGAGATTGTCTCGACACAAGTCATGGACTTTATGTTGCATCTAATTTTCTTGACAGATAGATTATATTCGATGTTGCGTCTAGATTGTCTCGACGCATTGTACTCGATGTTACATCGAGATTATCTCGACGCAATTCTTGTACTTGACATTGCGTCGAATTGTATCGACAATACACATTTACTCCAATTAGATTTATGGTCTGCGGATAGTGTGTTTTTATGCCTTGAGTATAAAACGGGAAACGATTAGGTTTCCTGGTGAGATAATCCTTTCCTAAAAAAAATCATCAGTGCCGAAGCAGAAGAGTTCCGCATAGGTCTCAACATTCCACGAGATCGCCGCCACCTCTCCCTGTCGTCGGGTCTAGCAGTTCGTGGGAGACACAGAGGGCATTCTTCCTCCATCCCAGCTCTTGTTGGACAAGAGTCATGGGGTTCTCCTTCACTGTGTGCATTCCTATAGAGGTGCTGATCCATTTTAGTACTTGGAACTCAGAGTTTGGTTTTTTGGATCAAACTTTGGAGCATCATGGTTGAGTGTTAACTCAATCCCTTTCAGCTATATTGCGGCAAAGGAGGCTGTATGGATTAGGAAATTCATCGGCGAGCTAGATGTAGTTCCTAGCATTATTGATCTCGTAGTTCTCTACTGTGACAACAATGGTGCCATTGCCCAAGCTAAGGAACCTAGATCTCATCATTGCTTCAAGCACATACTTTGGCAGTTCCATCTCATTCGAGAGATTGTCGATCGAGGAGATGTGAGCATATGTAGAGTACTGACTGAAGAGAATATTGCGGATCCACTAACGAAGTCTCTTACATAGAGAAAGCATGATGTTCATACTAGATCAATGTGTATTAGATACCTGAATGATCGTCTCTAGTGGGAGTCTTGTGGATTATATTTCTGTCGGTTGTTATTCATGTGATGAATAAAGTATTTCATATTTCATTTTACATTTATGGCAAGTTCTTTTATTATATCAACTGCTTCTATAGGATAGAATAATTAGCATAATAAATGCCCTTAGAATGTTCGCTTCCATAGGAATTAAAGTGCAGACTTGAATGTGAGGGCCTATGTTTATTAGAAGCTTCATTCTTAAATAGTCCCTGGTCTATGTATCATCAAAGAAGCTAAGGGCAATAATGGTATAAATATACTAGCATGTGCGTTGACTGATGATCGGTTCTCACATGTCATGATATTGTGATATCAAGTCATCACATGGGTACTTGTTTATGAAGAAGTTGTACTGAACAGACCCACCATAAGACTATTTTGTGGATTTTTATATGAATGTGTCACAAGTAGGTCTCATTTGGCAATGGTGTTTCTGGTTCTTTGACCTAAAGTCATGACATTCATCAAGTGAGGAAAAGCGTACTTTGATGCCATCAAAAGTCTTCCTTGAAGAAGGTTGATGATAAAGGTGGTTATTAGGTATGCTACGATTCATTTGGATGTTTGTGTGTGGACAGATATGGGATTTTTCCCCCTATATGACAGGAGTTACATCCAAGGGCCCCTTGATGGAATGAGACTTAGATATTGAGCTCACCAATTTCAAACTGTCTATTCCAGATCAGGAAACTAGGATTGAACAATTATGAGGGTGACACGGTCCATGCCTCTAGCTCTATCCGGATGTAAGGGACAAAGGGACATGACCACACTAAAACATTAGTCAGAACATGCTTATTGAGTTATGAACTCTTATTGCTTGGGTAGTAATGATGTATTGCTAGATGCCACTTATTGTTTGTGAGACTTTTGTTGATACTTTGTGATCATGGGAGACTATTGGTTATTCCATGGTGATCTCAAAGCAATCATGTAGTTAGTCTTGCTGCTAACGCAATATGAGCCTATATGGTCGCACATAAAAGTGTTGGAGAAGTTGGATGAAGGATTGTATTGGTCTTACTCATATTGGATATGATTGGATGACCAATCCTGTTGCTGATTGGAGTTGCATCGAATTGTACTAAACGTTGCGTCGAGAATGTCTCGGCGCAGTGTACTCGACGTTGAGTCGAGACTGTCTAGACGCAAGTCTTGGACTTTATGTTGCGTCGAATTTTCTTGACAGACAGATTATATTCGACGTTGCATCGAGATTGTCTCGACGCATTGTACTCGACGTTGCATCGAGATTGTCTCGACGCAATTCTTGTACTCGATGCAATTCTTGTACTCGACATTGTGTTGTGTCGCCGAGAGTTGACTCGGGCTCGGTAGAAGCCCTAAGACCCTAAGGTGGTCAGGTTTGAGTCACAGTCAGCAAGTGGTTGTTTGTTTTCTTTCCCCTTGGCATGTTTTCTCCGAATTCCTTCTCCTTTCTTATGTTCTTTATCTTGGTAATTAGTGATGATTGATTTACTCTATTCTAATTGCAATGTTGTTAGTATAAGTATGTCCTGGTAGTCCAGAAATAGGCTTTGATAGAAGTAGGTTAAGTTAGTTTAGAAAAATTTAGGAAAAGAAATGTGCCAAGTCAAAATCGATGGGACATCTCGTCGATCGACGGGACCTCCCGTCGATCGATGTGACCGTCCCGTCGATCCTTGGCATCAGCTGGGAAAGATGTTTCCTCTAGTCTCTAAGTCGAAATTGACGGGGCTTTCCGTCGATCGACGGGACCGTCCCATCGATCGATGGAAGCTCCCATCAATCTTTGTCATCAGCTGGGAATATGTTTTCCCTAGGCTCTAAGTCAAAATCGACGGGACTTCCCGTCGATCGTCGGGACCGTCCCGTCGATCGACGAGAGCTCCTGCCGATTTTTGTTTCCTTCACACAGTTTGTTCCTTTAATGCGGCAGCCTTCAGAAATATGTTTACGGCGATATGATGCCTTATCCTTGCTTATTTCGAGGCTGGGAGTTGGCTTAAGCCAATAAGACAGTGACACATGGATGGATTGTCCATTCTAAAGCATGGGAAGTGTTTTTCCCATTAATACTAGTCAAATCAGCCTCCATTTTCTCTCGCCTACCTTAACCTTGAACTTCATCCCCTCATCCAATGGCTGATCATTCTTCTTATTCCTCTCCCTCACACCTCAAGAAACTAACCAACAACCTTCTTGAAGAAACAAGACTAGAGAGAAGGCTTGGAGCTTCGCCGACAACCACCATGACACCAAGAAGACAAACCCGCTCCATGGTTGGAAATCAGGTGACTTCCGCCCCATCTACCTTGGTTCTAGATCTTTAGATCTAATTTAGGAGAGTTGTCAGCTCAAAAGAGCTTGACCGTGGTGATATTAATGGCGATTTCTAGGAAGAGGCCACACTAGAACTTTTGTTATAGGGCGTCGTTCGCCGAGAAAATATCTTCAATCAAGTCCTCTCTTCAACATGAAGTTGTAGGAACTAATTTCGTGAAGAACGGTGGTCTAATGAGGGAGTATTGGAGGTGAGAAGGTGAAATAGTATGTACGAGTGCTGGAGGAAGAAGTTGAATAGATGTTGTTCATCTGTCTTGAGATCCGTGCAAATTTATAAATTGGGGAAAACCTGTTTTCTGCACGTGCCGGTCTTCAACCTATTTTTAGGCATGATACGGCTACATTCAGGTCTTGTGCTCAACAATAAAGTTGTAGCCCTCGCAAATACCTTTCCAATGAGTGTTTGTGGGTTTTTAGGGGAGTTATGTAGCTCCGGAAAAGTAAAATCGAAAATGGTTGTGCAAAAAATGATCCGGTTTGTGTACAGGACAGCTTGCTGTCCAGATTTACTTTGCTAGGTTCAAACCTGATTTTAGATAGGTTAGGCTTAGATCTAGACTGCGGGCTCAACATGAAAGTTGTATCCCTTGGCGATACCTTTTCGGAATAGGGTGGTACATTATTTTTGGTGGTTTGGAGCTTCCGGAAATCCTGTTTTAGTAAACACTGATTAATATATACAGATTTTAAATGTGTTACTGATTTTCCCCAAAATACTTAACGAATGCTTACGAAACTTGGTAGAGATGTATCTGGTGATATTGTGACCACTCCTGTCTAATTTCAGAATTTTTGGAAACATATTTGCCATAGATTTGCCTGTCGTATCATTTAATTGTTAAGTACTATAAATAAGTATTATGTAATACAATGAGACTGAAATTAGGTAGGAATGATTCAATCCTTATTTATGATCTATGGTAGAAGTTTCAGATGATTTGGTTTTGAAATGAGTCATGAATTAAATATGTCATTATAATTTATTATGCTGAAGTGAAATGTTAAGTTGATCATTTAGACACAAATTTTGGAAACGTGCATAAATTCGTACATATATCACTTGGTAATCTAATAGAGAGAGTTAGAATTGTGATAACCGCTTAGTAGAAATTATGATTGATGATCCTTAATGAGTACGGGCGTGAGATGATTTTTATTGACTAAGTGTGATCGAATGATGTTTAGGAATTCAATTGTGTTCAAAGCAGGTTATGAGTCGAGCATGAGGGGTGGTATGGTTAACGCATATGGGCAGATTTGCATAGTGAACTCGAACCTGACATTACATGCACAAGTAGTCCTATAGGATCAAAGATTGTATTTCCCTTTGATACACGTATCACTGCACAAGAGTTATGACAACTCGGTATGGGTAGCAGTGATGGTTTGTTGTGGATTATAGGATATGGTTATCTCCTAAGGTATTATGTTAAGGACCCGGTTGGTAGGTCCTTGTATGCTAAGTACCATAATTGAAACTTGTAATATTATTATGTGTTATGGACTTTGTTGGGAGTCCTTGGGTCTTTGATAGCACAGGTTGAGCATGGGAAATTACTCTGGTGTGCATAGTTTCACACGATTGCATAATGATCCTTGTTGGAGTATTACTTGTGGCAGATCTACGGGCTCGCCGGTCGTCACACCGACGGGAGCTGACAGATAGATCTAGAACTGGTTGGATATGGTCTGTTGGTGCTTACTTCCCAAGACCGCGTTTGCATCATAAGACTCAACTATTTTGGAGAGCAAGAGTATGCAGGGTCTCCGTTGTTGTGTTCTTAGTGTTGAGGAGTACGCAAGGCCTAGGTCTGGTAGTGTGTATACCCACCTAGTAGTGGAGATGCCCGCTCCACTATCTCCGTCTGGACACAACGTGAGATTCCTGAGTGATTAGCTACCCTTGAAAAGCGGGATGTATAAGTCTATATCGACATAGCAAATTATAGTGTGTGTGTGTAAATCATGGGTGAGTCATCATACATACATTCATTGCATTGCACCGCATAAAGATCCTCATCATATAAACTTGTATGGGCACCTTTATATGATGAGTTACTTGTTGTTGCAAAAGATCCTTAACTTATAAGCTTGTATGGGCATCCTTATAAGTTAAGTTTAATTCAGCTCTTTATATACTTTGCTTTATTATACCTTGTTGCTGATTATACTGCTAGATGCTATTCTTTTATACATGCTAGTATTTCTTGTTTCTTACCTATACATATGATGCTCTCTTATTACACTATCGTATACCACATGCTTGTATATATACTGATTATATTGCAGCATTCTCCGCTTTCCTTCTGCCCGGTGCCTAAGAGTCACCGGGGGAGAGGATGTGAAGTTACTTAGTCTTTATGACAAACGGTTGCTACGTCACTATTTTTAGGAGGGAACCAAGTGGCAGGTAGAGCAACAACGTACGACGCAGGAGGACAGCCAGGCTAGGGCGACATGGTCTGAGACTACGATACCTTCGCTACCATCAGTGAGATGTGAGCGAGTGATTTAATGTAGCCTTAGGGCAAATTTTTGTACTCTTATATTTTGCCGGAGCTTTGTAGCTACCTGTTCTTTTGTACACTTTAACTTAATTGTGAATAATGGCTTCTATTTTGTTTCTATTATTGATGGGTTGGCATAATGATATTTGAGAATAGCCGAAAGGATAGGCGTCTTGTGGAAGGGGGCTAGCCCGTGCGCTGGCACCTCCAGAAGGTGGCTGTCTTGGGCATAAGACTCCCCTCGGCCGTATTTTGTGTACCGGGAGGGTGGTCTTACACCTTCAACTATACTTGAAAGGGAATCCCAGATTTCCTTAGTTGGCACTCAGCAACCTTCTGAAATATATCATTAGTCATTGTTGACACCAGGATATTAATTGCTTTGGAATCACATGTCTTGACCATATTTTCAGCATCTAACCATTTTGATCTTGGCACAATTTCTTGAGTGGTATTTCCACTTGAATCCTTTTTGTTTGGCATAGGAGGACCTGTCAACACCACATTAAAAATATCCTCATCAATAGAATTCATATACAATTTAATTCTAGTCTTCCAGAGTGTAAACTTGTTCAGGTTACACACTGGTGGTCTAGTGGATGCTTGTCCTTGGAACTTAATTTTTAAAATAGTTTTGAAATACAAAAAATAACTGAGAGGATCTTTTGATCAAGGTGTGAACCTTTTTCTGATCAACGTAGCTCTGATACCAATTGAAAGTGCACAATTATACCTCTATGATTCTATAGAGGTGGGACGAATATAGATTTAAAAACTTTTAGTAAAACTTGCTGATGAATTATTACTAATTCCTAGGCATCCAAGATTCCAACCAGAATTAAAGCAATCACAAAATAATAATAATAATAATAATAATAATAATAATAATAATAATAATAATAATAAACAAGAGACATTCACAGAAAATACGCAACCACAGAATACAGTAGAACTTATAGTGGTCCCAAAAACAATGGGTACATCTCTTCTACCAACCTTGGTAGGAATCCACTATCACAGTGTTGGGTCTTTGATGAGTCCTGATCATATACACTTTTATGGACTCATCTGGGCCGTTTAGTTAGTCATTTCACTGCACTTTAGCCCTGTTTTAGTTCATATTTGTTAATCCATGCTAGGTGTACCTTTTGGCCCATTTTGGTGTGATTTCATGTATATTTTCATTAGTGGTTTTCATGCACTGTTAGGTGCCACTTTTAGTGGCTGGATTTGTGGTTGTGCGCTAGAACAGGAGTCGTGCAGGTGTTTCCGGTGCAATTCTGCACAGGAACACTGCGCACGATCACAGGTTCTATTGCGCACGACCACTGGTCGTGCGCCACTGATCGTGTGCACTTAACGCCTTTTTCACGAGTTCTGTTTGGTGCAGTGCGCACGACCACTAATGCCAGTGCGCACGACCACCGGTCGTGCGCCACTGCTCGTGCGCACTGACCATTAATTTTTAAGTTCTGTTTCATCTATTGCGCACGACCACTGACGCTAGTGCGCACGACCACCGGTCGTGCGCCACTGGTCGTGCGAACATGTTATTTTGTAATTTCTGTCTTTGCAGGTTCTGTCCAGGCAGAGCGCACGATCACAGGATTCCAGTGCGCACGACCACTGATCGTGCGCCACTGACCGTGCGCACTGTTTAATTCCAGCGCCTATAAAAGCCCTGCTCGCGATTTAGGTCGAAGATCCCGATTTCTTCCGCCGTTTTCCGCCCGATTCCGCCCAGTTTCGCCCCTCCACCGTCGCCCACCATCTAGAGGTGCTCCGGGCTTGCTCTTCACGCCTATCTTGAGCCGGAGTTTCCTCTCGGCCTCCTCCTTCATCCAAGAGCTCCAAAGGAAGACCTAGCCGCTATCTCCATCGAGCAAGAGGAAGTTGGCAACCTCCACCGGATCGTGACACGAAGAAGACGGGTCCATTGGAGAGTAGTGACAGCTCTCTCTACCCCGGACGTAGTTGTGGACCGAGCTTGGACGCGGATTGACAACCCGGCGATTCCAACCGTGAATCTTCAACGAGCCTTCGGATTCGGTCGATTTCTTGCCTTGTTCTCCTCTTATTGATGTATTTGCAACTAGATCTAACATTATGATGAAGTGTATTTTGATTAAATAGCATTTTTACTTGATTATGTCTATGTGATTGAGTATTTTTGTTTATATTATTGAGGTGCGCCTTGTGGTGTGGTTTGTTGGTTGTCCGGTGCCGCACTAGCAATTGCTAGTGGCGTGCTTGTCGAAGAGGTGCTTGCGACCCTCATTCCGCTAGCCCACTCGCCCATCCGCCTACCGAAGCGTGGCATAGCGGCCCGTACTCCATCCCGCCTAACGAAGCAGCGCGCTCAAGGCCTGCATAGTTCGATTCCGTTAGCCTACTCGTCCATCCGCCCTTGCGACGCAGCGCGCTCAAGGCCTGCCTAGTATCCATTCCGCCAAGCGAAGCATTGCATAGCGGCATTGCATAGGAGTAGTTGTAGTGTTTTCTTATATTTTCCAAAAGCCAACCCAACTCTCCCGCAATCCACTCGACCTAAAGGACTTCGATCTCAAGTCCTTCCTCGACATTTAACTCCACCTTACTGTGTTCCTCAAGAGACCGACACTCGGGGATTTATTCCCAATTTTTATTACTTGAACGATCGGTACACTGCCGTTTCGTGTCGCAGTCGAGCTACCGCCTATAGCGGTGTGTGAGATTTGCGCCATCAAGTTTTTGGCGCCGTTGCCGGGGGACACAGTCGTGTGAGTTTTTCGGAGAGGGAGAACCTGAGAGAAAAGCCCTTCCATTTGTAAATTGCATTTTCTGTTATTTTATTTCTGTTCTTTTTATTCCATTTTCTTGTTTTATAGTAGGTTGCTTTAGTAAATTTTTGTTAGGTGTAGTATTTCACACAATAGTGTTTGTCTTTTTGAATCGTTTTATCTTCACACTATGTGGGCACATCTAAATTTCCGTTGCCGTTGGTGTGGAGCTACTTCCCACTCTAGTGTTGAATGCCCTACGGAGAATAGTAGGCATAATTCCTCTCGCCCAGCATATAGAGCATCGACTCCGTCTGATACTCCATATGGTGCGCGTAAGTCTTATGGCTACTCTGCTGAGCCATTACCGTCATACTTCTTTTCGGCTCCAGCCCCCGCTGTGCCAAAGAAGCCTGCTAGGCAGTGCCAGCTTTGTCGGGGCACAGATCATGCCCTGAAGGATTGTGTTGCTTATCTTCGCCAATTGGATGAGGATGACGAGCCGGATATTCGGATCGTCCCAACTCCTAGCTCTGGCGGCACACCTTCAACATCCGGCTATGTGTCTTTGTCACCTTCACATTTTGAAGGGTATGGCATGGATACGGTCACCGGATGTGCGGCTGATCTATGCACCGACATTGCTGAGCCAATTCTCCATGTGCCTCCACCACCTCTAGTGGATTCGATTCTTTGTGAGGAACCGGCGCTCGACTTTTATCCGAGCACTACTCCTCCCCCTGTTGTGCATACTACACTCGTCTCTGACGACATTGTTGATAATGTGTCGCAGGAGGAGGCGGTTGATCTGAGTGTTGTGCCTACTCCTATGGAGGAGGACAACCTTCTAGGTGAAGAGGAGTTTTCCTCAGCACCGGTGGAGGAAGTCCAAATCCTAAGCTTGGCCACCGTTGATCCCGCCGAATCTTGTAGCATTGATGACAATGCAAACATTATTTTACTTCCCCAGCCTAATGGGAGTGAGACCGGGACCACTCCCCCGATTTTTGATTATTCATGTTCTTCATCTTGTTTATTTCTTGACCCCCCTTCTTCATTCGAGCCTGTGCAGGTTGAGTCTTCACAGGTATCCCAGGAGGACTTGGAGCTTTTTGCTCAAGTCAATGATGTGAGCATCCTCTCATGTGAGGAGGTTTATTCCCCCTCCGTAGAGGAAGCTCCACTCATTGCCTTTTCCTCCAGCTGCCTCCCTGTTGACGACGCCTTGCTAGGCAAGGATATTTTTGGTGAGTTGAGTGAGGACCAGGCCTCCTCCTCTTCTTACTTTCTCTACCCTCTACCTGTGAGGAGCAGGTATCTATATTTAGGTAGAGGGGTGACTGTTCTATCTCCGTATCGGTACCCGCTACCGACACGCATATTAGGCCAGTTACCTGTCCACTTCTCCTTCCATAGGCCCATTAGCTAGAATCGTTAAGATTTTGAATAAGTCGTGCTGGGATGACAATAACCCCAGTAGTTATCTTTCTTTTCTGCATTTTTATTTCCTCTAATCATGTTTTGTTAGTAATATTTCTTTTCAGTTTTCTATTTTCTTCTGTTTTTGCGGAGCTGACCCCCTGCAGGTATCTTTTCTGGATGACGGACGCTGCAGCTTAGTCCAGGTTTACACGCCAATCTTCTGGTGTGCTCATTTCTGAGCACTGGGTACTCTCTTTCCCTAGCATTATTCTGAATTTTATAGCTGCATTTTGCGCATATTGTTTAGTTTAAGTCTGGGGGGGAGTGTACCGAGTGTTCACTACACGTGTACACGTTTTTGCATATCAGAAGTGTATTTTTATTATTGCATACACCACAACACCCACTTGAGCGCGTACTCATCTGTTTGTTCGCCCTGTTGTGAATTTAATTCTTTTGCTTATTTGGAAAAGTCTAGATGATGGTTTAGGATTATGTAGCAGAGTAAAATGTTGACTCTAGTAGTGCTCCTGGTCGAGTGCTCAGTTGCATAGAAATTTGTGTAGATTAGACTTCTTTTTATACTTATGGTTTTGTATTTTTTCTATTAGTGTAAATGTTGTTTACTCTACTCAAATGGTGAATCCGGTGTGAATCAAACGGTAGCATAGGGATGTGTGTAAACGATCGTTAGACTCGTATTGCTTGAGTCGTGAGAAAGGAGAATCTTTCTCGGTGGCTAGAACTTGCCCCAAGCGATTCTTGAAGCATTGGCATAGGATAGTTCTAGTGCGTGAGAATGACGTAGGCCATTATTTTGGCCCGGTTGAACTTTTTATTTCATGCCTATTGTTTACCCTTGCTAGCCCCTTTGTGCCTATCCTTTTCTTGATTCAGCTCCACATCTTTCTCGCCAAAGCCTAAAAGCCTAACCTAGTCGCACACCCAAATCTGAGCTTTAGTTGTAGTTTCATTTACATTTTGGGGGGGTGTTGATTGTGGTGTTTATTATGTGAACCTGTGGATATGCTCAATTGAAAATTTGCTGAAAGAAAAAGACAAGAAAAAGAAGATTTAAAGAAAAAAAAAAAAAAAAAAAAAATGAAAAGAAAAAGAGAAAAAGAAAGGCGTGTTTTATTGAAAATCTTGTAGAAAAATTATGTATTGGGAGTAGGCGGTGCACACACCTATGTTGCAAAAGTCCAAGTCTGGGGGTGTGGTGCACTTGCATTCGATTTTGGGTGCACGGGTAGTTATTCTTAAAGCTCATTTGGGTTAGGTGTTTTAAGCCGTCCTGTTTATCATTGTTTACCTCACCGTAACCCAAGCCCCATCTCTAACCTAAAGTCCTACTGACTCACGTCTTGAACCAATCTAGTGTCGTGGAGAGAATGTGACCGGGCAAGCCTATGGTCACCGACACTGATGGATTTCAGTGGAGTTTTTCCCGCATCCCGATCTTGAGCAATGCTCGTCTCAGCGTTCAGTTTACTTTCTCCGTATGCACGACCGAATGATTCACCGTTGTTCACCATTTTGAGTAGTTGTAATATGCTTTTACTCTTTTAGAAATATATAGACTGTTTATATAATAAGTAGTCTTTTCTACTAATTTTCTTATGCACATGAGCATGCGACTTCGCATGGTACTCTGCATTGTAATGTTAAGCCATCTACTTTTCTTTCCCTGTTCGCTTAGAATTCGTTTGCTCGGGACGCGCAAACAGTTAAGTCTGGGGGTGTGATGAGTCCTGATCATATACACTTTTATGGACTCATCTGGGCCGTTTAGTTAGTCATTTCACTGCACTTTAGCCCTGTTTTAGTTCATATTTGTTAATCCATGCTAGGTGCACCTTTTGGCCCATTTTGGTGTGATTTCATGTATATTTTCATTAGTGGTTTTCATGCACTGTTAGGTGCCACTTTTAGTGGCTGGATTTGTGGTTGTGCGCTAGAACAGGAGTCGTGCAGGTGTTTCCGGTGCAATTCTGCACAGGAACACTGCGCACGATCACAGGTTCTATTGCGCACGACCACTGGTCGTGCGCCACTGATCGTGTGCACTTAACGCCTTTTTCACGAGTTCTGTTTGGTGCAGTGCGCACGACCACTAATGCCAGTGCGCACGACCACCGGTCGTGCGCCACTGCTCGTGCGCACTGACCATTAATTTTTAAGTTCTGTTTCATCTATTGCGCACGACCACTGACGCTAGTGCGCACGACCACCGGTCGTGCGCCACTGGTCGTGCGAACATGTTATTTTGTAATTTCTGTCTTTGCAGGTTCTGTCCAGGCAGAGCGCACGATCACAGGATTCCAGTGCGCACGACCACTGATCGTGCGCCACTGACCGTGCGCACTGTTTAATTCCAGCGCCTATAAAAGCCCTGCTCGCGATTTAGGTCGAAGATCCCGATTTCTTCCGCCGTTTTCCGCCCGATTCCGCCCAGTTTCGCCCCTCCACCGTCGCCCACCATCTAGAGGTGCTCCGGGCTTGCTCTTCACGCCTATCTTGAGCCGGAGTTTCCTCTCGGCCTCCTCCTTCATCCAAGAGCTCCAAAGGAAGACCTAGCCGCTATCTCCATCGAGCAAGAGGAAGTTGGCAACCTCCACCGGATCGTGACACGAAGAAGACGGGTCCATTGGAGAGTAGTGACAGCTCTCTCTACCCCGGACGTAGTTGTGGACCGAGCTTGGACGCGGATTGACAACCCGGCGATTCCAACCGTGAATCTTCAACGAGCCTTCGGATTCGGTCGATTTCTTGCCTTGTTCTCCTCTTATTGATGTATTTGCAACTAGATCTAACATTATGATGAAGTGTATTTTGATTAAATAGCATTTTTACTTGATTATGTCTATGTGATTGAGTATTTTTGTTTATATTATTGAGGTGCGCCTTGTGGTGTGGTTTGTTGGTTGTCCGGTGCCGCACTAGCAATTGCTAGTGGCGTGCTTGTCGAAGAGGTGCTTGCGACCCTCATTCCGCTAGCCCACTCGCCCATCCGCCTACCGAAGCGTGGCATAGCGGCCCGTACTCCATCCCGCCTAACGAAGCAGCGCGCTCAAGGCCTGCATAGTTCGATTCCGTTAGCCTACTCGTCCATCCGCCCTTGCGACGCAGCGCGCTCAAGGCCTGCCTAGTATCCATTCCGCCAAGCGAAGCATTGCATAGCGGCATTGCATAGGAGTAGTTGTAGTGTTTTCTTTTATTTTCCAAAAGCCAACCCAACTCTCCCGCAATCCACTCGACCTAAAGGACTTCGATCTCAAGTCCTTCCTCGACATTTAACTCCACCTTACTGTGTTCCTCAAGAGACCGACACTCGGGGATTTATTCCCAATTTTTATTACTTGAACGATCGGTACACTGCCGTTTCGTGTCGCAGTCGAGCTACCGCCTATAGCGGTGTGTGAGATTTGCGCCATCAGTCTTCTGATAAGGAGACTCCTAAAACCACTAAGTCTTTTGATAAGGAGACTCATATAACCAATAAGTCTTTTGATTAGGAGACTCTTAGAACCATTTCTAAATCCTTTGAAGAGGGATTCTTAAAACTCTGTTACAATGTGTTTTAATGAGAGATCAGAATAAGAAATCAAAAGAACAATAGGAGTTAGAGAATTCTTCTGATCAAGATCTTTGAGCACTAAGGATCTTTGAGCACTATAGTGGATGAAAATCTTTAGATTTTGATGAATCCATGATAGACAGAAGGTCAAGGATTGTTATCTTCATGACTATGGATCAGATTTTCTGTTCTGGATTGGCTTCACTCAGAGAGGAGAAGAAGATGAAGTTGTAGATTGAGAGAAGAAGATTGTCGTCCAGAATTCTGTCTGATAGAATGAGAGAGAGAGGTAGTTAATGATCTCCCTTTTGGAATTTTGTATCTATATAATCTACTGTCGATTCAATTGAATTAGAATCAAATCACTTTCCCTTCTGATCGTTTCTTCAATTTGTGATGTAGAAGGAGAATTATAGCTTTCTTTCTATATGTGTTGACAACCCATCAATGACCTTTAATATACCATCCAATTTTATCACCTCTGAATCTCAAGAGGCTTTCTTTCTCTATTTATACTCTTGCGATCCATTAAGATTCAAATAACTTCCATATATATAATCTGTATAATCCTCAGAATCAAATTCAAGAAGAATCCATTTCTAAACTTTATTCGACAATGTGTCGAATCTCTTCTGACTTCATATCGACGCACCTTTAAATTCCATTAGAAGCTACGTCGAGATATGCTTCAGAAAACCTCGGCTTTGAAAAGAACTCTGATATAGACATTGCGTCGATTCATTATCGACGTATTCGTCAAGAAAAAGAACATAGATTCCAACTTCTGACTTCTGCGTCAATTATCAGTTGATGTTGCGTCGAGTTCAACTTTTATCAGTACTTTGAATCCTTCTTGACGCAATATCTCTATCTCCTTGACATCATTTGATTTAGACAAATTAAAGCATACATCGACTTAGACTTCTGTCACTGCGTCGAGACATAGTCGACGTTGCATTGACTACCAATTAAATGAAGCATCGACTGCCCATCTGAGTTACCTTTTACTTCCTTTCGAAGTTACTTCGACTTTCAATCGAAGTTGCGTCGACTACTTTTTAACAAAGGTTTAATTCAATTGATTTTGGGTCTCCTTTAGACTAGCATTTGACACCCTAAGGTGAATATGACATCCTAGGACATCTAAAGACCAACTTACTGTTGGAACTTTAGGCACCCTTAGAGGGGGTGAATAAGGGTTTTTGAAAACTTTAGGATTTAAAAAAACTTTTTTATATTTTATATGAAGTAATTTTAATCAAAATTAAAGAACAAGAAATCAATTTTATTGAATAAGAAAAGACATGATTATCATTTATAAAATTGATTACAAAACTAGATTTCTTTGACGCTAGAAATCAAAGGAGAATATAAGAGACTCTTTGGTTTTCTATACTGACTCTTCTCACTAAGAACTGGTTGGCTTTAGCCGCTCTATCCCCAGATCTGGCCTCAAGCTGTTCTAGCCCTTCTATAATCATAAAGGCCTCGAGTACCCCTAGATCTAACTCCTAGACCTAGTCGCCAACAACCGTGGCAAATTCCCCCAAAGCCGCGCATGGACCTAATCGCCTATAACCGCTGCGAATTCACTAAACAGTCACAAAGGATAAAGGTCCAATAAAAATAAAAGACAAATTAAAAACTCCCTATGAAGAATTCTGGAGACGTCGAAGACCTGCTGAATATCGTCGAAGTCGAAGCGTGTGTTCTTCACGTTGGTTAGCGTTGATCTGATCCTCCTTCGAATTCTTCTCTTGAATTTGTGTGGGAGATGGTGGTATAGAAATACAGCCCTCACAGATCTTCTGAAGTGCTGGAATAGGGCTCTTTTGGATCAATAGTTGAAGAGAATGCATGCGACATATTTATAGGACAGGAAGCTAACGCCAGTGTTAGGGCTAACGCCAGTGTTCGGGATAACGCCAGGCGTTGGCTCTGTATAGAAATAACTTGATGGCTCGAATCTTCAAATCAAGAAGGAGATTTTGCATCTTTGGAAACATTCATTTTAGGCAACCTTAATGATGGCGTTGAGGCCAACGCATTGCGTTAAGCCAAACCATTCCCAAAATACTCCTGCAATCACGGCAGCTTCCCTACATGTCATTTTCATCTTGGTGGGAATGAAAGTCAACGTCGATGCTAGCCCTAATGCCAGACCAATAGCAGCAACCTAGTGTCATTTTTTTTTCAGCTTGAGAGCAAGTCCAGACCAATAGCAGCAACCTAGTGTCATATTTTTCAAACCTCCATGCTAAAAATACAATGGCAAACTAAATCAAATACAATTAGGATTTGTTATTATCAAATCAAAGGGATGCGGAAAATCGTGTTCCAACACTTACCCTCATTATACAACTTGGGTAATAATTTCTAGAGAACGAAATCACTTTTACATAATTTGTAAGGTAAATCATGAGGGTGTTTTTTCCAACAATATGATGCCTTTTAAGATGACATTGCCAAGACATGCCCATGTTTGAAGATGGTCATGCGTGTGTACACTGTCACACAATTATTCAAGCTGTCACGCCCAACTATCAATTCAATAATAGTTGCCTCCCGTACATGTCACGCCCTAGGCCACGCCCGTAACCTAGGTTGTGTACTTCCCGAGACATCAAATCTGCTCAGTTTTGCTCCCGCTGCCGCAAGATACATCCCCCAACCAATAATCCTAGGTCACACCCTAGGTCATGCCCATAACCAATAACATGTACTATTGGGTTTTTACTTAAAATAACATATCATATGTGCGCAGCGGAAAGAAATAAGAACAACCCAAAAGAGTTACGGATCTTGCGACTTCATGAATCAAGAAATAAGAAGAAGAAGCAACGCATTGCAATATACCTAAAATGGATTGAGTCAACACTCAACCAAGATGCTCCAAGATCTGATCACAAGACCGAACTCTGAGTTCCAAGTACTGAAATGGATCAGCACCACTATAGGAGTGCACACAGTGAAGGAGAACCCCATGACTCTTGTCGAGCAAGATCTGGGATGGAGGAAGAATGCCCTCTGCATCTATCACAAACTGCTAGATCCAACGACAGGGAGAGGCGGTGGCAGTGATCTCGCGGAATGTCGAGACCTATGCGGAACTCTTCTGCTTTGGCTCTGATAGTCTTTACGAAAAGGATTATCTACATAGGAAACCTAATCGCTTCTTGTTTTATACTCAAGGAATAAACACATTACCCACAGACCAGAGACTTCATTTTAGCAAAACACATATTGTCGAAACAATTTGACGCAACGTCGAGTACAAGAATTGTGTCGAGACCATCTCGACGCAACGTTGAGTACACTGTGTGGAGACATTCTCAACGCAGTGTCGTATATAACCTATCTGTCGAGACAATTCGACGCAACATAATGTCCAAGACTTGTGTCAAGACAATCTTGATGCAATATCGAGTACATCACGTCGAGACAATCTCGATGCAGCGTCGAGTACAAGACTTGCATCGAGACAATCTCGATGCAGTGTCGAGTACTAGACTTGCATCGAAACAATCTCGATGCAATGTCGAGTACACCACATCGAGACAATCTCGACGCAACGTCGAGTACAAGACTTGCGTTAAGACAATCTCGACGCAACATCGAGTACACCACGTCGAGACAATCTCGAGGCAGCATTGAGTACAATTCGATGCAACTCCAATCAGTTACAGGATTGGTCCTCCACTCATACACAATATGAGTAAGACCAACACAATCCTTCATCCAACTTCGCCAACACTCTTATGTGCGACCCTATAGGCTCATATTGCGTTGGCAATAAGACTAACTGATTGATTGCTTTGAGATCACCTTGGGAATACCAACAGTCTCCCACTTGATCACAAAGTATCAATGAAAGCCTCACAAACAATGAGCGGCATCTAGCAATATATCATTGCTACCCAAGCAATAAGAGTTCATAACTCAATAAGCATGTTCTGACTAATGTTTTAGTGTTGTCAGGTCCCTTTGTCCCTTACATCCAGTTAGAACTAGAGGCATGGACCGTGTCACCCTCATAATTGTTCAATCCTAGTTTCTTGATCAAGAATAGACTGTCTGAAATTGGTGAGCTCAATATCCCATATTGACTCAACCAAGCATGGCCATACATTTCTCAGTCTCATTCCATCAAGGGGCCCTTGGATATAACTCTTGTCATATAGGAGGACAAATCCCATATCAGTCCACACATAAATATCCAAATGAATCGTAGCATACCCAATAACCACCTTTATCATCAACCTTCTTCAAGGAAGACTTTTGATGGCATCAAAGTACGCTCTTCCTCACTCGATGAATGCTGCGACTTCAGGTCAAAGATCCACAAACACCATTATCATATGAGACCTACGTGTGACACATTCATATAATAATCCACAAAAGTAGTCTCATGGTGGGTCTGTCCATTACAACTTTTTCACTAACAAGTACCCATGTGATGACTTGATATCACAATATCATGACCTGTGAGAAACGGTCATCAGTCAACGCACATGTTAGTTTAATTATACCATCATTGCCCTTAGCTTCTTAGATGATACATGGACCAGGGACTATTTAAGAATGAAGCTTCTTACAAGCATAGGACCTTCACATTCAAGTCACACACTTGAATTCCTATGGAAGCGAACATTCTAAGGCATTTAATATACTAATTATTCTATAATATAGAGATAGTTTACATAATAAAAGAACATGCTAAAAATGTAAAATGAAATATAAAATACTCTATTCATCACAAGAATAACAACCGACACAAATATTATTCACAAGACTTCCACTAGAGATGATCATTCAGGTATCTAATACTCATTGATCTAGTATGACCATCATGCTTTCTCTATGCAAGAGGCTTCGTCAGTGGATCCGCAATATTCTCTTCAGTCGGTACTTTGAATATATTCACATCTCCTCGATCGAGAATCTTTCGAATAAGATGGAACCGCCTAAGTATGTACTTGGAGCACTGATAAGATCTAGGTTCCTTAGCTTGGGCAATTGCACTGTTGTTATCACATTAGAGAACTACGGGGTCAACAATGCTAGGAACTACATCTAGCTCAGCGATGAATTTCCTAATCCACACAGCCTCCTTCGCCTCATTCGCTGCAGCGATATACTAGGCTTCTGTCATAAAATCGGCAATTGTCTCTTGATTGGAACTCTTCCAACTTACAACTCCTCCATTAAGGCAAAATACAAAACCTGACTGGGACATTGAATCATCCCTTTCAGTTTGGAAGTTAGCATCTGTGTAACTATTTACAACGAGCTCTTTCTCTCCACCAAACACCAAGAACATATCCTTAGTCCTTCTCAAGTACTTTAGTATATTCTTTACGGCTATCCAGTGACAATCACTGGGATCAGACTGATACTTGCTTGTCATGCTCAAAGCATAGGAGACATCGGGTCGAGTACAAAACATTGCATACATTATTGATCCAATTGCCGAAGCATATGGATTCAACTTCATGTGGTCCTTATCTTCCAAAGATTTAGGACATTGGTCCTTAGAGACACTCACGCCATGAGACATGGGTAAGAATCCCTTCTTGGATTCAAGCATGTTGAACCGTTTCAGCACTTTCTCAATGTATGTACCTTGGGTCAAACCCAGCAACTTCTTTTATCAATCTCTATAGATCTTAATACCAAGTATATAAGTCGCTTCGCCCAAGTCATTCATAGAAAAGCAGTTCCATAGGTTGTTCTTAACAACTTGAAGGGTTGGATTGTCATTCCCGATCAATAGTATGTCATATACATACAGTATTAGGAAGATAACTATGCTCTCACTAATTCTCTTGTAAACACAAGGGCTCGTCTTCATTTTTGATGAAACCAAACTCTTTGATTTTCTCATCAAAATAGAGATTCCAACTTCAAGAGGCTTATTTCAATCCATAAATGGATCGATTCAACTTGCATATTTTAGTGGCTTCATTTGGAGATTCAAAACCCTCGGGTTGTGTGTTATACACTTCCTCAAGGAGGTTTCCATTTAGGAAAGCCGTTTTGACATCCATTTGCTAGATCTAGTAGTCATAATACGCAGCAATAGTAGCTGAATTCTGATGGACTTAACCATAGAAACAGGGGAAAAAGTCGCATCATAGTCAATACCATGAATTTTCTTGAAACCTTTAGCCACTAATCTCCCTTTGAATGTCTGTACATTCCCATCCATGTCGGTCTTCTTCTTGAAGACCCACTTGGACCATATGGGTTGTACCCCTTTAGGTGGTTCCACCAAGGTCCAAACTTGGTTTGCATACATGGAGTCCATTTCAGATTTCATTGTGTCAAGCCAATTCTTGGAGTCTGGTCCGTTCATAGCCTCTTGGTAGGTAACGAGCTCATCATCATGATCCATTAGCAACACATTACCTATTTGAGATACGAGAAATCCATATCTCTCAGGCTCAAATCTTGGTCTACCAGATCTACGTATGACCTGTGTTTCTTGAGCAGGCTCTCCAGCTATAACTGTTTGTAGTCCTTGCTCAGGTTCCAATTCAGGTTCATTTTCAATTTGTGGTTCTTGAACTTCTTCAAGTTCTACGTTTGCAGTCTTTCTGGATAAGAACTCTTTCTCCAAAAAGATGTCAATCCTTGCAACAAACACTTTGCCCTCACACGGTAGGTAGAAGTAGTATCCTTTGGTCTCCCTAGGATACCCCACTAGATAACACTTATCCGATTTGGGTTCCATCTTGTCAGACATTTGACGTCGTACGTATGCTCCACAATCCCAAATTTTAATGAAAGACATACTAGGACACTTCCCAGTCCATATCTCATATGGTGTCTTTAGAACCATTTTCGTTGGAGCACGATTTAAAGTGAAAGCAGCAGTCTCTAGAACAAATCCCCAAAAGGAAATTGGCAGATCTGCGTGACTCATCATCGATCGCACCATGTCTAACAAGATACGATTCCTCCTATCAGAAACACCATTATGTTGTGGTGTTCTAGGTGGAATGAGTTGTGATACAATACCACACTCTCTCAGATGATCACAAAACTCTTGACTCAGTTATTCACCACTTCGATCAGATTGGAGTGCCTTAATCCTTTTTCCCAGTTGGTTCTCTACTTCATTCTTAAACTCTTTGAACTTTTCAAGGGTTTTGGATTTACACTTAATAAGATATATATATATATATATATATATCCATATCTACTAAAATCATCAGTAAATGTAACGAAGTAGTAGTACCCACCTCTAGCCATAGAACTCATGGGTCCGCACACATCACTATGTATCATACCCAAAAGATCATCAGCCCTCTCGCTACAACTAGTGAATGGGGCCTTTGTCATGTTTCCTAATAAACATGTCTCGCATCTCTCGAACGATTCAAAATCAAATGATTCCAATAGTTCATCTTTATGGAGCTTGGATATGAGCTTCTCATTTATGTGGCCTAGATGATAGTGCCAGAGATATGTAGAATTAGAGTCATTACTTTTTAGTCGTTTGGTATTTTCTATGTTATAGATTGGATGATTTATATTCAAAACATACAAACCGTTAAATAGTTGAGCAACGCATAAACAAACATCATTCTTATAAATAGACCAACAATTGTTCTTAATAATAAAAGAAAAACCAATCATGTCCAAACATGAAATTGAAATGATGTTTCTAGTTATAGCAGGAACAAAATAACAATTATCAAGTTCTAAAATAAGCCCAGTGGGCAAGGAAAGACGGTACACTCCTAAGGCAATGGCAGCAACTTTTGCTCCATTTCCAACACGCAGGTCCACCTCTCCCTTACCCAGCAGTCTTCTCCTTGTCAGCTCCTGCACATTCGTACAAATGTGAGAACTACATCCGGTATCCAATACCTAAGATGAAGGAGCAGACATGTTAATTTCTATAGCAAAAATACCTGAAGTGGAAGTCACACTTCCCTTCTTCTTCAGATTTTCAATGTAGAGGGGACAATTCCTCCTCCAATGCCCTGCCTTACCGTAGTGGTGGCAATTCCCTTCTTTAACTAATCCCTTCATTTTCAGTGTAGAAGACATGGGATCAAGGCAAGACTTAGGTCCCACCTTAGTCTTCCTGAATCCCTTGGCCTTTCCCTTGCTTTTATGCACCATCAATATGGGGCTAGCAGGATTGGTCTTCTTCATGTTGTTCTCGGCAGTTCTTAACATGCCTAGGAGCTCGGACAGTGTCTTATCTATCTCATTTATGTTATAGTTCAAGACAAATTGCTCGTAACTGTCCGGCAACGATTGCAGGATCAGATTAGTAGCCAACTCTTGGCTTAAAGGAAACCCCAGTCTCTGAAGGTTCTCAATGTCCCAATCATTTTGAGTACATGAGTTCCCATTGGGTCTCTAGCTCCCATTTTACACTGAAATAAAGCCTTATTGATGTCAAATCTCTCTTGTAGAGCCTGCCCTTGGAACATTTTCTTCAGGTGCTCGATAATCTCAAAGCCACACATGGTCTCATGTTGCTTCTGAAGCTTAGAGTTCATGGTAGTGAGCATAAGGCATTCGACATCTAGGGATTCATCTTGATACTTCTTATAAGCATCTTTGTCAGCTCAGGATGAATTCACGGTCGGCACTGGGGGGTCCTCTTCCAAGATATGGAGTATACGCTCTTGCCTGAGAACAATTCTCAGGTTTCTGTACCAGTTAGGGAAGTTAGTCCCACTGAGCTTGTCCTTCTCAAGGATAGCTCTCAGGTACAAGGTGGAGTGAGATCCACTTGCCATGGAAGTTCTACAAAATTATGCAAAATTAATTTCAGTATGATATTTCAAAATACATTTTATTTAATAAGAACTTTTATTAAATACTCCCACTATTTTATTCAAATTGATAACCCTTAATATCGATTCGGAGAGGTTAAGCGAGCTACTCTCTTAGTAGACAAGATCTGTATTTCACCAACACAATGAGTCCGCTTTAGCGTTCCTCTCATAATGCGGTTATTTAGGTAAACAACACTTGCCAATTGAATCATTATGCAACTCTTGTATGATTGGTGAATAACACTTTATCCGCATCCATCGTATGGTGTATGCCAACCCTATGCCTCTAGGCACTCAACCTTTGTGATCACCTAGCGGGGTTCCAAGGGGCAGCGGCCCTAGCGGTGGTCTCGTTCTGATACCACTGTTGGGTTTTTCCTTAAAATAACACATCATATGTGCGCAGCAGAAAGAAACAAGAACAACCCAAAAGAGTTACGGATCATGCGACTTCATGAATTAAGAAATAAAATGAAGAAGATAGGCATTGCAATATACCTGAAATGGATTGAGTCAACACTCAACCAAGATGATCAAAGATCTGATCCCAAAACCAAACTCTGAGTTCCAAGTACCGAAATGGATCAGCACCACTATAGGAGTGCACACAGTGAAGGAGAGCCCCACGACTCTTATCGAACAAGATCTGTGATGGAGGAAGAATTCCCTCTACGTTTCCCACGAACTGCTAGATCCAACGACAGGGAGAGGCGGTGGCAGTGATCTCACAGAATGTCGAGACCTATGCGGAACTCTTCTGCTTCGACTCTGATAGTCTTTACGAAAAGGATTATCTACATAGGAAACCTAATCGCTTCCTGTTTTATACTCAAGGCATAAAACACATTATCCGTAGACAAGAGACTAAAATGGACTTAAATACATATTGTCGAAACAATTCGATGCAACATCGAGTACAAGAATTGCATCGAGAACATCTCGACGCAACGTCGAGTACACTGCGTCGAGACATTCTCGATGCAGCATTGAATATAACCTATTTGTTGAGACAATTCGACGCAATATAAAGTCGAGACAATCTCGATGCAACGTCCAGTACATCACTTCGAGATAATCTCAATGCAGCATCTAGTACAAGACTTGCGTCGAGACAATCTCGACACAATGTCGAGTACACCACATCAAGACAATCTCGACGCAGTGTCGAGTACAAGACTTGCATTGAGACAATCTCAACGCAACGTCGAGTACACCATGTCAAGACAATCTCGATGCAGCGTCGAGTACAATTCGACGCAACTCCAATCAGTTACAGGATTGGTCCTCCACTCATATTCAATATGAGTAAGACCAACACAATCCTTCATCCAACTTCTCCAACACTCTTATGTGCAACCCTATAGGCTCATATTGCGTTGGCAGTAAGACTAACTGGTTGATTGCTTTGAGATCACCTTGGGAATACCAACATGTACATCACATTTTCTCCTTATAAATAGATCTCAAATCCAACAATCTAGGAAGTCCACCTTTGTGCTTTTAGGTGGCTCATTTCCAACATTTCTTGCATTTTTCATTTTATTAGCTTAGCTTTTATCTTATGTACCATTTTCTTTTATGCGATGTAGTTTAGATTGTCATTTCAAAGCCATGTTTCTTTTCTTTCATGTATTTTTTTATAGTAATGTAGTACTTCATGTTAGGAATCTTGCCCTCATGATTTCTGATTTGGAGAAGTCACCAATTCAAGAAAACTTCACTATGTATTTGATTATCCTCTTAGCTTTATCATTTCAGTATAAGATAAGTATAGGCAAAGCAAAGATGAATGAGTTTGTCTGATGTCGTCGAAAAGGTTCAAGTATGTCGTCGACAACAGCAGATGTATCGTCAACAATAGCAGGCATATCATCAAGAATATGGAGAGCAAGGCAAAATGGTGATATCGTTGTGACATCTACACGACGATATCAGAATGTCAAGATAAAGAAGAAGACTTGAGCTGATGAAGGTGCAATATCAAAGATCTCAAGGGAAGGAATGTCGTCGTGAAGATTCAATGTCGTCGACATCATCGAGAATAAGCCTTATCGTTGAAAAGGATAAGTCAAGAAGTATCGTCGACATCGGGGTAAAGAAGTGTTGACATCGGAAAGGCTAATTGAGACGGATTGCGATTGACATCGTCGTAAAGAAGGTGTGACGTCGAGAAGACTGAAGAAGGTCATTTGAAGACAAGCAGTTGCTGAAGTATAATCTGTCGACATGATAAGGTGGTCTCAGGGATATCATTCAGACAAGGAGTTCTCGCTGATATCCAGTTGATGACTTCGTGTCGTCTTAAGCTCAAATGAAGAAGTGATGTACAGTATCATCGAGATATCACTGTCTGGTGAAGAATTGAAGAAGAGTCCAGTTCAAGGCACCGACAAAGTCTTATCGTCGAGATATTATCCATGTCGTCGTAACAATGGAAATATCGTCGAGACAAATTCAAAAGTAGCAGGACGTGCTGTCAGCATTTAATGCCGCCGCTTGATTGTCCAATCAGTGTATGCTCTTGAGGGATGGGCGCCTGACATTAAAGGACATCAAAGGAGACCGTTAGGAAGCATCTCAGTCCTATAAAAGGGAATAGTGGATGCCCTAATCTATCTCTCAAATTTCTGGAACTTAAGAGTATCTCCCTAAGCAATCTTGAATAGAACAGTAACGGCGGAGACAAGAAAAAGCAAGATTGGAGAACAAGTCGATCTTCATCCTTTGTTCTCTAGAGAATCAGTCCAGATTCATTGACTGAAAAAGTATAGTTCCAGATAGAAGAAAGCTTGGAGAAGATTTGCGCTATCAAGTCTGACATCAAATGCATCTTCTTCAAGTCAAGAAGCCAATCTACATCAAGCAGAAGAAACAGTTTTCATTACTGTAATCTCTTGTAAGGCTTGCGGGCCATGAACTTGTAAGATCTGTTTTCAGATCTGAGAGTCAAGCTTGAGGGCTTGAGATTTGTGAGGCTTAAGGACTAAGGCAGAGGTCTTATGGGTCCAAACGTGTCGAGCTTGAGGGCTTGGGTGCAGTGAAGGGGCTTGCAGGCCTAGGCTGTAGGAAAGACTTGCGGTCTGTGCTGTGTTGGGCTTGAGGGCATGAGTGCCGAGCTTGCGGGCTCTGGTGTAGTGAAGGGGCTTGCGGGCCTAGGTTGCAGGGACTTGCGGGTCCGAGTTGTAATGCTTGCGGGCTGGAGACGTTGGCGGAGTTTACCGAGCCTTGCACACTACTGGGTAGGCGCAAAGGGACAGAGGACTACTCAAGAAACCCGGTCTTGAGGAAACTCTATACATCATATGTCCTGTGTGTGCTGAGACTTCTCGTGAATCTTCTGTGCATCGCTTACATTGAACTCATTCTTGCTAAAATCTTAAAAATATCGATAATCACCTACCCCCCCCCCCCCCCCCCCTTTGGTGATTGTTCTATAACCAACACGTGGTATCAAAGTGAGGTTGATTAAGAAAGCGACTTAACCGTCAGATCTAGATCGTAGAAGAATCCAATATGGTTGGAGGGGATCAACATCGAGAGATGAGAGACATGAAACTCCCAATCTGCACAAAGGAGAACTTTCCTATCTAGAAGGAAAGAGTGAGGCTGTTCATGGAGGCAGCTGATCCAAGAATCTATATAACTATTAAAGAGGGCCCCTTCATTCCCACGACGGCATCCACAATTGATCCAATGAGGATGGTGGCCAAAAAGTATGCAGACATGACCAAGGATGAGCTGACCCTAGCAAGTCTGGACAAAAGGGCACGGAATGTAATTGTAAGTGCCATTGATGACTCAACTCTCCAGAATCAAATTCACTGCAAGACAGGCAAGGATATGTGGGATTCACTGATTGTCTACATTGAGGGAACTGAAGAGGTAAGGGATGATAGAAAATCCCTCCTCAATCAGGAGTATGAAACCTTCAAGCAAGGCAAGATTGAAACTCTCTCAAGCTGTTATGAGAGGTTTTTCAAAATTGTTAATGGGCTGAAGAACTATGGCAGGTAATTCACAAACTCTAACCTAAATGATAAATTCCTTAGATCTCTTTCTAAAAAATGGGATATAAAGATCTGTCCCATCAGAGAGATGGGTCAGCTGGGCATCTTGGAGCCCAAGAATCTGTACGGGAAGCTAATATCCCATGAACTTCAGCTCAATACCAGGAAGGCTGAAGAGGAGAGATCAAAAGGGAGCTCTAGAGAAAGATCTGTGGCTCTCAAGGCTGAGAGCACAAGGAGATCCAAGAATAAGACTCACGCTTATCAGAACATATCAGAGAGCAGTGAAGAGTCTGACGCCAGCACATCAGACTCTAATGATACTGACAAAGAGATGGTCCTTCTCTCTAAGCAGTTCAAGAAACTGATAACCAGAAAAAGAAGAGACTACCACAGACCCACCTCCTCAAGCTCAAAAAGATCTGATCAACATGACAGGTCTAAATCCTCACGGGAGGACAGGTATAAATCAAAACTTGGTAAATTTGATTTTGCAAACATTATCTGCTACTCCTGTAATAAGACAGGTCACATAGCTGCTGGTTGCTCTTCTAAGAGAAGGGAATCAAGGAATTATGACGACAACAGAGGTTCAAGGGATAAGAAGAAATCTGAAAGAGGATTTATAGCAAAGAAAATCAGAATGCTAAGTGATTCTGATTAAAGCTCCTCAGATACTGAGGAAGAAGCACTGATAGGCCTCATGGTCATTAAGGAAGTTAACCAGGATGACATCTCTCCTGGGAAGGTAATTGTCGAAGCTCGTCCATCTGTCTCTGATTCTGAATCAGTAATAGACTCTGTGCATGATGATGAGATTGTGTCTGAAGCCAACATCACAACCTCAAAATCTTAATATGATGTTGAATCTTACCTGATAAGGCAGTATAAGGATTTGTGGAAAGCCTTCAAGAACTGCAAGAAACTCCTCAAAGTACAGACCAAGAAGTTAGATTCCTTGAAGGCTGTCCAATCAGAGCTCAAGGAAACAACTGAAAAGCTGGGTGCCATGAGCAAAGAAGTGGACAGATTCAAGGAAGCCACAAGGCTTAAGAATGTTGAATTAGGTCAGAAGAACAAGGTCATTAAGGACCTTGAAGAGATGATGCTGGATGAGAAGAAACTTGTTGCAAGCTTCTCCATGCCCAAGACAGTCTTACCTATCATTGATACCTTCTCTGGATCATTCAGAGCTGGTATAGGATTCAATCAGGAGACTATCAAGGACAAAGAATCTGAAGCTGAATCTTCTTCTAAGAAGATACTTGCATCAGGTTCTTCTGGCCATGGACCTACAATAATAGCACTGAAAAGTAAGGGAAAGGCTGCCTCCTCCAGCCCTGTTCCCAAGAAGGTGGACCAACAAGTGATGAAACATAATTCTCCCACCTGTAAGGCTCACCAAAGACCTGCTAGGTCAAGTGTCCTCCCTCCTGCTCACCAACACTCTCATCCTATTCAAATGGTGAGGCAGAAGGGAAGGTACAACAGATATGAATGTTGGTGCTGTGGGAAAGTAGGCCACTTTGCCGTGGATTGTTGGTTCAACCCAACAAGGCCCAAAGCAAAGAGAGTGCAGAACCCTCAGTGGTGCGACATTCCAGTTCATTTTCCAAACAGGAACCAAGGACCCAATTAAAATTGGGTTCCTAAGGGGAATTAATTTCTCTTGCAGGTATATCCAAATACCAGCCAGTCTCCAATCTGGTATTTGGATAGTGGGTGCTCCTGACATATGACTGGAGTCAAAAAGTATCTAAGAAGCTTCATCTCTGTGGAGAATGGACCAACAATAATCTTTGGAGGTTCAGAAAAAGGAATGACTAAAGGCTATGGTAACATTTCTAATAGCCTAGTTACCATCACTAAAGTTGCTTATGTTGAGGGATTGAAATATAATCTCATAAGCATAAGTTAACTCTGTGATCTATGTTTTATAATCACGTTCCACAAGGATAAGTGCTTGATCAAGAAGTCCTTAGAGTCTGAGGCTGTCTTGACTGGCACTAGGTGTGGCAATATTTATTGCTTAAATTTTCTTAATGCAAATTCTTCCATGCCTGTGTATCTTGTACCCAATGATAAAGAGGCTCTATGTGTTCAATGGCACAAGAGACTTGCACACATTAACTATAAGACCATAAGCAAGCTTTTATCACAAGAATTGGTCAGAAATGGAACTAATATTAAATGCATTAAGAAAGTTCCTTGTCAAGCCTGCCAACTTGGGAAGCAGACAAGGACTAGCTTTAAAAGCGTAACTGACAAAGATTCCTTCAGGTGCCTATTTTTACTGCACATGGATCTGTTTAGTCATATGTCAGTTCTGATCTTGGGAGGGAAGGCCTTCACTCTTGTGATAGTTGATGATTACTCAAGATTCACTTGGGTATTCTTCCTTAAAAAGAAGTCAGACACCTTAGAAATCTTGAAGAATTTTGTCAGGCAGATCCAGAATGAGATGGACTATACTGTGGTCAAACTCAGAAGTGATCATGGTACAGAATTTCAGTCAGGACCCATGACAGAATTCTGCCAAGAACTGGGTGTCTCTCAAGAATTTTCCTCTCCTAGGACTCAACAACAAAATGGGGTTGCTGAAAGGAAAAACAGAACCTTGATAAAGGCAAGTAGGACAATGCTAAGTGATTCCTCCCTTCCAGAATACTTCTGGGCAGAGGCTGTGAACATTGCTTGTCATGTGATCAACAGGGCCTCCATCCTCAAAGACCACAAGAAGACTCCCTATGAGCTAATGAAAGGCAGAAAACCTACCTTATCATATTTTAGGATCTTTGGAATTAAATGATATATACTTAATAATGGGAAGGTCAGGCTAACCAAGTTTGCTGAGAAAAGCAGTGAGGGTATTCTTGTTGTCTACAACTCCTATAGCAAGGCTTACAGGGTGTACAACATTAATACCCAAGTAGTGGAAGAATCTATATATGTTGTATTTGTTGAGACTAGCCTTATACATAAGGGATGGTCTAGTTCTTCAGTGAATGCAGGTACAATAGAGAATTTGGAGAAATTATCCATTAAAGAGAAGGCTGATACCGCAATCAACGTTAATAATAAGTCAGCAACAATTGAAATCGAAGAAGAGACTGTAGGAGCTTCTGAAATAGAAGAGGCAATGCAGCCTGAAGAACCCGTCAGTGATGAAATCCCCAGAATACTGCCAACTGCCTTGAGACAAATGAGAGATCATCCTCAAGAGCAAATAATGGGAGATGTCAACCAAGGTGTACTAACAAGGAGTAGAGTTGTAAATGAAGCAATGTACTTGAGTTTTCTCTCTCAAATAGAACCCAAGAAATTTGAGGAAGCAAATCAGGATCCATTTTGGATTGTTGCAATGCAAGAGGAGCTAAATGAATTTAAGAGATGCAAAGTATGGAAGTTGGTTCCTAGACCCTTAGGACAGAACATCATAGGAACTAAGTGGGTCTACAAAAATAAATTGGATGAGAATGGAATAATCACAAAGAATAAAGCAAGACTGGCGGCAAAGGGATATAGTCAGGAAGAGGGGATTGACTATGATCAGACCTTTTCTATTGTAGCCAGACTAGAAGCCATCAGACTATTCCTTGCATATGTTGCTTACCAAGGATTTAAAGTCTATCAGATGGATGTGAAGTCAGCCTTCTTAAATGGTGACATCAAAGAGGAAGTCTATGTAGATCAGCCTTCAGGTTTTGTTGATTCAACTCATCCTGCCTATGTATATTTTCTTAAGAAAGCTTTATATGGCTTGAAGCAGGCACCTAGAGAATGGTATGAGACTCTGTCCAGCTTTCTCATTGAGAATAAATTCTCAAGGGGGAAGATTGATAAGACATTGTTCCTAAGGGAAGTTAAGGGAAAGATTCTGCTAGTACAGATCTATGTTGATAATATTATCTTTGGCTCTACAGATAACAATCTCTGCAAAAAGATTGCCTTCTTGATGAAGGGAAAGTTTGAGATGAGCAGCATGGGTGAGCTCAAATTCTTCCTAGGTCTCCAAGTGAAACAATTTGAAGATGGCATATTCATCTCTCAGACCAAGTTCACTAGAGAGCTAGTAAAGAAGTTTGGATTGGAGAATGCTTCCTCTATGAAGACTCCAATGGGAACCAATGTGTCTCTGGACAAGGATGAGAAGGGAATACCCTTTGATGAAACCAAGTACAGATGCATGATTGGATCTTTACTTTACCTAACTGCAATTAGGCTTGACATAATATTTGCCACATGTGTCTGTGCTAGATATCAGGTGAACCCTAAGGAATCTCATCATATCTATGTAAAGAGAATCCTAAGATAACTAAAGGGTACATCAAATCTTGGCCTATGGTACCCTAGGAACAATGGGTGTCAACTGACAGGATACTCTGATGCAGATTATGCAAGATGTAAATAAGATAAAAAAAAGTACCTTAGGAACATGCCAATTCCTTGGAGGAAGACTGATCTCTTGGAGCAGTAAGAAGCAGACAAGTGTAGCAATCTCCACAGTAGAATCAGAATACATCTCTACTGGGAGCTGTTGTGCTCAACTGCTATGGATCCAGCATCAGCTTGAAGATTACAATCTAAAGATGACCAAAACACCCCTATTTTGTGACTCTTCCAGTGCAATCTCAATTGCTAAAAACCCTGTCTCACATAGCAGGACTACGCACATTGAGATCAGGTATCACTTCATCAGGGAGCATATGGAGAATGAAGATATCATCCTTGAGTTTGTTCCCACAGACAAACAAGTGGCTGATATATTCACAAATCCCCTACATGAAGCTAAGTTTAACTTCTTCAAATTCTAATTGGGAATGTTAAACTTAGAATAAAAACTTCAACTTACTGCTCACTAATCTCCTTACATATAACTGTAAAAAGAACTTGCAGGATAAATACTGAAACAATCTGGTCATAAATGGCATAAACTGAAAAAGTCGGAAAGGGGGAGAGCAGAATAACTTGAGTAGAGAAGATACAACATGGTGATTCATCACATCAAGGGGGAGTAAAGATCAAGGGGGAGCAACTAGCTCAAGAAGATGCAAAAGCTAAGGAAATGTTAACTATGTTAAACCTCCAATGCATAAACTCACATCTTAATGGTCAGTGCAAGTAATCTTGTATTGGGATTCTGACTTCTTCAAATAGGAGGAGATTGTTGGGAATCTTGCCCTCACGAAACCTGATTTGGAGAAGCCACCAATTCAAGAAAACTTCACTATGTATTTGATTATCCTCTTAGCTTTATCATTTCAGTATAAGATAAGTATAGTCAAAGCAAAGATGACTGAGTGTGTCTGACGTCGTTGAAAAGGTTCAAGCATGTCGTCAATAACAGCAGATGTATCGTCGACAATCGCATGCATATCATCAAGAATATGCAGAGCAAGGCAAAATGGTGATATTGTTGTGATATCTACATGACGATATCAGAATGTAGAGATAAAGAAGAAGACTTGAGCTGATGAAGGAGCAATATTGAAGATATCAAGGGAAGGAATGTAGTCGTGAAGAATCAATGTTGTCGACATCATCGAGAAGAAGCCTTATTGTTGGTTATTCCAAGGTGATCTCAAAGCAATCAAGTAGTTAGTCTTGTTGTCAATGCAATATGAGCCTATAGGGTCACACATAAAAGTGCTGGAGAAGTTGGATGAATGATTGTATTGGTCTAACTCATATTGGATATGATTGGAGGACCAATCCTGTTGCTGATTGGAGTTGCATCGAATTGTACTCGATGTTGCATCGAGATTGTCTCGACGCAGTGTACTCGATGTTGCATCGAGATTGTCTCGATGCAAGTCTTGGACTTTATGTTGCATCTAATTTTCTTGACAGATAGATTATATTCGATGTTGCGTCGAGATTGTCTCGACGCATTGTACTCGACGTTACATCGAGATTGTCTCGACGCAATTCTTGTACTCGACGTTGCGTCGAATTGTATCGACAATACACATTTACTCCAATTAGATTTAAGGTCTGCGGATAGTGTGTTTTTATCCCTTGAGTATAAAACGGGAAACGATTAGGTTTCCAGGTGAGATAATCCTTTCCTAAAAAAAATCATCAGTGCCGAAGCGGAAGAGTTCCGCATAGATCTCAATATTCCACGAGATCGCCGCCACCTCTCCCTGTCGTCGGGTCTAGCAGTTCGTGGGAGACACAGAGGTCATTCTTCCTCCATCCCAGCTCTTGTTGGACAAGAGTAATGGGGTTCTCCTTCACTATGTGCATTCCTATAGAGGTGCTGATCCATTTTAGTACTTGGAACTCAGAGTTCGGTTTTTTGGATCAAACTTTGGAGCATCATGGTTGAGTGTTAACTCAATCCCTTTCAGGTATATTGCGGCAAAGGAGGCTATATGGATTAGGAAATTCATCGGCGAGCTAGATGTAGTTCCTAGCATTATTGATCTCGTAGTTCTCTACTGTGACAACAATGGTGCCATTGCCCAAGCTAAGGAACCTAGATCTCATCATTGCTTCAAGCACATACTTTGGCAGTTCCATCTCATTCGAGAGATTGTCGATCGAGGAGATGTGAGCATATGCAGAGTACTGACTGAAGAGAATATTGCGGATCCACTAACGAAGTCTCTTACATAGAGAAAGCATGATGTTCATACTAGATCAATGTGTATTAGATACCTGAATGATCGTCTCTAGTGGGAGTCTTGTGGATTATATTTCTGTCGGTTGTTATTCATGTGATGAATAAAGTATTTCATATTTCATTTTACATTTATGGCAAGTTATTTTATTATGTCAACTGCTTCTATAGGATAGAATAATTAGCATAATAAATGCCCTTAGAATGTTCGCTTCCATAGGAATTCAAGTGCGTGACTTGAATGTGAGGGCCTATGTTTATTAGAAGCTTCATTCTTAAATAGTCCATGGTCTATGTATCATCAAAGAAGCTAAGGGCAATAATGGTATAAATAGACTAGCATGTGCGTTGACTGATGACCGGTTCTCACATGTCATGATATTGTGATATCAAGTCATCACATGGGTACTTGTTTATGAACAAGTTGTACTAGACAGACCCACCATAAGACTATTTTGTGGATTTTTATATGAATGTGTCACAAGTAGGTCTCATTTAGCAATGGTGTTTCTGGTTCTTTGACCTGAAGTCATGACATTCATCAAGTGAGGAAGAGCGTACTTTGATGCCATCAAAAGTCTTCCTTGAAGAAGGTTGATAATAAAGGTGGTTATTAGGTATGCTACGATTCATTTGGATGTTTGTGTGTGGACAGATATGGGATTTTTCCCCTTATATGACAGGAGTTACATCCAAGGGCCCCTTGATGGAATGAGACTTAGAAATGCATGGCCATGCTTGGTTGAGTCAATATGGGATATTGAGCTCACCAATTTCAAACTGTCTATACCAGATCAAGAAACTAGGATTGAACAATTATGAGGGTGACACGGTCCATGCCTCTAGCTCTATCCGGATGTAAGGGACAAAGGGACATGACCACACTAAAACATTAGTCCGAATAGGCTTATTGAGTTATGAACTCTTATTGCTTGGGTAGCAATGATGTATTGCTAGATGTCGCTTATTGTTTGTGAGACTTTTGTTGATACTTTGTGATCATGGGAGACTATTGGTTATTCCATGGTGATCTCAACACAATCATGTAGTTAGTCTTGCTGCCAACGCAATATGAGCCTATATGGTCGCACATAAAAGTGTTTGAGAAGTTGGATGAAGGATTGTATTGGTCTTACTCATATTGGATATGATTGGATGACCAATCCTGTTGCTGATTGGAGTTGCATCGAATTGTACTAAACGTTGCGTCGAGAATGTCTCGACGCAGTGTACTCGACGTTGCGTCGAGACTATCTAGACGCAAGTCTTGGACTTTATGTTGCGTCGAATTTTCTTGACAGACAGATTATATTCTACGTTGCGTCGAGATTGTCTCGACGCATTGTACTCGACGTTGCATCAAGATTGTCTCGACGCAATTCTTGTACTCGATGCAATTTTGTACTCGACATTGTGTCAAATTGTATCGATAATACATATTTACTCGAATTAGATTTCTGGTGTGCGGATAATGTGGTTTTATGCCTTGAGTATAAAATGGCAAACGATTAGGTTTCCTGGTGAGATAATCCTTTCATAAAAAAAAACCATCAGGGCCGAAGCGGAAGAGTTCCGCATGGGTCTCAACATTCCGCGAGATTGCCGCCGCCGCTCCCTGTCGTCAGATCTAGCAGTTCGTGGGAGACGCAGAGGGCATTCTTCCTTCATCCCAGCTCTTGTTGGACAAGAGTCGTGGGGTTCTCCTTCACTGTGTGCATTCCTATAGAGGTGCTGATCCATTTCATTACATAGAACTCAGAGTTCGATTTTTGGGATCAAACTTTGGAGCATATTGGTTGAGTGTTAACTCAATCCCTTTCAGGTTTATTGTAATGCGTTGCTTTATTTGTTTCTTGATTCATGAAATCGCAAGATCCAAAACTCTTTTGGGTTGTTCTTATTTTATTTCCGCTGCGCATATATGATATGCTGTTCATTTATGAATGAAGTAGAAAACCCAACAGGTATATCCTAAACTAGATTATCATACTTTATATTTCAATACCCGTAGCCCTAAACTCAAATTTTGGGGACGAAATTACTTTTTTGTTTATTGGATTTGTAACATCCCAATTCGAGCTAGACCCCTCGGGAGTGTGTTGTGTCGCCGAGAGTTGACTCGGGCTCGGTAGAAGCCCTAAGACCCTAAGGTGGTCAGGTTTGAGTCACAGTCAGCAAGTGGTGGTTTGTTTTCTTTCCCCTTGGCATGTTTTCTCCGAATTCCTTCTCCTTTCTTATCTTCTTTATCTTGGTAATTAGTGATGATTGATTTACTCTATTCTAATTGCAATGTTGTTATTATAAGTATGTCCTGGTAGTCCAGAAATAGGCTTTGATAGAAGTAGGTTAAGTTAGTTTAGAAAAATTTAGGAAAAGAAATGTGCCAAGTCAAAATTGATGGGACATCCCGTCGATCGACGGGACCTCCCGTCGATCGATGTGACCGTCCCGTCGATCCTTGGCATCTGCTGGGAAAGGTGTTTCCTCTAGTCTCTAAGTTGAAATTGACGGGGCTTTCCGTCAATCGACGGGACCGTCCCATCGATCGACGGAAGCTCCCATCAATCTTTGTCATCAGCTGGGAATATGTTTTCCCTAGGCTCTAAGTCAAAATCGACGGGGCTTCCGGTCGATCGACGGGACCGTCCCGTCGATCGACGAGAGCTCCTGCCGATTTTTGTTTCCTTCACACAGTTTGTTCCTTTAATGCGGCATCCTTCAGAAATATGTTTACGGTGATATGATGCCTTATCCTTTCTTATTTCGAGGCTAGGAGTTGGCTTAAGCCAATAAGACAGTGACACATGGATGGATTGTCCATTCTAAAGCATGGGAAGTGTTTTTCCCATTAATACTAGTCAAATCAGCCTCCATTTTCTCTCGCCTACCTTAACCTTGAACTTCATCCCCTAATCCAATGGCTGATCATTCTTCTTATTCCTCTCCCTCACACCTCAAGAAACTAACCAACAACCTTCTTGAAGAAACAAGACTAGAGAGAAGGCTTGGAGATTCGCCGACAACCACCATGACACCAAGAAGACAAACCCGCTCCATGGTTGGAAATCAGGTGACTTCCACCCCATCTACCTTGGTTCTAGATCATTAGATCTAATTTAGGAGAGTTGTCAGCTCAAAAGAGCTTGACCGTGGTGATATTAATGGAGATTTCTAGGAAGAGGCCTCACTAGAACTTCTGTTCTAGGGCGTCGTTCGCCGAGAATATATCTTCAATCAAGTCCTCTCTTCAACATGAAGTTGTAGGAACTAATTTCGTGAAGAACGGTGGTCTAATGAGGGAGTATTGGAGGTGAGAAGGTGAAATAGTATGTACGAGTGCTGGAGGAAGAAGTTGAATAGATGTTGTTCATCTGTCTTGAGATCCGTGCAAATTTATAAATTGGGGAAAACTTGTTTTCTGCACGTGCCGGACTTCAACCTATTTTTAGGCATGATACGACTACATTCAGGTCTTTTGCTCAACAATAAAGTTGTAGCCCTCGTAAATACCTTTCCAATGAGTGGTTGTGGGTTTTCAGGGGAGTTATGTAGCTCCGGAAAAGTAAAATCGAAAATGGTTGTGCAGAAAATGATCCGGTTTGTGTACAGGACAGCTTGTTGTCCAGATTTACTTTGCTAGGTTTAAACCTGATTTTAGATAGGTTAGGGTTAGATCTAGACTGCGGGCTCAACATGAAAGTTGTATCCCTTGGCGATACCTTTTCGGAATGGGGTGGTACATTATTTTTGGGGGTTTGGAGCTTCCGGAAATCCTGTTTTAGTAAACACTGATTAATATATACAGATTTTAAATGTGTACTGATTTTCCCCAAAATACTTAACGAATGCTTACGAAACTTGGTAGAGATGTATCTGATGATATTGTGACCACTCCTGTCTAATTTCAGAATTTTTGGAAACATATTTGCCATAGATTTGCCTGTCGTATCATTTAATTGTTAAGTACTATAAATAAGTATTATGTAATACAATGAGACTGAAATTAGGTAGGAATGATTCAATCCTTATTTATGATCTATGGTAGAAGTTTCAGATGATTTGGTTTTGAAATGAGTCATGAATTAAATATGTCATTATAATTTATTATGCTGAAATGAAATGTTAAGTTGATCATTTAAACACAAATTTTGGAAACATGCATAAATCCGTACATATATCACTTGGTAATCTAATAGAGAGAGTTAGAATTGTGATAACCGCTTAGTAGAAATTATGATTGATGATCCTTAATGAGAACGGGCGTGAGATGATTGGTATTGACTAAGTGTGATCGAATGATGTTTAGGAATTCAATTGTGTTCAAAGCAGGTTGTGAGTCGAGCATGAGGGGTGGTATGGTTAACGCATATGGGCAGATTTGCATAGTGAACTCGAACCTGACATTACATGCACAAGTAGTCCTATAGGATCAAAGATTGTATTTCCCTTTGATACGCATACCACTGCACAAGAGTTATGACAACTCGGTATGGGTAGCAGTGATGGTTTGTTGTGGATTATGGGATATGGTTATCTCCTAAGGTATTATGTTAAGGACCCGGTTGGTAGGTCCTTGTATGCTAAGTACCATAATTGAAACTTGTAATATTATTATGTGTTATGGACTTTGTTGGGAGTCCTTGGGTCTTTGATAGCACAGGTTGAGCATGGGAAATTACTTGGGTGTGCATAGTTTCACACGATTGCATAATGATCCTTGTTGGAGTATTACTTGTGGCAGATCTACGGGCTCGCCGGTCGTCACACCGACGGGAGGTGACAGATAAATCTAGAACTGGTTGGATATGGTCTTTTGGTGCTTACTTCCCAAGACCGCGTTCGCATCATAAGACTCAACTATTTTGGCTAGCAAGAGTATGCAGGGTCTCCGTTGTTGTGTTCTTAGTGTTGAGGAGTACGCAAGGCCTAGGTCTGGTAGTGTGTATACCCACCTAGTAGTGGAGATGCCCGCTCCACTATCTCCGTCTGGACACAACATGAGATGCCTGAGTGATTATCTACCCTTGAAAAGCGGGATGTATAAGTCTATATCGACATAGCAAATTAGAGTGTGTGTGTAAATCATGGGTGAGTCATCATATATACATTCATTGCATTGCACCACATAAAGATCCTCATCATATAAACTTGTATGGGCACCTTTATATGATGAGTTACTTGTTGTTGCAAAAGATCCTTAACTTATAAGCTTGTATGGGCATCCTTATAAGTTAAGTTTAATTCAGCTCTTTATATACTCTGCTTTATTGTACCTTGTTGCTGATTATACTGCTAGATGCTATTCTTTTATACATGCTAGTATTTCTTGTTTCTTACCTATACATATGATGCTCTCTTATTACACTATCGTATACCACATGCTTGTATATATACTGATTATGTTGCAGCATTCTCCGCTTTCCTTCTGCCCGGTGCCTAAGAGTCATCGGGGGAGAGGATGTGAAGTTACTTAGTCTTTATGACTAACGGTTGTTACGTCACTATTTTTAGGAGGGAACCAAGTGGCAGGTAGAGCAACAACGTACGACGCAGGAGTACAGCCAGGCTAGGGCGACATGGTCTGAGACTACGATACCTTTGCTACCATCAATGAGATGTGAGCGAGTGTTTTAATGTAGCCTTAGGGCAAATTTTTGTACTCTTATATTTTGCCGAAGCTTTGTAGCTACCTGTTCTTTTGTACACTTTAACTTAATTGTGAATAATGGCTTCTATTTTTTTTCTATTATTGATGGGTTGGCATAATGATATTTGAGAATAGCCGAAAGGATAGGCGTCTTGTGGAAGGGGGCTAGCCCGTGCGCTGGCACCTCCAGAAGGTGGCTGTCTTGGGCATAAGACTCCCCTCGGCCGTATTTTGTGTTCCGGGAGGGTGGTCTTACACCTTCAACTATACTTGAAAGGGAATCCCAGATTTCCTTAGTTGGCACTCAGCAACCTTCTGAAATATATCATTAGTCATTGTTGACACCAGGATATTCATTGCTTTGGAATCACATGTCTTGACCATATTTTCAGCATCTAACCATTTTGATCTTGGCACAATTTCTTGAGTGGTATTTCCACTTGAATCCTTTTTGTTTGGCTTAGGAGGACCTGTCAACACCACATTAAAAATATCCTCATCAATAGAATTCATATACAATTTAATTCTAGTCTTCCAGAGTGTAAACTTGTTCAGGTTACACATTGGTGGTCTAGTGGATGCTTGTCCTTGGAACTTAATTTTTAAAATAGTTTTGAAATACAAAAATATAACTGAGAGGATCTTTCGATTAAGGTGTGAACCTTTTTTCTGATCAACGTAGCTCTGATACCAATTGAAAGTGCACAATTATACCTTTATGATTCTATAGAGGTGGGACGAATATAGATTTAAAAACTTTTAGTAAAACTTGCTCATGAATTATTACTAATTCCTAGGCATCCAAGATTCCAACCAGAATTAAAGCAATCACAAAATAATAATAATAATAATAATAATAATAAACAAGAGACATTCACAGAAAATATGCAACCACAGAATACAGTAGAACTTATAGTGGTCCCCAAAACAATGGGTACATCTCTTCTACCAACCTTGGTAGGAATCCACTATCACAGTGTTGGGGCTTCTGATAAGGAGACTCTTAAAACCACTAAGTCTTTTGATAAGGAGACTCATATAACCAATAAGTCTTTTGATCAGGAGACTCTTAGAACCATTTCTAAATCCTTTGAAGAGGGATTCTTAAAACTCTGTTACAATGTGTTTTAATGAGAGATCGGAATAAGAAATCAAAAGAACAATAGGAGTTAGAGAATTCTTCTGATCAAGATCTTTGAGCACTAAGGATCTTTGAGCACTATAGTGGATGAAAATCTTTAGATTTTGATGAATGCATGATAGACAGAAGGTCAAGGATTGTTTTCTTCATGACTATGGATCAGATTTTCTGTTCTGGATTGGCTTCACTCAGAGAGGAGAAGAAGATGAAGTTGTAGATTGAGAGAAGAAGATTGTCGTCCAGAATTCTGTCTGATAGAATGAGAGAGAGAGGTAGTTAATGATCTCCCTTTTGGAATTTTGTATCTATATAATCTACTGTCAATTCAATTGAATTAGAATCAAATCACTTTCCCTTCTGATCGTTTCTTCAATTTGTGATGTAGAAGGAGAATTATAGCTTTCTTTCTATATGTGTTGACAACCCATCAATGACCTTTAATATACCATCCAATTTTATCACCTCTGAATCTCAAGAGGCTTTCTTTCTCTATTTATACTCTTGCGATACATTAAGATTCAAATAACTTCCATATATATAATCTGTATAATCCTCAGAATCAAATTCAAGAAGAATCAATTTCTAAATTGTATTCGACAATGTGTCGAATCTCTTCAGACTTCATATCGACGCACCTTTAAATTCCATTAGAAGCTACGTCGAGATATGCTTCAGAAAACCTTAGCTTTGAAAAGAACTCTGATATAGACATTGCGTCGATTCATTATCGACGTATTCGTCAAGAAAAAGAACATAGATTTCAGCTTCTGACTTCTGCGTCAATTATCAGTTGATGTTGCGTCGAGTTCAACTTTTATCAGTACTTTGAATCCTTCTTGACGCAATATCTCTATCTCCTTGACATCATTTGATTTAGACAAATTAAAGCATACATCGACTTAGACTTCTGTCACTGCGTCGAGACATAGTCGATGTTGCATTGACTACCAATTAAATGAAGCATCGACTGCCCGTCTGAGTTACCTTTTACTTCCTTTCGAAGTTGCTTCGACTTTCAATCGAAGTTGCGTCGACTACTTTTTAACAAAGGTTTAATTCAATTGATTTTGGGTCTCCTTTAGACTAGCATTTGACACCCTAAGGTGAATATGACATCCTAGGACATCTAAAGACCAACTTACTGTTGGAACTTTAGGCGCCCTTAGAGGGGGTGAATAAGGGTTTTTGAAAACTTTAGGATTTAAAAAAACTTTTTTATATTTTATATGAAGTAATTTTAATCAAAATTAAAGAGCAAGAAATCAATTTTATTGAATAAGAAAATACATGATTATCATTTATAAAATTGATTACAAAACTAGATTTCTTTGACGCTAGAAATCAAAGGAGAATATAAGAGACTCTTTGGTTTTCTATACCGACTCTTCTCACTAAGAACTGGTTGGCTTTAGCCGCTCTATCCCCAGATCTGGCCTCAAGCTGTTCTAGCCCTTCTATAATCATAAAGGCCTCGAGTACCCCTAGATCTAACTCCTAGACCTAGTCGCCAACAACCATGGCAAATTCTCCCAAAGCCGCGCACGGACCTAATCGCCTATAACCACGGCGAATTCACTAAACAGTCACAAAGGATAAAGGTCCAATAAAAATAAAAGACAAATTAAAAACTCCCTATGAAGAATTCTGGAGACGTCGAAGACCTGCTGAATATCGTCGAAGTCGAAGCGTGTGTTCTTCACGTTGGTTAGCGTTGATCTGATCCTCCTTCGAATTCTTCTCTTGAATTTGTGTGGGAGATGGTATAGAAATACAGCCCTCACAGATCTTTTGAAGTGCTGGAATAGGGCTCTTTTGGATCAATAGTTGAAGAGAATGCATGCGACATATTTATAGGACAGGAAGCTAACGCCAGTGTTAGGGCTAACGCCAGTGTTCGGGATAACGCCAGGCGTTGGCTCTGTATAGAAATAACTTGATGGCTCGAATCTTCAAATCAAGAAGGAGATTTTGCATCTTTGGAAACATTCATTTTAGGCAACCTTAATGCTGGCATTGAGGCCAACGCATGGCGTTAAGCCAAACCATTCCCAAAATACTCCTGCAATCACGGCAGCTTCCCTACATGTCATTTTCATCTTGGTGGGAATGAAAGTCAACGTCGATGCTAGCCCTAATGCCAGACCAATAGCAGCAACCTAGTGTCATATTTTTTTCATCTTGAGAGCAAGTCCAGACCAATAGCAGCAACCTAGTGTCATATTTTTCAAACCTCCATGCTAAAAATACAATGGCAAACTAAATCAAATACAATTAGGATTTGTTATTCTCAAATCAAAGGGATGCAGAAAATCGTGTTCCAACACTTACCCTCATTATACAACTTTGGTAATAATTTCTAGAGAACGAAATCACTTTAACATAATTTGTAAGGTAAATCATGAGGGTGTTTTTCCCAACAATATGATGCCTTTTAAGATGACATTGCCAAGACATGCCCATGTTTGAAGATGGTCATGCGTGTGTTCACTGTCACACAATTATTCAAGCTGTCACGCCCAACTATCAATTCAATAATAGTTGCCTCCCGTACATGTCACGCCCTAGGCCACGCCCGTAACCTAGGCTGTGTACTTCCCGAGACATCAAATCTGCTCAGTTTTGCTCCCGCTGCCGCAAGATACATCCACCAACCATTAATCCTAGGTCACACCCTAGGTCATGCCCATGACCAATAGCATGTACTATTGGGTTTTTGCTTAAAATAACATATCATATGTGCGCAGCGAAAAGAAATAAGAACAACCCAAAAGAGTTACGGATCTTGCGACTTCATGAATCAAGAAATAAAAAGAAGAAGCAACGCATTGCAATATACCTAAAATGGATTGAGTCAACACTCAACCAAGATGCTCCCAGATCTGATCCCAAAACCGAACTCTGAGTTCCAAGTACTGAAATGGATCAGCACCACTATAGGAGTGCACACAGTGAAGGAGAACCCCATGACTCTTGTCGAGCAAGATCTGGGATGGAGGAAGAATGCCCTCCGCATCTCTCACAAACTGCTAGATCCGACGACAGGGAGAGGCGGTGGCAGTGATCTCGCGGAATGTCGAGACCTATGCGGAACTCTTCTGCTTTGGCTCTGATAGTCTTTATGAAAAGGATTATCTACATAGGAAACCTAATCGCTTCTTGTTTTATACTCAAGGAATAAACACATTACCCACAGACCAGAGACTTCATTTTAGCAAAACACGTATTGTCGAAACAATTTGACGCAACATCGAGTACAAGAATTGTGTCGAGACCATCTCGACTCAACGTTCAGTACACTGCGTGGAGACATTCTCAACGCAGCGTCGTATATAACCTGTCTGTCGAGACAATTCGACGCAACATAATGTCCAAGACTTGTGTCAAGACAATCTTGATGCAACATCGAGTACATCACGTCGAGACAATCTCGATGCAGCGTCGAGTACAAGACTTGCATCGAGACAATCTCGATGCAGTGTCGAGTACAAGACTTGCATCGAGACAATCTCGATGCAATGTCGAGTACACCACATCGAGACAATCTCGACGCAACGTCGAGTACAAGACTTGCGTTAAGACAATCTCGAAGCAACATCGAGTACACCATGTCGAGACAATCTCGAGGCAGCGTTGAGTACAATTCGATGCAACTCCAATCAGTTACAGGATTGGTCCTCCACTCATATACAATATGAGTAAGACCAACACAATCCTTCATCCAACTTCACCAACACTCTTATGTGCGACCCTATAGGCTCATATTGCGTTGGCAATAAGACTAACTGGTTGATTGCTTTGAGATCACCTTGGGAATACCAACAGTCTCCCACTTGATCACAAAGTATCAATGAAAGCCTCACAAACAATGAGCGGCATCTAGCAATACATCATTGCTACCCAAGCAATAAGAGTTCATAACTCAATAAGCATGTTCTGACTAATGTTTTAGTGTTGTCAGGTCCCTTTGTCCTTTACATCCAGTTAGAACTAGAGGAATGGACTGTGTCACCCTCATAATTGTTCAATCCTAGTTTCTTGATCAAGAATAGACTGTCTGAAATTGGTGAGCTCAATATCCCATATTGACTCAACCAAGCATGGCCATGCATTTCTCAGTCTCATTCCATCAAGGGGCCCTTGGATATAACTCTTGTCATATAGGAGGACAAATCCCATATAAGTCCACACATAAATATCCAAATGAATCGTAGCATACCCAATAACCACCTTTATCATCAACCTTCTTCAAGGAAGACTTTTGATGGCATCAAAGTACGCTCTTCCTCACTCGATGAATGCTGCGACTTCAGGTCAAAGATCCACAAACACCATTGTCATATGAGACCTACGTGTGGCACATTCATATAATAATCCACAAAAGTAGTCTCATGGTGGGTCTGTCCATTACAACTTGTTCACTAACAAGTACCCATGTGATGACTTGATATCACAATATCATGACATGTGAGAAACGGTCATCAGTCAACGCACATGCTAGTTTAATTATACCATCATTGCCCTTAGCTTCTTAGATGATACATGGACCAGGGACTATTTAAGAATGAAGCTTCTTACAAGCATAAGACCTTCACATTCAAGTCACACACTTGAAATATTCCTATGGAAGCGAACATTCTAAGGCATTTAATATACTAATTATTCTATCATATAGAGATAGTTTACATAATAAAAGAACTTGCTAAAAATGTAAAATGAAATATAAAATACTCTATTCATCACAAGAATAACAACCGACACAAATATTATTCACAAGACTTCCACTAGAGATGATCATTCAGGTATCTAATACTCATTGATCTAGTATGACCATCATGCTTTCTCTGTGCAAGAGGCTTCGTCAGTGGATCCGCAATATTCTCTTCAGTCGGTACTTTGCATATATTCACATCTCCTCGATCGACAATCTTTCGAATAAGATGGAACAGCCTAAGTATGTACTTGGAGCACTGATAAGATCTAGGTTCCTTAGCATGGGCAATTGCACTGTTGTTATCACATTAGAGAACTACGGGGTCAACAATGCTAGGAACTACATCTAGCTCAGCGATGAATTTCCTAATCCACACAGCCTCCTTCGCCTCATTCGCTGCAGCGATATACTAGGCTTCTGTCATAGAATCAGCAACTGTCTCTTGATTGGAACTCTTCCAACTTACAACTCCTCCATTAAGGCAAAATACAAAACCTGACTGGGACATTGAATCATCCCTTTCAGTTTGGAAGTTAGCATCTGTGTAACTATTTACAACGAGCTCTTCCTCTCCACCAAACACCAAGAACATATCCTTAGTCCTTCTCAAGTACTTTAGTATATTCTTTACGGCTATCTAGTGACAATCACTGGGATCAGACTGATACTTGCTTGTCATGCTCAAAGCATAGGAGACATCGGGTCGAGTACATAACATTGCATACATTATTGATCCAATTGCGGAAGCATATGGAATCAACTTCATGTGGTCCTTATCTTCCAAAGATTTAGGACATTGGTCCTTAGAGAGACTCACGCCATGAGACATGGGTAAGAATCCCTTCTTGGATTCAAGCATGCTGAACCGTTTCAGCACTTTCTCAATGTATGTACCTTGGGTCAAACCCAACAAATTCATTTATCAATCTCTATAGATCTTAATACCAAGTATATAAGTCGCTTCGCCCAAGTCGTTCATAGAAAAGCAGTTCCATAGGTTGTTCTTAACAACTTGAAGGGTTGGAATGTCATTCCTGATCAATAGTATGTCATCTACATACAGTATTAGGAAGACAACTATGCTCTCACTAATTCTCTTGTAAACACAAGGATCGTCTTCATTTTTGATGAAACCAAACTCTTTGATTTTCTCATCAAAATGGAGATTCCAACTTCGAGAAGCTTATTTCAATCCATAAATGGATCGATTCAACTTGCATATTTTAGTGGCTTCATTTGGAGATTCAAAACCCTCGGGTTGTGTGTTATACACTTCCTCAAGGAGGTTTCCATTTAGGAAAGCCGTTTTGACATCCATTTGCTAGATCTAGTAGTCATAATACGCAGCAATAGTAGCTGAATTCTGATGGACTTAACCATAGAAACAGGGGAAAAAGTCTCATCATAGTCAATACCATGAATTTTCTTGAAACCTTTAGCCACTAATCTCCCTTTGAATGTATGTACATTCCCATCCATTTCGGTCTTCTTCTTGAAGACCCACTTGGACCATATGGGTTGTACCCCTTTAGGTGGTTCCACCAAGGTCCAAACTTGGTTTGCATACATGGAGTCCATTTCATATTTCATCGTGTCAAGCCAATTCTCGGAGTCTGGTTCATTCAAAGCCTCTTGGTAGGTTGCGAGCTCATCATCATTCCATTAGCAACACATTACCTATTTGAGATATGAGAAATCCATATCTCTCAGGCTCAAATCTTGGTCTACCAGATCTACGTATGACCTGTGTTTCTTGAGCAGGCTCTCCAGCTATAACTGTTTGTAGTCCTTGCTCAGGTTCCAATTCAGGTTCATTTTCAATTTGTGGTTCTTGAACTTCTTCAAGTTCTACGTTTGCAGTCTTTCTGGATAAGAACTCTTTCTCCAAAAAGATGTCAATCCTTGCAACAAACACTTTGCCCTCACACGGTAGGTAGAAGTAGTATCCTTTGGTCTCCCTAGGATACCCCACTAGATAACACTTATCCGATTTGGGTTCCATCTTGTCAGACATTTGACGTCGTACGTATGCTCCACAATCCCAAATTTTAATGAAAGACATACTAGGACACTTCCCAGTCCATATCTCATATGGTGTCTTTAGAACCATTTTCGTTGGAGCACGATTTAAAGTGAAAGCAGCAGTCTCTAGAACAAATCCCCAAAAGAAATTGGCAGATCTGCATGACTCATCATCTATCGCACCATGTCTAACAAGGTACGATTCCTCCTATCAGAAACACCATTATGTTGTGGTGTTCTAGGTGGAATGAGTTGTGATACAATACCACACTCTCTCAGATGATCACAAAACTCTTGACTCAGTTATTCACCACTTCGATCAGATTGGAGTGCCTTAATCCTTTTTCCCAGTTGGTTCTCTACTTCATTCTTAAACTCTTTGAACTTTTCAAAGGTTTTGGATTTACACTTAATAAGATATATATATATATATATATCCATATCTACTAAAATCATCAGTAAATGTAACGAAGTAGTAGTACCCACCTTTAGCCATAGAACTCATGGGTCCGCACACATCACTATGTATCATACCCAAAAGATCATCAGCCCTCTCGCTACAACTAGTGAATGGGGCCTTTGTCATGTTTCCTAATAAACATGTCTCGCATCTCTCGAACGATTCAAAATCAAATGATTCCAATAGTTCATCTTTATGGAGCTTGGATATGAGTTTCTCATTTATGTGGCCTAGATGATAGTGCCAGAGATATGTAGAATTAGAGTCATTACTTTTTAGTCGTTTGGTATTTTCTATGTTATAGATTGGATGATTTATATTCAAAACATACAAACCGTTAAATAGTTGAGCAACGCATAAACAAACATCATTCTTATAAATAGACCAACAATTGTTCTTAATAATAAAAGAAAAACCAATCATGTCCAAACATGAAATTGAAATGATGTTTCTAGTTATAGCAGGAACAAAATAACAATTATCAAGTTCTAAAATAAGCCCAGTGGGCAAGGAAAGACGGTACACTCCTAAGGCAATGGCAGCAACTTTTGCTCCATTTCCAACACGCGGGTCCACCTCTCCTTTACCCAACAGTCTTCTCCTTGTCAGCTCCTGCACATTCGTACAAATGTGAGAACTACATCCGGTATCCAATACCTAAGATGAGGGAGCAGACATGTTAATTTCTATAGCAAAAATACCTGAAGTGGAAGTCACACTTCCCTTATTCTTCAGATCCTCGATGTAGAGGGGACAATTCCTCCTCCAATTCCCTGCCTTACCATAGTGTTGGCAATTCCCTTCTTTAACTAATCCCTTCTTTTTTAGTGTAGAAGACATGGGATCAAGGCAAGACTTAGGTCCCACCTTAGTCTTCCTGAATCCCTTGGCCTTTCCCTTGCTTTTATGCACCATCAATATGGGGCTAGCAGGCTTGGTCTTCTTCATGTTGTTCTCGGCAGTTCTTAACATGCCTAGGAGCTCGGACAGTGTCTTATCTATCTCATTCATGTTATAGTTCAAGACAAATTGCTCGTAACTGTCCGACAACGATTGCAGGATCAGATTAGTAGCCAACTCTTGGCTTAAAGGAAACCCCAGTCTCTGAAGGTTCTCAATGTCCCAATCATTTTGAGTACATGAGTTCCCATTGGGTCTCTAGCTCCCATTTTACACTGAAATAAAGCCTTATTGATGTTGAATCTCACTTGTAGAGCCTGCCCTTGGAACATTTTCTTCAGGTGCTCGATAATCTCAAAGCCACACATGGTCTCATGTTGCTTCTGAAGCTTAGAGTTCATCGTAACGAGCATAAGGCATTAGACATCTAGGGATTCATCTTGATACTTCTTATAAGCATCTTTGTCAGCTCAGGATGAATTCCCGGTCGGAACTGGGGGATCCTCTTCCAAGATATGGAGTATACGCTCTTGCCTGAGAACAATTCTCAGGTTTCTGTACCAGTTAGGGAAGTTAGTCCCATTGAGCTTGTCCTTCTCAAGGATAGCTCTCAGGTACAAGGTGGAGTGAGATCCACTTGCCATGGAAGTTCTATAAAATTATGCAAAATTAATTTCAGTATGATATTTCAAAATACATTTTATTTAATAAGATCTTTTATTAAATACTCCCACTATTTTATTCAAATTGATAACCCTTAATATCGATTCGGAGAGGTTAAGCGAGCTACTCTCTTAGTGGACAAGATCCGTATTTCACCAACACAATGAGTCCGCTTTAGCGTTCCTCTCATAATGCGGTTATTTAGTTAAACAACACTTGCCAATTGAATCATTATGCAACTCTTGTATGATTGGTGAATAACACTTTATCCGCATCCATCGTATGGTGTATGCAAACCCTATACCTCTAGGCACTCAACCTTTGTGATCACCTAGCGGGGTTCCAAGGGGCAGCGACCCTAGCGGTGGTCTCGTTCTGATACCACTGTTGGGTTTTTCCTTAAAATAACACATCATATGTGCGCAGCAGAAAGAAACAAGAACAACCCAAAAGAGTTACGGATCATGCGACTTCATGAATTAAGAAATAAAATGAAGAAGATAGGCATTGCAATATACCTGAAATGGATTGAGTCAACACTCAACCAAGATGCTCAAAGATCTGACCCAAAACCAAACTCTGAGTTCCAAGTACCGAAATGGATCAGCACCACTATAGGAGTGCACACAGTGAAGGAGAACCCCACGACTCTTATCGAACAAGATCTGTGATGGAGGAAGAATGCCCTCTACGTCTCCCATGAACTGCTAGATCCAACGACAGGGAGAGGCGGTGGCAGTGATCTCACAGAATGTCGAGACCTATGCGGAACTCTTCCGCTTCGACTCTGATAGTCTTTACGAAAAGGATTATCTACATAGGAAACCTAATCGTTTCCTGTTTTATACTCAAGGCATAAAACACATTATCTGTAGACAAGAGACTTAAATGGAGTTAAATACATATTGTCGAAACAATTCGACGCAACATCGAGTACAAAGAATTGCATCGAGACCATCTCGACGCAACGTCGAGGACACTGTGTCGAGACATTCTCGACGCAGCATTGAATATAACCTGTCTGTTGAGACAATTCGACGCAATATAAAGTCGAAGACTAGCGTCGAGACAATCTCGATGCAACGTCGAGTACATCACTTCGAGATAATCTCAATGCAGCATTGAGTACAAGACTTGCGTCGAGACAATCTCGACACAATGTCGAGTACACCACATCAAGACAATCTCGACGCAGTGTCGAGTACAAGACTTGTATTGAGACAATCTCAACGCAACGTCGAGTACACCATGTCGAGACAATCTCGATGCAGCGTCGAGTACAATTCGACGCAACTCCAATCAGTTACAGGATTGGTCCTCCACTCATATCCAATATGAGTAAGACAAACACAATCCTTCATCCAACTTCTCCAACACTCTTATGTGCGACCCTATAGGCTCATATTGCGTTGGCAGTAAGACTAACTGGTTGATTGCTTTGAGATCACCTTGGGAATACCAACATGTACATCACATTTTCTCCTTATAAATAGATCTCAAATCCAACAATCTAGGAAGTCCACCTTTGTGCTTTTTGGTGGCTCATTTCCAACATTTCTTGCATTTTTCATTTTATTAGCTTAGCTTTTATCTTATGTACCATTTTCTTTTATGCGATGTAGTTTAGATTGTCATTTCAAAGCCATGTTTCTTTTCTTTCATGTATTTTTTTATAGTAATGTAGTACTTCATGTTAGGAATCTTGCCCTCATGATTTCTGATTTGGAGAAGTCACCAATTCAAGAAAACTTCACTATGTATTTGATTATCCACTTAGCTTTATCATTTCAGTATAAGATAAGTATTGGCAAAGCAAAGATGAATGAGTTTGTCTGATGTCGTCGAAAAGGTTCAAGTATGTCGTCGACAACAGCAGATGTATCGTCAACAATAGCAGGCATATCATCAAGAATATGGAGAGCAAGGCAAAATGGTGATATCGTTGTGACATCTACACGACGATATCAGAATGTCAAGATAAAGAAGAAGACTTGAGCTGATGAAGGTGCAATATCAAAGATCTCAAGGGAAGGAATGTCATCGTGAAGATTCAATGTCGTCGACATCATCGAGAATAAGCCTTATCGTTGAAAAGGCTAAGTCAAGAAGTATCGTCGACATCGGGGTAAAGAAGTGTTGACGTCGGAAAGGCTAATTGAGACGGATTGCGACTGACATCGTCGTAAAGAAGGCGTGACGTCGAGAAGACTGAAGAAGGTCATATGAAGACAAGCAGTTGCTGAAGTATAATCTGTCGACATGATAAGGTGGTCTCAGGGATATCATGCAGACAAGGAGTTCTCGCTGATATCTAGTTGATGACTTCGTGTTGTCTTAAGCTCAAATGAAGAAGTGATGTACAGTATCATCGAGATATCACTGTCTGGTGAAGAATTGAAGAAGAGACCAGTTCAAGGCATCGACAAAGTCCTGTCGTCGAGATATTATCCATGTCATCGTAACAATGGAAATACCGTCGAGACAAATTCAAAAGTAGCAGGACGTGCTGTCAGCATTTAATGCCGCCGCTTGATTGTCCAATCAGTGCATGCTCTTGAGGGATGGGCGCCTGACATTAAAGGACATCAAAGGAGACCGTTAGGAAGCATCTCAGTCCTGTAAAAGGGAATAGTGGATGCCCTAATCTCTCTCTCAAATTTATGGAACTTAAGAGTATCTCCCTAAGCAATCTTGAATAGAACAGTAACGGCGGAGACAAGAAAAAGCAAGAATGGAGAACAAGTCGATCTTCGTCCTTTGTTCTCTAGAGAATCAGTCCAGATTCATCGACTGAAAAAGTATAGTTCCAGATAGAAGAAAGCTTGGAGAAGATTTGCGCTATCAAGTCTGACATCAAAAGCATCTTCTTCAAGTCAAGAAGCCAATCTACATCAGGCAGAAGAAACAGTTTTCATTACTGTAATCTCTTGTAAGGCTTGCGGGCCATGAACTTGTAAGATCTGTTTTCAGATCTGAGAGTCAAGCTTGAGGGCTTGAGATCTGTGAGGCTTAAGGACTAAGGCAGAGGTCTTACGGGTCCAAACGTGTCGAGCTTGAGGGCTTGGGTGCAGTGAAGGGGTTTGCAGGCCTAGGCTGTAGGAAAGACTTGCGGTCTGTGCTGTGTTGGGCTTGAGGGCATGAGTGCCGAGCTTGCGGGCTCTGGTGTAGTGAAGGGGCTTGCGGGCCTAGGTTGCAGGGACTTGCGGGTCCGAGTTGTAATGCTTGCGGGCTGGAGACGTTGGCGGAGTTTACCGAGCCTTGCACACTACTGGGTAGGCGCAAAGGGATAGAGGACTACTCAAGAAACCCAGTCTTGAGGAACCTCTATACATCCTATGTCATGTGTGTGCTGAGACTTCTCGTGAATCTTCTGTGCATCGCTTACATTGAACTCATTCTTGCTAAAATCTTAAAAATATCGATAATCACCTACCCCCCCCCCCCCCCTTTGGTGATTGTTCTATAACTAACAAGTGGTATCAAAGTGAGGTTGATTAAGAAAGTGACTTAACCGTCAGATCTAGATCGTAGAACAATCCAATATTGTTGGAGGGGATCAACATCGAGAGATGAGAGCCATGAAACTCCCAATCTGCACAAAGGAGAACTTTCCTATCTAGAAGGAAAGAGTGAGGTTGTTCATGGAGGCAGCTGATCCAAGAATCTATATAACTATTAAAGAGGGCCCCTTCATTCCCACGACGGCATCCACAATTGATCCAAAGAGGATGGTGGCCAAAAAGTATGCAGACATGACCAAGGATGAGCTGACCCTGGCAAGTCTGGACAAAAGGGCACAGAATGTAATTGTAAGTGCCATTGATGACTCAACTCTCCAGAATCTCATTCACTGCAAGACAGGCAAGGATATGTGGGATTCACTGATTGTCTACATTGAGGTAACTGAAGAGGTAAGGGATGATAGAAAATCCCTCCTCAATCAGGAGTATGAAGCCTTCAAGCAAGGCAAGATTGAAACTCTCTCAAGCTGTTATGAGAGGTTTTTCAAAATTGTTAATGGGCTGAAGAACTATGGCAGAGAATTCACAAACTCTAACCTAAATGATAAATTCCTTAGATCTCTTTCTAAGAAATGGGATATAAAGATCTGTCCCATCAAAGAGATGGGTCAGCTGGGCATCTTGGAGCCCAAGAATCTGTACGGGAAGCTAATATCCCATGAACTTCAGCTCAATACTAGGAAGGCTGAAGAGGAGAGATCAAAAGGGAGCTCTAGAGAAAGATCTGTGGCTCTCAAGGCTGAGAGCACAAGGAGATCCAAGGATAAGACTCACGCTTATCAGAACATATCAGAGAGCAGTGAAGAGTCTGACACCAGCACATCAGACTCTAATGATACTGACAAAGAGATGGTCCTTCTCTCTATGTAGTTCAAGAAACTGATAACCAGAAGAAGAAGAGACTACCACAGACCCACCTCCTCAAGCTCAAAAAGATCTGATCAACATGACAGGTCTAAATCCTCACGGGAGGACAGGTATAAATCAAAACTTGGTAAATTTGATTTTGCAAAAATTATCTGCTACTCCTGTAATAAGACAGGTCACATAGCTGCTGGTTGCTCTTCTAAGAGAAGGGAATCAAGGAATTATGACAACAAAAGAGGGTCAAGGGATAAGAAGAAATCTGAAAGAGGATTTATAGCAAAGAAAATCAGAACGCTAAGTGATTCTGATTAAAGCTCCTCAGATACTGAGGAAGAAGAACTGATAGGCCTCATGGCCATAAAGGAAGTTAACCAGGATGACATCTCTCCTGGAAAGGTAATTGTCGAAGCTCGTCCATCTGTCTCTGATTCTGAATCAGTAATAGACTCTGTGCATGATGATGAGATTGTGTCTGTAGCCAACATCACAACCTCAAAATCTTAATATGATGTTGAATCTTACCTGATAAGGCAGTATAAGGCTTTGTGGAAAGCCTTCAAGAACTGCAAGAAACTCCTCAAAGTACAGACCAAGAAGTTAGATTCCTTGAAGGCTATCCAGTCAGAGCTCAAGGAAACAACTGAAAAGCTGGGTGCCATGAGCAAAGAAGTGGACAGATTCAAGGAGGCCACAAGGCTTAAGAATGTTGAATTAGGTCAGAAGAACAAGGTCATTAAGGACCTTGAAGAGATGATGCTGGATGAGAAGAAACTTGTTGCAAGCTTCTCCATGCCCAAGACAGTCTTACCTATCATTGATACCTTCTCTGGATCATTCAGAGCTGGTATAGGATTCAATCAGGAGACTATCAAGGACAAAGAATCTGAAGCTGAATCTTCTTCTAAGAAGATACTTGCATCAGGTTCTTCTGGTCATGGACCTACTATAATAGCACTGAAAAGTAAGGGAAAGACTGCCTCCTCCAGCCCTGTTCCCAAGAAGGTGGACCAACAAGTGATGAAACACAATTCTCCCACCAGTAAGGCTCACCCAAGACCTGCTAGGTCAAGTGTCCTCCCTCCTGCTCACCAACACTCTCATCCTATTCAAATGGTGAGGCAGAAGGGAAGGTACAACAGATATGAATGCTGGTACTGTGGGAAAGTAGGCCACTTTGCCGTGGATTGTTGGTTCAACCCAACAAGGCCCAAAGCAAAGAGAGTGCAGAACCCTTAGTGGTGTGACATTCCAGTTCATTTTCCAAACAGGAACCAAGGACCCAATTAAAATTGGGTTCCTAAGGGGAATTAATTTCTCTTGCAGGTATATCCAAATACCAGCCAGTCTCCAATCTGGTATTTGGATAGTGGGTGCTCCAAACATATGACTGGAGTCAAAAAGTATCTAAGAAGCTTCATCCCTGTGGAGAATGGACCAACAATAATCTTTGGAGGTTCAGAAAAAGGAATGACTAAAGGCTATGGTAACATTTCTAATAGCCTATTTACCATCACTAAAGTTGCTTATGTTGAGGGATTGAAACATAATCTCATAAGCATAAGTTAACTCTGTGATCTATGTTTTATAATCACGTTCCACAAGGATAAGTGCTTGATCAAGAAGTCCTTAGAGTCTGAGGCTGTCTTGACTGGCACTAGGTGTGGCAATATTTATTGCTTAAATTTTCTTAATGCAAATTCTTCCATGCATGTGTATCTTGTACCCAATGATAAAGAGGCTCTATGTGTTCAATGGAACAAGAGACTTGCACACATTAACTATAAGACCATAAGCAAGCATTTATCACAAGAATTGGTCAGAAATGGAACTAATATTAAATGCATTAAGAAAGTTCCTTGTCAAGCCTGCCAACTTGGGAAGCAGACAAGGACTAGCTTTAAAAGCATAACTGACAAAGATTCCTTCAGGTGCCTATTTTTACTGCTCATGGATCTGTTTAGTCCTATGTCAGTTCTGATCTTGGGAGGGAAGGCCTACACTCTTGTGATAGTTGATGATTACTCAAGGTTCACTTGGGTATTCTTCTTTAAAAAGAAGTCAGACACCTTAGAAATCTTGAAAAATTTTGTCAGGCAGATCCAGAATGAGATGGACTATACTGTGGTCAAACTCAGAAGTGATCATGGTACAGAATTTCAGTCAGGACCCATGACAGAATTCTGCCAAGAACTGGGTGTCTCTCAAGAATTTTCCTCTCCTAGGACTCAACAACAAAATGGGGTTGCTGAAAGGAAAAACAGAACCTTGATAAAGGCAAGTAGGACAATGCTAAGTGATTCCTCCCTTCCAGAATACTTCTGGGCAGAGGCTGTGAACATTGCTTGTCATGTGATCAACAGGGCCTCCATCATCAAAGACCACAAGAAGACTCCCTATGAGCTAATGAAAGGCAGAAAACCTACCTTATCCTATTTTAGGATCTTTGGAAGTAAATGATATATACTTAATAATGGGATGGTCAGGCTAACCAAGTTTGCTGAGAAAAGCAGAGAGGGTATTCTTGTTGTCTACAACTCCTATAGCAAGGCTTACAGGGTGTACAACATTAATACCCAAGTAGTGGAAGAATCTATATATGTTGTATTTGTTGAGACTAGCCTTATACATAAGGGATGGTCTAGTTCTTCAGTGAATGCAGGTACAATAGAGAAATTGGAGAAATTATCCATTAAAGAGAAGGCTGATACCGCAATCAACATTAATAATAAGTCAGCAACAATTGAAATCGAAGAAGAGACTGTAGGAGCTTCTGAAATAGAAGAGGTAATGCATACTGAAGAACCCGTCAATGATGAAATCCCCAGAATACTGCCAACTGCCTTGAGACAAATGAGAGATCATCCTCAAGAGCAAATAATGGGAGATGTCAACCAAGGTGTACTAACAAGGAGTAGAGTTGTAAATAAAGCAATGTACTTGAGTTTTCTCTCTCAAATAGAACCCAAGAAATTTGAGGAAGCAAATCAGGATCCATTTTGGATTGTTGCAATGCAAGAGGAGCTAAATGAATTTAAGATATGCAAAGTATGGAAGTTGGTTCCTAGACCCTTAGGACAGAACATCATAGGAACTAAGTGGGTCTACAAAAATAAATTGGATGAGAATGGAATAATCACAAAGAATAAAGCAAGATTGGTGGCAAAGGGATATAGTCAGGAAGAGGGGATTGACTATGATCAGACCTTTGCCATTGTAGCCATACTAGAAGCCATCAGACTATTCCTTGCATATGCTGCCTACCAAGGATTTAAAGTCTATCAGATGGATGTGAAGTCAGCCTTCTTAAATGGTGACATCAAAGAGGAAGTCTATGTAGATCAGCCTTCAGGTTTTGTTGATTCAACTCATCCTGCCTATGTATATTTTCTTAAGAAAGCTTTATATGGCTTGAAGCAGGCACCTAGAGAATGGTATGAGACTCTGTCCAGCTTTCTCATTGAGAATAAATTCTCAAGGGGGAAGATTGATAAGACATTGTTCCTAAGCGAAGTTAAGGGAAAGATTCTGCTAGTACAGATCTATTTTGATGATATTATCTTTGGCTCTAAAGATAACAATCTCTGCAAAAAGTTTGCCTGCTTGATGAAGGGAAAGTTTGAGATGAGCAGCATGGGTGAGCTCAAATTCTTCCTAGGTCTCCAAGTGAAACAATTTGAAGATGGCATATTCATCTCTCAGACCAAGTTCACTAGAGAGCTAGTAAAGAAGTTTGGATTGGAGAATGCTTCCTCTATGAAGACTCCAATGGGAACCAATGTGTCTCTGGACAAGGATGAGAAGGGAATACCCTTTGATGAAACCAAGTACAGATGCATGATTGGATCTTTACTTTACCTAACTGCAATTAGGCTTGACATAATATTTGCCACATGTGCATGTGCTAGATATCAGGTGAACCCTAAGGAATCTCATCATATCTCTGTAAAGAGAATCCTAAGATACCTAAAGGGTACATCAAATCTTGGCCTATGGTACCCTAGGAACAATGGTTGTCAACTGACAGGATACTCTGATGCAGATTATGCAAGATGTAAATAAGATAGAAAAAGTACCTCAGGAACATGCCAATTCCTTGGAGGAAGACTGATTTCTTGGAGCAGTAAGAAGCAGACAACTGTAGCAATCTCCACAGCAGAATCAGAATACATCTCTACTGGGAGCTGTTGTGCTCAACTGCTATGGATCCATCATCAGCTTGAAGATTACAATCTAAAGATGACCAAAACACCCCTATTTTGTGACTCTTCCAGTGCAATCTCAATTATTAAAAACCCTGTCTCACATAGCAGGACTAAGCACATTGAGATCAGGTATCACTTCATCAGGGAGCATATGGAGAATGAAGATATCATCCTTGAGTTTGTTCCCACGGACAAACAAGTGGCTGATATATTCACAAATCCCCTACATGAAGCTAAGTTTAACTTCTTCAAATTCTAATTGGGAATGTTAAACTTAGAATAAAAACTTCAACTTACTGCTCACTAATCTCCTTACATATAACTGTAAGAAGAACTTGCAGGATAAATACTGAAACAATCTGGTCATAAAAGGCATAAACTGAAAAAGTCAGAAAGGGGGAGAGCAGAATAACTTGAGTAGAGAAGATACAACATGGTGATTCATCACATCAAGGGGGAGTAAAGATCAAGGGGGAGCAACTAGCTCAAGAAGATGCAAAAGCTAAGGAAATGTTAACTATGTTAAACCTCCAATGCATAAACTCACATCTTAATGGTCAGTGCAAGTAATCTTGTATTGGGATTCTGACTTCTTCAAATAGGAGGAGATTGTTGGGAATCTTGCCCTCATGAAACCTGATTTGGAGAAGCCACCAATTCAAGAAAACTTCACTATGTATTTGATTATCCTCTTAGCTTTATCATTTAAGTATAAGATAAGTATAGTCAAAGCAAAGATGACTGAGTGTGTCTGATGTCGTTGAAAAGGTTCAAGCATGTCGTCAATAACAGCAAATGTATCGTCGACAATAGCAGGCATATCATCAAGAATATGCAGAGCAAGGCAAAATGGTGATATTGTTGTGATATCTACATGACGATATCAGAATGTAGAGATAAAGAAGAAGACTTGAACTGATGAAGTAGCAATATCGAAGATATCAAGGGAAGGAATGTCGTCGTGAAGATTCAATGTTGTCGACATCATCGAGAAGAAGCCTTATCGTTGAAAAGGCTAAGTCAAGAAGTATCGTCGACATCGGGGTAATGAAGTGTTGACGTAGGAAAGGCTAAGTGAGACTGGTGGCGATTGACATCGTCATTAAGAAGGCGTGACGTCGAGAAGACTGAAGAAGGTCATTTGAAGACAAGCAGTTGCTGAAGTATAATCTGTCGACATGATTAGGTGGTCTTAGGGATATCGTGCAGACAAGGAGTTCTCGCCGATATCCAGTTGATGACTTCGTGTCGTCTTAAGCTCAAATGAAGAAGTGATGTCCAGTATAGTCAAGATATCACTGTCTAGTGAAGAATTGAAGAAGAGACCAGTTCAAGGAATCGAGAAAGTCCTGTCATCGAGATATTATCCATGTCGTCGTAATAATGTAAATATCGCCGAGTCAAATTCAAATATAGCCGGACGCGCTGTCAGCATTTAATGTCGCAGCCTGATTGTCCAATCAGTGATGCTCTTGAGGGATGGGCATCTGACCGTAAAGGACATCAAAGGAGACCGTTATGAAGCATGTCACAACCAGCATTTTCTCCGAATTTAGGAATATCAGAGTAAGAGAAAATATGCATCATGATGCCACGTCATGCAGGAGACAACAGCAGACGCTCAGGCAAGAACATATTACTTCATTAATCAAAACATGTTTACATGATAGGTCATCATTTGAAATCATTTATTAGGGTTTGGGGAAAGAACTGTGTCTCTCAGTTCGTGGATCAACTAGTCCACCGAGAAAATATATGTAATTGCAGCGGAAAATACATGATTTAGTTCACTTAAGGCCCTAAATGCACGTGATGACATGACATAAAGTAAATGATATGCACATATCTAGGCGCAGTATGAGTATAAAAAATATATTTAGGCGACTTTAAAGATAAGGATTTCAGTTAAAAAGAATGCAATGAAGATGAAGGAAAAGTCATTTTATAACTATAATGCACCTAGACATAAATCATTCCCAGAGAGCAAGATACACAAGATCTAAAAGTTGTGGCATTTAACTGGCAAGTAAACTATAAAGTATCAAAAGGGCACAACGGGCGTCAACAACCTGACACTAACTCGTTGGCTCCAAACTAGCATGTCTGAACACAAGAAGGAAGCTAACAACTACTACCTCGCAGAAGCGGGGTAAAATAGCAACTAAAACTCCCGAAGACTCCGGGCTACACAACTAGCCTCTACGGCTCAGAACCTGAGGCATTCAATAAAACAAAGAACTCCTCAGCAAGGAATTTACAAGTGGCAGAAAAATAAGAAGTAAAGTAAATAAGGCATAAGGGGTACCAACCCAAGCCCGACATTTACAGGAAAGGAAGCTCCAAGCACAGAACTAAACAATGCGCCAAGTGCACCAAATACAAAAAAGAGATACAAGTAAAGTTCATTTATCTTGTTAAATTTATTTAAAGAGACTGATCAGCTCAAATTAAACGAGGACGGTCCTTTATCCTTGGCCACCCAAACCAAAAATGGGTGGGGGGTTTCATTATCCCCAACCACCCAAACACGGCCCATGGGACCACAGGCCAAGCCTGCGGTTCACCACTAAAATGGCCACCGTGCAAGGCTACAACAATTCCCCACTGCCTCCCCCCCCCCCCCCCCAAACACGACCCACCGTGCAAGGACATAGGCAATGGTTCTTATTATTTAATTTCTATAATTAAGGCACGAGATGAAGCCCGAGAGAACAATCACCAGGATACCCTAAGGATAGGGTCACAAATGAAGTAAACACTACATAAGACAATTCATAAGAGAAGACATAAGTTAATTAACCACAACGGGTACGAGATTTCAAATATGAGAAGTAATCATGATCAAAGGCACAAAATAGACATTGACAACACCCCTGTATAGTTTAGAAGATTTCAAGGTTTCATGAGGGAGGAGGATAGGATTTCTTGAGAAATAACTAGGAGAGAGAGAGAAGCTGGGAAAAAAAGAATTCGAGAAGGATAGGGTTTCTCGAGGACCAGTTGGGGATTTCTCGGGAAGGCTGGTCCTTCTCGAGAACTGTGCTAAGGCTTCTCGAGAAGGCTGGTCCTTCTCGGGAACTGGCTGGAACAAAATTTCGAGAAGGCTGGCCCTTCTCGAGAATTAGGCTGAAACAACTTCTCCAGAAGGCTGGTCCTTCTCGAGAACTAGGTTGAAGAATTTCTCGAGAAGGCTGGTCCTTCTCGAGAACTGGGCTAGACTTATCTCGAGAAAGCTGGTCTTTCTCGAGAACTAGAAGGTGCGGCAGTCGGACACTTTCTCGAGAAATCGGGATGGTTTTCTCGAGAAACCGAAGGAATTAATCTAGGGGCAAAAAACTTCAAACCTTGAGGGGAAGATCAAGGATTTCAAGAGTTTAATTAACAAAGCAAAATAATCAAATCGAGGGCTAACAATACAACAAGACCTCAAAGCAGGAAAAATAATTCTTCAATGACAAGAGAGAAGGAGGAGATGCCACTTGCCTTACACCTTGCTAAACTCAAAGACCTATGCTCCAAAAGCTATGGATCGGTTAAGAACTAACCCAAGCACGAATCCTGAAACTGTTCGGATCGAAAAGAGGGGTTAGGTTACTACCTCGAACTCCAAAAATCCACGAAACGGGAAAAGCTTACCAATAAACAAAAATCTCGCCGACAGCTTTCCAAATCCACTCTCTAAACACTATTCCGACTACTGCAGCCTTAGAATCGCCGGCCGGAAGCTCCACGACACGCCGCTCTCGCTCTCATGCCTGACAGAACTCTAGGTCGGCCGAAAGTGGAAGGAGATGAAAAAAGATAATACATAAGCTTATAATATATATAGCTTAAATAGCTCGCCGAGAACAAGGCAGCTCTTCGAATTCAAGGAAATTCGTGGAACGCAGCCTCCAGTTCGTCGAACGTAGCCTCCAGTTCGTCGAACGTAGCTCACCTCGAGTTCGAGGAATGCAGCTCACCTCGAGTTCGTCGAGCGCAGCTCACCTCGAGCTCTTCAAACGTAGCTCACCTCGAGTTTGTCGAACGCAGCTCACCTCGAGTTCGTCGAACACAGCTCACCTCGAGTTCGTCGAATGCAGCTCACCTCGAGTTTGTCGAACGCAGCTCACCTCGAGTTCTTCGAACACAGCTCACCTCGAGTTTGTCGAACGCAGCTCACCTCGAGTTTGTTGAATGCAGCTCACCTCGAGCTCATCGAACGCAGCTCACCTCAAGTTCGTCAAACGCAGCTCACCTCGAGTTCGTCGAACGCAGCCTCCAGGAGTTAAGATCTTAATAACTACACAAAAATCTTCTCTATAGCTCGAAACGACATGAAATCTCACACGCTTGATCTAAATTACATACTTTAACTAGGCTAAGGCCCAAACTGAACCTAACGAGCTAACGTAACGCCGATAAGCCAAAATTATGTCACAACAGCTACACGAAATAATTAACAAAAATCAGGGGCGTAACAAAGCATCTTAGTCCTATAAAAGGGAATAGTGGATGCCCTAATTTCTCTCTCAAATTTCTGGAACTTAAGAGTATCTCCCTAAGCAATCTTGAATAGAACAGTAACGGAGGAGACAAGAAAAAGCAAGAATGGAGAACAAGTCGAACTTCATCCTTTGTTCTCTAGAGAATCAGTCCAGATTCATCGACTGATAAAGTAGAGTTCCAGATAGAAGAAAGCTTGGAGAAGATTTGCGCTATTAAGTCTGACATCAAAAGCATCTTCTTCAAGTCAAGAAGCCAATCTACATCAGGTAGAAGAAATAGTTTTCATTACTGTAATCTCTTGTCAGGCTTGCGGGCCAAGAACTTGTAAGATCTATCTTAAGATTTGAGTGTCAAGCTTGAGGGCTTGAGATCTGTGAGGCTTGAGGACTAGGGCAGAGGACTTGCAGGTCCAAACGTGTCGAGCTTGAGGGCTCGGGTGCAGTGAAGGGGCTTGCGGGCCTAGGTTGCAGGCAAGACTTGCGGGTCTGTGCTGTGTAGGGCTTGAGGGCCTGAGTGTCGAGCTTGCGGGCTCGGGTGCAGTGAAGGGGCTTGTGGTCCTAGGCTGCAGGGACTTGCGGGTATGAGTTGTAAGGCTTGCGGGCGGAAGACATTGGCGGAGTTTTCCGAGCCTAACACACTGCTGGGTAGGCGCAGAGGGACAGTGGACTACTCAAGCCTCCGGGTCTTGAGGAACCTCTATACATCCTGTGTCGTGTGTGTGCTGAGACTTCTCGTGAATCTTCTGTGCATCGCTTACATTGAACTCATTCTTGCTAAATATCTTAAAAACAGTGATAATCACCTAACCCCCCCCCCCCCCCCCCCCCCCTTGGTGATTTTTCTATACCAACACTTCATCATTATAAGCTTCTAATGATATTATCATTTCTCTTTTATTCTTCTCTTCTACCTTAGATTTACCCTGATTTATATCGAGTTCATATGTCAATGTACGAATCTCATATCTGATGTCATATTTTAGTTAGCTGAGAGGCTCGTATGAAGAGATTACTCATGGGTAAAAAAGAGTTACAAGCAACCCTCGAGAGATGATGACATAAATCTTCCTGTTTGGAGTCAAATCCATTAGTGGGCTTCACCTCTTAAGGCAGGTATTAGGATTTCAATTACAGAATAAGAGTTCGGTTAAACAACCTAATCTCAGTTGGGCCTATTCCTCGAGAGAGGGCATTCATATTTTGAATCTCCATGGTCAAGGTTTAGATTAGAAAGTATTATAAATCTATCTTTTATATTTCATTCAAAGGGAGTTTTGATCCATTTAGTGTTTTCCGTATTTCATGTTTTAGTTTTCTTATAATCAATCCTTAGTTTCATTTGATAAAATAATTGTTGTTTTCTTGAAGTAGAATACTCGACAAGACCCATGATTAATATGACCACAATATTTTTATATCATATGATATATTCAAGAGGTTCACTTGTCTTTATCGTATATAGATTTGAGAACATTAAATTTTCTTCATCAAGTTTTTGGCGCCCTTGTCGAAGATATTTTTGTTAAGTTAATTGAGAACATTAAATTTTCTTCATCAAGTTCTTGGCGCCCTTGTCGAAGATATTTTTGTTAATATTTTGAAAATAGAAAATGCTATTAATTTAATCTTTCGTTGTTTTTCCCGCCTTCCAAAAAAAATAAAAATGTTATAATTAAATTCTTAGAAAGGGAGCTATGAGGTGTCATCCCATCGAAGCTCCTAGTACCTTGCAAGCCCTTCACCAGGTAGATCTTGGGAAGTCCGAGACTAATTAAAACATCTAAAAAAAATTTAATTTTGTCATTTTTCTTTTTTTAGAAAGTTTAAAGACTAAACAAAAATTAAAACTTAAAATCCAGTTTTTTTTATAACATATAAAAATTAACAAAAAAAAAATTCTTGTGCTTGCTTTTTTTATGTTGTTTTTAAAACATGATTTGTAAAACATGATTTGTAGGTGTTCGTGCGGTCTACCCATCTCCAAAGTAGGGACGTTCTCATATACCCCCCCCCCCCCCCCCTTAATTTCTTTTATGTCACACTTTATTACTTTTTTTTATTCTTCATACTTAGTTTTAATCATTGGGTACAATATTTAATTTTAAGTATGGGATTTTGTCCTTTCTTTTAGCATTTGTAGAAAATTCCAAAAAAAAAAATATAGAATACTTCAAAAAAAATGTTTTCTTTTCTTTTTGTAGCACAAAAATTTCAAAAAAATATTAATAATTACAAAATCTTCAAAAAAATTAGAAAAGAGAAAATCTTATTTCTCAGAAAGAGAGATTTGTGGTGTCATCCCATCATATCTCCGAGTACCGTTGAGAGTCATTCGCCGGGTATTCCTTGGGAAGGCCAAGGATTAACAAAAAAAATCTTTGGTTTATAATTTATGTTATTTTCCTAGTATTAATATGCTAAATAAACCAAAAAAAGATCATAATTCAAAATTTTCAAAAAATAAAAAAAAAAAATATAATAGAACCCCTACTTTTGTTTTTTGTTGTTTAAAATATTTTTATTCTGAGTATATCTATAAACATTTTCATTATTTTTAATTTGCTAATCTTTTATTTTATAATAGTTTGTTAAATTTAATTAGGTGATTTAGTTTTAAGAAAAAATTTATGATTTTAATTTGATTAGAGTATTTATATAGCACTTTTCTCTTTTATTTTAATTAGCTTCATTTTGTAGCCTTTTTAGATTCTAGTTATCTCTACTTTTAACTTTTAGATTCTTTATGAATATTTAAGCTGCTATAATTGCTCTCAAATATTTTATTTTATAATGTAGAACTTGTTTAAGCCTTTTTGCCCCTAGCCCTTCCGCTACATATTGTTAGAAAAAAAATTAAAAGATCTTATGTCATGGGACTGAGAGGATAAAATTCATCATTCCCTAAACAAATGCACCCAAGAATTTGAAAAGATTATGTTGGGAAAACCCCCTTATGATTTAACTTAACAAATTACTTATAAGTGATTTTACCTTCTAGGCTTATTACCCACATTGTATAGTAAGGGTAATTTGGTCATTAGATGTATTAAGATATCACACACAACTTGGAGTGTCAAGACCAGAGCAAGACAAGCATAAATTGGGTTGAGTTAACAATTGCGTTGAATAGTGTTCGATGCAACTTCGACTTCATGTTGACGTAACTTAGACGGGAAGTCCAAGGAACTCTACCTTTCTGTCAAAGTAGATCAAGTCGATGCTACGTCAAAAGGATGTCGATGTAGATGAAATGAGCATGTCGAAGTATCATTAGAAGTCAACGCAGCTTCGACTTCAACTCAACACAGAAGGAAGAATCTGTCGAAGACATGTGAAGTCGACGCAACGTCGACTACAACTCGACGTAGATGATGAAGTTCAAAGTCAAGCCTTCAACTCGATGAACAGAACAACTAAAGGCTGCACTTCATCAAAATCTCATAGCAGCCAGATTTCAATCAGAAGAAAGTAGAAAGTATCTGAAGCTTATAACCCTTGTAAATCATCACAATCATAAGCAAGTGTTCATCATTAGCAGATCCTGCAAAAGAAAAGAAGTTGAAGGCTTCAATAGAATTCTGAGAACAAAATTCTTCTTCTTACTTCTTCCTCTTCCTTCTCTCCTCAACTCAACTGTAAAGAGTTTTAAGAATCCCTCTTCCAAAGGATTCAGTGGTTCAAGATCTCCTTATCAAAAGATTTGAGTTTCAAGATCTTCTTATCAAAAGATCTGTGGTTCAAGAACTCCTTATCAAAAGATCTGTGGTTCAAGATCTCCTTATCAAAAGATCTTTGGTTCTAAGAGTCTCCTTATCAAAAGACTCTGGCACATGTTGTGCATTCCAACTAGGTGGTAGAAGAGAGGAGTACCCACATTTTGGGGAACCTCTATAAAAATCTTTGTATTTGCTGTGATTTTCTATGCTGTCCCATTTACATTTTCTGCATTCATTTCCAGCAATACTTATATTATTTGTTCTGCCATTGGTATTGATTGTGTGCATAATAGCTTGTTAAGTTTTATTGTTTGCACAGTAAGGATAGAAAAATATTTAAATCTCTATTCACCCTCCCCCCCCCCCCCTCTAGAGGATTCTCAGAGGCACACTGTGCACTTTCAATTGGTATCAGAGGGAGGTTGATCATTAAAAGATTAACACCTTGATCAAAAAGGCCTCCTACTCTTATTTCTTTACAATAAAGTTATTTTATTAAGAAAATAAGTTCTAAGAATTATGCCTCAACTAGACCACCGGTGTGTAATCTGAATAAGTTTACACTCTTGAAGGTCAGAATAAAATTTTACATGAACTCTATTGATGAAGACATCTTTAATGTCATAATTTCAGGTCCACCAACTCCATACAAGAAAGATGGCAGTGGGACTTCAACTCAGGAACCTATGCATAGGGCTGTGTGGACTAAAACAGAGAAAAAGCAGAAGGCATGTGATGCCAAACCTATGAATATTCTGGTCTCCACAATGTCAGATGACATTTTCCGGAAAGTTGCTGACTGTCAGTCGGCTAAAGAAATCTGGGAGTCACTTTACAGACTTGTATAAGGAAGTGTTGATGAAAGGAAGGACAAGAAGTCCCTTCTCATAATCCAATATGAGAACTTTCAGAAAAAAGCTGAAGAAATAGTTGTTGATATGTATGACAGATTCAACCTTATTATTAATGAGCTCAGAGGCTTGGACAAGGAGATATCCTTGACTGAAATAATTGATAAAATCCTCATGTGCTTCACTAGCTCATGGGATTCAAGGATCTGGGCAATCAGAGAGTCCAGATGCCACAGAGAAATATCTTTTGAGGCTTTGCTAGGAAAGCATAAGTCATATGAGATCCTTTTTAAGAACAGGGTTGAATTAGAGGAAAGGGAGACAACTCCAGCTCCTATCTAAAGGATCCTTACTCTGAAAGCTACTGACGGAGAGTCCTCCACTCCTGAAGATGAAATGTTCAATCTCCTAGCAAGGAGATTCAAAAAATGGGTCAAGACAGAAGACTCAAGGAGAGGAGAGAGGAGCTCAAAGCCCAGATATGATAAGACTCCAAGGAAGGAGATTATCTGCTTCACCTGCAACAAACCAGGGAACATAGCTCGTGAGTGCCCACAAGAACAAAGGGATAGGAACAGCAACAAGGATGAAAAGAAATAGAAGAAGTCTTTCAATGGGAAGGACAAGAAGAAAGCCAAGGGTTTCATTGATGAAACTTGGAGTGACTCTGAAGCAGATTTAAGCTCCTCATCATCTGAAAGTGATGATGAAGCAGAAGCAGAAGCAGCTTGCATGATGGCACTGGTGTGTCATCAGATGATGAAGAAGAACAAGTATCCCTGTTTGATGATTTTGATTTTAGTTCTGATGATTTTAAAACATGCTTCAAAGAATTCTGTAATGACCCTATTAAAATTCAAAAAGAATTAGAAGCAGATAAGGAAGAATTAGAAAACTTTAAGAAAGATAAACTCTATTCAATGAATAAGAACTTAAGAAATGAAATTCAGGACAAAGAAACAGAGCTAATAGAAATAAGAAATGAAAATATAAAGTTAAAAGAAGAGCTAGCAAAGGCAAAAGCCTTTGAGGATTCTCTCAATGGGATAAGTCAAAAACTCCAAGACATCACAAAAAATCTCTCCATGAGATTTAATCACCTAGGGTTAGGATCAGAGCCATCCACCGGCACATAAATCCCTAGGAAACTTGCATGGAAATATCTAGTTAGCTTCATTAAACCTAGTAACGATGAATCATGTGAGGTCAGTGCAAAAACTAAGGACCAGGAAGCTAATAAACCAAAGAAAATAACTAGAGGTAATAAAACAAATATTAACAAATAAAAGAAATCTCATGGGAAGAGCAATGCAGAGAAACTAAACAATCAAAAGGCTAAAGCCAAACCTAGGGTAATAAAACACTCTACTGATCTCCTATATTTAGATACATTCTATACTCATTTTAAGTATCAAAATAATAAACATAGGTTTGGGAAACCATTCCCTATCACCCAAAAGGGTATCATGAAAGACCCTTCCATTCATTCATCGAACCCTACAATGGTAAAAGCAATGGGCCCAAGGTAACCTGGGTTCATTCTAATGTTTGAATTATTTATGCAGGATTAGGTAGGATCCCACCTAAGAGAGGATGGAATGGGAAGAAAGATATAGGTCATGAAGAAGGAACTAAATTCAACTAAGGGAATGATCCCTTCTTTAAAACTTCCATGTTGTCCTTGTAGTTCATAAAATTAATATCATAAACACTATTTTCAATGAACATAATGTTGGACATGTGTGTCACATCCCTTTGTTTGAGAATAACAAATCCCATATTGTATTTGATATTGCTTGTAGTGTGTTTATAGTATGCAGGAACTATAGGTGCAATACTCCATAGGTAGAAGGCAGCATGGAATCAAACTTTTGAAAGGAGCAGCACTAATGCCAGCGCTAGCCCTACCGCCAGGCGCTAGCTCAGGTTCCATTCGACAAACTTCGAGATGCGTTCGACGAAATTTTCGTTCGATGAAAATTTTTGTTCGACGAAAATTTCGTTCGACAAAAATTTCCGTTCGATGAACTTCGAGCTGCGTTCGACGAAAATTTTGTTCGAGAAAAATTTTCGTTCGACGAAAATTTCGTTCGACAAAATTTTCCGTTCGACGAACTTCGAGCTCCGTTCGACGAAAGTTTGTTCTGCCACGCCGGCGACGGTTTAGCGAACGCTACCGCCAGCGCTAGCGCTACCGCCTGGCGCTATATCAAGTTCGTACACAGCGCCATGCCGCGGACGGTTTTGCAACCGCTCCACACGTACGCTACCGCAGGCGCTAGGAGCTACCGCAGGCGCTATCTCCAAGTTCTATAAAATGAGCCAACTTTGATCATTTTGCTTAGTCCATCCCAGAGAGAGTGCTTGTGCCACAATTTTATTGCTGCTATGCTGCCGAAGATGGATCTCCCACTAAAAGTTTTAGGAGAATTCTGGAGGAGGACTACATCACGCTACATCCGAAGGACGATTGCATCGACCACGCTCATACTATAGCGATCCTTCATCTCCGACTTCAGAAGATCTCATATAGGGAGTTTTATTATTGTTATCTTTATTTCCATTCCATACTTTTTGTAACCGTTTAGAGAATTTGCCTTGTGTTGGCGACTAGGTCTGGGTAGGACTTAGGGAGGAATTCGCCTTGTGTTGGCGACTAGGTCTGGGTAGGACTTAGGGGGAAATTCGCTCTAGGGGGCTCGAGGCCATATCCGGGGAAGGATTGGCTAGAGCGACTTGAGGCCTTATCCGGGGAAGGATAGGCTAAAGCCAACCAGTTTGTGGGGATACAAGTCGGTATAGAAAAGGAAAAGTTATTTACTTTTGTACGCCTCCGATTTCTAGCGATATTGAAATTAAATTTATGTAAACACCTTTTTTATATAAATACAATCATGTCTCTATTTGTGTTTACTTGATTTCTCTCTTTTGGCGTTATCTCTAAAATATTGGTTACAAAGTTTTCAATTCAAATTACTTTATCTAAATTGTTTAGTTCAATCTCTCTCATCATAAAACAATTTAGTACTTGTTTCTAAACTTGGTTTTTACGATATTCTCACATATTAACTAAATTGTTATTTTTCCCCTTTTCATATTATAAAACAATTTAGTCATTTTCATAAAATTATAAAGAAGAATTTTTATTCCCTTATCCACCCCCCTCTAAGGGCGCCTATCGATCCAACAAGTGGTATCAGAGCTAGGGTATTCCAAACGGTTTAAAAACCAGGAATAATGGTGTCTCATGATCTCGCTTCTACTAGTGGGGGAAATTTTCTTATAAATGAAAAATCTTTGGCACCACCTTTATTTGAAGGCAAAAATTATAATGGGTGGAAATTTTTTATGGAAAAATTTCTTAAATCTTTGGATATTAAAGTATAAAATATTACAATTAAAATGCCCCCAAGTATTCTTAATAAAAATGAAATGTTTTTAAATGCCAAATCAATGAATAGTCTATATTGTGCATTAGATCAAAATATTTTCAAACTTATTTATACATTTCCTACTGCTTATGAAGTTTGGAAATTTCTTGAGAATTCTTATAGTCTTCCTTCCACAGATGATGAACAAGAGGAATTCCTTATGGATCCAAGAGAAAAAATCGACAAGGACTCATTCTTAGAGGAAGATAAATCTAAGAGAGAAATCGATGAGGAATTCCTTATGGATCCAAGATAAGAAATCGATGAGGACTTATGCTTGGAGGAAGAAGAATACAACGTCATAATATTGGACTCATTTGTTGGCAACACTTCAAGCAAAAAAGAAGACAAAAATTCAACTATGGACGAGGAATGCGAAGAAGATGTCAAAGGAACCCTTGGTTCAAATCTTGCCACATCCCATAGCAATGTAAGAAAATCAAAAACTTCTCTTTTTGTAACAAATTCTATTTCTACATCTCGTGTGCTTAAAATTGCTAAACGTAATATTTTAAAGTTAAAAATTGCTAATTCCAAATTACGTTTAGAAAATAAATCCTTAAAAGCAAATGATAACGTAGAATCAAATATTGATGTGTTAAATTCTCTTTCATGCTCTTTAGGTAAAATTCCTATTCCTTGTTTAGATTGCAATCTATTAAAAGAAAAATTCAAGGATATTTAAAAAGGGCTCTTAGTTTCTAAAGAACATAATGAAAATTGATAGTTGAAAATGATGCTTTAACTTGTAAGTTAATACAATTAAAATCTTTTGTTGAAAAATTTCAAATGTCATGTAATGAATTTCATCATAAGATTTTGAATAACAAGGATAAATTAACTTACAAAATCATTTCTAAAAAGGACCATTTTCACAAAATGAGTTTAGTTTCAAAAAGAATTATGATCCTCACAAAATTCTTAAGAGTCATTATTATAAGTCTCAATATATTTTCAATCATGACTCAAATTTAAAAACTCCTTTTCATGAAAATCAAACTATAAAATATTATCCTTCATATAATAAGAGTATGTCTATAAGAAAGAGTGGAAATGAAAATCATCAAAATAAGAATCAATCATTTAAAACATATTGTAACCCACCCTTTCAACAATCACTTTTAAAGAAATACAATCACTCTTATAAAATTTCAAAGAATCAATATAATAAAAATCATTATGATTATCAACATCATGCTATCTTGAAAAATAATTTGAATAAACATAAATACCCAAAGAATTTTTTTTCAAATAACTATCATCATATAAAGATGTCACATAATCATTATATGGATTTAAGTAATAAACAACCAATGTTTGAATGGAGACACATAAAGAAAAATGACATATCAACTCTAATTGAAAAAGCCCATTCATCATTATCTTCCCAAAAGCCATCACGATGTATTTGGGTACCCAAAGGAACCATCCCACATGGTCCCCTTTGGATACCTAAATCTCTTATTAATTAGTATCCAATCATTTGCATGAAGTAGAAATAATTAAAAATGAAATATCAATACTCTACTTCATAATGTGCTTTATTTCTTTTTCTTTTGTTTGTTTTGTATTTTTTATCCAAAATGTTTAATGGTCACTTTATATTTCATAAGATATGACTTTCTCATCTTAAGCCAAATGTTTATCAAATCAAATGAATTAAAATTGAACATAAAGTCATATGATCTTAAAAGTGACCTACCTTTCATCTTTTTAAAAAAAATTGTTTATATATATCCTTTTAAATCCCTTACCATCAATGTCTTGAATTAACATTATCATTTGAATATTGAAATTATTTTCAAGACTAATGAAATTATTGTAAGAAAATGGATTTAACTGGTTTATTAAAGAGCTTAAGCTAAAAATTAAAATGCGTAACGTTTTGATTATTTTCTATTTTATTTGCTGCATTTGATAGCCCTTATAATGAAAAATATTATCAAATAAAATCGAAAACAAACATTCACAAAACGCATGTTTAATCCTTTAAAAATGAGAGTTTTTGATCAAAACTTCAAATAGCCATATCTTTTGATTCGTTCGTCTGTTGTTTTGCGTTTAATATCTTTTCGGAAAGAGCACAGAAATCTCCATCCAACGGAGAACCAATCTTGGCTGTTAAAATTCGTTTGGTACTGTCAAAATTGCCCAAACTCAACTTTGCTTAAAAGTTATACCAGTCTTCTAATTTTGGTAATTTCTGTGTCTTTGGATTCTTCATCACATGATATCCTTTGTATATTGTGTGTAATGTGTGTCACCATTGTTTGCATGTTATTTAGACCTTAGAATCGTCTTGTATCATTAAGTTCAAATCAAAAGTTTTATATTTTCATTCTTGGTCTAAAAAAAAATTAATATGAAACCTTCTATACTACATGCAACATTATCTCCATTAATCCTATGTTATAACATTACATTCAAACTCATCATCCTAGCATCACCTCTTATTTTATGCTTAAATTTATATGCTAGGTATAACATGTACAATGTTATTTAAAATTGATGATAACTATGTGATTTGAAATTATAATAGAATACTAAAATTCAAACAAACACATAGTTTATGAATTAATCATTAGAATATATATGAATATTAAATCATAAATCATATATTATCATGCAAAACCAAATATCAACAGATTCAATTATTGAATGCAAATTTTATTATAAATTTCAAAACATTATATATGTGATCTTTGTCTTTAATATGATTACATGATCATCATTTTCTAGACTTAAAAATCAAGCATGCTTATTCAAAAGAAAATCACCAAATCATATTGTCGTAAGTCTAGAAAGAATTGAAATCACATACATCATGATGATCTAATATATATTCTATGCAAAATTCTCTATAATCATAAATCATAATTCATGTTCTATCAAGAAAAAATCTCAAAATAATAATAATACCACCTAGGAATTATGAATCTTATGTTAAAAATATGAATATTGTTTTCTTTACATTAGTTGGTGTATGGATATGCTTTGATATTGATTGCGTGTATCTCATATATATATTGATTCTAGAATTAACTTAGGAATAATAAAGATACATCAAACTTAATCATCACTCTATTCTAGATCTATAATTTGAAATTCTATTTTAGAATACATGCAATATTAATATTAATCTTATGACATGACATTAAATCCAAAACTCATCATACTAGCTTTATCACTTATTGAATATTAGAAATTGTGCTAGTTATCTCATATCGTCATCTCATAAAAGTAGAAAAACTATGTGGCTTTATAAAACTCATCACATTAAACAAAACCCATAGTTTATATATCAACCCATAGTTTAAAAGCTTAGGTTGTCTAAAGATTATTCACCTATGACTTCATATCTCACAATAGCGGGGGCGTAGGATTGGATATATTAGAGTCCTAACCTCTAAGACATGTCTTGTCCTTAACCGGGGAGGGTTCCGGTGGGGCCTTGCGAGGCACTGGGGGGAAAGAGTGCTAGGTTGAGCGTTCTCTAGTATGTGCATATGGGATTAACACCCCAACCTACGGCATGTGTGCAGCTCCTCATGCCCATCCATCACTTAATACGGGGCTAGGGTGTATACATTTAGTCCGGGAAGTTTTTAATCTTAGGACATACTTATATTACTCACGGCATGAACATTTTATTTACTTATCACTTTAATCATGCATATTTTGGGTTGTTCAAATTCTGTCCTCTTGTGATTTGCATAATTTATTTATTTTTGTGCTTAAATGTTTTTGTAAAACACATGTATTTGAAAAAGCTATAGTTTTATGCAAATTTGAGCAATCAAGACATCTCCAAAAATTACAAAATTTTTGCATAAGACTACTCTAAGGACACTTAATAAATATCACAAATCAGATTTTTAAAATTCTCAAAAAATCAAGTAATGTTTGTCGCGCTAGCACTAGCGCCGGCGCTAGCGTAAGTATCTGATTTTTCAGTGTTTTAAAATTTCTAAAAATCTATAAAAATATGTTAGTTTATATGTACTACTTTGATTTGTATTTCTGACATTTGTTATTTTTGTTTTATTCATATTATAAAAAAAATCAACTACAAAAATTCAAAATTCAAAAATACAAAAATATGTTTTCGTTATTTGTGTTTTATTCATATTATGAAAAATCAACAACAAAAGTTAAAAATTCAAAAATACAAAAATATGTTTTTGTGATTTTCTGTTTTTAATTGATTTAAAAAATGATAAAACAAAAAAAACTGTATGATCTTTATTTCCAATATCAAGCATGTATGAATTCTTTTATTTAGAATTATTTACAATGTTAAAATTTATTCCTTGAAATTACTATGAACATTGTTTTGTTTATCATGCTTTGATATATCTATTTAAATTGCACCAATTGTATTAAAAAATGTGTAAAACCAAGCTTAGCATGCCTCTAAGTATGAGTAAATGTTTTATGATTTGATAATGATACATTTCACTCACTTATTTTGGTAATCAACATGTGTGTTTAAATCTAAAATGCTTGCTTGTGTATTGTATTTTGTACAATGAATTAAAACTTGCATAAGTTTATTGCCTACACTACATTTGAATTGCACTTATAAAATTTAGAAAAGTGGTTAAGTTAAAAATTTGGGGTTTGCAAAACAAGTGTATTCGGAGAATGTTGTCTGACAAATGTGAACAACAAAAATTATATATGTAGACAAATATAACTCCACCAAGCACTACTTGAATCTCCTGATAAGTCTTCATAAGTATTGTGAGGTTGAGCACCTTGGAAAGAATAGTAAAGTGTCTTGTGCAAACCTTGGTTATTACACCACTTTGTTAAAAATTATGTGTATTAAAAGTGTGTGAAAGTAATTTACTTGTGTTTTATTGTGCACTCTACTTTACATATGTCTTGTATTTTGTTGATTTAAATCAATTGTTAACATTACCCAAAATACACTTTTGTGCACATCATTATCTTTCATAACACTTCTTCTCAGGAGTATTGGATTCTAATGCTTTATCTATACTACTCTTTATATAAGAAATGCACTAGATAATCTAGCATGATCTCTACAATGTTTTGGTATTTCTTGAACTTAAAATTAAGTAACATTGTAGTATAATCTTTCTTTGATATGTTCATTTCATGCTTGGTATCTTTATGAAAAACTTTGAGATTTCAAAAAGGTTAAAACATCTTTCAATTTTAAACTAAAACTCATATTTTTTTCCTTATGCTTTTCATGCTTACAAAAAGATGTTTCTTATAATCTTTCGCTTGCTTACAACTCTTATCTTTTATTTGAAATCTCTTATATATTATGCTTAAAATCTTTATCATTATATATACTATGCTTAAAATCTTTATCATTATATATACTATGCTTAAAATCTTTATCATTATATATACTATGCTTAAAATCTTTATCATTATCTATATTACAAAAGCTCGATCATGCTTTATCATTTATAAGTAATGCCTCCTTACTACCCTCACCCCACCTTCTTTTGATAATACCAAAAGGGGGAGATTAATTGAAGAAATCTATATAGGAGAAATATAGAATATTAAGGGGAGAATAATTCATGTAATCTATCATTTAGGGGGAGTAAAACATAAATTGCATTTATGTAGGGGGAGCATTAAGATAGGGGGAGTATGCACATTATCATGCTTATCATATACTATAGTTGCACTATCATCTTGCTTAACATATACTATAAATACTATTGTTGATTTTTTGCTAAGTGGATTTGTTATTATCAAAAGGGGGAGATTGTTGGACATGTGTGTCACATCCCTTTATTTGAGAATAACAAATCCCATATTGTATTTGATATTGCTTGTAGTGTGTTTATAGTGTGCATGAACTATAGGTGCAATACTCCACATGTAGAAGGCAGTATGGAATCAAACTTTTGAAAGGAGCAGCACTAACGTCAGTGCTAGCGCTACCGCCAGGCGCTAGCTCAGGTTCCGTTCGACGAACTTCGAGATGCGTTCGATGAAATTTTTGTTCGACGAAAATTTTTGTTCGATGAAAATTTCGTTCGACAAAAATTTCGTTCGATAAAAAATTCCGTTCGACGAAAATTTCATTCGACAAAAATTTCCGTTCGACGAACTTTGAGCTCCGTTCGAGGAAAATTTTGTTCGACGAATTCCGTTCGACGAAAGTTTGTTCTGCCACGCCCCCGACGGTTTCGCGAACGCTACCGCTAGCGCTACCGTCTGGCGCTATCTCAAGTTCATGCACAGTGCCACGCCACCGACGGTTTCGCAACAGCTCCACACGTACGCTACCTCAGGCGCTAGGAGCTACCGCAGGCGCTATCTCCAAGTTCTATAAAATGAGCCAACTTCAATCATTTTGCTTAGTCCATCCCAGAGAGAGTGCTTGTGCCACAATTCTATTGTTGCTATGCTGTCGAAGATGGATCTCCCACTAAAAGCTTAAGGAGAATTCTGGAGGAGGACTACATCACGCTACATCCGAAGGATGATCGCATCGACCATGCTCATACTACAGCGCTCCTTCATCTCCGACTTCAGAAGATCTCATATAGGGAGTTTTATTATTGTTATCTTTATTTCCATTCCATACTTTTTGTAACCATTTAGAGAATTCGCCTTGTGTTGGCGACTAGGTCTGGGTAGGACTTAGGGAGGAATTCGCCTTGTGTTGGCGACTAGGTCTGGTTAGGACTTAGGGGGAAATTCGCTCTAGGGGGGCTCGAGGCCATATCCGGGGAAGGATTGGCTAGAGCGGCTTGAGGCCTTATCCGGGGAAGGATAGGCTAAAGCCATCCAGTTTGTGGGGATACAAGTCGGTATAGAAAAGGAAAAGATATTTACGTTTGTACGCCTCCGATTTCTAGCAATATTGAAATCAAATTTATGTAAACACCTTTTTTATATAAATACAATCATGTCTCTATTTGTGTTTATTTGATTTCTCTCCTTTGGCGTTATCTCTAAAATATTGGTTACAAAGTTTTCAATTCAAATTACATTATCTAAATTATTTAGTTCAATCTCTCTCGTCATAAAACAATTTAGTACTTGTTTCTAAACTTGGTTTTTATGATATTCTCACATATTAACTAAATTGTTATTTTTCCCCTTTTCATATTATAAAACAATTTAGTCATTTTCATAAAATTATAAAGAAGAATTTTTATTCCCTTATTCACCCCCCCCCCCCCTCTAAGGGCGCCTATCAATCCAACACATAATTGCTGGGAAAAACAGCAAGAATTTTCTAAGAAAATTGATCTGTTCATTCAGAGGTACGTCGAATAAAAGTTGACGTACCATCAACTACTACTCGACGCCAGCATCAAGAAGCACTCGGAGTGGATAATTCGAATAGAATTCAACGCAGCGTCAAGTTCATATCAGCGCATGCATTGACTTAATGGTCTCTTATCAAAGTCGAGGTCGCGTCGATTGGAATTCGATGTAACGTCGACAGGACTACATCGACTAAAGGCCTGCTGAACAATCATGATGTAATCTCTAATCAATGCAACATTGATATAACAGTGTGCGCAGAGTTGCTTCTAGAAGCAGTCTCGACATATTTTTGCGCACCAAATACTAATTTTTATTGACGGTGCGCCGACCTAAACCCTAAGTTTCGACGAATCATATTCTTTTAAGCAACTTCAGCGTCGAATTCATTATGCTTTCAATTTTTCCTCTCCTTGCTCCCTTTCTCTCTTGTTCTCTAGTTCTCTCGTGCTTTTCTCTCTCTCTCTCTCTTCCTTGTGTTTGCAGGTATTTACAATCCAATGGCTCCACCCAAGATCAAGTCTGGTTTTGATATGGATATGGATTCCTTCAATGCTGCCGCCGAAACTTTCAAGGCCATTCTAGGACTTTTTTAGTCTGCTGGCCTAACCAATCTTATCTCTACCAAGTGTAAGATTCTAGATGTAGAACTTACAGAATTCAAGGACAGTGTTCATGCAGCACATGATGGGTCCCTTCAAGGGACAATTTTTGGATAGGATATTTGTGTATCTGAAGAAATACTCTCGCAAGCATTTGATCTACCCACTGGGAGTGACCCAGATGAATTGATAGGATAATAGACAAATAATGTCTTGGAGATCATGCAGTTCAAGAACGATAAAGCCATCAATCTATAGAAGATTGATCTTGGAGAGGACTACAGGTTTCTGGCTGATATTGTAGGGAAAGTGCTTCTTTGCAAAATCTCAGTTCATGATGTTATTCCTAAGCAGCAGTTGCAGATCACGAGAATTCTGGTCCTTCAGAAGAAGATAAACTGGGGAGATGGCTCTTGAGAATTGTAACATCCCCAATCCTTCTAGACCCTTAGTTGGTTTTGGGGCATGGGTGGTGTGCTGAGTGGCCACTAAGGCCCTTGGACCAAGTGGAGTGTGCTAAGTGCACACCAAGGGCACAAAATCAACATAGCCCAATACCACTCCCTTAGGCCAATTGACCCTCAATTGTCCAAATTGACCTCCCCCATACCACCCTAACCACTAAGGAAGACCTTTGCCTTGAGAATTGCACTTGGGTGGGACCCAATTGCAGGAAATTGACCAAAGTCAACCTTAGGTCAACATTAACCAAACTAAGTCAATTAGGGCTCAATTGACTCCAAATGTTCAAATTAATCTTTCCACCACACTCTAAACACTTTAAGGAACCCATTGGACCAAAACGCCCCATCATGGTGGGGCCAGTTGACCCCAATTGACCAAAGTGAAACTTTACCCAATTTAGGTCAAAATCACACCTTATGGCTAAATTGAACCAATTGGAGCCCCACCATGGACCAACCAATATTGGGTGGTGTCAAGGGACCTAAGACCATCAAGTAGGTCCATCCCACTCACCAAGTTAACCAAGTCAAATCAAGAGTCAACCATGGTCAATTAATGACAAATTAGGTAACTTAGCTTAACTCCCTTTGACCAAAAGTCAAGCCAAGTGGGCTAGCTCTTTTTCAAGACTCATTAGACCCTAAACAGCTGAATAAGCTAACCCAACCCATGATCATGACTCATTTCATCAAAAAGGAGGAGAGAGAAGAAAGGGGGGGACAAAAAGAAACTTGATAAAGCATGTCCTCCTCCACACTCAAGCCAATCACCCTTGGGGGTTGGGGAAGTCTTGGAGGATTTCTAGGGTGATTGTTGAACACGTCAGTGAAGGGCAGAGCCTCAGGTGGTGGCAGCAAGGGGGAGATTAAGCCAAACCATGGATCACCCATTTCAAACTCCCATATACAAGCCTCCTCACCTCCTCCCAGCCCTCCCTTTAGCTTCAGAAGGAGGAAAGCAGTCATAATCGACACCTGGAGCAAACCTATTGCTGGAGAATCGAGATAGGGAGCGGGATCGCCGGAGCAAGGCATTTCCATGGCCAACCGCCTCTGCCGCCATTGCCAAGCTCCACTCTAGGTTCGTTTCTCCTCCTCTCCCTCCATGCTAGCTTCCCATCTCTTTAAATTGAATGTTCAGGCTCAATTGGGCTGGAATTGAAATCTCAAAACCATGGAAAATGGCGAGTTTCAGCCAAGCTAGGATCGCCGGAAAAGGGCCCCTCCGTTCTCCATGTCGCCGGGAAGCTGTAGCCCCGACCACCACGAAGGTGGTGGAGGTGGTGGCCGGCCGTGGTGGCCACCAGGTGGCCGGGAAAGGGAAGAGCAAGTTGGCCCAGCTCCGGCTGATCTCAGCCATTGGCTGAAGGAAGAAGATGAAGGGGGAGGATCCGGTCTGCTTCAAGATCTGTGCAGAGCTCGAATTTTCTTTATAATTTAATTCAAAGTACTTGATTTTCTGCCTTATTTATTCAGTCCACTTTAAATATAAATTAGGGCCTCTTAATGGCTGAACCAGAAAAAGTGCCCAACATGAAAATTGTAGGCCTTGGTCTTAAATTTTATTTGGCCTTGAGTTTAGGTAATTTGGTGACAAAGAGCTCCCTAGGGAGCTGTTTTACTAGGACTGGTCCTACACTAGGTCAGTCCATTAGAAAAATTACCTAGGTCAAACCCTTCAAGATTCGGAGCTGTGCTTTTAACCATGGGTTGGTATACCCTAGGGGCACCCCCTGCCAAAGGGATAGACCTTGGTGGACAATTTTACCTAGGGTTTTTGTGGTAGTTAGAATATTTAAATTAAGTTGATTTTTGGAGCATATGATGTCCAAATGACACCAAACTTTGGTGGCATGCTCTTTTGTGCATGAGTAGTGCCTACCTAAAATTTCACTCCATTTGGAGTTGATTTGATATGTAAAATGGGAAACCCTAATGAGGGCCTTTTAGGGGCATATTAGGGTTTAAGTCATTTTGGGGAGTTGAGTGTGTTAGCCTCCTCCCATCATGATGGCTATGTAGGTATGGATATACAAATGCTTGTGACACACCCTATTGGCCCATTTGGAGCCACTAGGGTGGTGTGACCTAAAACCCTAAGGGGTAAACCCTTAAGGGTGCAAGTTGAGATTTGTGAAGGACATAGGACCAAATGTTCAAGCCTTTGCTCAAAACCTTTTAGTTATGTTTGTAAGGGCATAAAGTGTCTTAGATAATTTAATGGGAATTTTCACAGGCATTTAAGTAATTTTTCCTCTTTATAAATGAAATTGCCACATTTTCCTTAATAAATTAAAATGAAAGGTCATATGACCTTGTATGACTTTGATATACTATCAGTGGCTGTATTAGGGTGAAATAAGGTTATGGTAAGTTTGTTATGCGATATGGAAGCATTACTCCTTGTATAGGAAGTTTTAAGTACTTGCTAGCTTAAGGGAATTTAATCTTTTAAAATAACAAATCATGGGGCAATGATGTGATACTTGGTTATCTGTAGTTTTTTGTTAATATATGCCCATGACAACAGTTTGGAAGCTTGTAGATTTATATTTCTTGTACCTCATGTAGAAATTGATAATTGCCACCTTTGGATGTTTAATCATTTTAAAATATCAAATCACATGGTAATGACACAATAATTTGGCAGAGGACTCTAGGTCCCCATATGGACACTTGGTAATATCTGTAGAATTTTCAGAAGTGAAATACTATTTTTCCTAATTATAGTGGCATTTTGGTAATTACACAATTATGATGATATAGTAGGCCAAATGACATCCTAGGGTCATACTACTCAGTGAGCCACCTTGATATGAGATATTACCTTACTGATAATTTTCATGTAGCATGAGGAATCATTTTGAGGGTAGTTCATGTGTGATTTGACTTAAGGCCATAACTACTTGAAATTATATTAAATACCAATTTAATATGGAAAAATTATGAAATTTGGAACATACCTTACTAAGGTCAGTGGGAGCCTAGGATAATTATTAAAGACCTTGGTGATGATTTTTTAGAAGGGTTCCCTTATGGGGTTGATGGATAGTTCAACTTAGTGGTCTGCGTTTAGTAAATCCAGAATTTTGAGTTTTAGACAATTCAGACCACTAAATAGTGTTTAGGAGTTATATACAATCAGTAAATGAGTTATAGCACACCATGATTCAAGGAGGGTCAATCCTAGGGTTAGTTGTGAGGTTTTGCTAGGTTAATGTAGAAGGAAAGGAGGTACGTCCAACCCAATTGGGTCGGACGGCTTTGAGCTAAGTCACTTTAACTGTATGAAATGATGAGGGGTGAACCAAATGTTAAACACCAACTAAAGTAATTGTCTTGAGGAGGATTGTGGTGTTGAGCCCATTGATCTGTAGTACCGTTAGGGGCCCCTTACGGAGTACACCGCGGGAAGTCCAAGATTCATCCTAAATATATCGCTAACTAAATTGTAGGCAAGAGTAGCCTAATTAGATCTGCAAACTAGTATGGGTCTCCTCCGGGAAGGAGATGGGTTGGATGAGCTTGTGTGTTAGACCCTGAGCCGGAAGCTCGGGTGGGCTTGTTAACACCTATTTCTTATGCAAATAGTGGCGAGTCTTCGGTACTAGGCCAGTCGTGTCACCGACGGTAGTACGTTTACTCAGGTGAGGGTGAGGTTTAGAGGGCCGGTAAGTTTGAGTATCACGGTCTGGAGGACAATCCCTAATAACCCACCCCGACCTTAAAGTTTGGTGGATTCCAGCAAGAGTACGCAGGAGCTCTGCTATTGTGTTCTTAGCGTTGAGGCATACATGAGGTCTAGGCTTGGTAGTGACCATACCCTCCTAGGATGTGGAGTGCCCGATCCACTTCCACCGTGAGCCACGACGGTCGGTACCCGAAAGGTTGGCTTCCTTTCAAACAAATTGGGAACTATAAAGGTCTGTGCGCATGGAGTCGTGTGGGTGAGTTGCATTGCATGGCTGCATAATACACATCATAAACATAGCATAACATAACGCACATCTGCACACCCCATCATATAAATTAGTGTGGGCTCTTTTATATGATGGGTTACCTGGACATCTTAACTTATATGTCGTATGGGCTTTCATATAAGTTAAGGTACGAATCTGTGATGGTAGTTTAGTTTTACTTACTGCACCGCCTTTACTTACTTATTGTTCACTATATTGCCTCTACTTGTTTACTATTTACCGCACTTACTTACATGCTCTTTACCTTTACCTTATTACTGCTAGCTCTACTGATTATATTTATGTACTGCTAGTTAGTGCCACATCACTCTTCTTGTTTACCCCTTGTTTGTCCTCCGCTTCTTCCTCTCACTCGGTGCCTAGGAGTCGTGGGGGGAGGCGAGGACAAAACGACTTAGTCTTTATGACTAACGGTCGGTGTGACCGCAGGAGTCCGAGGAGACAGAGTTATCTGGCGCGCAGCAGGACGAGATGGCAGGACCTGAGCAGCGGATGCAGCGTACTACCACGACGCCACAGGTTGATGACTAGATAGTCAGACTTCCGCATTTTGAGAGTTTTGTCGTAGTTTTCGCATGTTGTAGAGAGAGAGAGAGAGTACATTTTATTGGATATGTATTGGGCTTAAGCCCTTTATGCTTATACTTCTCTTTGGACTTTCTGTTTTTCATTATATATGATGTTGTGATATTGTGGACATGCCTTCATTCTGTATTTCCGTTTATGGCATATTTTACTTATGTTCGTATAGCCGGCAGAGTTGGTGCTGAGGGGTGTTAGCCAACCCGAGTGTTGGTGACACCGCAAGGCAGCGATTCTGGGCGAAGATCCACCTCAACCGTGCGATACGGGAGAGGTTTGAGTTTTCAAGTACCCGAGCGGGTTTTGGAAAAAGTGATCTTACAAATGGTATCAGAGGACGAACGATCATAAGAGAACAGTCCACAACATACTGGGTCACCCTGATCGAGTGTAGTTTGCGGACAAACTATGCAGCGGAAGCTGTGGTGTGCCCATGTATGAAATCTCATAAAACAGTCCACTAAGCAGCAGGTTAGGTCAAATTTTGACTTACTTAGACAATTTAGTGACGCACCCTAGTCTAAAGAGCGACCTCGTGTCTAGATTTGGTTGAAGGTTAAGGATACCCAACGTAGCTAAGGGAAGAAGTTAGTATAAGTCTTGACGTGGAGACTTTCGCGCTAAGGGTTACGCTTTACTATCAAATGGTAGAACCATCTCGAGGAGATCGGGTGTCTGTAGTCTTCTTTAGATAAATAGAAGACCCATAATCATAACCCCCCCTTACCATAACTTGATACTTCCCATTACAGTACGTTGAGACAACCACCATAAAATACCAGAGGTCGAATTGGAATTTGAATTTTTTTTGTTTCGAAAAGGCCCCTTTCCTAGTTAATCATATAGGGAACTCAGAAAAGTCAGCATAATTTATAACATTGGGAGCCTAAGTCTTATCATAACAATATGTTTCAGGGTGGAACACCAAGTCAGAGATTATATGCCCTAAAATTTATGTACATATGTAAGATGAATATACCGTAGAAGTACTGAAAAGACTTAGCCCAAATCGGTAGGGGCATATCTTTTTGTTTATTGGGCCAATAAAATACCGACTTGGATTGCCCCCTAAACTTTGTTTAGAAAAGGTTATGACATTTTCGTAATAATCTCGAGGTTTGGAGTATTCAATGATACTCAGGTGATGACGAGATCTTATTCATACACTTTTGATTTGTGGACCAACCCTCCTTAGAAGTTTGAGACCCTTGGAGAATTAATTCACCTTAAATAGCAGGGATTGTTTATACCAAGTTGTGATTGCTATAGTTATACTGGCAAGTTAAGTGAATGGTACACTTCAAGAGCGAGCGTGTACTCATCTTATTGCTTCAAGGCTGATTCTAAGTCGACAAAAGTGATCGACTTGTTAATCATTTGGTTATACGTAAAGGGTTGTCCAGTGTATGGGCATAAGACTCTCGGAATCAAGAAAGCCAGGTTAAGAATTTAGGGAATTTAACTAACTTCCTGATCCAAGCAATGTTGTCTTGTCTTTTATAAGGACGTTTGGTCATCAAGCTCTTACCAGTCATAAGGGAAGGATGTCATAAGCGGCAAATTCAGTGCAGGACCAAGTAAGATTTAGATTGGATAGAAGTAAGACTGAGCTATAAGTTCTCATGACCATAAGAAATAATCAGTTTATCGTAACAAACTTGTTAGCGTATTATTGTAAATACACCTTCTTAACCTTGAGACATCGAATTGCAGAGTTATCGGAACAATTAATAAACATTGACGTCTGATCAAAGGTCTCGTTTTAAGCAAGTACTGAAAATTAAAAGAACATCAGGTTTAGTAGCTTGGGATAAATGTGTCACATCGTGAATTTTGAGGATTGGAATCAAGTTTCGCAAGTAAAAATTATAACTAGAGTTTCTTACACTTCAGGGCTCTCAAAGGTAATTTCCAGATAGCATTTTTTTTAATTAAAATTCAAGCCCTCTCCTTGGTAAAAATTTAGTCAAGATCTTTTTACTCTTATAGTTGGTGTATGCACAACCAGAGAGCTTAGGAAGGTGGCTCTTTGGATCTTGTAATATGATGGTATAAACTACTTAGGGCTAAGATGGAGAATCTTACTATGTTCGGATCTCGGGAAAAATAGCAACGATCATCATATACTAAAATGTTGAGGATTAGAGAGTTAAAATAAACGGTTAGTTGTTGTTTCTATCAACTCCCTCTTGAAATTATTAAGATTACATAATGAGATTTATCGATGTAACTTTGGATGACACAACTAAGAAAAGGGTCGTTATGATGAATCCTTTAATTCATAATTTATAGCTTGAGTGAGATGAGACTACTTGGCTTTGAAAGTTTAGCCCATTCGATATTAGGAAATCTAAAGTGAAATTTGACGAATGATATATTGAAGATATATAATTTACGTACAATCCTCCGATCTTAAGAACCAGAATTTACAATTTCTCCAAGAATTATAATCCCAGTTAGGAAGATTCAAGAATAAGGGAGACAAGTTTGATTTCCAGATATAAATGATGAAACCTCTCGAGGATTAATGGGTTTCCATGAGACACCCTTCATGTTGAAATCAATTTGTATCAAATCATGTCATGATAAAAGGGGTTTTACCTTCGTGAGTTATGAACCAAATGGATATGGAAAGTAGATGGGAGTCATTTCACGAACATCTTTTTAAACAGCAGACGTTATGTTCCTCAAGGAAAGCACGAAGGTTATTTAAATTTATTTAACGGGAGGAAGCGTTAACCTCGTGTAACGGTCATAGGACATAAGAGACTCTAGCCCAAGTGTAATCAAAGTTTAAGTTATTATTTTGCAGCTGATAAACCTGACCATGTATCCGCGGAGTCAGAAACGGCTTAGCAGCAGAGACCTCATATGTTAAGGGATAAGGTCTCTTGGTATAGGTGGTGGTGAACACCTACGTGTAAGGGAATCATATAGTGAAGATTCAGAATAGACAATGTCGGTTGGCTAAATAATCACGTCCTGGCCAATCAGTTTATGAGGAGAGTATTATGTAAGCATGGATCGTGAATATAATCTTTTGAAGTTAAGTTGAACTCGAAGGATTCCGGTGCCACCTAGCGCGGCTTGATAGCATAAATAAACACTGTAAGATCTTATGTATTACAGATAGATCCTCCTCCAGGGGGTGTAGTGATTTTGGTAACACCCACATCTGGTTAGATTGTTTTGAATTTTGAAGTGTGGAGCATGTAGAACCCGCGTTGTGATTAATGGCACGATGGTCTGAGCAGCGGGTTAAACCTTCAATTAACCCCTAGTGGGAATATTGCCGACAATCTTAGCAAGGAATGGTAGAAGTGCCATGATAAGTCTTGATAAAGAATGTTGCTTCAGTTTAAGTTCTCTTATAGTAGAGGTCTGAGTTCTTCCGTGGAAGGAGGTTCTGATGTCCCATTATTATAGTTCAATCATGGGCAAGAGGAGCACAGCTGGGTGCCCTTGGACTTCATGCAACAACGTTTCCCGGGACTCATCACCTCAGGTGCAAATTTATCGTCTTTGAAATCCTTTACTCTTATAAGTACTTGCAACCCGTAGACCCGAACCTAAATTTCGAGGATGAAATATTCCTTTTGTTTATTGGGATTTGTAACATCCCCAATCCTTCTAGACCCCTAGTTGGTTTTGGGGCATGGGTGGTGTGCTGAGTGGCCACTAAGGCCCTTGGACCAAGTGGAGTGTGCTAAGTGCACACCAAGGGCACAAAATCAACATAGCCCAATACAACTCCCTTAGGCCAATTGACGCTCAATTGTCCAAATTGACCTCCCCCATACCACCCTAACCACTAAGGAAGACCTTTGCTTTGAGAATTGCAATTGGGTGGGACCCAATTGCAGGAAATTGACCAAACTCAACCTTAGGTCAACATTAACCAAACTAAGTGAATTATGGCTCAATTGACTCCAAATGTTCAAATTAATCTTTCCACCACACTCTAAACACTTTAAGGAACCCATTGGACCAAAAAGCCCCATCATGGTTGGGCCAGTTGACCCTAATTGACCATAGTCAAACTTTACCCAATTTAGGTCAAAATCACACATTATGGCTAAATTGAACCAATTGGAGCCCCACCATGGACCAACCAATATTGGGTGGTGTCAAGGGACCTAAGACCATCAAGTAGGTCCATCCCACTCACCAAGTTGACCAAGTCAAATCAAGAGTCAACCATGGTCAATTAATGCCAAATTAGGTAGCTTAACACCCTTTGACCAAAAGTCAAGCCAAGTGGGCAAGCTCTTTTTCAAGACTCATTAGACCCTAACCAGCTGAATAAGCTAACCCAAGCCATGATCATGACTCATTTCATCAAAAAGGAGGAGAGAGAAGAAAGGGGGGACAAAAAGAGACTTGATAAAGCATGTCCTCCTCCACACTCAAGCCAATCACCCTTGGGGCTTGGGGAAGTCTTGGAGGATTGCTAGGGTGATTGTTGAACACGTCAGGGAAGGGCAGAGCCTCAGGTGGTGGCAGCAAGGGGGAGATTAAGCCAAACCGTTGATCACCCATTTCAAACTCCCATATACAAGCCTCCTCACCTCCTCCCAGCCCTCCCATTAGCTTCAGAAGGAGGAAAGCAGCCGGAATCGACACCTGGAGCAAAGCTTTTGCTGTAGAATCGAGATCGAGAGCGGGATCGCCGGAGCAAGGCATTTCCATGGCCAACCGCCGCCGCCACCACCGCCAAGCTCCACTCTAGGTTCGTTTCTCCTCCTCTCCCTCCATGCTAGCTTCCCATCTCTTTAAATTGAAGGTTTGGGCTCAATTGGGCCGGAATTGAAATCTCAAATGTTGAAATTGTTGAAGTGAAGTGGAAGGGAGTCCGGCCGGACTGAAGGCTGGAGACCGCAGAGACCGCGCAGCCTGCGCTGGTGCTCTGGCGGTTTGGTTCTGCGATCTCTCCCTGCTGTTCTGGCGATCTGCTATGATCGGCCAGTTTGTTTCTTGGTTTGGTCGTTGGTTCTGGAGACCTGTTGCGAGTTCTTCCGGTCTTGTTCTGGGCGGCCTGTTCTTGGTTGTCCGCAGTGACCGGGCGGCTTGTTTGGGCTGTTCTGGCGACTTGGTTCAAGTCGGCCAGATGTTTGTCCCTGCGTTGGCGATCTCAAGAAGGGTGGTCGTTGTGTCCGCGCGGCTTGTGCGTGGGCTGCTGCTGTCTTGCGGACTTGTGCTGGACCTCGTCCAAGTGCTGTGTCCGCGCGGTCTGTCTTATGAGGCCGCTGGCGATCTGATGGGCGGTTATTGTATCCCAGTTTATGCGGTGACGACATCCGTCTATCCGCCTATAAATAGGGGTGCAGGCCCCGTCATTCCTAATAAGAACTGTAAGAACAAGAGCCCGGATTGTTTCTTGCGGACTCAAGTTTGAAGTCGCGCGACTTGGATGTGAGCTAACCGGTTGTTGTTTTCGCAGGTTTGCAGTCAGCCGGTTGCGGTCTCCTTCCTTGGTGATTTCCGACGGCTTGAATAAATAGTTCGTCTGTGGTCTGTCAGCGAACTGGTTTATTGTGTTCTTGTGCTGTTCACAGCGGACTCAGTGATCAGGCGACCTTCAGCGGTTAGGCGGTCTGAGTTGCGGTCTGGCGACAGCTTCAGTTCTTTGTTCCAATAAGCTTCAGTTCGTGCGGTCTGGGATTGCGGTCTGGCAGTGCAACTTGTCTGCTTCTGTTCGCGCGATATCATGTTGTTTCTGCGGTCTGACTGTGCAAGCGGTCTGGGAGTACAGCAGAGCAAGCCGGGCGGCCTGAGCCTTTTTGCAGTCCGTGCGGTCTCTGCTTTGGCAGCCCGCCAGTTTCAGTTTTGGTGTGTTTGTTCTTCTCATCTCCGTGATTCTTATGAATCATGTCTCGCCATGTATACCTCGCATTGTAAAGCAGTTCTGTTTCAAAAAAGATTTCTTGTGTTGCTGTTTTTGGCATTGTGGTTGTTTGGCTACAACTCTTGTTGATACAACTCCTGCTTACTTCTAAACGGTCTTTCAAAGATTTTAACATGGTATCAGAGGAAGGTTTCTGGAGTGGATAAGCAGTGATCAACTAGTGCTGTCATCGTCTTTGTGAATAAGAGACCACATAGATTGCCATGGAAGGTGGATACGCAAGAGGTCTTGGTATTGAACTCCTCACATCGACTAACTTTAAAAAGTGGAAGTCGTGTATGGAGAGTTACATGCTTGGCTAGGATCTATGGGAGATAGTTGGAGGAGAAGACACACAAGAGGTGTTTCTAGCAGGAGATAATATGGCAGAGGTGAGACTTTGGAGGAGGACGAATGCTAAGGCAAAGTTCACTCTCAAAAGGGCTATCTCACCGGAGTTGTTTAATCACATCATCGGATGTAAATCTGCTGCTGAGATTTGGACATCCTTGGATGGATTGTTCAATAAGAAGAATGTAGCGAGGCTACAGTATCTTGAAAACGAGTTGGCGAAAGCCTCTCAAGGTGACCTTTCTGTTTCTACCTTCTTCCTCAAGATGAAGAACCTCACGGCAGAGATTTCTGCATTGGACCCTGATGAGCCAATCTCTGAGGCAAAACTGAAGAGGCATATCATCCGCGGGTTGCGGAAGGAGTATCTTTCCTTTGTGACTTCAGTTCAGGGTTGGGCAAATCAACCGTCGTTGTTGGAGCTGGAGAACCTTCTTGCTTCGCAAGAAACTTTAGCAAGACAGATGGCGGGGGTTTCTATCTCCAAGGGAGAAAGTGATGTGATGTTCTCTGGGAAGAAAAAAGAAATGGGAGAAGAAGAAGCCGGGTCATGATGGACCCTCCACTTCAGGTCAGAAAGATAAGGGCTATGCTCCTAAGTCTGATGGGAAGAAGAAAGGAGAGGGACCGAGGTTCTTTAGATGTAATAAGACCGGGCACTTCAAGAAAGATTGTCGGGTGAATCTTCAGCCGGGACATGCAGTGGAGAAGGAGATGCCAAAATCTGGTGAAGTTGGATGGGGAGGAGCCTTTGCGTCTAATATAACGGCGATGCCCGTTAAGGCCTTGGCTTCCATCAACTATGATGAGGACTGGATTGTTGATTCAGGGTGTGGGCATCACCTCACCGGGGATGGATCAAAGTTCTCTTCTTTGGCGCCTTACTCAGGTAACAATGCTATCATTACGGCTGATAATTCTATTCATCCAGTAGAGCACGAAGGAGTCCTCTCTCTGAGCAGTGATAAGGGTCCACTCACATTGAGGAGTGTTTATCGCGTGCCTGGTATGAAGAAAAATCTCTTCTCTGTGACCAATGCGGTCGATGCCGGTTATCACGTTCTGTTTGGCCCAACAGAAGTGAAGTTTCTCGAAACTCAACCGGAGATAAAGGGAGATGTTGTTCACGTCGGCAAGCGGGTGAAGGAATTGTTCGTTTTATCGACAAGTACCTATGTTGATAAGATGAGGACCAATGATGGTGTGGCCATCTGGCATGAAAGGTTGGGGCATGTAGGCATGGACAAATTGAAGGATATGGCGGTAAGGGGCCTTGTCAATGGCTTGCCTAGCTTGTCCTCCTATGGAGACGGTCATGTCTGCGAAGGATGTCAGTTTGGTAAGTCTCATCGACTTCCATTTGACAAATCGCAAACAAGGTGAAAAGTGTCGTTGGAGTGCATCCACGGTGATTTGATGGGACCGACTGCCACCCCAAGCCTTGGAGGCAACAGATACATGTTGGTGTTGATTGACGATTACACCAGATATGTCTGGGTGTATTTTCTGAAAGAGAAGTCGGAAGCATTTGTGAAGTTTGTGGAGTTCAAGGAGTTGGTTGAAGGCCGGCTAGGCCTGCGGGTTAAAAAACTTAGAACTGACAATGGTGGGGAGTTCACCTCTGGTGAGTTCTCAAGTTTTTGCAGGAAGCATGGCATCAGAAGAGAGATTACTTGTGCCCATACTCCACAACAGAACGGCGTTGCCGAGAGGAAGATCTGTCATCTGACGGAAACTTGCAAATGTTGGCTTCATGCTAAGAGTATCCCAAAGTCCTTTTGGGCGGAGGGAATGTCTTGTGCAGCTTATGTCATCAATAGGTTTCCTTTAAGTCCTATCAATATGAAGACCCCTCACGAATTGATGTTCAAGGAGAAGCCGAGTGTTGCACACCTTCGGGTGTTTGGGTCAACCTGCTATGTGCATATTCCTGATGCTCTTCGGACAAAGCTAGATGCGAAAGCAAGGAAGCTAGTCTTTGTTGGGTATGATGAGCGGAAGAATGGATGGAGATGCATGGATCCTGAGACACGGAGGTCAATTGTTTCTCGGGATGTGGTGTTCGATGAAGTGACTTCCTATAAGGGGAGTTCAGGAGTTGAGCTACCGGAGGGCAGGGCTGATGCAGAAGGAAAAGCTGCGGGAAGTCTTCAAGTGGAGTTGCCTGTTTCACCAAGAGCTCCAGCTGTGTCAAGCTCTGAGATGGAGGCTTCAGGTTCTGGAAGCAGGGGGAGCGATGCTCCAAGTTCGTCTGGAAGAGGAGCTTGCACAGAAGAAGTAGCTGAGGAGGTGGTTAGTCAGGAGCAACCTCTTAGGAGGTCGAAAAGGACTATTCAACCACCAGATCGATACACAGGAGGGAACATGGTGAACTTTGTTTCATGTTTCTTTGCTGGTCCCCTGGATGAGAGGGAGCCGTCAAGCTTTGAGAAGGCCAGAGGCGTGAAGGAGTGGGACATTGCTATGGAAGAAGAGATGGCAGCTCTCGAGAAGAATGAGACCTGGTCTCTGGTGCCCAAGCCTAAGGGCACCACTCCTGTCACTTGCAAGTGGGTCTTCAAGCTGAAGAAGAAAGCTAACGGCAGTATCGAGTGGTACAAGGCTTGCATTGTAGCTCGCGGGTTCTCACAGCAGTACGGAGAAGATTATGATGAGACGTTCAGTCCAATGGCAAAGATGACTTCGGTTCGATTTGTTATTGCCTTGGAAGCTTCAAGTGGTTGGGAGATTTGGCAACTCGACGTGAAGAATGCCTTCTGATACGGCGAGAATGACAAGGATATCTTCATGATCCAACCGCAAGGCTTCATCTCGAAGGAGTATCCAGACTACGTCTTGAAGAAGGCCCTGTATGGGTTGAAGTAAGCGCCTCGAGCATGGTACGGGAAGATTGCAGAGTATCTCTTATTCTGCGGATTCGTTGCTTCAGACTCTGATTCTATCTCGTTCATCAATAAGGAGGGGGTGCTTCGGGTGATTGTGCTGTTGTATGTGGATGACATGATTGTCACCGGGAACTCGAAGGAAGCTGTTGCAAGACTCAGGGCTGAGCTTGCGATCAGATTCGAGATGAAGGATCTGGGGGAGGTCCACCATTTCCTTGGACTCGAGGTGCAGAGGAGGGAGAGCGGAGTGCTCATTTCTCAGGCTGACTATGCAGAGCGGATTGTTCAGCGATTCGGCATGGAGGAAGGGAAGAGCAGCTCTATACCTCTTGAGCAACATCATAAACTTCGGAAGGATGAGGGGAGAGTTTTATCTGAACCGTTGGTTTTCCGAGCTCTTGTTGGGAGTTTGATCTACTTGACGATCACAAGACCAGATATTGCTTATGCAGTTGGCAAGGTGAGTCGGTACATGGCGGAACCACGGAAACCTCATCTTCTGGCGGCAAAAGGCATCTTGAAGTATGTGAAGTCGACCTCTGATTTGGGTCTTCTATATAGGAGAGGGTCAAGCTTAGAGTTGCATGGTTTCATGGATGTTGATTATGGGGGAGACGTGGATGATCGGAGATCAACGTCTGGTTATGTCTTTATGACGGGCCCCACAGCTATCTCTTGGTGCAGCAAGAAGCAAGACTCGGTGTTTGTATCTACCATGGAAGCGGAGTACAAGGCTTCGGCTTTGGCAGCTCAGGAAGCCATTTGGCTCAGGAGGTTGGTGGAGGAAGTTCATCAGGAGGTTCGAGGTCCCACCTTGCTACGCGGGACAATGAGAGTGCTCTCAAGCTGGTTAACAATCTAGTTTATCACGCGAGGACCAAATATATAGAGATTGAGCACCATTTCATTCGTGAAAAGGTGTTGGGAGGATCTCTTATGGTCGAGCATGTTCGGAGTGCGAACAATGTCGCAGACATCTTCACAAAGCCGCTGGTGAAGGGACCGTTTACACGGTTAAGGGAGTTGCTCGGGCTAGTTTCCACTTCCCACTTCAAGGGGGAGTGTTGAAATTGTTGAAGTGAAGTGGAAGGGAGTCCGGCCGGACTGAAGGCTGAAGACCGCAGAGACCGCGCGGCCTGCGCTGGTGCTCTGGCGGTTTGGTTCTGCGATCTCTCCCTGCTATTCTGGCGATCTACTATGATCGGCAAGTTTGTTTCTTGGTTTGGTCGTTGGTTCTGGCGACCTGTTGCGAGTTCTTCCGGTCTTGTTCTGGGCGGCCTGTTCTTGGTTGTCCGCAGTGACCGGGCGGCTTGTTTGGGCTGTTCTGGCGACTTAGTTCAAGTCGGCCAGATGTTTGTCCCTGCGTTGGCGATCTCAGTAAGGGTGGTCGCTATGTCCGCGCGGCTTGTGCGCGGACTGCTGCTGTCTTGCAGACTTGTGCTGGATCTCTGTGAAAATTTCTCAGACCTTGTGAGAGCAAGCTGGAATAACAACTAGAGATACAAGCCAAAGCAACCAGAAACAATCTTAGGCAAACAACCGATCTTTATTGATAGCAAACTTCAATTACAGGGCAAGACATGCTTGACGAGACTTGATTTCGTCAGCACAAAACTCCAAAGAGAAGTACTGAAAAAACTGATAACTGGAGACTGCCCAACCCGCGCGACCTCCCCTGCGATCTCTGATAGTTGCTAGACCGCAACTCTCTGCCGACCACAGAACACCACCAGACCGCTGCACAGACCACTCCCTTCTTCCGACCTCCTGATTCTCCCGAACTCCAGCACCACAACTCCAAGCCGCAGACCGCCCGAACACTTTCAGAGGAAGAGGTGATCGCTGCTGCGCGCCCACACTATCCGCAGAAGCTGCACAAGAAGAGTTCAATCAGAGACCGCCCGGTCAGAAATAAACAGACTGCAAGAACAAGAGCGAACTCAGCTTACACTTGGTGTGTCTAATTGCTGCTACAGTGGCCTCCTATTTATAGGCGTGGGACCTGATCCAGTCACCACCCTATGAGATAGGATCACCACCCCCCCCCCCCCAGACCGCGCGACCAGACCGGTCAACCCGCGCGATCAGCAACAGAACTCCTGCTTCATTTTGGTGAACACGCCAGCTTCAACATCGACAATGAGAGACCGCCACTCTCACAGCAGACCGCGACTCCACAAGGAGCTCGCCAGACCTCCCGAAGCTATTCACCACCTGTGTTCGCACGAGACCGCGAACACAGCCAGTTCGCCATCAGATCGCGAACTCCTGTCCGCATGCTGATCTCCTCCTGAGACCGCCAACAGCAACCAGCTCGCATACCAGTCTCCTCCTGAGACCGCGAACTGAGACCGCGCGACTAAGACCCTGAGTCCGCGAATACCACCAGAAATCCCGGTTAGCTACCAGACCGCATTCCGGAGAGAACCTGGATCAAACTGTGCGGTCACACCAGACCGCCACAGCCTTGAAGAGGACAGCATGCCACGCGGTCACGCACAGACCGCGCGGCTCCACCTTCAGCAGACTTTGGACAAGACCAGCGGTCAACCCGAGAGACCGCAGCTAGGCTTAGGTCAGCCAGACCGCAGGTGCAGACCGCCAGGTCGTGCGGTCACATCAGACCGCCCGACCTCCTCCCAGACCGCCCAGGTCCAAAAGCCTCCTTCACTTCCACTTCAACAATTTCAACAATCTCGTCTAAGTGCTGTGTCCGCGCGGTCTGTCTTATGAGGCCGCTAGTGATCTGATGGGCGGTTATTGTATCTCGGTTTGTGCGGTGACGACATCCGTCTATCCGCCTATAAATAGGGGGCAGGGCCCGTCATTTCTAACAAGAACTGTAAGAACAAGAGCCCGGATTTTTTCTTGCGGACTCAAGTTTGAAGTCGCTCGACTTGGATGTGAGCTAACCGGTTGTTGTGTTCGCAGGTTTGCGGTCAGCAGGTTGCGGTCTCCTTCCTTGGTGATTTCCGGCGGCTTGAATAAATAGTTCGTCTGCGGTCTGTCAGCGAACTGGTTTATTGTGTTCTTGTGCTGTTCGCAGCGGACTCAGTGATCAGGCGACCTTCAGCGGTTAGGCGGTCTGAGTTACGGTCTGGCGACAGCTTCAGTTCTTTGTTCCAATAAGCTTCAGTTCGTGCGGTCTGGGATTGCAGTCTGGTAGTGCAACTTGTCTGCTTCTGTTCGCGCGATCTCAAGTTGTTTCTGCGGTCTGACTGTGCAAGCGGTCTGGGAGTACAGCAGAGCAAGCCGGACGGCCTGAGCCTTTTTGCAGTCCGTGCATTCTCTGCTTTGGCAGACCGCCAGTTTCAGTTTTGGTGTGTTTGTTCTTCTCATCTCCGTGATTCTTATGAATCATGTCTCGCCATATATACCTCACATTGTAAAGCATTTCTGTTTCAATAAAGATTTCTTGTGTTGCTGTTTTTGGCATTGTGGTTGTTTGGCTATAACTTCTGTTGATACAACTCATGCTTACTCCTAAACGGTTTTTCAAAAATTTTAACATCAAAACCATGGAAAATGGCGAGTTTCGTCCAAGCTAGGATCGCCGGAAAACGGCCCCTCTGGCCGCCATGTCGCCGGGAAGCTGTAGCCCCGACCACCACGAAGGTGGTGGAGGTGGTGGCCGGCCGTGGTGGCCACCAGTTGGCCGGGAAAGGGAGGAGCAAGTTGGCCCAGCTCCGGCTGATCTCAGCCGTTGGCTGAAGGATGAAGATGAATGGGGAGGGTCCGATCTGCTTCAAGATCTGTGCAGAGCTCGAATTTTCTTTATAATTTAATTCAAAGTACTTGATTTTCTGCCTTATTTATTCAGTCCACTTTAAATATAAATTAGGGCCTCTTAATGGCTGAACCAGAAAAAGTGCCCAGCATAAAAGTTATAGGCCTTGGTCTTAACTTTCATTTGGCTTTGAGTTTAGGTCATTTGGTGACCCACAACTCCCTAGGGAGCTGTTTTACTAGGACTGGTCCTACACTAGGTCAGTCCATTAGAAAAATTACTTAGGTCAAACCCTTCAAGCTTTGGAGCTGTGCTTTTAACAATGGGTTGGTATACCCTAGGGGCACCCCCTACCAAAGGGACAGCCCTTGGTGGACACTTTTACCTAGGGTTTTTGTGGTAGTTAGAATATTTAAATTAAGTTGATTTTTGGAGCATATAATGTCCAAATGACACCAAACTGTGGTGGCATGCTCTTTTGTGCATGAGTAGTGCCTACCTAAAATTTCACTCCATTTAGAGTTGATTTGATATGAAAAATGGGAAACCCTAATGAGGGCCTTTAAGGGGCATATTAGGGTTAAAGTCATTTTGGGGAGTTGAGTGTGTTAGCCTCCTACCATCATGATGGATATGTAGGTATGGATATACAAAAGCTTGTGACACACCCTATTGGCCCATTTGGAGCCACTAGGGTGGTGTGACCTAAAACCCTAAGTGGTAAACCCTTAAGGGTGCAAGTGAGATTTGTGAAGGACATAGGACCAAATGTTCAAGCCTTGGCTCAAAACTTTGTAGTTATGTTTGTAAGGGCATAAAGTGTCTTAGATAATTTAATGGGAATTTTTAGAGGCATTTAAGTAATTTTTCCTCTTTATAAATGAAATTACCACCTTTTCCTTAATAAATTAAAATGCAAGGTCATATGACCTTATATAACTTTGATATACTATCAGTGGCTGTATTAGGGTGAAATAAGATTATGGTAAGTTTGTTATGAGTTATGGAAGCATTATTCCTTGTATAGGAAGTTTTAAGTACTTGCTAGCTTAAGGGGATTTAATCTTTTAAAATATCAAATCATGGGGCAATGATGTGATACTTGGTTATCTGTAGTTTTGTGTTAATATATGTCCATGACAATAGTTTGGAAGCTTGTAGATTTATATTTCTTGTACCTCATGTAGAAATTGATAATTGCCACCTTTGGATGTTTAATCATTTTAAAATATCAAATCACATGGTAATGACACAATAATTTGGCAGAGGACTCTAGGTCCCCATATGGACACTTGGTAATTTCTGTAGAATTTTCAGAAGTGAAATACTATTTTTCCTAATTATAGTGGCATTTTGGTAATTACACAATTATGATGATATAGTAGGCCAAATGACATCCTAGGGTCATAATACTTAGTTAGCCGCCTTGATATGAGATATTACCTTACTGATAATTTTCATGTAGCATGAGGAATCATTTTGAGGGTAGTTCATGTGTGATTTGACTTAAGGCCTTAACTACTTTAAATTATATTAAATAACAATTTGATATGGAAAATTATGAAATTTGGAACATACCTTACTAAGGTCAGTGGGATCCTAGGATAATTATTTGAGACCTTGGTGATGAGTTTTAGAAGGGTTCCCTTATGGGGTTGATGGATAGTTCAACTTAGAGGTCTGCGTTTAGTAAAAATAGAATTTTGAGTTTTAGACAATTCAGACCCCTAAATAGTGTTTAGGAGTTATATACAATCAGTAAATGAATTATAGCACACCATGATTCAAGGAGGGTCAATCCTAGGGTTAGTTGTGAGGTTGTGCTAGGGTTAATGTAGAAGGAAAGGAGGTACGTCCAACCCAATTGGGTCGGACGGCGTTGAGCTAAGTCACTTTAACTGTATGAAATGATGAGGGGTGAACCAAATGTTAAACACCAACTAAAGTAATTGTCTTGAGGAGGATTGTGGGGTTGAGCCCATTGATCTGTAGTACCGTTAGGGGCCCCTTACGGAGTACACCGCGGGAAGTCCAAGATTCATCCTAAATATATCGCTAACTAAATTGTAGGCAAGATTAGCCTAATTAGATCTGCAAACTAGTATGGATCTCCTCTGGGAAGGAGATGGGTTGGATGAGCTTGTGTGTTAGACCCTGAGCCGGAAGCTCGGGTGGGCTTGTTAACACCTGTTTCTTATGCAAATAGTGGCGAGTCTTCGGTACTAGGCCAGTCGTGTCAGCGACGGTAGTACGTTGACTCAGGTGAGGGTGAGGTTTAGAGGGCCGGTAAGTTTGAGTACCGCGGTCTGGAGGACAATCCCTAATAACCCACCCCGACCTTAAAGTCTGGTGGATTCCAGCAAGAGTACACAGGAGCTCCGCTGTTGTGTTCTTAGCGTTGAGGCGTACATGAGGTCTAGGCTTGGTAGTGACCATACCCGCCTAGGATGTGGAGTGCCCGATCCACTGCCACCGTGAGCCACGACAGTCGGTACCCGAAAGGTTGGCTTCCTTTCAAACAAATTGGGAACTATATAGGTCTGTGCGCATGTAGTCGTGTGGGTGAGTTGCATTGCATGGCTGCATAATACACATCATAAACATAGCATAACATAACGCACATCTGCATACCCCATCATATAAATTAGTATGGGCTCTTTTATATGATGGGTTACCTGGACATCTTAACTTATATGTCGTATGGGCGTTCATATAAGTTAAGGTACGAATCTGTGATGGTAGTTTAGTTTTACTTACTGCACTGCCTTTACTTACTTATTGTTCACTATATTGCCTCTACTTGTTTACTATTTACCGCACATACTTACATGCTCTTTACCTTTACCTTGTTACTGCTAGCTCTACTGATTATATTTAGGTACTGCTAGTTAGTGCCACGTCACTCTTCTTGTTTACCCCTTGTTTGTCCTCCGCTTCTTCCTCTCACTCGGTGCCTAGGAGTCGTGGGGGGAGGCGAGGACAAAATGACTTAGTCTTTATGAATAACGGTCGGTGTGACCGCAGGAGTCCGAGGAGACGGAGTTGTCCCGCGCGCAGCAGGACGAGATAGCAGGGCCTGAGCAGCGGATGCAATGTACTACCACGACGCCACAGGTTGATGACTAGATAGTTAGACTTCCGCATTTTGAGAGTTTTGTTGTAGTTTCCGCATGTTGTAGAGAGAGAGAGAGTACATTTTATTGGATATGTATTGGGCTTAAGCCCTTTATGCTTATACTTCTCTTTGGACTTTCTGTTTTTCATTATATATGATGTTGTGATATTGTGGACATGCCTTCATTCTGTATTTCCGTTTATGGCATATTTTACTTATGTTCGTATAGCCGGCAGAGTTGGTGCTGAGTGGTGTTAGCCAACCCGGGTGTTGGTGACACCGCAAGGCAGCGATTCTGGGCGAAGATCCACCTCAACCGTGCGATACGGGAGAGGTTCGAGTTTTCAAGTACCCGAGCGGGTTTTGGAAAAAGTGATCTTATAAGAATGATTGGGCTCAAATATGCCCACAAAGAAAATGTTTACATGAGAATCCTGAGCCAAGTGCTCTTCCACCACTATCCTAGTGTGTGCAAATCCAAGGGAGTGCCCATTCCTACAGGAAAAAGGCTGAACATAGGAATCTTTTCTAAATGGATCGGGCAGATCCTAAAGCCTGGTCAGGTTGCATCTTCTCCTCCTCCTTCCCCAACTCCACAGAACACTGTACCAGATCCCCCAAGGGATGTCATTCCAGAACAGGAACCTACTACAACATCACAAGAAGATATTCCAGATGATACTATAGTCCCAAAGCCAACACCTCAATCTCCCATCCACCAACAACCACAACAACAACCATCCATACCACTTCCAAATAACCCATCTGTTCCATCTCCACCACCAACCTATATTTCTCTAGAAACCTACCAAATCCTTTCCCTTGCCTACCAGGATCCTTCTAATCAGAATGAGAACCTCACACATCCACCTCCACCTACCTTAATCTCCCATCCTACACCTTCCTTTGACATTGAGCAAACAATATCCAAAGTTGTAGGGATGGCTTCAAGCACCTTTGCAGACCTACTGGAGATCCAAGCCAAAAGGTATGAAAAGAAGTACTCACAGATGGAGTCTGGATTACTAGATTCAAAGAGGTCTCTTCAAGGTCTCAAAGAATTCATGTCTTCCTCCTTAGTAACAAATGATTTCTTAACCTCTCTTGCCAGCAAGGTTAAGAAGGGGGAGAAAATCCAGGAGGAGGAAGGACCTACTCTAGAGATGAGTGTCCATGACAAGGGGAATGATGTTGAAGCCCCTGATAAAATTACTATATTCCAAAATGTTCAGTGGGAGCCTGCTGATCATGGGGAGCTGGTTGAAAAAGATATAGAAGAGGTACATCAATACCCAACAAATGTCCAGGGGAGTCTCAAGTAGAATCTCTAGAGAATCAAGGGGAACTAGCTACAGAAACTCAGCGGGAGCTTTCTAGAACACCGCAAGAACCAGCCCAAGAGCAAGCTGGAGCAATGATTGTTGTAGGTATAGCAGTGGTCCAGGGGGAGCTCCATGATGATCATTTGCTGAAAGATGTGGCCAAGATTGCCAAGGAAGCAGTTCATAGTGCTTAGCTGAATGCACAGATTCAGGTGGAGCTTCCCAAGGACAATGTTGCTGAAGAAGATGATGAGCCTCTGAACTTTGCTCAAAGGAAGATAATTCCAAAGGTGTTTTCAAGAAAAAGGAAAACTCCTGAGAATGAGCAATGAAACTCAGGTAAATTTGTTATACTGTCTAAAGTGAAACAAAAAGGGAAGGTGGTGTGTTGAACATTAAAATACACTTGACAATGTATATAATATTTTGTGATCTCAGTCTGTCATATTGTTATTGTCTATGTTGCCTTGTATATATATATCTGTTTATGCAAAAGAATATGTAAAATCACTTTAACAAAATCTGTAAAATTTGTTAAGATAAATAGGGGGAGATTGTTGGGAAAACCCCTTGTGATTTAACTTAACAAATTACTTATAAGTGATTTTACCTTCTAGGCTTATTACCCACATTGTATAGTAAGGATAATTTGGTTATTAGATGTCTTAGGATATCACACAAAACTTGGAGTGTCATGACCAGAGCAAGACAAGCATAAATTGGGTTGAGTTAACAATTGCGTTGAATATTGTTCGACGCAACTTCGACTTCATGTCGACATAACTTAGACTAGAAGTCCAAGCAACTCTACCTTTCTATCAAAGTAGATCAAGTCGATGCTACGTCAAAAGGATATCAATGTAGATGAAATGAGCATGTCGAAGTATCATTAGAAGTCGACGCAGCTTCGACTTCAACTCAACGCAAAAGGAAGAATCTGTCGAAGACATATGAAGTCGACTACAACTCGACGCAGATGATGAAGTTCAAAGTCAAGCCTTCAACTCGACGGTTACATTGATAAGTACTCGACGCAACGTCGACATCAGGGTTCAATCAGAGCAAAAAGTTATTCGAAGCTGCTCTTACAAGAACTCGTAGGTGCATCGATAAGAAGAGAAAATGAAGTCAACGCAACGTCGAATACAGTCTGAAAAGGAAACCTTTTCATCTATTTCTTTTGCACTCTCTCTGAGGGCCCACAACACTAAAGACCGTTCTACAGCGACTTCTATATTGACTAGAAAGGATATGAGCATTCAAGAAGACAGAAAAAGCTTTCTTAGAAAGGATTCAAACAGTTGGCAGACGGGTCATGACCAAAAGAAGGATGAGAGATTAATTGTACAAGCCAATACCTTTTCAGGACAACCCAAAAGAGGAAAGGAATTCAAATTAAATCATGGACAATAAATAAGAATAGCAGTGAGAAAAATGGTAGAGCATTCATCACAATTGTCTGTTGATGCGTGTTCAGCAAGTGCACCGGTCGCACAAGTAATAAAGTTGGGAGTACGTCCCCAAATATCGTCTCTCAAGGAATGCAGGTTCTGGTGAACGGAATGCGTGGTGAGTCGATTGTTACGACGAGTAAAAGAGAGTAAAAACAAGGGCGTTGTGATTGGTGTCCTAAGTTACTACACAGAAATGAGATGCGGGTCAAAATTCCGCTTCGCAAGGCGGGATGGATGCAACGGCCGCGATGCCGTGCTTCAGAAGGCGCATGGATGGAAAGTAACTGTGACGATTGAGGGTCGCACACACCTCTTCGCAAAGTGGGGGTGAGTGCAGCGGCCGCGATGCTGCGCTTCGGTAAGCGGGTGAAATGGCCACAGTGCGGGGTTTTGTGAGGGTCGTATTCACCTCTTCGCCAAAGTCACCACTAGCAATTGCTAGATGGCTAGCTGGAATGTGTGTGTGGAAGTGGAGCGGGGGCGGAGCGCATTACAGCAAACCATCAAGCGAAAGATAAAACAAGAGTATATTTCATTCATAGACAAATAGAAATCACACTAGTTCAATACGAAAGTTAAGCATACATTTCCAAAAGAGAGAGGGTAGAGGAAACCACGAGATGAGAAGCCTCGTCGTAGATCTTGGTCGGAATGGGGGGTTGTCAAGCCTCCTCCGAGCTCAGCCCTTGGTTTCTTCCGGGGTTCAGAGGCTGTCACTACCTCCAACCATCATCCGTCTTCTTCTCAGAGCTGGGTCTATTCCCCTTGACCCAAAAGGAGATGCTGCAACTTGAAATGCTTGTTGTAGATGGCGGGGAAAGCTTCCGGAACCCTTGTTGGAGCTTAGGATCGATGGAAGAAGCTTTCCCAAGGAAGGAGATGGATGGATGGAGCTTGGAGAGGGAAAACGGCGGAGCTTGCGGAAGAATTTGCGCCCAAAACAGTGATGTCCGACCTAAAATCGCGGGCTGCGTATTTATAGAAAACAAGGCGCACGAGCAGTGGCGCATGACCAGTGTCGTGCGCAATGGAAGTTGGTGGTCGTGCGCGCTGTGCTAGAAAACCTGCAAGACAAAACTGCAGAAAATAATTGATGAGTAATTTATTTACTCATCTCTTAGTTTAGGTTTATTATGTTTTTTATATAAAATTATGTTATTTTTAGGAATTTTATCATATAAATCCTTCCATTGTTATTTCATAAGCTAACTTAAGTTTGTTTTGTGTTTTCAGGTTTTCTGGGCTGTTTCGAGCAAAAAGTTAAAATTACACGCCCCAGGTCACGGGCGTGACCATGGGCGTGTAACCTACGAAATACTCCAGACCTGCTTTTGCCACTCCGGGGACGCTCCGTGAAGTTTTCGCCAAGTACACGCCCCAGGTCACGGGCGTGACCAAGGGCGTGACCCAATGTCACGGCCACGACCCGCCACAAGCATCCGGAGCACGCCGCCACGTCAATTAAAATTACACGCCCTCGGTCACGGGCGTGACCAAGGGCGTGACATCCAGCACACGGGCGTGACTTTTCCCGCGCCAATTTCCCGCCGAAGCTTCCCGCCAGCAGCACTTAATTGAGATTACACGCCCTAGGTCACGGGCGTGACCTAGGGAGTGACACGTCCGTAACGTCTGCATTGAAGCCAGATGGCGCCTTCTCCGCTCACAGCAAATCACGCCCCTTACACGCCCTTGGTCACGGGCGTGACCAAGGGCGTGTAACACCAAAAATTCAGCTATTTAAAGGGAGCTTTTCCAGATGTTTGGGGACGAAAGTTTTGGAGTTCTAGCCTATTTTCTTGCACTAATTTTTAATCTTGTATGCCCTTTTCTTCTTGCACTTTCATTTCAAAAGCTTGTAACTTTAAATTTTCTAGTTGTAATTTCTTTTGCTAAGTAATAAAATAGTTCTTTCCCTCTTACTTGTCTTCTTATTTTCATTATGCACTTCTTCCATTTCATCATTTCCTCCATCTCTATGAGTAGCTAAATTCTATTAGTACTCAACCTTGAATCACCTCGGGAAAATAAAATATAAAAAAAGAACAACTTCTAAATCTCTCATGAAAATACTTGACCGTGGAGGTTCCCGATTTATGAACGCACCTCTCTCGAGGATACGCTCAACTGAGTTTAGTTGATCAACGAACTTTCGTTCTAGAATCAAGATCTAAAACTCGCCTTATCGTAGTTTGACTCCAATCCGGGAGAATTATGTCATCCTCGCTTGAGGGATGCATTCAACTCTCTTATTCTTGAAATGATCGATTCGAATCGAAACCTCTCGGTTATAAGATTGCGAAAACAAAGATGAGAATTATATATCGATAATATAATCTCAATCCAAAAATAGTTCAAGAATAAATCAAGATTATTCTCCGGAAGAAAGAGAAGCTAAAATTTAGATCAAGAATTATATTTCCCTTGGATCATCTCGGCCGAGTACTAATATAATTTAGTTACTCATAGAGATGGAGGAAATGATAAAATGGAAGAAGTGCATAATGAAAATAAGAAGACAAGTAAGAGGGAAAGAACTATTTTATTACTTAGCAAAAGAAATTACAACTAGAAAATTTAGAGTTACAAGCTTTTGAAATGAAAGTGCAAGAAGAAAAGGGCATACAAGATTAAAAATTAGTGCAAGAAAATAGGCTAGAACTCCAAAACTTTCGTCCCCAAACATCTGGAAAAGCTCCATTTAAATAGCTGAATTTTTGGTGTTACACGCCCTTGGTCACGCCCGTGACCAAGGGCGTGTAAGGGGCGTGATTTGCTGTGAGCGGAGAAGGTGCCGTCTGGCTTCAATGCAGGCGTTACGGACGTGTCATGCCCTAGGTCACGCCCGTGACCTAGGGCATGTAATCTCAATTAAGTGTTGCTGGCAGGAAGCTTCGGCGGGAAATTGGCGCGGGAAAAGTCACGCCCGTGTGCTGGATGTCACGCCGTTGGTCACGCCTGTGACCGAGGGCGTGTAATTTTAATTGACATGGCGGCGTGCTCCGGATGCTTGTGGCGGGTCGTGGCCGTGACATTGGGTCACGCCCTTGGTCACGCCCGTGACCTGGGGCGTGTACTTGGCGAAAACTTCACGGAGCGTCCCCGGAGTGGCAGAAGAAGGTCTGGAGTATTTCGTAGGTTACACGCCCATGGTCACGCCCGTGACCTGGGGCGTGTAATTTTAACTCTTTGCTCGAAACAGCCCAGAAAACCTGAAAACACAAAACAAACTTAAGTTAGCTTATGAAATAACAATGGAAGGATTTATATGATAAAATTCCTAAAAATAACATAATTTTATATAAAAACATAATAAACCTAAACTAAAAGATGAGTAAATAAATTACTCATCAATAATAAAGCGCGCGATCGAACGCACGACCGTGCGTAACAACGCACGACCAAATTCAAAAAGCAACTTTGGGCTGCAACTGAACGCGCACGATCAGTGGCGCACGATCAGTGGTCGTGCGCAGTATAACTAGTGATCGTGCGCAGTGTTCCTGTACAGATTTGTACCGGGAACACCTGCACGATATAAACCAGCTGGGAATACACCTCCAGCACCGAATAAACATAGGAAAACTATTGGGGAGCACCATGTGCTTACCCCCAATAACAAGGAGCGCAATTGCACACCGAAACGGGCCTAAGAGTGCACCTAGCAAGGAATAACAAATATGATCGTAAACATGCCTAAAGTGTGGTGCATTGACTAGAAAATTGGCCTAGATGAGTCCATAAATGTGTATATAAATGGGACTCATCACACCCCCAGACTTAACCATTTGCACGTCTCGGGCAAATTACTCTGCTCTCCTATCGGAACATTTGGATATTAGAGTATGATTGAGTGGTGGAGACTCATGCGAAGTCGCATGCTCACGGGCGTAGAAATACATTAGAATAGAATTTAATTCAAGATTATATCTAATTATTTCTAAAATAGTAATTTGAAATTTAATTTACTTGGATGGTGAATCCTGGTGAATCTTTCGGTCGCGCATCAGGGAAAATAGCGTGACTAATGAGTAGAGTATTACTCGAATCAAAGCTTGGGACAATCTCCTAAGAAATCCATCAAAGTCGGTGTCCATAGGCTTGCACGTTCGCACTCTCTCTTCTGCATGAGTTGACTCGTATCTAAAATCAATAGGACTTATAGGTTAAGATTTGGCTTAGGCTGAGTTTAGGTTAGATAAGTAGAAGGACGATAGGAATCGCCCTCAACATAACCTGCACTCAAGAGAATAAGAATCACCAAGACAACATTTTCAAGAACTACACAACACCCCCAGACTACAACTGAACACTAGGTGTGTGCTGAGCCAATCATACTTTTTGCCTTTGTCGAGAGAATGTAATTGAAAGTTCTTTTTCAACTTTTTCTTTTTTTCTTTTTCTATTTTTCTTTCTCGACAGAATTTATTTTGTAGGCATAATAAAAACTTCTCCTTCAGCTTTTTCAAAGCTAACATACAACACGAAGATTGCACCAAACAAGATAGATATATAAATTTCTTTCAGCTCACTTGTTGGTGCGCGAATGGGCATGGTCGTATGGCTTTGGTGACATTTAAGTGGAGCTAAACAAAGAGGAAATGTAGGCTCAAGTGGGCTTGCAAAGGTGATTACATTGGCAAGGATTTCAAAAGCACAAACGGATCATGAAATGGCCTATATCACACTTTATAACGAGTACTTCAACGCAATCGTTTCAAGAGTCGCCTAGTGCAAGTTCTAGCCACCGAGAAAGGTTGTCCTTCCTTCCGGCCCTAGTAATAAGCTACTACTAGTCTAGCTACACTCGACATTATGCTACCATTGGATTCACCGGATTCACCACTAAAGTAAAATAGATTGCAGCTACTATAATAGAAATAATTAAATTATAACTCTGAATTTTATTCTACTCTAATTGAATTTCTAGGCGTGACGGGAGCACTTGACTAGAGCACTACTCGAGTCAACATTTTTCTCTACTCCTCACTCATACGCTAACAATCCAATTCTTACGAGCGGGGATCCTCACAGCGATACCCGATATGCACGCGTGATTAAGTGGGCGTGAACTAGGTGCAAGTGTATGCAATGTGTGCAACAAAATACAAATCCTAACTCAGCACATTATAACATGTCATGCAAAGTGTGTGCACTTGCATAGCTCGCTCTCTCCCCCAGACTTGATCAAAACTAAATAAATTAAAGAATTTAAACATAAGGAGAATAGGGGAAGAGTGGACCTATGCTCATAAATGAGCATGCCAGAAATGCGGTAATTCCTTCTTCAAGTTTTTCTCCTTCCGCATCCACCACGCGAGAGCTTTAACCTGCGATGTTAGCAAAAAGAAAAGAAAAACAGGACTAAAAGACAAAGACTAAGCAAACGGAACTGGGTGGTTCCCATGGGTTGTCTCCCAAGAAGCCCTTTTCTTTAATGTCCTTAAAGGTGGACCAAATACCTGTATTAAAGCAGTTTATAAAGTCTAGGACTAAGCAAAAGTTAATAAATCCTAATTACTATTGCATGCTCAAAACAGATCAGCTATAAGCTGATTTGAAATAGTAACAACTGATGAAAGAAAAAGGTCCGGGGACCTGGTAGTAGGGGTGGAAATTAAGTAGGATGCTCAGCCTCCAACCCCAAATCTCCTCCTTTTTCGCTCTCTTCTTCTCCTCCAGTATTATGTCTTCAAAGAAGAACTGCTTGCCCCCTTGTAACCAATCCTCCAAGGGAAGCACCAACGATGATGAGGAAAGAAGATGGTCCTTCACTATACCTTCCTCACCCCGCCAGGCTTTCAGCTCCTCCATGCATAAGGTCTGATCAACCGGAGGAGGGGCATCCTGCATTCTTGTACATAAAGAAAGGGGGTCAGGAAATAAATTGGAAGAAAAACTAAAAGAAATCTCATCTGAGGGGATAATCCCGGCTTCATCCCCCATAGGGTGCGGCAGTGACAAACTGATGATATCATCGAAGATTTCACTAGACTCAACAGTGCACGCAATGGCCTCCTCTATAACTTGGACTTCCTCGCACTGGACCGAAACGGTTGCTTCAGCACAATCGAGATTGTCCTCCTCCATGAGAGTGGGCACGACACAGCGCAGGTCTGCACCATCCTGCAAATTGATCTCAATAATAACATCAGAAATAGATGTAGTTTCGTGTGTAGTGGGAGAAGACGTGCTTCTTAAGAGCTCGGGCTCACTCTCCACACAAGGGCACGAATCCATGCAAAGTGGTACATGAACCGAAGAGGTATGGGGGGTCGCATCAGAAACAGATTCATGAGGGACACTGATGCACGTGTCGATTCCAGGGACTTCAAAAAGTGAAGGTGGAAGTGACACGTAACCAGATGAAGGAGCTGTGTTCGCCGAATTCGAGGATGGGACGATCCGGATATCCGGCTCATCGTCATCCTCCAATTCGCGAAGGTGATCGGCACAGTCTTTTAAGGCATGCTCTCTACTTTTGCAAAATAAACACGGCTTTACCGGCTTTGCCGGCACCCAAGGTGCGGTAGCCGCATAATAGTGCGACATCGGAGGCGTGGTAGAGGAGACAAAATATTTATGGGACCCGTACGGTTTCTGAACAACACCATACTCTTTGGGACACCTATCACTAGCGTGGGATGTGTCCCCACACCAACAACATCGTATATTCAAATGTGCCCACATGATATAGAAGAAGAAAATAACATGAAAAATAGTAAATTAAGAAGAATAAAAGACCCAATCGAAAACAATCGATTCACAAACACGAAATGATCATGCCTGCATTCCCCGGCAACGGCGCCAACAACTTGATGCGTGTTCGGCAAGTGCACCGGTCGCACAAGTAATAAAGTTGGGAGTACGTCCCTGAATATCGTCTCTCAAGGAATGCAGGTTCTGGTGAACGGAATGCGTGGTGAGTCGATTGTTACGACGAGTAAAAGAAAGTAAAAACAAGGGCATTGTGATTGGTGTCCTAAGTTACTACACAGAAATGAGATACGGGTCAAAACTCCGCTTCGCAAGGCGGGATGGATGCAACGGCCGCGATGTCGTGCTTCGGAAGGCGCGTGGACGGAAAGTAACTGTGACGATTGAGGGTCGCACACACCTCTTCGCAAAGTGGGGGTGAGTGCAGCGGACGCGATGCCGCGCTTCGGTAAGCGGGTGAAATGGCCACAGTGCGGGGTTTTGTGAGGGTCGTATTCACCTCTTCGCCAAAGTCACCACTATCAATTGCTAGATGGCTAGCTAGAATGTGTGTGTGGAAGTGGAGCGGGGGCGGAGCGCATCACAGCAAAGCATCAAGCGAAAGATAAAACAAGAGTATATTTCATTCATAGACAAATAGAAATCACACTAGTTCAATACGTAAGTTAAGCATACATTTCCAAAAGAGAGAGGGTAGAGGAAACCACGAGATGATAAGCCTCTCCGTATATCTTGGTCCCTGAATTTAGCCTGAGGGTTCTTTGCAGTATATTTAGAAAGATCAAACAGAGTGCTGGGAATCTTGAATGCCTCTTCTAATTGTTCTTTTTCCACAGCCTCTTTTGCTCTTTTTCAACCTTTCAATGAACAGTCTTCTCTTTTCTTCAAGCTCTCTTTGAGAGGCTTCAAATTCATATTTCTCTTTTTCTCTGATTTCATCTAGAGCACTGTCCAGTTTTGGATCAACATATTCCTTCATTGTATTTTCAGTAATTTCAACTTTCTCATAAGTTTTGTAATAGGATCTATCCTTCTTGTACTGTTTTCTTTGTTCTTTTAAATACCTCTCCCAAATAGGTATATTTCTTCCATATCCTCTTCCTCCTCCATCTCTTCCTCTGAAATTTCTTCCCTGCCCACTTCCTCTTTATGGAGGTCTTCCTCTGAGAGCAGGTGCTTGGAGAATTGGAGTGGGTGATGGAGTGGGATAAAGAGGGAGCTGAGATGGTGGTGGAGATGTTGGAGCAGATTCAGTAACTTGACCAACAGACTTGACTGGAGGTGATGATGTTGTAGATTCCTCAGATTAGGTCTAGAACCCTTGTGTCTCAGGAATTTCAGTGGACTCATTGTGTTGTTGCACACTCTTCAAGTAACCATAGTCATCTAAGAATAGATCACTCTCCCCCTATCTTGATGACTCCCCCTGTATTAGAGGCAGGGTTCTCGGAGGAGAGAGAGATTCATGGAGTGGGAGAAACTTGGAAGTAATAGCAGGCTCTCCTTTAGAAACAAAGGACAAAGGGAGAGGTGTCTTGTATACTGAGTCTTGATGTGACCTGCTAGTATACTTCTCCCCTTGCTTTATATCATTGAGAAATGATATAAAGAGATCAGCAGGTAACACTGACAATCTTACTTCTGTATCAAGGTCCTTGATTTCATCTATTAGGTCCCGCAATCTTCTATGTTGAGCACACAACTTGCGATAGCATTCCTTCAAGAAGTAAAGGTAGAGAGCATTGAATTGAGATAGTAAGGTCTCGAGAGCAAGATCATATGGTTCGTAAATATCTCTTTGATTTGAAGGAGATGTCATTGATGTCCTGTTAGTACCTGTACTGAAATAGAGAGAGAAGTAGAAAGGAAAACGGAGGAGAGTGAAAGGGAGAGAATATGAAAAGCACAATAAGGTCGAATGCCTGAGTTGCTTTGAGTAGATGAATCGTCGCAACTTAGGGTTATATTCGAAGCAAAGTTGAAAAGAAATGAATTCAGCATGCCAAAACATGTTAATATTGCTTCTAGAAGAAGTTTGCGCGTGCGTTGCAAAATCGACGTAACATCAAGTAGAATTTGACGTGGCTCCGAATATAGTCAGCAACAATGACATCGAAGGAAGCGTCGATTTGTATTCGACGCTATGTCGAGTGCTATTTGAAGGAACTATCCCACACAACTATTGAAGCTGGCGTCGAATAGAAGTCGACAGTGCATCAATTCGTATTCGACGCAGCTCTGAATAAACATTATATTTTTTTAAAATTTTTTGCTATTTTTCCCAGCAATATATTTCTATAAGAAATAAGCTTGAATACATAATAGAAGTGTCCTAGAGAGCTTCATCAAGCATTCCAAGTGCATTGATGAAGAACTTGTGCTTACTTTCATCAAGTGGCTTAGTGAAAATGTCAGCCCTTTGAATATCAGTGGAAATGTATTGAAGAGAGACTTACCCTTCTCAACATTGTCCCTGAGAAAGTGATGCCTTATCTCTATGTGCTTAATTCTGGTGTGGAGAACAGGATTGGAAGCTATAGAAATAGCACTAGAGCTGTCACAAAATATTGTGGAATTGTCAAGAGAAAAGTTATAGTCTAACAGCTGATTTTTCATCCACAATATTTGTGAGCAGCAGCTTCCTGCAGTTATATACTCAGCTTCAGCTGTAGAAGTGGAGGCTGTGGTTTGCTTCTTGCTAAACCATGAGATCAGTCTAGCACCCATGAATTGACATGTTCCTGAGGTACTTTTTCTATCCAGCATGCATCCAGCATAGTCTGCATCTGAATAGCCAACTAGGTCAAATCCAGATTCTGCTGGATACCACAAGCCAAGTTTAGGTGTACCCCTTAGATATCTGAGTATCCATTTTATAGAACTCATGTGGGATTCCTTGGGTTCAACCTGAAACCTAGCACATATATAGGTAGAAAACATTATATCTGGTCTATTAGCTGCCAGGTAAAGAAGAGAGCCAATGACTGCTTTGTAAGTCTTATGATCAAGGGACTTACCATTTTCATCTCTATCTAAAACAGCATTAGTAGCCATGGGGGTTTTCATGACAGAGGCATTTTCCATCCCAAACCTCTTGATGAGTTCTCTGGTATACATAGATTGGAATATGAAAATGCCATCTGCATTCTGCCTTACTTGGAGGCCTAGGAAATAGGATAGCTCCCTCATGCTACTCATTTCAAATCTTGACTGCATTAGGTAAGCAAACATTTTGCATAGTGATTGATCTGTTGAGCCAAATATAATGTCATCTACATATATTTGCACTAGTAAAAGCTGATTCTTATGTGATCTTGTGAAGAGTGTTTTATCCACTTTCCCTCTTTCAAAGGAGTGTTCTAGAAGGAAAGTGGATAAGGTCTCATATCAAGCTCTTGGAGCTTGCTTGAGGTCATATAGTGCTTTATCTAACCTATATACAAAAGAGGGAAAAGATGGATTGACAAAACCTGGGGGCTCCTCCACATACACTTCTTCCTGAAGAGTTCTATTTATGAATGCACTCTTCACATCCATTTGATAGACTTTAATCTTCATGCATGCAGCATAGGCAAGGAACATTCTAATGGCCTCCAGCCTTGCTACTGGAGCAAATGTCTGGTTGAAGTCAATCCCCTCCTCTTGCCTATATCCTTGTGCCACAAGTCTGGCCTTGTTCCTGACTATGACTCCTGTTGAATCCATCTTGTTTTTGAATACCCATTTTGTTCCAATCACTGGATAATTCCTTGGTCTCTCAACCAATGTCCAAACCTTGTTTCTCTCAAATTAGGTTAGCTCTTCTTGCATTGCATATATCCAGTGAGGATCATTGTCTGCTTCTTCAAACTTCTTAGGTTCTTATTGAGAGAGAAAAATATTGCAGCATTGTTTCATTTGTTAGCTGATTCCTTGTCTTGGCTCCAACTATCAAACTCCTATGACTTGAGTTGGAGGGTGATCCTTTGGATTCATCCTAGTTCTTGTTGAGTTATTAAGGATGTTCTCCTCTTCCTGAAGAACCACTTGCTCATTGACAGTGGGAGTACTATCTTCATTCTCTAGAATGATCTCAGTGGCTGGTTGCTCAGGTGTTGCAAGTTCCTCTTCGCCTGCTGTAGAGTCTTCATCTGAATCAGTGTCAACTTTTTGTTTTCCTTTGTCTTGACACGCTGATGAATGATCCATGATGCTCAGCCTTTCAACTTGCTCTGCTAGTTGGTCTTCTTCTTGCAAAACAGTGCTGGTGGAAGTTTCTTTCCCCTTATAAAACATGTTAGCTTCATCAAAGATCACATGCACAGACTCCTCAATCTTGAGAGAGTTTTTATAATAGCACCTATAGGTCTTGCTTGATGAGGAATATCCCAAAAATATTCCATCATCAGCCTTCTTGTCAAATTTGGCAAGATAACTTTTCCCATTATTGAGGATAAAGCAAGTACAACCAAATATCCTAAAGTATGTGATTATAGGTGTCTTTCCCTTCAGTAACTCATAGGGAGTCTTCAGCTTTGTCTTGTGGATGAGACTTCTATTCAGAACATAGTTGGCAGTATTTACTACCTCAGCCCAAAAAGACTTTGGCAAGTTGGATTCAGCCAAAAATGTCTTTCCTGATTCAATTAAAGTTCTATTTTTCCTTTCAGCCACCCCATTTTGTTCAAGGGGGGGGGGGGGGTGTTCTAGGAGCTGAAAAGCTTTCTCTTATCCATTCATCCTCATAGAATCTACACATTAACTGATTTTCAAACTCAGTACCATGATCACTTTTGATCACAGCATCCTGAGTATTGAATTCAGATTAAATCTGTCTAATGAATCTTGAGAGGATCTTGAAGGTGTCTGACTTAGCTTTTAGAAAAAACACCCAGCTGAATCTAGAAAAGTCATCAATAATGACTAGAGTATAGGACTTACCTGTTAATCTTTGAGTGGAGATAGGACCAAATAGGTCCACGTGCAATAGGAATAGGATTCTGGGAGAATCATTCTTACTAATTGGTTTGAATGATGATTTTGTTGGGAACTGTGCCTAGCAATGTTCCTGATTTGAAGAAGTGCTTAGATCAATGATAAATGCAACATGTATTTGATGATATAGCTTATTCAGGACTGCAAAAAATAAATCATATATCAAGAAATTTTCTAAGTCTAAAATTATCTAGGACTGGACATAGCATTGAAATAATATACATATCATTGAGAAAGCATCAAAGCTACATCACCAGTGTATAGATGATAAAAGTAATGAAAATTAACTAAGTAAAATATCGTCTCAAGACAGCAGAAGAATTGTGGAGAAAAGTATCATATCGTCGAAATAGTTTCGACGATATCGTCTTGATGAAGACACATCGTCTTGAAGGTTGAAGAAAGCTTGTCGTAGATAAAGCTAAGTTCAGATGTCGACAATATTGTCTTAAAGAAAGCTTGTCGTGGATAAAGCTAAGTTCAGATATCGACGACATCGTCTTGAAGAAAGCTTGTCGTGGATAAAGCTAAGTTCAAATGTCGACGATATCGTCTTGAAGAAAGCTTATCGCAGATAAAGCTAAGACATCTCTACGATATCATCTTAAAGAAGAAGCTCAACCTTAAAGGCTAAAAGATATAACTCCTTAATTCATAAAGAATGTTTCACATGGATACACATCGGCTTGAAGACCTCATGTCGTCTAGAACATCAAGATGATATCATCTTGAAGTAAGACAGTTAGACTAAAGAACATGTCTAAGTCTTATTCAAAGCAACATCTCGATGATGTCGTCTAGAAGAAGTAATGCCGTTGAGATATCAAGCCAAGTACTAAAGTAGAAAGTATATCGACGATATCGTCATGAAGCATATATGTTAATCAAGACGATTTCATCTTGAAGGACCAATATCGTCTTGATAGTTGCAGAGCAACATTTAATGAGACAGTTCTCTGGGAAATTGACATCTAGGGAAAATGCACGCCGCCCATCTTGCGCACCAATCAAAGAGAAATAAATAATATCCTCTATATAGAATATAGTCATTGCACAATGTTTAAGGAAGAATTTTATTGCTTCTATATTCTGCAAGTTCAAAGAATGGCAAGGCCTTAATTATAATCAAGTCAGCCGGTTCTTCCAAATATTCTTTCAGGAAATTTATGGAAGATTTCTGAAGGGGCTTTTATGCAAAGTTATAGAAGAATATAAAAGGGAGAAATTGTTGATTTCAAAGCACTTCTTCCTACTTAGTACAAAAATCTAATCAAGAAAAGAAAAGAAGAAGAACTAGAAGAAAATCTTCATCATTTGACTGAGAAGACAAGCAAGAATCTCTCCTACACTAGAAGTGCATCCATCATCAAAGGAGGAGATTCATAAGAAAAGCTCTATAATCCACAAGATCACAGATCTTACATTTATAAGAAGAAGAAGAAGAAGTCTGCTATTCAAATGGCATATCATCTTGAAGACTTTCGTCTACAACAACAACATCCCTGTATTACTTTGCAGGGATCTTTGTGAGTCTAAGCTGGTAGGATCTAGTGATATATCAGAGTTGGTAGGGTTCTTGATGAACCTGAGTTTTGGTAGGATCTTGTTGAAGATCTGAGATTGTAAGTGAAGATCTGACATTGTAAGACTTGTAAAGTCTGAGCCTTGTAGGGTTCTGTGTGAACCTGAGTTGTAAGATCTGATTGTAGTGAAAAGATCTAAGTTGGAGAAGTTGTCTAGTCTAGCACATTAATAGATAGGTGGGAGAGACAGTGGACTACCTCTAGACACATTGTCTAGTTGGGAACCACTATAAATCATTGTGTTTTTTCTGTGATGCTTGTGTGGTGTGATAGATAAACTATTAAATAGCAAAGAAATCTGAAAACACCTAATCACCCCCCCCCCCCCCTCTAGGTGTAGTTTATAGACAACCCATAATCTTTCAATTGGTATCAGAGGTAGGTTCAGTTCAAAATCTTAACAGCTTAGAACAAGATCTACAGTTTTTGGATGGGTTGTGATTTTTCAATGGCCTGTGAGCATCATCAAGAGATGAGATCAATGAGGTTGCCCATCTGCACCAAAGAGAACTTTGTCATATGGAAGTTTAGAGTCAAGTTATTTATGGAAGCATCAGATCCCAGATTATTCATAGTTTTTTAAGAGGGAGTTTATGTCCCTAACACCTTCTCACAATTCACCTATGAAGATGAAGATCTAATAATTGTGGATAAGAGAGCAAAACACGTACTTGAAAATGCATTAGATGATTCTACAGCTCAATACTTAAGTCATTGCAAAACAACAAAAGATATGTGTGATTCCCTAGAGATCTACATGAAGGAAACTTAAGAAGAAAATTCAAAGGGCATCACCAGTGAAAGGGTCATTATTCTTGAGGGTGAAAGCTTGAGGAGTATCAAAGATAATATTCTTATAATTCAGAATATCTCCGAGAACACAGATGCTTCTAATGCAAGCTCATCAAAATTTGATAACATTGTTAAATAACTAGTACTCCTCACCAGGCAGCTCAAAAGAATGATGCCCAGAAGAAGAAGAGACAGCTAGAAGACATCCTCTTAAAACTCCAGAAGATCTAGTCAACATGACCAACATAAATCTTCAAAGGAGGAAAGGTATAACTCTAAACTCAATGAATCTGATTTGGCTAACTTAGTGTGTTGTCACTGCAAGAAGACAAGTCACATGATTGCAGACTGCCCCTCTAAGAAGAGAGAATTCAAGAAGAGTGATGATAGAAGAAGCCCAAAGGAGAAGAAGGAATCTGAAAAAGGATTCACTGCCAAGAAAATCAGAACACTCAGTGATTCTTTTTCAGATTCATCAGAAGATAAGGAGGAAGTCCTCATTGGCTTTATGGTCATAACTAAAGAAATCCTGGATGGCTCCACTTCTTTTGGGAAGGTACTTATTAGAGCCCCCTTATCTGTCTTTGATTCTGAATCAATGATAGTTTCTGTGCAGAGAGTGAGTGTGGATCTGCCTGCAATAGTATATCCTCAAGATCTCCACATGAGGTTGAGTCTAACCTAGTGCAACATAATGAAGCATTGTGGATTGCCTTGAAAAGAAGCAAGAAGCTTCTTAGAGCTCAATCTAAGGAATTAACATCCCTGAAATCTGCCCAATCTGAGCTCCAAGAGACAGCTGAAAAGCTGATTGCTATGAGCAAAGAAATGGACAATCTCAATGATGTCACAAAACTCCAAAATGTTGAGTTGGGTAAGAAGAACGGGGTCATCAAGGACCTTAAGTAAATGTTATTGGCTGAAAAGAAAATTGTTACCAGCTTCTCAATGACCAAGACTGTCCTTCCCCTCATTGACCAATTCTCTACACCATTCAGAGGTGGTGTAGGATTTGGTAAGGAGACAGTTAAGGGCAAAACATCTGAAGCGCAACCTTCTTACAAAGAGAAGCTACTGGCAGCAAATTTCTCCAACCAGGAATCTTCACATGATCATCTGACCAAGGCTTGCTCTACAAGAAGCAGTAAACCCCCCAACATACATAGAAGAGGAAGCTTTGGGCCAAGTGTTTCTCAAACACCCCTTGAAGAGACCCATGTAAAGATTCCAGGTTCTCATGTCCATGAATCTACAGCATCAATACTTAAAAGTAAGGGAAAGGCAGTCAAGCCAGTTCCCAAAGTGGGGAACCAAAAAGTGGTGAGACCAGCTCAACAACATTCTCACCATTGTGAGGTTCACCCAAGGCCCGTTAGGTCAGCTATCTTCACTCCTGTCCACCAACATTTCCAAGTGGAAAGGCATAAGAGATGATACAACAGGTATGAGTGTTGGTAATGTGGAAAGATTGGTCATTTTGCCCTTGACTGCTGGTTCAATCCAACAGTGCCTAATGCAAGAAGAGGGCAGACCACACATAGGTATAGTATTTCAGGTTATTCCCCTAACATGAACCTAGGACCCAAATTCAATTGGGTGCCTAAGGATATGTAATCCTTTTTGCAGGTATGTCCAAATGCCAACCCTTTTGGTATTTGGACAATGATTGCTTCAGGCACAAGGCTGGAGTAAATAAGTATTCAAGAAAACTCAATCCAGAGAGAATAAATTAATAATGATACTTGGAGTTTCAAACAAACTAATGCCACTCAAATATCAGCACACTTCCCCAAGAAGTTCATCTCTCTCTTGCTTCTATTGAGGGGGAGCCATCTAAGAGAAGATACAACTAATGGAAAATAATCCATCTTTTCAAAATGAAGTACATTAGAAGAATCTCTCAAATCCTTACAACAATGGAGGGGGGAGTACATAGCTTCACTCACAATGAAGGCCTCAGATCAATGATAGAAGATGAATAGAATGTTCAATCATCATAGTCCCTATTCTCTCATCTCCATGTTTGAGAAGTAGGTGAGTTAGAAAGCAAAAGACATCATGTTACCTTTGAAGAAAAAGAAGCCAAGATGAAGAAAATGAATGAAGTAAAGGAGAAACCAAACCTTGAAGAATGGAGCCCTGCCCATGTAAACATCAAATTGATATTCTACATAAGAGATGTGAAGGAGAAATAATATGAGTAGCACTATTTCCAAGAATTCATCAAGGAGTGCTCAAGTTAGACAAGTATCAGATGAGCATTTCAACGACATAGATGAATTCTCAGCGATACAAAACGAGCAGTCTCGATGACAAAATCTGCGTCTCGATGATATTAGTAAAATCTCGACGACAACGCTTAAGTGATTTCGACGACAATATCACGGCAAAGATGCACATCATCATCATACAGTGCAGACACTTCATGTTGTATTGTATCCCTAATCTAAGTCATCTGATGGAATTTTAATCTATTAACCAAGACAAAAGGTATGCGCCTCTTCATCTACTCCTAATATAAATAGAGTGAATGTTTAGGTAAAAAATTACGCTTTTATTTTCCCTGAGTCATTTCCGCGACAAGCCTCAATTCCATCTCCGGCAATCCTTGCTCTCGACGTTCTGCATCAATGGCTCCAAAGAAGGAAGAATCCTCAGTCATCTCCGAATGCGAGCTCATGAGGGGAGGATTCAGTTCTTGGTCTGAAGAGATCAAGTTAGTTATCGTGTTGTTAGAATACGTAGGGCTAGAGTATCTGATCTGCCAACAATGTGGTCTCATGAACAAGGAGGTCCTGGAATTCTTTGTTGGAGCTAGAGTAAATAGCTCAGGGGTCATTCTTAAGTCTACCATATCCGGGAAGAAGATCAAAGTAACTTCCAAGAGCTTAGGAAAAGCTCTGAGGATTTCAAGAATGGATAAAGAGGTCAAAGAGGAAGATATAATTGCTGAAGATCTATCTATTGGATATGCTTGGTGTGGGCACAGTGGCAAGACCTACGGGTCTATTAAAAAGGCAGAATTCAACCAGAAGGGGAAGCTCCTTGAAGATATTATAATTAAAGTACTGTTGTGCAAGCCTGGTTCCGATGACAGGATCTCAAAAGAAATGTTTGAGACAATGTGCAGGATCATTGTCTCAAAGAAAACCGACTAGAGAAAGTTCCTATTCCAGAGAATCAAGAGCACCCTGAAGACCCCATCTATGGAAGAATCTTATCCATCTTCCTCCTAAACACCCTTGGGGATGTAATTAAGAGAAACATGGGAGCACCTCTGCACTACTCAAAGAAGATAGATTCTAAAGTGCTGGACAGGTGGGAGAGAGTTATCCCCAAAACTCCCAAGGATGCCCAAACTGCTCCAAAAGGAAATAAAACGAAAGATGTGATATCTAATCACTCAGATAAGGAAGGGTCCTATAGCAGTTCTGAAAGAGGAGGAACATCACCACTTCCAAACCCAAATATATCAAAGGTTTCTGAGGAAGAAGGAGCCCCATCTCTACCAAACCCTGCTTGGACAGAGGGGGAGGTAGCTCAAAATCAAGAAATCTCAAAGGAGATAAGTGAACCTACTCACACAGAGGTTTCTGAGGAAAGAAGAAGCCCCATTATGTGAAGTGATCCGGTTGAGGGGGAGTTCCTAAAGGGAAACTCAGCCTAAGATACTTAGAGAGTTGAGGGGGAGACCCGCCTGGGGTGCTCCACCCTGGAAGATCAAATTGAAAAATCTGCTGCTGAGAAAATAATCCTAGAGGAGGATGATTTAGAGAAGGACAAGGAAGACAATGCACCACAGAAGGATGAAAGTTTTGATCCCCAGACTAGGCTTGACCTAGTTCTGATCAAAGGGAAGCAGGTGCTGGTGGAAGAAGATGAGTAGATGCAGGTAAACTCTCCTAATTTTCTGGCTCAAGATAGCACTCCTGAAGGCTCTCCAGAAGAAAATGTAGCCACTGAAGTGAATACAGCAGGACCTTCCATTCAGGTTCCAGCATGTTCATATCCAACATGTTCACTCAGGTTCTGTTGGGAAAAACCCCTTGGATTTAACTTAACAAATTATCTAAAAGTGCTTTTAACTCATAGGTTTTAATTACCCATTGTATAGTGAGGGTAGTTTGGTCATTAGATGTCTTAGGATATCACACACAACTTGGAGTGTCAAGACCAGAGCAAGACGTGCATAATTTGGGTTGAGTTAACAATTGCGTCGAATAGTATTCCATGCAACTTCGACTTCATGTCGACGTAACTTAGACTAGAAGTCCACGCAACTCAATCTTTCTGTCGAAGAAGATCAAGTCGATGCTACGTCGAAAGGATATCGACGTAGATAAAGGAGCATGTCGAAACTGTCTTTGAAGTCGACACAGCTTTGACTTCAACTCAACGCAGAAGGAAGAACCTATCGAAGCCATCTGATGTCGACGCAACGTCAACTATAATTCAACGCAGATGATGAAGTTCAGAGTCAAGTCTTCAACTCGACAGGTACGTCGATAAGTAATCGACGTAACATCGATACCTGAGTTCAACCAGAGCTTGAAGGAATTCGAAGCTTCTTCTACAAGACCTCGAAGGTGCATCGATAAGAGAGAAAGAGAAATCTACGTAACATCGAATACAGTCTGAAAAGGAGACCTTTTCAACAATCATTTTGGGACTCTCTCTCATGGCCCACAGTACTGAAGACCATTCTACAACGGCTCATTTATGGCCTAGAATAGAATTGAGCAATAAAGAAGACAACAAAAGCTTTCTTGGAAAGGATCAATATAGTTGGCAGACCAGTCATGAACAAATGAGGAAAGGAAGAGAAATTGTCCAGGCCAATACTTTTCAGTACACTATAAAAGAGGAAAGGAATTCAAATTAAAGGATGCATAATAAATAAGAAGATTAGAAATAAGAAATCAGAGCATTGAACACACATTCTGATTCTTGTCAATTAGGGTTCTTCTTCTTCTTCTTCTTCCTCCTTGAACCCTAAAAGACAGTGAATAACAAGAACAGCTCTCTCTCAGTACAGTGAAAAATAGAAGGCTGCTCTTCATCAAATATCATACAGCATCTAGATTTCAATAGAAGAAGAAATAGGATCTGAAGCTCATAACCTCTGCAAATCATCTTTATCAAAAGCAGGGGTTCATCTTTAGCGGATCCAGAAAAGAGAAAACTGCAGTAGAAGGCTTCATCAGAATTTTGATAGCAGAATTCTTCTCACTACTTCTTCCTCCTTTCCTTCACCTTCTTCTCAACAGTAAAAGAGTTTTAAGAATCCCTCTTCCAAAGGATTCAGTGGTTCAAGATCTCCTTATCAAAAGATCTGTAGTTCAAGATCTCCTTATCAAAAGATCTGTGGTTCAAGATCTCCTTATCAAAAGATCTTTGGTTCTAAGAGTCTCCTTATCAAAAGACTTAGGCACGGGTGGTGCATTCTTACCAGGTGGTAGAAGAGAGGAGTACCCACATTTTAGGGAACCTCGATAAAATTTCTTGTGTTTGTGATGTGCTTTTCTGTATTATCCCATTTACTTTCTCAGCATTTACTTTCAGCAATCTTTACTTTATTTATTCTGCCTGTGGTTTTGGTTTGAGTGCATAAGACTTTAGTAAGTTTTATTGTCTATACAGTTAAGATAGATTAATTATTTAAATCTCTATTCACGCCCCCCCCCCCCCCCCCCCCCCCCCAAGTGGATTCTCAATGGCACACTGTGCACTTTCAATTGGTATCAGAGGGAGGTTGATCATTAAAAGGCTAACACCTTGATCAAAAAGACCTCCTACTCTATTTCCTTACTACAAAAATATTTTATAAAGAAAATGAGTTCTAAGGATTATGCCTCAACAAGACCTCCAGTGTGTAACTTGAATAAGTTTACACTCTGGAAGGCCAGAATAAAATTATATATGAACTATATTGATGAGAAAATCTTCAATGTCATCCTCACAGGTCCACCAACTCCATACAAGAAAGATGCCAGTAGGACTTCAACTCAGGAACCTGTGCCCAGGGCAGAGTGGACTGAAAAAGAGAAGAAGCAGAAGGCATGCGATACCAAAGCTATGAATATTCTGGTCTCCACAATGTCAGATGACATTTTCCAAAAAGTTGTTGAATGTCAATCAGCTAAAGAAATATGGGAGTCACTTTCCAGACTTGTAGAAGGAAGTGCTGATGAAAGAAAGGACAAGAAGTCCCTTCTCATATCCCAGCATGAGAAATTTCAGAAGAAAGCTGAAGAAATAATTGCTGATATGTATGACAGATTCAGCATTATCATTAATGAGCTCAGAGGCTTGGACAAGGAAATATCCTTGATTGCAATTAATGATAAAATCCTCATGCGCTTCCCTAGCTCGTGCGATTTAAGGATCTGGGCAATCAGAGAGTCCAAATGCCATAGGAAAATCTCAACTGAGGCTTTGCTAGGAAAGCTTAAGTCATATGAGATGCTTCTGAAGAACAGGACTGAATCAGAGAAAAGGGAGACAACTCCAGCTCCTATCCAAAGGAACCTTGCTCTGAAAGCTACTGAAGGAGAGCCCTCCACTCCTGAATATGAGATGTTCAGTCTCCTGGCAAGGAGATTCAAAAAATGGGTCAAGACTGAAGACTCAAGGAGAAGAGAAAGGGGCTCAAAGCCCAGATATGATAAGACTCTAGGGAAGGAGATTATCTGCTTCACCTGCAATAAACTAGGGAACATAGCTCCTGAGTGCCCACAAGAACAAAGGGACAGGAGCAGCAACAAGGAAGAAAAGAAGAAGAAGAAGTCTTTCAAAGGAAAAGACAAGAAGATAGCCAAGGGTTTCATTGCTGAAACCTGGAGTGACACTGAAGAAGTGTCAATCTGCTCATCATCTGAAAGTGATGATGAAGCAGAAGCAGAAGCAGCTTGCATGATGGCACTAGGGATGTCATCAAATGATGAAGAAGAACAGGTATCCATGTTTGATTATTTTGATTTTAGTTCTGATGATTTTAAAACCTGCTTTAAGGAATTTTGTAATGACTTTATTAAGATTCAAAAAGAATTAGAAGCAGATATGGAAGAATTAGAAAACTTTAAGAAGGATGATCTATATGTAAGAAATCAAGACCTAGTAGAAGAAATGGATAATAAAGAATCTAAATTAATTAAAATTAGAAAAGAAAATCTAAAGTTAAACGAAGAGCTAGAAAAGGCAAAAGCCTTTGAGGACTCACTCAATGGGAGGAGTCAAAAGCTCAAAGAAATCACAGAAAATCTCTCCATGAGATTTAATCACCTAGGGATAGGAGCAGAGCCATCCACTAGCACAGAAATCCCTAGGAAACCTGCCTGGAAAAATACAGTTAGCTTCATTAGGCCTAGTGACTATGAACCCTATGAGGATAGTGCAAATATTAAGGATCAGGAAGCTAATAAACCAAAAAAAATAACTAGAAGTAGTAAAACAAATCTTGACAAAGAAAAGAAATCTCAAGGGAAGAATAATACAGAGAAACTAAATAATCAAAAGGCTAAAGTCAAACCTAGAATAATAAAACATTCTGCTGATCTCTTGTGTTTAGATACATTCTATACTCACTTTAAGTATCAAAATAATAGGTTTGGTAAACCCATTCTTTATCTTCCAAAAGGATATCATGAAAGACCCTTTTATTATTTCATTGAACGCTACAATGGTAAAAGCAAAGTGCCCAAGGTAACCTGGGTTCCTTCTAATGTTTGAATTGTTGGTGCAGAATTAGGTAGGGTCCCACTCAAGAGAAAATGGAGTGGGAAGAAAGATGTGTGTCATAAAGAAAGAACTAAATGAATGCAAGGGAGTGATTTCCTCTTTAAAACTCCTTTGTTGTCCTTATAGTTCATAAAATTAATATCAGAAACACTATTTTCAATAAACATAATTGATGGGAAAAAGAGCAAGAATTTTCTAAGGTAATAGATCTGTTCATTCAGAGGTGCGTCATATAGAAGTCGACGTGCCATCGACTCTTACTCGACGCCAGCATCAAGAAGCACTCAGAGTGGATAATTCAAATAGAATTCGACGAAGAGTCAAGTTCATATCGACGCATGCGTCGACTTAATGTTCTCTGATCAAAATCTAAATCGCGTCCATGGGAATCCGACGCAATGTCGACATGACTACGTCGACTTAAGGATTGCTAAACAATCTCGTAGTTGCGTTGAATATCAATCAACGTAGCGTCGATATAACAGCGCGCGCAGAGTTGTTTCTAGAAGCAATCTCGACATATGTTTGCTCGCCAAATACTAATTATTATCGACGGTGCTTCTACTTAAACCCTAAGTTGCGACGAATCATCTTCTTTTAAGCAACTTTAGCGTCGAATCATTTACGCTTTCGAATTTTTCTCTCCTTGCTCTCTTCCTCTCTTCTTCTCCAGCTCTCTTGCACCCCAGTCTCTCTCTCCCTCTCTCTCTCTGTCTTATTTTTCTCCTTTCTTTGCTGGTACCTACAATCTAATGCCTCCTCCCAAGGTCAATTCTGGCTTTGACGTAGATGTGGACTCGTTCAATGCTTCCTCAGAGAACTTCAAGGCCATTCTGGGCCTGTTCCACTCTGCGGGATTGACAAAGCTGATATATACAAGGTGCAAAATCCTTGATGTCGAGCTAACTGGACTGAAGGAGAATATTCAAGTAAGGGAAGATGGATCATTGAAAGGAAAAAATCTAAGGAATAGAGATCAACATTACAGAGGAGAAGTTGTCACATACTTTTGATCTTCCAGTCGGAAGTGAATCTGATGAATTGACAGGAGAAGAGACAAAGAATGTCTTGGAGATCATGCAGTTCAGGAAGGAGAAGCCAATTAATCTCAAGAAGATTGATGTGGCAGAAGAGTACAGGTTCTTAGCTGACATTGTTTGTAAGGTTTTGTTATGCAAGATATCAGCCCATGATGCCATTCCCAGGCAGCAGCTACAGATCATGAGAATCCTAGTCCTACAAAAGAAGATAAATTGGGGGAGGTGTATCCTAAAGTTGATTGCTCATAAATACTCTAACAAGGAAAATGCCTTCTGTAACACCCTGCCAGTACAAATAATATAACAGTAGGTCCGGCCGGGACCCCACGCAATACTAACCACACTAGCTAGGCGTTAAAAGGAGATATACAGAAAAGAACTACACCAGAGTACTAAACATAAGCGGAAGCATAAGGATTTAACATTTCTATTAGAATAGTCCAATATCACAGGAATGAAACAATAAAGTGTAGAGTTACGGCCTTAAGGCCTTACATTCCAAAACATACAAAACTCCTTCAACATACTTCGGCACGCAGGCCGGCAATACATGAAAAGCAGAAAAGAGGCTGGCCTTCGAGGGCCAATGCAGCAAAATGGGTCACCGCCCGCTATTTCCCGCTAGGCTCACCTGCACCTTCATAAGAAGATTCCACCAAGAGGTGGCAAACAAAGCAACGGTCAGCGCAGCTGACCAAATTATAACGACCCCACACCTTTCTCGGTGTGGCGGAGCTTCTTCCCTGCAAACAAGTCATACTAGCAGCAAGTAGTACTAAGGAAGGTGCAAACTACACAGGTGAGGTTTCAAGCACAAACAATCTTCTAGGTGTAGCAACAAATAGAGTTGATCCTGGGAATGCACATGATGTCGGTTGGGTTCACCCGAAGGTTCCCCACATCTTCCTAAGCAACGCATGAGGCTAATCATAACATCAATCCAAAACCATGACTGTGGGTTCTCACGACCACACGTAACCAGCTAAGCAAAATAGCTTAGTGAACGCTTGAGCATTTACCTATTGGAGGAACCCTCCCAAACAGGTCTATCCCATGATCACACGGCGTCCCGAGGTTTCCCCCTCTCGCGGATACGCATGGTGCGGGTTCGGTGCAAGCTTGTGCCCGTTGCTCAAATCATCGTGTTAACAACAACGATGCGGGTGTAGCTTTACCTCGGCCCGTTCCAAAGATTTTGATCGGTCGGATCGTCTTCTCTGCTCTTCTTTACGGAACAGAATAAACAGGGCGCACGATCACTGGCGCACGACCAGTGGTCGTGCGCGAAGAGGAGAAATGGTCGTGCGCACTGCTTTGGACAGTGAGCATTCCGACAGCTCTCTTTGCCTCGACAAGAGCGCACGATCACTGGCTCACGACCAGTGGTCGTATGAGAAGAGGAAATATGGTCATGCGCACTGCTTTGACTGAGAAAATTCAGCCTACTCCGAGCGCAGCACTACCACTCCGCCTACCTCGCTGAACTACGATTTTTGGGGTGTTACAACTCCACCTCCCTTAAAAGAATTTCGTCCCGAAATTTCGAAAACAGTATTAGCAGAAATTACAGTTATAAATACCTGAGAGAAATAGCTCGGGATACTCCGCAAGCATCGACTTCTCTCTTTCCCAAGAGAGTTCCTCTCGCCCGCAATTATTCCAACGGACTTTCACCATCCGAATGGACTTGTTCCGCAACTGCTTCACTTCAGTGTCTTCAATGCAAATGGGACTTTCGTCGCTAGCCCACCATCTACCGATACTTCGCTGACTGCAGCAACAAGATTTGGCTCCTTTACAGCCTTCCGCAACACAGAGATGTGGAATACATCATGCAACCCGCTCAGCTCCGAAGATAGAGCAAGCCGGTAGGCAGCTTCACCAATGCGCTCCAAGATCTCGAATGGTCCTAAGTACCTCGGACTTAGCTTTTTCAAGCATTGGATCCTCGATACTCCATTGAACGGTTTGATCATGAGATAAACCCAGTCGCCAATGGCGAACTCGACATTCCGATGATTTGCATTGTAGTATTTTGCCTGCCGATCTTGGGTAATGAGCAATCGCTCCCGAATAGCCCGAATCGATGTATTTGCCTCCTCCACATCCTTGCGTTTCAAAACTTAGTGTCGCCCGTTTCAGCCAAAGATAAACGGTGTGCGACATTTCCTACCATAAAGATCCTCGAAAGGGGCCATCTTTATACTTGTTTGGTAGCTGTTGTTGTAAGCAAATTCAATCATATAGAGATGGTCCTCCCATCTCTTTCCGAAGTCCAGGGCGCACATCCTCAGCATGTCCTCCATCGTCCTATTGGTCCTTTCGGTCTGTCCATCCATTTGCGGGTGGAAGGTCGTGCTAAACTTCAGCTTGGTACCTAATAATTTATGAATCAGCCTCCAATCATTTGATGTGAACCACCCATCGCGATCACTGACGATGCTACGGGGAATCCCGTGCAACCGTATGATGTTATCGACGTACAACTTTGCCAGCTTCTCCACAGAATCATCCTTCCGGTTCAGAATAAAGTGTGATACCTTCGTCAATCGGTCCACGATCACCCAGATGGCGTCGTTTCCATGTTGCGATCTCGGCAATCCGTGCATGAAATCCATCGAAATATCATCGAACTTCCATTCCGGAATCGGCAATGTCTTCAGAAACCCACCGAGACGTTGACATTCCACCTTCACCAACGCGCAAGTATGACACTTGGCCACGTAGAGGGCAATGTCTTTCTTCATACCCGGCCACCAGAAGAGTTTCTTCATATCCATGTACATTTTAGTGCTCCCAGGGTGGATCGAGTACTTGGTATGATGAGCCTCGTACATTAACTCCGCCCGTAAAGTACCAACATTAGGGACGCACAATCTGCCATTCTTCCACATAAGGCCATCTTCGAAAGAGAAATCAGCGTTTGACCCATCAACGGTCTCCACTTTATAGCGTTTCATGCTCTCATCCAGCTCCAATGCTTGTCAAACTCGGTCGGCGAGGTCGTATTGAACCTCCATCTAGTTCAAGCATGCTAAAGGAGATGCTCTTCTATCGACGCAAATGTTCTCCATAACTTCTAGCTCGCAGATTAGACGCTCATCGTGCATCAAAATCCAATTTGCTTGAGCAGGAGCCCGACGGCTCAACGCGTCCGCAACTACATTTCCCTTACCAGGAGTATATTTGATGTCGAAGGTGTAGTCCCCAAGGAATTCCATCCACCTCCTCTGACGCATATTCAACTCCCTTTGATCCAGCAGGTACTTAAGGCTCTTGTGGTCAGTAAAGATATCGATCTACATGCCATACAAGTAATTCCTCCAAAGCTTGAGGGCGAAAACCACGGCCGCTAGCTCCAAATCACGGACCGGGTAGTTCCTTTCATGAACCTTCAGTTGTCGGGAGACGTAGGCAATTACCTTTCCGAAATGCATTAGGACGCAACCCAAACCACTCCCCGAGGCGTCACTATAAATTTTGTAGCCTTCCGTACCACATGGCGAGCATAGAATGGGCGCCGTGGTCAGGAGGCTCTTCAGATCTTCAAAAGCTCGAGCGCACTCGGGCGACCAGTCGAACTTGTGATCTTTCCTAGTCAGTTTAGTGAGAGGGAGTGCGACCCTCGAGAAGTTCTCCACAAAGCGCCTATAATAGCCGGCAAGTCCTAAGAAACTTCGGACTTCCGCTACGTTTTTCAACACAGGCCACGCTCGGATCGCTTCAATTTTTGACGGATCAACCGCAATTCCATCCCCACTAACAACATGACCCAGGAATACTACTGACGATAGCCAAAACTCGCACTTGGAGAACTTGGCATATAATTGACTCCTCCTCAGGGTGCTCAAAACTGCGTGCAGATGCTCTGCATGTTCCTCCTCCGACTAAGAGTATACCAAAATGTCGTCGATGAAGACGATCACAAATTTATCCAAATACTCTCGAAATGTTCTATTCATTAAGTCCATAAATACCGACGGTGCATTAGATAGACCGAATGGCATAACGATGAACTCATAGTGCCCAAAGCGGGTACTGAACGCTGTCTTTGGAATGTCACATTCCCTTATACGCAGTTGGTAATAGCCAGACCTTAAGTCTAGCTTAGAGTATACCGTCGACCCAACCAGTTGGTCGAATAAATCATCGATTCTTGGAATCGGGTATCGGTTTTTCTCGATCAACTTGTTCAGCTCTCGATAGTCGATACATAGACGCAAGCTCCCGTCCTTCATTTTCACAAAGAGGACCGGTGCACTCCAAGGCGATGAACTTGGACGTACGTAGCCTTGCTCTAGCAGCTCTTGCAATTGAACCTTCAGCTCTGCCAATTCCTTTGGCGCTATCCGGTACGGTGAGCGGTCCACAGGTTTGGCACCTGGCACCAGCTCAATACAGAAATCAATCTCCCGCTGAGGCGGAGCCCCAGGGAGTTCGTTAGGAAACACATCGGCGTACTCCGCTACAACTGGGACATCGCATAACCTGGGCTTTGGCTCCAAAGCCTCCAACAGAGTGAAGAACAATTCTGCGCCCTTTCTCACCGCCTTAACCACCTGAAGAGCAGACATCAGTGTCTTGCTCGCTCCTCGCATACCTGCGAACGTGGTTTCGTCTTCGGTGTTCTTTCCCAGAGTGATCTCCTTTGAATTGCAATCTATGCATGCTCGCTGCTCCGAGTGCCAGTCCATGCTGAAGATCACATCTAATTCAGCTAACGGTAATAACGATGCTTCCAAGTCGAAATCTTGATTTCCGATCCGCACCTTCACACGGCTCTTCCTATCCGCACTCAAGCGAGACCCGTTAGGTAGCACTACCTCCAATCTATCTTTTGCTAAGGCTGACGTCACTCCGATTCGCACCACGAAGCCCGTAGATAGAAAAGAGTGTGATGCTCCCGTATCAAATAGAGCTCTCGTCGGATAGTTGAAAATTAGGATGAAATCTAATTGCACACAAATCAAACGTAAAGTCGCACAACAGTATCAATCACACATAGTTATGTAAAAGCTAACATTTAATTCATTCATGTGACGACATCAGTTTGTCGTATGGCTTCTTGCTGGCCAAGCGAGTAAACTCTCGACTGGGTCGGAATGTGCTAGGAAGCAGCAGACTCCGCAGTTTTGCCCTTTTCCGCATGACCCGCAGCACGAGCATAGTCCATCGCTCGGTTCTCTGGCCTCGGGGGACCACTGCGACACACGCTTGCTTTGTGTCCCACCTTTCCGCAAGTGAAACATGTAATTGGACCACGTGCAGTCGTAGCTCCCGACACATTTGAGCGAGTTGGTTCCGTAGACTTGAACTTCCTTTTGTTCCTCCTGAACTCAGATTTGGATTGAGAGGTCGGCGCATGAAATTCAGGTTTCTTTGTCATGCCCTTTGCTTGTACTCTTTTCATGTCCAACTCCAAAGATCTGGCGCTTTGCACCATCATATGGAAGCCAAACGTCATTGGGCCTGCAAGGAGCAGCCTCAACTCATCCTGAAGACCTTCATAAAACTTGTTCGTCTTCATTTCCTCATCTTCCACCAAAAACCCCGCATAGCGGCCCAATCTAGTGAACTCGTGCAAGTACTCGTCCACTGATCTATTGCCTTGAGTTAACTTCAAGAACTGGTTCTGCAACGCAATGCGTTGGGCAGAGGGAATATATCTCTGAAGAAACGACTTTGAGAACTCCGCCAAAGTGATCTCGGTAATATCCTTACCTTCAAACTTATGGGCTTCCTGCTCGGCCCACCAAAGCTCTGCTTCTCCGTTAAGGAGAAAGGTGGCTAGGGTGACCATCATAGCTTCTTCCGTTGCTGTCGCCTTTAGAGTTTTTCTAACCGTTGACAGCCAGTCCTCCGCCTCCGTTGGGGATTCGGTCCCCGAGAAAGTTGGAGGGTGGAAGCTTAAAAAGTGATGCAGTTGTTGATCACGCGCTCGCGCAACAGCTACACGCTCTATACGACGCTCCACCCTTGGCACCACCACAGGTTCAACTGCAGCCACTGGCACTAGGGTCTCCATCCTCGGTTCCACCGTAGGTTCCACTGTAGGTTCGATCACCGGGGCCGCATCTGTAATAGGCATAGCAGGTTGTGCAAGCCTTTGCGGTTGAGCATTGATCATCGCGAAGACAGCTTCTGCGATTAACTTGATCATCTCAGCAGGAGGACTGGTCGCTGGCACCTCAGCCGACGCACTACATTCAGCGGTGTTACGGGGTCGAGACTGCCCCGCAGCACTCCTAGTCACCTATAATCGTGCAATACACAATTTAGTGACCGAAAACATAGCAAACAACAATCATGGAACGCTCAGGTTCCGCAAACAAGTATGTTTTTCCATACCTAAGTGGACATTCTTATTAGTTTTTGTCGTTTTAGGTGAATGCAAATCCCATGCACACCACCCCTTAAAAGGAATTCGTCCCAAATTCGCTAAACTACGGATCGACGCCCTAATTCCGATACCAAATTGTAACACCCTGCCAGTACAAATAATATAATAGTAGGTCCGGTCGGGACCCCACGCAATACTAACCACACTAGCTAGGCGTTAAAAGGAGATATACAGAAAAGAACTACACCAGAGTACTAAACATAAGCGGAAGCATAAGGATTTAACATTTCTATTAGAATAGTCCACTATCACAGGAATGAAACAATAAAGTGTAGAGTTACGGCCTTAAGGCCTTACATTCCAAAACGTACAAAACTCCTTAAACATACTTCGGCACACAGGCCGGCAATACATGAAAAGAAGAAAAGAGGCTGGCCTTTGAGGGCCAACGAAGCAAAAAGGGCCACCGCCCCCTATTTCTCGCTAGGCTCACCTGCACCTGCATAAGAAGATTCCACCAAGAGGTGGCAAACAAAGCAACGGTCAGCACAGCTGACCAAATTATAACGACCCCACCCCTTTCTCGGGGTGGCGGAGCTTCTTCCCTGCAAACAAGTCGTACTAGCAGCAAGTAGTACTAAGGAAGGTGCAAACTACACAAGGTGAGGTTTCAAGCACAAACAATCTTCTAGGTGTAGCAACAAATAGAGTTGATCCTGGGAATGCACATGATGTCGGTTGGGAACACCCGAAGGTTCCCCACAACCGCCTAAGCAACGCATGAGGCTAATCATAACATCAATCCAAAACCATGACTGTGGGTTCTCACGACCACACGTAACCAGCTAAGCTAAAGAGCTTAGTGAACGCTTGAGCATTTACCTATTGGAGGAACCCTCCCAAACAGGTCTATCCCATGATCACACGGCGTCTCGAGGTTTCCCCCTCTCGCCGATATGCATGGTGCGGGTTTGGTGCAAGCTTGTGCCCGTTTCTCAAATCATCGCGTTAACAACAACGATGCGGGTGTAGCTTTACCTCGGCCCGTTCGCAAGGAAACACCGACGGGTGTTCTCAATCACAAGAAGTTACGCACCTAAACCAACCAAGTGGACTTAGGCTTCACTAGAACAACCAACGAAGGAGGTATACAACGACTCACTTCAATTTCGTGGTGAAGGTTTGCATTCCACCACTCTCCAAGCAAGGGGCTTTCGTTAGGATCTTCACACGATGCCTAATCTCAAGTCCCGCAATACTATAGATGATCTCATAGAGTCATTCACCGGCACACATTTTAGGCCTAACCTAAATGCAATGTCGCAATTCAAGCATCACCGATTCGGGCTCACGGCCATGAATAGGCTTCACACACAATGCCTAAATCCGCACGACTACCGGATTTCTAAATGCAATATGTCGGGGACGGACACAATCGACCCAGAGTTCCGAAGAACTAGAGGAAATCCTACACTTCACCCATTTGGTGAAAGGGAGTCCTCATGCAAGCATAGAAAAAGAAAGAGAGGACAAAGAACACGTCCTAAGACCGGGAGAAAAAATCGTTACCCTTGGAGCTCTCTTCCCCGCCATAGATCCTAGATTCCAATCGGAGGCAAAGAACCGCACCGGGCTGCTCTTTCCAGATCTGGAAACGTCTCGTGAATCGGAGCTCCGGAGCTCCGTCAATGGCGGAATCTCCTTCTTCTTCCTCCTTGCCCCTTCTTCTTTCTCAAGCTTAGGAGAGAGAAAGGCCTAGAAATTATGAGGGAATAACCCCTCTCCAAAGCCCTAAAACCCTCCAGTAAACCCTCTCAGCCGTTGGATCGAATTCCAAAGATTTTGATCGGTCGGATCGTCTTCTCCGCTCTTCTATACGGAACAGAATAAACAGGGCGCACGATCACTGGCGCACGACCAGTGGTCGTGCGCGAAGAGGAGAAATGGTCGTGCGCACTTCTTTGGACAGTGAGCATTCCGACAGCTCTCTTTGCCTCGACAAGAGCGCACGATCACTGGCTCACGACCAGTGGTCATGCGCGAAGAGGAAATATGGTCGTGCGCACTGCTTTGACTGAGAAAATTCAGCCTACTCCGAGCGCAGCACTACCACTCCGCCTACCTCGTTGAACTATGATTTTTGGGGTGTTACACCTTCAACAGGATAATGAGTTAGGTGTTGCTTCACCACTATCCAAGTGTGTGTAAGTCAAAAGGAGTGCTTATTCCTCCTAGAAAGAGAATCAATATAGGAATTTTCTCAAAATGGACCAGACAGATCTTGAAGCCTGGTCAAGCTCCAGCTTCACCTCCTCCCTCTCTAAGGGATAATATCTCTCCTCCTCCATCTCCAACTCGACAGGAAAATGTTCCATATCTCCCGCAAGATGTTATTCCAGCACAATCCTCTCCTCAACAACAACAACAAAACCTCAAATCCATCCCATCCACTACAGTCCCACAGCCAACACCTCAATCACCCCACATTCCACTTTCAGACATTCAGTCTACTCCACTACCACGACCATCAATCCATATCTCCCCATAAACCTACCAGGCACTCTCTCCTATCCAGGAAGACTTCCCACCATCACCTTTTCCAACTACCACACTAATTCCTCCAATTGACCTTGAGCATGTCATCTCTAAGGCAGTTGGCTCGGCCTCCACTACTTTTGCTAATCTATTAGCCACATAAGCTAGAAAGTTTGACAGAAAATACTCCCAAATGGAGGCTGAACTGCTAGATTCTAAAAGATCTCTATAGGGGCTCAAAGACTTCATGTCTTAATCCCTAGTTACTAAGGAGTTCTTAACCTCTTTGGCCAGCAAGGTTAAGAAGGGGGAGAATATTCAAGGGGAGGAAGGGGCAGTCTTAGAGTTAAGTGGTATCAATAAAGAGAATGATGATGCAGCTCCTGATAAAGTGACCATCTTCCAAGGTCCAAATATTCAGGGGGAGCCAGCTTCAGAGCATCAAGAGGAGCATGGAAAAGAAAAAGAGCCAGAGAATCATGTGGAAACTGCTGCAGATATTCAGGGGGAGCTCCCATCTACTCAGGGGGGCCTGTCCCAGATGTTCAAAAGAATCTAGTGAAAGAAATGACTGATGTATGTACAGTCGTGGATCAGGGGGAGCATCAGGATGAAAATATGTTGGATGAGGTGGCAAAGATTTCCAAGGAAGCTGTTGATATTGCTGAGTTGAATGCACAAATTCAGGGGGAGCTTCCCAAAGACAATGTTGCTGAAGAAATAGCAATGTCCCCTGAAGATGATGAGCCTATACAGATTGCCCCAAAGAAGATTCCAAAAGTTTTCTCAAGAAAAAGTAAAACTCATGAGAAGGATCAATGACTTCAGGTATCTCTGCTTATATCTTCTGAAGAAAGTCAAACAGAATGTGGTTTGGTGAACAATATGACTTATTTGACAATGTCTGAAATGTTCTGTGATTTCATTCTATTATACTTGTTATATATATGTTGTCCTATATATTGCTGATTATATAAAAGATTGAGTAAAATCACTTTAAACAATCTGTAAAATTTGTTAAGATAAATAGGGGGAGATTATTGGGAAAAATCCCTTGGATTTAACTTAACAAATTATCTAAAAGTGATTTTAACTCTTAGGTTTTAATTACCCATTGTATAGTGAGGGTAATTTGGTCATTATATGTCTTAGGATATCACACAACATGGAGTGTCAAGACTAGAGCAATACAAGCATAAATTGGGTTGAGTTAACAATTGCGTCGAATAGTATTCGACGCAACTTCGACTTCATGTCGACGTAACTTAGACTAGAAGTCCACGTAACTCAATCTTTCTATCGAATAAGATCAAGTCGACGCTACGTCGAAATGATATCGACGTAGATAAAGGATCATGTCGAAGTTGTCTTTGAAGTTGACGCAGCTTTGACTTCAACTCAACGCAGAAGGAAGAACCTATTGAAGCCATCTGTTGTTTATGCAACGTCAACAACAATTCGACAGAGATGATGAAGTTCAGAGTCAAGTCTTCAACTCGACGGGTACATTGATAAGTAATCGATGTAAAGTCGATACCTGAGTTCAACCAGAGCTTGAAGGAACTCGTAGTTACTTTACAAGAACTCGAAGGTGCGTCGATAAGAGAGAAAGAGAAATCGACGCAATGTCGAATACAATCTAAAAAGGAAACCTTTTCAACTGTCATTTTGGAACTCTTTCTCATGGCCCACATTACCGAAGACCGTTCTACAACGGCTCATTTATGTCCTAGAATAGAAAGGAGCAATAAAGAAGACAACAAAAGCTTTCTTGGAAAGGATCAAGACAGTTGGCAGATGAGTCGTGAACAAATGAGGAAAGGAAGAGAAATTGTTCAAGCCAATACCTTTTCAGTACACTCTAAAAGAGGAAAGGAATTCAAATTAAAGGATGCATAATAAATAAGAAGATTAGAAAGAAGAAATCAGAGCATTGAACACATATTCTGAATCTTGTCTATAATGGTTCTTCTTCTTCTCCTTCCTCCTTGAACCCTAAAATACAGTGAATAACAAGAACTGCTCTCTCTCTCTCTCTCTCTCTCTCTCTCTCTCTCTCTCTCTCTCTCTCTCTCTCTCTCTCTCTCTCTCTCTCAGTACAGTGAAAAATAGAAGGTTGCTCTTCATCAAACATCATACAGCAGCCAGATTTCAATAGAAGAAAGAGATAGGATCTGAAGCTCATAACCTCTGCAAATCATCTCTTTCAAAAGCAGAGGTTCATCTTTAGCAGATCCAGAAAAGTGAAAACTGAAGCAGAAGGCTTCATCAAAATTCTGACAGCAGAATTCTTCTTACTACTTCTTCCTCTTTTCCTTCACCTTTTTCTCAACTGTAAAAGAGTTTTTAGAATCTCTCTTCCAAAGGATTCAGTGGTTCAAGATCTCCTTATCAAAAGATCTGTGGTTCAAGATCTCCTTATCAAAAGATCTGTGGTTCAAGATCTCCTTATCAAAAGATCTTTGGTTCTAAGAGTCTCCTTAACAAAAGACTCAGGCACAGGTGGTGCATTCCTACCAGGTGGTAGAAGAGAGGAGTACCCATATTTTGGGGAACCTCTATAAAATTTCATGTGTCTGTGTTGTGTTTTTCTGTGCTGTCCCATTTAGTTTCTCAGCATTTACTTTCAACAATCTTTACTTTATTTATTCTGCCTCTGGTTTTGGTTGGAGTGCATAACACCTTAGTAAGTTTTATTGTATGTACAGTTAAGATAGAAAAACTATTTAAATCTCTATTCACCCCCCCCCCCCCCCCCCCCCCCCCCCCCCCCCCCCCCCCCCGCCAGCCTCTAGAGGATTCTCAGAGGCACACTGTGCACTTTCAGGTTCCATGTTTCATATGATTTCAGCAAGGCTGAATAATCAAAGGGAGAAGATAGAAAAGTTCATTCTACAGACTGTAAATGACCTGAGGCAAGAAATAAAAGTTGAGCTGCAGATTGTAAAGAATGATGTGCATCTTCTAAATACTCAATGCACTCACTTCTTTCATTTAGCTGCACCAGCCATGGAACACGTTAGACAGGAAATCAACAAAGTTGGACATCAGACTCACCAGTTCTTACAAAACCATGGCATTATGCAAAGGAATATAGAAAGAGCATTTCAATAAATAGCAGGATTTATGAATAAAGACTGGGATCAAATTCTACAGAGATTAAATGAAAATACTCAGATCTTAGATGAACGCCTGTTAGAGGTGAGAAATAACTTGGATGAGGCTGAACAACATATGCATGAAAGGTTGAATTTAGTACAAGTTACTCTTGGTGATCACATAGATGAAGAAGTCCTAAAGGGGGAGAGAGCAATGATAAATGCTGGCTCCAATCAAGCTATGTGGACAGTCAATCAGGTCAAGCAAGCCTTACAAAAACCTCACTCAGTTTTTAAACTAGCAGAACCTTCTGAAAGCACTACATCAGAGGTCTATGGCATAGAAGTTGGAGATTCTGTTAGCTCCAGAAAAAGAAAAAGAACTCAGAGCAAGAGGTACAGGAAGAAGATGCTTAGAGAAATTGAGCAGGATTCACAGTCATGCAAGTGGAGTCCTAACTCTAGGACTCTGATCTCAGAAGCCTGGATGGAGAGTGGATACCCATAGGATGGGTCAGAGAGAGTATATTATTTTGCTGATTGGAACCTACACTCAACTCAGATGGAGAAAAGGAGAAATCATAAACTGGAATTTCCTCATGGTCCTCCTCCTTCTCCAAAGAAGATCCCAAAACCTATCAGTTTTTATGAAGAAGTGTTCAGATCAATGATAAATGCTGTATGTATTTGATGATATAGCTTATTCATGACTGCAGAAGATAAATCATATATCAGGATATTTTTTAAGTCTAAGATTATCTACGACTAGACATATCGTTGATATCATATACATATCGTTGAGAAAGCATCAAAATTACATCACCAGTGTACAAACGATAAAAGTAACGAAAATTAACTAAGTAAAATATCGTCTCAAGACAGCAGAAGAATCGTGGAGAAAAGTATCATATCGTCGAAATAGTTTTGACGATATCGTCTTGATGCAGACATATCATCTTGAAGGTTGAAGAAAGCTTGTGGTGGATAAAGCTAAGTTCAGATGCCAACGACATCGTCTTGAAGAAAGCTTGTCGTGGATAAAGCTAAGTTCATATATCGACGACATTGTCTTGAAGAAAGCTTGTCGTGGATAAAGCTAAGTTCAGATGTCGACGACATCGTCTTGAAGAAAGCTTATCACACATAAAGCTAAGACGTCTCTACGATATCGTCTTGAAGAAGAAGCTCAACCTTAAGGGCTAAAATATATAACTACTTAATTCATAAAGAATGGTTCACATGGACACACATCGGCTTGAAGACTTCATGTCGTCTAGAAGATCAAGATGACATCATCTTGAAGTAAGACAGTCAGCCTAAAGACAAGTCTAAGTCTTATTCAAAGCAACCTCTCGACGATGTCGTCTAGAAGAAGTAAGACCATTGAGATATCAAGCCAAGTATAGAAGTAGAAAGTATATCGATGATATCGTCGTGAAGCATATCTGTTAATCAAGACGATATCATCTTGAAGTAACAATATCGTTTTGACAGTTGTAGAGCAGCATTTAATGTGTCGGTTCTCTTAGAAATTGACATCTAGGGAAAATGCACGCCACCCATCTTGCGCACCAATCAAGGAGTAATAAATAATATCCTCTATACTGAATATAGTCATTGCACAATGTTTAAGGAAGAATTTTATTGCTTCTATTTTCTGCATGTTCCAAGAATGGCAAGGCATTTATTATAATCAAGTCAGTCGGTTCTTCCAAATATTCTTTCAGGCAATTTATGGAAGATTTCTGAAGGGGCTTTTATGCAAAGTTACAGAAGAATATAAAAGGGAGAAATTGTCGATTTCAAAGCACTTCTTCCTACTGAGTACAAAAATTTGATCAAGAAAAGAAAAGAAGAAGAACTAGAAGAAAATCTTCATCATTTGGCTGAGAAGACAAGAAAGAATCTTTCTCCTACACTAGAAGTGCATCCATCATCAAAGGAGGAGATTCAAAAGAAAAGCTCTGTAATCCACAAGATCACAGAGCTTACATTTATAAGCAGAAGAAGAAGTCTGTTATTCAAAAGGCATATCATCTTGAAGACTTTTCTTCTACAACAACAACATTCCTGTATTACTTTGTAGGGCTCTTTGTGAGTCTAAGCTGGTAGGATCTAGTGATAGATCTGAGTTGGTAGGGTTCTTGGTGAACCTGGGTTTTGGTAGGATCTTGTTGAAGATCTGAGATTGTAAGACTTGTAATGTCTGAACCTTGTAGGGTTCTGTGTGAACCTGAGTTGTAAGATCTGATTATAGTGAAAAGTTCTAAGTTGGAGAAGTTGTCTAGTCTAGCACATTGCTAGATAGGTGGGAGGGACAGTGGACCACCTTTAGACACATTGTCTAGTTAGGAACTACTATAAATCATTGTGTGTTTTTTGTGATTCCTGTGTGATGTGATAGATAAACTATTAAATAGCAAAGAAATTTGAAAACACCTAATCACCCCCCCCCCCTCCTCTAGGTGTAGTTTATAGACAACCTATAATCTTTCAGATTTGATCTGCTTTCCTAGTTGGCAGGCTCTACAGGGATGGTCTTTATTGAACTTACCTGTTGGTAAGCCTCTTACTAGGTTATGCTTAGACAGTTTGGTAATGGTCTTAAATTTAGGGTTACTAAGTCTCCTATGTCATAACTCATTGTTTTCTAACTGGGAGTTAAATATGCAAATCTCTGACTTAGTATACTCAAAGTCTACAACATAGATCTTACCTTTCCTAAGACCAGTCAATACTACTTGGTTAATTACAGAACTAACTATATGACACAAAGACTTAGTGAATACAACTTTGTATTCACCATCTCACAGCTGACTAATACTAATTAGATTATGTTGAAGTCCTTCAACATATGCTACCTTAGAGAAGGAGAATTCCCCAATCCTGAGCAAACCATGTCCTTTGGTTTGACCAGAGTGGGAATTCTCAAAAATTACCTTAGGCCCATCCTTGGCCATGTAGTTTTCCAGCAGTTCTTTTGCTCCTGTCATATGCATGGAGCTTCCACTATCCAAGTACCACTACTGGTTTGTAGTTGAACAGTCTCATTTCTACATGAAATCAAACATTTGTATAGACCCTCACTTGCTGGGGTCCCTTTCTTCTATCATCATATGGAGTTATGAAAGAATAAGATGGTCTTTCAGTATACCCCTTAAGGTGAAGAAGTGTTGCATTATTATGCCAGCAATGTTTGGCAATGTGCCCAACTTTAGAATAGCAAAAACATCTAGGAATATAAGTAGAGAGAGATTTAGATGTTTGAAAAATTCTTGCTGGAAGCATGCGTCGAAAAGAAATCGACGCATCTTTATAGTTGCGTCAAGTGTAATTCGATGTGTCTGCATAGCTTCATCGATAATAATTGGATGCAGAGTATTGGTTGCATCGAATATAATTTGACGCACCCTCATACTTGCTTCGAATTGATGTCGAAGCATATGTTGTACTCCATCGAGTTGCATTCGACGCATTTTTAAAACTGCGTCGAGTTCTAGTCGATGTATGATTCTTTTTATTAAAAATTTTATAATTTTTGTTTGTCTTTTCTAAGGGGTGTTTCCCTAGAATCCCTGCTTGGTTAGTAATGTTTACCCTATTGAATATAGTGAGTTTATTAGGATTATTATTTTGTTCTTCACCTGAGTCTAGGTTGTTATTAGGTTGATTCATACTAGACCTAATGAATGCTACGGAATTTTCCCAAGCAAGTTTGCTAGGGATTACTGAGTTTGTGGATGGTTGTGATTCTAGATCAAAATGATCAAATCTCTTGGAGAGATTTTGTGAGATATCCTTAAGCTCTTGACTCCTTCCATTGAGTGAGACCTCAAAGGCTTTTACTTTTATAAGTTCCTTTTCGAAGTTAGAATTTTCATTACCTAATATGTATATTTCTTTTTCCTTCTTAAATAATTGACCCCTCAGATCATAGTTAACTGAGTACAAATGATGTAACACCCTTCCTGTTACATAGCATATAGCAGTAGGTCCGGCCGGGACCCCACGCCATAAAAATGAAAAGAAGAGTGCGTTACTTAATTAGCATTAAATAGTTATTAACATAACTATCTCAGCACACATAGTCACACAACGGAAGCATTTAATTTCAAATAAAACCAGTTTATATACATTGTCCACTTTACAACTAGGAATGAAATACATTACAAGTTCTTTACAAAGTTTGTTTACAAAATAAAGGTGGCTTCCAAACATCGGCACGCGGGTCGACCACACATGAAAACAGTAAACAAAACAGCTCGGCCTTCGAGGGCCAGCACAGTATAGCACAACACAGCAGCAGGGGCATCAACCCGCTATTTTCCGGTAGCCTCGCCAGGAACTCCACAAACAAATCCACCAAGCGGTGGGAAAACAAGTAATCGGTCAGCTTTAGCTGACCCAGATTTATAACGACCCCACCCCATGCTCGGGGCGGCGGTGCTCCTTCCCTGCAGGCAAGCAATAGCAGTATATATTTCACGGGTGCATCTAAGCACCGCATAGAAACATTCATCACATAGTGACATCAAGTCACAACACGCTTTCTGCACTCTCAACACGCCATCTACAAGTCCTTTTTTAACTCGAATCTACATGAGCTTTTCTCATCAAGATTGGCCGACATTGACGAGTTCTAATCCCAAACATCACATCATGACCCGAGGTTGCAATCCTCATCACAAGATGGCTAAGGGTGGGGTTTTGGTTCCGCGAGATGCCCGCGCTCATAATATTAGGGATTACATCACCTAAAACTGGTACGGCTTTCCCTAACCCTCTCTTGACCCGCAAGGTCAACGAAGACAGGTACACAGGCCCTCCAGCTTCTGCTGCTCAACCCAGTTCATGGACATAGGCTTCATAGGCTCCACACAGCTCACTGGGAGCTACCGCCGTCATTAGCACTAGCGCCCGGTGTTAGTGACAGACCTCAGTTATGCTACCCTTTTTCGAGTATTTTCTGGGAAACACCTCCAGACCTCTTTGCAATACGAATCAGTACACAGAACCCGGAAAACACATCATAGATCGCGGAGTCTTCTCCGGAGTGCAATAACATAACAACATAACCAATCCAGACCAACCTGTCCAGATGGGCTTCACACAGCATGCCTATGCCCGTACTTCAATTTTGGACTCTATATGCAATTTCTACGGGGATAACATCGACCCGTCGGCAGAAATCTATCCACTCGCTAGTGGAAATCTGCCTACTACTATGCAAATCAAAGGACGAACATGTCCAAAGACTAGGGAGGAGAATCGTTACCCTCGGCGCTCGTTTCGGTGCCATAGATCTGAGAGGAACTCGGCTGGACACTTTTGAAACAGCTTCCTCTCCACTGGATCGACGATGGAAAGCACTTAAGAAATCTCCTCCATGGATTTGCCCTTAACACAACAAAAGGCTAGCCCAAAAAGACCTCCTTCCTTCAGAAATCAGAAGTTTTCTGCCTTTGGAACGAGCTTGGAATCAGAAATTAGAAGGGAAACTAGATTGCATTTTATAATCTCTTAGCTAACATCGGTGCACCTAACGCCGGGCATTAGCCCTTAAAGCGGTGGCTGAGTTTATCCACAGCCCCTTAAGAGCTTCAACGGTTCGACTACGTTCGACGAACGATGAACTCTTTGAAGCCGTGTTCGCCGAACTGCCTAAAGCTTGCGTTCGACAAACGGCTGGCTGCGTTCGACGAACGGCTAGAAAGTTGCGTTCGACGAACTCGTCGAAGCTGCGTTCGATGAACAACTTTGAAGCTGCGTTCGATGAACGGCTCGAGGCTGCATTCGACGAATAGCCTGAAGGCTGTGTGTTGTTTAAGGGGTGTCTACTAATCACCTAGAGGCGGGGATGAATATGATTTTCTGTTTATATTATCCCCCTTAGTTTTTTCTTAGTTTCTGGTTTATAGATTTATGAGATAAAGAGCAAACCACAGAAAGCACACAAAGATCTATAGAGGTTCCTCAAGACCGGGTGTCTTCAGTAGTCCTCTCTCCCTCTGCGCCTACCCAGCAGTGTGCTAGGCTCGGCAAACTTCGCCAAAAACTTCAGACCCTCAAGCCTTACAACACGGACCCGCAAGCCCCAACAGCCTAGGCCCTCAAGCCACTACTGCCCCCGAGCCCGCAAGCTCGACACTCAGGCCCTCAAGCCCTACAAATTGGACCCATAAGTCCCAACAGCCTAGGCCCGCAAGCCCCTACTTCCCCCGAGCCCGCAAGTTCGACAGATTGCACCCGCAAGTGCACTGCCCTGGCCCTCAAGTCTCACAACTCTCCAGCCCTCAAGCTAGACAATTTGGCCCGCAAGCCTTACAAGAAAATACAGTAATAAGATAAACTGTTTATTTAGCCAGATGGAATCTGGCAACTTAGCCTTGATGAAGATCGACTTCTTAAGGATGAAGAAGATGCTTCTTGATTTTGAGTTTCAGCTCTGGATCTTCTTCAACCTCTTCTTCTTTTGCCTGATGTTGAACGACGACTTCTCAGTCAATGAAGATGATTGATTCTTATGAGAACTCTTGAATCTTGTTCTCTTCCTTCTCGGCTGAAAAATGTTGTTCTATTGAAGAGCGGCGGGATTTATTTTCTCGTTCTTTTTCTTGCACAGCAAGCCCCTTTTTCTAGGGCAACAATGTTCCCTTTTATAGGACGGACAAGCCGTATAACGGGCACAAACAATTTCCTTTACTATCAGAAGCCCATCCATCATAGCAGGCCCTGATTGGACAAATAGGCGGCGACATTAATTGCTGACATCACGTCCGCAAGATTTGAATTCTGTCTTGAAGATATTTGCATCATTATGACGACAAGCTGTCTCTGAATTTGTCATCGTGATCTTCCTTCTGCCTCTGATGGTGGTATCTCGACGATACAAGATATCTTGGCGATTCTGTATATATGACGATCTTCTTTCTCTGACAGAGTTGTCGTGAGCTTCCTTCTTGCATCATGTCGTCGTAATCATATGTTCTTTCGACGACATGAGTTTTATACGACGATGTCCTGTGTCTTCTCTACGTTCGACGAACAGCATTCTGTGATCGACGAGCTGAATTCTGCATTCGACGAACTTGTCATCCTTCGTTCGACGATCGCCATTCTTCGTTCGACGATCTCGCCACATCTCAGCATTCGACGATCAGCATTCTTCGTTCGACAATCTCGCCACGTCTCAATGGTCATCAAATACTTTGCTTCTCAGTGGCTGCTGCTCTGCCCATCATTGCGACGACAAGTACGCTTGTCGACGATATCGCCTGTTCTTCTCGACGACATTTCTTTAACTTCCTGAGATTATAGGCTAGAGAGGTAATCAGATACAAGGTGAAGTTTTTTTGACTTGGTGACTTCTTCAAATCAGGAATCATGAGGGCAAGATTCCCAACAATCTCACCTTATTTGAAGAAGTCAGAATTCCAATTCAAGATGACTTTCACTAGACAATAAATATTATAATATTAACTTTGAGCATGACAGATTGTACTTATCTTTGCTGAACTTCCTGAGTGCATCAAGCCTGTAGCTCCCCCCTTTGATGCCTCTTCTTTGCTCCCCCTACCTTTAAGGTCTTCTTGAGCACCATTTCTCCCCCTTTCTGACTTCTTGCCTTCTGCTTATCTAACCAAGGAGTAGCACAAGCTCCCCCTTAATTTGATGTATCTTCTTTACGGATCCCTTTCTGACACCTTTCCTGTCTTCCTTGCACCCTGCATAATCTGTATCTGACTGTCTAGCATAACCTGCATAACCTGCATTTGATTTCTGGCGTATACCTATGTATTATATTTTGCTAGCTAAGCACACAAGGTGCATGGCACGTTATTAGCAGGCAATAGCAGTAATTGCATATACTAACATCACAGGCATATGCCTTATAAGCATTCATATATAAATGTTCTCATATTAAAATTGTTCATATATGAGATTAGTCATATAACTGGACCAATTGTTCTTAACATAAAATGAACTTAAGAGAATTAAATGTCTTTCAGTCATTGATAAGCAGGGCGTCTTTGCTGGAGCTGGCGTTCTTTGCTTCCTTCTTCATCTTTCGCCTACATAAGTTCAGTGGCTTTGGAATCTTCTTTGGAGGAGGAGGGGGACCATGGGGAAAAGCCTTCTTATGTCTTGCTCTTTCTTCTAGATTTTTTATGTGACGATTCCATTCGAGGGAGGAGTACACTCTTTCATGGTCCTTCTGACCATGTCCAAACGCTATACACGATTCTGTGATGATCTCTCTTGAATGAGGACTCCATCTACCAGCTTCTGAGTCCTTCTCAACCTCACTTATCCTCTTCTTCCGGTACTCCACGTTGGATGTTCTCCTTCTCTTCCTAGTTGTTGCAGATTCACCCGATTCTATTTCAGAGTCGGAGCTGGAGGAGGGTTCAGTGGGTATGTATTTGGAGGGGGGAACTTGAAGTGCTTGCTGTACTTGATTACTTAACCACTTCACTTGATGCAAGAAAGCAGCTATGCTTCCCTTGATCTCTTCCCGCTTTCTTCTTCAATTCTCCTTTCCCCATCTTGGAGTACTTCTTTCACAGACTCCTTTAGTTCAAATATCTGTTCAAGAGTTTCTTGATCCCCGACATCAATAAAAATTCTTAGTTCCATAAGACGAGCGTCTAGGGTTTGCTCGTGGTTGGTGAGTGTGTTCATGATGAGGTTCGTGGACTCCGCATGTTGAGTTTGCAGTTGAGTGATGTCCTCCTTTATTGACTTTATTTCCTCCTTCATCTCATCCCTGATTTTGTTTACTGCTATTTCTATAAGAGCTTCCATCCTCTCCCACAGAATCTCGCATGTTCCTTTTTCGGTTGACATTGTTCTTGGGAAGACGATAGATCAGAGATGAAGAGGTGGTTTGTCGAGGAATGTATTAGGGAAAATGAGTATCACTCTACTTATAGGGGGAGTAGGTGAAGGGGCGCGCACTCATTTTTGGGTTTATCGAGGCATCAATGTATGCTGCATCGAGCGGCTCTGATTTATCTAATTTAATAATATTTATGTTATTTAGACGCAGTTCCGATGGTACTATTTTGTCGTTGAAGTACGTCTAGGATACCCATTCTTCCTAACGCCTCTGCCTAAGGCATTCTCCCGCCCTGCTTGGGTGTTGTCTTTTGGTACCAGTCCTGCACTAAGATTGTTGGTGTGTTAATTTTGCTATTCTGTCGAAGGGTCAGAACATCCACCTTGTCCAAGGCCTAGATTTGCTTCTGGTGGGCACTTGGGCTACCTGCCAGACAAGATTACAATCCCTTAGGAATCCTTAAAGGAGTTTCCCTTCTTACCACGTTTTCTTTGAGAATCCTTTCCCTTAATGATTCCCTTTCAAGGTGTTTGATCCACTCAGCAGCTGAATAGACTTGGTCAATGTCCTTCATTGGATTTCCATGGCTCACCCAGGTATTGACAACAATTGTGTCCAACTCCAGATTGTCATCTTCATGGAGTGGATCCTCTAATCTTTCCATTCTTTTCTGTGCCATGTATTCTTCAACAGTTTGAATACCCTCTACCCTTCTCCTCTTTGCTGCTCTCTCATCAGTAATCAGATTTGGAAGTCAAAGTCTTCAACTCTGCTAGGGTTCAAGATTGGCAGATTCAAAGCAATTCTTGTTCCTTGCAGCACCATTAAGCTTGAGTCCCATTGATTATCAGTGACCTTTCTGGCCATGGTAAGGATATTTTCTTGAATAGCACTGGAAGCATTGTTTACCACTTCCACCATTTGCTTGCTGGCTTCTTCTTGATTGGAGAGTATCAGTTTGTGGGAGGACTCCATGTTGTTATACAGCTGTATGTGAGCTCCTTTCAGCTTAGCATGAAGATTGAGTATCTTCTCCTCTCCTTCTTTGCTATGTTCCACTATCTTCTTCTCAATTTCAGAGTGTTGATCCAATATGGATTGAGAGAGAGTTTGTAAGGAGCTGTCCACATCATCCAAAAGATATTCCTTTGCCTTGTCAATGTGGGACTTGACTTGGCTGCTTGATGTGTTGACCACTTTTGCCATCCTTGTAACTGCATTCTCCCAGACATTTTGGTTTTTGTAAAGATGATTCTTTACATATGTGATGTCCTTTGTTGAATCCCCTTGATGGTCTGCAATATCCTTCAGAACTGTGTGCTGGGCAGCAACAGTATTTTTGGCCATTTCAAACCATCTTGTCATCTGTAGAAGGATATGATCTGATGCAGTTTTGACATCATTAACCTGGGCATTGAGCTCAGTTCTCACTTCAGCCACTCTTGAGTCCATTCTCTGCTCACTATCCTGAATCTCCTGAGACAATGCAGCTCTTGTTGTATGCAATTCATTCCTTATCTGGGTAGATACATCATGAACCTTTTCAGCAACAATCTCTTTCATAGACAACATCTGACCCTCAATCATTGTTTGTATTGAGTTTATCAGGTCAGATGTGTCCAGAACTGCAACTGGCCTTACCTGGGGTAATTCCTTTTCAAACATCTCTTCAGCTCCACTTTGAGCATTAGCCCTCCCATCATCAGGGATCTGCTCCCCCTCAGATGGGGCATTTGGTGTACATTGTACATTTGGAGGGATTGATTCCTGTTCATGTCCCCCCCCCCCCCCACTAGCATACCCACCTTCTCCTTCATAGGCCGGGTTATGCTCCCCCTCACTTGGGGCATCCTTAGGAGGAGAATTTTGTCTAAGGTCACCTGAAAAATGATTGATAAATTAGACACCTAGACTATACTATTGATAGAGAAAAGAGGCCTAACTGAAAACCCAATTTACCATGGATAGGTGAGCTGGGAAATTCATCTTCAGCTTGATGAACAGCTGGATCAGCATTCATCTGGGTTGGCTCAGGATTGGGCACAACACTTACTTGGGGCTCCTCATTTGTCCTGGGGACCTCTTCATTATCAGTGTTTATTGGGTTGCTGCCAGATCTATGATCAGACCCATGACTATCTTCATTTTCAGACCCATTTGACTTTGAGGATGAGTCTGATTTGTGCTGAGATGAATCTTTCTTCTTTTCCTTTGCCATAGATGGCTGGCTCATAGGGAGCACTCTGGAGAATCTATCCACAGTCTTAATGTCCATTCTTTTGAGATAATGGATATTTGACCCCTTTGAGTTTGCAAAGGTCTCTGAATGACTATTCAGTAGGTACAGAGATAGTATTCTTCCCATATTGGGGGCTTGTAGAGATTCCTTTATCCTTTGAAAGATAACTTCTCCCCATGAGGTTCTCTTGGACAGGATTATCCTAGTCATTAATTCAAACATGAACTGTGAGACAGTGTCATGTGAACCAGGCTTGCATAGGATAGCTTTGCCCACTATATCAGACAACAGCTTCTCCTGTTGATTGAAGAATTTCCTACTTTGACAATTGGTTTTAGTATCACTGTATCCTGTCCACTTTAATGCAGTCCTCTTATCCTTTTCAGATATTTCCTCCTCTTCAGTTTTACTGCAGGGAGTTAATTTCAGCCCCTTCTCCAACCTTTTAGCTGTAATCTTTATCTTCTCACTTCCTATCTTGGACTTCAGGATGGTTTTGGAAGGAGATAATTTGACATTGTTGAACCATTCCAGAACTTCAGTTCTGAGAATGCAGCACGGTTCAGACAGCATGTGCTCCAATCCTTGAGCTTCCAATAGATGAATCGCGTGTCTTATGTCTTCTGAGGCATGAGAGAATCCATCTCTTACTATTTCATAGCCCTCCAGGAGATCTTTTGAGCTTTTTGGCGCCATGAAATCAGAAAATCGAGGCGCTAAGACGGGAGAGAAGATGAATCGTCTCGACGGCTAGGGGTTTGGCTTTGTGGTGTGTTTTAGGTTACAGTGTATCTATTTATAGAATTTTAGTTTCGTTTATATTAACCCTAGCCTTTTAGACTTAATTACCTTATTGTGTTAAGGAGTTTTGGGTTAATTATCAAATTTCATATTGAACATGCCCCGTCTCAACGGTTCAGCTGAGACGGAGACCTAGGCCTCTAGGACAGTGAACTGTCAACCGCTGGGATAGTTTGCTCGTCTCAGCGGTTCAGCTGGGATTTTTTTCAGCAGATTCAACTGAATATACTCCTGCAGTTTAGCTGATCATAGAGTTTGGACCTAGTGTAGATAATTTGGTTGAACATGTGTCCTAGTCATGTCACTAAGTTTTAGTGTACAATAATGTAAAGTTTGATAATTTACCATGTATAATCATCAACAGTGACAGCTATTACTCATACATTTAGAACTATTCTATACTAAGCATGCCAAGATCAATTTTGAAAGCATTGAATTCAGATTAATCCAGTGGCTTTGTAAAGATATCAGCTACTTGTTTGTCAGTGGGGACAAATTCAAGACAGATGTCTTTACACTCTACATGTTCTCTAATAAAATGATATCTAATCTCTATGTGCTTAGTCCTGCTATGAGAGACAGGATTTTTAGCAATAGATATTGCACTGGATGAATCACAATACAAAGGAGATTCCCTTACCTTGAGGTTGTAATCCTCCAACTGATGCTGTGTCCAAAGGAGTTGTGCACAACAGCTACCTGCAGCAATGTATTCAGACTCAGCTATGGATATTGCCACACTGGTTTGTTTCTTGCTGCTCCAAGATATCAATCTTCTCCCTAGGAACTGACAAGTACCACTTGTACTCTTCCTGTCTTCTTTGCAACCTGCAAAATCTGCATCTGAAAAGCCTGTTAGTTCAAAGTCATTGTTCTTAGGGTACCAAAGGCCAAGATGCAAGCTGCCCTTAAGGTATCTCAATATCCTCTTCACAGAGGTGTAGTGAGATTCCTTAGGACAGGCTTGATACCTAGCACAAACACATGTAGCATACATAATGTATGGCCTACTAGCATTCAAGTATAATAGGGATCCAATGATGCATCTGTACATGGACTCATCAAAGGCCTTTCCCTTTTCATCCTTGTCGAATGATACATTAGACCCCATGGGTGTTCTCATGGTGGAGGCTGATTTCATCCCAAATTTCTTGATGAGCTCCTTAGTGTACTTGGTCTGGGAGATGAAAATTCCATCATCATACTGTTTCACTTGGAGCCCAAGGAAATATTTGAGCTCACCCATACTGCTCATTTCAAACTCCCCCTGCATTAGATTGGCAAATCTCTTGCAGAGGTTGTCATCAGTAGACCCAAAGATTATGTCATCAACATAGATTTGGACTAAGAGACACTTGCCCCTTGTTTCCCTAAGAAACAATGTGCTATCAATCTTTCCCCTCGTGAACTTGTTCTTGAGGAGAAAGTTGGACAAAGTCTCATACCAAGCTCTTGGAGCTTGCTTGAGACCATATAGTGCTTTCCTAAGAAGATAAATATGAGAAGTTAGGGTTGGATGCACAAAACCTAAAGGTTGTTCAACATATACCTCTTCCTTCAAGTCTCCATTCAGAAAGGCTGATTTGACATCCATCTGGTAGACTTTGAACCCCTTGTGGGCAGCATAGGCAAGGAATAGCCTAATTTCTTCCAACCTTGCAACTGGTGCAAAGGTTTGATCAAAGTCTATACCTTCCTCTTGCCTGTATCCTTTGGCTACTAATCTGGCCTTGTTCTTGATGATTGTACCATTCTCATCAAGCTTGTTCCTGTATACCCATTTAGTGCCAATCACATTGTGTCCCTGAGGTCTTGGCACCAGCTTCCATACTTTGCATCTCTTGAATTGTAGGAGCTCTTCTTGCATTGCTTCAATCCAGAAGGTGTCTTGATTGGCCTCTTCAAACTTCTTGGGCTCCATTTGAGAAAGGAAGCTCAAGAATAGCGCTTCATTATGAGCTCTGCTTCTTGTCAATATGCCTTGGGTATGATCCCCAATTATTAGATCTCTTGGATGATCTCTTAGGTGCCTTGCAGAAGGAGGAAGAGGGTCCTCTGCTGGCTATGTTTGTTCCACTGGTTCAGCTATTACTTCATCTTGTACCTCTTCTTCTTCAGGAATTGCAGCAGTTGTCCGTGTGTTATTGCTGCTGGGCTTGTCTTGGACAGTCAGCTCATGCATCCCGTCCTCATTTCCTGTCACAATAGAAGAACTAGACCATTCTTTATAGAGAAGGCTGGTCTCATCAAATACAACATGCATAGATTCTTCTACAACATGGGGTTTTCTTGTTATAAACTCTATAAACTCTACTATGTGAGCTATACCCAACAAGAACCCCCACATTGCATTTTTCTGCAAACTTTGTTAATTGAGATTTTCCATTATTTAGAATGTAGCATTTGCAACCAAAGATTCTAAAGTAGGAAATTGTAGGTTGTTTGCCTTTCAGAATCTCATAAGGAGTTTTCCCAAGGACCTTATTGATGGAGGCTCTATTAAGAACAATAACAGGCTGTATTGACTGCCTCAGCCCAGAAGTATTCTGGGAGTGAGGAGTCACTAAGCAATGTTCTCCCAGCTTCTATCAAGGTCCTATTCCTCCTCTCAGCCACACCATTTTGCTGTGGAGTCCTTGGGGAGGAGAGCTCTTGGGTGATACCAAATTCTTGACAAAATTTTGTCATGGCTTCAGATTGAAATTATGTGCCATGGTCAGTTCTTGTCCTGACCACAGTACATAGTAGATCATTCTGAATAGCCTTGACATAATTTATAAAGACATGTAAGGTATCTGACTTCTTCTTAAGGAAGAAAACCCATGTATACTTTGAATGATCATCTACAATTACCAAGGTATACAACTTACCACCTAGGCTCTGAATTGGCAAAGGACCAAACAAGTCCATGTGCAATAGGTATAAACACCTTTCAGTATCCTTGGAGCCAATACTTTTAAAGGTGGCCCTAGTTTGCTTACCCATTTGGCAAGCATGATAGGGACCACTTTTAACACATTTTAGTTTAGGACTATTTCTAACAAGGTTTTTAGAAAATAATCTATACATTGTCTTATAGTTAATGTGGGCAAGTCTCTTGTGCCATTGGACACAAAGTGACTCACTTTCATTAGCTACAAGGCACACAGAAGAGATAGAATAATTGCAAATGAAGTCTAAGCAATAAACATTTCCACTCCTAGTGCCTGAGAGAATGGTCTCCAAGTCATTAGACTTTTTGATCAAGCACTTGTCATTGTGGAATTCAATGACATAGCCTAAGTCACATAGTTGGCTTATGCTTTCAAGGTTGTGTTGCAACCCTTCAACATAAGCTACCCGTGTGATTGAGACTATGCCATTTGAAATCATACCATATCCTTTGGTGACTCCCTTTTCAGATCCACCAAAGATAACTTTGGGTCCATTCTTCACTGGATGGTAATCCTTTAGAAGATCCTTAGTTCCTGTCATGTGCCTTGAGCACCCACTATCCAAGTACAATATTTGATTGAGACTGGTACTTGAACTAACCTGCAACACAAAATTTAATGTACCTTAGGATCCCAACTGACTTTGGGTCCTAAGTTCATGTTAACACCATAGGGGATATTCCTAGAAAGGGTTGGTTTGGCTTGAGGTTCAATCCTTGCCATTGGCACATTGGGGTTGTGCCAACAATCAATTGCAAAGTGTCCCACTTTGCCACAGCACCAACACTCATCTATATTATATCTCCTCTTCTGAACAGTCCTAGAAGATGAAGCTTCCTATTTCTGTTCAGTAGAGGACACAGCTATTGTTTTCTTTGTTTTATCAGTAAAGGCCTGCCTTTTTACCTTCCTATAATCAGTCAAGGCAGCCAGTTTTTGTTTGACATCAACACCCTCTAGCTTGGCAGCTAAACATGTGTGGATGGCACCAGAAACTGGGCTTTTTGGCTTGATTACAGGACAGTCAACAACCATGGACTTTGCTGAACAATGTTTAGAGTTGACAGCCTTGGTTATCTTGAGTGAAGGGGCTGAGGTTCCAAAAACAAATGGTCCATGATGGGCCATTTGAATTTCCTCATGCAAAGCCTTGAAGGCACTCAATCCTAACTCCTTTCTATATCCATAGCTGTGAGCATTCTTGCTCAAGTTATTGGATCTTCCATTTAATAAGTGACCATGAACACTTTCTTGGTCATACTTGTTTGAGGGCATCAAGACTTTCGCAAAGGAGGTCTTAGATTCTTTTGAGTCCTTAACCATTCCCTTAGTGTTACTAGTAGCTGCCTCCTTGTTGAAACCAACACCTCTCATGTCATGGGAGTTGAAGTTGTCAATAATAGGCAGCACTGTCTTGGGCTTGGAGAAGTTAGCCACTAGCATCCTCTCCTTGAGGAGCTTTTCTTCAAGATCCTTAATGATCTTGTTCTTGTGGCTTATGGTGCCCACATGGATGATTGGCATTACCCTTAGCTTGCCAATCTCCTCTCTCATTAGAGCTAGCTGGGTAGCATGCTCAATGCACTCAGATTTTGATTGCTTTAGGGAAGCAATTTCTTGAGCTTGCCTCTTGGCTAGCATTTTGCTCCTTTTCAGAGATTCCAGGAGTGCACCATACTTATCAATCAATTGATTGATATCATCCTCAGAATCTGATTCACTGCCAACTTTAGATGGAGGAGATTCAGATTCTGGACCTGTTTCATAATCAGAGGAAGAAGAAATGCAGTGTATCAATACCTGCTCCTGTACTAAATTGTTGTGGCTGTCCTCATCTTCAGTTATTGCCATCAGCCCATGGTTATCAAGAGTGACCTCATCCTCCTCTTCATCACTATCTGAATGTGATAGAGGGGCCCTTATTCCTATCATGGTAGCAGGATAGTCTTCTTCTTCCTGATCAGCAAACAGCCCCAAGTAGGCTTCCTCCTCACCATCTGAATCTGAAGATGAAGATTTAGATTCACTCCAGCTCTTGCCTTTCTTAGCTAGGAAGGACTTTTCTCCCTTCCTCTCCTTCTGGTGAAGAGGCTTCTTGTCACCTCTTTCCTTTCTCTTGACTGGGCAGTCAGCAATGACATGTCCAGGCTTACTACAGCAATAGCAAATTATGTTAGTTGAAACATGTTTACTAGTTTTAGAGTCATACCTGTCCCCTTTGGGATGTTGCCTCTCAGATCTGTAATGATCCTTCTTGGGATGAGAAGAGGAGGAAGGTTTGTTCTTCCATTGTTTCCTCTTGATCATGTTCTTGAACTGCCTTGTGAAGGCAGCAAATTCCTCATCAGAAGAGGAGCTGTCTGATTTGCTGCTCTCAGATTTCTCAGATTCAGCAGCCTTTCTTGGAGGTGACTGCACTCTAACCTTGTTCCTCTTAGAGCTTTCAGCCTTGAGAGCAACAAATCTCTCCCTTGTGTGAGCCTTGGAGGAAGAGTCCTCCTCTTTTCTTGCAGAAAGCTACATCTCATATGAGAGCAGTTTCCCAAACAGTGTATGGGTGGGGTTTCTCCAAGTCTTGCCCCTTCCCTGATTGCACAGATTTTAGTGTCCCATTCTCTAGTTAGAGATCTAAGGAACTTGTCATTAAGTTCATAATCTGTGAACACCCTTCCATAGGTTCTTAGTTCATTTACAGTCCTAAAGAACCTTTCATAGCACATGGAGATATTCTCCTGGCTCAACTGTGTGAAGGCTTCATACTCCTGATTGAGGAGTGACTTTCTATCATCCCTTACTTCAGCGGTTCCCTCCATATAGACAACCAATGTGTCTCACATTTCCTTGGCAGTTTGGCAGTGTACCAAGTTCTGAAATGTAGTGTCATCAATGGCATTTACTATTATGTTTTGGGCTCTCTTGTCCATAGTGTACAGTGTTATCTCATCATTGGTCAGTTCAGAAAATACCGTAAGTACTTTTCTAGTAGGGTCAATAGTGGAGACTTTCTCAAAGGTATAAGGACCATTTTTGACAGTCAAAAAGATCCTTGGGTCTGATGCTTCCATGAATAGCCTTACCCTTTGCTTCCATATGCCAAAGTTTTCTTTGGAGCATATAGGCAACTTCATTGACCCCAACTCCTTCTTCATTCCACTGTTGGCCATTTGATTTCAGATTTGACTACTCCTGTATAGGATCTGATCAGACTGTTAAGTCCTTTTGATCAACCTAGCTTTGACACCACTTGATAGTTTATATAGGTGTAGTCAATAATACCTAGAGGGGGGGTGAATAGGTTTTACTTATTTTCTTTATTTAAACCTAATGTTTCTAGCTGCAGAAAACACAATCACAGAAAGCACACAAGGATGTATAGAGGTTCCTCAAGACAGGGTGTCTTGAGTAGTCCTCTTTCCCCCTTCACCTTTCCAACAGTGAGTTAGACAAGGCCACAAACTCCAATCTCGGCTCCTTGAGCTTACACCACAAGTTCCTCAGAACTTCTCAGATCAATAGTGATCCTACCTCAGGCACAGCAGCCCTACACTCAGGCTCAATAGCCCCACACTCAGGCTCAACAGCCCTACCCCACAGGCACAGCAGCCCTACAGCTCAGAGTTATGTAACTCCTACCACTCAGAAATCCCTCAGATTTCCTACCTCAAACCTATGAAGAAGTCCTACCACTCAAGCTGTCAACACAGCTTTACACACAGGCTCAACAGCCTTTCACTCAGGCAACAATGCCTTACAAAGATAAAATAGAGTTTGAGCTAGATACAAAAGACAAAAGGTTTAATCTTAGGTCTTCTGAATCCTTTCTTCAGATCTGAAAATAACAGCTTCAGATATGTATCACCTTGATCTTCTCCTTCAGCTAAGCAGAAGATCAACTTGCCCTTCTTGAGTTTGTACAGGAAGAGCTAACTAATCTCCATTAGAAGATTAACTTCAGCTGCAGAGAACAACTTCAACTGGCTGAAACGTGAATGCTTGATTGCGGCGTACAGCAAAGGCTTTCTCAATCGAACAGTCCATATTGTTGTGCCCTAGCTTCTTCTTTTATACCCCCAGAAGGCTTCAACAGCTATATCGATCCTCCTGACACAGTATGGGTCAGATTTGACTTGCGTTTCCCTCTCAATTGTCGTTTGCGCCAAAAGCAGATCCCGTCAGCACATTTGGATCTGTCTCAGCGGTTGGGCTGAGACAGCTTTCAGTCTCAGCAGTTGGGCTGAGACAGCTTCCAGTCTCAGCGGCAGCTCCAGTCCCCTTCTCAGCGGTTGCTCCAGTCTCCTTCTCAGTGGATCCGCTGAGACGGCTCCTTGTCTCAGCGGTTCTGACCCATCGTCTCAGTGGTTTTGCTGAGACATATCTTTCATCTCCTTGTAGATGATTTCTTCTTATCTAAGGCCATGTTTGGCCCTTCCTTTTGAGAGACCTGTGCCTTTATATCCTACACAAGTATAGCTTTGTTAAATACAATATGTCCTTAGCATTGAGAGTGATGCCTCTTCAAATCAAGGTAATATTGAGGGCAATATACCCAACAAAGGCCTCTGATAGAAAAGAATATGAAGCTCCTGTATCAAACAACGCTCTTGCCGGAGAGTTAAATATTAGGACAAAGCCTAATACACACAAGGTTACAAGCAATGCACAAGGTATGAAGTATCAAAAGCAACAAAAGATGTATACTAACACATACCTGTCACCACATCACTTTGCTTGATGGCCTCCTACTGGCCAAGGATATACACCCTAGGCTGGGCTGGAGCAGCATGGGATGCGGTTGACACTGTCGCTGTCCTTTTCTCTGCCGCGTAAGCCGCAGCTGCCTTCTTGCCGCCACGACAGTCTCGGGCTATATGACCCGGCTTACCATAATTAAAACAGATGAGTGGGCCTTGCCCAGTAGTCACACCCGAAGCAGCAGATTGACCTGACCCAGAAGGTCGCACTTTGTTCCTCCATCTGCCTCGCCCAGACTTCGCAGAGCTCGGCGCTTTGAACTCTGGCTTTACCACTGCTAACTCCTTCCTGCTCTGGGACCGCTTCATATCCTTTTCTAAGGAACGAGTCGTATTGACCGGGGTCATAAACCCTTCTGTCATTGGCCCCGACAGAAGGAACCGCAACTCTTCCCGCAGACCTTCATAAAACTGATTAGTCTTCTGCGCTTCATCGGCAAAGGTTGCTCCTGCGTATCGCCCCAACCGGGTAAACTCATGCAGTTAATAATCAATCATACGATCGCCTTGAGTTAGACGGTTGAACTAATTCCCCATCTCAATTTGTTGAACAGGTGGGAGATACCGCGCCAAAAATAATCTCAAAAACTCATCAAACGAGATATCCGCTAGCTGCCTTCCTGCTAGGTGATGCAACTCTATCTCATCCCACCACAACTGCGCCTCCCCATCAAGTAAGAAGGTTGCCAAAGTAACCTTCTGCCCTTCCTCCGTATAAGTGGCTTTCAAGGTCTTGCGCACCCTTGATAGCCAATCCTCAGCTTTCGTCGGGGTTCCTGCCCCCCGTGAACGTAGGAGGATGGAAACTCAGAAAGTATAGCAGTTGTTGGTCCGGAGCTCTTCGTGCCCTCACCGACACTGGCCTTTCAATCGCAGGTTCGGCTGCCACAACCTGCACTGGAGCCACTCCAGGAGTAGGTGGTTGTCCAGGGGCTTGCCCTCCAGGTTGTGCAGTGAACATAGCAAACACTGCTTCAGCTACCATCCTTACTATCTCAGTAGAAGGAGAAGTCGGCACCACAGTTGGTGCACTACTCGCAGTCGAACGCGGGGGTCGAGATGGCCCCGCTCCACTCCCAGCCGCCTATACATGTCCAAAAAACACAATTAGCGACTAAGAGATAGCATGGATCAATAAAGGAACACAGAAGTTCCATCCCAATGCTACACACACATGTAATTAATTCCTAAAGTGGACAATTACTGATTATTTACATGAGTTAGCGGCGACGCACACACAACCTCCCTCTGATACCAATTTGTAACACCCTCCCTATTACATAGCATATAGCAATAGCTCCGGTAGGGACCCCACGCCATATGAAATGAACAGAAGAGCGCGTTACTTAATTAGCATTAAACAGTTATTAACATAACTATCTCAGCACACAAAGTCACACAACGGAAGCATTTAATTTCAAATAAAACCAGTTTATATACATTGTCCACTTTACAACTAGGAATGAAATACATTACAAGTTCTTTACAAAGTTTGTTTACATAATAAAGGTGGCTTCCAAACATCGGCACGCAGGCTGGCCACACATGAAAATAGTAAACAAAACAACTCGGCCTTCGAGGGCCAGCACAGTATAGCATAACACAGCAGCAGGGGCTTCAGCCCGCTATTTTCCAGTAGCCTCGCCAGGACCTGTACAAACAAATCCACCATGCGGTGGGAAAACAAGTAACCGGTCAGCTTTAGCTGACCCAGATTTATAACGACCCCACCCATGCTCGGGGCGGCGGTGCTCCTTCCCTACAGGCAAGAAATAGCAGTATATATTTCACATGTGCGTCTAAGCACCGCATAGAAACATTCATCACATAGTGACATCAAGTCACAACACGCTTTGTGCACTCTCGGCACGTCATCTACAAGTCCTTTTTCAACTCGGATCTATATGAGCTTTTCTCATCAAGATTGGCCGACCTTGACGAGTTCTAGTCCAAAACGGCACATCGTGACCCGAGGTTGCAATCCTCATCACAAGATGGCTAAGGGTGGGGTTTTGATTCTGCCAGATTCCCGCGATTATAATATTATGGATTACATCACCTAAAATGGGTAAGGCTTTACCTAACCCGCTCTTGACCCGCAAGGTCAACGAAGCAAGGTACACAGGCCCTCCAACTTCTGCTGCTCAACCTAATTCACGGACATAGACTTCACAGGCTCCATACAGCCCACTGGGAGCTACCACCGGTGTTAGCACTAGCGCCCAGCGTTAGTGACAGAACTCAGTTCTGCTACCCTTTTCCGGGTATTTTCTAGGAAACACCTCCAGACCTCTTTGCAATACGTATCAGTACACAGAACCCGGAAAACACAGCATAGATCGCAGAGTCTTCTCCGGAGTGCAATAACATAACAACATCACCAATCTAGACCAACCTGTCCAGATGGGCTTGACACAGTATGCCTATTCCCGTACTTCAATTCCGGACTCTATATGCAATTTCTACGGGGATAACATCGACCCGTCGGCAGAAAATCTAGCCACTCGCAAGTGGAAATCTGCCTACTACTATGCAAATCAAAGGATGAACGTGTCCAAAGACTAGGGAGGAGAATCGTTACCCTCGGCGCTCGTTTCGGTGCCATAGATCTGAGAGGAACTCGGCTGGACACTTTTGAACCAGCTTTCTCTCCACTGGATCGACGATGGCAAACACGCAAGCAATCTCCTCCGCGGATTTGCCCTTAACACAATAAAAGGCTTGCCCAAAGAGACCTTTTTCCTTCAGAAATCACAAGTTCGCTGCCTTTGGAACGAGCTTGGAATCAAAAATTAGAAGGGAAGCTGGATTTGGTTGCCTTTTATAATTTCTTAGCTAACGCCGGTGTTAGCACCTAATGATGGGTGTTAGCCCTTAAAGCAGTGGCTGAGTTTATCCTTAGCCACTTAAGAACTTCAACAGTTCGACTGCGTTCGACGAACGATGAATTCTTTGAAGCTGCGTTCGATGAATTACCTAAAGCTTGCATTCGACGAATGGCTGGCTGCGTTCGACGAACGGCTAGAAAGCTGCGCTCGATGAACTCGTCGAAGCTGCGTTCGAAGAACAGCTTTGAAGCTGCATTTGACGAACAGCTCGAGGCTGCGTTCGATGAATAGCATGAAGGCTGCGTTCGACGAACTGCCTGGCGTTCGATGATCGGCGTTCTTATCTCGATGTCTCGACGGCTCGATGGCTCAACGACACGTTCGTCGAACGACGTTCGATGAACGTCCTGGCATTCTGAAAGTGTCTAGTTGCTTACCTAAATCACCTAAAGGGGGGTGAATAGGTGGATTCTATGGCTTTTTGCGTAATTAAAAACTTTCGATAAAAGCGCACAGAAACCAAAAGAGCACAGCACAACACAAGGATTTATAGTGGTTCCCCGATGTGGGTAGTCCACTTTCCACCTCACCTATCTAGCACGACCGGCTAGACTAGGCTACTTCACTATTCTCGGAATATGAATAATCCTACAACTCGGAGTCACCACTCCTACAACTCGAAGACAAAGCTCCTACAAACTAGAAAAAAAAACTTCCTACAAACTCGGAGACAATGCTCCTACAACTCGGAGTAAAACTCTTACAAACTCGGAAGAAAAACTTCCTACAACCCAGAGACAACGCTCCTACAACTCAGAGAAAAACTCCTACAAACTCAGAAGAAAAACTTCCTACAACTCGATCCTTCAACAAGGATCTACAAAACATGGAGGCAAACCTCCTACAAAAAGATTTAAGGGTGTTTTACAAAATACTTAAAACTTCTGATGAAGTTCTTCTTCAGATCAAAAAATAAATCTCTTCTTCCTGAACATAAATTCAGTCCTTTGAAAATGGAGGAAAAAGAAATCTTGAAGACGATAAAGGCTTGATCTGAAACTTTGGAGAAAACTAGATCTGAAAAGACTTTGAAGAAATCAGCAATCAGAGATGTAGTTCTCTTTTCTTCAAGAAGAATCGTCAACAACTTTGTCGGCAACAGCAAGGGCTTTGCGAGAACGAACAGGGCGCTGACAGAACTTTTGCGATCTTCTTCTGTTTGATTTGCGAATGACGATTAGGGTTTTTCGATTTCTTTTTGATTCACGATTAGGGCTTTTAGAAATAACCCTTAGATATTTATATCGATCCTTCACCAACGGCTATATGCAAGATTGAAGGAAAATATCTTCACCAACGGCTATATGCAAAAATTAAGGAAAACATTCCATGTAAATTGTACGCAGCGGAAGAAGCAATTTGAAAAATGAAACAGCGCAGAGCAAATTCGTCGTCTGAAAAAAAATTGTCGAACCGAACAGCGATCGACGAAATCGTTTCTTCACATCGTCAAACGGCGCTCGACGAACGGCGACCGACAAAACACTTCAATCTCAGCAGAATTACGATCGACGAACCTTCTTCACTTCGTCGAACGACGATCGATGAACGGCGGCCGACGAAACATTTCAATCTCAGCATAACAGCGATCGACGAACCTTCTTAACTTTGTCGAACGGCGATCGACGAACACGATCGATGAACTGCGAACGATGAAACCTCTTCAGTTCGTCGAATGGAGCTCGACGAACTTGTCACAATTCGTCGAACGAAAAATCCTTAAGAAAACATTATCTTCTTCCAGATTATAAGACCAGCAGCAACTTCTCTTGGCTCTTCCTTTGTGTTTGAATATTAAGTACATCCCAATAGAGAGATTCCACATGAGTCAATACCTTGGCCCATACAATGAGGAATTACATTGCATAGTCCTGTGTTTAATGACTTATTGAAACCTGACATTGGTTTGTACTTAGCCATTTAAAACCTGCAAATATATTACTAGAAAAACAACATCAAATACAAACTCAATTCAACATAGTTCAAGGGGACTTCTTCAAATCAAGGTAATTGTGGATACAATTCCCAACACATTCGTCGAACGGCCTTGCATTCAACGAATGGCCTTGAGTTCGTCGAACGGACGTTCGACGAACAGCCGAGAAATGGCATTTCTTTTTCCCGAGAAATGGCATTTCCTGCCCTTTCTTTTTCTCGAGAAATGGAATTTCCTGCCCTTTCTTTTTCTCGAGAAATATAATCTCTGCCTTTTGATTTCTCGAGAACTTGCACTGGAAATTGAGGTGTTACAAATGATATTTCCTAAGGTCTTCTAGTTTTGTCCTGATTATGTTAAGTTTCTTTTGACTATTAATATAATCTTGACAAAACTTTTTGAAACAATCTTTAAAATCTTTTGAGGAAAAGTCAAAATCATCAAATATTGTTACCTGATATTCAGCAGTGGAGTCTTCCATATCCATTAAGCATGCTTCTTCAGTTCCACACTCTTCATCACTATCAGAAGAGGTGGAGCTTGACTCAGACCCTGAATCACTCCAAGTTTCAGCAATGAAACCTTTTCCTCTTCTCTTATCCTTCCTCATGAAGGATTTCTTCTTGTTCTCCTTCTTCTTGTTTTTGTTTTTTTTTCTTTTAATCCTCAAGACATTCAGTGGCAAAGTGCCCAGGTTTTCTGCAAGAGAAGCAGATAGCCTCCTGATGTAGGGTAGGGTGCGTGCAATGCTAAGTAGGCTCACTAAGGTGAGTGGACACGAGTGACACTATATGAAAATGCAAATTTCCGCGCAACAAATTATTTTATGGAAGACACATAACCCACGCATTAATAATTCAGCAAAAGCAACTTTCCATTTCCAGCAATTAAGAACGGCTTTCCTCCAAACGGAGGGCCAGAAAATAAGCGCTAAACGATTGTTCCTTCCTGCAATCAAAATTCTAACAACACAAAATTTCACAAGCCAAAATCTCTAACAAATAGGATAGTCAAACAATATATCAATGCTGAAAATAAACATCCATACAACAAACAAACCACAAAATAAAGGAGATGTCCGAGGCGGGGGAGATCCGGTGGTTATGGGAGTAGATCCGGGTCCGGAAATATGGACGGTGGCTGTCCACTTTGGAAAACGGAGGGGGAGGGCTGAAAACGGATAGATCCGGACGAATACGGGCGGATCCGGTCGCGGGAGTGGTAGATCCGACGTTAGGGATCGGATCCGGGCAACGACGGGGTAAACGGTGGAGGGAATAGCGGATCGGGGATGGGAAACCCTAGATCTGAGTTGATCTTGGATTTTTGGGATATAAGGGAGTGGTTCCACGAAGAAGAGGGGAATGGAGGGGTCGGCTGTAGGTTGGGATCAAGGAGGAGTGATCGGTGGGGGGGGTTGGAGGGTGGTGGCTGTGCGGGGAATAAAGGAGAGGGGGCGGTGGCGCTGTAGGAGGGGAGGGCGGGGCTGGCGGTTGGAGGGAGGGGCGCTGCTGGGGGGGGCTGTCCAGCAGCAGGTCGGCGGCAAGGGGATGGGGTTCAGCGGCTGTAGAAGAGGGGAGAATGGCCGGAGATGTTGGAGGAAGGAGGGGAAGGGTTAGGGTTACCTTGGGGATGATTTTCCACCACTAGGAGTCAACACCTAGGGCTCCACGGCGTCGGCACCGGGGCTTGATCACAGAGTTCCGGGAATACTTCTCCAAAACCAGCAATGATCTATTCCCAGCCTCAAACTCTCCTATTTATAATGTTTAAAGCATTAGGGCAACCCGGAATTAACGGCTATGATCGGCCGTGGGTTCCGTGTGCCGATTACATGAAAATAAAAGCAAATAACATGAACTAATATATGAAAACGATTCGCGGCGTGCATCCGGACGCAACCGCGGGGTCGGATCATCAGTCCGACCGAGTCTTCCGGCGCGAATAGACGAAAGCGGGAACCGCCTTGTGCTTGGCCGATGGTCCCCCATCAACTCCCCCCGACTGAAAAGAATTCATCTCCGATGAATGGAGACGATCGTACTGATGTCGAAGTCCGGGGATGAGCCGATCCAGCTCCGTAGGTAGAATCCACGTGTCATCAAAGGCGGGGCGGCCTCTCCAACGAACCAGGTAGCGGCAAGAGAATCCAGTGGCGGTAGGAACGTACTCATGAGCAACAATGTCTGTAACACACTCCTCACTCTCTCGTGGGGTGGATCCCGGGGCGATCAGGGGCGCAGACGGTGTCACCAAAGGTGGAAGACTCTCAGGGGTGTTCATAGCTGGGGACGGGGCAAGTGGGGGCATTGGTGAGGCGGGAGGGGCTGCAGCTGATGGTGGAGTGGAGGGATGGTGATCATCCCAACTCGGGTCCAAATACTTGCGGGGCTCGTAGTAAGGAGTTAGGTCTTCAACATTGAATACCGGATGGATCCCCATACTTGCAGGGATATTTAGCTTGTAAGCATTAGTGCCGATTCGTTTAATGATCGAGTAGGGACCCATTCGCTTAGCGTGTAATTTCTTAGCATGCCCCTGCGGGAACCTCTCCCCTCGGATTCGGACCATAACTTGCTCGCCTTCCTTGAAAACCTGCTCTCGCCTGCTTAAATCTGCATGGGTTTTATAGCTTTCATTGCTTAAAATAATTTGTCGGCGGACTGACTCATGTAACTCATGCAAATGACGTGCAAATGACTCGGCGGACTCACTCGGACGGGATTCTAGTGGGCAAGGGAGAAGGTCAATAGGCTTCTTGGGCTCATACCCTAAGACTACATGAAACGGGCTCAGACCGGTGGACCGGTTAACCGAACTATTGTAGGCAAATTCAGCAATGGGTAGGATGGAGTCACAACTCGCGACGTGCTCACCCACAAGACACCTAAGAAGGTTCCCTAAACTACGGTTCACGACCTCAGTCTGTCCGTCTGTCTGTGGGTGATATGCAGACGAAAACTTAAGGGTGGTGCCTGTTTTGTGCCATAGAGTTTTCCAAAAGTAGCTCACGAACCTGACATCTCTATCGGACACTATGGATGCCGGTAGGCCATGGAGCCTAAAGACATCCCGAATGAAAATGGAAGCTACCCGTGATGCGTCAGCAGTCCTGGAACACGCTATGAAGTGGGCCATCTTCGAAAACCGGTCGACTACCACAAAGATGGAATCGTGTTTCCTAACTGTGCGTGGCAATCTGAGGACAAAGTCCATACTAATGTCTTCCCACGGCCTATTAGGGACGGGTAAGGGTGTATATAGGACCGTATTTTGTTTAGTTCCCTTAGCCGTCTGGCACGTGCCACAATGTCGGACTACTCTAGCCACATCTCTCTTGAGGCCCGGCCAATAAAATCGATCTTCGACAATAGCTATAGTCTTATCCCTGCCAAAATGCCCGGCGGCCCCACCCACATGGAGTTCCCAAATCAAGTAGTCATGATACGATGTACAGGGGATGCACATGTGGGAGCCCCGGTAGAGGTAGCCTTCCCAAATCTGGAAGCCATCGACAGAATCTGGTGGGTCTCGGGATAGAGCGACGTATACCTCACCGAAGTCGGAACACCCTGGATAATCAGCTATAATCCGCTCGAGTCCGTCTACGTGGGCCCTCAAGGTCTGGAGTAAAGTGACCCGCCGACTCAACGCATCGGCGGGTTTGTTCTCAACACCCGCTCGATGTTTGAGAACATAATGAAAATCTTGGAGGTATTCAACCCACTTCGCGTGCCTATGTCCAAGCTTCTTCTCAGAGTCTAAATATCGTAGCGCTTGGTGGTCAGAGTAGAGAACGAATTCTCGGGGCAGTAGGTAGTGCCTCCAGTACCGCAACGATTGGACAATCGTGTAAAACTCTCTATCATAGTTGGAATATTTTTGCTTGGCTTCATTTAGTTTCTCGCTGAAATAGGAGACCGGGTGTCCTTCCTGGCTAAGGACGCCACCGATGCCCACTCCAGAGGCGTCACACGCAACCTCAAATGCCTTGCCAAAATCAGGAAGTCGTAATACCGGAGCTGAGGTAAGTCTTTCCTTAATCTCCACAAATGCTCGAGTGGCCGCGGGGTCCACTGAAACTCTCCCTTCTTCAAACAACTCGTGAATGGAGCCATGATCGTGCTAAAGCCCTGAACGAACCTCCTGTAGAAGGTCGCTAACCCGTGGAAGCTACGGGCCTTGTGGATGGTCGACGGTAAGGGCCAATCACGAATGGATCTGACCTTCTCAGGGTTGACGGACACTCCCGTGGAGGATACAATAAAACCTAAGAACTGCACAAACTCGGCGTGGAAGGAACACTTCTTCAGGTTCACGAATAGCTTCTCACCACGAAGGGTCTCAAAAGAGGAGTCTCAAATGCTCTAGGTGGTCGCCCTGGGTCAGACTGTAAACCAATATATCATCGAAGTACACGACTAAGAACTTGCCCATATAAGGCTGTAAGATCTAGTTCATGACACGCATGAACGTGCTTGGGGCGTTGGACAGCCCAAACGGCATGAACAACCACTCATAAAGGCCATCCTTCGTCTTGAAGGCGGTCTTCCACTCGTCGCCCTCTCGAACCCAAATTTGGTGGTACCCGCTCCGTAGGTCGATCTTGGAGAAGATCCAGGCACCTGACATGGTATCTAATAAATCATCGAGTCGAGGAATGGGAAACCTGTACTTCGCCGTGATTTTATTGATCGCGCGGCTATCGATACACATGCGCCAGCTGCCATCCTTCTTAGTGGTAAGAAGGGCGGGAACGGCGCAGGGGATCAAACTCTCTCGAATGAACTGCTTCCGGAGAAGCTCGTCAACCTGCCGTTTGAGTTCGGCATGCTCGTCGGGATTCATACGATAATGTGGTAGGTTGGGGAGAGAGGCTCCCGGGACTAGGTCGATCGCGTGCTGGATATCGCGTAATGGAGGGAGCTCGTCAGGTAGCTCCTCTGGCATGATGTCAGCAAAGTCCTCAAGGAGGGCCTGAATCTCCGGGGGAAGATCAGGGGTCGTTGCCAGACTGTCGGAAGTCATAGTAGCAGCAACAATGTAGAACATGCCCGAGTCCCCACTCTCCCGCAGGAACTCACTATATCGCAGGAGGTGTAATGGTCTTGACGACGTGGTGCTCGTAGAAGGCTCAATCGGACCCTTGGATTTCTCCTTGGGTCGGGTAGGTGATAGCGTAATCTTCTTGCCCTTATCATAAAATGAGAACGTGTTCGACCGGCCGTAACACGTGACATCGCGGTCGAACAGCCAAGGTCGCCCCAATAATATGTGGGCAACGTCCATGGGAATGACGTCACACCACACGTGATCCTCAAAGGTCGCTAACCGAATGGGGACAAGGCATCGCTGAGTCACCTGAATGGCGGTCTTGTCCACCCAAACGACCCGATAAGGGTGTGGATGGGGCTCCACCTTCACTTGCATACGCTCTAAGCCCTTTTGGGTTACGATGTTGACACAGCTCCCACCATCAATGGCCAGTTTGCAGGGACCGCCTGCACTGGGAAAGTAGGTGTAGAAGATGGTGGTGCGGCGCCAATCCTCATCAACACGTGGGGTGTGTAGGAGGCGCCTAATCACTCCAAGCTCTAGTGACTTTTCAGCATCGCTCTCCCAACCATCCTCCACAGTGGCCCTGACATCCTCAGGGGCATCCTCGTCCTCGTCTAAATCCTGCTCCTCGCCCTCAACTAGCAGGTTCCGCGTAGGGCACCGCGCCGCCACGTGTCCTCTGCCAGAACATCTAAAACACACAATACCGCCAGGCTGCTGGCCATCAGTGGTCACGACCTTGCCCCTCGCATCGATGGGGGTGCGAGAAGGCGTGGCCGCGGAGGTCTGGGCGGGAGCGAGTTTCCTAAACGTCGACGAATCCGTCCGGGCAGGGAACTGCTTCGTGCTAGGGGCACGAAGGTACTGCTCATACTCTAGCGCGAGTTGGAATATCTGATCTACCATCTCCAAGCGGTGGGGAATCAGCTCTCTCCGGAGATCCGCACGGAGGCCAGCCTTGAATCGGGAGGCAGTGGCAATAGGCTCCTCAGAAATGTCGCTCCTAACGACCAGCTCGTCGAATCGAGCCATATACTCAGCTACGGAAAGCGTCCCCTGACGTAAGCTCTGCAGCTGATCAAGTAGCTGGTCACGGTAGGAAGCAGGGAGGTATTTATCCTTAAGCCTCTCCTTCATGTCATCCCATCGGGTGATGGGGTAGTAACCGTCACGATCTAAGGCTCGCTCAACACTAATCCAATACACCTTAGCCTGCCCGACTAACTTCATCTTGGCAAACCGGACACAACGATCATCACTCATGTCGTACCAATCAAAATAGTGATCCATGTCCAGGAGCCAGTCACTAAAGGCCTACGGATCCAGGCGACCATCGAATGTCGGGGCATCGAGGCGAATCCTACGAGTGATGTCAAGGGCGCGATCACCTCTTCGCGGATCAGGATAATCATCAGGATCGTCGTCACGGTCATAATCGTGCCGAGCGGGTGGGGGTCCGCGCTCACGTTGTCCCGGTGGGTAATACTCGTCTCGATGCTGGTCATGACGACCGTGTGGAGGGACACGGTCCCTGGGGCCAGGCTGACGTGGCATGCGATAATCTTCCCGCGGGGGCGGGGTTCGGCCACGTGCTGGCTCAGGATTCCGCCTTGCTGGCGGAGTGGGGGCTCTCACAGGAATCTCACGACGGTAGCGGTCAGCCGGCGGTGGATCACCTCTAACCCGCTGACCGCGGCGGGGAGAGTAGGCCGGATCATCCGCTACCTCATCATCATGTAGGGAAGGAGTATCCCTAGCGTTCTCTATCCTATCTAGGCGACGGTTCACCGCAGCAATATCAAGTTGTACGGTCTCAAACTGGGTGCCTAAAGCATCGAAACGGTTTAACATCAGACCCTCAAAGTCCGTGGTGGCAGCGCTCGAATTCGAGCCTGCCGCTCGATCGTTGGTGACCTGTGGATCTACCATGCTTCTAAATGACCTACCACTACGGAGCATGCAAAACAGCCCGACCTGGGCTCTGATACCAACTGATGTAGGGTAGGGTGCGTGCAATGCTAAGTAGGCTCACTAAGGTGAGTGGACACGGGTGACACTATATGAAAATGCAAATTTCCGCGCAACAAATTATTTTATGGAAGAAACATAACCCACGCATTAATAATTCAGCAAAAGCAACTTTCCATTTCCAGCAATTAAGCACGGCTTTCCTCCAAATGGAGGGCCAGAAAATAAGCGCTAAACGATTGTTCCTTCCTGCAATCAAAATTCTAACAACACAAAATTTCACAAGCCAAAATCTCTAACAAATAGGATAGTCAAACAATATATCAATGCTGAAAATAAACATCCATACAACAAACAAACCACAAAATAAAGGAGATGTCCGAGGCGGGGGAGATCCGGTGGTTATGGGAGTAGATCCGGGTCCGGAAATATGGACGGTGGCTGTCCACGGTGGAAAACGGAGGGGGAGGACTGAAAATGGATAGATCCGGATGAATACGGGCGGATCTGGTCGCGGGAGTGGTAGATCCGACGTTAGGGATCGGATCCGGGCAACGACGGGGTAAACGGTGGAAGGAATAGCGGATCCGGGATGGGAAACCCTAGATCTGAGTTGATCTTGGATTTTGGGGATATAAGGGAGTGGTTCCACGAAGAAGAGGGGAATGGAGGGGTCGGTTGTAGGTTGGGATCAAGGAGGAGTGATCGGTGGGGGGGTTGGAGGGTGGTGGCTGTGCGGGGAATGAAGGAGAGGGGGCGGTGGCGCTGTAGGAGGGGAGGGCGGGGCTGGCGGTTGGAGGGAGGGGCGCTGCTGGGGGGGCTGTCCAGCAGCAGGTCGGCGGTAAGGGGATGGGGTTCAGCGGCTGTAGAAGAGGGGAGAATGGCCGGAGATGTTGGAGGAAGGAGAGGAAGGGTTAGGGTTACCTTGGGGATGATTTTCCACCACTAGGAGTCAACACCTAGGGCTCCACGACGTCGGCACCGGGGCTTGATCACAGAGTTCCGGGAATACTTCTCCAAAACCAGCAATGATCTATTCCCAGCCTCAAACTCTCCTATTTATAATGTTTAAAGCATTAGGGCAACCCGGAATTAACGGCTATTATTGGTCGTGGGTTCCGTGTGCCGATTACATGAAAATAAAAGCAAATAACATGAACTAATATATGAAAACGATTCGCGGCGCGCATCCGGACGCAACCGCGGGGTCGGATCGTCAGTCCGAACGAGTCTTTCGGCGCTAATAGACGAAAGCGGGACCCGCCTTGTGCTTGGCCGATGGTCCCCCATCACCTCCTATTTAGGTGTTTTGTCATACCTTGGCTTGCTTGAACTCCTCTCTTTCCTTCTAGAGTCCTCTGTCCTGACCCATCTCTTGAATCTTTTAGCCAAGAGATTGAACATCTCTTCTTCAGAGGTGGAGGGATCTGCTTCAACAGTCTTTAGTGCAAGTGTCCTTTCTTTAGGTGTTGAGATTCTCTCATGTGCCTCTGACTCAGCCCTGCTTTTTAGTAGGAGCTCATAGGACTTGATCTTCCCTAGCAGATCTTTTGTTGATATTTCTCTGAGGCATCTAGAATCTCTAATAGCCCAGATTCTTGAGTCTCATGTGCTTGGGAAGCACATGAGAAACTTGTCATTAATTTCTGTCAGAGAAATTTCTTTATCAAGCCCTCTCATCTCATTTATGATAATGCTGAACCTATCATACATTTCAGCTATGCTTTCATCAACCTTCTTCTTAAAGTTCTCATATTGAGATATGAGAAGGGACGTCTTGTCCTTTCTTTCATTAGAGCTGCCTTCAACCAATCTGGAAAGAGATTCCCAGATTTCTTTGGCAGAGTTCCAATCAGGAACTTTTTGAAATATGTCATCTGACATGGTTGACACCATGATATTCATGGTTTTGGCATCACATGCCTTCACCTTCTTCTCAGCATCAGTCCACTCTGCTCTAGGGACTGTAGTTTGTGTTACTATGCCACTAGCAACTTTTTTACTGGGACTGGGGGACCTGTAATAATGACATTAAAAATATCTTCATCAATAGAGTTCATATATAGCATTATTCTTGCCTTCCAGAGTGTAAACTTATTCAGATTACACACTGGTGGTCATGTTGATGCATAATCCTTAGAACTCATTTTCCTTAAAAATAGTTTTAACTGATTTATAATAAAGAAATGAGAGGAGATCTTTTGATCAAAGTGTTAACCTGTTAATGATCAACCTCCCTCTATTAACAACTGAAAGTGCACAGTGTGCCTCTGAGTATTCTCTAGACGGGGTGAATAGAGTTTAAAATATTTTCTACCCTAATTATGCACACATAATAAAAACTTTAAGTATTATGCACCCAGCAAAACCAAAGACAGAATAAAGTATAAACAGATTGCTGAAAATAGAACACAGAAAAATAGAAGTATGGACAGCACAGAAAATCACACACAAAGACACAAGATTTTTTATAGAAGTTCCCCAAAATGTGGGGTAGTCCTCTCTTTTGCGCAACCTGTGCCTGAGTCATTTGATAAGGAGACTCTTAGAACCACTTAGTCTTTTGATAAGGAGACTCTTTAGAACCACTGAATCCTTTGAAAGAGGGATTAATTAAACTCTTTTACAGTTTGAAGGAAAAGTGAGAAGAAATGAAGAAGAAGAAGAATATAATTCTATGTTTCAGAATTCTTCAAAAGCAATTCCACAGCTCTAGTTTTCACTGAATCTATATATGATGAAACATTGCTTATGATTGTGATGGTTGCAAGGGTTATTTGATTTGATCCTTTTCTGTGAGTGCTTCTTGTAAACTGTCTGTTGTAAGATGAAGAAGAAGAAGAAGAAGCTGTATGTTTTTCTTATACTGAGAACTTGTTTTCCTATCTTAGGGTTTTTGGAAGAAGGAGGAAGAAGACATTATTCGACAGACAAGAATAATGTGATAACTCTGATTCTCTTCTTCTCTTTTGCCTACTTATGTTGTATGATTGGAATTTGAAATCCTTTGTTCTTGTAGGCTGCCCTGAAAAGGAATTCTTTTTGGACATATAATTTTTATTTCCTCTTTTGTTCCCGACCCGTCCATCAGTTTTGAATACCATCCAAGAATGATTTTGCTTAGTCCCGGAAAACTTCATTCCATTCTTGGCAATAAATGAGTCGTTGGAGAACTGTCCTTAGCCCTGTGGTCCTTCTGAAAAGGTCTTAAAAGGACAACAGAAAAAGCTTCCTTTTTCTGACAGTATTCGACGCTACGTCGACTTCATCTTTCTTCATGTAAGCGCACCTCTGAGTTCTTATCAGAGTAGCTTCGAATTCCTTCTTAGCTCCGGTTGAACTCAGATATCGACGTTGCATTAATTACCAATCGGCATATCCGTCGAGTTGAAGGCATCGACTTGAACTTTATCTTCTGCATCGAGTTGAAGTCGAAGTTGAGTCGACTTCTAAGATGGTTTCGACAGGCTCTTCCTTTTACATCGAGTTCCTTTCGACGTTGCATCGACTTGACTTGTACTTCGACAGAATGATCAAGTTGCTTGGACTTCTAGTCAAAGTTGCGTCGACTTCAAGTCGAAGTTGCATCGACTTTCATTCGACACAAGTCATAACTTAACTAATTTTGTGATTGTCTTGACTTTGCTTTGACACTCTAATGTGTGTGTGACATCCTAAGACATCTAATGACCAAATTACCCTTACTATACACTGAGGGTAATATAACCTACCTGATGAAATTACTTTAAATAATTTGTTAGATAAATCACAAGGGTTTTTCCCAACAATTTCTCCCCTGCCGTGGAGAGAAACCTACTTAGCCCGGCCAACTTCCCGGTGAGGCGCTAGACTTCCTTTGCATTCCATGGCGACCCCAGCTCCATTATCGCTCTCACCTTGTTGGGGTTAGGCTCTACCCCGATGGGGGTGAGTTGATGACCCAAAACCTTCCCCCTACTGGCCCCAAAGACACACTTCTGGGGGTCGAGTCTTATCTTAAACTTTCTCAAGGTACCAAAGGTCTCTTCAAGATCCCGGAGGTGAGACTCGAGGTCCTGGATCTTGATCATGAGATCATCTACGTAGACCTTCAGATTCATCCCATTTTGCTCATGAAATACCCTATCCATCATTCGTTGGTAGGTTGCTCCCGCATTCTTCAGCCCAAATGGCATCATCTTGTAGCAATAACAATAGTCGCCAGTGATGAATGAGACGTCCTTAACATCGGGGGGGCATGCGAATCTGATGATAACCTGAAAAGGCATCTAAAAAACTCATTAGAGAAAAGCTGATGACTGAGTTAACCAGCGCGTCGATTCGAGGCAAGGGGTAGCAATCATTAGGGCGTGATTTATTTAATAAAAAGAAGTCCACACACATCCTCCACTTTCCATCTCCCTTCTTTACCATTACCACGTTGGAGAATTAATTTGGTAAAACAAAAGGAATAAAGGGGTAGAAAAATTATCAACTTATAAATGTTATCACCCATGCTAGTTATCTCTGTTGGAGCTTATGTTCCACTTCTCTTAGTTTGAGAAATAACAAATCACACTATGTATTTGATCTTGCTTGTGTTTATAGTGTGCAGGTATTATAGTTATATAACCCTATGAACAGGATGCTGATTGATGATGATTCTCTAAAAAGAGAGCTAACGCCTCGTGTTAGTAGTTAACGCCCCGCGTTAACTGCCGTCAAGAAGGATCCGTCGAGATGAAATGCCATCGAGAAGGAATCCGTCGAGAAGCCAGAGACAATGCTATCGTTGACTCTTAACGCCCGCGTTGAGTCACGATCTGCCACGATCCCGACGGTTTGCACGATCTCAGTAACTTTCGTACACGATGCTTAATGCTGGCGTTAACTCTTAACATCGGGCGTTAGCTCCCGTGTCTATTTAAAACCTGATTTCATTTGCTAAAGTTAAATGCATTGAAGCCTTCATTCCAGATATCTGTAAGAGCATTTCATTCTGAATTCAGAGAGAACTCCCAACACCAACATTGAGGAACAAGAGTGAGAAGGAGATTTCCAATGGCAAATTTGAAGAAAGACGCTCGCTTCAACTCCGACATGGTCATGGCGTATCTTGAACATCTCCTTCAGCGCTCTTCATTCTAGGGAGTCTTTTATTCTGATTTTATCTTTATCTTTTTATATTTTCTTGTAACGGTAGTAAATTCGCCGCCTTGCGTGTGGCGACTAGGTCCTTGTGCGGCTTAGGGGGTAATTCGCCACCTTGCACATGGCGACTAGGTCAAGGGTAGATCTAGGGGGTGGCTAGAGGCCTTATCTGGGGATAGATAGGCTATAGCCAACCGGTCCTTGGGAGAAGGACCGGTGAAGGAACAAAAAAGTGATTTTTGTCTTGTCGCCTTTATTTCAAGCGTTATTGAAATTAAATATTTTGTAATCTTCTTCTTGAAATAAATAATACTCATTTTATTATCTCTGATTATCTGAAAGTTTACTTCACTTAAGATTGTGCAAGTAAAATCACTTTGAATATTTCTGCAAAAATATTTTTGAGGAGATAACGCTCGGCATTAACTATATAACGCCAGGCGTTAGCTACAGAGCCGAAAAGTTTTTATGTTCTTATAAAATATGTCAGTTTACCTTAAAAACAGTAAACCCCTTATTCACCCCCCCCCCCCCCTCTAAGGGCACCATCTGATCCAACACTTGGTATCAGAGCTAGGTTATTCCAAAATGGTTTCACAACCAGGAATAATGGCGCATCATGATCATGCTTTCATTGTTGGTCAAGGAATTAGTAGACCTCCACTATTTACCGGAACTGATTATAATTATTGGAAAACAAGAATGTGTTGCTTCTTAATTGCTTTAGATAATGATGTGTGGGGTATGGTAGAACAAAGTTACTCTCCACCAACAATTGTTGTTGGAGAAATTACTATGGAAAAACCAAAAGATAGATGGGATGATAATGACAAGTTAAGATGCAAAAATAACGCTAAAGCTATGAATGCGTTATTTTGTGCTTTGGATAGAACGCAATTTAATAAAACTTGTGCTTGCGAAACTGCGTATGATATATGGAATTTATTAGAACTCACTCATGAAGGTACTTCGCAGGTCAAGGATTAAAAGCTTTTCCAACTTGAACCCGAATACGAGAAATTCCGGATGGAGGCGGGTGAAGATATTGATTCAATGTGATAGAATATTAGGTTTGTAGTCTAAATTACCTAGAGGAGGGGGTGAATAGTTTCTTTTATGTTTCCTTTAATTAGTATGTCTGATTTCTAGTTTAGAGCAAGCAAATGATCAAACACACAGAAAGCACACAAGCATGTATAGAGGTTCCTCAAGATAGGGTGTCTTGAGTAGTCCTCTTTCCCCCTCCACCTTTCTAACAATGTATTAGACAAGGCCAACTCCTCCAAACTCGGCTCAAAGAGCTTACAACTCAGATCCCTCGGGATATCTCAGGTTTTCCCAAACCCTACCTCAGGCTCAACAGCCCTACAACATAGATCCGCTCCTGATCCTACAGCTCAGACCTCAGCAGGTCCTATAACTCAGGCTAAACAGCCCTACCTCAGGCTAAACAGCCCTACCTCAGATCAGCACCTGATCCTACAGCTCAAACCCCTTCCAGGTCCTACAACTCAGAGAATTCTTCCTCCTACAGCTCAGGCTATGAAGCCCTACAACTCAGATCAACAGATCCAACTCTCAGGCCTTCAGCCCTACAACTCAGAACCCTTAGGTTCCTACAATCTCAGACCAAAATGTCTTACAACTCAGGCAAAATGCCCTACAGAAAAGTGAGTATTATACTTACTACAGATGACAGCAAGTCCCATGTAGTTCCTGCACAGATTGTACTTCCTGTAGCTGGTGATGTTGATGGCAACCACTAACTGGTCTTCTTCTTCAGTTGAAGGTTGGAAGATCTCCCCGCTCCTTCTTGCAAAGGAGCTTACTTTTCTCTCTTCTTCTTCTTGCTTGTTCAGTGAGAAGCAGGAGAGAAGACAAGAGCAACAGCCGTCAATGAAACAGTTGATTTCTTTTGGCACGCGGCGGAGAGTTTTTTCATATGTGCCCTAACTCTTCCTTTTATACATCTCTAATCTTCAACGGCTCTCAGCTGTCCTTCTGAGATGTAGGGGAGAAATTGGTGGTCCCCACACAATTTTTCTGTAACTTGCGCCACGGGCAGAACATGCAATCTGTGTTCGACGAACACGCTATACTGTGTTCGATGAACTTGTCAAACTCCGCGGTCGTCGATCTTGCCAAACTCTGCGTTCGACGAACTTGCCAAACTCTGCGTTCGATGATCTTTCCAAACTCTGCGTTCGACGAACTTCCTTGTCTCCGCGTTCGACGAACTGTGTCCTACATTCGACGAACTGTGTTCTGCGTTCGACGATCTGCACAAGTCTCAGCTGATTCTTCCTTTCTGTCTGCGTTCGACTAACTGCCTTCTGAGTTCGACGAACATGCCAACTCTCAGCTGTTTCTTCTAGTTCGTCTCAGCGGTCGATGAACTGTGTCCTGCGTTCGACGAACTGCACTCTGCGTTTGATGAACACGTCATTCTTTCCAATCTGCACACTGCTCCTTTCCCGTCTCAGCAGATTCGCTGAGACAGCGATCTCATCTCAGCGGGTTCTTGACTATCTGCAGCTCAGCTTGCGTATAAGCTTTCTCAGCGGCTCATGTTCTGGTCTCAGCGGTTCCGCTGAGACAGTGGGCTTGTCTCAGCGGTTTTAACCCTTCGTCTCAGCGGTTCTGCTGAGACAAAACTTCTTCTCCAAGGAGATGATTTCTCTATATCTAAGGGCATGTTTGGCCCTTCATTTTTAGTCACCTATACCTATATATACTACACAAGTATAGCTTTATCAAATACAATATGTTCTTAGCATTGAGAGTGATGCCTCTTCAAATCAAGGTAATATTGAGGGCAATATTCCCAACAATCTCCCCCTATTTGAAGAAGGCAGAACATTCCCAATGCTGAGATACATTAACAGTAAAAACATATCACAAAAATGATCTGTATAGCATGGGCCCTAACACCCTAGGCATTTTGCCCTATCTATCATTGGCCCTATCCCCCACCCCCTTTCTGGTTTCTTCAACTAGTTATCCTTCTATGGATTGGGAGGCAACATCTACAGATCCCTTTGGATCAACTTATAGGACAACCTATACACTCTTAGCATTTGCCATCTCCCCCTCAACCTGAGCAGGGAATATGCTCCCCCTCAATTAGAGAGCAATTTTCTGTAATAGCTGATCTTGTTCAATTTGAACAAACCTTTCTAACTTGAATACTGAAAGTAGAAATACATAGTACATATACAAACAGTAACGAACACAATATGATTTTCAGAATCTGAAATATCATTTCAATTAAATGTTTAGTGCAGACATTTCAAACAGTTCAACTTATGATTGAACATTGAATAATTTAAAGAGCATCTCAAGGCAGGGTCTTCTTAGATGGACCCTTGGAAGAGCTTTCTCCATATTCAGACTTTCTCTTCCTAGCTTCAGCAGCAGCCTTGATCTTCTCCTTTACTTTGAAGTACAGAAATTGCTTGGGAAGATATCTTGTGGGAATCCTTATAGGAGTTTCCCTTCTTACCATATTTTCTTTGAGAATCCTTTCCCTTAAAGATTCCCTCTCAAGGTGCTTGATCCATTCAATAGATGAATAGACATGGTCAATGTTCTTGAGTTGATTGTCATGGCTTACCCAGGTGTTGACAACAATTGTATACAACTCCAGATTGTCATTCTCATGGAGTGGATCCTCTAATCTTTCCATCCTCTTCTGGGCCATATACTCTTCAGCGGTTTGAATGCCCTCTTCCCTTCTCCTCTTTGCTTCCCTCTCATCTTGAATCAGATCTGATTGACCTTGGAAGTCAAAGTCTTCAGGTCTGCTTGGATTCAATATTGGAAGATTTAAGGCAATCCTTGTTCCTTGTAATACTTTTAAGCTTGAGGTCCATTGATTATCATTAACCTTTTTAACCACAGTTAGAATATCTTCTTGAATTGCATTGGAAGCATTGTTGACCACTTCCACCACTTGCTTGTTGGTTACTGCCTGATTGGAGAGTATCAACTGGTGGGCATTCTCCATGTTGTTATATATCTTTATGTGAGCTCCTTTCAGCTTAGCCTTTAGCTTGGCAACCTTCTCCTCCCCCTCTTTGCCTTTTTCCAATATCTTTTTCTCTATTCCAGAGTGTTGATCTATTATTGATTGGGAGAGGGTTTGGAACGTGCTGTCCACATCCTCCAAAATATTTTCTTTGTCCTTGTCAATATGGGACATGACAAGGCTACTGGATGTGTTGGCCACCTGTGCCATCCTGGCAACTGCTTTCTCCCAGACATTTTGATTCTTGTAAAGATGATTCTTTACATATGTAATGTCCTTGGTAAAGTCCCCTTGATGATCAGCAATTTGCTTCAATATAGTGTACTGAGCAGCAACTGTGTCTTTGGCCATCTCAAACCACTTGGTCATTTGCAGGAGGATATGATTAGATGCAGTTTTGACATCATTAACCTGGGTATTCAGCTCAATCATCACTGCAGCCACCCTTGACTCCATCCTTTGCTCACTGGCCTGGATCTCCTGAGTCAATGCAGTTCTTGTTGCATACAACTCATCCCTTATCTGAGCACTGGCATCTTGAACTTTTTCTGCAATTAGCTCTTTCACAGACAGCATCTGACCCTCAATGATGGATCTTATTAAGTTCAGCAGGTCAGACGTGTCTAGCACAGCTACAGACCTTTCCTGTGTTAATACTTTCTATACCACTTCTTCATCTTCATTATTGTCCTTTTCCATTTCAGTTTCTGGTCTTTGCAGCTCTTCAGCATTTGGGCTGTGCTCCCCCTCACTAGCACACCCACCACCATCTCCAAAGTGAGAGCTATGCTCCCTCTCACTCAGGGCGTCCATATGTGGAGTATCCTGTCTAGGTAAACCTGAAAAAAATGGTTGATGAGTTAGTTAGATACCTAGACTAGCCTATAATTAGGGAGTGAAGCCTAACTCTGATCCTAATTTACCATGGATAGGGGAATTCAGTAATACTTCTTTAGCATGAGGAACAGCTGGATCAGTATTCAACAGAGTTGGCTCTTTTATCCTACCCTGGGGATCATCTTCACCAGCCACACCATCCAAGTGCACTGGAGGATCATCATCCTTCCTGGAGGTTTCAGCAACATCTTCAGCACTCTTCTTAGTTTTCTTCTTCTCCTTCAGCTCAGCCATCAAGGAAGGTTGGCTCATTTATAGGACCCTTGTTGACCTATCCAATGTCTTTATATCCAGTCTCTTCAAGTAGTGGATATTGATACCCTTGAAGGAGGAGAATTGGTTTGGATATGCATTCAGCAGGAAGAGTGATAAGATTCTTCCAAAGTTTGGAGCCTTCAGACATTGCTTAATCCTTTGGTACAGGACAGTTCCCCAGCATGTCGTTTTCTTCACGATGATCCTTGCAACCAGCTCAAACATTGGTTGTGAGATTGTGTCATGTGAGCCTGGCTTGCACAGAAGGGTCTTTCCCACTATATCAAACAACAGCTTCCCTTTTTGGTTGAAGAATTTCTTCTTCAAAGATGCAGTTTGGGAATCACTGTATTCACTCCACTGTAGGGCTTGCTCCTTGTCTGATGCAAATAACTCCTCTTCTTCCACTGTAGGTAGGTGCAGTACCTTTTCCAATCTTTTAGGGGACAATTTCACCCTTAGCTTTCCAATTTTAGACGATAATCCATCCTTAGTAGTTTCACCCTTACCTTTTTCCACTGTAGGTAGTCGCCTAGCATTTGCATAGAATTCTAGCACTTCATGCCTGAATATCTGAGAGGGTTCAGATAACACGAAATCTAGTCCGGCAGAAGAGATGAGGGAGATAACACTTAAAATCTCTTGTGAAGCATGGAGAAAGCCAACCATCACTAATTCGCATCCTTCTAGCAACTCCTTCACGATCTTGGGGGCCATTTGGTCGAAAAGAAGAAATGCTGGGACAGAAGGGTAGAAGTTTCGTCTCGGTGGCTGGAGTAGTGCAAGAGAATGTGAAGAGTCATTTAACACGGTCTGCTATTTATATACTAGGTCTTAGTGTTAACCTAATCGACTCAGTGGAACAGCTGAGAAGATTTACTTAAAATTTCAACCTAGGGAAGAGTTCGTCGAGCTCAACCTCTACGATCGACGAACTCAGGATAGAGTTCGTCGAGCCCAGATTTTTCTTAGCTGTTAAAATGCAATCTGAAGCATAGCTTAGGCAAACTGTACTGGTTAATCTAATTATCCTACTTCAACATTATTGGAGACATCATTTGATGATAATTTCATAGTAGGTAGGAGACATACTTACCTTGAGGATTTATACCTCTACTTGATGTTGACTTCATAATGTCAACCTCCTGTCTGTCATGTGCCATTGGCACACACTGTTCAAGTACCAAATGATGATGGGGCTGGTACTTGAACTATCCTGCAAAATAGAGTTTAATGTCCCTTAGGAGCCCAAGATGACTTGGGCCCTAGGTTCTGGTTAGCATAATGAAATGGCCTTACTTTAGCTGCACCCTTTGCAGGAAGGCCCAACTTTGCATTAGGTACATTGGGATTGTACCAACAGTCTATGGCAAAGTGTCCCACTTTACCACAGCACCAACATTCATGAATGTTGTATCTCCTCTTCTGAACATTTCTTGGGGGGGGGGGGGGGGTGCAGCACAGTCCCTATGTTCAGGAGTAGATACAGCAGCATTCTTCCTGTTCCTCTCAGCAATGATTTGACTGAAGGTCAATTTGTGTGCTGTCTTGATGCTCTTTGTCCTGATGGCATCAGCTTGCAATGACTTGGCAGCCATACAAGATTTGATGGCATCTGACACTGAGCAATCAGACATGTTTACTGATTTTACAGCAGTCATTGTCTTGGCTGATTCAACCTTAGAAGGGCTTGCCTTCAAATTCTTGAATGCAGGGGCTGAAGTACCAAATACAAATGGTCTAGGTTGGGCCATTTGAATTTCCTCATGGGGAGCCTTCATTGCACTCAATCTCATTCCCTTTCTTCCACTATGGGAAGGAGCATTTTCCTTCCTATAGCAACTCCCATTCTTCCAGTGACCATAAACTCTTTCATGGTCATACCTGTTGGAAGGAAGTAACACCTTTTGAAAGGTGGGTTGTGGCTTAGCCTTCCCCTTGCTCCTCTCTCCACTCCCTTCTCCTACTTCCATTTTATTGAATCCTAGTCCTCTCATATTAGTTGATAGGAGAAGGTGTCAATAATAGGAAGCACGGATTTGGGATTGGAGAATAGAGCCACCAGGCTCTTCTCCTTCTCAAGCTTTTCTTCAAGGTCCTTGATGACCTTGTTCTTCAGGGAAATAGTGCTTAATTGCATAACAGTTATCCCCTGTAAATGGCTAATTTGTCTACTCATCTGAGCCACAATGGTGGTAGGTTCAGTGTTGACATCCTTAGTCATTTTGAGGGAAACAATTTCCTGGGCTTGCCTCTGGGCAAGCTTCTTGCTCTTCTTCAGAGCCTCCAAAAGAACACCATATTTGTCAATCAATTGATTGATTTCTTCCTCAGCTTCCATGCCCCTTCCATCAATTGATGAAGGCGCAACAGATTCTGGTCTAGTCTCATAATCAGAAATAGAAGTGGAATGAGATAGTACCTGAACATTGTCAGAAGCATTCTGACTCCCTTCCTCATCAGTGAAGGCCTTAAGGCCTAGCTGAACAATGTCTTCTTCATCCTCCTCTTCATCACTATCTGAGTGTGAAAGAGGGGCCCTGATTCTAACTATAGCAGCTGGATAATCTTCATCTTCTTCTGGTCCAAATAGCCCAATGTATGCTTCTTCTTCATTCTCTGAATATGATGTTGAAGCATCAGATTCACTCCAACTCCTTTCTTTCTTTGCTAGAAGGGATTTTTCTCCCTTCCTATCCTTGTGGTGATGATGCTTCTTTTCACCACTATCCTTTCTATTAACTGGACAGTCAGCTATGATATGTCCAGGCTTGCTGCAGCTATAACAAATTATATTGTTAGAAGAATGTTTACTAAGTTTAGAGTCATACCTGTCACCCTTTGGGTGATGTCTTTCTGATTTGTTGCTATCCTTTTTGTTGTGTGATGATGAGGAGGGCATGTTCTTCCACTGCTTCCTCTTCATCATCTTCTTAAACTGCCTTGTGAAGGCAGCAAACTCTTCATCAGAGGAAGAGCTTCCTGAGATGCTGACTTCAGGTTCAGCACTTCTCCTTGGAGGAGACACCATCTTGCTTTTGCTTCTCTTGGAGCTATCAGCTTTGAGAGCAACAAATTTCTCCCTTGCTTGAGCCCTTGAAGAGGTGTTCCTCTTCCTTCCTTGCAGACAGCTGTATCTCATAGGAGAGCATCTTCCCAAACATTGTGTGAGTTGGGGTATCACCTAGCTTGGCCACTTCCCTGATGGCACAGATTTTTGTGTCCCAGTCCCTTGTTAGAGATCTAAGGAACTTATCATTCAGCACATAGTTGGTGAATGCCCTCTCATAGGTTCTCAGCTCATTAACTATTCTGAAGAACCTCTCAGAGCACATAGATATGCTTTCCTGGCCCTGCTGCCCGAAGGCTTCATACTCTTGATTAAGGAGTGACTTTATGTCATCCCTAACTTCAGCTGTTCCTTCCATATATACTATCAAAGTATCCCACATTTCCTTGGCAGAAGTGCAGTGTACCAAATTTTGAAAGGTGGAATCATCAATAGTATTGACTATGATGTTCTGGGCCTTTTTATCCATGGTGAACAACTCAAGTTCATCCTTGGTCAAATCTTTGAATAATTTGGCCACTCTTCTTGTTGGATCTATAGTGGATGCAGTGTGAAAAGTAAAAGTTCCATCTTCAACTGTAATGAAGATCCTTGGATCAGATGCTTCCATAAATAACCTGATCCTTTGCTTCCAAATGCAAAAATTCTCTTTGTTGCATATAGGCAACTTCAGGGAACTCATTTCCTTCTGCAATCCAGAGGAGGCCATTTGGATTTGATTTGACTAAACCTTTTTAGGATCTGGTCAGACTGTTAAGTCCTTCTTGACCAACCTATCTCTAATACAACTTGATAGAATATTAGGTTTGTAGTCTAAATCACCTAGAGGAGGGGTGAATAGGTTTCTTTTAAGTTTCCTTTAATTAGTATGTCTGATTTCTGGTTTGGAGCAAGCAAATGATCAAACACATAGAAAGCACACAAGCATGTATAGAGGTTCCTCAAGACAGGGTGTCTTGAGTAGTCCTCTTCCCCCCTCCACCTTTCTAACAATGTGTTAGAAAAGGCCAACTCGTCCAAACTCAGCTCAAAGAGCTTACAACTCAAATCCCTCAGGATCTCTCAGGTTTTCCCAAACCCTACCTCAGGCTCAACAACCCTACAACTCAGATAAGCTCCTGATCCTGCAGCTCATACCTCAGCGGGTCCTACAACTCAGGCTAAACAGCCCTACCTCAGGCTAAACAGCCCTACCTCAGATCAGCATCTGATCCTACAACTCAGACCCCTTCCAGGTCCTACAACTCAGAGAATTCCTCCTCCTACATCTCAAGCTATGAAGCCCTGCAACTCAGATCAACAGATCCTACAGTCAGGCCTTCAACCCTACAACTCAGAACCCTCAGGTTCTACAATCTCAGACCAAAAGGTCTTACAACTCAGGCAAAATGCCCTACAGAAAAGTGAGTATTATACTTACTACAGATGACAGCAAGTCCCCTGTAGTTCCTGCACAGATTGTGCTTCCTATAGCTGGTGATGTTGATGGCAGCCACTAACTGATCTTCTTCTTCAGATGAAGGTTGGAAGATCTCCCTGCTCCTTCTTGCAAAGGAGCTTACTTTTTCTCTCTTCTTCTTCTTGCTTGTTTAGTGAGCAGCAGGAGGGAAGACAAGAGCAATAGCCGTCAATTAAACACTTGATTTCTTTTTGCACGCGACGGAGAGTTTTTTTCAAATGTGCCCTAACTCTTCCTTTTATATATCTCTAATCTTCAATGGCTCTCAACTATCCTTCTGAGAAGTATGGGAGAAACTGGTGGACCCTACACAGTATTTCTGCAACTTGCGCCACGGGCAGAACACGCAATCTGCGTTCTACGAACACGTTGTACTGTGTTTGACGAACTTGTCAAACTCTGCGGTCGACGATCTTGCCAAACTCTGCGTTCGACGAACTTGCCAAACTCTGCGTTCGATGATCTTGCCAAACTCTGCGTTCGACGAACTTCCTTGTCTCTGCATTCGACGAACTGTGTTCTGCGTTCGATGAACTGTGTTCTGCGTTCGACGATCTGCACAAGTCTCAGCTGATTCTTCCTTTCTGTCTGCGTTCGACGAACTACCTTCTGAGTTTGACGAACATGCCAACTCTCAGTTGTTTCTTCTAGTTCGTCTCAACGGTTGACGAAATGTGTCCTGCGTTCGACGAACGGCACTCTGCGTTCGACGAACACGCCATTCTTTCCAATCTGCAAGCTGCTCCTTTCCCATCTCAGTGGATTCGCTGAGACAGCGATCTCGTCTCAGCGGGTTCTTGACTATTTGCAGCTCAGCTTGCGTATAAGCTTTCTCAGCGACTCCTGTTATGGTCTCAGCGGTTCCGATGAGATAGTGGGCTTATCTCAGCGGTTTTGACCCTTCGTCTCAGCGGTTCTGCTGAGACAAAACTTCATCTCCAAGGAGATGATTTCTCCATATCTAAGGGCATGTTTGGCCCTTCCTTTTGAGTCACCTGTACCTGTATATACTACACAAGTATAGCTTTATCAAATACAATATGTCCTTAGCATTGAGAGTGATGCCTCTTCAAATCAAGGTAATATTGAGGTCAATATTCCCAACACAATGTACACAATATTTACCAAGATCGTCAATGACTCAAAAGTACTTGGAAAAGTGTTCTCCAACGGCGACTTGGTGAGAAAAATTCTACGGTCTCTCCCACCAATGTTCAATCCAAAGATGACGGCTATCTCGGAGTCGCACGATTTAAAGAAACTCCAAATTGAGAGACTCATTGGAAACCTCAAGACCCATGAGGTTGAACTCAAGATTCAACAACAAGAGTACAACTTGGAGCCAAAGAAGAAGGCCTTAGCATTGAAGTCAAAGAAGGAGGTTGGCGGAGATAATGATGAAGAGGACGAGGAGAGCCTCTTTGTGAAGAAGTTCAAAAGGTTCATGAAAAATCCGGAAATGAGAAATACCTTTCAGAAATATTTCATCAAAAAGGGATCTTCATCAAAGAAAGAGAGAGGTAGCGACGAGGACGATGATGGACGACCACCACCGGAGTGCTAACATTGTAGAAAGACCGGACATATTCGGAGCCAGTGCCCAAAATATCTAAAAGAGCGTAAAGAAAAAGGGCACAAGGGAAAAAAGAAGAAGAAGGTCCTAAAAGCGGCTACATGGGATGACTCCTCCTCCGAGGATTCAAGCGGCTCATCCACTAGCTATGAAGAAGAGGCAAATATGTTCCTTATGGTAAAAAGTGACAAGACATCCGAGGATGAAAGCAGTGTCCAAAGCGACACTGAGGTGACTCTCCCTACTTCTTATGATGATTTATATATTGAGTATTTACAAACTTGCAAATTCTTTGATAAAAGTTTAAAAGATATTGATCTTCTAAATTCTGAAAATAAACTTTTGTTAAAAGAAAACAAAAAATTATCTAAACAATTAGGGAAAGAAAAGGTATCTTGCCAAGAGTGCAATCACTCCTTGACAAGAGTGAAAGAACTTGAAGAAACTCTTTCTAAATCCCACTCCACTATTGAAATTCTTACTAAGGAGAAGGGGGATTTAGAAAGAACTTTAAAAACCTCTCTTTCTCAAATAGAGGATGGGAAGAAGAGTTTTACGAATCGGTGCGTTATGTTGGTAACGGAAAACACCGCTCTCAAAGCTCATATTCATGATTTAAATTTGGCTATTAAGAATTTTGGAGTTGGGCAAAGATCTCTCGACATGATCTTGGCCAACCAATGCCATGGAAGTGCCAAATATGGCATTGGATATGGTTCTGGAAGCTATCGCCAGGCGTTAACTCCTAACGTCGACGTTAGCTATAATTCCAGAAATATTAATTCTATTAATAATAAATCCAAAGATTCAAATGTTACCTCATTTTCCAGCAAGAGTTTATTCAAAATTCCAAAAAGAGTCTCATCCCCTTTTATATCGTGTGCCAAATGTTATTTATTTGGACACACCTCAAACTCTTGTAGGAAAAAGGGTCATAGTTCTATAAAGCAAATCTGGGTGCCTAAGGTTTCCACCTATTCTATTGTAGGAACCTCTTGGGTATCGGATCTTTACTGTCATCTCCTTTTTAGGTATGTTGGCAAGCTAAGGACAAACAGGACGTGTGGTATTTGGACTCGGGTTGCTCCAAACAGATGACGGGAAACAAAGCAAAGTTCCTTAGCCTTGAGATGAAGAAAGGAGGGATGGTGACATTTGGTGACAACGGAAATGGAAGGATCATGGGCATCGACACAATGGGTAACGATTCTTTTTCAATCTCAAATGTTTTATTTGTAGATGGCTTAAAACATAATTTAATTTCAATTAGCCAATTATGTGATATAGGCTTAAATGTATTAATTGAATCATCTACAAATCTTTGCAAAATAATAAATTCTAAAACAAATGATGTCGTACTCATTGCACCTATGATGCATAATGTTTATATGATTACATTTAATGATCTTTCAAATTCTTCTTTAACATGTTTTATTTCAAAAAATGAAGAATTAGAACTTTGGCATAGACGTCTTGGTATTCACCGAGCTTATTTTAAAATTATCAAAAGATAAATTAATTAAGGGATTACCTATGCTTAATGGAAATTTATCTTCTCTTTGTACGCCTTGCCAAAAAGGAAAATTTTCAAAAAAATCTTTTAAAAGCAAAAATGTAATTTCTACCACTAGACCTCTTCAATTAATTCATATGGATTTATTTGGACCGATTAGCACTTCTAGTCTAGGAGGTAGAAAATATACTTTTGTAATAGTTGATGATTATTCTAGATTTTGTTGGATGTTATTTCTATCTTCAAAATCCGATGTATTCATTGAATTTACTAAACTATGCATTCGTATTCAAAATGAACTTGATTTAAAGAATAAATGCATGCGTTTGGATCGTGGAGGAGAATTTGAAAATGATAGATTTTCTTCTTTTTGTGATGATTTAGGAATTAAACATGACTTTTCTGCTCCTCGAACCCCACAACAAAATGGTGTAGTGGAGAGGAAAAATAGAACCCTTCAAGAGCTAGCACGCACTATGTTTTGTGAATATGGGTTGCCTAAATCATTTTGGGCCGAAGCCGTTAATACTTCATGTTATATCATTAATCGTGTCATGCTTCGACCTATTTTAAAATTGACACCTTATGAGCTTTTCTTTAAAAGAAAACCTAATGTATCTTATTTTCATGTTTTTGGTTGTAAGTGTTTTATTTTAAACACTAGAGATGCACTAGGAAAATTTGATGAAAAATGTGATGAGGGATTTTTCATTGGATACTCTTCAACTAGCAAATCTTATAGAATATATAATAAAAGAACTAAAGTAGTTGAAGAGTCTATAAATATAAGATTTGATGAGTTTGTTCCTTGTGTAGATTCTAATCATACAGGAAACGATGACGAACCCATTTCCACTTTGGAGCATGAGGATGATGAATCAATTGGAGAAAAAGGAGAAGAAAAAGAAGAGAAAGAGGATGAGATAGTAGAATATGTACCTCCAAGTGTGCTACAATTTTCTAAGAATCATCCAAGGGAACTTGTGATAGGAGAACCGTCAAAAGGGGTAAGTACTCGTTCTTCTTTACATGAGTCTTTTTCAAACCTTTATTTTGTATCCGAAATAGAACCAAAAAATGTTTCAACCGCTTTAAATGATGAATTTTAGTTTTTAGCTATGAATATGAATTAAACCAATTTTAACGTAATAAGGTTTGGAATTTAGTTGAGAGGTCATCTAATCATCCGGTTATAGGAGTCAAATGGATTTTCAAAAACAAACTAGATGGTGACTCTAGGATAACATGAAATAAAGCTAGACTAGTTGCATAAGGATATTCACAAATCGAAGGGGTAGATTTTGATGAAACTTTTGTACTCATTGCTCGCCTTGAGTCTATTAGAATATTTCTTGCATTTGCGAGTTTTAAAAGATTTAAATTATTTCAAATGGATGTTAAAAGTGCTTTTTTGAACGGGATTATAAAAGAAGAATTTTATGTAGAACAACCCCCCCCCCCCCCCCAGTTTTGTGAGTGAAAAAATTACCAATCATGTGTATAAATTAGAAAAGGCGCTTTATGGATTAAAGCAAGCACCACGTGCTTGGTATGATAGATTGACATTATTTTTGATAAAGCACGGTTATAAAATGGGAAGTGCGGATAATACACTCTTCATTAAGCATGTAGATAATGATTTGATTATATTGCAAATTTATGTAGATGATATCATTTTTAGAGCCACTAATGAAGAGTTATGTAATAAAGTAATTCTAGTGATGAAAAATGAATTTGAAATGAGCTTGGTAGGAGAACTCGCTTATTTTCTAGGATTTCAAATCTCACTAAAATAAGATGGTATATTTATTTGTCAAACTAAATATGTTCATGATATTCTTAAAAGATTTGGATTTGAAAACCTAAAACAAGCTAATACACCAATGAGTGCATCACTAAAATTAGGAAAAGATGAAGCCGATATTTCTATTGATCAAACGTTATATAGAGGGATGATAGGCTCATTGCTATATTTAAGCGCAACTAGACCCGATATTATGTTTTCCATTTGCTTATGTGTTAGATTTCAAGCTAACCCAAAAGAATCACATTTAAAAGCGGTGAAACGTATTTTTAGATATCTAATCGGAACGTCTAGATTAGGCTTATGGTATCCTCATAATGATTGTTTTATTCTACACGGATTTTCAGATTCGGACTATGCGGGATGTTCATTACATCGTAAGAGCACTAGTGGCACATGTCATTTTATAGGCCCTTCACTCGTATCATGGTCGAGTAGGAAACAGAATTTTGTTGCCCTCTCCACCACCGAGGCCGAATATATCGCACTAGGTAGTTGTTGTGCACAAGCCTTGTGGATGACCCAAATGTTAGAAGACTTTGGTGTTCATCTAAATAACATAGAATTAAAGTGTGACAACAAGAGTGCTATAGATCTCACAAACAATCCCGTACATCACTCTAGATTGAAACAAATTGATGTTCGACATCATTTCATTAGAGATCATATAAAAAAAGAAACATGTTAAAATTAGCTTTATAGGGACTGAATCACAACTTGCCGATATTTTTACCAAACCTCTACCCGATGCACGTTTTCACATGCTTAGGTTAGAACTAGGTGTCTTAGAAATGTCACTATAACCCTTATAAAAAGCTATCTAAATAATCTTATGTACTTTGTTATATTTGTTTGCATTTTTAAAAAAAAAACAAAAATCAATAAAAATTTAAAAATTATAGACACACCACCAAAAAGACGCTAAAAGAGCCTTCGTATCAACTTCATAATGTTTGAAATTTTAACTATAAGAAGGCCTATTTATATTACAAATGTATCATGAAAAAGATTTTTCAAAAAGTCAAAAACTGGTGTTCTATCTCGGCGTTAAGAAGCTAACGCCTGGCGTTAGCCTCTATGCTCAAATTTTTGTTGTTGTTTGTTGTTATTTACTTCAAAAATTTAAAACAAAAAAAATAAATATATGCTTAAATGTTTATTTCAAGGATGATTATATATATTGCTTAAAGATTCTTTACAATGTTTAATTTAAACCTTCAAGTTTCTTAAAAACATTGTTTTGATTTTATCATGTCTTGAATATCATCTTAAAATATGCAAAAACAAAATTGGTTATAGATTACATGTGTTGAAATGTTTTTACATGCCACTAAGTATGAGTAAAGTTTTTATCTTTGATAATGATTTTCTCACTTACACTTTTTTTGTTAATATACATGTGTTTTTAAATCTTATTGCATAATTGTGTAGTATAAGAACTTATTTTGAATCTCATAAATAGTTTACCTACACAACATTGAATTCTTTCTCTAATTCTTTGTTCTTCATGCACTTATGATTAGAGAAATGTGGTATATAAAATAAAATTTCTATGCTTGCAAAAACAAGTGAATTCGGAGTCCGTAGTCACTAATCTAAAAAGCAAATAATAAATGACAAGGTTAACTCCACCATGCACTACTCACCCTCCTGATAAATCTTAATGAGCATTGTGAGGTTGAGCACCTTGAAAAGAATTGTAAAGTGTCTTGTGCAAACAAAATTTTCACCACTTCTCTTTAAAAAATAAAAATGAAAATCTTTATGTGCATTGAAATTTGTGGAAGTAAAGTTGTTTATGTTCAATACAAGTTATGTTCTTACATTACATAGTTTCATGTGGTTTGATTTATACTCTTGTATACTTTATCAAAACACATTTATTGAACACATCATTATCATTTATAATACTTCCACTCATGAGAATTGGACTAAAAATTTCTCTATACAATTTTCTACAATCATGAGTAAATGCACTAGATAACAACGCATGATCTTTACAATGTTTTTGTATACTTGAAATGTAAATTTATTTACATTGTAACAATATCTTTACTTGATATTTTTATAATCTTGCTTGCTACTTTTTGCTACAAATTACAAATGAACTTGCAACTTTTTTTTTCTAACATTCAAAACATCTAATTATTTGATTTAAATGCTTTTTTATATTTTGTACTTACAATTTCTAAATGATGTTACAAATTTCTTTCGCTGTGTTCACTATTTATATTCAAGTTGCTCTTATCTCTACTACATGCATATTGTTTTATATTGCTTTGACTCTATCCCACCTTCTTTTGATTATAACAAAAGGGGTAGAATAATTGAAGAAATAAAGAAATCTTTTATTTAGGGGGAGTACATTAGGAAATGCATTCATGTAGGGGGAGGAGTATCCACATAGGGGGAGTATGCATGATTATCCATGCTTAACATATACTATAAAACAATACTTTAGTTATATTTTATTTCTTATTAGTGGATTTGTTATTATCAAAAGAGGAGATTGTTGGAGCTTGTGTTCCACTTCTCTTAGTTTGAGAAATAATAAATCACACTATGTATTTGATCTTTCTTATGTTTATAGTGTGCAGGTACTATAGTTATATAACCCTATGAACAGGATATTGATTGATGACGATTCTCTGAAAAGAGAGCTAACGCCCCGCGTTAGTATTTAACGCCCCGCGTTAGTATTTAACGCCCCGCATTAACTACCGTCAAGAAGGATCCGTCAAGATGAAATGTCGTCGAGAAGGAATCCGTCGAGAAGCCAGAGACAACGCCAGTGTTGACTCTTAACGCCCGCGTTGAGTCACGATCTGCCACGATCCTGACGGTTTGCACGATCTCAGCAACTGTTGTACACGATGCTTAATGCCGGCGTTAACTCTTAACGCCGGGCATTAGCTCCAGTGTCAATTTAAAGACCTGATTTCATTTGCTCAAGTTAGATGCATTGAAACCTTCATTCCAGATATCTGTGAGAGCATTTCAATCTGAATTTAGAGAGAACTCCCAACACCAACATTGAGGAACAAGAGTGAGAAGGAGATTTCCAACGGCAAATTTGAAGAAGGACGCTCGCTTCAACTCCGACGTGGTCATGGTGTATCTTCAACATCTCCTTCAGCGCTCTTCATTCTAGGGAGTCTTTTGTTCTAATTTTATCTTTATCTTTTTATATTTTCTTGTAACGGTAGTAAATTCGCCGCATTGCGTGTGGCGACTAGGTCCTTATGCGGCTTAGGGGGTAATTCGCCGCCTTGCGCGTGGCAACTAGGTCAAGGGTAGATCTAGGGGGTGTCTAGAGGCCTTATCTAGGGATAGATAGGCTATAGCCAACCGGTCCTCGGGAGAAGGACCGGTGAAGGAACAAAAAAGTGATTTTTGTCTTGTCACCTTTATTTCAAGCGTTATTGAAATTAAATGTTTTGTAATCTTATTCTTGAAATAAATAATACTCATTTTATTATCTCTGATTGTCTGAAAGTTTACTTCACTTAAGATTGTGCAAGTAAAAATCACTTTGAATATTTCTGCAAAAATATTTTTGAGGAGATAACGCCCGGCGTTAACTATATAATGCCAGGCGTTAGCTACAGAGCCGAAAAGTTTTTCTGTTCTTATAAAATCTGTCAGTTTACCTTAAAAATAGTAAACCCCTTATTCACCCCCCCCCCCCTCTAAGGGCGCCATCAGTTCCAACAATCTCTTACTGCCACAATGAATTAATTTTAAAAAGGGGTAGAAAAATTGAAAGATAAAATAACTATGTTTCCATAGGACAAAATGCTTAGGATGTCCATGATCATTCACTCATATTATGTGTCTCACAATAGCGAGGGTGTAGGATTGTATGCATTAGATGACCTAACCTCTAAGTCATGTCTTGTCCTTAGCGGGGGAGGGTTCTAGTGGGGCCTTGCGAGGCACTAGGGGAAAGAGTGCTAGGTTGAGCGTTCTCTAGTGTATGCATATGGGACTAACACCCCAACCTACGGCATGTGTGCAGCTCCTCATGGCCATCCATCACTTAGTACGGGGCAAGTGTGTAGGCATATGGTTATGGTAATATAATCTAGTACATACCTATATCATATGTTTTGCATGCACTCTTTATGATTATATTATTCATGCATTCTTGTTTTAATCGAACATGCTTATCTTGTGTTTTGCTTATTTTATCATTTTGAGTCTTAATGATCTTGTAATACATAAGTATTTGAACACCCAATAAAATATAAAAACCATCTTGTAAAACAAATAAAAACATGCCTAAAGAGGCTTCTAATGATCTCTAAAAGGTCTAAAATTTCTACACTAATAAGGCCTCTTCATAATAAGTCAAAATCAAAGAAGAGTTTCTTTAAAAATGCATGAAATCATCTAATATATTGGCGTTAAGAGATAACGCTAGCGTTAGGCTATAACGTCGGCGTTAGAAGATAACGCCATGCGTTAGCCTTCTGTGCCAAATTTCCAATATCTTAATGTTGAATAGTATTTGATCTCTATATCTCTTAAGTACAGTCATCATGCAATCTTAATTACATTATATGAATTAACATTCTTAAAACTAATTTTACAACTTTTTTATGAAAAATTATTCAACGATTTTGAGCCTTCTAATCATCCTTAAATTGTTTGAAATTTCTACATTAAGAAGGTCTATATACATACTCCCTATTCTAAAGATTTTTTTTTTCAAAAAATAGTGTTCTGTTTGGGCGTTGAGTAGTGAACGTCAGGCGTTAGCTCTTTTTGCCTTATTGAAATTCTATTTTTTATAATATTTCTGGTAGTTTTCTAATAAATTTTCTTAGTATATTTTTTCTGATTTCAAATTATTATGTTCTTAATTTGTTAATTTCATTCCAAAATATAAAAAAAAAATCAAAATGCTCAAAAAAATGTTTGTCATTTATTTTTCTTAAATATTTACAAAATTATGGTTTGACTATATGACTTCACAAGAGCAAACATCTTAGTTATTTTGTTTCAAATGGTCAAAATTGATTAGGCATACACACAAAGATTTTCTTCAATGTCTAATTTTATTTCAAATTTCCTAAACATTGTTTTATCTTGTCATGCCTTGACCTTAATTTGATTATGTGCAATGAAATAGTCTGTAGAAACTTATGTATGATTGCCTAGCATGCCTCTATGTATGAGAAATATTTTATGCTAATCAATAATGCATTTACTCACTATTTTGGTAATCTACATGTGCTCATAATCTCAGTCTTGCATGATTATATAGTGTAATGGTTTTTAATATATTAAGTTGTGTGTCTAAATTACCTACACCGTCTTTCAAACAAAAAATTTCTTGCACACATTGAAGTGTTATTTCAATATTGGTAATGTTTGCAACAACAAGTGAATTCGGAGAACTTTGGCCTAAACTTTAAAAAAATATAATGAAATAATATGCCAAAGATAACTCCACCAAGCACTACTCACCCCCCCCCCCCCCCCCGATAAGTCTTAATGAGCATTGTGAGGTTGAGCACCTTGGAAAGAATTGTAAAGTGTCTTGTGCAAACACATTCTTTTTTATCACTTCTATTTGTACACCTGGTCACTATAAATAAAAATTAATAAAAGTGCTTATGTGATCCCCCAAGCAATACTTCGCTTCCTGATAAGTCTTAATGAGCATTGTGTGGGCGAAGCACCTTGGTAGTTGTACTCATGAAATGTGATTTGAAATTTTATTCTAGAATTGATGTGCGAAAGTAATTATAAGATTGCAATCTTAATATTGTTGTTACTATTTCATTACATATGTCATGTGTTTTGATTATTTCACTTGTATACTTTTATCGAAACACCTTATGCACACATCATTATTTTTCATAAAGCTTCTACTCATGAGAATTGGTTCCTAATGCAAAATTACATAGTTCTCTAAAAACTTTAGTAAAAGCACTAGATTGCAATGCATGATTTCTATAATGTTTTCTTTACTTGAAATACGAATTGGTTACATTATAGCTATTATCTTTTTGGATATGCTAAGTCATGCTTGCCTATTAGTTATGAAATTTTTCAAAGTTAAATGCTCAAATGTGAAGAGTATAGACATATTGTTGGAATGGTCAAACTATTACAAAAATGTTAATCTTAGTTATTTTATTTTATTTTTTTGCATTCTTAATTTGATCATGTGTATTTTTACCATGCTTTCTCATGATTACTTCTAACGTTTTTCTTCACTTGTGCTTGTCAAACTATATTGCATTTCTTCCAACAAGTTTCTTAAACAAAATTCACGTTGAAAAGCAAGTGGTAGAATTTCTTTGGTAAACAAAAAATGGAATGTTGTTCTTTCACGCTTATCATATCTTTTTCCGTTGTGCTACTCTCTCCCTCAGCTCGATAATGATTTACTTTATGTCTACTCAAAACTCTTAATCCCCCCTTAGTTATGTCCCAACTTTTATCTTCTTCATTCTAGTTTTGTTTCACTCCACCCTCTTTTGCTAATAACAAAAGGGGGAGAATAAAATGATAAATCGTAATGATTAAAGGAGTAAGATTCACTAGATTAAGGGGGAGCATGAATCTATTCTATGTGAGCATACACTAAGGGCGAGCACTTATGTAGGGGGGGCAAAATTTAACAATCTATAATTTTTATTATTGTCTCAATATTGTTTAGTGTCATATATCCTTCTAAAAATACATCTCTCTTATATACGAATCTGATTTATCTTTATTGGATTTGTTATTATCAAAAGGGGGAGATTGTTGGAACATGGTTTTCCGCATCCCTTTGATTTGAGAATAACAAATCCTACTTGTATTTGATCTTGTTTGTCATTGTGTTTTTAGCATGCAGGTTTGAACAAAGATTACACTAGGTTGTTGTTGTTGGTCTGGATTTGCTCACAAGATGAAAAGAATGGAAGAGAGCTACGCCCGACATTAACTCTTAACGCTGGTGTTGACTTTCATTCCAACCAAGATGAAAATGGCATGGAGGGAAGCTGTCGTGATTGCAGGAGCATTTTGGGAATGATTTGACTCAACGGCAGCGTTAAGGTTGCCTAAAATGAATGCTTCCAAAGATGCATAATATCCTTTCTATTTTGAAGATCTGATCCATTAAAACATTTCTATACTGGGTCAATGACAGGCCTTAGCCTTAACGCCGATGTTAGCTGCCAGTCCTATAAATAGGTGGATTTCATCATCTTCAAGAACCAATGCTAAGGAGCCCTATTCCAGCACTCTGAATTATTTGTGAGGGCCGCATTTTCCAGACCATCATCTCCCACTCAAACTTCAATAGGAGGAATCAAAGGAGGCTTGGATCAACACACTAACTCACGCGAAGAACGCATGCATGGACTTCAACGGTCTTCAGTGATTCTTCATCGTCTCCTTCAGATTACCTCATAGGGAGTTTTTATATTTGTCTTTTATATTTATCTTTGTAATCGGTTCGTAAATTTATCTCGTGTTGGCGACTAGGTCTGGGTAGGACTTAGGGAGTAATTCGCCTCGTGTTGGCGACTGGGTCTAGGGATTAGATCTAGGGGGTGCTCGAGGCCTTTCTGGGGATAGATGGGCTAGAGCGGTTTGAGGTCGTATATGGGGAGAGATCGGCTAAAGACAACCGGTTCTTAGTGAGAAGAGTCGGTATATAAAACGAAAAGAGTATTTCATATTTCGCCTTCGATTACTAGCGTCATAGAAATCAGATTTTGCAATCAATTTTATAAATGATAATCATGTCTTTTCTTGTTTAATAAAATTGATTTCATTTCTAATTTCTATCTCTTGACTTTTGATTTAACTTACTTCTAATAAAATATATAAAGTTTTCTATAAAAGAATAAAGTTTTCTAAAACCCTTATTCACCCCCCCCCCTCTAAAGGCGCCTCAAGATCCAACAGTGGGGCTTGAGAAGTCGAAGCCATGCTCCGTCGATACATGGTATGGAGGCTCGCCTTTTGGGTAGCCTCGATCCACAATCCCCATGGATCACACTAATCCCTCTTCGGCTCCCCACATCAGCCCTTTCCACGCACCTATCTTCCTCCTCTGCCGCCCGAGTCACCTCCTCTATCCTCACAGGTGGTTGTTGCTCCCTGGGAACTCTCATCTTCCTGACCTCCAAGAATTCCGGGCAGGTGGCCATTGCGTGACCTTCCTCCTAGTGGAAGTCACAATACGGCAACGCCATCTCCCCTCCCTCGGCCTCCATCGTACAGTTCCTCCACCTCGATCCCGCTCCTTCTCCTACTCACCTTCCCCTTCCTCGGCCGATCACCATGGCCTGCTAAGGCGGGGGAGGGAGTGGCCTCGGGCCTTGCCTCCACCCCGGGTGGTTGGGTCTTCCCTGGCCTCCCTAGAAGTTCCCCCTCCTCGGGCAGAACCTCTTCATGGGCCCTGCATCCCTCTTCCCTGCTTCCTCCACCCCAACTATGGGTCCCTCGGCTCTTCCCTTCTCCTAACCTCCAACTGCCTGACCTCCAGCTCGCTCAGCTTCGCCATCCTTTTCGCGAACTCCGGGTTGGTTGCTTCCCCTTCGATTTCCTCTGCCTCTCTTTCCATCAGCTTCTCAAAGGACAAGGGGGGTTTCCGCTTCAGGTTCATCTTGAAGAACCCCTCCCGCAGACCCACCGTGAAGGCTAGCTGGAGGGTGAACCCAGGCACCTCCTGGATGAGCAGGACCTCCTCCTGGAATCATTCCACGTAGTGGGCCAATGATTCACCTGGTCACTGCTTGATCTTGAAGAGTTTCTCGACATCCTTCTTCCTCTTCGTCGAGGTCGAGAATCGTAGAAAAAAGCTGCGGCGTAGATCCTCGAACACGTAATCGACCCCCTGGGAGCTGGTGAAACCAGTCTCGCGCCTTCTCTTTCAAGGTAATGGCAAAAAGTTGGCACTTGAAAGCGTCTGACATATGCCGAATGGAGACCGTGTCCTCAAACCATTGCAGGTATTGGACAGGGTCATCCTTGCCGGTGTAAAATCTCATGGAGGGCTCGGTGAAACCTTCTGGACAGGGCGCCAAAATCCCCAGCTCGCAGAACGGGCTTGCTATGCTCGCCGTACTCGCAAGCCCCACCCGACCTACAAACTCACCAACCGGGCTCGCATTACCCGGGCAGGGGAACAACTCTCGCCCTGCTAGATCTCATCGTGGAGCCTCGCTGACGTGCTCCTTGCCCGCTCGCTGCCCCGGGGCATTCTCGCCTACCCCCGACGGTGGGATGATCTGGGGTGTTGGGGTTGCGAACCCGCCTCACGTTGCGGTGAAGGCGAAATTGATCATCTCGAGAACCTTTCTTCGGAAGTCTGTCAGCATCTCCGTCGTCACTGGCGAGCCAGAGGGTGGCGGACCGCCACGGCCGACATCTCGCTCATCCTCTCCAGTCATGCTGCCTCCTGGGGAATTTCTTGTACTAGTTGCAGTCCACGCTCACAACACAAAAAATGTTGGAACCAAGAATCGGCCCGACGAGGAGTTCCGACCCCTGAAAGGGGGCAGCTAGCACCAACTGATCCCATAGAGGAACCTGACCGAAGACTTAAAACTAAATATCGACCCTTAACCACAACATGGAGGTCCAACCACAGACCCAGAAGATCTTAGAGTGCTTCCCTCCAAAACAAAACCTGAAGCCGGGCACCTTGGAGAGCCTGAGGAGCTAACCAAAAATAGCCTAAGGAGGAGGAAGCCAAAGAAGTGGAGTCCTCTCCAAAGGTGCCCTTCAGGGTCTATATATAGTTTTTCTCTTCTGGTCTGCTAATAGCGAGATCCCGCCTTTTGGTTTTACTAATAACACCCCAAACTGGTGTGCTAACACCCAAACTCCGTTGTTCCGAAGGGCTACTGACAGCCCACCAAGGGTATTTTGGTAAATTGATCCCTGAAGCTTTGTTGGGCGAGTGGCCCATGAAGGCGCCCCTCGCTAGTCCCCTGGATGTATGAATACCATCCTAAGCCGCCTCTGCGAGACGGCGAGCCCTCACTCGCCCCGCCACTGCTAAATGCACCCCAAAGCGGCGAGTAAACACTCGCCTCGCCCTCGCATCACGTTCCTCGCAGGGAGATAAGACTGGCTCGCCTTGTCCTCGCCCTTGTGGCTCGCTTGCCACTGGGCGGCGACCCCCTGCTTTCTTTGCCTACAACCCGAATCGCCACTTTACCCCTCGGTGAACCCGGGATTGTACACTCGGAGCTCGCTATGGGCAGCCCGCTTGGAGACTTGGAGAACACTATCGGCGGACCGCTTGGAGGCTTGGAACTCGCTATCAGCAGACCGCTTGGAAGCTTGGAACTTACTATTGGCAGCCCGCTTGGAGACTTGGAGAACACTATTCGCAGACCGCTTGGAGACTCGGAGCTCGCTATTGGCAGCCCGCTTGGAGACTTGGAGAATGCTATCAGCAAACCGCTTGGAGGCTTGGAACTCACTATTAGCAGACCGCTTGGAGGCGTGGGACTCACTTTTGGCAGACCGCTTGAAGGCTTGGAACTCGCTATCGGTAGACCGCTTGGAGACTTGGAACTTGTTTTTGGCAGATCGCTTGGAGCTCGTTATTGGCAGACCAATCGAGGAGTCGAAGGCCCGCAGTGGTACAGACGAATCTTGGACCCGGGGGGCAAACCCGCCATGAAGCAAGGCAACTGACTCTCTCTCTCTCTCACCTCTATCATTGTAACAAGGCGCGACCAATCGCCCTCGCTCTCTCAAGAACGAATCGGTAGAAGAACTCAAAGCATAGTGAAGATTAGGCCGGCATAGCTCCGACCGCGTGATTTTTCACCATGATTGCGAGTTTTTAACGTCATCAGCTCGTGGACTTGGTCTTCTCAAGAGACCCATTTATCTGTTTGCACGTTCGGGCGCTAGCGGGCTAAGACGGTCAAATTGCCCGATCTACCGAAAATCCCGAGCGATCCGCATCAATTATTATTCTGCTGCTACTTTATTTCATCCCGAGCAAAAGTTTGCCAAAAAAAACAAAACAAGATTTTGGCATCACTTTCTAATTTTGTCATTGATTGATTCTGTAATTGGGGTTATCATTCTTCTATTCGCCATGAAAAGAACCCCATCTTTAATAATTTATTTATTTTGATAAGGTAACTTGTGAAATTGGGGTTATCAATTTGCGGAACTGCCGTCGGCTGGAGATCATGCCTCCAGCTTGTAACGGCGAGCAAAACGAAAGAAAACCTTCAGGAGTAATGCTACAGCTGGAGTGGAGCTATTGTGCTTGCTTCACTCCGCCTCCTCGCTGCAGAGCGCCGCCGGAGCGGTGAACAGATCCTAATCACTTGAATCCCCTAAAATTAATAGCCAATGTCGTCCACTACGTATAAGAGCATCTCCAACGCTGGCTCTATTCTCTAAAAATAGAGTAATTTTTCCTCCAACGGATCCCCCTGCATATTTAGAGCTCCTCTTCCCCGCCTCTAAATTGCCTCTAAATTTAGAGGCGGGGGAGAGAAAATAGAGAAGCTCTAAATTTTTTTTTTAGTATTTTTTTTATTTTTTATTTTTGTAAGTTATGTATTTATAAAACGCATTGATTTCAATATATTGCCCGTAAGCGTCATCATATTTTTTTAAATATGACATATAATATATCAATAAATTCGTTTTTTCGAGACCTACAAAACGAGACTAATATTGAATATTTTATAATTATTATTGTTCGTTCAAAGAGCAAGAGAATACGTTTTACTAAATAAACTTGCACATAAATCAAAATACATTCAAATTAAAATGCATACAATTTTCCAAATTACATTGTTTCATTACCATGTCGTGCCCATAAATGTTCAATCAGGGCATCTCGAAGTGCGAAATGTGAATCTTTGTCTCTGATTTTTTTATGCCGATTTAGAAATTGACGAAATCTTTCGGCTTCACTTGTGTTCATCTCTTCAACATTCTGAGTTGGCGGCGGCGGAGAAATATCGACATCTTCATTTTCATCTCGCTCGTCTTCGATAATCATATTCTAATTTTAATTCTAAATGTAATATTTTCATTCGAATTATCTAATGTTAGTGTGTTTTTGTTATGCAATCAAATTTAAAATAAAAAAACTTAAAAAAATAAAATAGTATATAATACAATAATAATAATAATAAATTATAATTATAAATATTATATATACATATATTTATACATATAAATACATAAATATAATTTACATATAAATATATACATATCATATAAATATAATATACATACAAAATACTTATAATATTTATATTTATATCATGTTCTCTAAATATAGAGAACATGGTTGGAGTTGCTCTAACCATGTTCTCTATATTTAGAGAACATAGTACAATGGGGATCTCTAAATATAGAGATCCCCATTGAAGTTGCTCTAAGGTTTTGAAAATCGGATCGGCCCGCCAACCGGGCCGGGCCAGACTCCAAAACCGTTCTCGCTGCAACCCGGTGTAGAACCAGGGAACTAGACCGGCGAACTGGGAACCATAGTCGCCTACTCATAACCGAACAGGCCAATTTTGGTCTGTTAAAATAAAATCCATCAGATTATGCTTTAGGGTTGAAATTAGGGCAAGTATTCCAAAGCGAAGATGCATAATCTTTCATTTCATTTCACGTCGCATGAAGGGGCGAACTGGAGAAGTCGAACAAAACACGAGCATTCGGAGGCTTCTTCTTCTTCCCCGATCTTCATTTACAGTCACATGAGATGGGTGAGCACATATCCTTCCTCTTCTCTTCTTCTTCCTCACCGACAGAGCACCGAATCAAGCACAGGTCTTATTTTTTCCCTACCGTAGTTTAGCTCCAGTTTGTATTATGTTTTTCTTCGATTCTTCCTCCAAAAACATTTCAAGGACCATTTTATCCTCCAGAAACATTTCAATAGACATTTCAATGATCATTTTTTTAAACTTGTACCATGATGATTCACAACCTCTCAATTATTTTCGTTTGTAAACAGTATGAAACTTATTTTCGTTTGTATTCAGTTTTTAGAATGACTTCAAAATTGCACGAGACTTGGTTTCAATTGAAATTTGAGAGTCTTTGCTAGGGTCGAAAATAAATTTGCAGGCTGCATTAATGAGTGTGGCAGAGAAAGTTCTGTTCATGGGCAAAATATAATGTCTCTTTCAAAGTACTTCATAATTCTAGGTAATTACGTCAAAATGATTGAACCTCTGCTGAACCGATCAAACCAGTTAAAGCTTGAACCTCTCTTAAGACTGTTTTCATGCCCGGTCCGATTTTCAAATGGACAAAAGATCTAGTGTGCATTCATTTCGCGAGTTTTCGATGGAGGGAATTGATTTTGGCCTAAAACCAAAAATTCATAAGTTTTGAAAATGGGCCAAAACCAATTTTTTGTTCAAAGATTTTGAGATAGAATTCAAAAAAAAAAATTGGTGGGTAAAGGTTTCTGTTCTCGCTCTCGAACTCCTATTCATCTTCTTCGTAAAGTTGTGTGTATGGAGCTGAACCTTGAAGTCAGTGTTATTTCTAACAGTCAGCACTTTGCCGATGAAGAAGATGAGGGATACGAAGAAGAGCAAGCAGAAAAGCTGGAGAAACGCTGATCTCTTGTGCCTCCATGTGAGGATGTTGTTTTTCTTCAGCAGCCCCTTGTACTGCTGGATCAAGAGCCGACGGCCTCTTTGCAGCTCCATGATCGGGGAGCCTCAAACAAAAAGAAATACCAATAAAATGTCCATAAATCTTGAACTGTGGAAGAACAAGATATTATATCGAGCTAAAAATTCTTCTCCAAAACATAAATTTTACGCGAAATTTTCAATTTTGCCATACAATACATATACTAATTTACAAAAAACATTTCTTCACATCACATCAGATGCAGATTATAGACTCACAAGTGCTCAAATCTCTCTTCTGTTCTTTATTTACAAGAGAAGCCTGCAACTGTCGCGGATGATTGAAAAGCAAAGCACTAAGGCAAGAACTGCATGAGAAGGCGATCAGAAAGAAAGATAGGATCCCTCAGCACTGCCGCCATGGAATTGATCAGAACCCTTCTTTCCGGAGTGCTTCGGCGCTTGATCGATGCAGGAGAAAATGACCATGGAGATGATGGAGAGCCACATGACGATCACACAGAACATCACATCCCCTCCTCCGTCGACTTCAAATAAGCTATGCCCTATCATTTCTGTTGATCACCGAATGAAATCTCTTCTGAAACTCTGTATTTCTTCTTCCCCAATTCACTGTGTGCCGTATTTAATTTATAGAGGTTGGATTAAACTGCTCAAGGTGTTGACTTTCTTGTCTTTTAATAGTTATTTTAACTCCATTATTTCGAAACAGGTGTAACAACTTCGCAGCCACGCAAGACCAATTCCTCATCTGATTTCTGAAATCAACCGGCCGGGGTTGTGGAAAATGTGCATTCTTTGACTTGGTAGAAATGGTCAAACGGTTTTGGTTTATTAGTTGACGAGCTCACACACACACACACCGCCCACAGGACTGCCTGCAGTTTTTCTTTTATTTGTTTACTCGATTTATCTCTCCGAAGTTGCAAGTATTGTGTTTCTGGATTTGATTTTATGAACCGTTGAGAAATAACGAAGAGAAAATAAGAAGTAATTAGAGTTTTTGGCTGTTTGTAAACTTAATGTCTCTATTGACCGTTTTTTTTTAAATATCATTATTATTTTTTTAAGTGTTTGATAAATAATCAATGAACTCATCTAATAAAACAATTTCTTAACTTAAAGACTGCAATTTTATTAGAAGCAAGGATATCTAAATTTGGGCAAAAAATTGGGGCACAAACACATCAATCTCTGATACAAACTATTGTTTAGTGACCTCTCATCTCTTAGAAGCACTTGAGTTGAGAAACTCCCCTCAAACGCCCATAAAGTATTCTTCCATTGAATTTTTGCACATAAAGAAAGACCTGTGTTGCTGTTCCTCTTGGGAATTCGGTTGATTCCCTCAGCCACAAGGCCCTCAACTATGGATGAGCAAGAAAAGCAAACCTTGTACTATTTTATTCGCACAATATGTTAAGTAATTCTAATTAAATATGTTCGTGTGTTGGAACCGATACAGTAGACTTAATGGGTTGTGTGACCTAGGGTTTGGTCCCTACGCTGGAGATACTATATAACCCTCATTCCAAACTAGTGTTTCGTTTGGGGGGGGGACTTATTTTCACCGGTCGAGCAGTTACGCCCGCATGAACTAGACCTTAATTAAGGTCCGGTTCATGCGGTCGTAACCGCTTGACCGGTGAAAATAAGTCCCCCCAAACTGAGCCTAGATGAGGAATGCAGAATATCTTGAGCCTAACCCTAGCCGCTACATTCTCAAGATAAGATTTTTCCCGTCTAGGGTTCCGCTCAACTTCTTCCGCTCACGGGTTCCTCTCCCGTCACCGCTCGCGTATTCGGGTTTCGTCGCTCCAGCGATTTCTGTCGCTCGTGGAGAAGGGATAGCTCTCGGTTTTCGTGTTATCCTCAGTTTTCTGGATCGTGATTCGCAAGAAAGGAGATATCGATCCCGTCTCCTTCGTTTCCGGTGCTCTCGTTTTTTTTTCATTTTGCGATCGCGCCGATCTCGCCTTGCTACCGTCGTGCGAGGATCTCAGCGCCGCGTGTTTCTTGTTAGTGATTTCCTGTAGCCGATCGGGAAGGGAAGCTACAAGTTTTAGATCCCGTCACCGGAGTGCTTGATCTGAAGTTCGTGAGTGCGACTCTATTGTTGTTGGGGATCCCGATCGCCGCTCAGCTTATCAAGATCCCGTTGCCGGCGGGTTTGCTCCAAGATCCCGTCTCTTCTTCGATCATTGGAAGGAGGTTTCCGTTGGGAGGGATTGATCGGAACTCCTGTTGTTGCCGATGTTTTCCGATCTCTGTCTGGGAGGAGTTTTTCTGTAGATCTGATCAGATCCTTGTCGGTTGATTATCATCCAGATCTAGGAGAGATCGACGAGTTTCACTCACAACCAAGTGGCGTGTGCTCCTCAAGGTTCTTGTTTGGAGGAAGATCCGTTTAAATCATCCTTCTCTAGTGAAGAACTCAACAGGAAGAACTACATAGGAAGAACTCAATAACCTTGCAGTGATCAGATTCTCTTCACTTTTGTCCGCCGCTCATTCGTGGAGAATCATCTTGAAGTTTCATCCAGATCTTTGGATATTTCTTCCAATCCTTCAAAAGAAAAAAAGGTGCGAGTCTGTGGAGGTTGCTTATCAAATCTAGACTTCGACGATTGTTTCCAGCCGAAGAGGAGGAACAAACTATTACTGGATTGGATCTAAAATCCTTGGATCGTCTTGCACGGATCATGTGACATTTTACTGATTTTATTTTTCTTATGTGAAAACATGTCGAAACAAAACACCTGACAGCCCTGTAAGCAAAAACCAACCGAACCGCCAAACCAAACCAAACCGCACAGTTTGGTTCAGTTTCAATAGGCCGCGGTTCGGTCACGGTTTTTATTTTTGAAAAACCATACGGTTCGGTTTAGTTCGTGGTTTTACGTGGCAAACCAAACCGAGTCGAACCGAACCGAACCGCAGTATATAAAAAAATTTAATTTATTAAATACATTTCATTAAACTATTAACTACCTCATAATATATTTTTATATTTTAATTTTTGCATAAGACTCATAGTGAACCGTAGTGTATTTATATTTCATTAAATTATTAATAAAGAATAACTGATGTGGACGAGCTTGAATCATGTAAGATAATAAAGATTTTCAGTTAATGTTTTATTATTTATTTTATATGTTTTATTAATGTTATATCTATTTTTTTTAACTTCTATGTTTTCAGCTATTGCAGAAGTTTCTGGACTTTGTGGTGCTTTTGCGAATCATTTAAATTGAATATTTGTGCTTATAGGAAAATGTGAAAGGCATCTATGTTTACTTCTTGTGGCACATGATAGAGTGATTTTTGTCCTATGAATACTGCTCTAATCTAGATCTTTCTCCAAACAAATAATGTTGATGAATATTTCATTTTCCATTCATGTTTTCAGCTTGAATAACTGTTGAAATTTTGAAGTGAAGTGGAAGGTGACCGGGCGGTCTGAAGTTGGGAGACCGCGCGGTCTGCACTGGTGCTCTGGCGGTCTATTATGTCGGTCTGGTTCTGGCGATCTGCTGGTTGACCGGTTTGTTTCCGAGTTGCTCTGCTTGGTTGGTCTGTCTTCTTTGTTGGAAGACCGGGCGGTCTGTTCTGGTGTTACCGCCTGTTCGGGCGGCTTGTTCTGGCGATCTGGTGACTTGTTCGGAGTCGGCCAGATGGTTCTTGGTTTGCTTCTGTCGATCTAAGGAAGGAGCGATCTCGTGTTCACGCGACTTGTGCGCTGATATGCGGTCTTGGAAGGGGAGAATGTCCAAGTGGTCTGATCGCGCGGTCTGTCTTATGAGACCGCTGGCGATCTGACGGGTGGTGACTGTATCCTGGTTTGTGCGGTGACGACATCCGTCCACCCGCCTATAAATAGGGGTGCATTGTAACACCCCAAAAATCGTGGTTCAGCGAAGTAGGCGGAGTGGTAGTGCTGCACTTGAAGCAGGCTAAATCTTCCCTTTCTGCTCTTAGCGCACGATCAGTGGCCTCTTCGCGCACGACCAGTGATCGTGTGCCAGCGATCGTGCGTTAATTCAGAAGAGAATCGAGTTCTGTCTCGGACAGTGCGCACAACCATTTCCTGTTGGGTTTTTCTAGAACCATACATCAAATGTAGGCGCAGCGGAAATGAAGAGAAACAACCCAAAAAGACTTTGGATCGGCCATGAATGTTGAATCAAGAAGTTAACAAAATGCTAGGTATGAAATTACCTTTGCGGGATTGGATCAAATCCAACCTAGATGCTCCACGAGTTGATTCCTGTCGTCGGCTATGCGAGTACTCACGTAGAATAATGTCTACGTCTCTACAGTGATCCACACGAGCCGGGAGAAGAATGACTGCACCTTGAACTTCCACGAACTGCTAGGTTCGCTCCAGGAAGAACACACACGGCGACGATCGCCGGAGAGGAGGTCGGCGGACGCGATTCAGAGACGGCGGAACACTTCCGTCGGCTAGGGTTCGTAAGGCGAGAGCGGAACTCCTTCCGTCGGCTTTTTCTTTTCGTTAGTCCTGAGAACCCTAAAAGAAGTCCTATTTATACCCAAAGGATAAACAGCTTCTAGAAGAATCGCTATCCGCAGACCACACAGCAGAATAAGGGCTTCTGTTACAATTCGTCGGAATTCCACGGAAGATCATTCGTCGAGATTTCACGGGACAATCCGACGAATCAGATCAGACGGCAACATTTGCCGATAAAATGATCTCTGTAACAATTCGTCGAGTGTTCACGGGACAACCCGACGAATCCCGACGAATCCAGACAGACGACAACATTTTGCTGACTGAAGGGTTTCTGTAATAATTCGTCGAGTGTTCACGGGACAATCCGACGAATCCCGACGAATCCGACGAATTCTATCCGTGTAAACCCGACGAATTCAGACAGCAACAACCTGCTGGATTTCCCCATTCTATATATGGTGATTGGTAACATTTACCAACACAGTCAATCTACCAACTTCTCCACATGCTCTTATGTGCGACCCTGCAGGCTCATATCGCGTTGGCAGTGAGATTACATGTTTGACCACTTCTAGATCACAATGGCAACTCCAACAGTCTCCCACTTGATCTTGAAAGTATCAAACCAAAAACCTCACAAACAATGAGCGGCATCTAGCAATGCATCATTGCTCCCCAAGCAATAAGAGTTCATAACTCATAAGCCTTTATGACCAATGTTCCAGCGTTGTCTTTGTCCCTTTGTCCCTTACATCCGGAAAGAACTAGAGGCATGGACCGTGTCACCCTCATAATAGCTCAATCCAAGTTTCTTGATCTAGAACGGACTTCCAGAGAATGGTGAGCTCAATATCACATATTGACTCTACCAAGCATGGCCATGCGTTTCTCAGTCCAATTCCATCAAGGGGCCCATGGATGCAACTCCTGTTATATAGGAGGACAAATCCCATATCTGCTCACACCCAAACACCCAAATGATTCGTAACGTACCCAACGACCACCCTTATCATCAACCTTCTTCAAGGAAGACTTTAGATGACATCAAAGCACGCTCTTCCTCACTCGGTGAATGCTGTGACTTCAGGTCAAAGGACCGCAACACCATTGTCAAATGAGACCTACTTGTGACACTTTTAAGTAACAATCCACAAAGTAGTCTCAGGTTGGGTCTGTCCAGTACAACTTGTTCACTAACAAGTACCCACGTGATGACTTGATATCACAATATCATGACCTGTGAGAACCGGTCATCAGTCAACACACATGCTAGTCTTAATGTATCATCATCACCCTTAGCTTCTACGATGATACCTCGACCAGGGACCTTTTAAGAACGAAGCTTCGAAATCATAGGCTCTCACATTCAAGTCTCGTACTTGATGTCCTATGGAAGCGAACATTCTAAGGGTATTTATCACGAATTTATTCTATCATATAGAAACAGTATATCGTAATAAAAGAACTTGCCATTAATCGTAAAAAGAAATAATTGGTACACAATTTATCATATGAATAAATTTTAAACAGCCAACAGAATATTTATTTTACATGCAACCCACAAGACTCCCACTAGAGTTGATCATTCAGGTATCGTATACCCATTGATCTAGTATGACCATCATGCTTTCTCTGCGCGAGAGGCTTTGTCAGTGGATCTGCAATATTCTCCTCAGTCGGCACTCTGCAAATGTTCACATCTCCTCGTTCGACAATCTCACGAATAAGATGGAACCGCCGAAGTATGTGCTTGGAGCGCTGATGGGATCTAGGTTCCTTAGATTGTGCAATTGCACCATTGTTATCACAGTAGAGAACTACGGGACCAACAATGCTAGGAACTACATCTAGCTCGCCGATGAATTTCCTAATCCATACAGCCTCCTTCGCTGCATTAGCTGCAGCGATATACTCGGCCTTAGTTGTAGAATCAGCAACTGTCTCTTGCTTGGAACTCTTCCAGCTCACAGCTCCTCCATTCAGGCAAAACACAAACCCTGACTGAGACTTTGAATCATCCCTATCAGTTTGGAAGCTGGCATCCGTGTAACCACTTACAACGAGCTCTTCCTTTCCACCATACACCAAGAATACATCCTTAGTCCTTCTCAAGTACTTCAGGATATTCTTTACGGCTATCCAGTGACATTCACCGGGATCAGACTGATACCTGCTAGTCATGCTCAAAGCAAAAGAGACATCGGGTCGAGTACATAACATTGCATACATGATTGACCCAATTGCCGAAGCATATGGAATCGACTTCATGCGGTCCTTATCTTCGCAATATTTTGGACACTGGTCCTTAGAGAGATTCACACCATGAGACATGGGCAAAAATCCTTTCTTGGACTCAAGCATGTTGAACCGCTTCAACACCTTGTCAATGTACGTACTCTGGGTCAAACCCAGCAACTTCTTCGATCTATCTCTATAGATCTTAATACCGAGTATGTAAGTCGCTTCACCCAAGTCCTTCATAGAAAAGCAGTTCCCTAGGTTGTTCTTAACAACTTTCAGGGTAGGTATGTCATTCCTGATCAGCAGTATGTCATCTACATACAATATCAGGAAGACAACAATGCTCCCACTGATTCGCTTGTAAACACACGGTTCATCTTCATTCTTGACAAAACCAAACTCTTTGATCTTCTCATCAAAACGAAGATTCCAACTTCTAGAGGCTTGTTTCAATCCATAGATGGACTTATTCAGCTTGCATATTTTAGTGGCTTCATTTGGGGATACAAAACCCTCGGGTTGTGTCATGTACACTTCCTCAAGGAGGTTTCCATTTAGGAAAGCCGTTTTGACATCCATCTGCCAGATCTTGTAGTCATAATACGCAGTAATAGCAAGCAATATCCTAATGGACTTTACCATGGCAACAGGGGAAAAGGTCTCATCATAGTCAACACCATGAATTTGCTTGAAACCCTTAGCCACCAGTCGCCCTTTGAATGTCTGTACATTCCCATCCATGTCGGTCTTCTTCTTGAAGACCCACTTGCACCCTATGGGTCGTACCCCTTCAGGTGGTTCCACCAAGTTCCAAACTTGGTTTATATACATGGAGTCCATTTCGGATTTCATAGCCTCAAGCCATTTGTCGGAGTCCGGTCCATTCATAGCCTCTTGGTAGGTTGCTGGTTCATCATCATGATCCATAAGCAACACATTACCTATTTGAGACATGAGAAATCCATATCTCTCAGGCTCAAATCTTGGTCTACCAGATCTACGTAGGACTTGTGTTTCGTGAGCAGGTTCTCTAGCTACAACATCTTGTAGTCCTGGCTCAGAATCCAACTCTGGTTCATTCACTATTTGTGGTTCTTGAACTTCTTCAAGTTCTACCTTTTGCGTCTTTCTTGATAAGAACTCTTTCTCCAAGAAGACACCCGTCCTTGCGACAAACACTTTGCCCTCAGACGGTAGGTAAATGTAATATCCCTTCGTTTCCTTAGGATATCCCACCAGATAACACTTATCTGATTTGGGTTCCAGCTTGTCAGGCATTTGACGTCGTACGTATGCCTCACAACCCCAAATTTTAATGAACGACATACTAGGACGCTTCCCAGTCCATATCTCATATGGTGTCTTTAGAACCGTTTTCGTCGGAGCGCGATTCAGTGTCATTGCAGCAGTCTCTAAAGCAAAACCCCAAAAGGAAACAGGCAAGTCTGCATGACTCATCATCGACCGTACCATGTCTAACAGAGTACGATTTCTCCTCTCAGACACACCATTATGCTGTGGTGTCCTAGGTGGAGTGAGCTGTGATACAATACCACACTCTTTCAGATGATCACGGAACTCATGACTCAGGTATTCGCCACCTCGATCAGATCGGAGTGCTTTAACCTTTTTACCCAATTGGTTCTCCACTTCATTCTTAAACTCTTTGAACTTTTCAAAGGTTTCGGATTTGCACTTCATAAGATACACGTATCCGTATCTACTGAAATCATCAGTAAATGTAACGAAGTAGAAATACCCACCTCTAGCCATAGAACTCATGGGTCCGCATACATCACTATGTACAACACCCAAGAGATCCTCAGCCCTCTCAGTATAACCAGTGAAAGGGGCTTTAGTCATCTTGCCTAATAAACAAGACTCACATCGCTCAAATGATTCATAATCAAATGAGTCCAATAGTCCATCTTTATGGAGCTTGGATATGCGCTTCTCATTTATATGGCCCAAACGACAATGCCAGAGATATGTAGGATTTGAGTCATTTGTTCTTAGTCTTTTATTATTATCTACATTATAGATCGGATGGTCCAGGTTCAAAACATAAAGACCATTAAACAATTGAGCTACAGCATAACAAACATCATTCTTAAATATAGAACAACAATTGTTCTTAATTATAAAAGAAAATCCAATCATGTCTAAGCATGAAATGGATATAATGTTTCTAGTTATGGCCGGAACATAATAACAATTATCAAGTTCTATTACAAGCCCACTGGGCAAAGAAAGACGGTAAACCCCTACGGCTACAGCAGCAACTCTTGCTCCATTGCCGACACGTAGGTCCACCTCTCCTTTACTCAGCAATCTCCTCCTTCCTAGTTCCTGCACATTTGCACAAATGTGAGAACCACATCCGGTATCCAATACCCAAGATGAAGGAGCAGAAAGGTTTATCTCTATAACATAAATATCCGAAGCGGAAGTCATACCTCCCTTCATTTTCTGCAGACCGTCAATGTACGAAGGACAATTCCTCCTCCAATGACCAGCCTTGCCACAGTGGTGGCATTTCCCTTCCTTCACGGTGCTCTTCTTTTTCAGCGCAGAAGATTTGGGCTCAAGATGTGACTTAGGTCCCACCTTCGTCTTCTTGAAGCCCTTGGCCTTACCCTTGCCTTTATGTACCATCAATATGGGACTAGCAGGCTTGGCCTTCTTCATGTTTATTTCGGCAGTTCGCAACATGCCTAGGAGCTCGGGCAGTGTCTTGTCTATTTCATTCATGTTGTAGTTCAAGACAAACTGCTCATAACTATCCGGCAACGATTGCAGGATAAGATCTGTGGCCAACTCTTGACCCAGAGGAAAACCCAGTCTCTCCAGGTTCTCTATATACCCAATCATCTTGAGTACGTGAGTACCAACCGAGTCTCGAGCTCCCATTTTGCACTGAAATAAGGCCTTCGTGACATCGAACCTCTCTTGACGAGCTTGCCCTTGAAACATTTTCTTTAGGTGCTCGTCAATCTCCTTGCACCCCATGTTCTCGTGTTGCTTCTGAAGCTCAGAGTTCATGGTGGCAAGCATAAGGCACTCGACGTCTAAGGCGTCATCGGTATACTTCTTATAAGCATCCTTATCAACACGGGACGAGTTCCCGGTCGGCACCTCGGGGGCTTCTTCTTCCAAGTCGTAGAGCTTTCGCTCTTGCCTGAGAACAATTCTCAGGTTCCTATACCAGTCCATATAGTTCGTCCCACTAAGCTTGTCCTTCTCAAGGATAGCTCTCAGGTACAAGGTGGAATGTGAACCACTTGCCATGGAATTCTACAAGAATTCATGCAGAATTTAATAAGTACCTTAATTTCAAAATACAATTTATTTTAATTTGGACTTCAATTAAATACTCCCACTATTTTATTCAAATTGATGGCCCTCACTATCAATTCGGAGAGTCCATTGCGAGCTACTCTCTTAGTGGACAAGATCCGTATTTCACCAACACCACGAGTCCGCTTTGGCGTTCCTCTCATAATGCGGTTATTTAGGTAGGCAACGCTTGCCAATTGCATCCTCATGCAACTCTTGTATGGCTGGTGAATAACTCCTTATTCGCATCCATCATATGGTGCATGCCAACCCTATGCCTCTAGGCACTCAACCTTTGAGGTCACCTAGTTAAGTTAGACCCGATGTCGACAGTGGGATATCACAATTATCCGCTCGCACCCTTACCAAGATAGATTAATGCACCTTGCTTTGGCAAGCCCACACTTCATCGATCGAGGCAGGAAGAGTGTCATCCATCGGAAGGCATCCGAACACTTAATATTTGATGAAGGGATTTTAATTTTAATAATAGGTTAACACTTAACCATGATCAACATTTGATCAAAGTGCACATCCACAGAAAAACAAGCTTTCTTAAATCCACATGCATCCCTTATGTGCACAACATAAGACTATCAACCTTTGATAGACGAAAAGGCTAAATCTGGACATTTAGAACTCTTCCAAATCTTCAGATTTACATGCATTGGACAAAGGCAAAGACAACTCGACTTAAAGCAGTAGACAAGCTCGTCTCTCATTGTTGGATTCAAAATCCAAAACAATACAAGGGTTCATTAACCACTTGAGGGACGGTTACTGCTAAGGAGACAACAATTTCTAACAATTAGAAATGACCACGAAATCCCAGACGTTCCTGGCGGGGTTCCAAGGGGCCGCGCCCCTGGCGGGGTCTTAGGGGCAGAGCCCCTAACGGGGTCCAAGGGGCAGCGCCCCTGGCGGTGGTCATTTAGAACGCTTCCAAATACCTAGATTTGCACGTACTGGAATAACCAAACTTCTGAAACAAAATTCATGACCAGAACCTGGCTCTGATACCACTGTTGGGTTTTTCTAGAACCATACATCAAATGTAGGCGCAGCGGAAATGAAGAGAAACAACCCAAAAAGACTTTGGATCGGCCATGAATGTTGAATCAAGAAGTTAACAAAATGCTAGGTATGAAATTACCTTTGCGGGATTGGATCAAATCCAACCTAGATGCTCCACGAGTTTATTCCTGTCGTCGGCTATGCGAGTACTCACGTAGAATAATGTCTACGTCTCTACAGTGATCCACACGAGCCGGGAGAAGAATGACTGCACCTTGAACTTCCACGAACTGCTAGGTTCGCTCCAGGAAGAACACACACGGCGACGATCGCCGGAGAGGAGGTCGGCGGACGCGATTCAGAGACGGCGGAACACTTCCGTCGGCTAGGGTTCGTAAGGCGAGAGCGGAACTCCTTCCGTCGGCTTTTTCTTTTCGTTAGTCCTGAGAACCCTAAAAGAAGTCCTATTTATACCCAAAGGATAAACAGCTTCTAGAAGAATCGCTATCCGCAGACCACACAGCAGAATAAGGGCTTCTGTTACAATTCGTCGGAATTCCACGAAAGATCATTCGTCGAGATTTCACGGGACAATCCGACGAATCCGACGAATCAGATCAGACGGCAACATTTGCCGAGAAAATGATCTCTGTAACAATTCGTCGAGTGTTCACGGGACAACCCGACGAATCCCGACGAATCCAGACAGACGACAACATTTTGCCGACTGAAGGGTTTCTGTAATAATTCGTCGAGTGTTCACGGGACAATCCGACGAATCCCGACGAATCCGACGAATTCTATCCGTGTAAACCCGACGAATTCAGACAGCAACAACCTGCTGGATTTCCCCATTCTATATATGGTGATTGGTAACATTTACCAACACAGTCAATCTACCAACTTCTCCACATGCTCTTATGTGCGACCCTGCAGGCTCATATCGCGTTGGCAGTGAGATTACATGTTTGACCACTTCTAGATCACAATGGCAACTCCAACATTTCCCTCTTCGCGCACGACCAGTGATCGTGCGCCAGCGATCGTGCGTTATTTCGGAAGAGAATCGAGTTCTGTCTCGGACAGTGCGCACGACCTTTTCCCTCTTCGCGCACGACCACTGACCGTGCGCCTGTGATCGTGCGCCCTGTTTATTCTGTTCCGCGATTTTGAGCGGAGAAGAAGATCGGACCGTCCAATTCTTTTGGAAATTGATCCAACGGCTAGGTTTAGTTGCGGGAGACTTTTAGGGCTGATGAGAGGGGGTTAAACCCTCATATTCTCTAAGCCATTCTCTCTCCAAACCCTAGAGAAAGAAGGAGGAGCCAAGGAAGAAGAAGGTAGATCCCGCCATTGACGGAGCTCCGGAGCTCCGTTTCGCGAGCCGTTTCCAGATTTGGAGAGTGCAGCCCGGTGCGGTCGTTTCTCTCCGTCTAGAATCTCGGATCTATGGCGAAAAAGAACGCGTCTAGGGTAACGATTTCTTCTCCCGTTGTTTGGGCTTGTCTTTTGTCCTCTCCTTCGTTTCTCTATGCTTGCATGAGGGATCCCTTTCACCAAATGGGTGAAGTGTAGGACTCCCTCAAGTTCTCCGGAACTCCGGGTCGATTGTGTCCGTCCCCGGCATATTGCATGTAGAAAATCCGGTAGTCGTGCGGATTTAGGCATTTTGTGTGAAGCCTATTTGTGGCCGTGAACCCGAATCGGTGATGCTTGGATTGCGACGTTGCATTTAGGTTAAGCCTAGAATGCGTGCCGGAGAATGACTCCGTGAAATCATCTATAGTAGTGCGGGATTAAGTGTGGGTGTCTTGTGAAGATCCTAACGAAAGCCCCATGCTTTGAGATTGGATGAAGGCAAACCTTCACCGTGAAATTGATGCGGAGCGTATTATACCTCCTTTTTTTGAGTATTTGTGAAGCCTAGATCCTTGTGAAGGGATTAGGTGCGTAGCTTATATTTGTGTAGCACTTGAAGGTGCTAAACCCTTACGGGCCGATGCGAAGCCGTACCCGCGTCGTGCGACAGATCGCGACGATTAGAGCACGGGCAAAGCTAAACCGAACCCGTTTCCATGCAGATCGGTAAGAGGTCCCTACCTCATGTAGCCGTGTGATCATGGGAGAGGTCGTGGAAGGTGGTTTACCTAGACCGACCAAAAGCTCTTTTTCCCACATAAGGCGATGGCCCTTACGGTGGAGTGTTTGTGGAATTGATGTTGTTAGCCTCATGCGGTTGTTTAGGCGGTTGCGGGGAACCTTCGGGTGAACCCAACCAACATCATGTGCATACCTAGGTTCCCTCCTTTTTGATGCTCAACCTAGAAGATTGAATGTGCTTGAAACCTCACCTTGTGTAGTTGCACTTTCATTATTTTAGTACTTGTGCTAGTATGTCTTGCTTGCAGGGTAGAATCTCCGCCACCCCGGGAAAGGGGTGAGGTCGTTATAATTTGGTCAGCTGTGCTGACCGTTACCTTGTTTGCCACCGCTTGGTGGAATGTTCTTATGCAGGTGCAGGTGAGCCTAGCGGGAAATAGCGGGCGGTGACCCCTTTTGCTGAGTTGGCCCTTGAAGGCCAGCCTCCTTTTTAGCTTTCTCATGTTTTGCCGGCCTGCGTGCCGATGTATGCTTTGGAGCTTTTGGTACATTTGCTAAATGTAAGGCCTTAAGGCCATAACTCTCTTTCTTGGTTTCATTCCTATGATAGTGGACAATTCTAATGGAAATGTTAAATCTTTACGCTTCCGCTAGTGTTTAGTATACTCTGTTGTAGTTTCTTTCTGTTTATCACCTTTTAACTCCTAGCTAGTGTGGTTAGTATGGCGTGGGGTCCCGGCCGGACCTACTGTTATACTATTCGTACTGGCAGGGTGTTACAATTTGGTATCGGACTTAAGGCGTCGATCCGTAGTTTAGCGAATTCGGGACGAATTCCTTTTAAGGGGTGGTGCGCACGGGTTGTGCATTCACCTAAGACGACAAAAACTAATAAGAATGTCCACTTAGGAATGAAAAAACATACTTGTTTGCGGAACCTGAGCATTCCATGATTGATGTTGGATATGTTTTGGGTCACTAAATTGTGCTTTGCATGATTATAGGTGACTAGAAGTGATGCGGGGCAGTCTCGACCCCGTAACACCGCTGAAAGTAGTGGGTCGGCTGAAGTGCCAGCGACCACTCCTTCTGCTGAAATGATCAAATTAGTCGCAGAAGCGGTCTTCGCGATGATCAACGCTCAACCCCAAAGGCTAGTCCAGCCTGCTACTCCTACTCCGGATGTGGCCCCTGTGCCTGTAGCTGCAGTAGAACCTGCGGTAGCGCCGAGGGTGGAACCTCAAGTTACGCAAGTAGTTGCGGGACAAGCGCGTGACCAGCAATTAAAGCATTTCCTGAGCTTTAATCCTCCTACCTTCTCGTGATCTGAGTCCCCAACGGAGGCAGAAGACTGGTTGTCAAGAGTTAGAAGAACTCTGAGGGTGACAGCGACGGACGAAGCCATGATGGTCACCTTAGCCACTTTCCTTCTTGATGGAGAGGCTGTGCTGTGGTGGGAAGAGCAGGAGCTGCACAAGTTCTGCGGTAGAGATATTACTGAAATCACAATGGCTGAGTTTTCAAAGTCGTTCCTCCAAAGGTTTATCCCCTCTGCCCAGCGCATTGCGTTACAAAACCAGTTCTTGAGGTTGACACAAGGTGATCGCTCCGTTGACGATTACTTGCATGAGTTTACCAGACTGAGTCGCTATGCGGGGTCCTTGGTAGAGGATGAGGAGACAAAGACAAATAAGTTCTATGAAGGGCTTCGGGACGAGTTGAGGCTGCTCCTTGCAGGCCCTATGACGTTTGGCTTCCAAGTGATGGTGCAAACTGCCAGATCTTTGGAGTTGGACATGAAGAGGGTACAAGCAAGGGGTGTTGTAAAGAAACCTGAGTTTCATGCGCCGACCTCTCAGTCCAAGTCGGATTTCAGAAGGAACAAAAGGAAGTTCAAACAGGTGGAACCAGCTCCTTCAAATGTTACGGGAGCCACGACCACGCGGACTCCTATTACGTGTTTCACCTGCGGGAAGGTGGGACACAAAGCTGCGGTGTCACGACCCGCATTTTCTCAGGAATTAAGAATATCAGAGGAAGAGAAAATACGTGTCATGATGCCACGTCATGCAGGAGACAACTGCAGACGCTCAGGCGGTAACCTCTTACTTGATAGTTGAAAACATGATTTCACGATAATCATTATTTGAAATCATTTATTAGGGTTTAGAGTCAGAACTGTGTCTCTCAGTTCGTGGATCAACTAGTCCTCAGAGAAAATTATATATGTAACTGCAGCGGAAAACACTTGATTTAGTTCATTTAAGGTCCTATATGCACGTGAAGGCAGGACATGAAGTAGATAATATGCACTTAACTAGGCGTAGTATAAGTATAGAAAATATCTTTAGGTGACTTTAAAACTAAGGGTTTTAGTTAAAAATGATGAGATGAAGATGAATGAAAAGCCATTTTATCACTATAATGCACCTAGTCATAAATCATTCCCAGAGAGTAAGGTATCAGATCTAAGAGCAGTGGCATAAACTGGTAAGTAAACTATAAAGTATCAAAGAGGCACAATGAGCGTCAATAAGCTGACACTAACTCATTGGCCCAAACTAGCATGTCTGAACACAAGGAAAAACAACCAACAACAACTACTACTACTACCTCGCAGCAGCGGGGTAACCAGCAGCAAAAAAACTCCCGAAGACTTCGGGCTACTCCACTAACCGCTACGGCTCTGGACCTGAGGCATTCAATAAACAAGAACGCCTCAGCAAGGGAATTGCAAGTGGCAAGAAAATAAGGAAAAGACAAGCAATAAAGGCGTACGGGGTACCAACCCAAGCCTGATTCACTGAAAAAGAAGCTCTGAAACAAGGAGCTAAGCAAAGCACCAAGTGCAACCAAATATCATAAGTAGGAGCAAGTATAAATTAATTATCTTGTAAATTTTTCATACATGAGAATGATCAGCTCAAAATAAACGGGAGCAGTTACTTACCTCCGCAACCCAAGCCCAAAACGAGTGGGGGTGTCTCTAGACCCAACCACCCAAACACGACTACCGTGCAAGGCTATAACGTTTTCCCCCCCACTGTCCCCCCAAACACCGCTACTGTGTCAAGCTAAAGACAGTAGTTCTTATTACTTAAATTTTAATTAAACACGGGACGCTGCTCGATAGGATAATCAACAGGGATACCCTAAGAGATAGGGTCAAAGCAAGGCACACACCGATCAAGATGAATCACAAGCGAAACCAACGATTTGCAAGATCACATCAGGTTTAGAATTTTGATAGGAGGTAAACATGATCAAAGACGCAATGCAGTTATTAGCAACATCACCGCATACTGCTAACATCACAAATACTAGGAAGAAACACCCTAAGGATAGGGTCACCATGAGATAACTGCTAATCAAACGATTCATAAGGGGAGACTCGGAGTCATTGAACCAAAAAGGCAAAGGGGTTCAAGATCGAGGGATTCACGATCAAGGACACCCAAGAGACTTGGGCAAAACTCCTTGTACCCTTGTAAGAGGCACAAGGTTTCAAAAAGGAGGAGGAGTAATCAGAGGCATAAATCATGACGAATCATAAGAGTAAACTCAAACGTTAACAGACCACAACGAGTAAAAGAATTCAAGCAAAAGGGATTCAAGATCAGGAGCACCGAAGGGATACTGGCAACATCCTTGTGCGCTTGAGGGGACGCAAGATTTAAACATGAGAATCGCAACGAAATCACATGCGCTCCTGGCGGGGTTCCAAGGGGCCGCGCCCCTGGCGGGGTCTTAGGGGCAGGGCCCCTAACGGGGTCCAAGGGGCAGCGCCCCTGGCGGTGGTCTCGCTGACCGATCAGTGAGCGGGGTCAAGGGGCAGAGCCCTTGCGGGGTGCGGGGCAGAGCCCCGTCCAAAATTTTGAAATCCCACCACCGGAAATCATGCAAAAATCACAACAGAATGAGGACTTCCCGAGAACTACAAAGGACTTCTCGGAAGATAGAAGGTTGAATTTTCGAGTAATAGGCAACCTCTCGAGACATGAAAGGGACCTCTCGAGACATGAAAGGGAAATTCTCGAGACAAGAGAAATCTCTCGAGACATGAAAGGTATCTCTCGAGACAAGAAAGGGCCAGAGACAGCAATGTCTCGAGACATCCCTTATGTCTCGAGACATCCAAAGCTGCAGAGACGGGTATGTCTCGAGACATCAGCTATGTCTCGAGACATCCCCAAAGACAGAGACAGTTATGTCTCGAGACATCAGCTATGTCTCGAGACATCCAAAGCTGCCGTGATAGGTATGTCTCGAGACATCAGCTATGTCTCGAGACATCCCCAAGGACAGAGACAGTTATGTCTCGAGACATCAGCTATGTCTCGAGACATCCAAATCTGTCTCTCGAGCCACCGCAAGAACAAGGGGAAAAACTTGATATTTGGGTAAGATTGAGGAGGAGAAAATCAAGGGGAGGTTCTAGATCATAAGTTACTACACCAAACACACAAACTCTTGCTAAACAGCATGACAAGAGCTCAAAACGAGCAACCAACCGTCAAAAGAATCAAGAGAGAAAGAGGAAGAAACCACTTGCCTTAACCTTGCAAAACTCGCCTAACTCCGCTCCGAAAGCCAAGGCAACTCCCGAGCACGAAGACCTGGAGCGCTAAGGACCGAAAGGAAGAGTTAGGTCATTTCCATAACTCCAAAACTTCCACGAAGAAGAACAAGCTTACCACTAAGACGAAGATCTCGCCGAGAGCTTTCCGAATCTTCAAACCAAACTCGATTCCGACCACTACAGCTCTAGAAATCACCGGTCGAAGGCTCCACGAAGCTCCGCTCTCGCCCTAACCTTCGGCGGCTGATTTTGATCGAGGAAGAAGATGAATAGGGAAGGGAAGGATTTTAGGCTTATATATAAACCTAATTTATTATTTAAATAATTAATTAATCCTTCAAAATACTTAAAACTGCGAGGGCGACCAAAACACCTCGAATTTCTACGAAATTCGCACCCTAACTAAAACACGGCGCTACGAATCCAACGGCGAAGTCAGAATTCAATTCCGACAAGCCAAACTCCGGATAAAGCCTCCTGAAGCTAAGATCTTGATAATTACTCCAAACCTTCACTGTAACTCGAAACGACGCGAAATCTCGCACGCTCGATCTGAATCACGAGCTCCAACTAAGCTAAGGCTCGAAACACTATCAAAAGAGCTGACGTAATGCCCTTACGCCAAAATTACGTCACAGAGGGTACGTAAAATAATTAACGAAAATCAGGGGCGTTACAGTGAAGGTTTGGAGTTCAGAAGGAACAAAAGGAAGTTCAAACAGGCGGAACCAGCTCCTTCAAATGTTTCGGGAGCCACGACCACGCGGACTCCTATTACGTGTTTCACCTGCGGGAAGGTGGGACACAAAGCTGCGGTGTGTCGAAGTGGTCCCCCGAAGGCTGGTAATCGAGCGGTGGATTATGCTCGTGCTGCCGAAAAGGGTAAAGCTGCAGAGTCTTCGGCTTCCCAGCACATTCCGACTCAGCCAAGAGTCTACTCGCTTGGCCAGCAAGAAGCCATACGACAAGCTGATGTTGTCACAGGTATGAAATAAAAAGTTAGCTTTTTCGTAGCTATTAGTGATTATATCGTTGTGCGACTGTATGTTTCTTTTTGTGTGCAATTAGGCTTTGTCCTAATTCTCAACTATCCGGCGAGAGCTCTATTTGATACGGGTGCATCACACTCTTTTCTGTCTGAGGACTTCGTGGTGCGAATTGGAGTGCCATCTACCTTCGTAGAGGACAGATTAGAAGTAGTGCTACCCAATGGATCTCTCATGTCTGCGGATAGGAAGAGCCGTGTGAAGGTGCGGATCGGAAATCAAGATTTCGATTTGGAAGCATCGTTGTTGCCGTTAGCTGAATTCGATGTGATCTTCGGCATGGACTGGCTCTCGGAGCAGCGTGCATGCATAGATTGCAATTCTAAGGAGATCACTCTGGGAAGGAACGCCGATGAAGAAACCACGTTTGCCGGTATGCGAGGAGCGAGCAAGACGCTGATGTCTGCTCTCCAAGTGGTTAAGGCGGTGAGAAAAGGCGCCGAGTTGTTCTTCACCTTGTTGGAGGCTTCGGAGCCAAAGCCCAGGTTATGTGATGTCCCAGTTGTAGCGGAGTACGCCAGCGTGTTTCCTAGCGAACTCCCTGGGGCTCCGCCTCAGCGAGAGATCGATTTCCGTATCGAGTTGGTGCCAGGTGCCAAACCTGTGGCCCGCTCACCGTACCGGATAGCGCCAAAGGAATTGGCAGAGCTGAAGGTTCAATTGCAAGAGCTGCTAGAGCAAGGCTACGTACGTCCAAGTTCTTCGCCTTGGAGTGCACCGGCCCTCTTTGTGAAAAAGAAGGACGGGAGCTTGCGTCTATGTATCGATTATCGAGAGCTAAACAAGTTGACCGAGAAGAACCGATATCCGATTCCAAGAATCGATGATCTCTTCGACCAGCTGGTTGGGTCGACGGTATACTCCAAACTGGACCTAAGGTCCGGCTATTACCAACTGCGAATTAGGGAATGTGACATTCCAAAGACAGCGTTCAGTACCCGCTTTGGGCACTATGAGTTCACGGTGATGCCGTTCGGTCTGTCTAATGCGCCGTCGGTATTCATGGACTTAATGAATAGGACATTCCGTGAGTATTTGGATCAATTTGTGATCGTCTTCATCGACGACATTTTGGTATACTCTCAATCAGAAGAGGAGCATGTAGGGCATCTGCACGCAGTTCTGGGCACCTTGAGGAAGAGTCAGCTATATGCCAAGTTCTCCAAGTGCGAGTTTTGGCTACCGTCAGTAGCATTCCTTGGTCACGTCGTTAGTGGAGATGGAATTGCGATTGATCCGTCGAAGATAGAAGCGATCCGAGCCTGGCCATTGTTGAAAAACGTAGCGGAAGTCCGAAGTTTCTTAGGACTTGCCGGCTATTATAGGCGCTTTGTGGAAAACTTCTCGAGGATTGCACTTCCTCTCACTAAATTGACTAGGAAAGATCGTAAGTTCGTTTGGTCGCCCGAGTGCGCACGAGCTTTTGAAGAACTGAAGAGCCGTCTGACCACAGCACCCATTCTATGCTCGCCTTGTGGTACGGAAGGCTACGAAATTTACAGCGACGCCTCAGGGAGTGGTTTGGGTTGTGTCCTAGTGCAGTTCGGTAAGGTAATTGCCTACGGCTCCCGGCAGTTTAAGGTTCATGAGAGGAATTACCCGGTCCATGATTTGGAGCTAGCGGCCGTGGTATTTGCTCTTAAGCTTTGGAGGCATTATTTGTATGGCGTGAAGATCGACATATTTACCGACCACAAGAGCCTCAAGTACTTGCTAGATCAAAGGGAGTTGAATATGCGATAGAGGAGGTGGTTGGAGTTCCTTGGGGACTACACCTTCGACATCAAATATACTCCTGGAAAGGGAAATGTGGTTGCGGACGCGTTGAGTCGTCGGGCTCCCGCTCAAGCAAATTGGATTTTGATGCACGATGAGCGTCTAATCCATGAGCTAGAAGAAATGGAGATCATTTGCGTTGATCGAAGAGCGTCTACTTCAGCATGCTTGAACTGGACGGAGGTTCAATACCACCTTGCCGACCGAGTTCGACAGGCATTGGAGCTGGATGAGAGCATGAAACGCTACAAAGCGGAAACCGTTGACGGGTTAAACGCTGATTTCTCTTTCGAGGATGGCCTTATGTGGAAGAATGGCAGATTGTGCGTCCCAAATGTTGGTACTCTACGAGAGGAATTGATGTACGAGGCTCATCATACCAAGTACTCTATCCACCCGGGGAGCACGAAAATGTTCATGGACATGAAGAAACTTTTCTGGTGGCCGGGTATGAAGAAGGACATTGCCCTCTACGTGGCCAAGTGCAACACCTGCGCGTTGGTAAAGGTGGAATGTCAACGTCCCGGTGGATTTTTGAAGTCCTTGCCGATTCCGGAATGGAAGTTTGACGATATTTCGATGGATTTCGTGCACGGATTGCCGAGATCGCAGCATGGAAACGACGCCATCTGGGTGATCGTGGACAGACTGACAAAAGTATCGCATTTCATTCCGAACCGGAAGGATGATTCTGTAGAAAAGCTAGCGAAGCTCTATGTCGATAGTTTTGTGCGGCTGCACGGTGTCCCTCGTAGCATCGTCAGCGATCATGACGGGCGTTTCACATCGAAAGATTGGAGGCTTATCCATGAACTGTTGGGCACGAAATTGAAGTTCAGCACGACCTTCCACCCGCAAACGGATGGACAGACCGAGAGAACCAACAGGACTATGGAGGATATGCTCCGAATGTGCGCTCTAGATTTTGGAAAGAAGTGGGAAGATCATCTCTATATGATCGAATTCGCCTACAATAATAGCTACCAAGCCAGTATAAAGATGGCTCCCTTCGAAGCCCTCTATGGTAAGAAGTGTCGTACGCCGTTGTCTTGGGCGGAAACGAGCGATACTAAGCTATTGAAGCGAAAGGATGTTGAAGAAGCAACTTCGACGATCCGGACTATACGTGAAAGGCTATTGGTTGCCCAGGATAGGCAAGCAAAATACTACAACGCCAAGCATAGGAACCTAGAGTTCGCCGTCGGTGACCGGGTCTACTTGAAGATCAAACCGTTCAAAGGGGTATCAAGGATCCGACGCTTGAAAAAGCTCAGTCCAAGGTACTTAGGACCGTTTGAGATTGTGGAACGTGTTGGTGATGCGGCTTATCGGCTTGCACTATCTGCAGAGCTGAGCGGTCTGCACGACGTGTTTCACATTTCAGTTCTGAGGAAGGCAGTGCAAGAGCCTACTCATATCGTTGCGGTTGGCAAAGTGTCGGAGGATAGTGGGTTGTCGACGAAAGTCAAACCCTTACGCATCGAAGTTACCGAAGTAAAGCAGCTGCGGAACAAGTCCATTCGGATGGTAAAAGTCCGGTGGGATAACTGCGGCCGAGAGGAGCTCTCTTGGGAGAGAGAGCAAGCGATGCTTGCGGAGTACCCCGAGCTATTTCTCTCAGGTAAGTTGTAGCTGAATTTCTTGCTATTTCTGTTTTATAAATTTCAGGACGAAATTCTTTTAAGGGGGGTGGAGTTGTAACACCCCAAAAATCGTGGTTCAGCGAAGTAGGCGGAGTGGTAGTGCTGCACTTGAAGCAGGCTAAATCTTCCCTTTCTGCTCTTAGCGCACGATTAGTGGCCTCTTCGCGTACGACCAGTGATCGTGTGCCAGCGATCGTGCGTTAATTCAGAAGAGAATCGAGTTCTGTCTCGGACAGTGCGCACGACCATTTCCCTCTTCGCGCACGACCAGTGATCGTGCGCCAGCGATCGTGCGTTATTTCGGAAGAGAATCGAGTTCTGTCTCGGACAGTGCGCACGACCTTTTCCCTCTTCGCGCACGACCACTGACCGTGCGCCTGTGATCGTGCGCCCTGTTTATTCTGTTCCGCGATTTTGAGCGGAGAAGAAGATCGGACCGTCCAATTCTTTTGGAAATTGATCCAACGGCTAGGTTTAGTTGCGGGAGACTTTTAGGGCTGATGAGAGGGGGTTAAACCCTCATATTCTCTAAGCCATTCTCTCTCCAAACCCTAGAGAAAGAAGGAGGAGCCAAGGAAGAAGAAGGTAGATCCCGCCATTGACGGAGCTCCGGAGCTCCGTTTCGTGAGCCGTTTCCAGATTTGGAGAGTGCAGCCCGGTGCGGTCGTTTCTCTCCGTCTAGAATCTCGGATCTATGGCGAAAAAGAACGCGTCTAGGGTAACGATTTCTTCTCCCGTTGTTTGGGCTTGTCTTTTGTCCTCTCCTTCGTTTCTCTATGCTTGCATGAGGGATCCCTTTCACCAAATGGGTGAAGTGTAGGACTCCCTCAAGTTCTCCGGAACTCCGGGTCGATTGTGTCCGTCCCCGGCATATTGCATGTAGAAAATCCGGTAGTCGTGCGGATTTAGGCATTTTGTGTGAAGCCTATTCGTGGCCGTGAGCCCGAATCGGTGATGCATGGATTGCGACGTTGCATTTAGGTTAAGCCTAGAATGCGTGCCGGAGAATGACTCTGTTGAAATTGTTGAAGTGGAAGTGAAGGAGGCTTTTGTACCTGGGCGGTCTGGGAGGAGGTCGGGCGGTCTGGCATGACCGCACGGCCTGGCGGTCTGCCTCTGCGGTCTGGCTGGTAGTAGCCTAACTGTGGTCTCCTGGAGTGACCGCTGGTATCTGGTCCAAGGTCACGCGGGTTGTCTATAACCGTGCAGCGGGTTGTCTTCTTCAAGGCTGTGAGGGTCAGGTGTGACCGCACAGGGTGTTCCAGGTTCTCTGTTAGTTGTTGCGGACTAAGGCTCTTAGTCGCGCGGTCTCAGTTCGCGGTCTCAGGAGGAGACTGGTATGCGAGTTGGTTGCTGTTCGCGGTCTCAGGAGGAGATCGGCATACGAACAGGAGTTCGCGGGTTGATGGCGGACTGGCTGTGTTCGCGGTCTCGAGCGAACATAGGTGGTGAATAGCTTCGGGCGGTCTGGCGATCTCTTTGGAGAGTCGCGGTCTGCTGTGAGAGTGGCGGTCTCTCATGGTGCAGAATTGAAGCTGGCGGGTTCACCAAAATGAAGCAGGAGTTATGTTGCTGATCGCGCGGGTTGACCGATCAGGTCACGCGATCTGGAGGGTGGTGATCCTATCTCATAGGGTGGTGACTGGATCAGGTCCCGCGCCTATAAATAGGAGGCCACTGTAGCAGCAAACAGAACACACCAAGTGTAAGCTGAGTTCGCTTGTTTCCTGCGGTCTGGTTTATTCTGACCGTGCGGTCTGCTGATTGAATTCCTCTTGTGCAGCTTCTGCGGATAGTGTGGGCGGCAGCAATCACCTCTTCCTCTGAAAGTGTTCGGGCGGTCTGCGGCTTGGAGTTGTGGTGCTGGAGTTTGGGAGAATCAGGAGGTCGGAAGAAGGGAGCGGTCTGATCAGCGGATTGGTGGTGTGCTGTGATCGGCAAGGCGCTGCGGTCTGGCAGTGTGTTGAAGTTGCAGGGAGATCGCACGGTCTGGAGCGATCTCAAGTTGTCCTCATCTTCTTGTTTTTCTGTTTGGTATCTGTGCTGGCGAAATCATGTCTCGCCAAGCATGCCTTGCCCTGTAATGAAGTTTATGCTATCAATAAAGATCAATTGCTTGCCTAAAGTTTGTTTCTGATTGTTTGGCTTGTATCTCTAAGTTGCATAATCGATTCCTGCTTGCTCTCACAAGGTCCTTAGAAAAATTTTCACAGACTCCGTGAAATCATCTATAGTAGTGCGGGATTAAGTGTGGGCGTCTTGTGAAGATCCTAACGAAAGCCCCATGCTTTGAGATTGGATGAAGGCAAACCTTCACCGTGAAATTGATGCGGAGCGTATTATACCTCCTTTTTTTGAGTATTTGTGAAGCCTAGATCCTTGTGAAGGGATTAGGTGCGTAGCTTATATTTGTGTAGCACTTGAAGGTGCTAAACCCTTACGGGCCGAGGCGAAGCCGTACCCGCATCGTGCGACAGATCGCGACGATTAGAGCACGGGCAAAGCTAAACTGAACCCGTTTCCATGCAGATCGGTAAGAGGTCCCTACCTCATGTAGCCGTGTGATCATGGGAGAGGTCATGGAAGGTGCTTTACCTAGACCGACCAAAAGCTCTTTTTCCCACATAAGGCGATGGCCCTTACGGTGGAGTGTTTGTGGAATTGATGTTGTTAGCCTCATGCGGTTGTTTAGGCGGTTGCGGGGAACCTTCGGGTGAACCCAACCAACATCATATGCATACCTAGGTTCCCTCCTTTTTGATGCTCAACCTAGAAGATTGAATGTGCTTGAAACCTCACCTTGTGTAGTTGCACTTTCTTTATTTTAGTACTTGTGCTGGTATGTCTTGCTTGCAGGGTAGAATCTCCGCCACCCCGGGAAAGGGGTGGGGTCGTTATAATTTGGTCAGCTGTGCTGACCGTTACCTTGTTTGCCACCGCTTGGTGGAATGTTCTTATGCAGGTGCAGGTGAGCCTAGCGGGAAATAGCGGGCGGTGACCCCTTTTGCTGAGTTGGCCCTTGAAGGCCAGCCTCCTTTTTAGCTTTCTCATGTTTTGCCGGCCTGCGTGCCGATGTATGCTTTGGAGCTTTTGGTATATTTGCTAAATGTAAGGCCTTAAGGCCATAACTCTCTTTCTTGGTTTCATTCCTATGATAGTGGACAATTCTAATGGAAATGTTAAATCTTTACGCTTCCGCTAGTGTTTAGTATACTCTGTTGTAGTTTCTTTCTGTTTATCACCTTTTAACTCCTAGCTAGTGTGGTTAGTATGGCGTGGGGTCCCGGCCGGACCTACTGTTATACTATTCGTACTGGCAGGGTGTTACATGCATGGCCCGTCATTCATAACGAGAACTGTAAGAACTGAGCCTGGGTTAATTCGTGCGGTCTCACTTTGAGGTCGGGCGGTCTCGAAAGCGAGCTGACTGTTTGTTGTGTTCGCAGGTTTGCGATCAGCAAGTTGAGGTCTTCTTCCTTGGTGACTCCCAGTGGCTTGAATAAACAGTTCGGCAGCGGTCTGTCTGCGAACTGGCTTATGTTCGTTCTTTTGCTGTTCGCAGCGAGCTCAGCGATCAGGCGACCTTCAGCGGTTAGGCGGTCTGAGTTGTGGTCTGGCGACAGCTTCAGTTCTTCGTTCCAATAAAGCTCCAGTTCGTGCGGTCTGAGGTGCGGTCTTGCAGTGCTGGCGGTCTGTCTGGCTTCTGTTTGAGCGGTCTCAGGACAAGCCGGGTGACTTCTGGAGTTGAGCGGTCTGTGCGGTCTCAGCTTGTCTAGCCGCCAGATTTGTTTTGGTGTGTTTTGTTCTTCTCATCTCCGTGATTCTGAGGAATCATGTCTCGCCATGTATACCTCGCACTGTAAATGAAGTTTGTGTTTCAATAAAGTTTCTTGTGTTGCTGTGTGGCATCGTGGTTGTTTGGCTTTAACTCAGTTGATGCAACTCCTGCTTACTCCTAAACGATTCAAATCAAAAATTTTAACATGGTATCAGAGAGAGGTTCTTGGAGTGGATAAGCAGTGATCAACTTGAGTTGCCTTCGTCTTTGTGAAGAAGAGACCACTTAGGTTGCCATGGAAGGTGGATACGCAAGAGGACTTGGTATTGAACTCCTTACATCGACTAACTATAAGAAATGGAGGTCATGTTTGGAGAGCTATTTACTTGGCGAGGATCTTTGGGAGATAGTTGGAGGAGAAGACACACAAGAGGTGTTTCTAGCAGGAGATAATATGGCAGAGGTGAGACTTTGGAGGAGGATGAATGCTAAGGCAGAGTTCACTCTCAAGAGGGCTATCTCACCGGAGCTGTTTGATCACATCATCGGATGTAAATATGCTGCTGAGATTTGGACGTCTTTGGACGGGCTGTTCAATAAGAAGAATGTAGCTCGGCTACAGTTTCTTGAAAATGAGTTGGCGAAGGCCTCTCAAGGCGATCTTTCTATTTCTACCTTCTTTCTCAAGATGAAGAACCTCACAGCAGAGATTTCTGCATTGGACCCTGATGAGCCCATCTCGGAGGCAAAACTGAAAAGGCATATCATCCGCGGGTTGCGGAAGGAGTATCTTGCCTTTGTGACTTCAGTTCAAGGTTGGGCAAATCAACCATCTCTGTTGGAGCTGGAGAACTTACTTGCTTCGCAAGAAAGTTTGGCAAGATAGATGGCGGGGACTTCTATCTCTGGAGGAGATAGTGATGTGTTGTTCTCTGGGAATAAGAAGAAGAAGTGGGAGAAGAAGAAGCCGAGTTATGATGCACCCTCTACTTCAGGTCAGCAGGATAGGGGTTATGTTCCTAAGTCTGATGGGATGAAGAAGGGAGATGGACCAAGGTGCTTCAGGTGCAATAAGACCGGCCACTTCAAGAAGGATTGTCGGGTTAATCTTCAGTCAGGACTTGTAGCAGAGAAGGAGAAGCCAAAGTCTGATGAAGCTGGATGGGGAGGAGCCTTTGCGGCTAATATGACGGCGATGCCCGTTAAGGCCTTGGCTGCCATCAACTTCGAAGAGGATTGGATTGTTGATTCAGGGTGTGGACATCATCTCACCGGAGATGAATCAAAGTTCTCTTCTTTGGCGCCCTACTCAGGTAACGATGCTATCATTACGACTAATAATTCTGTTCATGCTGTCGAACAAGAAGGTGTTGTCTCCCTGAGAAGTGATAAGGGTCCACTCACCTTAAGGAGTGTTTATCACGTGCCTGGTATGAAGAAGAATCTCTTCTCTGTGACCAATGCGGTCGATGCCGGTTATCACGTTCTGTTTGGCCCAAAAGAAGTGAAGTTTCTTAAAACTCAACCGGAGATAAGGGGAGATGTTATCCATGTTGGAAAGCGGGTGAAGGACTTGTTCGTGTTATCGACAAGTACCTATGTTGATAAGATGAAGACCAACGATAACGCGGCTATCTGGCATGAAAGGTTGGGGCATGTTGGCATGGACAAATTGAAGGCTATGGCGCTAAGGGGCTTTGTCAAGGGTTTGCCTAGCTTGTCCTCTTATGGAGACGGTCATGTTTGTGCTGGATGTCAGTTTGGTAAGTCTCATTGACTTCCATTTGATAAATCACAAACTAGATGCAAAGCACCGTTGGAGTGCATCCACGGTGATTTGATGGGACCGACAGCCACCCCAACCTTGGAGGAAATAGATATATGTTGGTGTTGATTGACGATTACACCAGATATGTCTGGGTGTATTTTTTGAAAGAGAAGTCGGAAGCCTTTGCGAAGTTCGTGGAGTTCAAGGAGCTGGTGGAAGGTCGGTTAGGCCTGCGGGTGAAGAAATTGAGAACTGACAATGGTTGGGGAGTTCACCTCTGGTGAGTTCTCAAGTTTTTGCAGGAAACATGGCGTTCGGAGAGAGCTCACTTGTGCCCATACTCCACAGCAGAATGGCATTGCAGAAAGGAAGATCCGTCATCTGACGGAAACCTACAAATGCTGGCTTCATGCCAAGAGTATCCCAAAGTCTTTTTGGGCGGAGGGAATGTCTTGTGCAGCTTACGTCATCAACAGAATGCCTCTAAGTCCTATCAACATGAAGACCCCTCACGAATTGATATTCAAGGAGAAACCGAGTGTTGCTCACCTTCAGGTGTTCGGGTCAACCTGCTATGTGCATATTCCTGATGCTCTTCGGACAAAGCTAGATGCGAAAGCTAGGAAGCTAGTCTTTGTCGGGTATGATGAGCGGAAGAAAGGATGGAGGTGCATGTATCCTGAGACATGGAGATCAGTGGTATCTCGGGATGTGGTGTTCGATGAAGTGACTTCCTACAAGGGGAGTTCAAGAGTTGAACTACCAGAAAGCAAGGTTGATGAAGCAGGGAAAGTTGTGGAAGATCTTCAAGTAGAGTTGCCTGTTTCACCAGGAGCTCCTGTTGTGTCAAGCTCTGAGATGGAGGCTTCAGGTTCTGGAAGCAGGGGGAGCGATGCTCCAAGTTCATCTGGAAGAGGAGCCTGCACAGAAGAAGCAGCTGAGGAGGTGGTTAGTCAGGTGCAACCTCTTAGGAGGTCGAAGAGGACTATCAAGCCACCAGATCGATATACAGGAGGAAACATGGTGAGTTTCGTTTCATGTTTCTTCGCTGGTCCCTTGGATGAAAGGGAGCCGTCGAGCTTTGAGAAAGCTAGAGGCGTGAAACAGTGGGATATTGCTATGCAAGAAGAGATGGATGCTCTCAGGAAGAATGAGACTTGGTCTCTAGTGCCCAGGCCTAAGGGCATTACCCCTGTGACATGCAAATGGGTTTATAAACTCAAGAAGAAAGCTGACGGCACGATCGAGCGATACAAGGCTCGCCTTGTAGCTCGCGGGTTCTCACAGCAGTATGGTGAAGATTATGATGAGACGTTCAGTCCAGTGGCTAAGATGACCTCGGTTTGATTTGTTATTGCTTTGGCGGCATCTAGTGGATGGGAGATTTGGCAGCTCGACGTTAAGAATGCTTTCTTATAGGGCGAGATCGACAAGGATATTTTCATGATCCAGCCGCCGGGTTTCATTTTGGAGGATCGTCCGGACTACGTCTGCAAATTGAAGAAGGCTCTATATGGTTTGAAGCAAGCGCCTCGGGCATGGTATGGGAAGATCGCGGAGTATCTCTTGTTCTGCGGGTTCTTTGCTTCAGACTCTGATTCTAGCTTGTTCGTCAAGAAAGAGGGGGCACTTCGGGTTATTGTGCTGCTGTATGTGGATGATATGATTGTCACCGGGAACTCAAAGGAGGCGGTAGCAAGGCTGAGAGCCGAGCTTGCCATCAGGTTTGAAATGAAGGATTTGGGTGAGCTTCACCATTTCCTTGGACTTGAGGTTCAGAGGCGGGAGAGCGGAGTGCTAGTTTCTCAGGCTGGATATGCGGAGCGGATCGTTCAACGATTTGGCATGGAGGAAGGGAAGAGAAGCTCTATACCTCCGGAACAACATCTTAAACTTCGGAAGGATGAAGGAAGAGTTCTATCTGATCCGTTGGTGTTCCGAGCTCTGGTTGGGAGCTTGATTTATTTGACCATCACGAGGCCTGATATTGCTTATGCAGTTGGCAAAGTGAGTCGGTACATGGCGGAGCCACGGAAGCCTCATCTTTTGGCGGCAAAAGGGATTCTGAAATATGTGAAGTCGACCTCTGATTTGGGTCTCCTATTTAGGAGAGGGTCAAGCTTGGAGTTGCATGGATACATGGATGCTGACTACGGGGGAGACGTGGATGATCGGAGATCAACGTCTGGTTATGTCTTTATGACGGGCACCACAGCTATCTCTTGGTGCAACAAAAAGCAGGACTCGGTGTCCGTTTCTACCACAGAAGCAGAATACAAGGCTTCGGCCTTAGCAGCTCAAGAAGCCGTCTGGCTCAGGAGGTTGGTGGAGGACATTCATGAGGAGGTTCGAGGTCCCACTATGCTACGCGGGGACAATGAGAGTGCTCTCAAGCTGGTTAATAATCCAGTCTGTCACGCGAGGACCAAGCATATTGAGATTGAGCACCATTTCATTCGTGAAAAGGTGTTGGGAGGATCTCTTATGGTCGAGCATGTTCAGAGTGCGGACAATGTCGCAAACATCTTCACAAAGCCGCTGGCGAAAGGACCGTTTACACGGTTGCGGAGTTTACTCGGGCTAGTCTCCACTTCCCACTTCAAGTGGGAGTGTTGAAATTTTGAAGTGAAGTGGAAGGTGACCGGGCGGTCTGAAGTTGGGAGACCGCGCGGTCTGCGCTGGTGCTCTGGCGGTCTGTTATGCCGGTCTGGTTCTGGCGATCTGCTGGTTGACCGGTTTGTTTCCGAGTTGCTCTGCTTGGTTGGTCTGTCTTCCTTGTTGGAAGACCGGGCGGTCTGTTCTGGTGTTACCGCCTGTTCGGGCGGCTTGTTCTGGCGATCTAGTGTCTTGTTCGGAGTCAGCCAGATGGTTCTTGGTTTGCTTCTGTCGATCTAAGGAAGGAGCGATCTCGTGTTCACGCAACTTGTGCGCTGATATGCGGTCTTGGATGGGGAGATTGTCCAAGTGGTCTGATCGCGCGGTATGTCTTATGAGACCGCTGGCGATCTGACGGGTGGTGACTGTATCCCGGTTTGTGCGGTGACGACATCCGTCCACCCGCCTATAAATAGGGGTGCATGGCCCGTCATTCATAATGAGAACTGTAAGAACTGAGCCTGGGTTAATTCGTGCGGTCTCACTTTGAGGTCGGGCGGTCTCGGAAGCGAGCTGACTGTTTGTTGTGTTCGCAGGTTTGCGATCAGCAGGTTGCAGTCTTCTTCCTTGGTGACTCCCAGTGGCTTGAATAAACAGTTCGACAGCAGTCTGTCTGCGAACTGGTTTATGTTCGTTCTTGTGTTGTTCGCAGCGAGCTCAGCGATCAGGCGACCTTCAACGGTTAGGCGATTTGAGTTACGGTCTGGCGACAGTGATAAAGTAGTTTTTATATAAGTTTTTAATAGAAAATTTTGTAATTATTTAATTTGAATTTTCCTTTTTATGTCAATTTTAGGTTATAAGTAGTTCTTTTTGTAATTTTGATTCTAACTTAGCCTAATTTTAATATTTGCAGATTTCTGGGACAAATCGGGAAAAATCACATGTCACGCCCTCGGTCACGCCCGTGACCGAGGGCGTGTAACCTGAAGATCAGCCCAGAGTCGCAGCCGTGCTGTTGAGCTAGTCCACACCCAGTCACGCCCCAGGTCACGCCCGTGACCCAAAGTCACGCCCGTGACCGGGGGCGTGTAATTTCAGCATCTGCCACGTGGAGCCGCCGTCGAGACGAGAAGCTGCCGTTGAGAAGTCAACTTGAGTCACGCCCGTGACCCAAAGTCACGCCCGTGACCTTCCCGCGTGATCCAAGCACGCCGCCGCGGCGTCTGGCTAGCCCATGCCGCATTAAATGAAGCCTTCCTGAGTCACGCCCGTGACCCAATTGTCACGCCCGTGACATGTGCGATTTTCTCCCGCCGTCACGCCAAGCCCACGCCGCGACCGGATCCGATGCTGCAGAGATTACACGCCCTAGGTCACGCCCGTGACCGAGGGCGTGTAACATGAAATTTTTGCCTATAAATTCAGAGGCTCTCCTTGAGTTCAAAGTTCAGAATTTTGGAGTGGGGAAGGTGCTGCTGGAGCCAATCTTGAGTAGTTCTCCTTTTTCATGTTCATGTTCATGTCTCTTTATTTTCATGCTCTCTTCCTTTTCTAATGCAATGTATTAGCTTTCCTTTAGTGCAATAGTCTAGTTTAAGCTTGTAATCTTGTTTTTCCTAGCTTGCAATTTCCTTTCTTAAGTCTTGTAATAGTTTTTCATTTAAATAAAAAAAAATAGTTTGTTCTCTTTATTTTGTCTCCTCCTTAGCTAAAATTTCTTAATATGCATTTTTATTTTTCTTCCTCTTCCCCCTCCACCATGATTAACTAATCCTCATTAGTACTCGATCAAAATGATCCGAGGATGAGTTAGACAAGTTATGATTTTCTAAAGTTTTCTTTTTCCGTTTTTATAAACACTTGAATTATCCTTGATTTTTAATTAGTGAGGCCATACTTTCGATATATGGTTTTCGCTTAAGTTTTCATATTTAGTTAGCCGAGAGGCTCAAAGTATGAATCGATCACTCAAGGGTAAAGAGAGTTGCACGCACCCCTCGAGAGAGGATGACGTAAATCTCCCGGATTGGAGTCAAATCCAATAGTGGGGTTCACCTCGTAAAGCAAGTTTTAGGTAATCGATTATAGGACGAGAGTCCGGTTGATTTTTCCTAATCTTAGTTGGGCATTAACCTCGAGAGAGGCATGTTCGAGCTTCGGGAACCTCCACGGTCAAGTAGTTCAATTTAAACGGAATTAGATTTAATTTCTTTTTACTTGTCTTTTCTCACTCCAAGGTGGCTTTTGATTGAGTACTAGCCTCTTTTATCATCATCTAAACCCTTAATTTAGCTTGCAATTTCTCTTTTTTTTAGCTAAGAACCAAAACCCCAAAATATCATTAGATAAGATAATAGTGACTTTCCTCAAAGTAGAAGTAATCGACGCGCCCCGTGGAATACGACCTTGGTATTTCTTAATATCCTATACTATAGACGATAAGGTACACTTGCCTTTATCGGATATAGTTTTGGAGAAAATCTCAACCCTTCACTAAAATTTCAAAACCGTAAAAATATATATCAAGTTTTTGGCGCCGTTGCCGGGGACTTTTGCGTAGATATTTTGAAACAAGGATAGCTATTAATTTTATCATGTTGTTTTTATTTTAGTTTTTCTATTTTTGAAAATCTTAAGGGTGAAATTAAAATTCTTGGAAAGGACGCTTTGGGCTTGAATTCCCATCACAGCCTCTAGTACCTTGCAAACCCTTCACCGGGTAGATCTTGGGAAGTCCAAGACTAACTTAATCCGCCTAAAAAGAACAAAAAATATTCTCTCTTTTTCTTCTTCTTTCCTTCTCTTTTTAGTGTATGACCCGTGGTAGCACTTCGATTCTTCCTTTTGATCCGGAAATCGAGCGAACCCTTTTGAGGCACCGCCGTTCTCGTGATCAAGGAAATCAAGTAGAATCTGAAGAGTCAATCGGGGACACTAACGCAGCAAATATGGATCATAATCTTAATCCTCCTAATCTTAACGAGCCAAACCCTAATGAGGACGCGCAACGGACCATGTCCTATTATGCGCGGCCGAATTTGGAAGGCACACAATCGAGTATTGTTCGCCCCGCGGTGGCGAACAATAATTTTGAGATCAAGTCCAGCATCATACAAATGGTGCAACAATCGGTGACCTTTGATGGTCAACCGGACGAGGATCCAAATTCACATATCTCTTACTTTCTTGAAATTTGCGACACTTTTAAGATCAATGGCGTCACCGATGATGCCATTCGATTACGTCTTTTTCCTTTCTCTCTGCGGTCTAAGGCCAAGCAGTGGCTGGGCTCCCTACCAAGGGGATCCATCACTACATGGGCCGAAATGGCGGAAAAATTTCTTAATAAATATTTCCCGCCTTCAAAGACCGCTAAATTACGCACGGATATTGCATCGTTCATGCAAATCGACTCGGAGACTCTCTATGATACATGGGAGCGCTTCAAGGAGCTTTTGCGTCGATGCCCTCACCACGCACTTGCCACTTGGCAACAAGTGCAAATATTTTATAATGGCTTAAATCTCCAAATGAGGCAAATGATTGATGCGGCCGCCGGGGGGACATTAAATAACAAAACCCCGATCGCCGCTCAAGAGCTTTTCGAAGAGATGGCCACAAATGCGTATCAATGGAACATGCCCCGAGCGCGGCCTAATAAGCCGGCCGGAATTTTTGAAATAGACGCTAACGCAAATTTGGCTTTACAAGTTGAGCGCTTAACAAAGCAAGTGGCGGAGATGTCTGCTTCCTCCGCCACTCCTCCTTGGGCTAATAATATTTTACTTGAAGAGCAAGTTGATTACATGGGAAATCCACCTCGGCCTTCCTATAACCCGAACACCGCTCCGTATAATAACACCTACAATGCGGGTTATAGGAATCATCCGAACTTCTCATGGAGCAATCAAGGAAATGCTCAGCGTCCCTTAAATTTAAATCAACCTCCAAATCAACTTCTCAATTTAACTCCCCCTCAAAATTTTAATCCACCCGGTTTTCCACCGCAACAGCAAAAACCCTCTCCGCTTGAAGAGGTTTTTGCAAAATATGTTGCTACAACTGAAGCGAACATCCGGAACCTCACCGGATCGATCAAAAATTTAGAGAACCAAGTGGGCCAGCTAGCAAAGATAATCTCCGAGCGACCGCAAGGAGCCCTTCCGGGAAACACGGAGCCCAACCCAAGGGAGAGCGCAAACGCGATTACACTCCGAAGCGGGAAGGAGGTGGCTTCTAAGCAGGACGAACCCATGGTAACTTCCTCTCCTCCTCTTCCTCCTATTTTATCTTCAATTTTACCTACTACGTTAGCTCCGCGCGCTTCTACTTCTAATGTTCCGTATCCATCTAAGTTTAAAAGCGAGAGCGCCGAAAAGAATTATAAAAAGTTTTTAGATATTTTAAAGCAAATCCACATTAATGTACCCTTCTGCGAGGCTATCTCTCAAATGCCTAAATATGCGAAATATCTTAAGGAGTTGCTCTCCAATAAGAAAAAATTAGAAGATATTTCGCATATTTCTTTGAACGCAGAATGCTCCGCGGTTGTACTCAACAAATTGCCTACAAAAGTGAATGACCCGGGACGGTTTTCCATCCCGTGTTTATTTGGCAATTCGTTAGTAAAACACGCTTTAGCGGATCTGGGAGCAAGTATCAATCTCATGCCTTTTTCATTATTTAAGAAACTAGGTCTAGGAAATCCAAGCCCCACTCGAATGAGTATTCAATTAGCGGATCGCTCTTTAAAATATCCGGTAGGAATAGTGGAGGACGTGCTCGTCAAGGTCGACAAGTTCATCTTCCCGGTGGACTTTGTCATTCTTGACATCGAAGAGGATGCCGAAGTACCCCTCATACTCGGCCGCCCCTTCCTTGCCACCTCCCGCGCCATTATTGACGTAAGTAACGGAAAGCTCCTCCTTCGGGTTGGAGATGATGAAGTTTCTTTCGGCATAAATTCCTCGATGCGGAACACGTTAGAAAACGACGATTCATGTTTTTACCTGGAAGAGTGTTGGGAATTCGATTCCCCTCCCGAGTTAGTCTCCACCTCGAGTCACGAGTCCGAGTTCGCCGAGCTCTTTTGTCTGGAAGAAGAAGAAGTCACTCGTTTCACACCACCCGAACCACTATTTTTAGAAAAATTAAAAATCAAAACATCTTATGAAGAGCCACCCGTTTTGGAACTAAAGCAACTTCCCCCTCACCTTAAGTATTTATTTTTAGAAAAAGAGTCGAAGCTACCCGTCATCGTTTCATCCGAACTTAGCAACTCAGAAATTTCCGAGTTGGCTATTGTCTTAAGAAAGCACCGCCACGCAATTGCGTGGCAAATTTCGGATATAAAGGGTATAAACCCTTCCTTCTGCACTCATAAAATCTTCCTCGAAGATAATTCCCGAAATTCGGTCCAGCCTCAACGACGGCTAAACCCTAACATGAAAGAAGTCGTTAAGGCCGAAGTGATCAAACTATTGGACGCGGGAATTATCTACCCGATATCGGATAGTACTTGGGTTAGCCCAGTACAAGTCGTACCAAAGAAAGGTGGCATTACGGTAGTAGCTAATGAGAATAACGAGTTGATCCCAACCCGTACTGTTACGGGTTGGCGGATGTGCATCGATTACCGAAAACTAAATGATGCCACCCGTAAGGATCACTTCCCCCTACCATTCATCGATCAAATTTTAGAGCGCCTTTCAGGTCACTCCTACTACTGTTTTCTCGATGGTTTGTCGGGATATTTTCAAATACCGATTTCGCCCGAGGACCAAGAGAAAACCACTTTCACTTGTCCCTTTGGCACCTTCGCTTATCGAAGGATGCCATTTGGTCTTTGTAATGCGCCAGCTACATTCCAAAGATGTATGCTGGCAATATTTGACGAGTTAGTAGAGGAGGTGATGGAAGTGTTTATGGACGACTTTTCCGTGTTCGGAAATTCATTTAAAAATTGTTTAAAAAATCTTGAGCGCGTGTTGCAGCGATGCGAGGAAACGAATTTAGCACTTAATTGGGAGAAATGCCATTTTATGGTCAAGGAAGGGCTAGTCCTTGGTCATAAAATTTCGGGCATGGGGATCGAGGTCGATAAGGCCAAGATCGAAGTGATTGAAAAACTTCCCCCTCCAACAAACGTAAAAGCTATTCGTAGTTTCCTAGGCCACGCGGGGTTTTATCGGCGCTTTATACAGAATTTTTCAAAAATCACAAAGCCGTTAACCCACCTTCTTGAAAAAGAATCCTCGTTTATTTTTAGCGATGAATGCCATTTGGCTTTTAAACTCATCAAAGAGAAACTTATAAACTCCCCGATTCTAGTCGCGCCGGATTGGTCGCTTCCTTTTGAAATCATGTGCGACGCGAGTGACATTGCGGTTGGTGCCGTTTTAGGCCAACGGGTGAGTAAGTATTTCCACCCTATTTATTATGCGAGCAAAACACTCACGTCGACACAAGCGAATTACACCACAACCGAAAAGGAGCTTCTAGCGATCGTTTTTGCCTTCGATAAGTTTAGGTCATATATCACCCTCTCAAAAGTTATTGTCTTCACGGATCACTCCGCACTTAGGTATCTTTTAAGCAAATCGGACGCCAAGCCTCGTCTTTTGCGATGGATCCTCCTCTTGCAGGAGTTTGACTTAGAGATCCGGGACAAAAGAGGAGCCGAAAACTTGGCGGCCGATCATCTCTCCCGTTTAGAAAACCCCGCCTCGGAAGTTTTGATAGAATCTGACATCGATGATAAATTTCCCGAAGAGCGCCTCCTCGCTCTCGAAGATATTAATACGTCGTCTACCCCCTGGTTTGTAGATCTGGCTAACTATTTAGTAGCCCGGGTCTTGCCAAAAGAATTCTCGAGTCAGAAAAAGAAGAAATTCTTTTCTGATTTAAAGAATTACTTTTGGGAGGACCCCTTTTTATTCCGTGTATGCGCAGACCAAGTGGTGAGACGATGCGTCTCGAGTAAGGAGGGTCTTAAAATTTTACGACATTGTCACGAGGGACCATCCGGTGGTCATTATCATTCGAACCGAACCGCGAGGAAGGCGCTGGAGGCAGGCTTTTATTGGCCCACGCTCTTCAAAGATGCTCACACCCTTGTGAGTACTTGCGACAGCTGCCAGCGGTCGGGCAACATCTCTCGCCGGGATGAGATGCCCCAAAATATTTTCTTAGAATGCGAGATTTTCGATCTTTGGGGCATTGATTTCGTTGGTCCTCTCCCTCCTTCATTTTCAAATAAGTATATTCTAGTGGCGGTCGACTACGTGTCAAGGTGGGCGGAAGCGCAAGCTCTCCCCACCAACGATGCGCGAGTCGTCGTTAACTTTTTAAAAAAATTATTTTCTCGATTTGGCACTCCGCGCGCTATTGTGAGTGATCGGGGCACCCATTTTTGCAATACTCAATTCACAAAAACTTTAGCAAAATATGGTGTCACGCACAAACTATCCACTGCATATCACCCACAAACGAGCGGCCAAGTCGAAGTGGTTAATCGAGAATTAAAGCGAATTTTAGAGAAAACGGTTTCTATTAATCGGAAGGATTGGGCAATAAAGCTCGATGACGCGCTTTGGGCCTATCGTACGGCGTACAAGACCGCTATCGGTTGTACACCATATCGAATGGTCTATGGCAAGGCTTGCCACCTTCCGGTCGAATTAGAACACCGCGCATTTTGGGCGCTTAAATTTTTAAATCTCGATTCCACTTTAGCGGGTGAACAAAGGAAGTTTCAAATAAACGAGTTAGATGAATGGCGAGCGAATGCGTATGAGAGCAATAAATTATATAAGGAGCGAACAAAGTTTTATCACGATAAACATATAAAATTTCCGAAAACTTTTTCGCCGGGCGATCTCGTCCTCCTTTATAATTCTCGCCTTCGCCTTTTTCCGGGAAAATTAAAATCCCGATGGTCCGGACCCTTTATTGTTAAAGAGGTTTGGTCCTATGGGACAATCCTAATTTCCCACCCGGAAAAAGGCTCCTTCAAAGTTAACGGGCACCGCCTTAAATTGTATCTTCCGGGAGACGTACCTAATGACAAGAGTGATGCGATTTTTCTTCATCATATAACATAATCGGCAAGTGGGTCAAGCTACGCGACCTTAAACAAAGCGCTTTTGGGAGGCACCCCAAAGTTATCTTTTGTTATTTTCTCTTGTCTCTTCTTTTCTGCTTTAACAACTTTTGCAGGTAATCGCGGCTTCCCCACAAAAGCTTCAAAAAAAATCAGGGAAGCCCTTTTTCCTTCTCTTCTTTCGTTTTTGCATTTTTTTTTTATCTTTTCCTACTTCATACTTATTTTTAAACATTGGGGACAATGTTTAACTTTAAGTATGGGGGTGTGAATAGCCCTTTGTAAATTCTTGTAAATAGTTGTTAAATTAGAAAATTTTCAAAAAAAAAAAAAAAAAAAAAAATATATTTTCTTATGTTTTTCTTCTATTTTAGCACTTGTAAAACCCAAAACTCAAAAAAAAAAAAATAGAAAACAGAAAAATTTAAATCTTGGAAAGGGACGTTTGGGATTTTATCCCATCACACCTCCTAGTACCTTGCGAACCCTTCACCGGGTAGCCCTTGGGAAGTCCAAGACTTGCAAAAAAATTTGTTAAGTTTTAAATCTAGTTTCCTTTCTTTGTAAATAGTTTTTAATGAGAAAAATTCAAAAAAAAAAAAGATAATATCAAAAATTCAAAAAAATTCTTATTTCCCTCCTTGTTGTTTTTGTGATTTCTTAGAAATCTAGTTGAGAATGTTTATAAGCATGTTTAAGTTTTTAATTGGCTAAAATTTTGCTTATCATAGTTTGTTAATTTTAAATTTGAGGTAATCTTGATTTAAGAATCATCTTATGATTTTAAATTGATTAGAGAATTTTGTTAGCATGACTTCTCTTTTTATTTTTAAATGGCTTCATTTTGTAGTAAATTTCCTAAACCTCTTTAGATTTCAATTATACTTTCTTCTAACTTCTTAGATCTTAGGAATTTTAATTTTACTAGAATTTGCTCTCAATATGATTTAAAACTAGCTAGATTTATTTTTCCCCTACCCTACCCCCTTTGATGGCATAAAAAAAAATGTGTATTAAAAGATCATATGTCATGGGAATAAGAGGATAAAATTCATTATTCCCTAAAACATATGCACCCAAAATATTTGAAAAGATTATATGGCATGGAGTAAGAGGATAAAATTCATTACTCCTAAACCATATACATTTTGGGTTTTTATTAGAAGAGAAAAAAAAAAAAGAGAAAAGAAAAAAAAAAAAGGGAAATTTCATGATAAATTCCATTTCCTCCATTCAAAAATTTCTCTTCTTATGCCAAATTCTATGAAATCACCCTTAGCCAATTATCATTGTTCTAGTTTTAGTTGAAAATTATGGAGAGAGCAATATTTAGTAATTTACTTTTCCTTAAGATTCTTTTAAGATAGAGTTCTTATAATTTTAATTTAATTTAGTTTTATAATTTCTACAATTTTGTCAAACTACTTAATTTTCTTGAGAAGTTATTGCCTAAACATTTTTTCCCTCTTTTCAAATCATCATCATAATTTAGGACTTAACTCCCCCTTGAATTTACTCTTAACTTAACTTTTGGTTAAATGAAATTTTAGTTTTAAATTAAAAATTTTTTTAAGGATGTCTTATAAATTATGTCTCACACTTTTGCTCTGGAATAGCAAAACCTCAAGTATGGGGGTATTTGATAAAGTAGTTTTTATATAAGTTTTTAATAGAAAATTTTGTAATTATTTAATTTGAATTTTCCTTTTTATGTCAATTTTAGGTTATAAGTAGTTCTTTTTGTAATTTTGATTCTAACTTAGCCTAATTTTAATATTTGCAGATTTCTGGGACAAATCGGGAAAAATCACATGTCACGCCCTCGGTCACGCCCGTGACCGAGGGCGTGTAACCTGAAGATCAGCCCAGAGTCGCAGCCGTGCTGTTGAGCTAGTCCACACCCAGTCACGCCCCAGGTCACGCCCGTGACCCAAAGTCACGCCCGTGACCGGGGGCGTGTAATTTCAGCATCTGCCACGTGGAGCCGCCGTCGAGACGAGAAGCTGCCGTTGAGAAGTCAACTTGAGTCACGCCCGTGACCCAAAGTCACGCCCGTGACCTTCCCGCGTGATCCAAGCACGCCGCCGCGGCGTCTGGCTAGCCCATGCCGCATTAAATGAAGCCTTCCTGAGTCACGCCCGTGACCCAATTGTCACGCCCGTGACATGTGCGATTTTCTCCCGCCGTCACGCCAAGCCCACGCCGCGACCGGATCCGATGCTGCAGAGATTACACGCCCTAGGTCACGCCCGTGACCGAGGGCGTGTAACATGAAATTTTTGCCTATAAATTCAGAGGCTCTCCTTGAGTTCAAAGTTCAGAATTTTGGAGTGGGGAAGGTGCTGCTGGAGCCAATCTTGAGTAGTTCTCCTTTTTCATGTTCATGTTCATGTCTCTTTATTTTCATGCTCTCTTCCTTTTCTAATGCAATGTATTAGCTTTCCTTTAGTGCAATAGTCTAGTTTAAGCTTGTAATCTTGTTTTTCCTAGCTTGCAATTTCCTTTCTTAAGTCTTGTAATAGTTTTTCATTTAAATAAAAAAAAATAGTTTGTTCTCTTTATTTTGTCTCCTCCTTAGCTAAAATTTCTTAATATGCATTTTTATTTTTCTTCCTCTTCCCCCTCCACCATGATTAACTAATCCTCATTAGTACTCGATCAAAATGATCCGAGGATGAGTTAGACAAGTTATGATTTTCTAAAGTTTTCTTTTTCCGTTTTTATAAACACTTGAATTATCCTTGATTTTTAATTAGTGAGGCCATACTTTCGATATATGGTTTTCGCTTAAGTTTTCATATTTAGTTAGCCGAGAGGCTCAAAGTATGAATCGATCACTCAAGGGTAAAGAGAGTTGCACGCACCCCTCGAGAGAGGATGACGTAAATCTCCCGGATTGGAGTCAAATCCAATAGTGGGGTTCACCTCGTAAAGCAAGTTTTAGGTAATCGATTATAGGACGAGAGTCCGGTTGATTTTTCCTAATCTTAGTTGGGCATTAACCTCGAGAGAGGCATGTTCGAGCTTCGGGAACCTCCACGGTCAAGTAGTTCAATTTAAACGGAATTAGATTTAATTTCTTTTTACTTGTCTTTTCTCACTCCAAGGTGGCTTTTGATTGAGTACTAGCCTCTTTTATCATCATCTAAACCCTTAATTTAGCTTGCAATTTCTCTTTTTTTTAGCTAAGAACCAAAACCCCAAAATATCATTAGATAAGATAATAGTGACTTTCCTCAAAGTAGAAGTAATCGACGCGCCCCGTGGAATACGACCTTGGTATTTCTTAATATCCTATACTATAGACGATAAGGTACACTTGCCTTTATCGGATATAGTTTTGGAGAAAATCTCAACCCTTCACTAAAATTTCAAAACCGTAAAAATATATATCAGACAGCTTCAGTTCTTCATTCCAATAAAGCTCCAGTTCGCGCGGTCTGAGGTGCGGTCTTGCAGTGCTGGTGGTCTGTCCGGCTTCTGTTTGAGCGGTCTCAGGACAAGCCGGGCGACTTCTGGAGTTGAGCGGTCTGTGTGGTCTCAGCTTGTCTAGCCGCCAGATTTGTTTTGGTGTGTTTTGTTCTTCTCATCTCCGTGATTCTGAGGAATCATGTCTCGCCATGTATACCTCGCACTGTAAATGAAGTTTGTGTTTCAATAAAGTTTCTTGTGTTGCTGTGTGGCATCGTGGTTGTTTGGCTTTAACTCAGTTGATGCAACTCCTGCTTACTCCTAAACGATTCAAATAAAAATTTTTAACAATAACAATACATTTAAGTTGTCTATTTTTTTTTATATATTATTGGTTAATTAAAAGATTTGATTTTGGAGTCCTGAAATGGTTAGGTGATAGGAAATTAGGAATTGTGTTCACTGTTCAGGCATCACTTGCATCACATTATTTAATTCATATTTTCAGCTTGTATCACATTATTTAAACCACCAAAATCGAACCGAACCGAACCATTCAGTTTGGTTTGGTTCAGTTTCAATGTTTTGGCGGGTCGGTTTGGTTCCAAACTTTTGGAACCACATAGGGGTGGTTTGGTTTACGATTTTACTGAAAAACCAAACCAAACTGAACCATTGCAGACCTAACACCTACAACATCGTTAAGCTGCAGTCATTTGACGCCACTGATTTCCATGTTTGGAAAATCCATGTCCAATTGGGCATGAAAGAGCGTGAAATTTTTTACACCGTCCTCAGTGATTTTGCTACGACGCGTGAGGAAGTGGATGAGTACCAGTGGACATGTACGATGACTTTTGCAGGGATTATCTCCTGAATTCCATGAACACTCGCCTCACCATGTGATAATGCTAAATCTAGTTAGTTTAATTAGGTTATTTACTCTTACTTTTTGCTTATTGTTGTTTACCTAAATGCAATTTTGGTTCATTTTTCTTTTTTTAGTGCTAACTTAAGTTTTCTGAATTTTCAGGTCAAAAATGCAAAATTTCCTAAGTCACGCCCTAGGCGTGTAAGTTGCTGTTTCCAGTTAAGCTGCTGCCACCATAATTCAGAAGATCTGGTCAGACACGCCCAAAGTACACGGTCGTGACACACAAGTCACGCCCGTGACACGTAAGTCACGCCCATGACCAGCCCGTGAACAGCTCAGATTCCACCAGTTGACCACCGAATTGGTCACGCCACTGTTACACGGGCATGCTTCCAGTCACGCCCGTGATTGCCACGTCAGCAAGCTGCCAGCGCCCATGATCGCCGCCAGCGCCCATGATCGGACTAACCACCAAAATGGTCACACCCTCAGTCACGGGCGTGACCTAGGGCGTGACCCATCAAATCACGTCAGAATCGTGCGCCGAACCTGATCCAAGCCGCAGAATTGATTAAACAATGTCACGCCCCTAGTCACGGGCGTGATTGAGGGCGTGACCGAGGCAGAAAAATTTCTATAAATTGAAATGACCTCTATGCTTTCCCCATTCAGTTTTTTGGTAGAGAGAACTGGTGCTACTACTCTATTTTCAGTGATTTTCATGTTATTTTGTATTCTTCTTCTCTCTATCTCTCTCTTATTTCAATGCATTTCCTTTTCTAGTTTTCATATGAATGTTGTAATGCCTTTGTAATTTACTTTCATAGTGTATTACTAATGCTTAGTAGGCTTTCCATGCAAATGCAATCTCAGTTGAACTTTTGTTTAATAAAAATTGCATGTTTTTGTTCTCTTAAAATCTTCATCATTTCTCTCTCCTACCCCTCCACCATGAGTAACTAAATCCTCATAGTACTCGATCTTGATGATCTGAGGATGAGTTGATCAAGTTATGATCCTTTAGTCTTCTTTCACTTTCTAAAGTTTTGGGCCTTAGATTTACTCTTAATTAAAATTAAGTGGAGCTATATTATCGATGTATAGTCCACACCTTTGCTTTCATTCTTGGCTAGCCGAGAGGCCGATAGTCTGAAGTGAGCACTTAAGAGTAAAGAGAGTTACACACATTTCTCGAGAGAGAATGACGTAAATCTCCTCGATTGGAGTCAAACCCAATAGCGGGGTTCACCACTTAAAGCGAGTTTTAGGTATTCGAATACGGGACGAGAGTTCGGTCGGATTTTCCTAAACTCAGTTGGGCATATCTTCGAGAGAATCATGTTCAAACTATAGGAACCCCCACGGTCAAGCTACCCTTACTTTATTAAGTTTTAAGTTTGCTTTTGAATTTTGATCAACTTAAGCCGAAGTAAGTCAAGATCGAGTGCTATTTCGTAATCATCGTTTAGCCGTACTTTTACCCAGCTTTTATTTCAACTTAGCAAACAAAACCATCCAAAAAATTATTAAGATAAAATAATAGTAATTTTTTTGAGTATAATTAATCAACGGTTCTCGGATTTTAATACGACACTTGTGTTCCTATACTACAGTTCGATAGGTATAATTGCCTTCTCGGATTGCTAGTTCGGATTTTATTTCATGCAAGCGGAATTTTAATCATCAAGTTTTTGGCGCCGTTGCCGGGGACTCGCATTTTGTTGATATTTTGAAAGAACGAATCTATTACTTTTATCACCTCTTTTTCTCTCCTCTTTCTTGAAAAAAAAAATTAATTCAAAAAAAAAAGAGACCTTTTCTTTTTCGAATTTCTCAATCTTATTTTCCCTTCTCTCTTTCAAGTTTATGACCCGAGCGAATCCGTCAGAACTTGTAGACTTGGACCAAGAACTTGAGCGTACTCTTTGGAGAAAATCGCAAGTTCAAGATCCTACATTCCAAGAACTGGCTGAGGATTCAGAGTTAGTTGTTAATATGGGCGAACCTAACCAAAATGAAGTCCCCAACATGGTTGCGGCCCCTGAATGGACTATGTCCCATTATGCAAGGCCTAATTTGGAAGGGATGGAAACTAGTATAGTCCGCCCTGCCATAGCTAATAATAATTTCGAACTAAAGCCTAACATAATTCACATGGTGCAGCAATACGTGCAGTTCGACGGATTACAAGATGAAGATCCGAACGCACATATTGCTAGCTTCCTTGAAATCTGTGACACCTTCAAAATAAATGGTGTTACGGATGATGCAATTAGGCTAAGACTCTTCCCATTTTCTTTAAGAACAAAGGCTAAGCAGTGGTTGTCGACTCTGCCTAGAGGTTTTATCACCACTTGGGCCCAGTTAACTGAAAAATTTCTAACTAAGTATTTTCCACCTGCGAAAACTGCTAAGCTTAGAAATGATATTTCTTCTTTTTGCCAAATAGATTCTGAAATGCTATATGATACCTGGAAAAGGTATAAAGAATTCTTAAGACGTTGCCCTCATCACGCTCTGCCTGTATGGTTACAAGTGCAGACGTTTTATAAAGGGCTAAATCAACATACTAAGCAAATGATAGACGCCGCTTCCGGTGGTACCTTAAATAACAAAACCCCGGAAGCCGCTCTTGATCTATTTGAGGATATGGCCATGAACACCTATCAGTTGAATGTGCCAAGATCCCGCCCAAACAAACCTGCAGGCATGTACGAAGTGGATAACGTCTCCCAGCTGGCACTACAAGTGGAAATGCTTAGCAAAAAGATATCTGAAATGAATGCTCCTTCCGCACCTCAGGTTTGGGAATTCGCAAAAGCCACCTCCGAACAAGCTGATTACGTAGGCAATAGAAATGCTTATAATAATTATTCTGCTTCTAATTTTCATGCACCTGGTCTTCAATTACCGAATAATTATAATCCTGCGCTGCGTAATCACCCAAACTTTTCTTGGAGTAATCCTGCAAACACAACTCGCCCGCCTCTACAAAATGAATTTACACCACTTCCACCCCCTGTTAACTTTCAAAAACCTCCATCTTTGGAGGAGATGTTTTCAAAATATATAAGTACGAACGAAGCAACCGTCCGGAACTTAGCCGGATCCGTTAAAAATATAGAAAACCAAATCGGGCAGCTCGCCAAAATAATATCCGAGCGACCGCCCGGGACTCTTCCCGCTAACACCGAGCCCAACCCGAGAGAGAAAGCGAAAGCTGTAACTCTTCGGAGTGGGAAGCAAGTATCCGGTCCGGTTAGCGAAGAACCCGAGGCAAGATCCGCCCCTATTTTAAAAACACCACTCACTCAAACAGATTTTATCACTCCACCTCATATTTTCAAAAACAACCCCGCCCCGCCTTATCCTTCTCAACTCAACAAGGAAAAATTAGATGATCAATATCATCGCTTCCTAGAAATGTTTAAGCAAATACACATCAATTTGCCCTTCCATGAAGCGATATCACAAATGCCCAAGTACGCTAAGTACCTGAAGGATCTTCTAACTAATAAGAAAAAGCTAGAAAATCTATCGCACGTAACTTTAAATGCTGAGTGTTCCGCCGTCCTAACAAATAAATTACCAAAAAGGCTAACGATCAGGGTAGTTTTTCTATCCCGTGCCTCTTTGGTGATCTATTTGTAAAGAACGCGTTGGCCGACTTAGGTGCGAGCATCAACTTGATGCCATTCTCCTTGATTAAGAAGTTAGGAGTGGGCACCCTTAGCCCCACACATATGAGTATACAACTAGCAGATAGGACGATAAAATATCCGCTGGGAATTGTGGAGGACGTGCTCGTAAAGGTAGACAAACTCATCTTCCCGGTGGATTTTGTCATTTTGGACATTGAAGAGGATGTCGAGGTTCCCCTAATCCTTGGCCGCCCCTTCCTTGACACCTCCCGTACTATCATTGATGTGAGTAATGGTAAGCTATTCCTCCGAGTTGGAGATGATGAAGTAACCTTCTCCATAACACCCTTTATGAAAAATACCCTAGAAAATGACGATTCATGTTTTTTCTTAGATGTATTAAGTGAAGACCCTTCTTTTTGTATTTCTGAAAATGGTTCTTCTTCTTTTTGTTCATCTTCAAACACCTCCACTGAAATATTACAAGAAATGAAAATGGCCATTGCTCCCGCCCCCTCAAATTTTCAAATTAAATCAAAATTTTTTGAAGAAATTACTTTTTAAAAAGAAAAGTCTTTCAAATCTTCATACGAGGAACCTCCCACATTAGAACTTAAAGAACTACCCAATCATTTAAAATATGAATTTTTAGAAAAAGACTCTAAATTACCAGTAATAGTGTCGGCCCATTTAAGTGGATCTGAAAATGCCAAATTGCTAAAAGTTTTACAAAAGCACCGCCAAGCAATTGCTTGGCAGATTTCTGATATTAAGGGCATAAGTCCATCTTTCTGCATGCACAAAATTCTAATGGAAGATAATTCACATAATTCTATTCAACCTCAACGCCGATTAAACCCAAACATGAAAGAAGTAGTAAAGGGTGAGGTCGTGAAATTATTAGACGCAGGAATTATCTATCCAATTTCAGATAGCAAATGGGTAAGCCCCGTTCAAGTAGTTCCTAAAAAGGGAGGGATCACGGTAGTGTTAAATGACAATAATGACTTAATCCCAACACGGACGGTGACTGGGTGGCGTATGTGTATTGATTATCGCAAATTGAACGACGCCACCCGCAAGGACCATTTCCCCTTGCCATTCATCGATCAAATCTTAGAACGATTATCCGGCCATAGCTTTTATTGTTTTCTCGATGGTCTCTCGGGCTACTTCCAAATTCCCATCTCGCCCGAGGACCAGGAGGAAAACGACGTTTACTTGTCCTTTCGGCACCTTCGCCTATCGAAGAATGCCGTTTGGCTTATGTAATGCGCCGGCAACATTTCAACGGTGTATGTTGGCCATTTTCGACAAGTACGTAGAAAGTATTATGGAGGTATTTATGGACGACTTTTCCGTGTTTGGTGATTCCTTCGATTTTTATTTAGAAAATTTAGAAAAAGTGTTAGAACGGTGTGAGGAGACCAATCTCGCCCTGAACTGGGAAAAATGCCATTTCATGGTACGGGAGGGATTGGTTTTAGGTCATAAGATATCAGCAAGAGGAATTGACGTCGATGAAGCCAAAATAGAAGTGATCGAAAAACTGCCACCGCCAACCAACGTTAAGGCCATAAGAAGCTTTCTAGGACATGCCGGTTTTTACCGGCGATTTATAAAAGATTTTTCAAAAATTACCAAACCCCTCACTCATCTTTTAGAAAAAGACACTCCATTTATTTTTGATGATACCTGCTTATCTGCTTTTCAATTAATCAAAAATAAGTTAATAAATGCGCCAATTATGATAGCTCCAATCTGGGACCTTCCATTCGAAATCATGTGCGATGCAAGTAGCTTTGCGGTGGGAGCCGTTTTAGGACAACGTATATCTAAAAACTTCCACCCTATTTTCTACGCAAGTAAAACACTTACATCCGCGCAAGAGAACTATACCACAAGGGAGAAAGAATTATTAGCAGTTATTTTTGCGTTCGACAAATTTCGACCTTATATTACGCTTTCAAAAATTATTGTTTTTACGGACCACTCAGCCCTCAAATATTTACTTTCTAACCCGGATGCCAAACCACGCTTACTTCGCTGGGTCTTACTCCTCCAGGAGTTCGACTTGGAAATCCGAGATAAAAAGGGGGCTGAGAATTTGGCCGCGGACCATCTTTCACGATTAGATAACCCGTTTATTGAAGATTTAAATGAACAAACTTTTAATGATTATTTTTCCGACGAGAAGTTATTATCAAGCAACACTACTCCTTCTCCTTGGTTTGCAAACTTCGCCAACTACTTAGTAGCTCGAGTCCTCCCAAAAGAATTTTCCTATCATCAAAAGAAGAAATTCTTTTCTGACCTGAAGAATTATTTTTGGGAGGACCCGTATCTGTTTCGAGTTTGTGCAGACCAAGTAGTAAGGAGATGTGTTTCTTTCGAAGAAGGACAAAATATTTTCAAACACTTATACGAAGGACCGACTAGTGGGCACTATCAAGCCAATCGGACCGCTCACAAAGTGCTAAGTGCAGGCTTTTATTGGCCTAGCCTTTTTAAAGATGCCCAATCTTTTGTGAGACGGTGCGATGGCTGCCAACGGGCCGGAAATATCTCAAATAAAAATGAATTGTTGCAAAATTATTTCCTCGAGTGCGAAGTTTTCGACCTTTGGGGAATTGATTTTGTAGGTCCTCTTCCTTCTAGCCATGGTAATAAATACATTTTAGTTGCGGTAGACTACGTGTCTCGATGGGCAGAGGCCCAAACTCTTCCTACCAATGACTCCCGAGTCGTTATTATTTTCTTAAAAAAATTATTTTCTCGATTCGGTACTCCTAGGGCCATCGTTAGCGATAGGGGTTCGCACTTTTGTAACGCACAATTTGCAAAAACACTTTTAAAATATGGCGTTACACAATCTTTCAACTGCATACCACCCCCAAACTAACGGCCAGGTCGAGGTAGTGAATAGAGAAATCAAATGTATTTTAGAAAAAACTATTTCCACCTCACGTAAGGACTGGTCACATAAATTAGACAATGCTCTATGAGCTTACCGAACAACGTACAAGACCGCCATCGGTTGTACATCGTATCGGTTAGTATATGGGAAATCGTGCCATTTACCGGTCGAATTAGAACATCGTGCTTTCCGGGCCCTTAAATTTTTAAATTTTGATCCCCACTCCACCGCCGATCTTAAAAAATTCCAACTCAACGAACTCGATGAGTGGCGCTCCAATGCGTATGAAAATAATAAATTATATAAGGAACGAACGAAATGCTTTCACGATAAAAATTTAAGGCACCCGAAAACATTTAAACCAGGCGACCAAGTATTACTTTATAATTCTCGTCTACGTTTATTTCCTGGAAAGTTAAATCTAGATGGTCAGGTCCTTTTAATGTAAAGGAAGCTTATCCGTATGGAACTGTTTTGATATCACACCCAGATAAGGGTGATTTCATGGTTAATGGGCAGCGTCTAAAACTTTATTTTTCTGGTGACAATGTTGACATGGACATTGAAAAATTTCTTTTGTCTGGACTGTAATAATTTGGATTAACTTTTGAACTATATTCTTTTAGTCGAGCTCAAACGACATTAAACAGAGGGCGCTCTTGGGAGGCAACCCAAGGTTTTTAAAATTTGTTGTTTTAATTTTTCTTTTGCCCTGGGCAGCTCCGATACTCTCAACTTCAGCGATCGCCTGCTTCAACATTGCTGGTTTCAAGAAAAATTCAAGATGATATTTCATGAAGATTCAAATCGCCAACAATGGGGAGCGGCATCACACATCCTTTCAAGCCCATAAATCCAGGGAAGTGCCTGTTTCAGTTTTTCAGTTTTAATTTCTTTTCTTAGTTACCCCTTCCTTCACTCTCCTTTTCCATTGAGGACAATGTCTATCGTAAGCTTGGGGGAGAATGTCTTCTTTTCTTTTCTTTTGTTTTAGTAGTCTAAATTAGATTTTGGTAAAATCAATAGTACCCCTTGCTTTATGTTTTGTTTTTCCCAAAATATTTCATATAGCCTTAGTTAATTTCAAAATTTCTAATCCTACTTTTTAATTATGTTTCACAAGTAAATTGTTGACTCATGTAGTGTTCTAATTTTAGGTAGCATGTTAATGTGAAAAGTTTTTTCTAAAATCTTGTACATTCCTTATCGTTTTCTCTTTTATCTTCTTTACTTTCGTAAAAATTCTTCATCCACTATTTTCCTCTTCATTTTTAGATATATTTTGCAAGGTTAACTTTTGATTTGTGTAGTAAATGTGAATAATCCTAGATGCTCATTATTCTTATTTTCAGGATAAGTTCATTAGTCTTTATTTAATATCTAGGGCTTACTTTTTGAAATCCTTCAAAACTCATGCTTTAAAAAAATTTAGAGAGCAATGAAAATGATTTAGACCATTTTTTTTAAGTTTGAGCCTTCATGCCAACCCTTAAAAAGAAACCCTTTGTTAGCCTCTTTTGAGCCTTTTCCCATGTTTTATTGTCACCTCCACTTATCAAATTTTTCACCAAAGCCAAAATTTCCAAACCTATTTGAATCACACTAACACTTTGAGTTTTATTTAAATTTCTAAAAGAGTGTGATTGGTTTATTGCATGGAGAGCTTCAAAGAAAAGAATTTGCTCAAAAAGAAGATATTTTAAGCATATTTGTATTAGTTATCTTTGCCAAAATTTCAAAATAAAAATAAAAATAAAAAATGTCTATGAAAGAGAAAGAAAGAAAATATGCTATATGCTTATAATGAAGGATTGCCTCTTATCATTCATATCGAAAATTTTATAAAACTCATGTTTATGGTTTAGTGTGATTATAGCAATCACTTTTATCTTCGATTTCCATTCCAAAATCATATGCCTAAACCAAACATTTCGGTCCTAATAAAGTCCTCTTGATTCATGCTCCTAAATTTGCTTTAGCTCAGTAAAGAAGAAAAGTAGAATAGTTAAGTCTTGGGTATGAATTTAGATCCCTGTTCTTAGAATGATATAATTATAATTTGTCTCTTAGGGTTTAGTAACAATTCAATGCACTATCTCACTTGTTACTTTGCTCAATTTTATTTTAAAACTTTTTTGTTAAAATTTTGGATGATTAATTTTTGTTAGTAAAGGGTATAAAAATTAAGCTTAAATAAAGTACTTATTTTAGGTTTCCTTTTCACTATTCTCCCTACTTGGAATTTCGCAAGGTACTCGTGTTTAGCATAATTAAATCTTTTTGATTAGTCATTTTGTTTTATTAGCTAAGCATATTTCTTTGCTTGGGGACAAGCAAAGTGTAAGCTTGGGGGAATTTGATAATGCTAAATCTAGTTAGTTTAATTAGGTTATTTTTAGGTTATTTACTCTTACTTTTTGCTTATTATTGTTTACCTAAATGCAATTTTGGTTCATTTTCCTTTTTTTAGTGCTAACTTAAGTTTTCTGAATTTTCAGGTCAAAAATGCAAAATTTCCTAAGACACGCCCTAGGTCATGCCCGTGACCTAGGGCGTGTAAGTTGCTGTTTCCAGTTAAGCTGCTGCCACCATAATTCAGAAGATCTGGTCAGACACGCCCAAAGTACACGGCCGTGACACACAAGTCACGCCCGTGACACGCAAGTCACGCCCGTGACCAGCCCGTGAACAGCTCAGATTCGACCAGCTGACCACCGAATTGGTCACGCCACTGTTACACGGGCGTGATTCTAGTCACGCCCGTGACTGCCACGTCATCCAGCTGCTAGCGCCCATGATCGCCGCCAGTGCCCATGACAGGACTAACCACTGAAATGGTCATGCCCTCAGTCACGGGTGTGACCTAGGGCGTGACCCATCAAATCGCGTCAGAATCGTGCGCCGAACCTGATCCAAGCCGCAGAATTGATTAAACAATGTCACGCCCTAGTCACGGGCGTGACTGAGGGCGTGACCGAGGCAGAAAAATTTCTATAAATTGAAATGACCTCCAAGCTTTCCCCATTCAGTTTTTTGGCAGAGAGAACTGGTGCTACTACTCTATTTTCAGTGATTTTCATGTTATTTTGTATTCTTCTCTCTCTCTCTCTCTCTTATTTCAATGCATTTCCTTTTCTAGTTTTCATATGAATGTTGTAATGCCTTTGTAATTTCCTTTCATAGTGTATTACTAATGCTTAGTAGGCTTTCCATGCAAATGCAATCTCAGTTGAACTTTTGTTTAATAAAAATTGCATGTTTTTGTTCTCTTAAAATCTTCATCATTTCTCTCTCCTACCCCTCCACCATGAGTAACTAAATCCTCATAGTACTCGATCTTGATGATCTGAGGATGAGTTGATCAAGTTATGATCCTTTAGTCTTCTTTCACTTTCTAAAGTTTTCGGCCTTAGATTTACTCTTAATTAAAATTAAGTGGAGCTATATTATCGATGTATAGTCCACACCTTTGCTTTCATTCTTGGCTAGCCGAGAGGCCGATAGTCTGAAGTGAGCACTTAAGAGTAAAGAGAGTTACACACATTTCTCGAGAGAGAATGACGTAAATCTCCTGGATTGGAGTCAAATCCAATAGCGGGGTTCACCACTTAAAGCGAGTTTTAGGTATTCGAATACGGGACGAGAGTTCGGTGGGATTTTCCTAAACTCAGTTGGGCATATCTTCGAGAGAATCATGTTCAAACTATAGGAACCCCCACGGTCAAGCAACCCTTACTTTATTAAGTTTTAAGTTTGCTTTTGAATTTTGATCAACTTAAGCCGAAGTAAGTCAAGATCGAGTGCTATTTCTTAATCATCGTTTAGCCGTACTTTTACCCAGCTTTTATTTCAACTTAGCAAACAAAACCTTCCAAAAAATTATTAAGATAAAATAATAGTAATTTGTTTGAGTATAAGTAATCAACGGTTCTCGGATTTTAATACGACACTTGTGTTCCTATACTACAGTTCGATAGGTATACTTGCCTTCTCGGATTGCTAGTTCGGATTTTATTTCGTGCAAGCGGAATTTTAATCATCACCATGACCTACAATGCTTACAAGACCGCAAAAGAGATTTGGGATCGCCTGAACGTGCACTTTTAGAAGGAATAAGGATTGTCGAAGACCCTCCTCGGAGAGAAATTTTTTAATTTCAAATTAAATTCAAACTCGTCAGTCACATCCCAACTTATTGATCTGGAAAACATGCATCTCAAGCTGGAAGTCGAACAGTCTGATATGTCTGATGATCTATTTATGAGTCTGGTTCTCAACAAGCTGTCTCATGAGTGGAATACCTTCAAGACTGAGATGCACAGACTAAAGGAGAGGATCGTATTGGATGAACTCAAAAGGTTCATTCACATCGAAGATCAAAACATTGTTGGCAAGCCTAGAGCAAGCTAGTCAACCCTCTCAAGTTGCCAACTTCATTTCTTGGCCCATCAAGTCTCATCGAAAACCCGCAGCACCCAAAAGTAAAACCTCTGCATAGCTGGTAATGCCATATTTATCAAATTATAGTTCAGATTTTTATTTGAATTCACCTCAATTTAAAGTCTAAACTCATTATTTTCATACTCATTCTCATCATAATAGTTATTTGCTCACATTCAATGAAGTTTTAACTTAAACATGTGTATCCAGGTGTATTCAGGTTGAGGAATGCAGATTTTAAGGAAAGTGGATTCTACACGGCCAGACACACGGCCAGCGACAAGGTCGTGTGCGTCTTTTTTCTTTCCTTTTCCAACACAAACTATAAGAGAAATGAAAGTTCCTGAAGAAGGCAGTTTTTTGGGGGTTGGAGTTTTCTGGAGTTCGAAGATCGTGAAGGAAGAAGAGCAGAGGGGATTTTTAGTATGTTCTTTTATTTTGATTTTATGTTTGAACTTTATTTTTGTTTAGAGAAGATGATGCATAACTAATCTCTTTTTAGCGTTGGGGGTGTAAGAACCATAGTTTGATGTTAAATGATTTGAATGTTCTTTTTTTAATCTCTCAATCCTTTTGTTAATTTATTCATGCAATTCAACTGTGTTGAGTTTTGCTTTTCCGGAATTGTAATTCTTGTATGATTTCATCCTTTGAGATTGAGAAATTCTTAGCATGTTAAGATCTTGTATGAATGAAGGGAATATATCGCAATTTTAGAGATAGCTTGCGATATTCTTCCGTGTTTTGAGATAAACGTCTATTCGTGTTTAAAGCAAGTGAAGGGGTTTTGATTTAGGAGAAATCCTAATCAATCAGCCTTACCTTAGTATTAACTTGCTCGAGAGAGAGATTAATTATATTTAAATCTTCTCGGTTGCATATGTTTTGAGAGTTTGAAGTAGGGGCCTCAAAGATCTATTACTTCATCTAGGTATTCTATACATCCAAACGCTATTCTTCAATCATCGGGTCTTTCTTTCGCAATTTATCATTTTTATTGAATAGGTAACTCAGTTTAAATTTTGTTTCTACATAAGAAAACCATTCTTGATTTGCTTGGTAGATAATTGATGAGAAGTGAGTACGAGTAATTGAAAAGACCCTTTGGAATATGACATAAGATACGAATATCTTATTTATTCAATTGATAGGTTCGCTTGCCTTGGAAATTTATTATTAAGTGAGAATTGCAAACCATCAAGTTTTTGGCGTCGTTGCCGGAGACTCTATTTTCGATATTCTGAAAATTTGGATTTTATTAATCTACCTTTATTATTAGTATCATTGACATTATATTTTTTGTTTTTGTTTATTTCATTTGATCTTCTTTTGTAGTACTCTAGTTTATGACCAGGAAATGGAACACTGCCCTTGTGCAATATCAGTCCGAACCATAAAGAATACATCGTCAATCACAATCGACTAATTCAGAAGCCAGTGCAAATTTAGATAATCAGTCGGTGGAGGAGACATCAGTTCTACGTACAAGCAAATCTAACACCATGGCAGATAATCAGGTCGAAGCGAATCGACAATGAACCGTAGCCGATTATGCACGTCCCGATACAACTGGAACAAGATCCAGTATTACTCTACTAGCTGTAGAAGCAAATAATTTCGAACTCAAACTGAGGATTATTCAGATGGATCAGCAGTCCGTCCAGTTCGATGGACTCCAAGACGAAGACCCTAATATGCATATATCAAATTTCTTGGAGATCCGTGCCACTTTTAAGATCAATGGAGCAACCAATGATGCCATTTGATTGAGACTGTTTCCATTCTCCTTGAGACATAAAGAAAAGCAATGGTTGAACTCTCTATCAAGGGGGTCAATCACGACTTGGGATACATTAGTTGAAAAGTTTCTACTGAAGTATTTCCCGCCATCAAAGTTTGCTAAGCTCAGAAATGATATCAACACCTACTGCCAGATGGAAACAGGAATGTTATATGACACCTGGGAACGTTACAAAGAGCTATTGTTCCATCTACCTCATCATGCAATACCTGTCTGGCAGCAAATCCAAACATTTTACAATGGTCTGAATCAAGTTACAAGGCAATTGTTAGATTCTGCCGCAGGAGGCGCATTGAACCGCAAAACCCCCGACGTAGCAACAGAGTTGATAGAAGGGATGGCCATGAACAACATCCAGTGGAGCGTACCTCGAGCCAAACCAAATAAACCCGCAGGTGTATATGATATTGATGTCGTAACCGCATTGGCGAAAGAAGTGGATAAACTTCCTCAAAAGATGGACAATCTCTCGCTTGCCCAAGCACCTCCTACGACAGTACAATGTGATCCGACAAGAGACGACTCTACGGAATATGAACAAGTGGATTATTTGGGCAATGCAAATAGACCCCCATTCAACCCCGCAAACAACCCATATTGTGCAACTTATAATCCAGGATGGAGAAATCACCCAAATTTCTCATGGGGAGGACAAGGTCCTAAGCAACAAAATGCCATGCAACCGGGATTTCAACATCAACAACCACCACTTTAACAACGGAAGCCTCCAATTGAGGAAGTCTTAGCAAAGTTCATGTAGAGAGTCGAAACGTCTTTTCAAAATCAAGAGAGTTCAATCCGAAATTTGGAAAACCAAGTTGGGCAATTGACGAAACTTGTCTCTGAGCGTGCTCTTGGAACCCTTCCAGGAAACACTGAGACAAATCCAAGGGAGCATGCCAGGGCAGTCACTTTGCACAGTGGGAAGCCGCTCCACCAACCACTTACGATTACGAAAGAGAACACCTCATCACCAGAAGTAGTTCAATCACCATTAGAACCACTTCATCCCTTGAAAGAATACAAGCCCCCGATACCATATCTGATAAAGCTGAACAAGGATCGTATGGATGCACAATACGGTAAATTTTTATCCTTATTTAAACAATTACACATTAATTTGCCTTTCGCAGAAGCAGTGTCTCAAATGCCCAAGTATGCGAAGTTCCTGAAAGACTTACTTTCTAACAAAATGAAACTAGAGGAGCTTTCCACTATCACGTTGGGTGAAGAATGTTCAGCAATCTAACAAAACAAATTACCCAAAAAGCTAACGGATCTAGGTAGTTTTTCTATTCCATGTTTAATCGGTGACATGCAAATTTAAAGAGCTCTAGCTGATTTAGGAGCAAGTATTAATCTCATGCCTTATAAACTCTTCTTAAGATTAGGAATAGGCGAACTATGCCCAACTAGAATAAGTATTCAACTTGCTGATCGAACGGTAAAATATCCTAGGGGAGTCATAGAGGATGTTTTAATAAAAGTTGATAAATTTATTTTCCCTGCGGATTTTGTTATATTAGATATGTATGAAGATACCGAAATAGCACTCATTCTTTGTACAACCAAGTATTCACCGACTCGCAGAGGAATCAATCACATGCGATTCAGGGAGTGCTCGCAGACTCGCAGCAAGTACCTTGCTAGGGCTGGGCAAGGCGAACCAGGGATCTCGCTCGCGAGTAGCGAGCGGCGACAACAAGAGTCTGTTCTAAAGACCGCTCTGAGGTGCATTTAGCCAGAGCGAGTCAGGTATGGTCACGCAGAGTCGATCCAGCGAGGCGAGTGGGGTCATACCCCGACTCGCGGTAGGAAGCCTCGCGAGCCCAGCTCGTGATGAGTCCCATTTATATACGCTTTTATGGACTCATCCAGGCTAGTTTTCACTCTTGTGCACGTCTTTTTCGAGCTATTATTGCTTGTATTTCTCTTATAATCACTTCCACATTTTGTGCACTATTTTGGCCCATTTTGGTGTGCGTTTGCACTCCATGTTGTTGTTGGAGTTTCTGAGGTGATCTCAAAGCAATCAACAATTAGTCTTACTGCCAATGCAATATGAGCCTATAGGGTCGCACATAAAAGTGCTTGGAGAAATTGGAGGATGAATTGAGTTGGCTTGGATTTTTCTCGAGAAGTCATTTTTTAAGGTTTGGTATTTCTCGAGAAATTATATTCCTGTATTGGGATTTCTCGAGAAATTAATTCATTGGGATTTCTCGAGATATTAATTTCCAGGGATTTCTCGAGAAATTAAATCTTGAGATTTCTCATGAAATCAGGCCAATCCTACGTTGCTTAGTTGAACTGAAGGCGTTCGTCGAACGCAGGCTGCTTTGAGTTCGTCGAACGCAGGCCTCTTGAGTTTGTCGAACGCAGGCTGCTTCGAGTTTGGCGAACGCAGGCTGCTTCGAGTTCGTCGAACGCAGGCCTCTTGAGTTCGTCGAACGCATGCTGCTTCGAGTTCGTCGAACGCTGGCTGCTTCAAGTTTGTCGAATTCAGGATGCTTCGAGTTCGTCGGACGCAGGCCTCTTGAGTTCGTCGAACGCAAGCATTATATAATAGTTCACGATCTTAGGGTTCAGAATGTGTGAAAAATAGTTTTCGGCCCCGACCCTTTCGTGTTTTGAGAGAGTAGCGGCGGAAGCGTTCCACTAGGGCTTCTCTGTTCTTCCGATAGTTGTTGCCTCCCCTGTCTCGGATCTAGCAATCCGTGGGGACGCTGATGGATTTTCTTCTCTGAATCATCCCTTGTTCGACAAGGCATCGAGGTTCTCCAGCGCTTGTGTGGATTTCTATAGAGGGGCCGATTCATTTCGGCTCTCGCAACTCAAGATTAGTTCTACCAGACTCAGTGAGGAGCACCTTGGTTTGAGTATCGACTCAAATTCCCTTCAGGTATATTTTCTGCATTGTGATGTGGATATTGTTTTATTTCTTGAATCAATAAAATCGCAAGTTCCTTAACTCTTCGGGTTGTTCTAGTTATTTATTCCGCTGCGCATATGTGATATGCTGTATAATCATTTTGAAATGGTATTAGAAAACCCAACAATTGTTGGGGGTAAACACATGGTGCTCCCCGACCCTTTTTCTGTGTTTGAATATTGTTGGAGGTGTATTCCCAACTGTATTGATGTTTATGCAGGTGGATGGTTCATCCTAATTTTGCCCAAATTACATTTCTGCATGAATCACACGATCGTGCGTTTTTCTTGACGCACGATCGCTCCGACGGTGCGTTCTCTTCGGCTGGCAAAATGATGTTCTGTCTTTGATCATGCGTTTTTACGCATGGGCAGTTGCACATGCGCAAAGGAAGCGCACGATCACCTATTTTGCCTGGTTTTTAGCCAATCTGGATTTGGTCGTGCGTTTAAACGCACGGGCAGCTTCGACCGTGCGCAAGAAAAAAGCACGGGCGCAGCTGCTTCTTCCTCAAGGCAGTATCTTTTCGTTAAATAATGCATGGGCAATGCACGGTCGTGCGTTCGACCGTGCGTGACTTAATTTCTGTTGTTTTAGTATTTAAAGCAGGAAATCTGTTGAGTTAAAGAAGACCGGGAAAATCACTGGAGAGCCCGCCATTTTTCTCCTCCATTCCGCCCATTTCGCCGCTCCACCACCGCTCGACCTAGGAGAAACTCCGGCAACCGCTTCCTTGTAAAACTTCCGCCAAATCTTCCTCATTGGCCTCCTCCATCATCCACAAGCTCAAGAACGCCATCGACGGAAAGTCTCCGCTGCATTCAAGGTGTCCAACAAGAGTTAGCTTGAGCTAGACCACGAAGATGATCGGTAAAGTAGAGGAAGGTGACAACTCCTCCGGACCCCGGACGCAACTTAAGACCGAGCACGGACGAGGCTTGACAACCCTATGATTCAGGCCGACAATCTTCAGCAAAGTCTTCGAGCATCAGTTTTCTCTTTCCCCTTGCGCATTGCTTCAGAGTTTTCCTTGTATGTGTGTTAATTTGGATGATGTTCATAAACACTGTGTTTTAGTTAATATGATTTCATGCTTTTGTGATTTGTTGTGGTTTATGTGTGTAACATCCCCCAAACAACTAGACCCCTAGAGTGGTTTTGTCATGACTAGGTCATGACAAAACCCTAGGAAGCTTGAAGAGACCACTTGGTCTTAGCCAAGAAGAAGGAAAGCACCTTGGTCTTCAAATAGCAATTTCTAGTTACCAAGCTTAGGGTTGGACTTTAGGGCCTCACCTTGAACATTTTACCCAACCATAACATACCTAACCCTTTAGTGGTCCCTTGGAGCACCAAGGACCCATTGGGGTCAACCAAAGAGGCCAAGTTTACCTAAGTCAACCATAACCATAAATTGGTCAAAGTAGCCTAATTAGGGTCAATTGGCCTCCACCATGCCAAATTGATCTTTCCCCTACCCTTATAAGGATATTAGGGATCCAATGGACTAGAAACCCCCATCATGGGGCCACCAATTTGGCCAATTTGAGCTAAGTCAACTCTAGCCCTGTTTTGGTCAAATTGCCATATTGTGGGTCAATTGGCCTCCACATTGGCAAATTGACCCTACCTAGACCTTGCTAACCCTTAGGGGAGGCCAATGGGTCACCACCCACCCATTGGGGTCAACCCAAATGGTCAAATTGACCGAAGTCGACTCCACCCTAAATTTAGGTCAAATGATCTATTTTGACCCAATCAAGCCCAATCCACTTGGTCTAGACCCATTTGAGGTGGTCCACTAGCTAATGGGGCTTGGAGTTACTGAATTGACCTTCAATTTCATGAAATTTGGCCAGGAGAGAGAAAACACAATTTCCCCAAAAATGGAGGAGAGAGAAAGAGAGGGAGTAATGGCATTCATGGCCAAGGGAGGCCAATTGATCTCCCAATTGATGAGGATTCATCTCCCCTAGATGTTACAAGAAGGTTAGGAGTTTTTCCAGGCCATATGGTGGCTGAATTGATGAGATTTCAGTTTTCCAAAGAAGCCTTAATGGCCATGACCGAAAATTTCCACCTCAAATTCTCCCTATACAACCCCCCATTCTCAAATCCAACTCCACCATTAGCTTCAAAAGGTGGATGGCAGTCGAAATAATATATTGGATCGAAGGTTTTGGTGGAGAATGGAGATCGGGCAAGCTCGTCGGAGAAGGGAAAAGCCATGGCCGGCCACCACCGCCATCGTCGTCGTGCTCCAAGAAGGTCTGGTTCTTCTCCTCTTCTCTAGTGGATAGATCTGCATCAAAAATCAGCAAGGATTGGGGCCAATTGGTTCCCAATCAACATGGCTGAAATCTCCATTTTTAGAGGTTTTTCTTCTTGTCTAAACCACCGGTTCCGGCCACCACCGGGCGGCCAAGACCTCCCATCGCCGACCACCACCTCAAGGAAGGTGGTGGTGGCATTGGCCGGCCGGTGAGGGGCGTGGGTGGCCGGGAAAACCAAGGTAAAGAGGCTACAGGTCGGGGCAATCTGGACCCTTGGCTGGAGGAGGAAGATGACCAGCTACCACCCGATCTTCTTCAGGATTCGTGCTGAATCATTTAATATAAATCCTTGTGAAATTATATTTGTGTCATATATATTGCTGCACCTAGATTAATTTATTAAAACTATTTAGGGCCCTCTACAGAGAAAGTGGTCAACACCAAAGTTGTATCCCTTGGAGTCTACTTTAATATAAAATTGATTTCAGCCCAAAAGGAGATCTGTAGCTCCCTCTAGGTCCATTTTGGTGGGACTGGTTCCTAGTGTAGGATAGCCACCATTTCTTGAATAACTTTTGATTGGGAAATGATATTGACTTGAAAATTAAAACCTAGTCTATTTGTACATACGCCCTTAACATATCCAAAGAAGGGTATTTTAAGAGAACATTTTTCTAAGGTTTTTGTAATAATTTAATAATTCATATGTTATTTAATTATAGGGTCTAATGACCTCCAATCGCCTCCAAATTTTGGTGGGTGCTCTTTAGGGTTATTATATGACACTGGTAAAAATTTCAGTCTAATTGGGACTGATTTGGTTGGGTAATTTGTTAAGCCAAGTTTGGTCAAACTAGGTTAAAAGTGCACATGATGGAATTAGGTGGTCAAATCTTATCAAGGTGGTGTGAAACTTGGGCCACTAGTTTAGGAACACAAAAGACACCCCCATGAGTAATTTGGGGTGATGTGGGGGTGGATATGCCCTAGGATCCTAGTTTTAACCTTAGGGTTGCACTTTAAGCCTTGTGAAGGACATATGGGCATATGTCCTTGGATGGTCATGAAACTTGGTGAATAAGTTTATGGGGTGTAAATATCCCCTAGGAAATTTTAAGAGAATTTTAGGATCACTTATCCCCTCTTATTTAAGTTATAACCATTTTTGGGAACATCCTTATAAGAGAAATTTACATGCTAAAATAATCTTGGATGGTGATGAAAGTTTGGTGATCCCTCATAATCATGATATAGACCTCTGGTAATTTTTGTGTAATTATTGAATTAATTTATTTATCACTTCATTCACAAGTCATCTATTTGGCCTTAAAAATATGTTAAATAAATGAGGGCCAAATATCATCTAGAAAATTATGAAACTTGGTGATAGGACATTTTGGGGCATTAGAGAGCTCTGTGAATTTTTGTATAATTTTTGGAATTACTTACCAGTAGGTTACTTCACAATTTTCCCTAGTATGAGTTTACTTGAAATAATTATAAATGTGGCTAATTAGTTCTGATAAATTCTGAAATTTTGTCAGTAGACTTTTCTAATCAATATAAAGGTCTGGTAATTTTCCAAAAAATTTGGACAAGTATTTTTGGTGGTTCCTTCTTTAATTTCTAAGTTGGGATATTTATTCAATATTATAATTAGAGGCCAACCCCTTATTGCAAAATTGTGAAATTCTGAATTTACTGTTATTTTGACATCATAGACTTTCTATAATTTTATGGGGGCCATATCATAGGAAGATCTTACACTTCATGCTCAATTTCATACTTGGCCAATGTTGGAGAAATTATAATAAATGCCAAATTATTAAGGAAAAATATGATCCTCTGGATTTTGTCTTAGAATATCATGATAGACTCCTGATGCGATGATTCGGCAAGTGCACCGGTCGCGCAAGTAATAATAATAGGGAAAATCCCCGAGTGTCGGTCTCTTGAGGAACACAGTAAGGTGGAGTTAGGTTTCGAGGAAGGACTTGAGATTGAAGTCCTTAAATCGGATGGAATGCGGGGGAGTTGGGTTGGCTTTTGGAAAATAAAATAAAAGCTATCAACTACTCCTATGCAATGCCGCTATGCAATGCTTCGCTTGGCGGGATGGAGACTAGGCAGGCCTTGAGCGCGCTGCGTCGAAAGGGCGGATGGACGAGTAGGCAAGCGAAATCGAACTGTGCAGGCCTTGAGCGCACTGCTTCGTTAGGCGGGATGGAATACGGGCCGCGATGCCACGCTTCGGTAGGCGGATGGACGAGTAGGCTAGCGGAGTGAGGGTCGCAAGCACCTCTTCGACAAGCATGCCACTAGCAATTGCTAGTGCGGCATACGAACGTGACGGCGGGATGGAGGATGGAATGGGGCGCACCTCAAGCACACAAATAAACAAAAAGGGTATTTCACATAGACATGAAATAACTTTAAATAGCAAGGTCTATAGTGTTCTTCATCAAAATACAAAAGATCTAACTATTACAACAATAATTAAGAGGAGAACAAGGCAAGAAATCGACCGAATCCGAAGGCTCGTTGGAGATTCACGGTTGGAATCGCCGGGTTGTCAATCCGCGTCCAAGCTCGGTCCGCAACTACGTCTGGGGTAGAGAGAGCTGTCACGACTCTCTAATGAACCCATCTTCTTCGTCTCACGATCCGGTAGAGGTTGCAAACTTCCCCTTGCTTGACGGTAATGGCGGCTAGGTCTTCCTTTGGAGCTCTTGGATGAAGGAGGAGGCCGAGAGGAAACTCCGGCTCAAGATTGGCGTGAAGAGCAAGCCCGGAGCACCTCCATATGGTGGGCGACGGTGGAGGGGCGAATCTGGACGGAACCGGGCGGAAAATGGCGGAAGAACGGCGGAAAAATGCGGAAGCTTTACCTAAAATCGCGAGCAGGTCATTTTATAGGCGCTGGAATAAACAGTGCGCACGGTCATTGGCGCACGGTCATTGGCGCACGACCAGTGGTCTTGCGCACTAGAATCCTGTGATCGTGTGCTCTGCCTGGACAGAGCCTGCAAAGACAGAAATTATAAAATAACATGTTCGCACGACCAGTGGCGCACGACCGGTGGTCGTGCGCACTATCGTAGGTGGTCGTGCGCACTAGTTGAAACAGAACTCATGAAATTGATGATAAGTGCGCACGAACAGTGGCGCACGACCGGTGGTCGTGCGCACTATCGTAGATGGTCGTGCGCACTGCACCAAACAGAACTCATGAAAAAAGTGTTAAGTGCACACGATCAGTGGCGCACGACCAGTGGTCGTGCGCAATAGAACCAGTGATCGTGCGCAGTGTTCCTGTGCAGAATTGCACCGGAAGCACCTGTACGACTCCTGTTCTAGCGTACAACCACGAATCCAGCTACTGAAAGTGGCACCTAACAGTGCTTGAAAACTACTAATGAAGATAAACATGAAAACACACCAAAATGGGCCTAGAAGTGCATATAGCAAGTGATAACAAATAAAGCTAAAACAAGGCTAAAGTGCAGTGGAATGACTAGATAAACGGCCCAGATGAGTCCATATATGTGTATATAATCGGGACTCATCAACTCCCAGTAATAATTTTGAGTCAGTTGGATGAATATTTGGGGTACCTCCTCTTATGCAACTCATATGACTCATTTGGTCTGCGTATAGTAAAACTGTGAAACTTGGGTAAATTGAAGACCAGTAGGGTGGAACGGAAGGTAGATGGTGTATCTAGTCTGGTTGAGAAGATGTGAGGTCACCAAAAGGAGTTTAGGTGATGAGAGTATGCTTGGTGAGTTAAGGGTTAAGTTGTTCTCGGGGTTGACGAAAGATCGTCTTTCTCGTGGGGAGTCATAAAACACTTAGGGTAACCCAAGTGAAATGTTAAGAGGGATATTCTTATGGCTAGGTACCAATAACAGCAAGCGTCTTGAAAAAGGGAAATTTGGGCTATCATCTCATCGTAGCTCCTAGTACCGTTGCGAGCCCCTTACAGGGTAATCCTCGAGAATTCCAAGATTTACCATAAATTATAGGGATAGGTTGATGTACAAGATTAGCTTAATAATACACTCACCCACTCCCAGTTGTTACGGGTATATTAGTCGGTTTGGTCTTACGAGCGGTAGGCTCGGTGGTTGTAGTAGCAGACTAATTAGTCTGGTGAGCTTGTGACTCATTAATGTTTGTTAGTGCGGATGGGTTGGTCCGGCAAGCCGGTGGCTCGGAAGATTATTGTGATAGGCGGGTTAGCCCGGGGATCTTATGGCTCAGAGATAGATGGTAAACATGTTTGCATGTGCATAAAGGTGGTGGGTCGTCGGCATTGGACGATCGTTCACACCGACGTCAATACGTTGACTCGGCAAGTGTGGAATTTGCACTTAGCCATGAAATTCTGGTGGTCTAGGCAGTAAGAGTACGCAGATGATCTGCGGTTTTGCATTGAGGCGTACAATATGTCTATGTTAGGTAGTGTGAATACCAATCTAAAGGTGGGCGAGGCCCAACCCACCGCTTCCGTTTTCCACTATGGGAGTATCCTGGGAGTCTCGCTAGCTCCAAAAAGGGGGAACTAAAGGTCTGTGCACATAGAGTCGAAGTCTGTGAGTTGCACTTGTATGAACATATCATTAAACTGCATAACTTTGCATGTCATGGCATAAGCATTGCATTTCAACCCCAATCCCTATCATATAAATTGGTTATGAGACTTTTTATATGATAGACCCTGCTAAATGACCCCTTGGTCTATAGGTTTGTATGGGCATTCCTACAAATCAATGGTTACTTTTCTATAATATACATGTATTTACTTACTGTATCTTACATGTTCTTTACCCTATTTTACTTACTGCTTCAATTATCTATATACATATGTGTAGCTGTAGACATTTCCTATAGATAGATCCGCCGTCATCTGCTTTGTTTTATACCCCTTGCTGTCCTCCGCTTCATCCTCCCACACGGTGCCTAAGAGCCATTGGGGGAGGTGTGGGGAACATAAGGCTTATTTTTTTTAACTAACGGTCGGTGGACCATATCATTTTAGGGGATCGAGGAGACGCAGCAACACCAGAGGCCGGTACAGATGGATGCGAGCCTGTCTAGTACAGGAGCACAAGTTTCAGGATCAGTGAGTGATTAGTAGTTAGCTTTTGTGAGTGATCTTGTAGTGAGGACAGGATGTACAGGGCATTAGCCCTTTATTATTGTAACTATGTTATTTCAGTTATACCATGTGGACATTTATTATATATAGCATGTGATTGTGGACTTGAACTCCTTTTTGTTTGTTTATATTTTTCTTCTTCTGTGATCGATATGGCCGGCAGGATCGACGTTTTGTAGTGGCGACCTTCTCGAGCGAGGGTGTCACCGCAAAGCGGCAGTTCTGGGCATAAGACTCGGGTTTTGAATGAAAAAATATAGGGTCTTACAAACTGGTATCAGAGCAAACCTCGATTCGAAGAAAATAAGTCCACAAACCCTGGGCCACCCCGCGCGAGTTTAGTTTGAGGATAAACTAAGCAGCGGAAGCAATGGTATTCCCATATGGGGAAATCACATGAAAAAGTCCACTTTTAGCTGAATTTTTTGTTAGCCGAATCTCCTTACGAGTGGCAAGTTTTCATTTGTTAGCCGAATCTCTTTGTTGACCGGGATGACAGGTCGCGGAGCGGGTGGTGGTGCAAGGGTTGATGATTAGAAAAGAACGGCTGATCCTCCCAGAAGGTAACATCGGCAGAGACCGTTATTTTACGGGTTGTAGGGAAGTAGCAGACGTAACCTTTTTGAGTTCGAGAGTAGCCGACGAAGATGGACTTGGTAGCACGAGGATCCAGTTTATCCGTGGAGGGTCCCAAGATGTGGACGTAGCAGGTGCACCCAAAGGTGCGGGGTGTGAGAGAGAAGGCTGGAGTAGAAGGGAAAAGAAGGCTGAACGGGGTATTATTATGGAGAACGGATGAAGGGAGACGGTTGATAAAGAAGCAGGCAGTGGAGACCGCGAAGTTCCAATAGGATTTGGGAACGTTCATGTGAAGCATAAGTGAGCGGGCAACCTCGAGAAGGTGACGGTTCTTTCGCTCGGCTACGCCATTTTGTTGAGGGGTGTAAGCGCAGGATGTTTGATGGATGATTCCGAAGTCGGAGCGATATCGTGGTTTGTGTATTCGCGAGCATTGTCGGAGCGTAAGGTTTTGATTGTAGTGGAGAATTGCGTACGGGTCTCGAGGATAAATGCTTTAAAGACACGAGGGAGCTCAGAGCGATCATGAAGCAGGTAAAGCCACGTTAACCAAGAGTAATCATCAACAAAAGTGAGAAATTTTTTGTTAGCCGAATCTCTTTGTTGGACATGTGTGTCTCATCCCTTTGTTTGAGAATAACAAATCACATATTGTATTTGATATTGCTTGTAGTGTGTTTATAGTGTGCAGGAACTATAAGTGCAATACTCCACAGGTAGAAGGCAGCATGGAATACAACTTTTGAAAGGAGCAGCGCTACCGCCAGCGCTACCGCTACCGCAAGCGCTATCTCCCTCTACCGCCAGTGCTATCGCTACCGCCAGGAGCTATCTCCAGTTCGTGCACAGCGACGGTTTCGCACCGCTACCGCTACCGCCAACGCTATCTCCCGCTACCGCCAGCGCTATCGCTACCGCCAGGCACTATCTCTAGTTCGTGCACAGCGCCACGCCACCGATGGTTGCGCAACCGCTCAACACGAACGCTACCGCAGGTGCTAGACACTATCGCAGGCGCTAGCTCCAAGTTCTATAAATTGGAGCTTTGCTTCTCGTTTTGGCTATCCATCCCAGAGAGGTTGCTTGTGCCACAACTCCAGTGCTGTTATGCTGCCGAAGATGGATCTCCCACTAAAAGCTTAAGGAGAATTCTGGAGGAGGACTACGTCACGCTACATCCGAAGGACGATCGCTTCGACCTCGATCATACAACAACGATCCTTCATCCTCATCTCCAGAGATCTCATATAGGGAGTTTTATTATTGTTTTCATTATTTCCATTCCATATTTCTTTGTATTTTGTAGTTAATTCGCCTTGTGTTGGCGACTAGATCTGGGTAGGACTTAGGGGGAAATTCGCCTTGTGTTGGCGACTAGTTCTAGGTGATTAGATCTAGGGGGGCTCGAGGCCATATCCGGGGAAGGATTCGCTAGAGCGGCTTGAGGTCTTATCTGGGGAAGGATAGGCTAAAGCCAACCGGTTTGTGGGGATACAAGTCGGTATAGAAAAGGAAAAGAAATTTTACTTTTGTACTCCTCCGATTTCTAGCGATATTGAAATCAAATTTTGTAAACACTTTTTTATATAAATAAATCATGTCTTTATTTGTGTTTACTTGATTTCTCTCTTTTGGCGTTATCTCTAATATATTGGTTACAATGTTTTCATTTCAAATTACTTTAACTAAATTGTCTATTTCAATCTCTTAATCATAAAACAATTTAGTACTTATTTCTAAAGATGAAAATTATGATATTCTCACAAATTAGCTAAATTGTTATTTCGCCTTTCTCATATTATAAAACAATTTAGTAATTTCCATAAATTAAAAAAAAAAGATTTTTATTCCCTTATTCACCCCCCCCCCCCCCCCTCTAAGGGCGCCGTAAGATCCAACACTCTTTAGATAGTCCTTTAATCAATGAGTTAGATTTAAACTCCACTAGGACACGTGACTTACCATGACAATTTTTACCATGCCCTAGTCTGAAATAGACCGTAGGTATGAATTTGGTTAATATACAAGAATACCCCAAAGAGATTAAATGAGGAGCTTAATATGAGAGTGGTCACCTAAGCCATAACTCTGATGTCTCTACTTCATCTATCAAAGGATTATCCAAATTGATAGAACCGCCTTAGGGAGATTGACACATAAGCAGAATGGTATGGGATTCGTAGACTCAACCCTCGTACCGGTGACATGATTACATTGAGACAACCACCACGATAAACACCGAGGGTCAGATAAGAATTCAAGTTCAGAAGAGACCCGTTTGGGATTGGATCACATGTTGACCCTGATAAGGTTGTTGTGGAGGGTACCTTGAAGAGTCTAAAGTATGGAGTACACCAAAAAGTCTCAAGATAGAACCCCAAGTCTAAGGTTGTGTGCCCTGAGGATCGTTTACATACTTAGGACGAATATAACATGGAGATATCGAAGATACTTAGCCCAAAATAGATAGTGGCTTATCTTTTGTTTATTGGGGCTTACCTTTTGTTTATTGCGCAAATTAGTTACTGACTTGGGTTTTTCTTTGGATCTAATTTAGAAGGTGTTGCGTCGTGAACATGGTGATTTTGAAGTCGATCTTATTTGATGTTACTCGGGCAAGGATGAGATAGTGTAAAAGTAGGTCTGGAATGATGATCTGAAGTATTAACAGGACAATGAAAGGACATCGTAGATCGAGCAACGACTTGACCTTAGTTGAAGCATTAGAAATATAAAGTTGCTATGTTTAGTAACTTAGCGATGCAGATGCCTTTCTGGAAGTTGGGAACTGAAATTAGGTCGTGCAAGCTTTAGTTATATTTGAACGTTCTTGTAGTTTGGGGCTTTCAGAAGTGATTAACTTATGATTCGTTATAAATCACGCCCTATCATGGTAGAAAATTTTAACTATAATAATAGCCCTTATACCTTGGGAGCTTTGATGATGAATAACCAGAGATCTAAAACGATGAATTATTGGATTTAGAATATAAAATTTAAGGTTACTATGGTAAGAACGATCTAATTCTTACCTTGCTTTGGACACCACGAAAGTGACCAAGACTAACAAAGGTTAGGTGATAGGAATGCAGAGAAATAAATGTGATGATATTTCCTTGATGAAATTGACTTGTGAAAAATCTTAGGGTTTCAAAAGAATTTTACCCGTATACCTTATGAATCAAACTCCACATAGAAAGTGATTGGGAGCCATCTTATAAACATGGACACTAATAAAGATTGGTTAACATACCCTCATAAGGTTCACAAGTGCACCACCTTAAAATTTGAGGATGATTGGGACGCCTGATGATCTGATCAGTCCCACCAATGGTAAGAACCGGATAAGTTGTAGAGTGGAGATGATTGATCACTCAGACGTTGAAGGAATAAGAACATAAACATGCGGAGAAAACTTTATAGATGCGTTGTCTACCCATATAAACAAGAGCTTTAGTCACCAGAAAAATGGTGTTTTCCCAGAACATGTAGCTTCCCGAAATAAAGAAAGACATCGTAGGTTTGTGATGCACTGTTAGGTTTGTCGACTGGTGTAGACCAAGTGCAAGAGTCTTTGGAGAACATCCACATTCACTGCTCAGGTTGGAGTGGAAGCTCGAGGACATAATTATGGATTTCATACACAGGTTACCACATCCCCACTCTGGGCACAAGTTTATTTGGAACATCGAGGATAGATTGACCAAGGTAGCTAGGGTCACTTGGGTACGGAAGGACGCTCCCGTTGGTGTTTAATGGTATTTTACGAGATGTTTATCCATTATCATGGTGTACCCAGGACGATCGTGTCGGATCAGGATGAATGGTTTACGACCAAAAAGTGAAGATCAGTCCAGGCTTATCTGGGCTCTTAGTTGACGATCAGCACACCTTTCCACCCTCAGAGGGACAGAGGCACGAGACTTCACTATCTTGGATCCAGGATGAGGATCCCAAGGCACTCGGCTGGGAATTTATGGAGGACATAGATACCCAGGTGCGACTGATTCAAGTTAGGATGCTGGAGGCCCAGAGCAGTCAGGTCAGGAATTACGATGCGTGGTATTGTCAGGTAAAGTTCCAGGCTGGAGACTGGGTGTTCTGGAAGATACGTCCGATGCAGGGAGTATTGCGGGTTTGCAGGAGGAAGAAGCTCAGTCTGAGATAGATGGGGCTCTACAGCATCCTGGAGTGGATCAGCCCGTAGGCTTATAGACTGGAGTTACCGCCGAAGTTAGCGGGATTGCACGACGTCTTCCATACCTTCAGAAGATCTCTACTACGGCCGGAGCAGTGAATTTCTAAAATAGATGGCCCGGTAGCCTTCGATCAAATGATTCACCTGGATCCGGTCCAGATAGACAACACTGAGATGCGAGTCTTGCGGCGCAAGGAGGTCCCGCTGGTCAAGGTCATGTGGAGAAATCATGGATAGGAGAAGCTTATCAGGGAGCCACTAGAACTGTTGTAGCATAAGTATCCAGAGCTTTTTGCGTCAGGTATAATTAGTTTATTAAGGTATGTTACATTTAATCGCTTGTGGTAGAAACCACGCAGGCCTAACCTGAATTTCGGGGTCGAAATTATTATTTTTGTTTATTGGGATTTGTAACATCCCCCAAACAACTAGACCCCTAGATTGGTTTTTTCATGATTAGGTCATGACAAAACCCTAGGAAGCTTGAAGAGACCACTTGGCCTTAGCCAAGAAGAAGGAAAGCACCTTGGTCTGCAAATAGCAATTTCTAGTTACCAAGCTTAGGTTTGGACTTTAGGGCCTCACCTTGACCATTCGACCCAACCATAGCATACCTAAACCTTTAGGGATCCCTTGGAGCACCAAGGACCCATTGGGGTCAACCAAAGAGGCCAAGTTGACCTAAGTCAACCCTAACCTTAAATTGGTCAAAGTAGCCTAATTAGGGTCAATTGGCCTCCACCATGCCAAATTGACCTTGCCCCTACCCTTATAAGGATATTAGGGACCCAATGGACTAGAAACCCCCATCATGGGGCCACCAATTTGGCCAATTTGTCCTAAGTCAACTCTAGCCCTATTTTGGTCAAATTGCCCTATTGTGGGTCAATTGGCCTCCACATTGCCAAATTGACCCTACCTAGACCTTCCTAACCCTTAGGGGAGGCCAATGGGTCACCACCCACCCATTGGGGTCAACCTAAATGGTCAAATTGACCAAAGTCAACTCCACCCAAAATTTAGGTCAAAATGATCTATTTTGACCCAATCAAGCCCAATCAACTTGGGCTAGACCCAGTTGAGGTGGTCCATTAGCTAATGGGGCTTGGAGTTACTGAATTGACCATTCAATTTCAAGAAATTCGGCTAGGATAGAGAAAATAGAATTTTCCCCAAAAAATGGAGGAGAGAGAAAGAGAGGGAGTAGAGGATTCATCTCCCCTGGATGTTACAAGAAGGTTAGGAGTTTTTCCAGGCCATATGGTGGCTGAATTGATGAGATTTCAATTTTCCAAAGAAGCCTTAATGGCCATGGCCGAAAATTTCCCCCTCAAATTCTCCCTATACAACCCCCATTCTCAAATCCAACTCCACCATTAGCTTCAAAAGGTGGATGGCAGTCGAAATCATATATTGGATCGAAGGTTTTGGTGGAGAATGGAGAGATCAGGCAAGCTCGCCGGAGAAGGGAAAAGCCATGGCCGACCACCACCGCTATCGTCGTCGGGCTCCAAGAAGGTCTGGTTCTTATCCTCTTCTCTAGTGGATAGATCTACGTCAAAAATCGGCAAGGATTGAGGCCAATTGGTTCCCAATCAACATGGCCGAAATCTCCATTTTTTGGAGGTTTTTCTTCTTGTCTAAACCACCGGTTCCGGCCACCATAGGCTGACCAAGAACTCCCATCACCGGCCACCACCTCAAGGAAGGTTGTGGTGTCATTGGCCGGTCAGGGAGGGGCGCGGGTGGCCGGGAAAACCAAGGTAAAGAGGCTACATGTTGTGGCAATCTGGACCCTTGGCTGGAGGGGGAAGATGACCAGCTGCCACCCGATCTGCTTCAGGATTGGTGCTGAATCATTTAATATAAATCCTTGTGAAATTATATTTTCTGTCACATATATTGTTGCACCTAGATTAATTTATTAAAAATACTTAGGGCCCCCTACAGAGAAAGTGGTCAACACCAAAGTTGTAGCCCATGGAGTATAATTTAAAATAAAATTAATTTCAGCCCAAAAGGGGCTCTGTAGCTCCCTCCAGGTCCATTTTGGTGGGACTGGTTCCTAGTGTAGGATAGCCACCATTTCTTTTATAACTTTTGATTGGGAAATGATATAGACTTGAAAATTGAAACCTAGGCTATTTGTACCTACACCCTTAACATATCCAAAATGGGAATTTGAGGAGAATATGTTTATAAGGTTTTTGTAATAATTTAATAATTCATATATTATTTAATTATAGGGTTTAATGACCTCTAATCGCCTCCAAATTTTGGTGGGTGCTTTTTAGTGTTATTATATGACACAGGTAAAAATTTCAGTCCAATTGGGACAGATTTGGTTGCGTAATTTGTTAACCCATGTTTGGTCAAACTAGGTCAAACTAGGTTAAAAGTGCACATGATGGAATTATGTGGTCAAATCTCATCAAGGTAGCGTGAAACTTGGGCCACTTGTTTAAGAACACATAAGACACCCCAGGAGTAATTTGGGGTGATTTGGGGTGGATATGCCCTAGGATCCTAGTTTTAACCTTAGGGTTGCACTTTAAGCCTTGTGAAGGACATATGTGCATATGTCCTTGGATGATCATGAAACTTGGTGAATAAGTTTATGGGGTGTAAATATCTCCTAGGAAATTTTAAGAGAATTTTAGGATCACTTGTCCCCTCTTAATTAAGTTATAACCATTTTTGGGAACATCCTTATAAGAGAAATTTACATGCTCAAATAATCTTGGATGGTGATGAAAGTTTGGTGGTACCCTCATAATCATGATATAGACATCTGGTAATTTTTGTGTAATTATTGAATTAATTTATTTATCACTTCATTCACAAGTCATCTATTTGGCCTTAAGAGTATGTTAAATAAATGAGGGCCAAATATCCTCTGGAAAATTAAGAAACTTGGTGGTAGGACATTTTGGGGCATTAGAGAGCATTGTGAATTTTTGTATAATTTTTGGAATTATTTATCAGTAGGTTACTTCACAATTTTCTTACTTGGAATAATTATTTATGTGACTTATTAGTTCTGATAAATTCTGAAATTTTGTCAGTAGACTTTTCTGGTCAATATAAAGGTCACGTAATTTTCCAATAATTTTTGGACAAGCATTTTTGGTGGTTCCTTCTTTAATTTCTAAGTTGGGGTATTTATTCAATATTATAATTAGAGGTCAACCCCTTATTGCAAAATTGCGAGATTCTGAATTTACTGTTATATTGACATCATAGACTTTCCATAATTTTATGGGGGCCATATCATAGGAAGATCTTACACTTCATGTTCAATTTCATACTTGGCCAATGTTGGAGAAATTATAATAAATGCCAAATAATTAAGGAAAAATATGATCCTCTGGATTTAGTCTCCGAATATCATGATAGGCTCCCAGTAATAATTTTGAGTCAGTTGGATGAATATTTGGGGTACCTCCTCTTATGCAACTCATATGACTCATTTGGTCTGCGTATAGTAAAATTGTGAAACATGGGTAAATTGAAGTCCAATAGGATGGAACAGAAGGTAGATGGTGTATCTAGTCTGGTTTAGACGATGTGAGGTCACCAAAAGGAGTTTAGGTGATGAGAGTGTGCTTGGTGAGTTAAGGTTAAGTTGTCCTCGGGGTTGACGAAAGATCGTCTTTCCTGTGAGGAGTCATAAAACACTTAGGGTAACACAACTGAAATGTTAAGAGGGATAATCTTATGGGTAGATACCAATAACACCAAGTGTCTTGAGAAAGGGGGCTTTGGGCTATCATCCCATAGTAGCTCCTAGTGCCGTTACGAGCCCCTTACATCCTCGGGAAGTCCAAGATTAACCATAAATTGTATGGATAAGTTGATGTACAAGATTAGCTTAATAATACACTCACCCACACCCCATTATTACGGTTATATTAGTCGGTTTGGTCTTACGAGTGGTAGGCTCGGTGGTTGTAGTAGTAGCCTAATTAGTCGGGTGAGCTTGTGACTCATTAATGTTTGTTAGTGCAGACGGGTTGGTTCGTCGAGCCGGTGGCTCGAAAGGTTATTGTTATGGGCGGGTTAGCCCGGGGAGCTTATGGATCGGAGATAGATGGTAAACATGTTTGCATGTGCATAAAGATGGTGGGTCTTCAGTATTGGACGGTCGTTCACACTGACGTCAATACGTTGACTCGGCAAGTGTGGAATTTGCACTTAGCCATGAAAATCTGGTGGTCTAGCCAGTAAGAGTACGCAGATGCTCCGCGGTTTTGTGTTGAGGCATACGATAGGTCTAGGTTAGGTAGTGTGAATACCAACCTAGAGGTGGGCGAGGCCCAACCCACCGCTTCCGTTTTCCACTATGGGTGTATCTTGGGAGTCTTGCTAGCTCCAAAAAGTGGGAACTAAAGGTCTGTGCTCATAGAGTCGAAGTGTGTGAGTTGCACTTGTATAAACATATCATTAAACTGCATAAGTCTGCATGTCATGACATAAGCATTGCATTTCAACCCATACTCATATCGTATAAATTGGTTATGGGACTTTTTATATGATATGCCCTGCTAAACGACCCCTTGGTCTATAGGTTTGTATGAGCATTCCTATAAATCAACGGTTACTTTTCTATTACATACATGTCCTTACCTACTGTACCTTACTTGTTCTTTTCACTGTTTTACTTACTGCTTCAATTATCTATATACATATGTGTAGTTGTAGACATTTCCTGTAGATAGATCTGCCATCATCTGCTTTGTTTTATACTTCTTGTTGTCCTCCGCTTCATCCTCCCACACGGTGCCTAGGAGCTATTGAGGGAGGGGTGGGGAACATAAGGCTTAGTCATTTTGACTAACGGTCGGTGGACCATATCATTTTAGGGGATCGAGGAGACACAACAGCACAAGAGGCCTGTGCAGATGGATACGGGTCAGTCTAGTACAGGAGCACAAGTTTCAAGATCCGTGAGTGATTAGTAGTTAGCTTCCGCGAGTGATCTTGTAGTGAGGACATGATGTACAGGGCATGAGCCCTTTATTATTGTAACTTTGTTATTTAAGTTATACCATGTGTAAATTTATTATATATAGCATGTGATTGTGGATTTGAACTCCTTTTTGTTCGTTTATACTTTTCTTCTTCTGTGATCATTATGGCCGGCAGGATCGGCATTTTGTAGTGGAGACCTTCCCGAGTGAGGGTGTCACCGCAAAGCGGCGGTTCTGGGCATAAGACCCGGGTTTTGAATGAAAAAGGGGTCTTACAATGTGAACCGAGGAGTGCCCCATTCCACCATCCACTCCACTGCTCTGTTGTGCACCGTACTAGCAATTGCTAGTTGCGTGTTCCGTGATGAGGTGCCTACGACGCTCACTCTGCTGGTTACAAATCAGCCATCTGCTAGCCTTCTCGTCCACCCGCTTACCGAAGCACGGCATTGCGGCCTGCATTCCATCCCGCCAAGTGAAGCGGTGCTTTTGGCCCACATTTTCATTCACTATTGTTAAATTAGGAAAACCAAGATCAAACCCTCTTTTTAATTAAGTGCATAGGAATCTTTATAATTAATTTCCTAATGAGAAATCATACAACCCAACTTGCAATTCTCTGAGAACGATATCTGGGGAGTCTCTCCAAACTTTTATTACTTGTACGACCGGTGCACTTTTCATCATCGCATCAAGTTTTTGTCGCCATTGTCGGGGATTGCGAGCGTTGTATGAGTTTTTCTTCCAGGAAGCTTCTATATAGGTTCTTTGTTGTTTTTGTTTTTTCTTTTTGTTGTGTGTAAGTTTATGCAGGGGCAAGGCCCTGAAGAGTTAGTATAGTACGACCCTGAGATTGAGAGGACGCTGCGCGCGCGTCGCCGTGCTGCTGCTGCCATGGATCTCAATATCAACAGAAATGAAATTAACCCCGGGGGTGAGAACGCACCCGCTGCTGGTCATGTGGCTGATGAGAACGAGGTGGCCCGGGCGAGGCCCAGAATGATGCTAGATTATACCACTCCCACCGTGGGGAGTGTGTACCCTAGTTTTGTCCCAGCCATCACGAACAACTAGTTCGAGATCAAGCCGACGATCCTGAACATCATCCGCAACAATGCCCAGTTCTCTGGGATGACAAGTGAAGATCACCATCTTCACTTGGCAGAGTTCTCAGAAATCTGCGGAACGTTCCGGTACGCCAGTATAGCGGACGACAAGGTAAAATTAAGATTATTTCCATTCTCCCTCCGCGATAAAGCCAAAGTGTGGCTCCATACGATCCCGCCGGGCACAACAACCACATGGGAGCTTCTATCTTCCAAATTCTTAGCAAAGTTCCACCCTGTTGACAAAACGGTGAACCTAAGGAGGGAGATTGCTACCTTCAAACAGCATGCTCAGGAGACCCTCGCGGAAGCTTGGGAGAGATTTATGGAACTCCTCCAGAAGTGCCCTCACCATGAGCTGCAACCATGAAACCTGGTGGAGTATTTTTACTTCGCAATAGAACCAAATTACAGGGCCATGATCGATGTTGCCGCCGGAGGAACCCTCTTAAATCATACTCCTGATGAAGCTTTACAAATTTTGCAGGATACCGCAACTCATAGTTCTTTTTGGACTGCAGGGCGAAACACCCCACGGAATGCAAGAGGACTTTTAGAAGTGAACACCTCTGGTCCAGCTCCAGCACCATATGAGAACATCACATTGTTGAAGAAGCCTGCCTCTTCTCCGGCTCCGGGGATGGCTATATCTTGTCAAGGATGCGGGAACTCCGGTCATCATAGTTATAAATGTCCCTCAAGTGAAATCTCATTTGAATTCTCTAATCTCAATATAGAAGAAAGTGTTAATTTTGTTCAAAATCAAAATCGCACCGCACCATTTTCAAATACGTATAATCCGGGTGTGAGAAATCACCCAAATTTCTCTTGGAATCAGAACACTGCGGGCCAACATTGGCAACTGGGCCAGCATCAATTTGGTGCTCAAGCGTCCGGAAGCCAACAAAGGCCGCCTCAGCCCGGATATAATCAAGGCGCTCCGGTGCAGCGCAAGAGTGCGTTAGAAGAGATGATGGAGAAATTTGTGGATGTGGCCCAAGCAAATATGGCCAATCAAACGACCTCGATGAGGAACTTGGAAATGCAACTGGGTCAATTGGCTCAAGTGCTTTCTGAGCGTACTCAAGGTGCTCTTCCTAGCACAACGGAGAAGAATCCTGTGAGCAAGGAAAAAGCATAACCGAGATGGATGGATGCCATGAGGGCGAGTTGATTGTGAAATGTCAAATTAATAGCATTGAAACCACCGCTCTGTGCGACACTGGATCATCGCGCAACGTGCTTGCATTACAAGACGTCGAAAATCTGAACTTGAAAATTAATAACGATGATCGGAAGTCACTTATCCTGGCTAATGGAATGGTGGTGGAGACGGATGGAGAAGTGAAAGATGTCGAGGTAATCATAGATGGAACTTCGGTTATCACGATCTTCCAAGTTTTGGGCCCCATGGAAAATAACTCCATGCCTATTTTGGGTGTCCCATTCTTGAAGGAGAGTGGTGCCATCATTCACATTCCCAGTGGGTTTGTAACCTTGTCACCCAAGGTGACACACCACACTCACCCATCTATGATAACCAACGACATAAGTCTTTTGCCTGTCATTACTAATAAATTTGCTAATGAGTTGAGCATAGATGTGGAGAAGCAAAGTGAAGAAACGGATGCTGAGTCAGAGGAGGAGGAAAAGAAGATAGTGAAGAAAGAGGTGAGGGATGAAGAAGAAGCTGAGAATAAAGGCGGCGAGGCCGCGAAGTCTGAAGTTACCATGGTCGGCATGGCTAAAAACATTTTGCTTGATTTTGTTAGAACTAAAGAAAAATGTAAACATTTAAAACATGTTAGTTGGGCAGATCTATCACCCGTAGGGGGTGAAGAAATGAAGCCCTTGGCTACTCCGAAGCTGCAGGACAATGATTTTTATCGAGCTCCTATTGCTTGATGGCGCTCTCCTACTGTGGAGAGATTGAAGCAGGTCGGGTTATTACACGCAGCGCGCTTTACTGCCCTCCGACACGAGAAGGAAGAGGTTAGGAGCAAGGGAGAGAAATCTCCTTTGCACCCTAAAGCCTTCACCTCCTTCCCATCTCGTGTGGCTAGGGAGAATCATCACAAATCAGCCTACAACTAAGTCATGATGGAGTCTCCGGGTTTTTATTTCTGCGGTTTCTATTTTGCTTAATTCTGTTTCCTTGGCTATGCTTGTGTGTTTATTTTTGTGATATTCTGGACAATTGCTAAGAATTATGCTTGAACCATATTGCTACAATGTTAATACAGGTATTTGGTCCACCTTAAGGACAGTAAACAAAAGGGCTTATGGGAGACCACCCAATTTTGCTTAAACTCTATTGCTGTTTTGCGATTTGTGGAGATGTTGTTTTGCAGGAAGGGTTGTCTCAATGGCAGATGCATTTTTAGCTCTAGTTCCAATTTAACGCCAATCTTCCGGTATGCTCATTTCTGAGCATGGGGTAACTTCTCCTCCCACTTCTTTTTATGAATCTAGTATTGCAATCTATGACGTTTAGATTTAATTCTGGGGGAGAGTAGCTTGTCGTTACTCACTTGCACGTGCACATAAGCATAGCATACTAGAAGTTACAATATTATTGTTATTTTTCATTCTCATAGCACACCACAACACCCACTAGAGAGCGCACTTAATCATATGCGCGTCACGAGTCTAGCTCATTTCTTTTGTAGGATTGGGAAAATTGTTGTGCTGGCTCAGGGTTATAAGACGGGGTAAAATGTTGACTCCCGTAGTGCTCTACTCGCGTACTCGCATCTTGCATAGATTTGTGTGTAGAATAAATTTTTCTTTATACTTATAGTTTTGTAATTTTTCTATTTGCGTAATAATTCTTTATTCTACTCAAAAGTGGTGAATCCGGTGTGAATCCGACGGTAGCGTAGGAATGTGTGTAGACGGTTGTTAGGGTTGTATTGCTCGAGTCGGGAGGAAGAATTATCTTTCTCGGTGGCTAAGAACTTGCCCCAAGCAACTCTCGAAGCATTGGTATAAGTTAGTTCAATGTGTGAGCAGGATGTAGGCCTTCACTTTGGCCAGGTTGAGCTTTGTATACCGACCCTATCCTTATCCTTGCTAGCCCCTTTGTGCCTACCCCATCTCTTGATTCACCTCCACTTATATTTCACCAAGGCCTGCAAGCTAATCCTAGTCGCGCTCCCAATCCGAGCTTTAGTGTTATATCAATTTTAATTGAGGGTGTTGAGGCAAAGAAAAAAAGTGCTTTGTGAAACTGTGGTTTGCGCTTCCTCGAATTATTTGCTGAAAAATGGTTATGAGAAAAGAAAAAAGAAATTAGAACAAGAAAAGAAAAGAAAGAAAAATGCTTTGTTAAGAAAAGAGCCAAATTGAAAATCTTTTTAATAAAAGAGCCAAATGATTAAGTCTGGGGGTGTGATGAGTCCCATTTATATACGCTTTTATGGACTCATCCAGGCTAGTTTTCACTCTTGTGCACGTCTTTTTCGAGCTATTATTGCTTGTATTTCTCTTATAATCACTTCCACATTATGTGCACTATTTTGACCCGTTTTGGTGTGCGTTTTTGCTCCATGTTGTTGGGGGTAAGCACATGGTGCTCCCCGACCCTTTTTCTTTGTTTGAATGTTGCTGGAGGTGTATTCCCAGCTGTATTGATGTTTATGCAGGTGGATGGTTCATCCTAATTTTGCCCAAATTACATTTCTGCATGAATCACACGATCGTGCGTTTTTCTTGATGCACGATCGCTCCGACCGTGCATGCTCTTCATCTGGCAAGATGATGTTCTGTCTTTGATCGTGCGTTTTTACGCACAGGCAGTTGCCCATGCATAAAGGAAACGCACGATCGCCTGTTTTGCCTGGTTTTTAGCCAATCTGGATTTGGTCGTGCATTTTTACGCACGGGCGGCTTCGACCGTGCGCAAGTAAAACGCACGGGCACTGCCGCTTCTTCCTCAAGGCAGTATCTTTTCGTTAAATAACGCACGGGCAACGCACGGTCGTGCATTCGAACATGCATGACTTAATTTTTGCTGTTTTAGTATTTAAAGCAGGAAATCTGCTGAGTTAAAGAAGACCGGGAAAATCACTGGAGAGCCCGCCATTTTTCTCCTCCATTCCACCCATTTTGCCACTCCACCACCGCTCGACCTAGAAGAAGCTCCGACAACCACTTCCTTGCAAAACTTTCGCCAAAGCTTCCTCCTTGGCCTCCTCCATCATCTACGAGCTCAAGAACGCCATCGACGGAAAGTCTCCGCTGCATTCAAGGTGTCCAACAAGAGTTATCTTGAGCTAGACCACGAAGAAGATGGGTAAAGTAGAGGAAGGTGACAGCTCCTCCGGACCCCGAACGCAACTGAAGACCGAGTACGGACGAGGCTTGACAACCCTATGATTCCGGCCGAGAATCTTTAGCAAAGTCTTCGAGCTTCGGTTTTCTCTTTCCCCTTGCGCATTGCTTCAGAGTTTTCCTGGTATGTATGGTAATTTGGATGATGTTTATAAACACTATATTTTATTTAATTTGATTTCATGCTTTTGAGATTTGTTGTGGTTTATGTGAACTGGGGAGTGACCCTCCACCATCCACTCCACTGCTCTGTTGTGCACCGCACTAGTAATTGCTAGTTGCGTGTTTCGTTACGAGGTGCCTATGACCCTCACTCCGCTGATTACAAATCATCCATCCGCTAGCCTTCTCTTCCACCCGCTTACCGAAGCACGGCATTGCGGCCTGCATTCCATCCCACCAAGCGAAGCGGTGCTTTAAGCCCGCATTTTCTTTCACTGTTTTTAAATTAGGAAAACTAAGATCAAACTCTCTTTTTAATTAAGTGCATAGGAATCTTTATAATTAATTTCCTAACGAGAAATCATACAACCCAACTTGCAATCCTCTGAGAACGATATTCGGGGAGTCTCTCCCAACTTTTATTACTTGTACGACCGGTGCACTTGCCATCATCGCATCAGCTCGCAAGGAGGCTAGCGCGTGGCGCCTTCAGGGGCCACTCGCCTAGCAGGGGCTGCAGGTGAATTTTCCCTGATACTCCTGGTGGGCTGCCAATAGCCCTCCAGAACAGCAGAGTTTGACTGTTAGCACACCAATTTGGGGTGCGTATAGCAAAACAAAAAGGCAGAATCCCGCAATTAGCAGACTAATTAAGAAAGGCTATAAATAGACCCTTTGGGGAGCCTTGAGAGAGCACGCTAGATCTTTGCTGCTCCTCAGATTCTCTTTGGTTAGCTCCCTCAGCTCTCCAAGGTTCCCGACTACAGTCTTGGCTTGGGAGGGGAAGCACTCAAAAGTTCTTCCAGGTGTGTGCTGCGACCTCCACACTATTGCCAAGGGCTGTGTCTTTCGTTCTAAGCCTTCAGTCAAGTTTCTCCATGGGATAAGTAAGCGCTTGATGCCCCCTTCACAGGGGTCCGAACTCCTCGTTGGGCCAAATACCGATTCCAACATTTTGGTGGAGTGAGCGTGGAAAGCATCAAGTGCAAGAAATCCCCGTGGAGTTAACATGGTCGAATGGGGTGAGCGAGAGGGCGACTTCGGCAGTTTGCCACCATCCGGCCCGCCAGTGACAGCTGAGATGATAGCAGATCTTCGAAGGGAGGTGCTCAAGACCATCAATCTCACCTTCGCCTCGGCACGGGGCAAGTTCGCGACTCTAGCACCTCTGGTCCTCCAGCCATCGGGGGCTGGCGAGAATGTCCCGAGGTAGAGAGATGGCAAGGATGTGGTTGGCGAGGCACTATGGCGAGATTTTGCGGGGCGAGAGATGTTTCCGAGTCCAGCAAGCGCCGCTCCGGTGAGTGCTGTTTTGGCAGGCGCTGTGCCGACGAGCACTGTTTGACGAGTGCGGGTCCAGTTAGGGAGCTCGTGAGGTGGGTTGAGCAGGCGTGAGCGGTGATGGGAGGAAGTCCGTTCTGCGAGTTGGTGCTCTCGGCAGCACTCCCAGAGGGGTTCAGGGAGCCAGATATGATGTACTACACATGCAGTGGTTCGAAGATATGGTCTCCCTCAGACCCTGTCAGACGCCTTCAATTGCCGACTCTTCGCAACTACGTTGAAGGAGAAGGCGAGGGATTGGTTTCATCAGCTCCCGAGGGGATCGATCTATGCTTTTGAGGACCTGCGCCGTAGTTTCTTGCTTCGCTTCTCGACCTCGAAGAAGAGGAAGAAAGACCCCGAGGCCCTCTTCAATATCAGGCATAGGCAGCGAGAGTCATTGGCCCACTATGTGGACCATTTCTAGGAGGAGGTCCTCCTCATCCAGGAGGTACCCGGATTCACCCTCCAGCTCGTCTTCACAGTGGGGCTGCGGGAGCGGTTCTTTAAGATGAGTCTGAAGAGGAAGGCTCCCTTGTCCTTCGAGGAGTTGATGGAAAGGGCGGCGGAGGAGATCGAGAGCGAGGAAGCTACCCGGAGTTCACGAAGAGGCTAGCCAAGCTCAGTGAATCGGAGGTCAAGCAGCAAGAAGTCTGAAGAAGGGAAGAGCCGAGGTCCCCGTAGTTGGGATGGAGGCAGCAGGGAGGAGGTAACTTCCATGGAGGTCAAGGGAGGCCTCATCAGCTCGGGTGGAGGAAGGGTCCGAGGCAGTTGCCTCCCCCGCCTCAACAAGCTATGATGATCGGGCGAGGAGGAAGAGGAAGTGGAGGAAGAGGAGTAGGAGTAGGAGTAAGAAGAAGGAATCGTGGCGCGGAGGTCGAGAGAAGGGTGGTGGTGTTGCCATATTTTGACTTCCATCAGGAGGAAGGTCATGCAACGACCACCTGCCCAGAGTTCCTAGAGATGAGGGAGGCGAGAGTGCCGGCGCAGTAGGAGCAATGGCTGGTGAGGATTGAGGAGGTCCTGCCTCGAGAGGAGGATGAAGAAAGGTGTGAAGACCGGGCTGATGTGGGGACCCGGGGGAGGATCAGGGTGATCCATGGGGGTGTGGGGATTGAGGCAACCCGAAAGGCGAGCCTCCATGTCATGTACTGTCGGATAGTGGCTTCAATGTCTCAAGACCCACCCCCAACGAAGAAGATCACCTTCACGCAGAAGGATATGCCGGGTCACGAGGACCCGTTCTGCGATGCGCTGGTTATCCAGACAGCCATCGAGAATTTCACCATCTTCCGAATCCTCGTGGACAACGGGAGATCAGTCAAAGTCTTCTTCAAGAAGGCGTTTGATGAGATGAAGGTGGAGGAAAGAAGAGTGCTTGCCTCAGATGGCCCATTGTTCGGTTTTTCGGGGGAGAGAAAGGAGGTGGAAGGAGGAGTAGGGATCCACGTATTTCTAGGGGGACAGTCCCGTAACTGCCAGTTTGTCATTGTGGATGCCCCAAGCAGCTATAGCGCCATCTTCGGGCGACCCCTCATCAACGCATTTTGGCGCAACCCCTTCACTTTCCACCAATGCCTCAAGCTCAGTGTGGGAGGAATCCAGGTCTGGGTGAGGGGTGACCCCAAGGTAGCAAGGCAGTGCTACGTCAACGCAGTCAACACCACCTGGCAAGCTGAGGCAGAAGGAATGGACCGGGAGATGGATAAGAGAGTGAAAGCGGTGGGGGTTGTCGGAGGACCCGAGAAAGAGGCCCACGCAGGAGGGGCAGAGGAGTTGCTGGAAGTCCGGGAAGAGGAGATGGAGGAAGGAGAGGCCGAAGTGCCTGCTTTCGGCGAGAGGAAGGAGGACAATCGGGGGGAGCAGTCCAGGTTGGAGGCCGTGGATGAGGTTGTGGAACTGGAGGTCATTTCCCGGGTGGGAGTGATAGAGAAATTAAAGATCAGCGGGGAGCTCGACCTCAAGTAGCAAAAAAAGATCCTGGCCTGCGTCTAGGAGAATGTGGATGTCTTCGCATGGAGCGCGATGGACATGCCCGGGATCGATGCGGACCTTGACTGCCACAACCTCAACCTCGACCCTGGCACCCGTCCCATCCGTCAAAAGAAGAGGTCCACCGCAGACAAGCTGGAAGGACCCATTCGGGAGGAAGTAAGCAAGCTCCTCAAGGCGGGTTTTATATCGGAGATCCAGTACCCAGGATGCGTCTCCAACGTGGTGATGGTAAAAAAAGGTGATGGTAGGTGGAGAATGTGTGTAGACTTTTCTTTGCTAAATAAATCATGCCCCAAGGATTGTTACCCTCTGCCTCAGATCGACGCGCTGGTTGATTCAGCCGTCAGTTTTCTCTAATGAGTTTTCTAGATGCTTTCTCAGGTTACCATCAAATCCGCATGCACCTTCCCGATGTCAAGGATGTCTCTTTCATCACAGGGGATGGGTGCTAGTGCTTCAAGATGATTCCCTTTGGGCTAAAGAATGCAGGGGCAACGTATCAGCAGATGATGGACAAGGTCTTCCGAGAACAGAAGGGGAGGAACTTAGAGGTGTACGTGGACGATCTTATGATCAAGAGCCGGGACCTCGAGTCCCACCTTCGGGACCTCGAAGAGACTTTCAGGACCTTGCGAAAGTTCAAGATGAAACTCAACCCCCAGAAGTGTGTCTTTGGGGATAGCCGAGGGAAGTTCTTGGGCCACTTGCTCACCCCAGCTGGGGTGGAGCCTAACCATGACAAAGTAAAGGCAATCCTAGAGCTGGGATCGCCGAGGAATGCGAAGGAGGTCCAACGCCTCACCGGGAAGCTGGCTGGGCTAAACAGGTTCATCTCCAGGGCAGGGGAGAAGGGCGCGTCATTCTTCAAAGGGCTAAGAGGAAATCAAAGGTTCGAATGGACCCCGGAGTGTGAGGAGGCTTTTCAAGCACTAAATAGGCAACTGACTCAGGCTCCCTTGTTCCAGGGACCAAGGCAAGGAGAGGATCTATCCTTATACTTCGGGGTAGGGTCTGAAGCGGTAAGCTCCGTGCTGGTGCGGGAAGAGGGTAAGAAACAACTCCCGATCTACTATGTCAGTCGAGCCCGGAGCGGGGATGACTTGAAGCATTTTTATCCTTAAACTCTCTTGCGTTTGTTTGTTATATGATCAATTGGTTATTGTGTTGTTTTCAATGTCTCCTTTTTAATCATTGGCCCTCGAGGAAAGTTTGAGCTGGAATGCCCCAGATCAATTCCGCTGCCGGGCTCTCATTAGACGGTGGGTCAGGTTGATCTCTAGAGAGGCTGGCTAAGGAAAGTATGAGCTGGAATGCCCTAGATCGATTCCGCTGTCGGGCTCTCATAGACGGTGGGTCAGGTTGATCTCTGGAGAGGCTGGCTGAGGAAAGTATAAGCTGGAATGCCCCAGATCAATTCCACTGTCGGGCTCTCATAGACGGTGGGTCAGGTTGATCTCTAGAGAGGCTGGCTAAGGAAAGTATGAGCTAGAATGAACCAGATCGATTCTTCTGTCGGACTCTTATTAGACGGTGGGTCAGGTTGATCTCTGAAGAGGCTGGCAAAGGGAAGTTTGAGCTGGAATGCCCCAGATCGATTTTGCTTCCGGGCTCTCATTAGACGGTGGGTCAGGTTGATCTCTTGAGAGGCTGGCTAAGGAAAGTTTGAGCTGGAGTGCCCAAGATCAATTCCACTACCGGGCTCTTATTAGATGGTGGGTCAGGTTGATCTTTAGAGATACTGTCTTGGGAAAGTATGAGCTCGAATGCCCTAGATCAGTTCTGATGCCAGGCTCTCATTGGATGGTGGGTTAGGTTGATCTCTAGAGAGACTATCAAGGAAAGTTTGAGCTGGAGTGCCCTAGATCAATTTCGCTGTCGGGCTCTCATTAGGCGGTGGGTCAAGTTGATCTCTAGAGAGGCTGGCTAAGGAAATATTTGAGCTGGAATGCCCCATATTGATTTCGCTACCGAGCTCTCATTATACGGTGGGTCAAGTTGATCTCTGGAGAGTATGGTTAGGGAAAGTATGAGCTGGAATGCCCCAGATCGATTCTGCTGCCAGGCTCTTATTAGACGGTGGTTCAGGTTGATATTTGGAGAGGCTGGCTAAGGGAAGTTTGAGCTAGAATGAGCCAGATCGATTCTACTGCAGGGCTCTCATTTGACGGTGGGTCAGGTTGATCTCTGGAGAGGCTGGCTAAGGAAAGTTTTAGCTGGAGTGCCCCAGATCGATTCCGCTGCCGGGCTCTTATAGACGGTGGGTCAGGTTTATCTCTAGAGAGGCTGGCTAGGGAAAGTATGAGCTGGAATGCCCCAGATCGATTCCGCTGCAGGGCTATCATTAGACGGTGGGCTAGGTTGATCTCTAGAGAGGCTTGCTAAGGAAAGTTTGAGCTGGAGTGCCCCAGATCGATTCCGCTGTCGGGTTCTCATTAGATGGTGGGTCAGTTTGATCTCTAGATAGGCAGGCTAAGAAAAAGTTTGAGCTGGAATGCCTCAGATCGATTCCGCTGCCGGGCTCTCTTTAGACGGTGGGTCAGGTTGATCTCTAGAGAGGCTGGCTAGGGAAAGTATGAGCTGGAATGCCCCAGATCAATTCCACTGCCAAGCTCTCATTAGACAATGGGTCAGGTTGATCTCTAGAGAGGATGGCTAAGGGAAGTATGAGCTGGAATGCACCAGATCGATTCCGCTTCCGGGCTCTCATTAGACAGTGGGTTAGGTTGATCTCTGGAGAGGCTGGATAAGGTAAAAGTGGTACTGTGCCCAAGGCAATAAGCTCTCACGAAGATGACATGGTCAGGATCTCACCCAGCTGACAGGACAACAGATTCACTCGGTGGCAGGAAGGTAAGGAATATATGAGAAGGGTAAATCTCAAGGGTCAAGTATGCGAGTTGCCGCAGCAGTGGAGGCACTCGCCCTAAAAGGCACTCATTTGACAGTAATGCGAGTGGTCTTGGCAAAAAAGGTTTCCGCTCAGTAAGTACACCCATGGTAGCTCCTCGTCGAAAGGAGAGTATAAGGGTCACTTGGGGTGAGTCGTTCTCTCGGCAAGGTTGCGCTCTCGGTAGAATTATCGTGGCCACCTAAGTCCTAAGAAATCGGCAAACGCACATCACTTGTGAGAGTGCGAGTAATGGCATGCGAGTATAAGCAATAATTAATGCAAACACACCACTTGCAAGAGTGCGAGTGGTGGTGTGTGAGTAGGTATGAACAATTAACAAATATATATCGATTGGCAAAAGCGAGAGCGTGCAAACGTAACAACAAGTAATGAGCCTACCAGAATGGGCATTCACCTTGGCAAAAAGCTCGAGGGAGAGAACCTTGTTGGAACGAATGCCAAGGAAAAATTCTGTTGTCCCACGAGGAGGGGCAAATACGCAGGTGTTCGGTCGATTCGCAGGCGCGCGTGGGGTGCGTGCTAGAATGCGAATGCGTACATTTACGAGTGCGCGATCGTGAAATTCAGCGAGTGCCCAAGCAAAGCGCAGGTGCGCGCGTGGTGCATGTCGTCGAGGCGCCAGCACGTAAGTAAATGGTAGTGAAAAAAGCAAAAATAGAAGAAAGACTTAGAAAATATTTTTTCATTTCATCACAAAAAATGGTTTACATCGCGGGGGCGATTCTCGCCTTACAAAAGAAAGTTCAAAAGGAAAAAAATTTACGTCCTAAGGCTCGCTCCCGGACTTCTCGCCCGCGTCATCCACGATGGGAGGGATTGGACCAAACAACTATGGAATGATCTCCTCGACTGTCAGTTCCTCCGCGTCGGCGGCGAGAAGTTGGGCCCCCTTTAAGGTGAGGAAGATATGTCGCGCCACCAGGATTGCATTATCTCGCAGCATCTCCTCATCGGCGTGCTTCAGGTTTCTTAAGGACCTAGGGATGCAAGGGGTGGGAGGAATGGCAGCCCGGACAAGCTCTTGGTTCTGGGCCTTCAACATAGCAACCTCCCTCTCTAGCTCCGTCTGCGAGCGAGGAGCTGGTTCGCAGTTTCAGAGTCCTGCAGAAGGCAAATGGGTTAAAAAAGGAACATTGCAAAGGGTAGTGGATGAGATCTCGACAAGCTTACCATCCCTTGCTTGAGGCTCTCAAGGAGGCCCTCGAAAACGACTTGCTTTACCTTCAAGTCGGCGAGCTCTTTCTTCGTCTCCTGTAGCTCATGCTTCTGATCCTCGAAGTTTCTCTCCATCGTTAGGCAGTGGCGACCGGCCATGTGCGCAAGCTGTAGCCCGCGCACCTCGGCCTGCGCACCCTTGTATGCGAGTGCCCGGGAGGAGAGGGCGTGGTAGTCATCAACATCCTCCTGCCCATAGAGGCTGAAGGATAAGGCGAAGGCCTCTACCCCATTGCTCTCCTGCTCCACCCAGGAATGGGTAAGGGTGGAGATCGAGACACTGTTGGAGTCTGAGTCCCACTCCAACACGGGCTCGCCGACCACATCCAGGCTTCGGGTGCCGAGGCAGAAGTTTCGGTGGCCCGCTGGTGCGGGTACGGCCGGCACACTGGCAAACACCTCGGTGGTTTCCCGACTCCCTTGTCGGCGGGCGGGTCTAATGGAGGTTTGGCCCCAGTTGAGCTCTCGTTAGGCGCCTTCACCTTGGTGAGGGTTGAGGGCTGTTTCTTCTTTGGCGGCGGAGTGTTGAGGGATGATCCGCGGCTCGTGGGTGCGGGCCGCTTCTTGGAGGCAGAGGAAGTGCCCTGGGTCTCGCGGTAGGCGTCGGCAGTGGCGGAAGTGAGCTGCAGACCCAGGGTAATAGGCGCAGCCTTCGTATAGGGGGGGGGGGGGGGGGGTGGAGCGGAAGATCTCGCTCCCATGCGAATGGTAAAAGGCGGGTTAGGAAAGATGGATAAGGTGTTAAAGCGAGACAGAAAGAGATAGCGATTCAAACTTGCTTCGGGCGGCACGGGGAGTAGCGAGTCCACATTCCTTCGGAGGTAGCTGACCTCGAAGGTGGTTGACATGTACTTGAAGATTTCAGCCTCGTGGCCGCCGAGCTTGGGGGGATGATAGGTAAACTCATCCCGCTAGACGGGAGAGAAGGGGTCGTTGCCGAAGGGCCCCTTGACGATTACAAACTTTTGTGCCCAGTAATGGCTTTTATTCACCGTCTCCTGAACTTTGGCGTGCTGGCTCGCAAAGAAGGCCGTTCCATCCTTGTTTGCGCAAAAGGAGAACAGCTTGCGGAAGACCGGTAAGCTTAACTCAATGCGCTCTTCACGCATGTAGCACGCGAACCCCACCATGATCGCGATGGAGTTCGGGGTCATCTGGCCCGGGATGACGCCGTAGTATTTCAGCAGCTGGAGGATTCACGGGGAGCAATAAGAAATAAGTACTAAGCTAGTGTGATAAAGGAATGCAAGGGGAAGTGTAGCGAGCACAAACCTGCCTGATCTCCGGCCACAAGGGAAGCGGCAGGACCATGTCGAAGTGGGCTGCGGAGATGGCGAGCTCATCCATGTGGAGGTCATTAATGGCCTCGGTATTCGTCAGATGGCGAGCAGAGAATGCCGACGAGATGTAGTTGGCCACCACCGAATGGTACTCGCTCTCGGTGAGCGAGCAAGTGAAGAAGGAATGGCCGTAGAACGTGAATGCGCACTTGGACCGACCCTCCGTAATGCCGTCACCACCCCTGGCTGTTAAGTCAGAAGCGAGTGAGAGAACGAGAAGGAGAGAAATCGCGAGAAAGAAAGAGAGGTCGAAAGAGCTAAATGCGGTTGTTAACTATTGATGACATACTTATTTATAAGAAACTAAAGGCGGAGAGGAGGAATCGAGGCGTCAGGGGTGCGGATAGCCGAATCCCACTGCGACGCGCCTCAGTACTTGAACCCGCCCACTCCCAGAGAACTCGCCGCGATGCAGCGGGGACAGATCGCTGTCAGGTGAAGCGAGTCCCAGGCAATCCGCGAGAGAGGGGCATTGAATAAAAGGGATTAACGAATACAATAGAAAGAAACAATATAGTGCGAGTAATAATGAAAGAAAAATCCCGTGATTATTCGGGAGTCATCAAAGTGATATCACAGTTTACAAGCTGTCGCAGAAAATAAAAGAAATAATAAACAACTGTTCCTTTGTGAGTTTGCCATGCGAGTGCGAGGGGAATTAATAGCGGATCCACCTCCATCGCCCTCTCCCTCGCACCCCCGAGCACGGCGGTACGCACAGATAGTGATATGCGCGGACCGCACAGAGCTTGCATTGCAGCAACTGGACTTGGTCCTCCGCCGGCGAGAGGTGCACCTCGGGAGAGGTGTCCTCATGGCAGGCGTTAGTTTGCAGCTCGGTGAGAACTCGGGCTAGTTCATCCTCAATCGCGGCGAACCGATCCTCGCAGGCCGCTCTGTCCCTGCGCGTCTGGTCATACAACTCTCGTAGTATGAGCCCCTACTTCTAGAGCACGTTAGCAACTTGCCGCTTTATCGCTTCAGGGTCCCGAGGATCACCGAGGAAATCAACAATTTTGTCTGGCGAAGGCGGGGGCTACATCTCTCCCTGTCCAAACTCCAGCTCGGCGGAGGACTCCTGGATGCATGCGATAAGAGAATTAGCGAACAGAGTGAGAAACAGTATGATAATTACATCCGACTAACCTGACGAGGTCGCGGGCTCTTTACTAGGACGTTGGCGAGAGCAGTTTGGTTGTCCTTGGAAGGGCTCAGAATACCTCAGTGTGACTGATTTCCCTAGTCTTGGGATGTGGTGGAGGTGGATCGCAGTCCCAACATCGGCAGGAAGCGAGCTCCCAGGCGCCGGATGGCCTAGAAGACAGAACCCAGGGATGGAGACTGACACGTCCGGTGGGGGCTGCGAGCCCGTCGGGTATAGCGAATCAGGCGGGGGCTGCGAGCCCGGCGGAGGCCGCGAGCCCGACGAAGGCAATGAGCCCGGAGTGGGCGGAGACTCCCGAGGGGGCGATGAATCCGGTGGGCTGGCGTCCCTCCCGGGAGTCGCGAGGAGGTTCTCTTCCAAGTGCACAAAAGGTCAGTTATGGAATTTGCGAAGGAGATAATATCGGAGTCTTACCATGCCACGGTGAGGGGCAAAGGTCGATGACATCCATGTCAGCAGGCGCAGAATCATTTCCTCCAGGAGAGGGGAGGCGAGTATCGTCTGGACTCCCACTCGCAAGGACTCCCACCTGAGGCGCGCTCTGGAGATTAAAAGGTTAGCACAGAAATAGGTGAAAAAAGTCATGAGAATCTGAGTACCTGTCCGACGAGTGCGGGATCATGCAGCATGTCTCGAAGGGAGGACCCAGTCGTCCTGAAGCGTCGCCTCAACACATTCACCCTCTTCAAAACAGGTGGAGGCAGAGCCTGCAGGGCGCCCCAGGGGACGAGCCGGTTAGTGAAAGATTGCCCCCTCGCCCAGGACGCTGCTAAACGGGTCTGAGCTTCTTTCGATAAGGGAACGTTCAACAAAGGCAGTCGCGAGTAGGAAGGAAAGGGTCCCTCATCGACAGAGATGTTGGTATTTATAGCACTGGGGGTGGGACCCACCATATATTCGTGCCAACTCATCCACGTCCGGCGAACACGGGGGGTTGGTGTTGGAGTTACCATTGTGATCTAGAAGTGGTCAAACATGTAATGTCACTGCCAACGCGATATGAGCCTGCAGGGTCGCACATAAGAGCATGTGGAGAAGTTGGAAGATTGACTGTGTTGGTAAAGGTTACCAATCACCATAGAGAATCGGGGAGGTGAAGCAAATGTTGCTGTCGGAATTCGTCGGAATTCGTCGGATTCGTCGGATTGTTCCGTGGAATCCCGACGAATTGTTACAGAGATCCTTAACTCGGCAAATGTTGCCGTCTGATATGATTCATCGGAATTCGTCGGATTGTTCCGTGGAATCCCGACGAATTGTTACAGAGATCCTTAACTCGGCAAATGTTGCCGTCTGATGTGATTCGTCGGAATTCGTCGGATTGTCCCGTGAAAACTCGACGAATGCTGTTCCGTGGAATCCCGACGAATTGTAACAGAAGCCCCTATTCTGCTGTGTGGTCTGCGGATAGTGATTCTTCTAGAAGCCTGTTTATGCTTTGGGTATAAATAGACCTTCTTTTAGGGTTCTTATAACTTACGAAGGAATCCAGCCGACGGAAGAGTTCTGCCTCTCGCCCTAGCCGACGGAAGTGTTCCGCCGCCCGTTCGCCTCCGCCGACCTCTTCTCCGGCGATCGTCGCCGTGTTTGTTCTTCCTGGAGCGAACCTAGCAGTTCGTGGAAGTGTAAGGTGCAGTCGTTCTTCTCCTGGCTCGTGTGGATCACTATAGAGACGTAGACATAATTCTACGTGAGAACTCTCTTTGCCGCCAACAGGAATCTTCTTCTCGGAGCATCTAGGTTGGATTTGATCCAACTCCACTAAGGCAATTTATGCATTTAGTTAACTTCTTGATTCAAAATTCATGGCCCGATCAAAGTCTTTTGGGTTGTTTCTCTTTATTTCCGCTGCACCTACATGTGATGTATGGTTCTAGAAAAACCCAACAGTGGTATCAAAGCTAGGTTCCGGTCATGAATGTTGTTTCAGAAGTTTGGTTATTCCAGTACGTGCAAATCTAGGTATTTGGAAGCATTCTAAATGTCAAGATTTCTTCTTGGAATATCACATTTGATGTGATTTTGTGTGGTTTCTGGTGGTGGGATTTCAAAAATTTGGTCGGGGCTCTGCCCCGCACCCCGCAAGGGCTCTGCCCCTAAGACCCCGTTAGGGGCTCTGCCCCTAAGACCCCGCCAGGGGCGCGGCCCCTTGGAACCCCGCCAAGAAAGTCTGGGATTTCGTGGTAATTTCTAATTGTTAGAAATTGTTGTCTCCTTAGCAGTAACCGTCCCTCAAGTGGTTAATGAACCCTTGTATTGTTTTGGATTTTGAATCCAACAATGAGAGACGAGCTTGTCTACTGCTTTAAGTCGAGTTGTCTTTGCCTTTGTCCAATGCATGTAAATCTGAAGATTTGGAAGAGTTCTAAATGTCCAGATTTAGCCCTTTCGTCTATCAAAGGTTGATAGTCTTATGTTGTGCACATAAGGGATGCATGTGGATTTTAGAAAGCTTGTTTTTCTGTTGATGTGCACTTGATCAAATGTTGATCATGGTTAAGTGTTAACCTATTATTAAATTTAAAATTCCTTCATCAAATATTAAGTGTTCGGATGCCTTCCGATGGATGACACTCTTCCTGCCTCGATCGATGAAGTGTAGGCTTGCCAAAGCAAGGTGCATTAATCTATCTTGGTAAGGGTGCGAGCGGATAATTGTGATATCCCACTGTCGACATCGGGTCTAACTTAACTAGGTGACCTCAAAGGTTGAGTACCTAGAGGCATAGGGTTGGTATGCACCATATGATGGATGCGAATAAGGAGTTATTCACCAGCCATACAAGAGTTGCATGAGGATGCAATTGGCAAGCGTTGCCTACCTAAATAACCGCATTATGAGAGGAACGCCAAAGCGGACTCGTGGTGTTGGTGAAATACGGATCTTGTCCACTAAGAGAGTAGCTCGCATGGACTCTCCGAATTGATAGTGAGGGCTATCAATTTGAATAAAATAGTGGGAGTATTTAATTGAAGTCCAAATTAAAATAAATTGTATTTTGAAATTTTTGGTACTGATTAAATTCTGCATGAATTCTTATAGAATTCCATGGCAAGTGGTTCACATTCCACCTTGTCCCTGAGAGCTATCCTTGAGAAGGACAAGCTAAGTGGGACAAATTATATGGACTGGTATAGGAACCTGAGAATTGTTCTCAGGCAAGAGCAAAAGCTCTACGTCTTGGAAGAAGAAGCCCCCGAGGTGCCAACCGGGAACTCGTCCCGTGTTGATAAGGATGCTTATAAGAAGTATACCGATGACGCCTTAGACGTCGAGTGCCTTATGCTTGCCACCATGAACTCTGAGCTTCAGAAGCAACACGAGAACATGGGGTGCAAGGAGATTGACGAGCACCTAAAGAAAATGTTTCAAGGGCAAGCTCGTCAAGAGAGGTTCGATGTCACGAAGGCCTTATTTCAGTGCAAAATGGGAGCTCGAGACTCAGTTGGTACTCACGTACTCAAGATGATTGGGTATATTGAGAACCTGGAGAGATTGGGTTTTCCTCTGGGTCAAGAGTTGGCCACAGATCTTATCCTGCAATCGTTGTCGGATAGTTATGTGCAGTTCGTCTTGAACTACAACATGAATGAAATAGACAAGACACTGCCCGAGCTCCTAGGCATGTTGCGAACTGCCGAGATAAACATGAAGAAGGCCAAGCCTGTTAGTCCCATATTGATGGTACATAAAGGCAAGGGTAAGGCCAAGGGCTTCAAGAAGACGAAGGTGGGACCTAAGTCACATCTTGAGCCCAAATCTTCTGCGCTGAAAAAGAAGAGCACCGTGAAGGAAGGGAAATGCCACCATTGTGGCAAGGCTGGTCATTGGAGGAGGAATTGTCCTTCGTACATTGAAGGTCTGCGGAAAATGAAGGGAGGTATGACTTCCGCTTCGAATATTTACGTTATAGAGATAAACCTTTCTGCTCCTTCATCTTGGGTATTGGATACCGGATGTGGTTCTCACATTTGTATAAATGTGCAGGAACTGAAAAGGAGAAGATTGCTGAGTAAAGGAGAGGTGGACCTGCGCGTCGGCAATGGAGCAAGAGTTGCTGCTGTAGCCGTAGGGGTTTACCGTCTTTCTTTGCCCAGTGGGCTTGTAATAGAACTTAATAATTGTTATTATATTCCGGCCATAACTAGAAACATTATATCCATTTCATGCTTAGACATGATTGGATTTTCTTTTATAATTAAGAACAATTGTTGTTCTATATTTAAGAATGATGTTTGTTATGTTGTAGCTCAATTGTTTAATGGTCTTTATGTTTTGATCCTGGACCATCCGATCTATAATGTAGATAATAATAAAAGACTAAGAACAAATGACTCAAATCCTACATATCTCTGGCATTGTCATTTGGGCCATATAAACGAGAAGCGCATATCCAAGCTCCATAAAGATGGTCTATTGGACTCATTTGATTATGAATCATTTGAACGATGCGAGTCTTGTTTGTTAGGCAAGATGACTAAAGCCCCTTTCACTGGTTATACTGAGAGGGCTGAGGATCTTTTGGGTATAGTACATAGTGATTTATGCAGACCCATGAGTTCTATGGCTAGAGGTGGGTATTTCTACTTCGTCACATTTACTGATGATTTCAGTAGATACGGATACGTGTATCTTATGAAGTGCAAATCCGAAACTTTTGAAAAGTTCAAAGAGTTTAATAATGAAGTGGAGAACTAATTGGGTAAAAAGGTTAAAGCACTCCGATCTGATCGAGGTGGCGAATACCTGAGTCATGAGTTCCGTGATCATCTGAAAGAGTGTGGTATTGTATCACAGCTCACTCCACCTAGGACACCGCAGCATAATGGTGTGTTTGAGAGGAGAAATCGTACTCTGTTAGACATGGTACGGTCGATGATGAGTCATGCAGATTTGCCTGTTTCCTTTTGGGGTTTTGCTTTAGAGACTGCTGCAATGACACTGAATCGCGCTCCAACAAAAACGGTTCTAAAGACACCATATGAGATATGGACTGGGAAGCGTCCTAGTATGTCATTCATTAAAATTTGGGGATGTGAGGCATACGTACGACGTCAAATGCCTGACAAGCTGGAACCCAAATCAGATAAGTGTTATCTGGTGGGATATCCTAAGGAAATGAAAGGATATTACTTTTACCTACCGTCTGAGGGCAAAGTGTTTGTCGCAAGGACGGGTGTCTTCTTGGAGAAAGAGTTCTTGTCAAGAAAGATGCAAAAGGTAGAACTTGAAGAAGTTCAAGAGCCACAAGTAGTGAATGAACCAGAATTGGATTCTGAGCCAGGACTACAAGATGTTGTAGCTAGAGAACCTGCTTAAGAGACATAAGTCCTACATAGATCTGGTAGACCAAGATTTGAGCCTGAGAGATATGGATTTCTCGTGTCTCAAATAGGTAATGTGTTGCTTATGGATCATGATGATGAACCAGCGACCTACCGAGAGGCTATGAATGGACCGGACTCCGCCAAATGGCTTGAGGCTATGAAATCCGAAATGGACTCCATGTATACAAACCAAGTTTGGAACTTGGTGGAACCACCTGAAGGGGTACGTCCCATAGGGTGCAAGTGGGACTTCAAGAAGAAGACCGACATGGATGGGAATGTACAGACATTCAAAGGGCGACTGGTGGCTAAGGGTTTCAAGCAAATTCATGGTGTTGACTATTATGAGACCTTTTCCCCTGTTGCCATGGTAAAGTCCATTAGGATATTGCTTGTTATTGCTGCGTATTATGACTACGAGATCTGGCAGATGGATGTCAAAACGGCTTTCCTAAATGGAAACCTCCTTGAGGAAGTGTACATAACACAACCCGAGGGTTTTGTATCCCCAAATGAAGCCACTAAAATATGCAAGCTGAACAGGTCCATCTATGGATTGAAACAGGCCTCTAGAAGTTGGAATCTTTGTTTTGATGAGAAGATCAAAGAGTTTGGTTTTGTCAAGAACGAGGATGAACCGTGTGTTTACAAGCGAATCAGTGGGAGCATTGTTGTCTTCCTGATATTGTATGTAGATGACATACTTCTGATCGGGAATGACATACCTACCGTGAAAGTTGTTAAGAACAACCTAGGGAACTGCTTTTCTATGAAGGACTTGGGTGAAGCGACTTACATACTCGGTATTAAGATCTATAGATATAGATCGAAGAAGTTGCTGGGTTTGACCCAGAGTACGTACATTGAAAAGGTGTTGAAGCGGTTCAACATGCTTGAGTCCAAGAAAGGATTTTTGCCCATGTCTCATGGTGTGAATCTCTCTAAGGACCAGTGTCCAAAATCTTGTGAAGATAAGGACCGCATGAAGTTGATTCCATATGCTTCGGCAATTGGGTCAATCATGTATGCAATGTTATGTACTCGACCCGATGTCTCTTTTGCTTTGAGCATGACTAGCAGGTATCAGTCTGATCCTGGTGAATGTCACTGGATAGCCGTAAAGAATATCCTGAAGTACTTGAGAAGGACTAAGGATGTATTCTTGGTGTATGGTGGAAAGGAAGAGCTCGTTGTAAGTGGTTACACGGTTGCCAGCTTCCAAACTGATAGGGATGATTCGAAGTCTCAGTCAGGGTTTGTATTTTGCCTGAATGGAGGAGCTGTGAGCTGGAAGAGTTCCAAGCAAGAGACAGTTGCTGATTCTACAACTGAGGCCGAGTATATCGCTGCGGCAAATGCAGCGAAGGAGGCTGTATGGATTAGGAAATTCATCGGCGAGCTAGATGTAGTTCCTAGCATTGTTGGTCCCGTAGTTCTCTACTGTGATAACAATGGTGCAATTGCACAATCTAAGGAACCTAGATCCCATCAGCGCTCCAAGCACATACTTCGGCGGTTCCATCTTATTCGTGAGATTGTCGAGCGAGGAGATGTGAACATTTGCAGAGTGCTGACTGAGGAGAATATTGCAGATCCACTGACAAAGCCTCTCGCGCAGAGAAAGCATGATGGTCATACTAGATCAATGGGTATACGATACCTGAGTGATCAACTCTAGTGGGAGTCTTGTGGGTTGCATGTAAAATATATATTCTGTTGGCTATTTATTATTTATTCATATGATGAATTGTGTACCAATTATTTCCTTTTACAATTAATGGCAAGTTCTTTTATTACGATATACTGTTTCTACATAATAGAATAAAATTCGTGATAAATACCCTTAGAATGTTCGCTTCCATAGGACATCAAGTACGTGACTTGAATGTTAGAGCCTATGATTTCTTAGCTTCATTCTTAAAAGGTCCCTGGTCGAGGTATCATCGTAGAAACTAAGGGTGATGATGATACATTAAGACTAGCATGTGTGTTGACTGATGACCGGTTCTCACAGGTCATGATATTGTGATATCAAGTCATCACGTGGGTACTTGTTAGTGAACAAGTTGTACTGGACAGACCCAACCTGAGACTACTTTGTGGATTGTTACTTAAAAGTGTCACAAGTAGGTCTCATTTGACAATGGTGTTGTGGTCCTTTGACCTGAAGTCACAGCATTCATCGAGTGAGGAAGAGCGTGCTTTGATGTCATCTAAAGTCTTCCTTGAAGAAGGTTGATGATAAGGGTGGTCGTTGGGTACGTTACGAATCATTTGGGTGTTTGGGTGTGAGCAGATATGGGATTTGTCCTCCTATATAACAGGAGTTGCATCCATGGGCCCCTTGATGGAATTGGACTGAGAAATGCATGGCCATGCTTGGTTGAGTCAATATGTGATATTGAGCTCACCATTCTCTGGAAGTCCATTCTAGATCAAGAAACTTGGATTGAGCTATTAAGAGGGTGACACGGTCCATGCCTCTAGTTCTTTCCGGATGTAAGGGACAAAGGGACAAAGACAACGCTGGAACATTGGTCATAAAGGCTTATGAGTTATGAACTCTTATTGCTTGGGGAGCAATGATGCATTGCTAGATGCCGCTCATTGTTTGTGAGGTTTTTGTTTGATACTTTCAAGATCAAGTGGGAGACTGTTGGAGTTACCATTGTGATCTAGAAGTGGTCAAACATGTAATGTCACTGCCAACGCGATATGAGCCTGCAGGGTCGCACCTAAGAGCATGTGGAGAAGTTGGAAGATTGACTGTGTTGGTAAAGGTTACCAATCACCATAGAGAATCCGGGAGGTGAAGCAAATGTTGCTGTCGGAATTCGTCGGAATTCGTCGGATTCGTCGGATTGTTCCGTGGAATCCCGACAAATTGTTACAGAGATCCTTAACTCGACAAATGTTGTCCTCTGATATGATTCGTTGGATTGTTCCGTGGAATCCCGACGAATTGTTACAGAGATCCTTAACTCGGCAAATGTTGCCGTCTGATGTGATTCGTCGGAATTCGTCGGATTGTCCCGTGAAAACTCGACGAATGCTGTTCCGTGGAATCCCGACGAATTGTAACAGAAGCCCCTATTCTGCTGTGTGGTCTGCGGATAGCGATTCTTCTAGAAGCCTGTTTATGCTTTGGGTATAAATAGACCTTCTTTTAGGATTCTTATAACTTACGAAGGAATCCAGCCGACGGAAGAGTTCCCCCTCTCGCCCTAGCCGACGGAAGTGTTCCGCCGCCCGTTCGCCTCCGCCGACCTCTTCTCCGGCGATCGTCGCCGTGTTTGTTCTTCCTGGAGCGAACCTAGCAGTTCGTGGAAGTGCAAGGTGCAGTCGTTCTTCTCCTGGCTCGTGTGGATCACTGTAGAGACGTAGACATAATTCTACGTGAGTACTCTCTTTGTGGCCATCAGGAATCTTCTTCTTGGAGCATCTAGGTTGGATTTGATCCAACTCCACTAAGGTAATTTATGCATTTAGTTAACTTCTTGATTCAATATTCATGGCCCGATCAAAGTCTTTTGGGTTGTTTCTCTTTATTTCCGCTGCACCTACATGTGATGTATGGTTCTAGAAAAACCCAACAGTTGGATGTTTCTTCATGAGCTTAGCATAATCTTGCGAAGAGCGGGGATTGTGTACAACCCAGTGTTCACCGACTCGCGAAGGAATCAATCACAGAAACTTTAGGGAGTGCTCGCAGACTCGCGGAGAGTACCTTGCCAGGGCTGGGTGAGGCGACCCAGGGATCTCGCTCCCGAGTAGCGAGTATCAACAACATGAGTCTGTTCTGCAGATCGCTCTAAGGTGCATTTAGCCAGAGCGAGTCAGGTAATGTCTCGCAGAGTCAATCCGGCGAGGCGAGTGGGGGCATACCCCTAGTCGTAGTAGGAAGCCTCGCTAGCCCAGCTCACAAGGAGGCTTGCGAGTGGCGCCTTCAGGGGCCACTCACCCAGTAGGGGCTGCAGGTGAATTTACCTTGATACCCCTGGTGGTCTGCCAATAGCCCTCCAGAACAGTGGAGTTTGGCTGTTAGCAAACCAATTTGGGGTGCTTATAGCAAAACCAAAAGGCGGAATCCCGCTATTAGCAGACCAATTCAGAAAGGCTATAAATAGACCCTTTGGGGGCACCTTGAGAGAGCACACTAGATCTTTGCTGCTCCTTAGGCTCTCTTTGGTGAGCTCCCTCAGCTCTCCAAGCTGCCCGACTACAGTCTTGGCTTGGGAGGGGAAGCGCTTAAAAGATCTTCCGGGTGTGTGGTCGGACCTCCACATTGCTGCCAAGGGTCGTGTCTTTCATTCTAAGCCTTCAGTCAAGTTCCTCCGTGGGATCAGTAAGCGCTTGCTGCCCCCCTTCACAGGGGTCCAAACTCCTCATTGTGCCAAATACCGGTTCCAACGTTCTTGGTCATCCATTTTTTGCAACTTCTAGAGCTTTGATTGATGTTTTTGATGGAAAATTAGTTTTACAAGTTGGAGAGGAGGAGGTTACATTTCAAATTAACAATGCTATGAAACAACCAATAGAGGCTGATGACACATGTTATTTTATTAATTGTATTTATCAAGTTGTATCAACAATGCCTTCTGAATTGCTTTGCGCTGATCCTTTAGAACTTTGTATTGCTTATGGTCATTTAAAAGATTTTACTCATATTGATGTTTATGTTCACTTAGCTTATTTCGAGGATTCTCGATTTTTAACTAGAAAAGTGAACTTTGATGTTATAGAAAAAAAATGATAAAGATCATTTAAAAGAAATCACAACCGATCCTCAAATTGTGGAATTAAAGAAATTACCTGATCATCTTGAATATGTATTTTTGGGAGTTAATTCTACTTTCCCGTTATTGTCTCCACTAATTTATCTGAATCTGAAAAAGAAAAATTGGTTGATGTTTTAAAAGAGCATAAGAGAGCAATAACATGGTAAATTTCTGATATTAAAGGAATTAATCCCTCATTTTGTTCCCATAAAATTTTTATGGAAGATGATTATAAACCATCTATCCAACCTCAACGTAGACTCTTATGAAAGTGGTTGTGAAAACTAAAGTTTTAAAATTACTGGATTCTGGGATGATTTATCCTATTTCTGATAGTTCATGGGTGAGCCCTATTCAAGTAGTCCATAAAAAGGGAGGTCTTACAATGGTAGCCAATGAACGAAATGATCTTATTCCTACATGTACTGTCATAGGATGGCAAGTTTGTATAGATTATAAGAAACTAAATGATGCTACACGAAAAGATCACTTTCCGCTTCCTTTCATCGATCAAAATTTAGAGTGTTTATCGGGACACGCTTACTATTGTTTTTAGATGGATTGTCAGGCTACTTACATATCCCTATCTCCCCGGAGGATCAATAAAAGATTACCTTTACTTATCCTTTCGGAACTTTTGCATACAGACGTATGCCCTTCGGATTATGTAACACGCCCGCCACTTTTCAAAGATGCATGCTAGCCATATTTAATGAATTAGTTGAAGATATTATGGAAGTGTTTATGGATGATTTTTCAGTTTTTGGAGATTCATTTGACTTATGTTTAGAAAATCTTAAAAAGGTTCTTGCTCGATGTGAAGAAACTAATCTTGTACTTAATTGGGAGAAATGTCATTTCATGGTACAAGAAGGTTTGGTTCTGGGCCATAAGATTACATGTCATGGAATTGAGGTGGATAGAGCAAAAATAGAAACTATTGAACATTTACCACCTCCCGCCACGGTTAAGAAAGTGCGTTGCTTTTTAGGACATGTAGGTTTTTACCGACGATTTATTAAAGACTTTTCAAAACTTTCAAAACCGTTAACAAAATTATTAGAAAAAGATACTCCTTTAATTTTTGATGGTGAATGTCTAAAATCTTTTGAGATACTAAAGAAAAATTAATTAATTCTCCCATCATGATTGCACCAGATTTTTCTCAATCTTTTGAATTAATTGTTGGATCTTACGACGCCCTTAGAGGGGGGGGGGGGGGGTGAATAAGGGAATAAAATTCTTTTTATAAATTTTAAGATAATTACTAAGTTATTTTGATTAATAGGAAATAATGATGACAATTTAGTAATAACAATTTTGCAATAATGAAATTTTATGCCAATTGAGAGAAATCAAATAAACACAAATATAATCATGATTGCATTATATAAAAAGGGTGTTTACAAAATTTGATTTCAATATCGCTAGAAATCGGAGGCGTACAAAAGTGAATTTCTTTTCCTTTTCTATACCGACTTGTATCCCCACAAACCGATTGGCTTTAGCCTATCCTTCCCCGGATATGGCCTCAAGCCGCTCTAGCCAATCCTTCCCCGGATATGGCCTCGAGCCCCCTAGGTCTAATCACCTAGAACTAGTCGCCAACACAAGGCGAATTTCCCACTAAGTCCTACCCAGACCTAGTCGCCAACACAAGGCGAATTAACTACAAGATACAAATAAAGAAATGAAGTAAATAACAAGCAAACTCCCTCTTGAGATTTCTGGAGATGAGGATGAAGGATCGCTGAAGCACAAGCGAGGTCGAAGCGATCGTTCTTCGGATGCAGCGTGATGGCTTCCTTCTCCATATTTTCTTCTTTGGCTTTGAGTGGGAGATGATGTTTTGGCAGAGTAGCAGCACGAGAGTTTGGGCATAAGTAATGTCTCTTGAAGATCTAACCAAAACGAGAGAGAGCCCAACATTTTATAGAACTTGGAGCTAGCGCCTGCGGTATTGTCTAGCGCCTGCGGTAGCATTCGTGTGGAGCGGTTGCGAAACCGTCGGCGGCGTGGCGCTGTGCACGAACTTGAGATAGCGCCTGGCGGTAGCGATAGCGCTGGCGGTAGCGGTAGCGGTAGCGGTTGCAAAACCCCCGCAGTGCACGAACTGGAGATAGCGCCTGGCGGTAGCAATAGCCCTGTCGGTGGTACTGGCGGTAGCGGTAGCGCTAGCGGTCGCGCTGGCGTTAGCGATAGCGCTGGCGGTAGCACTGCTCCTTTCAAAAGCTTGTTCCAAGCTGCTTTCTACCTGTGGAGTATTGCACCTATAGTTCCTGCACACTATAAACACACTACAAGCAATATCAAATACAATATGTGATTTGTTATTCTCAAACAAAAGGATGTGACACACATGTCCAACATTAATGTCTAATGCTAGTAGCATTGCGGTTGGTGCAGTACTTGGACAAAGAAGAAATAAACATTTTCACCCTATTTACTATGCTAGTAAGACATTGAATACTACACAGGAGAATTATACAACAACTAAAAAAATTATTTGCAGTTATTTTTGCATTTGATAAATTCTGTTCGTACTTAACATAGTCCAAAGTGATTGTTTACACTGATCATTCCGCTTTACGTTATTTACTTATGAAAGCTGATGCAAAACCCCATTTGCTCCATTGGATCTTGCTTTTGCAAGAATTCGACTTGGAAATACATGATAAGAGGGGAGCCAAAAATTTGGGGGCAGACCACCTCTCTCGTCTTGAGAATCCTTATTTAGAAGTATTAAATGAATCCGCTATAAATGGTAGTTTTCCCGAAGAACGATTCTATATGCTTGAAATTCAATCTCATACTAACACTCCATGGTTTGCAGATTTTGCAAATTATATTGTTGCTAAGGTCCTTCCATCAGATCTTTCACATCAGCAAAAGAAGAGATTCTGTTCTGATCTAAAATACTACTTTTGGGAGGAACCTTTTTAGTTTCGCAATTGTGCAGATTCGATAATCCGGAGATGTGTATCAGAGGAAGAAGGGTGGAAGATCTTGGAGCATTGTTAGTCAGGACCGATGAGAGGACACTTTGGGCCAATTCGTACGGCAAAGAAAGTACTCGATTCAGGTTTTTATTGGCCCCTTCTATTCAGGGATGCTCAGATGTATGTTCGTTTATGTAATTTTTGTCAAAAATCAGGTAATATTTCCAAAGCAAATGAAATGCCACAAAAGTTTTAACATTGTAAATAAATCAAAATAATAGAATTCATACATGCTTGATATTAGCAATAAAGATTATACAATTTTTTTGTTTGAAATTTTTTAATAAAAACAGAAAAAAAATCACACAAACATATTTTTGTATTTTTGAATTTTGAATTTTTGTAGTTGATTTTTCATAATATGAATAAAACACAAATAAAAAAAAAATATTTTTGTATTTTTGAATTTTTGTAGTTGATTTTTCATAATATGAATAAAACAGAAAATCATAAAACATATTTTTGTATTTTTGAATTTTGAACTTTTATAGTTGATTTTTCATAATTCAAATAAAACAAAAATAAAATAGACAGAAACACACAAATGAATTTGCACAAATAAACTAACATATTTTTGTTGATTTTTAGAAATTTTAAAAAACAGAAAATTCCAACACCCACGCTAGCGCCGGTGCTATCGCTAGCGCTGGAAATAGTACACTATTTTTTGAGAATTTTAAAAATCTGATTTTTGATATTGGTTAGGGGTCTTAAGAGTAGTCTTATGCAGAAGTTTTGTAATTATCAGAGATGTCTTGATTGCTCAAATTGCATAAAACATTAGCGTTTTATATGTTTTTCATCCTAAGATGGCTAAGACTCCTAATTCCAACCTTAACATTTGAAACCTTGCATCGGGAAGAGGTTTAGTGAATATATCAGCAAGTTGAGAGTCCATGCCAATGAAACTAATCCTTACATTTTCCTTTTTAATGTGATCCCTTATGAAATGATGACGCACATCTATATGTTTGGATCTAGAGTGGTGTACCGGATTATTTGTAAGATCAATGGCACTCTTGTTGTCACATTTTAATTCAATAAGTTTTAGATGAAAACCAAAGTCCTCTAAAGTTTGGCTCATCCATAGAGCTTGTGCACAACAACTCCCTAATGCAATGTATTCGGCCTCTGTGGTGGAGAGTGCAACCGAATTTTGTTTCCTACTAGACCATGCAACTAATGAAGGTCCTAGAAAATGACAAGTACCACTAGTGCTTTTTCTATCAAGTGAACAACCGGCATAATCCAAATCGGAATAGCCATGCAATGTAAATGAATCATTATGTGGGTACCATAATCCTAATCTAGATGACCCAATGAGATATCTAAAAATTTGTTTTACCGCTTTTAAATGAGATTCTTTTGGATTGGCTTGAAATCGAGCACATAAGCATACGACAAACATAATATCGGTTCTAGTTGCACTAAGATAAAGTAGAGATCCTATCATACCTCTATATAAAGTTTGATCTATAGAAACTCCTGATCATCTTTTCCTAATTTTAGTGATGCACTCATTGGTGTAGAAGCATGTTTAAGGTTTTCAAATCCAAAACGTTTAAGCATATCATGGACATATTTAGTTTGACATACAAAGATACCATCAATTCTTTGTGATATTTGAAAACCAAGGAATAAGAAAGTTCTCCTACAAGACTCATTCAAACTCATTTTTCATCACTAAAATAACTTCTTTACACATCTCTTCATTAGTAGATCCAAAAATAATATCATCAACATATATTTGTAAAATAATTATATCATCATTATTGTGCTTAATGAAGAGAGTATTATCCGCACTTCCCATAATATAACTGTTCTTTAATTAGAATGATGTAAGTCTTTCATACCATGCACGGGGCGCTTGTTTTAAACCATAAAGCGCTTTTTCTAGTTTATAAACATGATTTGGAAATTTTTCATTAATAAAACCGGGGGGTTGTTCAACATAAACTTCTTCTTTTACAAACCCGTTTAGAAAAGCACTTTTCACATCCATTTGAAATAGTTTTATTCTTTTAAAGCTTGCAAATGCTAGAAAAATTATTATAGACTCCAATCTAGCAACGGGTGCAAGAGATTCATCAAAATCTATCCCCTCGATTTGAGAATATCCTTGTGCTACTAAGCGTGCTTTATTTCTAGATATTCTAGACTCACCATCTAATTTATTTTTGAAAATCCATTTTACACCTACAACCGGGTAATTAGATGGTCTTTCTACTAATTTCCAAACATTATGTCGCTCAAATTGTTCTAACTCTTCATTCATAGCCAAAAACCAAAATTCATCCTTTATAGCGGTTGTAACATTTTTTGGTTCAATTTCGGAAACAAAGCAAATATTTGAATAAGATTCATGAAGAGAAGAGCGAGTTCTTACCCCGATGGATGGTTCACCAATTATCAATTCCCGTGGATGATCCTTTGTGAATTTTAAGATGCTTGGAGGTACATATTCATCTTTCTTGGCCTCCTCTTCTTCTTCTTTGGAAGGTTCTTCATCACCATGCTCCAAAGGAGGTAATAGATCATCCTCTTTACCTGCGGAAAGTCTTTCTATACAAGGAACAAGCTCATCAAATTTCACATTAATTGACTCTTCAACTTTTCTAGTTCTTTTATTAAAAACTTTATAAGCTTTACTAGTTGAAGAGTATCCAAGAAATGTTCCTTCATCACATTTTTCATCAAACTTTCCCAAGCTATCTTTTGTATTTAAGATAAAGCATTTACAACCAAAAACTTTGAAGTAAGACACATTAGGCTTCTTTTGAAAATAGAGTTCATATGGTGTGAGATTTAAAGATGGGCGAATCATGATTCTATTTATAACATAACAAGATGTGTTTACGGCTTTGGCCCAAAAGGACTTAGGTAATTTATATTCACATAACATAGTGCGTGCTAGCTCTTGAAGTGTCCTATTCTTTCTTTCTACAACACCATTTTGTTGTGGTGTGCGTGGTGCGAAGAACTCATGTTTTATGCCTAACATATCACAATAAGAAGTAAATTTTTCATTTTCAAATTCTCCTCCATGATCCGAGCGAATGCATTTTATTTTTAAATCACTTTCATTTTGAATACGAGTACATAATTTTGAAAATTCACAAAACGCTTCGGATTTGGATGAGAGAAATATTGTCCAACAATATCTAGAAAAATCATCTATTAAAACATATGTATACAATCTACCACCAAGACTTGCGGTGCTAACGGGACCAAGGAGATCCATATGAATTAATTGCAAAGGTCTTGTAGTAGAAATAACATTTTTACTTTTGAAAGAGGATCTAGTAATTTTACCTTTTTGACATGGTGAACAAAGTGAAGGTAAATTTCCATTTAATCTAGGCAATCCTCTAATTAAATCTCTTTTGGCAAGTTTTACAATAAGCTTTGTGCTAGCATGTCCCAGCCTTCTATGCCAAAGATCAAGTTCATCATTTTTGGTAATAAAACATTTTAAAGATGATTTTGAAAGATCATGAAATGAAACAATATAAACATTGTATATTCTTGATGCAGTTAGTAAAATATTGTTTGTAATAGGATTAGATATTTTGCATAGATTAGTAGAAGATTCAAATAAAACATCTAATCCTTTATCACATAATTCGCTAATTGAAATAAGATTATGTTTTAGCCCTTTTACATAAAGAACATTTGATATAGTGAAGGATTCGTTACCAACTGTACCAATTCCCATGATTCTTCCTTTTCCGTTGTCGCCAAAAGTCACAATCCCTCCCTTCTTCCTTTCTAGGCTAAGGAACTTTGATTTATTGCCCGTCATGTGCTTGGAGCATTCTGAATCCAAGTACCACACGTCTTCATTGTCCTTAGCCTTCCTGCACATCTAGAAAGAAGATGAGAGTAAAGATCCGGATACCCAAGTGGAACCACCCACAGAGTAAGTGCAAGCCTTAGGTACCCAGACTTGCTTTAAAGTATTTCGTTTTATTTTCCTGCAAGAACTAGATGTGTGACCTAACCTATAAAGTTTGCAAACGAAATAAAGGGGGTTGATGCCCTTTTCTGTTATATTTTCTTGCTGGAAAGATTTTGATTTGCAGAAGGAAAGCATTTTGAAAAAGAAATTTCAGGTTTCTGGTATGAGGTGCTAGCGCCCGCGTTAGTGGCTAGCGTCGGGCGGTATCCCTCTCCTCGATATCCGAGCCCAAACTTTCCAGAACCATGGCACTGGTTCCCTAGAATCATTTCCAGTGATTTTTGGCCTATTCCAAATTTTTTAATGGCCATGGTGAGATCATAAACTTGTGCTTGAAGTGAAGAATTTTCTTTCACAAGCATGACACACATATTTTCAAAACCTTTTTTATTATTTTTGATTTGCAAAAGAGAGGCTTCTAATTTTCTTTCTAATTCCCCCTTCTCTTTTGTATGAGTTTTGGCCTGAGAGAGGGCTTTAGAAAGTGACTCTTCAATGTCTTTTGCCAATTTTGTGGAGTGATCACATTCTTGGCAAGAAACCTTTCTCTTTTCTAAAACGATTACCTTTTTGGAATGCTTTTGATTTTCTTTAATAAGAGATTCATTTTCACGATTTAATAAAATACTATATTTCATATTTTTATCAAAAGCTTTGCACGTTTCAAGAAATTCATTAAATAATTCATCATAAGTGGGAGGAGTTACCTCAGTGTCACTAGGAACACTGGTGTTGTCGCCGTCATTTTCATGTCCCACGGGGCACATGTTTGCTTCCTCATCTTCGCTTGATGAAGACCCACTTGATTCTTCGGAGGAGGAGGAGGAAGAGTCATCCCATGTTCTAGCTTTTAGTACTTTCTTCTTCTCCTTCCCTTTGTGCCGTTTTTCTTTCTTCTCCTTCAAGAACTTTGGGCACTGGCTCCGAATGTGCCCCGTCTTCCTACAATGATAGCATTCCGATGGAGGTCTCTCTTCTTCATTATCGCTCTCTTTTTCCTTCTTTGAAGATGACACTTTCCATCTTTCACCCTTTTGGAAATATTTTCGAAAGGTGTTTCTCCTTTCCGGATTGCGCATGAACTTTCGAAAGTTCTTCACCAAAAGACTCTCTTCATCTTCATCCTCATCCTCTTGGCACTCCTTCTTTGACTTTAATGCCAACGCCTTCTTCTTTGGCTCCTTGTTGTATTCATCATGTTGGATTTTGAGTTCTACCTCATGGGTTTTGAGATTCCCAATGAGGCTCTCAACTTGGAGCGTCCTTAAGTTGCGTGACTCCGAAATAGCCGTCACCTTTGGGTTGAATTTTGGAGGAAGAGAACGAAGGATCTTACGGACCAAGTCGCCATTTGAGAAAGTCTTTCCAAGAGCTTTTGAGGCATTGACGATCTTGGTGAAGTGCGTGTACATACCATCAACATCTTCGCTTTCGTCCATTCGAAATTTTTCATATTCCGACTCCAGTTGGAAAAGCTTGGAATCTTTAACCTGCGATGTACCTTCATGAGTAACTTCCAAATGATTCCAAATTTCATAAGCAGTAGTACATGCAGAAATTCTATTAAATTCATTTCTATCTAACGCACAAAATAGAGCATTCATGGCTTTTGTGTTATTTTTACATTTGAGTTTATCCCGATCATCCCATTTATCTTTGGGTTTTTCTAACATAATCTCTCCAACTACAAATGTAGGAGGAGTGTGTTCTTCTTCTACCATGTTCCAAACCTCAATATCTAGGGTCATTAGAAAACAACGCATCCTTTTTTTCTAATAATTATAATCTGACCTAGTAAATAGTGGAGGTCTACTAATTCCCTGACCCTCGGAAAAAGCGAGATCATAAGACGCCATTATTCCTGGTTTTTAAACCATTTGGAATAACCACCCTCTGATACCACTTGTTGGATCTTACGACGCCCTTAGAGGGGGGGGGGGGGGGGGTGAATAAGGGAATAAAATTCTTTTTATAAATTTTAAGATAATTACTAAGTTGTTTTGATTAATATGAAATAATGATGACAATTTAGTTATAACAATTTTGCAATAATGAAATTTACGCCAATTGAGAGAAATCAAATAAACACAAATATAATCATGATTGCATTATATAAAAAGGGTGTTTACAAAATTTGATTTCAATATCGCTAGAAATCGGAGGCGTACAAAAGTGAATTTCTTTTCCTTTTCTATACCGACTTGTATCCCCACAAACCGGTTGGCTTTAGCCTATCCTTCCCCGGATATGGCCTCAAGCCGCTCTAGCCAATCCTTCCCCGGATATGGCCTCGAGCCCCCTAGATCTAATCACCTAGAACTAGTCGCCAACACAAGGCGAATTTCCCCCTAAGTCCTACCCAGACCTAGTCGCCAACACAAGGCGAATTAACTACAAGATACAAATAAAGAAATGAAGTAAATAACAAGCAAACTCCCTCTTGAGATTTCTGGAGATGAGGATGAAGGATCGCTGAAGCACAAGCGAGGTCGAAGCGATTGTTCTTCGGATGCAGCGTGATGGCTTCCTTCTCCAGAATTTCTTCTTTGGCTTTGAGTGGGAGATGATGTTTTGGCAGAGTAGCAGCACGAGAGTTTGGGCACAAGTAATGTCTCTTGAAGATCTAACCAAAACGAGAGAGAGCCCAGCATTTTATAGAACTTGGAGCTAGCGCCTGCGGTATTGGCTAGCGCCTACGGTAGCGTTCGTGTGGAGCGGTTGCGAAACCGTCAGCGGCGTGGCGCTGTGCACAAACTTGAGATAGCGCCTGGCGGTAGCGATAGCGCTGGCGGTAGCGGTAGCGGTTGCGAAACCGCCGCAGTGCACGAACTGGAGATAGCGCCTGGCGGTAGCGATAGCGCTGTCGGTAGTACTGGCGGTAGCGGTAGCGCTAGCGGTCGCGCTGGCATTAGCGATAGCGCTGGCGGTAGCGCTGCTCCTTTCAAAAGTTTGTTCCAAGCTGCTTTCTACCTGTGGAGTATTGCACCTATAGTTCCTGCACACTATAAACACACTACAAGCAATATCAAATACAATATGTGATTTGTTATTCTCAAACAAAAGGATGTGACACACATGTCCAACATTAATGTGTAATGCTAGTAGCTTTGCGGTTGGTGCAGTACTTGGACAAAGAAGAAATAAACATTTTCACCCTATTTACTATGCTAGTAAGACATTGAATACTACACAGGAGAATTATACAACAACAAAAAAAATTATTTGCAGTTATTTTTGCATTTGATAAATTCTGTTCGTACTTAACATTGTCCAAAGTGATTGTTTACACTAATCATTCCGCTTTACGTTATTTACTTATGAAAGCTGATGCAAAACCCCGTTTGCTCCATTGGATCTTGCTTTTGCAAGAATTCGACTTGGAAATACAAGATAAGAGGGGAGCCAAAAATTTGGGGGCAGACCACCTCTCTCGTCTTGAGAATCCTTATTTAGAAGTATTAAATGAATCCGCTATAAATGGTAGTTTTCCCGAAGAACGATTATATATGCTTGAAATTCAATCTCATACTAACACTCCATGGTTTGCAGATTTTGCAAATTATATTATTGCTAAGGTCCTTCCATCAGATCTTTCACATCAGCAAAAGAAGAGATTCTGTTCTGATCTAAAATACTACTTTTGGGAGGAACCTTTTTAGTTTCGCAATTGTGCAGATTCGATAATCCGGAGATGTGTATCACAGGAAGAAGGGTGGAAGATCTTGGAGCATTGTCACTCAGGACTGCTGAGAGGAGACTTTGGGCCAATTCGTACGGCAAAGAAAGTACTCGATTCAGGTTTTTATTGGCCCCTTCTATTCAGGGATGCTCAGATGTATGTTCGTTTATGAAATTTTTGTCAAAAATCAGGTAATATTTCCAAAGCAAATGAAATGCCACAAAAGTTTATCTTGGAATGTGAAATATTTGATGTTTGGGGAATTGACTTTATGGGGCCATTTCCTAATTCGTATGGAAATAAATACATTCTAGTTGCCATAGATTATGTTTCCAAATGGGTAGAAGCGCATGCCTTACCAACGAACGACGCTAGAGTTGTCAAATTCCTTAGAAAATTGTTTTCGCGGTTTGGAACACCTCATGCCATCATTAGTGATTGGTGGACTCACTTTTGTAATTCTCAGTTTAATAAGGTTTTAACTAAATATGGGATTACGCATAGGGTAGCCACTCCTTATCATCCACAAACCATTGGGCAAGTTGAGGTATCCAATCGAGAGTTGAAACACATCCTAGAAAAATCAATAGAGGGGAATAGGTAACATTGGGCTTAAAAATTGGACGACTCCTTATGGGCCTACCAAACTGCGTTTAAGACACCAATAGGCACTACACCGTATATACTAGTATATGGTAAGGCATTTCATCGAACAGTTGAACTTGAACATAAAGCATATTGGGTTATTCGTACTCTAAACATGAACTTAGGTCTATCAGGAGAGAAGAGAAAATTTCAACTCAATGAATTAGATGAATGAAGAGCAATCACATATGAGAATTCTCATATATACAAAGAGAAAGCAAACGCTTTCCATGATAGACAACTTCAGAATCCTAGATCATTCAAAATTGGGGATAATGTTTTGCTATACAATTCTCATTTAAAACTCTTTCCCGGGAAACTGAAATCAAGATGGTCGGGCCCATTTAGAGTTGAGCAAGTATTTCCATACAAAGCGGTTGAACTCTCTCACCCAGATAAAGGGGTTTTCAAAGTTAATGGACAAAGACTAAAGCAATATTTTGGGGAAGAATTTGAGCGTCAAGGCAAGGAGGAGTTAAGCCTCCAGCTTGACTCTAACTGAATTTTTGTGGCATCTAGCTAAGAGTTCTTAGGATGTTAGGTTTGTTCATGTTCTACTTTTATTTTATTTGTTTACAAACACATTTTTGTTCTTGTTCATGTTTAAAAAAATTTATGTTTATTATTTACATGTATCAAAACTCACGGCCTTGAACAAGGCTAGAACACACCGTGTGTCTACCCGTGTTCATTCACGCGTGCATAGACCCTTTCGTATTTCTGGAACCTTACATTGCATAAACACGGGTAGTAACACAGCCGTGTTCAGTATTCAATCATTTCTTTGTCCCCATTAACAAAAGCGGAACACGTCCTTGTACACGGCCGTGTCAAAGGTCGTGAGCGGTGTTTCAAATAAAAAAATGTATCATTTAAACCCCCTTCCAGCCGTGTACGAAACCAGACGCCGCCCTTTCTTTTCTAGCCTTCATTTTTGGCCATATCTCACTCCCTGGTGCTCCAAAATCAAAAATTTTTGCGGATTTCTTCTCCTCTCGCCCGATCTACATTTCAAGTTAATTTTTACAAACATCCATGAACTTTGACGAGATGATTTTCCTCCATTTTTCCCTCCATCCCATGGCTTTTCGTTGCCATATACAAGGAATATTATCCATTCGGTATGTCGACCTCTCATCAACGCTCAAACAGACCCCGCTCCGATCAATCCGCCACCCGTCCTGCCGCCATTCATGCTGAAGTCGACATGCTTCAATTTGAAGACCCCACTCATCTCGCCCGATTCGAGCGGCTCCGCAAGCGAAAATTTCAAGATTGTCGATGCATAGATTGGGACGTGTTGGTGGAGATCCATTTGAATGAGGAAGTCAGACACCTCACCAGACATAGCAGTTGGGACGCATTTTTCTCCATCGATGAGATCGGTTATCACGAGGTTACGTTGGAATTCCTTTCCACACTCACCATGGTGTCGAGTTACTATACAGTAGTAGGGAGCACGAATCGCTCTTCTATCACAGCCACCATTACATTTCGAGTTCAACGTCACGTTTACTCGCTCAGTCTTCGGGAGTTCACATCATTCCTTTGACTTTAGAATGAGGAGTTCCTCAACAGTCCACAATACCATGAACTTAACTACCACCTACCCCATGGAGTGAACTCTGAGTCTGTATGGCGTAGCATTGCAGATGGTTCACCTTATGAAGCCAAGAGCTCCAAGGCCTCCTATTTGATCAGTCCCGCTGTCCACAACCTCCATCGCCTTTTGAGCCATACTCTGAGTGGGCGAGGAGAGAGCTCCGGAGTCATCAGTACCAAAGATATTCTATATCTTTATAGCATGACAGAGCATTTTCCTCTTCACTAAGGATATTTTGTTGCCACCTTCATTCACCACCAGGCCGAGCACGACCGAGTCGGTACAATCTGTATCGCACCATACATCAAACAACTTCTAAAAGGCAAGAATCTCTTTGACGTCCTTCCTCCTATGGAAGTGGTCGCTCACACTATACCTATTTCCATGGCTTCACTTCGATCACTTAGGATAGTTCAAGCCCATCCTAGAGTTGCCAGACCCGTCTATCATGTAGTTAGACATCAGGATGAGGTGGGAGATGAGGTTGAGTAAGAGAGGAATAGAGGCGGAGAGGTGGAGCCACAGGATGTTCCACAATAGAAACGATATTCACATCCTGGTGCATGCTCTTCTCACGCACCCCAGGAGCATCACTCATATGACGATCTCTATGACTCATACGCCTTCTTTCGCATGGATATGACTCGGAGGTTGGATAGAGTCGAACAGAATCAGGAGTCTATGACAGATATTTTCGCCCACATAGAGTACAATCAGGAAGAAAGATTGCGCAATCAGTGCGATATGTAGGGGCAGTATGAGGAGTCCAATCAATTGACTCAGAAAGCTATTTACCAGCTTTGTGATCACTTAGAGGTAGCCATGCCACCACCACCGCATTCCTCTAGTTGACGTCGCCGTGACCCACCACCACCTACCTTCTGATAGCGTCTTGGGGCTGAGTCCATGGTTATCTACTTGTTTCAGATTTAGTATTTTCATGAACTATATCTTGTATTGTTTTTATTAACACTGATCTGTTATGGTACTGCTCTACTTTATTAATCTATGATGGCCGCTCCTCCGCGGATGTATACATATGTCGCTTGGAGATTTTTCATTTGCACCCCTTCACTTCTTTTCTATTCATGCTTAGGGCAATGAGGACATTGCATGATTTTAGTTGGGGGGATCAATGTTAGAATTTTACATTCTGAAATTACAAAATTTCAAATCTTTTGCTCTTTTTAAATACCCTTACAATTTTGACCAAATACTTTTCAATCAGTCCATGCATAAAGACTACAATAAAAGTAATAATTTAATTAGACCTCTCTTAATCAGTTACCCAATTAACACATTACAATTTATGTTATTCGATTGTGGATGTTGTAATTTGCATAACTCCGTTGTTTTACATCAATTTGTGATAAAAAAACCATTTTGAAATTTCTATATTCTATACTTTACTTTAATCTGAAATTTAATTCACGTAACAATTCACTTATTATTTAAAGCAAAAATTCTATTAGACTATCAATTATTTCACTCTATTGAATTATGGATCTTGCTTTTATACACTCCATATGCAACTCAATATTTCATAACGATAAGATTATTTGAAATGGTCTAGGCCACCTTTGATTAATTTGAACCTTTTCAATTCTTATTCTACTCCTATCAATTACCATTGCACCCATGACATACTTAGCTTCTTTGATATTATTTACAAACCTCAAAACATTCGTTCCTCTATAACCTCAGTACTCATCATCATAGTTTACAGTTAAACTTTTTGAATAAATGGAATATGATTAATATATATTGCATCACATCATTTGAGTATATCCTTTTGATTGATCTCTTCTATGTGGGAGAGATTATTATATTTAATGGCTCAGTCTGATTTTCCCTCCTTGTTCCGAAAAAAGAGCATACAAAAGTTTGTATAAGAAAAGAGAATGAAAAAAGGGAGAAAGGAAAAAATGATTAGCCATTATTCTTTTTCAATAGGTAATATCATGATGTGTTTCATAATCATGAGTTTATTCAGTAGTTTAAATATATTCTTATACGATGAGAAATTGCGTTTGATATAATTGTTTATCATATCCTAGCCTAGGCCAAAGTTAGCACCTCAAAAGTCCTAGTGATCCTTTAATCTTATTATTTCTTTCTATGAGTTGAAGTTGAAGTTTACTAGCAAGCCCATGTCATTCAAAATAGATTTCAAAACTATTGAGTGTAATATTAAGAAAACTAATCGAATCTTATTTAAGAAATTGATGGTGAATTCAATTCATGTTTTTTCTGGATTGATTGGAGATAAGTACAAAAATATTGATAATTTCATAATCTGTTTTGATCACATTTGAAGGTAAAATTTCCATTTTAAGTTGTGAAAATTTCCTTCCACTAATTGAATCATTGAAAATAATGTTAAATTGGGTAACTTGCTTATTAGAAATCTAGTTTTGGGTTGTATACGCTCGTCCTTTATTCATGTATTTTGCTATGGAATAACAAAACTCTAAGTGTAGGGGTATTTGATAAGGTCATATTTATCAAATTATAGTTGAGATTCCTATTTGAATTCGCCTCAATTTAAAGTCTAAACTCATTATTTTCATACTCATTCTCATCATAATAGTTATTTGCTCACATTCAATGAAGTTTTAACTTAAACATATGCATCCAGGGGTATTTAGGTTGAGGAATGCAGATTTTAAGGAAAGTGGATTCTATGCGGCCAACCACACGACTAAACACAAGGTCGTGTGCGTCTATTTTCTTTCCTTTTCCAACACAAACTATAAAAAAATGGAAGTTCCTGAAGAAGGCTATTTTTTTGGGGCTGGAGTTTTCTGGAGTTCGAAGATCGTGAAGGAAGAAGAGCAAAAGGGATTTTTAGTATGTTCTTTTATTTTGATTTTGTGTTTGAACTTTATTTTTGTTTAGAGAAGATGATGCAGAACTAATCTCTTTTTAGAGTTGCGGTGTAAGAACCATAATTTGATGTTTTAAATGATTTGAATGTTCTCTTTTTAATCTCTCAATCCTTTTGTTAATTTATTCATGCAATTCAACTGTGTCGAGTTTTACTTTTTCGGAATTGTAATTCTTGTATGATTTCATCCTTTGAGATTCTGAAATCCTTAGCATGTTAAGATCTTGTATGAATGAAGGGAATAGATCGCAATTTTAGAGATAGCTTGCGATATTCTTCCGTGTTTTGAGATAAACGTCTATTCATGTTTAAAGCAAGTAAAGGGGTTTTGATTTAGGAGAAATCCTAATCAATCAACCTTACCTGAGTATTAACTTGCTCGAGAGAAAGGTGAATTATATTTAAATCTTCTCGGTTGCATAGGTTTTGAGAGTTTGAAGTAGGGGCCTCAAAGATCTATTACTTCATCTAGGTATTGTATACTCCGAACGCTATTCTTCAATCATCGGGTCTTTCTTTCGCAATTAACCATTTTTATTGAATAGGTAACTCAGTTTAAATTTTGTTTCTACAAAAGAAAACCACTCTTGATTCGCTTGGAAGATAATTGATGAGAAGTGAGTACAAGTAATTGAAAATACCCTTTGGAATACGACATAAGATAAGGATATCTTATTTATTACAATTGATAGGTTCGCTTGCCTTGGAAATTAATTATTAAGTGAGAATTGCAAACCATCAATAACTACCAGCCAAAAAGCCATCTCTTAAAAGGAAGAGAGGCAAGTGTCATAACTGCGGCAAGTTGGGTCACTAGGCCGCTGAATGTAAAGTTCTAAAGAAGAAATAGGAGGAAACCCCACAGAATGCTATGAATATGTTGGTTGACATCTCTGGTCCTACGTCCTTCGTGGCTATGATTGGGAGCAGTCACCGCATCGCATTTTCAGAGTGGTGATTGGATAGTGGTGCTACCTATCATCTAATGAATGACAGAGCTCTTCTTACTGATGTTACAGAGGTTAGAGACAAGGTGGAAAACTGCAATGGAGGAGAGACCAAAGTTAAGCATGCTGGGACAGCACAGCTAGTCCTCTCTTCAGGTAAAACTTTAACTTTACAACATGTTAGAGTAGTTTCTAGTTTAACTAAAAACTTAATTTCTATGAGTTTGTTAGATAAAGCTGGAATGTCTTTCATAACCTCTAGCGGTAGAATAACCCTTATAGTTATTTCTCACTACTTTGGTTGTGCTTACTTGATCAACAGAATATATAGACTTAGCCTTAATAATGATAACACAAACCAAGTTAGTTCAACTCTATTAGATCCTAAGTTATTACATAACAGACTAGGACATGTGAACAATAGGAAAAGGAGGGATCTAGCTAAGAGTCATAACATCCGCTTAGATCTTTCTATTCGATTTGATAAGTGTGAGGTGTGTGCCCAAACCAAGATCACTAGAAGATTGCTTAAATCAGTTTCTAGAAGCACACGACCTCTTGATTTGATATATTCCGACCTCTGTGATTTTAGGAGTCATGTCACTAGAGGGGGTATAAAGTATCTTGTTACTTTCGTTGACGATTATTTTAGATATTGTCATGTATACTTATCGAAATCGAAAGATAAGGCATTCGAGACTTTCAGGATCTTCAAATCTCGGGTAGAAAATCAGTTAAATCTGAAAATTAAGAGATTTAGAAGTGATCGAGGAGGAGAGTATACTGCAACAGGGTCAGGTCTTTTGTTCCTCCAAGGGTATAATCCTAGAAACCACTGCTCCTTACTCACCCCAGTCTAATGGTATTGCGGAGTGAAAGAAGAGAACATTAATAGAGATGCTGAATTCTATGCTTCTCACAGCTGGCATGCCTAATTAATTCCTTTTGGGGAGAATCGGTTCTAACTGCCAATCACATTCTGAATAGATTGCTTCATGCTAAGCTCATGTCCACTCCATATGAGCTGTGGCATGACCATCCTTGTAGATTTGACACTTTAAAGACTTGGGGTTGTATTGTTTATGTTAGAATACAAGACCATAAGAGACCTAAGGTGGGACATAGAACAACAACTTGTGTATATCTAGGTAGTATAGAAGATAGTGTAGCAGATATATTTCTAGATCTATCCACTAATATAGTGATAGAGTATAGAGATCCCATTTTCTTTGAGAATATGTTTATCAGAGATCATGGTTTAACTGTTTCTGGGTCTACTGAGATGATTTTTCTATCTACTATAGCACTTGAAGCTGGCCCCTCTTGCATTACTTCCCAACTAGTAGAGGATTTTTATATCCCAGTTAGAGCATCTATAAGAGTTAGAGTCCCTAAGAACTTTGGTAAAAGTTTTATCACCTATCACATAGAGGATGATTCATTCTCCTATCATGAAGCAATGTGATCTAGAGATTCGTTGATGTGGGCAGAAGCCATAGATTATGAAATGGACTCGCGGTTACGAAATAACACCTAACATTTAGTGAACCTCCCTAAAGAAGCCAGTCCTTGGATGCAAGTGGGTGTTGTAGAAGAAATTGCACAGTGATGGGTCTATAGCTAGATATAAAGCACGCCTAGTCGCTAAAGACTATATGAAACATAGGGAATTGACTACTTTGACGTCTATTCACAATGTGCACCTATCCACTACTAGGATTCTTCTCGCATTGACCTCTATCAAGAACTTTATCGTTCATCAGATGGATGTGAAAACAGCTAGCCTTCTTGAATGGAGTGTCACAACCCACATTTTCCCACAAATTTAATAAATATTATCAGAGCCAAGAGAAAATATGCGTTATGATGCCACGTCCTGCAGGAGATAATTACAGACGCTCAGGCAAACACTCCTTGCGAATCTTTATAAAAGACTTGAACATGATTGAGTTAAATAAAAAGAATTTACATTTTTAGCTTAAGATCATGTCCCTCAGTCCAGTTGATCAACTAGTCCACAGTAGAAAACTATATATACGCGGCGGAAAAATAGGTTCATTTTAGCCTACATGAGCATGAAAAATCAACATTCTAGAAATGATATGCACATAACTAAGTTTAGTATAAGTAAGGGAAAGATTGTAACATCCCCCAAACAATTAGACCCCTAATTTCGTTTTGTCATGACTAGGTCATGACAAAACCAGAGGAAGAATTTAAGGTCATGTGAACCTAGGCAAGAAGGAGAAAACCTAAGTGGTCTGCATATAGCAATTTGCAGATACTAAGCCTAGGGTTGGACTTTAGTGTCTCACCTTAAACCTTGACCCCACCATAGCATCCCTAACCCATTAGGGGTCTCCTTGGAGCACCAAGGATCCATTAGGGTCAACCAAAGAGGCCAAATTGGCTAAAGTCAACCCTAACCCTAGATTGGTCAAACTAACTCAATTAAGGTCAATTGGCCTCCACCATGCCAAATTGACCTTGCCCCAACCCTTAAATGGATACTAGGGACCTAATGGACCGAAAAGCCCCATCATGGGACCTCTAATTTGGCCAATTTACCCAAAGTCAACCCTAGCCTTAATTTTGGTCAAAGTGCCCTATAAAGGGGCAATTCATCCTCACCTTGCCAAATTGACCTTACCTAGACCTTCCTAACCCTTAAGGGAGTACAGGGGGTCACTATCCACCCATTGTGGTCAGCCCAAATGGTCAATTTGACCAAGGTCAACCTTATCCTAAATTAGGTCAAAATGACCTAATTTGCCCAAATTAAACCCAATCCATTTGGGCTAGGCCCAACTAAAGTGGTCCACCACCTAATGGGCTTGGTAATTACTGAAATTACCACTCAAATTCTGTAAATGATGATTAGGAGAGAGAAAATGGAGGTTTCCCCCAAATTGGAGAGAGAAGGAGAACATTCATGGTGATTGAATGCATTGGACCCTTCAATCCCTCCCCAATTGATGATCATTTACCTCACCCTTCAGTTAAAAATAGAATCCTGAAGTTTATATGGCCAGGGAGATGAATTAGGTGAGAATTAGAGGTGGCCGAAATCACCATTAATGGTGTTAATGGCAATTGATGCCATGGCCCCTCCCCTCCCACAATTGACCTCTTTAACACCTTCAGAGGTCGGAAAGGAGTGAAACCCCCTCTTCCCCGAAGAAATCGAGCACCAGAAGCTAGGATTGACATGGCGCCAAAAGATCCACCTCCGTCCATGGCGACTCGCCGGAATACGCCCCACCAAGCCCCCACACAGGTCCGATCCGCTTCCTCTCCTCTAGTGCTAGATCTTCTGATGTTTTGTGGCTTGATCTGAGCTCAATTGGGCTCGGATAGCAATTATGAGAGGGCTCATTTCGATCCCTCTTTCCCCCGCAAAATATCCCTGTTCCGGCTACCTCCGGCCGACCAACCATAGCCTATCGTCGGCCACCACCTCAACGAAAGTGGTGGTGGCATTGGCCGGCCGGGGCGGCGCTCTGGTGGCCGGAAAAATGGGGACAAAGCTCACCCAGGCACGGGCAATCCTGGTCGTTGGCCAGAGGAAGGGGATAACCCGATGCCATCCATTCCTGCTTTAAGATTTGTGCAGATTCATTTAAATGAATGAAATGTTTTGTATAATACTGTCACACATTTTGCAGAGTTTTGTTTTCAATATTAAAAATACTAGGACCCCTCAAATGAAAAAGTGCCCAACATCAAAGTTGTAGCCTTGGGTGTGTAGATTAATCCAAAATTTGTTTCAGGACAATGGGGGCACTGTAGCTCCCTGTAGAGTCATTTTGATGGGACTGGTCCTAATGGTAGGACAATCACAAATCCTTGAATATCTTTCTATTGGTAATTGGTATAGCCTTGATATTTAAAACATAGGCTATTTACACCTACACACACATCATACCCAAAGATGGGAATTTTAGGAGAACATTTTTCTAAGGTTATGTAATAATTTCATATATACTATTTAATTATTGGGCCAAATGACCTCCAATGCCCTTCAAATTTTGGTGGGTGCTTCTTAGGGTTATTATATGACCCTGGTAAAAATCTCAGCCCAATTGTGACTAATTTGGTTGGATAATTTGCCAACCCAAGTTAGGTCAAAATAGGTCAAAATAGGGTATAATGCTCATTTTGGGGTATTGTGGTCAAATCTCATCAGCATAAGGTGACACCTTGGCCACTGGTTTAGGGTCACCTAAAACACCTCCATGAGGGATTTGGGGTGGTGTGAAGGTGGATATGCCCTAGGACCCTAGTTTTATCCCTTGGGGTGCATATAGAACCTTGTGAAGGTCATGTGGTCAAAAGTCCTAGAATGGTCATGGGACTTAGTAGAAATATTCATGGGGTGTAATAATGTCTTAGGGAATTTTGAGAGAATTTTAAGAGTATTCATTCCCCCTAAATTATATTATAATCCCTTAGGGCTTTATCTTGTAAAGGAAATTTACATGCTCATATGGTCTTGGATGATGATGAAACCTTGATAGTGCCTTTATAATCGTATTATAGACCTCTGGTATTTTTTATGTAATTAATTAAATGTTTTAACCAGTACTTCATTCATAAGGCACTTATTTTGTCTTAGGCTTAAGAAAAATAATTAAGGTTCCAATACTCTCTGGAAAATGTTGCAACTTGGTGATAGGACATTTCAAGGCACTTGGAAGCCCTGTGAATTTTTATAGAATTTTTGGAGATTATTATCAGTAGGCTACTTCACAACATGTGCAAATTAAGATTTACTTGGATTAATTATTTAAGTGAGAAAATGTTTTCCATAAATTGTGAAACTCTGTCAGTAAGCTTTTCTGGACACTATAAAGATATTATAAATTTCCATAATTTTTGGATAAGTATTTTTGATGGTTCCTTCATTAACCCCCAACTTTGGGTAGATGCTAAATATTATAAATAGAGGACAATTTCTGATTGTAAAAATGTGATATTCAGTATTTACTGTAATTTTATCATGATAGATTTATCTTGATTTTATGGAAGCCATATCATAATAATACCTTACACTTCATGTTCATTTTCATACTTTGTAAATATTGGAGAAAATTTAAATAAGTTATATAGTGTTAAGGAAAAATATGATTCTCTGGACTTAGTCTTATAATACCATAATAGTCCTCCAGTAAAAATCTTGTGTCATGTGGGTGAATATTTGGAGTACTTCTACTTATAAGCTTCATATAGTTAGTTTGGTCTGCGTATAGTAAAACAGTGAAACTTGAGTGTTTAGTGGCCTACCAAGTGGAAGTGGCATGTAGTTGGTGTATATGGTCAGGATGAAGAGGTTGGGGTCATCAAAAAGGAGTTTAGGTGATAAGAGTGCTTGGTGAGCTAAGGGAAAGGTTGTGCTCGGGATTGGCGAAAGATCGTCTTTTCCTTAGCGTGTCATAAAACACTTAGGGGATTTATTCAAGAGAAATAATAAGATGGGTATTCTTATGAGTAGATACCGATAACATTATGTGTCATGAGAAAGGGAACCTTGGGGTGTCATCCTAATATAGTTCCTAGTACCGTAGCGAGCCCCTTATAGGGTATCCACGGGAAGAAGATTAACCATAAATCATAGGAGTAAGATGTTGTACAAGAGTAATTAATAACACACTCACCCACATCCCGTGGTTACGGGAGCTTAGTTGGTATGATACTGCGAGTTGTAGGTTCGGTGGTTGTAGGAACAGATTAATGATCCGGTGAGCTTGTGACTCAAAAATGATTCTTGGCCGGGCAGGATAGCCCGGGAAGCTTATGACTTGTGAGTCTTAGAGGTTGTTAATTGGTGCATGTGCATAAGGTGGTGGGTCCTTAGTGTTGATGGTCGTTGCAATGACATTGATACTTGGGTTCGGTAAGTGTGGATAACCCTTTACCAAGACAAGTCTGGTGGTTTAACCAGCAAAAGTACGCAGGAGCTCCGTTGTTGTCTTTTCAGCATTGAGTCGTACGTTAGGTCTAGGTTAGGTAGTGCAAATACCAACCTAGAGGTGGGTGAGGCCCAACCCACCGCTTCCGTTTTCCACTACGGGAGTATCCTGGGAGTTTTGCTAGCTCCAAAAAGGGGGAACTAAAGGTCTGTGCGCATAGAGTCGTAGTGTGTGAGTTGCACTTGTGTGAACATAGCATAAACTACATAACCCTACATATCATGGCATAAGCATTGCATTTTAACCATTAACCCTATCGCATAAATCGGTTATGGGACTTTTTATACGATAGGCCCTGCTAAACGACCCCTTGGTCTATAGGTTTGTGTGGGCATTCCTATAAACTAATGGTTTCATTTCTTTTACTTGTCTTTATATACTTCCCCTACTTGTTCTTTACCTGCACTTACTATGCCTCTTTTACTGCTTCTGCCGTTTATATATAATTGTGTAGTGGTAATTATTCCTTTAGCTAGGCCATGTCACCTGCTTGTTTTTTTACCCCTTGATGTCCTCCGCTTCATCCTTCCCGCACGGTGCCTAGGAGTCACCGGGGGAGGGGTGGGGGATTGGCTTAGTCTTTTGACTAACGATGGTGGACCTTATCATTTTAGGGACCGAGGAGATGCTACAGCACCAGAGGCCGGTGCAGATGGAGACGGGGCAGTCTAGCACGGGAGCACCGTTGGCAGGATCTGTGAGCATCGTTTAGTTCTAGTATTTTATGCTTTCGCGAGAGAAAATGTAGTGAGGAATTGATGTATCGGGCAGGTGCCCTTGTTATTTCTATCTTTTATTTCAGTTACTTCATGTGGACATCTCTTTATGATGATTTACTATTTATGTGATGTGGACTTGTCTTCTTTAAAGTTTGTTATACTTTACCTTTTCTGTGATCAATATTGCCGGTAGGATTGGCGTTTTGTAGTGGCAACCCTCCCGAGTGATGGTGCAACCGCAAAACGGTGGTTCTGGGCATAAGACTCCGGGTTTGAAAAGAAAAAAAATGGGGTCTTACAAGTGGTATCAAAACGAACCTCGATCTAAAGAAAAGAAAAGAAGTCCACAAACCCTGGGCCACCCCGCGTGAGCTTAGTTTGAGGACAAACTAGCAGCGGAAGCAATGGTGTGCCCATAAGGGAATTCACATGAAAAGTCCACTTCTAACTGAATACTCTTTAGCTAAGTCCCTTATGAGTGTAATTTTCTTGTGTAGCCCGCGACGAACCCTACACCACAGCATGGGGTTCCACTGATTCCAAACGTCGTTCCACCACCACCGGCTCCTACTCCGTTCCAGTAGACGGAGATGGGACAAACACTGACAGCCATACTGGATACATGCAGGGCACAACCGGCACCGGCTCCTCAGCAAAACCCTGGGGCCAACTGGCTGAGCGTCTTCCGAGGTCTCTCCCCCCATCATACCTCGGGACGGAGGCAGTTGTGAGGACTGAGGAGTGGGTGGACATCATGGAGGAGATGCTGACAGGGATCCAGTGCCCGACAGATATGGAGGTGCCACTGGTGGTCTCATGCTTGGAGACCCATGCAAAGAGATGGTGGAAGAGGTTCTTGGACACAGCATATGCAGGACTGGAGGCTGCGGATGTTTCTTGGGATGATTTCAAGGCAGCACTGCTGTAACACCCTCCCTGTTACATAGCATATAACAGTAGGTCCGGCCGGGACCCCACGCCATATGAAATGAACAGAAGAGTGCGTTACTAAAATTGGTGTTAAACAGTTAAAACTATAACTATCTCAGCATCAGAGTCACAACAGAAGCATAATTAGAATTTCATTTAAAACCAGTTTATAACAAGTCCACATTACTACTAGGAATGAAATACAACAAGAGTTATTTACATGAGTTTGTTTACATCATCTAAGTGGCTTCCAAACCTCGGCACGCAGGCCGGACACACATGAACAAAAGTAAACAAAAGCTTTGGCCTTCAAGGGCCAGCACAACACAGTAGCAGGGGATTCAGCCCGCTATCTCCCGCTAGTCTCACCGGGACCTGTATAAGCAAATCCACCAATTGGTGGGAAAACAAGCAACCGGTCAGCTTTAGCTGACCAAGATTTATAATGACCGCGCCCCACACTCGGGGCGGCGGTGCTCCTTCCCTGCAAGTAAGAGTCAGCAGCATTTATATATATATCCGCAAACAACACCAACGGAGGCAAATCAAGCCACCCGCTTCTTGCTCTCAAGGAACACTTTGGCATACTCCCTGAGTTACGCCCTTATAAGTCCTATTTCAACTTAGACAAGCAAATTGAGCTAGGCCGTACACACGAAGTTCCGGCACTCTTCCATAGTCCGGTGCACCGAGGGGCGACCTCTTCACCACTACTATGGGCGGATTCGGATTAGCTAGGCCCGTGCTCAACTATCGCGATTCAACTCTGCACGATATGGGTAAGCGTCACCTTGTGCCCGACACTTAAAGCTGGGCTTTGCAAATTCCACATCTTTATCTGCTACACATCCAATTTCCAGGACTTTAGGTAGCACGGAAGCACACACATTGTGCTGGGCGCTATCGCCGGCGCTAACGCTAGCGCTCGGCGCTAACAACAGAACTTAGTTCTGCCCGGCACTGGTACCAGAAATCTGTACTGCCACCTCTGGGAAACCACCTCCAGACATCAACACTGGTAGCTCACCTGGAGCTACCGCCGACACTAACGCTAGCGCCAGGCGCTAGTGACAGAACTCAGTTCTGCCACCAAATTTCGGGTACAGCCTGGGAAACACCTCCAGGACCCTTTTTCTGTACAAAACAGTACTCATGACCCGCATCACAGCACGTACACAAAATTATTTCCGGCACTTTACATGCACTAATCATCACCAATCCGGCTCGACCTGTCCGGATGGGCTTCACACAGCATGCCAATGTCCGTAATACCGTTTCAGACTCTATATGCAATTTGTGGGGAAATCACTTCAACCCACCGGAATAGCCGATCTACTAATTAGTAGAAGTATTCCAAAACGCATGCAAATCAAAGGACGTACATGTCCAAGGATTAGGGAGGAGAATCGTTACCCTTGTAGGCCGTTTCGGTGCCATAGAAGTGAGAGGGAACTGGATTGGTTGGAATCTGCGGTGGCTCAAGCACGCAGATGCTATCTCCCTCCTGGAACGACGAAAGCACAACGCCAACAGATCTCCCTCCTTGCTCCCAGCCCTCTGCCCTCAGCTCTCCCCTCAGCTCTCAGATCAGAAATGGCAGAAAATGAGAATGGAATCGGATTTTGGGGACTTTATGTTTTTCCCTCTACCGCCGGCGCTAGCCCTAGAGTCGGTACCGCTAAGAGCCGCTACCGCCGGCGCTATTGCTAGCGCCTGGCGCTAACGACAGCTCGACATCTCGACGTCTCGACGCCTCGACGCCTCGACGTCTCAACGGGTGCGCTACCGCCGGCGCTAGCACTAGCACTTGGCGCTAGCTCCCTTAATTCAGCTAATGTTCATTTTGGTATTTTGGGTGCACATGCTATTTGGGGTCTTACAATTCTTCCCCCCTTAAAAGAATTTCGTCCCGAAATTGTAACAGTGCAAATAATCACAAAAATACGAAATATGATTTGTACCTCAACAGAAAAGCTCGGGAAACTCCTCACGCATGGTTTGCTCGCGTTCCCATGTAAGCTCCTCACGACCGCAGTTGTTCCAGCGGACTTTGACCATCTTGATCAATTTATTCCGCAGCTGTTTGATCTCAGTGTCTTCGATGCTAATAGGTATGACCTTTGTCTTCAACCCATCATTGACCGACACCTGATTAGCCACAAGCACTTGGCTAGGCTCTGGAACAGCTTTCCTCAATACTGATATGTGGAACACATCATGCAGACTACTCAACTCTGTCGAAAGAGCGAGTCGATACGCAGCTTCGCCAACACGTTCTAGTATCTCAAACGGTCCAAGGTACCTTGGACTCAGCTTTTTCAAGCGCCGAATCCGGGACACACCCTTGAAAGGTTTGATTTTGAGATAAACCCAGTCGCCCACGGCGAACTCGACGTTTCTGTGCTTGGCATTGTAGTATTTCGCCTGCCTATCTTGCGCAATTAACAATCTCTCACGGATTGTTTGAATAGTCGAATTTGCCTCTTCAACTTCCTTTCGCTTAAACAGCTTCGCTTCACCTGTCTCCGCCCAAGATAAGGGAGTGCGGCAAGCTCTACCATAAAGGGCCTCGAAGGGTACCATCTTTATACTTTCCTGATAACTGTTATTATAAGTGAATTCGATCATGAAAAGATGATCTTCCCACTTTTTACCGAAGTCTAGGACGCACATTCGGAGCATATCCTCCAGAGTTCTGTTCGTACGTTCAGTCTGTCCATCCGTTTGAGGGTGGAAGGCAGTGCTAAACTTCAGCTTTGTACCTAACAACTGGTGGATTAGTCTCCAATATTTCGAGGTGAAGCACCCATCTCGGTCACTGACGATGCTACGGGGCACACCGTGTAATCGTACAATGCTATCAACATAAAGATTTGCTAGCTTTTCAACTGAATCGTCCTTCCGGTTTGGAATAAAGTGGGCTACCTTTGTCAAGCGATCCACGATCACCCATACGACATCATTCCAACTCTGCGATCTCGGCAAACCATGCACGAAATCCATAGAAATGTCATCAAATTTCCATTCCGGTATAGGCAACGACTTCAAGAAACCTCCAGGTTTCTGACATTCCGCCTTCACAAGTGCACAAGCTTTGCATTTTGCCACGTATAAGGCGATGTCTTTCTTCAATCCTGGCCACCAAAATAGCTTTTTCATGTCTTGGTACATCTTTGTGCTCCCTGGGTGAATTGCGTATTTGGTAAAATGCGCTTCGTACATCAATTCCTCCCGCAACTTACCCACATTTGGGACGCACAACCGACCGTCTTTCCACATCAGACCGTCGTCTACCACAAACTCTGCAGCAGTCCCTTCCCCAGACTCTGTTAAATAGAATTGCATGCTTGAATCAAGCTCCAAGGCCTGTCGTATTCTGTCCGCGAGGTCATACTGCACCTCCGTCCAGTTTAAGCACGCATTCGCACTAGAACTCCTCTCTACACAGGAGATATCCAAGTCTTCCAAGTCCTTGATCAGACGTGGATCATACATCTGAATCCAGTTGGCCTGTGCATAAGCCCTTCGGCTCAAAGCATCTGCGACTACATTTCCCTTCCCGGGAGTATAGTGTATATCAAAAGTGTAGTCCCCCAGGAACTCCATCCACCTTCGCTGTCGCATGTTGAGCTCCTTCTGATTTAGCAGATACTTAAGGCTCTTATGGTCTGTAAAGATGTCAACCTTCACACCATATAAGTAGTGCCGCCACAGCTTTAGAGCGAAAATCACGGCCGCCAACTCCAATTCGTGGACCGGATAATTTCGCTCATGCACTTTCAACTGACGAGAGCCATAAGCTATTACTTGACCGTGCTGAAGAAGTACGCAGCCTAAGCCGCTCCCTGACGCATCACTGTAAATTTCATAACCCTCTGCACCAGATGGCAAACACAAAATTGGTGCTGAGGTCAGACGCCTCTTTAATTCCTCAAAAGCCCATGCACACTCCGGTGACCAAACGAACTTCTGATCCTTCCTTGTCAAGGTGGTGAGAGGTAGAGCGATCCGTGAAAAGTTCTCCACGAAGCGCCGATAGTAGCCGGCAAGTCCAAGGAAACTCCTGACTTCCGCTACTGTCGCCAAAACGGGCCACTTTTGGATTGCATCGATCTTTGCCGGATCCACCGCGACACCCTCGCCACTAATAACATGACCAAGGAACGCTACTGAGGCTAGCCAAAACTCGCACTTAGAGAACTTGGTATAAAGTTGACTACATCGCAGGATTTCCAACACTTCACGCAAATGAATCGCGTGTTCTTCTTCAGACTGAGAGTACACCAAGATAACGTCAATGAAGACAATGACAAACCGATCAAGGCACTCTCGAAAGGTCCTATTCATCAAATCCATAAATACTGACGGTGCATTCATCAATCCAAACGGCATCACTGTAAACTTGTAGTGTCCGTAGCGAGTACTGAATGCTGTCTTAGGGATATCACAATCCCGAATTCGTAACTGGTAATAGCCGAACTTGAGATCCAACTTTGAATACACAGTTGACCCAACTAGCTGATCGAATAAGTCATCGATTCGAGGAATCGGATACTTGTTCTTCTCGGTCAGCTTGTTCAATTCTCGGTAGTCAATGCATAGACGCAGACTTCCGTCCTTCTTCTTTACAAAAAGGACCGGAGCACCCCAAGGGGATGTACTTGGGCGTATGTAACCCTGCTCTAACAACTCCTGTAATTGAACCTTCAATTCCGCCATCTCCTTTGGCGCAATTCGGTACGGAGAGCGTGAAACAGGTTTGGCACCTGGCACCAGCTCTATAGTGAAGTCAATCTCTCGCTGAGGTGGTGCCCCAGGAAGATCTTTTGGAAACACATCTGGATACTCTGAAATCACAGGAACATCACTCAAACTGGGTTGAGGCTTTGCAGCCCCCACTAACACAACACATAACTCTGCGCCTTGCCGAACCGCTTTGACCACTTGGACAGCAGACATCAGTGTCTTGCTCGATCCATGCAAACCAGCAAACGTAGTCGCACGTTCGGTATTTCGCCCCAGTGTGACCTCTTTAGAAGTGCAATCAATGTAGGCCTGCTGTGCTGACAGCCAATCCATACCAAAGATTACATAGAATTCTGAAAGTGGGAGTATCAGTGCTTCCAAATCAAAGTCTTGACTCCTTATTCGTACCTTTACTACACAACCTCGATCCGCGTGCATCGAACACCCATTGGGTAGCATCACATCTAATCATTCCTGTCTAAATGATGAAGGAACTCCAAGTTGTTGTATGAAGGCCTCCGATAGAAAGGAATGTGAAGCACACGTGTCAAATGGTGCTCTTGCCGGATAGTTAAAGATCAGGACAAAGCCTAGGACATCAATGGTTAACAAGCAATGTATAAGGTATGAAGTATAAAAAGCAACAAATGCTATATACTATCGCATACCTGTCACCACATCGTTCTGTTTGATGGCCTCCTGTTGGCCAAGGTTGTAAACTCTAGGCTGGGCTGGAGCAGCGCGGGATGCGGTTGACTCTGCCGCCTTCCCTTTCTCTGGCGCATAGGCCGCAACTAGCTTCTTCCCACTACGACAGTCACGTGCTATATGTCCCGGCTTGCCACAATTGTAGCAGATGATTGGGCCTCGTCCAGTCACTCCCGATGCTGAAGATTGAGCTGACCCAGACGGTCGCGCTCCTTTCTTCCATTTTCCTGCCCCGACTTTGCCGAGCTCGATACTTTGAACTCTGGCTTGACTACTGCTAGCTCCTTTGTACTGTAGGACCGCTTCATGTCTTTCTCTAAAGAACGAGCTGAGTTGACCAGGTTCATAAACCCTTGCGTCATTGCCCCATCAGAAGAAACCGCAACTCCTCTCGCAAGCCTCGAAAAACCGATTTGTCTTACGCGCTTCATCCGCAAATGTCACGCCTGCATAACGACCCAACCGTGTAAACTCATGCAGATAATCATCGATAGTACGATCACCCTGAGTCAGACGGTTGAACTGATTTTCTATTTCTATCTGTTGGGCTTGTGGAAGATATCGCTCCTAGAACAGTTTGGAAAACTCATCAAAAGAGATATCGGTCAGCTGCCTTCCCGCTAGCTGATGTATCTCCAATTCATCCCACCACAATTGCGCCTCCCCATCTAGTAGGAAGGTTGCCAAAGTCACTTTTTGTCCTTTCTCCGTGTCCGTGGCCTTCAAGGTTTTGCGCACCTTTGACAGCCAATTCTCTGCTTGCGTCGAGGTTCCTGCCCCCGTGAACGTGGGAGGGTGGAAACTCAAAAAGTATTGCAGCTATTGATCTGGAGCTCTTCGTGCCCTCAACGGCACTGGCCTTTCTACCGCAGGTTCAGCTGCTGGAGCCTGCACTGGAGGTTCAGCTGCTGGAGCCTGCACTGGAGCCACTCTAGGGGTAGGAGGCTGTCCAAGGACATGCCCTCCTGGCTGCGTAGTGAACATTGCAAATACTGCCTCAGCAATCATCCTTACTGTTTCAGCAGAAGGAGGAGTCGGCACCGGAGTTGGTGCACTACTTGCAGTCGAACGAGGGGGTCGAGAAGGCCCCGTTCCACTCCCAGTTGCCTATATATGTACCCAAAACATAATTAGCGACTAAGAGATAGCATAACGCAATAAAGGGACACAGAAGTTCCATCTGAATGCTACACATATACATGTAATTCATTCCTACAGTGGACAAAACTGGTTATTTATATGAGTTAAAGGCGACGCACACACGTACTCACTACCCCTTAAAAGAATTTGACCACGAATTCAGACGGAAAGGGATCGAGACCCGTAGCTGATACCATTTGTAACACCGTCCCTGTTACATAGCATATAACAGTAGGTTCGGCCGGGACCCCACTCCATATGAAATGAACAGAAGAGTGCGTTACTAAAATTGGTGTTAAACAGTTTAAACTATAAATATCTCAGCATCAGAGTCACAACGGAAGCATAATTAGAATTTCATTTAAAACCAGTTTATAACAAGTCCACATTACTACTAGGAATGAAATACAACAAGAGTTATTTACATGAGTTTGTTTACATCATCTAAGTGGCTTCCAAACATCGGCACGCAGGCCGGCCACACATGAACAAAAGTAAACAAAAGCTTTGGCATTCAAGGGCCAGCACAGCACAGCAGCAGGGGCTTCAGCCCGCTATCTCCCGCTAGTCTCACCGGGACCTGTATAAGCAAATCTACCAATTGGTGGGAAAACAAGCAATCGGTCAGCTTTAGCTGACCAAGATTTATAACGACCCAGCCCCACACTCGGGGCGGCGGTGCTCCTTCCCTGCAAGTAAGAGTCAGCAGCATTTATATATATATCCGCAAGCAACATCAACGGAGGCAAATCAAGCCACCCGCTTCGTGCTCTCAAGGCACACTTTGGCATGCTCCCTGAGTTACGCCCTTACGTTAAGTCCTATTTCAACTTAGATAATCAAATTGAGCTAGGCCGTACACACGAAGTTCCGGCACTCTTCCATAGTCCAGTGCACCGAGGGGCGACCTCATCACCACTACTATGGGCGGGTTCGGATCAGCTAGGCCCGTGCTCAACTATCGCGATTCAACTCTGCACGATACGGGTAAGCGTCACCTTGTGCCCGACACTTAAAGATAGGCTTTGCAAATTCCACAGCTTTATCTGCTACACATCCAATTTCTAGGACTTTAGGTAGCACGGAAGCACACACATTGTGCTGGGCGCTATCGTCGGCGCCAACGCTAGCGCCCGGCGCTAGCAACAGAACTTAGTTCTGCCCGGCACTGGTAACAGAAATCTGTACTGCCACCTCTGGGAAACCACCTCCAGACATAAACACTGGTAGCTCAAGGACAATTTCCATAATTTTTGGATAAGTATTTTTGATGGTTCCATCATTAACCCCCAACTTTGGGTAGATGCTAAATATTATAAAAAGAGGACAATTTCTGATTGTAAAATTGTGATATTCAGTATTTTCTGTAATTTTGTCATGATAGATTTATCTTGATTTTATGGAAGCCATATCATAATAATACCTTACACTTCATGTTCAATTTCTTATTAGGCAAATATTGGAGAAAATTTAAATAAGTGCTATAGTGTTAAGGAAAAATATGATTCTCTGGATTTAGTCTTATAATACCATGATAGTCCTTCAGTAAAAATCTTGTGTCATGTGGGTTAATATTTGGAGTACTTCTACTTATAAGCTTCATATAGTTAGTTTGGTCTGCGTATAGTAAAACAGTGAAACTTGAGTGTTTAGTGACCTACCAAGTGGAAGTGGCATGTAGTTGGTGTATATGGTCAGGATGAAGAGGTTGAGGTCATCAAAAAGGAGTTTAGGTGATAAGAGTACTTGGTGAGCTAAGGGTAAGGCTGTTCTCGGGATTGGCGAAAGATCATCTTTTCCTTACCGTGTCATAAAACACTTAGGGGATTTATTCAAGAGAAATGATAAGATGGGTATTCTTATGAGTAGATATCGATAACATTATGCGTCTTGAGAAAGGGAACCTTGGGGTGTCATCCCATTATAGTTCCTAGTACCGTAGCGAGCCCCTTATAGGGTAATCCTCGGGAAGTCTAAGATTAACCATAAATCATAGGAGTAAGATGTTGTACAAGAGTAATTAATAACACACTCACCCACACCCCGTTGTTACGGGAGCTTAGTTGGGCTGATACTGCGAGCTGTAGGCTCGGTGGTTGTAGGAACGGATTAATGATCCGGTGAGCTTGTGACTCAAAAATGATTCTTGGCCGGGCAGTATAGCCCGGGCAGCTTGTGACTTGTGAGACTTAGATGGTATTTATTGGTGCATGTGCGTAAGGTGGTGGGTCCTTAGTGTCGATGGTCGTTGCACCGATATTGATACTTGGGCTCGGTAAGTGTGGATAACCCTTTACCAAGATAAGTTTGGTGGTTTAACCAGCAAGAGTACGCAGGAGCTCCGTTGTTGTCTTCTTAGCGTTGGGGCGTACGTTAGGTCTAGGTTAGGTAGTGCAAATACCAACCTAGAGGTGGGCGAGGACCAACCCACCGCTTCCGTTTGCCACTACGGGAGTATCCTGGGAGTTTTGCTAGCTCCAAAAAGGGTGAACCAAAGGTCTGTCCGCATAGAGTCGTAGTGTGTGAGTTGCACTTGTGTGAACATAGCATAAACTACATAACCCTGCATGTCATGGCATAAGCATTGTAGTTTAACCATTACCCCTATCGTATAACTCGGTTATGGGACTTTTTATATGATAGGCCCTGCTAAACGACCCCTTGGTCTATAGGTTTGTGTGGGCATTCCTATAAACCAATGGTTTCGTTTCTTTTATTGGTCTTTATATACTTCCCCTACTTGTTCATTACCTGCTCTTACTATGCTTCATTTACTGCTTCTACCGTTTATATATAACTGTGTAGCGGTAATTATTCCTATAGCTAGGCCATGCCACCTAGTTGTTTTTTTGCCCCTTGATGTCCCCCGCTTCATCATTCCCGCACAGTGCCTAGGAGTCACCGGGGAGGGGTGGGGGATTGGCTTATTCTTTTGACTAACAGTCGGTGGACCTTATCATTTTAGGGGATCGAGGAGATGCTGCAGCACCAGAGGCCGGAGCAGATGGAGACGGGGCAGTCTAGCATGGGAGCACCATTGGCAGGATCAGTGAGCATCGTTTAGTTCTAGTATTTTATGCTTCCGCGAGAGAAGATGTATTGAGGAATTGATGTATCGGGCAGGAGCCCTTGTTATTTCTATCTTTTATTTCAGTTACTTAATGTGGACATTTCTTTATAATGATTTACTATTTATGTGATGTGGACTTGTCTTCTCTAAAGTTTGTTATACTTTACTTTTTCTGTGATCGATATGGCCGGCAGGATCGGCGTTTTGTAGTGGCAACCCTCCCGAGTGATGGTGGCACCGCAAAACGACGGTTCTGGGCATAAGACTCCGGGTTTGAAAAGAAATAAAAGGGATCTTACAATGATTCTCTACGATTTTCAAAATAGGTGTTATTTACTTAATATCATGCTATGCAAGAATGTCATTTTCTGTACATAAAATAACTCATGCCTCTTAACAAAAAAACTTCCCAGAAAGCCAGTATATAAACTGACTAGCAAGTAACAACAGAAAAGCTAACAAGTAATCTAACACCAATAAAACTAAAGCTATGGGCGTCAACAACTGACACGAGCCCATAGGAAACAAGGTATAAGAATAAGCTGAAACAAAAGAAATGACTACCTCACAACCGTGAGGGGGAAACGGACTGCTACAACTAACTGCAACTCCAATGACACCAACCCTACAACCAAAATCGCTACAGCTCCGAGCCTGAGACATTCAAAAGAAAAGACTGCCTCTGCAAGAAAGTGCAAGTGGCAGCAAACAAAATCAAGATTTCTACACAAGGGTTAGCAGCAATTCAAACAATTGATTACAGAAAAGAGAACTAAAAAGATAAGCATTTATCAGCTTACGACAACCCGAGCCAGCTCAAACGAGTGCACTCGGTAAGAGAAATTCCTGCACCAAAGTAACAGCCAAACTAAACAAAGCCAACCACGTGTCCGTCCCTGCGGCACAGAGGCGATGGTCATATATAATACAATAATACACATATATAAACATATATTTTTATAAGCACTTGAGACTGATCAGCTCGAGGGAAGAGCGTCCCCCAAAAGAAGGCACTGCGATGGTGGTATCTTCCACTAACGCCCACAGCCCAACAAACAAACAGGAGTGCCGCAGCGGTGGCTCCAATCCACTCAAACCAACAACCCAAAAGAGGCACTGTGGCGGTGATTTTAGCTCACACGTCCAACAGACTCCAACATTGCACCAGAAGTAGTGGTGTATAAACATATATATAAGTATGCATATATTTATATATATATATAAGTATATAAATAAAACACACTACAGATCACCAGAAAACACTCGGAGCATTAGACAACATAGCATACTTAGCTCATAAATCCAACAGAGCAAACAGAGGAGTGCCAGGCAGGAAAACAAGATTTCAGATAGTTGTAACCACAGCTCAAGACGAGAGAATCAGTAAGCACCTGGTTCAACAACTAATCAATGGATCAACATTCAACTTACAACAAGGTCGAAGATTTCAGCAAGCCGACACCATGCAAGGCTTGGTGTCAGAACAAGATGAAGATAAATTTAACACGAAGGCCAAACACCAGAACAATACTCAACTGTTCATCTGAAAACACTTGGTGAGTCCAAACTTGACTCTCAACAAGCTTCTCATAACAATACGACGAATAAGGAACGAAAAGACACCATAAATAATAACTAACCAAATACATGACAACTCAAAGAATAAAGCACAGCTTCATTAAAAGCCTCAACAAAAGGACATAAAATGCTTGATGACATCGCTTAAGATACCCGGGAACACCCGACAAAAGAACATATAAATATATGAGGAAACAATTCAGAATAAGCGATGAAATCGGCAGAAAAACTTATCAAAAGTTGACAGGAAAATTTAACAAAAGTTGACGGGAAAAGACTTATATCAAAGTCGACGAGAAAGATTTATATCAAAGTTGACTAGAAGACTTCATGTCAAAGTCGACGGGAAACTTCATAAAAGAAGAAATAATTACACGCTCATAGAGAGAGCAAACTTCTCTAAACCTAGGGAAGTCTTATCAGACTACCTGGTAGCATAACTAAACAAGTATAGAAGCTATCCAGATTCTAAGGGGGATGACAGCAGGAATCAAGAACCCAGAACACCAAGTAAGTCCCAAAAAGGAAACACAATAGCCACTAACCTAAAATCAACAGGTTAGGCAGACAAGGAAGAAGAAAAGGACTGAATTGAAGGACTTTCAATCACCAAGCAAAATCAAGCCAAGGGGACTACTACTACTTGAAGGGCACAACCAACCAGAGAGCCAAGCATAACTAAGCTTCAGGAAACAAGGTCATTAAGGAGAAGGACTGTTATTTGCAGCCCACAACCACTAAGAAAAATCTTTACATTCAACTAGATTGCTAAGACAGTAAGGAAGGATCATTACCCTTCACTGAGAAAGTTAACACAAAAAAAATTATATGGATGGCCGAGTCTGGAAGGGTTTAAAATACTCAGAAATAAAAGGAAGATTACACAGAAAACCAGGGAGTTCTTGACAGAAATTTTGGACAGAAAGACAAATAAATTCAGGGCAGAAGTTCTACTAAATTCTGGACAAAAAGGCTAGAAAATTATGGAACTACACAGAGAGAACTTCTAAACAAGTCTATGGTATAAACATGAATCAAAATGCACAAGAAGAAAATTGATTTCCGAGAATACACAGAAAATGACTTGTCTAAGAGAATCTATCAGAACAACAAGGAAGACCACAAAAAAAAACTTCACTTGCAGAAAAGGGGGAGAAACAATCATTAAAGGGGAAGAGAAGCAAAACCAGGAAAAAAGATTAAAAGAGAAGGGAAAGAGAAAAATCGACTAGCTGTCCCATCGATCGGTGGACAGTCCCGTCGATCGACGGGAATAGCCGTCGATTCTGGCTTAGTAATATAACGAAGGCTTTCTCCCCCAACTAAGGGCAAAAATCGGCAGGATGGTCCTGTCGATCGACGGGACGGGAAGTCCCGTCGATTTTGCCTTTGAGAAAATAGACAAAAAACCAGAAATCTGCTGAGACCAGGGATCGACGGGATGGTCCCACCGATCGACGGGATGGTCCCGTCGATTGATGGGATGACCCGTCGATTCCTACTTGGACATAAATCTAACCAGGAAGAAAATTCTCTAAGCTAACCTAACTACAGAACAGCCTCCAGCTCAGAACATACAGCAACACTTAGACCAAAAATATATATATATATGTATTTATATATATAAATATATATATATAAAAGATATAAATAAAGAAGACTAAAAAGGAAGAAATCTGGAGACACAATCCAAGGGGAAAGAACAAAAAAACCACCACTTGCCTTTCCTCGAATCACCGAAGATCGGCCGCACAAGCCCTCCACGCCACGGATTGGCTCAAATGCGGTCTACGCACGGAGGATCTACGAAAAACGGACAAAAAGAGGGTCAGGGCCGCTAACCCTAGCGCCACAAATCTACGAATCAAATGAAACTTACCACGCACACGACGGGCACGACGAGAGCTATCCAAAACAACGCTCCGACGAAGATTTCGAGCACCGAAGCTCCATCGGCGGCGGTCGAAAAGCTCACAAAACCCTAAACTCTCCCTTTCTCTCTCTCTAAACTCTCTGTGCTTGGGAAAAGGAAGAAGGAAGAAGAAGATTTATATATATAATTATATATATAAACAGAGTGAATGGAAGAAGATATTTATAAATAATATATATATAAAGAGAGATAATGGAGGAAGAAGGTGGAGAAAGAAGAATATAATAATATTTATATTTATATACAAGGAGATTGAGGAAGGCAGCTATTATGCTGAAATAATAATAATAATAATAATAATAATAATAATAATTATAATTATAATTATAATAAGAAAAGGAAGGTCGAACCAACGGTCACCGATTCCAACAAAAATCGCGCCGAAGTCAAATGTCGGCGCTGTTAAATTTTTTGATTTGAATCGTTTAGGAGTAAGCAGGAGTTGCATCAACTGTGGTAAAGCCAAACAACTACAATGCCACACAGCAACACAAGAAACTTTATTGAAACTCAAACTTCATTTACAGTGCGAGGTATCCATGGCGAGACATGATTCATCAGAATCACGGAGACGAGAAGATCAAAACACACAAAAACAAATTTGGCGGCTAGACAAGCTAAGATCGCACAAACCACTCGACTCCAGAAGTCGCCCGGCTTGACCTGAGACCACGCGAAGAGAAACCGGACAGACCGCCAGCACTGCAAGACCGCACCTCAGACCGCACGACCTGGAGCTTTATTGGAACGAAGAACTGAAGCTGTCGCCAAACCGCAACTCAGATCGCCTAACCGCCGAAGGTCGCCTGATCGCTGAGCTCGCTGCGAACAGCACAAGAACGAATATAAACCAGTTCGCAGACTGACCGCTGCCGAACTGTTTATTCAAGCCGCTGGGAATCACCAAGGAAGGAGACCGCAACCTGCTGACCGCAAACCTGTGAACACAACAAACAGTCAACTCGCTTCTGAGACCGCCCGACCTCAAAGTGAGACCGCACGAATTAACCCAGGCTCAGTTCTTACAGTTCTCGTTATGAATGACGGGCCATGCACCCCTATTTATAGGCGGGTAGACGGATGTCGTCACCGCACAAACCGGGATACAGTCACCAACCGTCAGATCACCAGTGGTTTCATAAGGCAGACCGCGCGATCAGACCACTTGGACGATCATCCGACCAAGACCGCAGAACAACAGGCAAATCGCGCACAAGTCGCGCGAACACGAGACCGCGCACTAGCCGTGCGGACACAAGTGTACTCCTTCCTTAGACCACCAGGAGCAAACTAAGAACCATATGGCTGACTTAGAACAAGTCGCCAGATCGCCAAGCACAAACCGCCCGGACAGGCAGTCACATAAGAACAGACCGCCCGGTCTTCCAACAAAGAAGACAGGCCAACAAGCAGACCAACTCGGGAACAGACCGCAACTACTAAAAATAGACCGGCAGAACCAGCAGTCTGACAGAACAGACCGACAGATCCAGACCGGCTGAAGATAATCACAGACTGCGCGGTCTCGGCGGTCACCAAAAACAGACCGCCCGGTCACCTCCACTTCACTTCAAAATTTCTACACCCCCTTGAAGTGGGAAGTGGAGACACGAGACAGCGCACAAGCCGCGCGGACACAAGTGTACTCCTTCCTTAGACCACCAGGAGCAAACTAAGAACCATCTGGCCGACTTAGAATAAGTCGCCAGATCGCCAAGCACAAACCGCCCGGATAGACGGTCATATAAGAACAACCCGCCCGGTCTTCCAACAAGCAGGCCAGGCAAACCAGAAGACCTACTCGGGAACAAGCCGCATCTACAAGGAACAGACCGCCAGAACCAGCAGTCCGCCAGAACAGACCGGTAGAGCCAGACCGGCAAGATATAAACACAACCCGCGCGGTCTCGGTGGTCTCCCAAAACAGACCGCCCGGTCTCCTCCACTTCACTTCAAAAATTCAACACTCCCCCTTGAAGTGGGAAGTGGAGACAAGCCCGAGTAAACTCCGCAACCGTGTAAACGGTCCCTTTGCCAGAGGCTTTGAGAAGATGTCTGTGACATTGTCCGCACTCCGAACATGCTCGACCATAAGAGATCCTCCCAACACCTTTTCACGAATGAAATGGTGCTCAATCTCAATATGCTTGGTCCTCGCGTGACAGACTTGATTATTAACCAGCTTGAGAGCACTCTCATTGTCCCCGCGTAGTATAGTGGGACCTCGAACCTCCTCATGAACGTCCTACACCAACCTCCTGAGCCAAACGACTTCCTGAGCTGCCAAGGCCGAAGCCTTGTACTCCGCTTCTGTGGTAGATACGGACACCGAGTCCTGCTTTTTGCTGCACACAGAAATAGCTGTGGGGCCCGTCATAAAGACATAACCAGGCGTTGATCTCCGAACATACACGTCTCCACCGTAGTCAGCATCCATGTATCCACGCAACTCCAAGCTTGACCCTCTCCTAAATAGGAGACCCAAATCAGAGGTCGACTTCACATATTTCAGAATTCCTTTTGCCGCTAGAAGATGAGGCATCCGTGGCTTCTCCATGTACCGACTCACTTTGCCAACTGCATAAGCAATATCAGGCCTCGTGATGGTCAAGTAAATCAAGCTCCCAACTAGAGCTCGGAACACCAACGGATCAGGTAGAACTCTTCCCTCATCCTTCCGAAGTTTATGATGCTGTTCCAGAGGTATAGAGCTGCTCTTCCCTTCTTCCATGCCGAATCGTTGAACGATCCGCTCCGCATATCCTTCCTGAGAAACAAGTACTCCTCTCTCCCACCTCTGGACCTCGAGTCCAAGGAAATGGTGAAGCTCCCCCAGATCCTGCATTTCGAACCTGATAGCAAGCTCAACTCTCAGCCTTGCTACCGCCTGCTTCGAGTTCCCGGTGACAATCATGTCATCCACATACAGCAACACAATAACCCGAAGCGCCCCCTCCTTCTTGACGAATAAGCTGGAATCAAATTCTGAAGCAAAGAATCCGCAGAATAGAAGATACTCCGCGATCTTTCCATACCACACCAGAGGCGCTTGCTTCAACCCATATAAGGCCTTCTTCAATTTGCAGACGTAGTCCGGACGATCCTCCGATATGAAACCCAGCGGCTGGATCATGAAGATATCCTTGTCAATCTCTCTGTATAAGAAAGCATTCTTCACATCGAGCTGCCAAATATCCAATCCACAAGATGCCACCAAAGCAATAACAAATCAGACCGAAGTCATCTTTGCCACTGGACTAAACGTCTCATCATAATATTCACCATAGTGCTGTGAGAACCTGTGAGCTACAAGGCGAGCCTTGTATCGCTCGATCGTGCCGTCAGCTTTCTTCTTGAGTTTATAAACCCATTTGCATGTCACAGGGGTAATGCCCTTGGGCCTGGGCACTAGAGACCAAGTCTTATTTTTCTTGAGAGCATCCATCTCCTCTTGCATAGCAATATCCCACTGCTTCACGCCTTTGGCTTTCTCAAAGCTCGACGGCTCCCTTTCATCTAAGGGACCAGCAAAGAAACATGAGACGAAGCTCACCATGTTTCCTCCTGTGTATCGATCTGGTGGCTTGATAGTTCTCTTCGACCTCCTAAGAGGTTGCACCTGACTAACCACCTCTTCAACTGCTTCTTATGTGCAAGCTCCTCTTCCAGACGAACTTGGAGCATCGCTCCCCCTGCTTCCAGAACCTGAAGCTTCCATCTCAGAGCTTGACACAGCTGGAGCTCCGGGTGAAACAGGCGACTCCACTTGAAGACTTCCCGCAGCTTTCCCTGCTTCATCAACCCTGCTCTCCGGTAGTTCAACTCCTGAACTCCCCTTGTAAGAAGTCACTTCATCGAACACCACATCCCGAGATACCACTGATCTCCGTGTCTCAGGATCCATGCATCTCCATCCTTTCTTCCGCTCATCATACCCAACAAAGACTAGCTTCCTTGCTTTCGCATTAAGCTTTGTTCGAAGAGCATCAGGAATATGAACATAGCAGGTTGACCCGAACACCCGAAGGTGTGAAACACTCGGTTTCTCCTTGAAAATAAGTTCGTGAGGGGTCTTCATGTTGATAGGACTTAGAGGCATTTTGTTGATGACGTAAGCCGCACAAGACATTCCCTCCGCCCAAAAGGACTTTGGGATACTCTTCGCATGAAGCCAGCATTTGCAGGTTTCCGTCAGATGACGGATCTTCCTTTCCGCAACACCATTTTGCTGTGGAGTATGGGCACAAGTGAGCTCTCTCCGAACGCCGTGTTTCCTGCAAAAACTTGAGAACTCACCAGAGGTGAACTCCCCACCATTGTCAGTTCTCAATTTTTTCACCCGCAGGCATAACCGACCTTCCACCAGATACTTGAACTCCACAAACTTTGCAAAGGCTTACGACTTCTCTTACAGAAAATATACCCAGACATATCTGATGTAATCGTCAATCAACACCAACATATATCTGTTGCCTCCAAGGCTTGGGGTGGGTGTCGGTCCCATCAGATCACCGTGAATGCACTCCAACGGTGCTTTGCATCTTGTTTGTGATTTATCAAATGGAAGTAAATGAGACTTACCAAACTGACATCCAACACAAACATGACCGTCTCCAAAAGAGGACAAGCTAGGCAAGCCCTTGACAAGGCCCCTTACCGCCATAGCCTTCAATTTGTCCATGCTAACATGCCCCAACCTTTCATGCCAGATAGTCGCGCTATCGTTAGTCTTCATCTTATCAACATAGGTACTTGTCGATAACACGAACAAGTCCTTTACCCGCTTTCCAATATGGATAACATCTCCCTTTATCTCTGGTTGAGTTTTAAGAAACTTCACTTCTGTTGGGCCAAACAGAACGCGATAACCGGCATCGACCGCATTGGTCACAGAGAAGAGATTCTTCCTCATACCAGGCACGTGATAAACACTCCTCAATGTGAGTGGACCCTTATCACTGCTCAGGGAGACAACACCTTCTTGTTCGACATCATGAACAGAATTATCAGCCGTAATGATGGCATCATTACCGGAGTAAGGCGCCAAAGAAGAGAACTTTGATTCATCCCCGGTGAGATGATGTCCACACCCTGAATCAACAATCCAATCCTCTTCGAATTTGATGGAAGCCAAGGCCTTAACGGGCATCGCCGTCATTTTAGCTGCAAAGGCTCCTCCACATCCAGCTTCATCAGACTTTGGCTTCTCCTTCTCCGCTACATGTCCCGACAGAAGATTAACCCGGCAATCCTTCTTGAAGTGGCAGGTCTTATTGCACCTGAAGTACCTTGGTCCATCTCCCTTCTTCTTCCCATCAGACTTAGGAGCATAACCCCTATCCTGCTGACCTGAAGTAGAGGGTCCATCATAGTCCGACTTCTTCTTCTCACACTTCTTCTTCTTCTTCCCAGAGAACAACACATCACTATCTCCCCCAGAGAAAGAAGTCCTCGCCATCTGTCTTGCCAAACTTTCTTGCGAAGCAAGTAAGTTCTCCAGTTCCAACAGAGATGGTTGATTTGCCCAACATTGAACTAAAGTCACAAAGGCAAGATACTCCTTCCGCAACCCGCGGATGATATGCCTCTTCAGTTTTGCCTCCGAGATGGGCTCATCAGGGTCCAAAGCAGAAATCTATGCAGTGAGGTTCTTCATTTTGAGAAAGAAGGTAGAAATAGAAAGATCGCCTTGAGAGGCCTTCGCCAACTCATTTTCAAGAAACTGTAGCCGAGCTACATTCTTCTTATTAAACAACCCGTCCAAAGACGTCCAAATCTCAGCAGCAGATTGACATCCAATGATGTGATCAAACAACTCAGGTGAGATAGCCCTCTTGAGAGTGAACTCTGCCTTAGCATTAGTCCTCCTCCAAAGTCTCACCTCTGCCATATTATCTCCTGCTAGAAACACCTCTTGTGTGTCTTCTCCTCCAACTATCTCCCATAGATCCTCGCCAAGTAAATAGCTCTCCATACACGACCTCCATTTCTTATAGTTAGTCGATGTAAGGAGTTCAATACCAAGCCCTCTTGCGTATCCACCTTCCATGGCAATCTATGTGGTCTCTTCTTCACAAAGACGATAGCAACTCAAGTTGATCACTGCTTATCCACTCCAAGAACCTCCCTCTGATACCATGTTAAATTTTTTGATTTGAATCGTTTAGGAGTAAGCAGGAGTTGCACCAACTGAGTTAAAGCCAAACAACCACAATGCCACACAGCAACACAAGAAACTTTATTGAAACACAAACTTCATTTACAGTGCGAGGTATACATGGCGAGACATGATTCATTAGAATCACGAAGATGAGAAGAACAAAACACACCAAAACAAATCTGGCGGCTAGACAAGCTGAGACCGCACAGACCGCTCGACTCCACAAGTCGCCCAGCTTGACCTGAGACCACGCGAACAGAAACCGGACAAACCTCCAGCACTGCAAGACCGCACCTCAGATCGCACGACCTGGAGCTTTATTGGAACGAAGAACTGAAGCTGTCGCCAGACCGCAACTCAGATCGCCTAACCGCCGAAGGTTGCCTGATCGCTGAGTTCGCTGCGAACAGCACAAGAATGAACATAAACCAGTTCACAGACTGACCGCTGCCGAATTGTTTATTCAAGCCGCTGGGAATCACCAAGGAAGGAGACCGCAACCTGCTGACCGCAAACCTGTGAACACAATAAACAGTCAACTCGCTTCTGAGACCGCCCGACCTCAAAGTGAGACCGCACGAATTAACCCAGGCTCAGTTCTTACAGTTCTCGTTATGAATGACGGGCCATGCACCCCTATTTATAGGCTGGTAGACGGATGTCGTCACCGCACAAACCGGGATACAATCACCACCCGTCAGATCGCCAGCGGTTTCATAAGGCAGACCGCGCGATCAGATCACTTGGACGATCATCCGACCAAGACCGAAGAATAGCAGGCAGATCGCGCACAAGTCGCGCGAACACGAGACCGCGCATAAGCCATGCAGACACAAGTGTACTCCTTCCTTAGACTACCTCGAGCAAACTAAGAACCATCTGGCCGACTTAGAACAAGTCGCCAGATCGCCAAGCACAAACCGCCCGGACAGGCGGTCACATAAGAACAGACCGCCCGGTCTTCCAACAAAGAAGATAGGCCAACCAGCAGACCAACTCGGGAACAGACTGTATCTACTAAAAACAGACCGGCAGAACCAGCAGTCCGCCAGAACAGACCCATAGAGCCAGACCGGATGAATATAATCACAGACCGCGCGGTCTCGGCGGTCACCAAAAATAGACCGCCCGGTCACCTCCTCTTCACTTCAAATTTCAACAGGCGCTACGAATTCAACGGAGAAGGCGGAATCAAAATCCGACGAGCCAAACTCAAGATATAAATTTCTGAAGATTGAGTCGACGATAATTATATAAATCTTTGAAAAATTACAGGGGCTCTAAAAAATGCTCGGATCGCAACGAAACTTCGACGAGCCTCTCTAAAATTCAATAATTTAATTTCCTAACGTAAAATTCTCCAAATCTAACACACTCCAAAATTTGGTCGAATTGACCGAACGAATGCAAAAATGCGCAAAGGATGGCGCACCGCTAACTTCGCACTAACGTAACGCCCTTACATCAAAAATGGCGTCAAAGAAGGATTAAAATAAATCATAGAAATTCCGGGGCGTTACAGTCACCCCACCAAAGAGAAAGTTTCGTCCGAAACTTAGAACCGAAACTTAAAATACAATGATCAAAAAGGCAAAGGGAGAGATAAGCTCACACTCGCTGGATAGAAACGCTAACCGAAGATGGCTAGGAAAAATAGATGCGGATAAGTTTACCTCTTAGCACTCAAAATAGATCGCCCGATCCCTGATCAAAGCTCACAACAAAGCCTTCCAAATCCAACACCTCCCAATTAACATAAACGAAGGAATTACCTAAAAGGAAAAGGACATTACCAAAAAGTCAAAATGTCCAAGCTGAGAACGGAAAGCAGACCGCGAAACAACTCACGGATCCTCAACTGAAGGTAACCTGAACGAAGATCGATCTTTGAAAACACCGAACTACCAAACAACTGATCAAGCACATCGTCAATCTGAGGCAACAGATACCTGCTCTTGATGGTCACCTTGATCAGTTCTCAAAAAATGATACACAATCTCACCGAACTATCTTACTTCTTTACGAACAAAACGGGAGCACCACCGGGCAAAGAACTAGGCCAGATAAAGCCACACTGCAACCACTCATCTAAATGAGTGCGCAACTCTCACAACACGCGCGGGGCCAAAGGGTACGGTTCCTTAATAATAGGACGGGTACCCGACTCAAGGTCAGAAAAAAACTCCTCAACTCTCACAGGCAGAAAACCAGGGGGATTAACTGGGAAGACATCAGGGAACTCTGGCTCCACAGGAAAAACCTCGACACACGGCAAACTGATAACGGTTTCTAGCATAGAAACGAGGTAAGCAAACCCACCAGGAACTAAAAGGTTACGAGCACACACCGTGGAAAGTTTCGGAGAAAAAACCAAGCGCGTAAAGCTAAACGCACTCAAGGAAATACCGATGTTCAGCTAGAGGACCAAATGCTTTAGCTTGCGTTGGATAACAACATCACAACTGGACAACCAGTCCAAGCCCAAAATCACGATGAAAACCTCCAGGTCTAGCACCGTTAGATTAGCAGAAGCTAAGAAATCACCTAAAGGGATAGGACAACTCTGAATACCCCAATTCGATGCCACGAAGTCACTAGAGGAGAACTTAACACTACATGGATCACCTGCCTAATCAAGGGTCAAACTATGACGCTCTACAAAAGTCCTATCAACGAATAAGTGGGTAGCACCAAAATCGAGAAGGATGCGTGCCTAACGGTTCTTTACCTTAAATTCTCCTATAAAATTGGATACACAACTAAACGAGCGAAAACAAACTAGAATAAAAGCTGAAAGCTAAGAGTTAGATTAGAATCTAACCTGAATTCACCTGGGGGAAAACTGCTCTCCTTCCTTTGCTACTACATTTAACTCGGCCTCTCCTCGACCCAACTGCCGCTGGTGAGGTGGTGGCGGTACCAGAGCTGGAAGGGCAAGTTGCTGGCCGGCCAACTGGAACTGCGAACTCCAGGACTTCACATGTCCTTTCTGACTGCACTGATAGTACGTCCTATCCTTCAACCGGCATCGAGTCACATCATGCCCTCCTTGCCCACAGTACTCACATGACTTCTCCTTCTTCCAACACTGGTAAGATCGTGCCCCATCTTTCTGCAAAAAGTGCAATACCTGATATTCTTCGGATCACCTTGAAGATCCAACTCATGCTTTCCCTTCTTACTTTGGGCAGGGCTGCCACTATCAACATCCTTCCTTTTTCCCTTCCTCGACACCACATCTTGACCCACAACAGGGTCCTGCACCCAAGGATGCTTGCCAAAAGTAGAAGCCATCAAACTCCAAATCTGCGCCTGCATCCCGACCATTTGCTTCGACAATGCCTCGATATTCTGACGCAACTCCTCAATCATCGCCTTACTGCGCGCACTAGAGGAATCACCCTCTAATCGGGGAGCCGACTCTGATGCATTACACTCTAGATTCATCGACTGTAATTACAAACGAACACCTCATCTACACCTAGCTTAAGACACAACAGCTAGCAAACTAGGATTTCCTAACCCGACACAGATCAGAAAAGTGTAGATACTTGCTCTTGCTGTTACCTTACTCTGGGAATTCATGAAATGATGTTATGCTTAACCTAGGATGTTATATCATCATCCTATTAACTCTTGTGCAAAACATATGAATGCATGAATGCCAAAATTTTATTTCAAATCATGTGTGTACGAGCGTCATCAGGTATATCTTTAGGTTGGCACGTGTGCTAATGCTATGTTATGTTGTGCATGCAGTGCTATGCAGTCTAAAAAGGCCTTAATGCATGCTATGAGCGGCATACACATGTGATCTTATGCATCCCATTCTACATATTATTGCATATAACAAAAAAGAAAAATCGAGCTAATGGACACGCATACGACCTACGTTATGCATCCAATACTACATAACAGTCGTATGTTGTCACCTATGAGGATCCATATACAGACACATATTATGCATCCCATACTACATAATATGCCCCGTATACTTCTTATAATGTTACGAGTGTAGTGTTCATGCTTCAGCCAAGACATACGGATGACCCTTCGGTGTGTGTATGCAATGAATAACGATTCTCACCAGGCGGTTAACCGGGCCAACTAGACTATCCCAGTAACCCAGCTAACCTCCCTCTGATACCAACTATCACAACACGCATTTTCCCACAAATTTAAATAAATATTATCAGAGCCAGGGGAAAATACGCGTTATGATGCCACGTCCTGCAGGAGACAACTACAGACGCTCAGGCAAACACTCCTTGCGAATCTGTATAATAGACTTGAATATGATTGAGTTAAATAAAAAGAATTTACATTTTTAGCTTAAGACTGTGTCCCTCGGTCCAGTGGATCAACTAGTCCACAGTAGAAAACTATATATACGCGGCGGAAAAATAGGTTCATTTTAGCCTACATGAGCATGAAAAATCAACATTTTAGAAATGATATGCACATAACTAAGTTTAGTATAAGTAAGGGAATGATTCTCTTCAATTTTCAAAATAGGTGTTATTTACTTAATATCATGCTATGCAAGAATGCCATTTTCTGTAACTCATGCATCTTAATAAAAAAACTTCCCAGATAGCTAGTATATAAACTGACTAGCAAGTAACAACAAAAAAGCTAACAAGTATTCTAACACCAAAAAAACTAAAGCTATGGGCGTCAACAACTAACACGAGCCCATAGAAAACAAGGTATAAGAATAAGCTGAAATAAAAGAAACGTCTACCTCACAACCGTGAGGGGGAGACGGACTGCACCAACTGAGCTGCAGCTCAGTTGGTAATGAGGACTGCTGAAGGTGCCTTATTAAGGGTGGCGGGGGATCGAGACCCGCCATCAACAACCTACTTGTACAACCCTGATATTCGCCAGGAGATGGGCATAGATTGAGAAGTCAACATGCGAAAGAAGTAATAAGGAAGGCGAGCCAGAGTCTCAAAGGTTGCTCGCAGGAAGGCGGGCGAGCCGGGAACTCGCCAACCGCTCGCAAGAAAATGGGCGAGCCGGGTTCTCGCGGCCCGCTCGTAGGAAGGCGGGCGAGCCAGATCCTCGCAGTCCGCTTACAGTGGTCTTCTGGGTGGGCCAGATTCTTTCCATGTTTCTGTGTTCGATGAACTTCAATCTGCGTTGGTTGAAATCCGTTCTGCGTTCGACAAATGTCACGCTTCAGTTCGACGAACTCGCTTTTTAGCTCGATGATTTCAGTATTCCATCCAGCTCCACAGATTTTGTCTTCAGTTCGACGAGCTCCAGTTTGAGATCAACGATCTCAGCTCTGTGTTTGACGTATAAGTAACAAGATGTTCAGTTTGACGAAATTGCTTCTTAGCTCGACGAGCTCAATCTTCCAGCCAGTTCAGCAGATTTTCACAGGGCTGAGGGGAGCTCGCAAGAAGGCATGCGAGACCCGACCTTGGTGGATGTCTCCAGAAGGGGTGCAAGCGGGGCCTTCGCAGAGCGCTCGCCTAAGAGGGGTTTCACGAGCCATACTCACGAGGAGACTCGCGGGAGCTCTCGCGAGTAGCCTCCTCGCAGGCCACTTGCCCATAGGTTAAGGAGGCAAAATTACCCCTCTGCCCCTGGTGGTCTGCCATTAGCCCCTCCAAACAGCGGAGTTTGGCTGTTAGCAGGCCAAATTGGGGTGCGTTTAGTAAAACCAAAAGGCGAAATTCCGCTATTGACAGACCACGAACAAAAAACTATAAATAGGCCTTAAAGGGCACCTTGGGAGAGGATTCCAATCACAGTTCTCTGAGCTTCTTCCTCCCTTGGTTACTTTGTTTTAGCTCTCTAGCTCTCCAAGGTGCCCAAGTCTCAGCTTTGGCTTGGGAGGGGAAGCGCTCAACGATCTTCCGGGTTTCTGGTGGGACCTCCTCGCTGTGACTAAGGTCTTAGTCTAATTCTGAGTCTCCAGTCTGCTCATTCCGAGGGACCAGTTGGGGCTAGCTGCCCCTCAACTTGTTGAGGGCCCGAGCTTAACAAGAGACCGAGAAATCAGTTTCAACATTTTGGTGCGGTGAGCGTGGATTATGGCTGGTCCAAGAAAGTTCCTAGGAAGGGACATGACAGTAGATGAGGAGCAGGGCGAGGAGTTTTGCGGGTCAACCCTGGTGGTGACGCCAAGGATGTTCTCGGACTTCAGGAGGGAGGTCCTTGACACCCTCGGTATCGCAGTCGCAGCATTGCGAAGCGAGTTCGCGACCCCGGCGGTTCAGGCATTCCTTCCTCCAGCAACGGTTGGCGAGAATGCCCCAGGAGGAAGGGCGGGAAAGGAAGTGGCCGGGTGTCAGTGCAAGACCTGGAGGGGTGAGTGCTGTTCGGCAGCCCGTCGAGCTTAGTTCTGGTGAGCTCGGTTCTGGCGAGCGCGGAGCAGGCGAGCGCGGCGCAGGCGAGCACGATGCATGCGAGTGCGGCGCAAGCGAGTGCGGTTCCGGTGGGCACGGCGAGCTCAAGCCTGGCGAGAGAGCTGGGGGGCGAGTGGGGCAGGAAAGGGCGGCAGGTGGAGGGAGCCCCTTTTGCAAGCTGGTGATCTCCGCACATGTTCTAGAAGGGTTCAGGGAATGGGATAGGGTCTACTACCACGGCAGGGACGACCCTATCTAGGACCTGCAGTCATTCGAGGATTCTGTTTCTATCAGGACGATGACGGACCCCTTTAAGTGTCGGCTCTTCGCTGTCACCTTGAAAGAGAAGGCCAGGGACTGGTTCCATCAACTCCCTGTTGGATCGATCTACGCTTTTGAAGACTTGCGTAGAAGTTTCTTGTTGCGGTTTTCAACCTCAAAGAAGATGAAGAAGGACGCCGAGTGCCTCTTAAATGTGAATCAGGAGCCCAAGGAGTCGTTGGCTCACTATGCGGATCAATTTCAGGAGGAGGTGCTACTCACCCAGGAGATGCCTGGGTTTGCCCTCCAGCTCGCCTTCACGGTCAGGCTGTGGGAGAGTTTCTTCAAGATGGGTTTGAAGAGAAAGGCCCCTGTCCCCTATGAGGAACTGATGGAGAGGGTGGCAGAGGAAATCGAGAGTGAGGAGGCCAATCCGGAGCTCACCAGGAGGCTAACAAAGCTCAGTGAGCCAGAGGTCAGGCAGTAGGAGGTGCGAAGAAGAGAAAAGCTCCGGGCCCCGGAGGGGGGATGGAGGCAGCAGGGCGGAGGAATGCAGGGCCAAGGGAGAGGTTACGCCCCGGGAGGTGGTAACTTCCATGGGGGTTAGGGGAGACCCCATTAGTTGGGATGGAGGCAAGGTCCAAGGCTGGTGCCTCCCCAACCTCAGCAGGCCATGACGATCAGGCGAGGTAGAGGTGGAAGAGGAAGGAGAGAAAGGGGAGGAGCAGAAGCTGGAGCAGGAAGAAGAAGGGGGAATAGGGCGACTGAGGCCGAGAGGGGAGATATAACGTTGCCATACTGTGACTTCCATGATGAGGAAGGTCACGCATCGGCCACTTGCCCGGAGTTTTTGGAGACAAAGAGGGCTAGAGTGCCAGCGCCGCGGCAACATCAGCAGGTGAGGATTGAGGAGGTCCTGCCTCGGGAGGATGAGGAGGAAAGTTGCGAGGACCGGGTCGATGTAGGGACCCAGAGAGGGATTGGAGTGATCCACGGGGGAGTAGGGGTGGAGGCAACCTGCAAGGCGAGCCTCCATACCATCTACCGCCTGAGCGTGGCTTCGACATCCATGGCCCCGCCCCCGGCAGAAAAAATTAGTTTCTCTCAAAGGGACATGCCAGGTCATGAGGACCCTTTCTGCGATGTGTTGGTCTTCCAGACCGCCATCGAGAACTTCACGGTGTCCCGGATTCTTGTGGACAACGGAAGCTCCGTCAATGTCATCTACAAAAAGGCGTTCCATGAGATGAAGGTGGAGAACAAGAGGTGTTGGAATATGGTCTTCCGCATCTCCTAGGTTTGAGAATAACAAAACCTTTGTGTATTTGATCTTGTGTGTTTAAGTGTGCAGGATAACAAAGTCCACATGACTCAAGGATTACATAAGAAGGTTGCCCCCAAATTTGAGCCATAAAATCCAACACTCCCTTTAGCGCCGGCGGTATCAACTAACGCCTGGCGTTAGCGCTAAGGAACCGATGAAATGCAGAATGGCTTTCGACGAATTTTCGTTCGACGAATGATGAAGCGCGCTCGACAAACTGCTTACTCTACAACGGCGCGCTAGTACTAGCACTGGCGCTAGCGTTCGCTCGACAAACTGTTAGCTGCACTCGACAAACTGTTAGCTGCACTCGACAAAATGCTCATCATAACTTTCGCTCGATGGACTGTAAGCGCTTGATGGCGCAGCCCCTCCGGCACTCCTTGATAATGACCTGGTTGCCGAGGCACTGCGACACAAAGATCTTAGGTGCCATGATGACGCTGAAGGAAGACCGCGTTACAACCTCCGCCCGCGGCATGCTAAAGCCCCCTTGAAGAATTAAAACATTTTATTTATGCACTTTTATTTTATATTAATGAATATGAAATTATTTCATGCTTGATGATAATTTTATATTCATTAAAATGGTTGTAATTTTTAATTTTGAACTCTTTATTTATGTTGGTGTGTATTTAACCTTACAGATGGATGAGATTACATCTCCATCATGGATGGTTAAGGACTGGTTGTATCTCCTATATAAGGAGGCCTTTATGATGAGATTAAGCATTGAAGAAAAAAAAAGAAACCCTATTCTCCTCTTGAGATTTCGGCCAAGGAGGGACTCCTCTTGCCGCTGCCCTCCTTGTGGTGTGAAGCCTACCTTGCGATCTCCATCCCGTTCGGTGTGACTCCGGCGTGACTTCGTACGGTGCGACTCCAAGGAAGAAGGTTGCACCCCCATTCGGTGTGAAGCCTGTGGATCCATGGAGAGAGTGAATCTCCCACCTTATCTTGTGTGTTTGATCCTGTTGGTTGGGTAATCTCTTTCTTCCTCTTGTGATTTCTTTCTATGAGATTTGTGGAGGTTTATTCGAACCGTCCTTTCCGTGATTTTTAAATGAATCGCTTGCAAAATCTGATTCGATTTCGTTGTTATTGAACCTCTTGTATTCCAGATTGGGTAGATCCGTTGTGGGAGCAAACTCGGCATAGCCTTGACTTGCTCTCCAAGATGGGCACAATTTGTGTCAACAAGGGAGTTAATCTCAACTAAAAATTTCGATCGCTATTTATCGTTTGTCGCTGCTCCGAAATAATATTATTGCTGCGTTTGAAACGGCTCAAGTTGAAAGTATAGATGCTTGTGTAGGTTCGGTGAGTTGTGTGCTTGTTGGAGAGGTAGGTCTTAAGGACGTTGTATCGAGTCCGGCTTACGGTGAGTTTGTGTGCTTGTTAGAGAGGTAGGTCTTAAGGACGTTGTATCGAGTCCGGCTTAAATTTTATCATTCAGATTTGGGAGCCAACCGACCCCTTTTCGTTCGCTTTTGGTCGGTGTCCTCCTGTTTATTTTATGTTCTGTGATGATTGGTTTTCCATCAGCATAGTCGAATGCGTGACGCTACATCAGCGGCGTTCGACAAATTTCTATTCGACGAATGATGAAGCTCGCTCGACGAACTCCGTTCGACGAAAATTCGATCGACGAAAATTCGATCGACGAAAAGAATGCTTAAGCGCAAATTCCGGGTGTACTTATAGAAGGAGATAGCGCCTAGCGGTATCCGATAGCGCAGGTGGTAGCGCGGAGCACAGAAGGCAAGAGAGAATTGTTTCCTCAGATTGAAGATTCTACCGCGCAGAATATGTCCTAAAATGGGATAGCGCTGGCGGTACCACTAGCTCAGGCGCTAGCGCTGTGGCTATAAAATGGACCCTTCTCTTCTCGTGTTGGGTGCTGATTCCTGAGAGAGGTCTTGTGCCAGAATTCTAAAGCCTTATATGACCGAGAGTTGATCTCCCACCAAACTCTTAGAGAGTTTCTGAAGAAGGACTTCATCACGCTACATTCAAAGAGGGATCGCTTCAACCTCGCTTATTCTACAGCGATCTCTCATCTCCGACTTCAGAAGTTTCTTAGAGGGAGTTTTAATATTGTTGTTGTTATTTTATTTAATATCTTTTGTAATCGTTAGAGAATTCGCCTCGTGTTGGCGACTAGGTCTGGGTAGGACTTAGGGCAGAAATTCGCCTCGTGTTGGCGACTAGGTCTCAGGTGTAAGTCTAGGGGGTGCTCGAGGCCATATCCGGGGAAGGGTTGGCTTGAGCGGCTTGAGGCTGTATCCGGGGAAGGAACTGCTAAAGCCAACCGGTTTGTGGGGATATGAGTCGGTATAGAAAACAAAACGAGTCTTTCATATTTCGCTTTGATTTCTAGCATCATTGAAATCAAAATTTTGTAATCAATTTTATTAATAATAATCATGTCTCTCTTTGTGTAATAAAATTGATTTGTTCTTCATTTCTCTAAATTGTTTATTATCCTCTCCTTTTTTATAAAACAATTTAGATCTTTAAACAAAATCACTATTTTGATTTCTTATCTAAAGCAAATATTTTAAAATATAATATAAGTTTTTAAATCCCTTATTCACCACCCCTCTAAGGGCGCCTACCGATCCAACAAGTGGTATCAGAGCGGTTTTATTCCAATCGGCTTAACAACCAGGAATAATGGCATCTCATGATCTCGCGTCTACTGGTGGGGTAAATTTGTATGAAGAAGAAAAATCTCTTAAACCACCTTTATTTGAAGGAAGAAATTATAAAAAAACTTTCAAATTTTGGAAGTTCTCACTGTTAGTCACATCCCGAATATATTTTCCTGCCAAAATATTTCCTATTAATCTGCACTACAAAAATTCACTTCATAATTTTGTCCAACCCTGTATGCGCACTAGGCTAGGAACAGAGTATAACACACCTTCATCTTCTAGGATGGCAGCGAATGAGCATGGGGATCGTAACGCTGAGGCTATAGAGGGGTTACATAACGATATGACCGAGCTTAGGACCATGTTAGCACAAATCCTTCTGAATCAAGGAGGGCCGCCACCACCACCTGTTAATGTTGGGCAGCCCAGCCGGCACCAACGGGCCCAGGATTCGGATTCCGAAGGGAACTCTCCACGAGTGCCCCCTCGAGAACACCGCCATGAGCGTGGCTTTGATATTACTAGGGCCATTAAGATTGACGCCCCCTCTTACGATGGTCTGGGAGACCCCCAGGTCTTCCTTACCTGGGTAGTGGATATTGAATGTTATTTCAAATGGCACAACCTGACGGACCCTCAAAAGGTCCAAGTTGCCAGGATGAAGTTAACAGGTCGTGCGAAGACTTATTGGCTGAATGAGGAGCGAAGGTTAGGATCCGGGCAGGGTATCCCACCTATAGGTTGCCCGATGATGAAGAATTTGCTGATCGACCAGTACGTCCCTACGTACCACCGAACACAGATGTTCGACGAGCTTGCCACCCTGCGGCAGGGCTCCAATTCGGTAGCTGAGTATATGGGAGAGTTGAAGGACCGTATGGTGCATTGTGATCTTAGGGAGATTCCCGAGGTCACCCTATCTAGATTTCGTAAAGGGCTTCAACCCGATATTCAGAGGAAGCTCCTGTGCTATTGTCACACGGACCTGAACATGACTTTCAATGCCGCCCTTGACATTGAAAAGCATCTTGCTTCGAAAGCCCACTCTCATTATTCCCACACGAAGAGCAAGACCACGGTTGGAGCGTCTTCCTCCATGAATCCGGATAAGGGAAAGTTTAGGTCTTCTGAGTCGAAGTCTGTAGTGATCACCGCTAGAAACGGTAGGAATCCTGCGAGTGAGCGTGTCCCCATAGGGAAGGTTAGCAAGGCCAACACTACGTGTTATTCATGCGGCGTTCAAGGTCACTATGCCTTCGAATGCCCAACAAAGACTAAGGCCATAACACTTTTAGATTCGACGACTGACCCTGCTGACTACGTATATGAGGCTGAAGAGGAGGGAGACCCAGATGGGGTCCCAAGTGATTTAGAGGATGATCACCACCTTATGGTGATGCATTGTATCTTGACCACTCCTCGTCCGTTAGATGATTGGAAGAGGATGAACATATTTTCTCTGATCTTTAAGAGTGGTCAGAAGCTTTGCAAGCTGATTATTGATAGTGACAGTTGTGTGAATGTCATTTCTTAGAGCGCCGTCACATGTATGCACTTGACCACGGAACCACACCCGACCCCATATCAGGTAGCATGGATTAGCAAGATCACCATCCTGGTCACCAAGCGGTGCCTGGTTCCACTCTCATTCAAATCCTATACTGATGAGGTTTGCTGTGATGTCCTGCCGATGGACGCTTGTCACGTGTTGTTAGGCCGCCCTTGGCTCTATGACCGTGATGTGACGCATTTTGGTAGAGCCAACACTTATGAATTTAAATTCAATGGCAACTCCATCACCTTGAGGCCAACCATCCCGAAGGAGCCAGTAGTTATGGCTAAGGACACCACTGTCCCCGTTGAGAGGAAGACATTGAGTCTAGTTGGTAGGAAAGAGTTTGAGAAGGATCCCTTTCTTGATGGAGTGATGTATGCACTAATACTTATGAGTGCAAAGCCTAATTCTAGTGTTTTGGATGATTTGCCCAGAGAGTTACAGGTACTGTTGGAAGAGTATAGGGACGTGTACCCGGAGGAGTTGTCGTCATCACTATTCCCACTTAGGGATATTCTGCATGCGATAGATCTGGTCCCAGGCTCTCCCCTGCCCAACCATCCCCATTATCGACTCCATCCCGCTTCCCACAAGGAGTTACAGGCCCAAATTGAGGACCTTTTAAAAAAGGGGTTCATTAGGACTAGCATGAGTCCATGTGCGGTACCAGCCTTACTTGCCCCCAAGAAGGATGGTACATGGTGGATGTGTGTTGATAGCCGCGCTATCAACAAGATTACCATCAAATATAGGTTCCCTATTCCACGATTAGATGACCTCTTAGATGTCTTATCTGGCGCAACTATCTTTTCGAAGTTAGATTTACGGAGTGGTTATCACCAGATTAGGATCCGCGAGGGTGACGAATGGAAGACTGCGTTTAAGTCTAAGGATGGGTTGTACGACTGGCTTGTGATGCCCTTTGGGCTGTCCAATGCCCCCAGTACCTTTTCACGGATGATGACCCACGTCTTTCGGCAATTCATGGGTAGGTTCGTGGTAGTCTACTTTGACGACATATTGATTTATAGCACTACTGCTGCCGAGCACACCTCCCACATGAGAGCGATTCTTTCCACCCTGCGAAAGGAAACATTATTTCTTAACCTTAAGAAATGCACCTTTTATGTCCCTGAAGTAGAGTTCTTAGGCTACATAGTTGGATCGGAGGGCATTAGAGGTTATCCTAGCAAGGTCCAAGTCATTAAGGACTGGCCCGTGCCGACCACTTTACGAGAGGTGCGTAGTTTCCACGGGTTAGCTACATTTTACCGCCGTTTTATACGGGACTTCAGTAGCATCATGGCCCCCATTACTGATTTCATGAAGAAGGGTGAGTTCACCTGGACGAAGTTCGCCACCTATGCTTTCCAGCGCATTAAGGAGCTTATGACTGAGGCACCTGTCTTACGTCTACCTGACTTCACCAAAGTCTTTGAGCTCACATGTGACGCTTCTGGAGTGGGATTATGAGGTGTTTTGAGTCAGGAGGGGCACCCCGTGAGTTATTTTAGTGAGAAGTTATCTGGCGCTAAGTTAAATTATTCAAACTACGATAGAGAGTTTTACGCGGTAGTTCGATGTTTGCACCATTGGAGGCACTATCTCCTCTCCAAGGAGTTTGTGATCCTCTCTGATCACGAGGCATTGCGGTTCATCAATGGCCAGCATAAAATCAGCCCGTGTCACGCTAAATGGGTATCTTTCCTACAAGGTTACATGTTTAATCTTAAGCACCTTAAGGGAGCTGATAACCGAGTCGCGGATGCCCTTAGTCGCCTTACCATTTTGCTTACTACTATGGAGGTTAATGTTGTAGGATTCGAGCGCATTAAGGATGAGTACGCTACTTGCCCAGATTTCCAAGATTCATATTTATCTGCCCAGGATAGTTTCCTCACGACTATATCTGCGTTCGTTATTAAGGATGGCTATCTATTTAGGCATGGGAAGTTGTGCATCCCGCAGTCATCTTTGCGTCTTCATATCATCTGGGTGCTGCATAGCGGAGGGTTGAGTGTCCATTTCGGTAGGGATAAGACCGTTACGTTAGTTGAGGAGAAGTTCTATTGGCCTAAACTTAAGGCGATGGTGGGAAGGGTAGTGAGTAGTTGTCGTACCTGTCAGGTATCTAAGGGCACAAAAACCAACGTTGGATTATATACACCCTTGCCTATCCCTTCCACACCATGGTAAGACGTGAGCATGGACTTTGTTTTAGGCCTACCCACCACTTTACGCCGTTTAGATTCTATTCTCATAGTTGTGGATAGGTTCTCCAAAATGGCATATTTTATTCCGTGCACTAGGACCAACGATGCGTCTCACGTAGCAAAACTATATTTTAAGGAGGTCGTTAGCCATCGCGGAGTGCCGAAGACAATTGTCTCGGATAGGGATATAAAATTCACTAGCTATTTTTGGAAGACTCTATGGATGTTAATGGGAACGAAGTTACTATTCTTCGCTGCGTATCACCCACAAACTGATGGGCAGAGAGAGGTAGTCAATCGAAGCCTAGGAAACCTTCTTAGATGTCTAGTGAGTGATCATAAAGGCACGTGGGATCTTCTTCTCCCCCACGCCCAACTGGCATATAATAATTCCAAAAATCGGTCCACCGGTCTGTCTCCAAATGAGATTGTTCACGGGTACAAGGCCCCTGTGCCTCTTGACTTGGTTCTGTTGCAGCCAACGTATGAGACAAGTCAGTTCGCACAATCCTTCGCCCAACATATTCATGACTTATATGCACGTATATGAGCTACCTTGACCGATCAATACGAGTCTTATCGAACGCACGCTAATATACATAGGAGGGTGTCACACTTTAAAGTCGGCGATCTGGTTTTAGTCCGATTAGTTCCCGAACGTATGCCAACTGGCACCGTTAAAAAGTTAGCACCAAAGCGCGCCGGCCCTTTTCGGATTATAAAGAAGCTAGGTGACAATGCTTTCGTGTTGGATTTGCCGGCTGATTGGGGTATATCCCCTATTTTTAATATCTCGGATTTGACGCCGTTTGTTTCGCCTCCACATGAGTTGGATTATTTGTCGTCTTCTCCCTCCACAAAAAATTTTAATGGGTTGGGGAGTGGTAGTTCGGATGATCTCTCTCCTTTGGTCCCCGCAGGTATAACATCAAAAGGTACGTTACCTTCTTTTATTCCTACTGCTGACAGGTTTCCCAGGTTCCCCAAGACATTTCTCATTCCAGATGTGATTCTCGCTGCTGAACCACTTGCTACTCCTGATGGTGCTACCTACTGTTTCCTCATCCGTTTGCGTGACCGACCTCCCTCAGACGACTCATGGGTACTCGCGACAGAGCTTCAATGTTTGGATGCCGAGCTTCTCCGCCGCTATCTCTCGGACCACGCATCGGAGATACAAGATTTTGAGTGGGGGAGGATTGATGGCGCGGCCCCTCCGACACTCCTTGATGATGACCCGGTTGCCGACGCATTGCGACACAAAGATCTTAGGTGCCATAATGATGCTGGAGTAAGACCGCGTTACAACCTCCGCCCGCGGCGTGCTAAAGCCGCCTTGAAGAATTAAAATATTTTATTTATGCACTTTTATTTTATATTAATGAATATAAAATTATTTCATGCTTGATGATAATTTTATATTCATTAAAATGGTTGTAATTTTTTATTTTGAACTCTTTATTTATGTTGGTGTGTATTTAACCATACAGATGGATGAGATTACATCTCCATCATGGATGGTTAAGGACTGGTTGTATCTCCTATATAAGGAGGCCTTTATGATGAGATTAAGCATTGAAGAAAAAAAAAGAAACCCTATTCTCCTCTTGAGATTTCGGCCATGGAGGGACTCCTCTTGCCGCCGCCCCCTTGTGGTGTGAAGCCTACCTTGCGATCTCCATCCCGTTCGGTGCGACTCTGGCGTGGCTTCCTACGGTGCGACTCCAAGGAAGAAGGTTGCAGCCACATTCAGTGTGAAGCCGGTGGATCCGTGGAGAGAGTGAATCTCCTACCTTATCTTGTGTGTTTGATCCGCTTGGTTGGGTAATCTCTTTCTTCCTCTTGTGATTTCTTTCTGTGAGATTTGTGGAGGTTTATTCGAACTGTCCTTTCCGTGATTTTTAAATGAATCGCTTGCAAAATCTGATTCGATTTCGTTAATATTGAACCTCTTGTATTCCGGATTGGGTAGATCCGTTGCGGGAGCAAACTCGGCATAGCCTTGACTTGCTCTCCAATATGGGCACAATTTGTGACAACAAGGGAGTTAACCTCAACTAAAAATTTCGATCGCTATTTATCGTTTGTCGCTGCTCCGAAATAATATTATTGCTGCGTTTGAAACGGCTCAAGTTGAAAGTATAAATGCTTGTGTAGGTGCGGTGAGTTGTGTGCTTGTTGGAGAGGTAGGTCTTAAGGACATTGTATCGAGTCTGGCTTACGGTGAGTTTGTGTGCTTGTTAGAGAGGTAGGTCTTAAGGACGTTGTATCGAGTCTGGCTTAAATTTTATCATTAGGATTTGGGAGCAAACCGACCCCTTTTCGTTCGCTTTTGGTCGGAGCCCTCCTGTTTATTTTATGTTCTGTGATGATAGGGTTTCCATCAGCATAGCCGAACGCGTGACGCTACATCAGTGGCATTCCACGAATTTCCGTTCGACGAATGATGAAGCTCGCTCGACGAACTCCGTTCGACGAAAATTCGATCGACGAAAAGAATGCTTAAGTGCAAATTCCGGGTGTACTTATAGAAGGAGATAGCGCCTGGAGGTATCCGATAGCGCAGGCGTTAGCACGGAGCACAGAAGGCAAGAGAGAATTGTTTCCTCAGATTGAAGATTCTGCCGCGCAGAATATGTCCTAAAATGGGATAGTGCCGGCGGTACCACTAGCGCAGGCGCTAGCGCTGTGGCTATATAATGGACCCTTCTCTTCTCGTGTTGGGTGCTGATTCCTGAGAGAGGTCTTGTGCCAGAATTCCAAAGCCTTATATGACCGAGAGTTGATCTCCCACCAAATGCTTAAAGAGTTTCTGAAGGAGGACTTCATCACGCTACATTCAAAGAGGGATCGCTTCAACCTCGCTTATTCTACAGCGATCGCTCATCTCTGACTTCAGAAGTTTCTTAGAGGGATTTTTAATATTGTTGTTGTTATTTTATTTCATATTTTTTGTAATCGTTAGAGAATTCACCTCGTGTTGGCGACTAGGTCTGGGTAGGACTTAGGGCAGAAATTCGCCTCGTGTTGGCGACTAGGTCTCGGGTGTAGGTCTAGGGGGTGCTCGAGGCCATATCCAGGGAAGGGTTGGCTAGAGCGGCTTGAGGCTGTATCCGGGGAAGGAACTGCTAAAGCCAACCGGTTTGTGGGGATACGAGTCGGTATAGAAAACAAAAGAGTCTTTCATATTTCGCTTTGATTTCTAGCGTCATTGAAATCAAAATTTTGTAATCAATTTTATTAATAATAATCATGTCTCTCTTTGTGTAATAAAATTGATTTGTTCTTCATTTTTCTAAATTGTTTTTTATCCTCTCCTTTATTATAAAACAATTTAGATCTTTAAACAAAATCACTATTTTGATTTCTTATCTTAAGCAAATATTTCAAAATATAATATTAGTTTTTAAATCCCTTATTCACCCCCCCCCCTATAAGGGCGCCTACCGATCCAACAAGTGGTATCAGAGCGTTTTTATTCCAATCCGCTTAACAACCAGGAATAATGGCATCTCATGATCTCGCTTCTACTGGTGGGGTAAATTTTTATGAAGAAGAAAAATCTCTTAAACCACCTTTATTTGAAGGAAGAAATTATAAAGGGTGGAAATTTTTAATGGAAAAGTTTATTAAAAATTTAGATATCGAAGCATGGAATATAGCAATAGTAAGACTAGCGGATGAAACAAATAAAAAGGAACGTCACCTAAATGCAAAAGCTTTAAATATTATTTTTTGTGCTTTATCTCACGACATTTCAAAATTAATATACTGTTTTTCTAGTGCATACAAAGTATGGAAACTTCTTGAAGAAATGTATGATTCTCCTTCTATAGGTATGGAACAATCACAAGAACCGGAGAATACGCAAGCTTGCACATGTCTTCAAGAATGCTCTTCTCATGACGGATCAATGGAGCACACATCAAATGGAAAAGAAGAAGTACTGTCTTCGGAAGAGGAGTGCCAAAAAGATGTAAAACAAACTATATGTTCAAATCATGCCTCTCCCGAAAGCAATGTAAGGAAATCAAATCCCATCTTTTGTACTTTTATTTCTACATTACAATTGCTTCAACTACAAAGCGTTAAATTAAGAAATTAAAGAGTGCTAATAAACATTTGCGCCTAGAAAATAAAAATTTAAAGGCAAAAATTAATGAAGAATCAAATTCTAATTTATCTAGTTCTACCCAAGGCTCCTTAGTTGAAAACATTACACCTTGTATAGAATTTAATGATTTGAAAGAAAAATGCAAGAAACTTGAAAAGGAACTTCTTTTTATAAAGGAACAAAATTAAAAATTATGTTTAGAAAATTCATCTTTGGAAAAAGATTGTGCTAAGTGTAAAGAATATAAAATTGAAATTAAAGAGATGGATGAAACATTTGATGAATATAGAAACAACTATCAAGATCATATTGATTCAATTGTTTCCACTCTTAAAAATAACACAATTGCTTATAATAAAGCTAGACATAATTTGAAAATTAAGAACAATGAATTAGAAACTAAAATTAACTTGCTTAAGGAAATCATAAAGAAAAATTCTCAATATCAAGCAAACTCCAAAAGTAAGTTGAATATGAATATGAATATCGTAACTAAGTATAATAATGGGAGTAAGAAACAGAAAGGATTTGTAAATCAAAATCACCATTATTTACAAAATTATGTATCTCCTAAAGTAAATGCAAATATGCAAAAATTTCCTTTGAAAAATGATTTCAAATGTCATCACTATTTTAAGCCTAAATTTAATGAATATGGAAATTTAATGCAAAATTATAATATTAAACCTAAGTATGAGTGGAGACCCAAAATTAAAGATGAAACATTAACTCCACTTGAAAGGGTCCATTCGTACTTGTCTCCCCAAAAGCCATCTCGCTATATTTGGGTACCCAAAGGAACCATCCCACATGGTCCCCTTTGGATACCTAAAACATTTATTCATTCTGTATCATCAAATGCATGAAGTAGAAACTTTTCAAAATAAGATATACAAATTTCTACTTCATGATGTGCTTTAATGTCCTTTTCATTTTTCTCTTGCTATTTTCCTTTTGAACTATCATGTCATGGTCATCCTATATAGTATTGAAAATATGATCTTATCTCCTAAAAGCTTAATATGTTTATAAAATCAAATTGATCAAAATTCAAAAGTCATATCTAATTTTGATGACCTATCTATCTCTCTCATATTCAATATCTATAAATATCATTTATTATCCATATAAATCAAATTCTAAATTTGCTATAAGATATTTTAAATTAAATCAAGTTATTAGGCTATTAAGCTTTTTAGCCTTCACCAACAAGTGGTTTAGAGACATAACATAATCTACAAGAAAGTTCAAGATCTAAATGAAAGCTCAACTTTCAATATGGTTATCTTTGTTCGCAACAAAAAATTATATTGTGTTCACTCCTTAATGTCAAACATGATCTAAACCATCACTATTGTTCACCTATCAAAAATCACATATATATATTCAAAATTCTTAATTAATTCAAAAGAAAATCACTGAAATATACCCTCATAATGAATATTGAATTCACAAGCACCACCATGATCTATTGATGTCCTTTACTAAAATTCTCTAACATCATATATCATAAGTCATATCAAAAGTCTTCTAAAAACAATTATTTCTATCACAATTATGTGAATTATAATTGATATAATAATTGATGACAATTGATATTATAATTACATACCGTGGTTGATGTATTATGTGTGTATTGTGATTTATTTCAAGTTTAGACCTTTGAATCATCTTGATATCAAATCAAATTAAATCATCACTTCATCCCAGGTCTCTAAGTTGAAACACAGTCAAACCTTGTATAACATTAATCTCAAACTTATCATTCTAACATTGTCGCCTAAAGAATATTTGTGTCTATGTTAGGATTTATATGTTTACCAAGATATACATGCTGGGTATTCTCATCTAGGGCTTATCCATGGTATTATTGTGCATGAACATTATTGTTAATCACTAAAATCATGCATATTTGATTTGTTCATTCATGTCCTCTCATGCTTACATTTCCTATCATTTTCAAACTACATTGGTAAATATAAGTCTTAAAATATTAAAATGGAGATATAATAAAATATATCACTTGCAAAGATTATTTGGAAAAGTCATATACAAAATCGCTAATGTTTAATGCAATTTGGACAATCTAGACATCTCCTAAAAATCTGAAATTTCAGCATGAAACTACTATTGGGACACTTAATCATGATCAACAATTAAAAATTTCAAAATCATAAAAAATCGTGTACTGTTTCCCGCGCTAGCGCTAACGCCGGCGCTAGCGTACTTATTTGCTTTTCTGTAATTTTAAAATTTTGAAAAATTCTTAAAAATATATTAATCTATGTGTACTATTTATTTTTGCACTTCTGCTTTTATTTCATTTTTGAAAAATCAAATACAAAAATACAAAAGCCAAATTACAAAAAAAAATATGTTTTCCCTTTTTTGGTTTTTTGTCATTTGTTTAAATTCTATTTCTAAAAGCAAAAATCAAATACAAAAATATAAAACAAAAAAAAACAAGTATCAAAAATTATTATTTTGAACTTAACTTTTCTATCTACATGTATCTTGCGAAAGGGTGATTTGGGCTATCATCCCATCACATCACTTAGTACCAGGCGAACCTCTCACAGGTAGACCTCGGGAAGTCCAAGATCAATCTTATGAGTTCAAACTTTAAATCAAAATTATTCTTTAAAACTATCAAAAAAAAGCTGTATGGACTTTCCTTTGAAAATCAAGCATGATTTAATCTATTATTTAGAACTTCTATAATGTTGCGATTTATCTTTTCAAACTCTTTGAACATTATTTACATCATGCATTAATATATCTATTAATATGTGCATCAATTATATTGTAAAAGTTGTGTAGAACTACGCTTAACATGCCTCTAAGTATGAGTAAATGTTATATGTTTGATAATGATCTTTATTCACTCACTTATTTTGGCATTGTCTACATATGTGTTTAATCTTTGAATGCTTGTGTATGTTTTGTATTAGTAAAATGAATTAAATTGCACAAGTATCTTTCCTACACTACTTTTATTTGCACTTTTAAAAATTACGAAAAGTGGTTATGTTTTCATAAATTCCATTGGTTTGCAAAACAAGTGTATTCGGAGAACTTTGTACAAAACAAAAATCATAAAATAAACTGACAAAGATAACTCCACCAAGCACTACTCAAACCTCCTGATAAGTCTTAATAAGCGTTATTAGGTTGAGCACCTTGGAACGAATAGTAAAGTATCTTGTGCAAATCAAATCTTTCTTTCAAAATAAAAACCACTTATTCTTAAGTACACCGGATCACTAGTTTCAATATTAAAATAAAATAAAATATGTGATCCCCCAAGCACTAGTTTGCACTCTGATAAGTCTTAATGAGCATTGTGTGTGCAAAGCAGCTTGGTAGTTGTACATTTTGTTTGTGCATTAAAGAATGTGGAAGTAAAATTATTTGTGTTTTATTGTGCTCTTTACTTGACATATTTCTTGTATTTTTGATTAAAACATTTGTTTACTCTATTCAAAATACACTTATGTGCACATCATTATCTTCCATAACACTTCTTCTCATGCGTATTGGATCCTAATGCTAATTCTAGACTACTCTTTATTTATGAAATGCATAGATAACCTAGCATGCTTTCTACAATGTTTAGTATGTTTTGAAATTGTGAATTAACATAACATTGTAGTACTCTCTTTTGGGTAAACATTATTTCATGCTTGGTTACTTTATTATTGAATTTAAAGATTTTACTTGAACATTGATTTACAAAAACATCTTATTTTTGAAATTTAACTCATATATCTTTTTATGGATCATCATTGATTACAATAAGATTTTTCTTGTATTTCTATAAGTCTTCCGCATCATAACCATATAATTGTTTTACCTTGTGCTTTCATGCTTACTTAAAGTCTTTTATTTTGTGTGCATCATCACTTGAATCTTAAAATTCCTTTCTTTCAATAAGTGGTAGACTTGCTTGGTAAACTTTATATTGGTTACTCTAAACATGAATATTTTTTTTGCAAAAAAAAAAAACTCTGATTTATTTCTATGAAAATATTGTTATATTAACAACTCTGATTTATTTCTATGAATATATTGTTATATTAAAAACTCTGATTCATTAATGGATTTTAAAATAGCTATGTAAGTGTTTTCATAAATTCAAATAAAAATATAAACCCATAGGCTATGAACTTATCACTAAATTTAAATGCTTAATGGTTCCAATAATTATTATCCATGATTACATATCTCACCATAGCGGGGGCGTAGGGTTGTAGACATTAGATAACCTTATCTCTAGTCATGCCTTGTCCTTAACCGGGGAGGGTTCCAGTAGGGCCTTGCGACTCACTGGGGGGAAAGAGTGCTAGGTTGAGTTTTCTCTAGTGTTTGCATATGGGACTCACACCCCAACCTACGACATGTATGTAGCTCCTCATGCCCATCCGTCACTTAGTACGGGGCTAGGGTGTAGACATATTGTCTGGGTAGTTTAGTTACTTGGAAATCATTACATTTTTTTTATGCTTAAAACTCTTATAAAAAAAGGGATGAACCAACATAATAATACTTGAAAATGTTATATTGCTAAAAACTCTGATCTATCTCTATAAAAATTATTCTAAAACTTCTTATCATTTCATTCTCTCTAAAAGCTCGATCATGCCTTTATCTTCTAATCAAAACTTTTGTGTTTTGCCTCCTTACCCACTTTTGCTAATAACAAAAGGGGGAGAACTAACATGATAAATATAATCCGCTATCAAAATAGAAAACAAACATGATTAATTACGATGATAGCTTACATATTAGGGGAGCATTCACTTAGGGGGAGCATGTATTTAGGGGGAGCAATTCTAAATGCTAAAATCAATAATTATCCTAAGGCATCACTCTCACACGCACACAAGTAGTACATCATGCTTATATATATTAATGCTCTGATTTATCATTAATGGTTTTGTTATTATCAATAGGGGGAGTTTGTTGGAACATGGTCTTTCGCATCTCCTAGTTTTGAGAATAACAAAACCATTGTGTATTTGATCTTGTGTGTTTAAGTGTGCAGGATAACAAAGTCCACATGACTCAAGGATTACATAAGAAGCTTGCCCCAAATTTGAGCCATAAAATCCAACACTCCCTCTAGCGCCGGCGGTATCAACTAACGCCTGGCGCTATAGCTAATAAATCGCTGAAATGCAGATTGGCGTTCGACGATTTTCCATTCGACGAATGATGAAGCGCGCTCGATGAACTGCTTACTCTACCGCAGCGCGCTAGTAGTAGTGCTGGCGCTAGCGTTCGCTCGACAAACTGTTAGCTGCGCTCGACAAAATGATCATCATAACTTTCACTCGACGGACTGTAAGCGGCATTCGACGTATTTCCGCTCGACGAATGATGAAGCTCGCTCGACGAACTACGTTCGACGAAAATTCGATCGACGAAAAGAATGCTTAAGCGCAAATTCCGGGTGTACTTATAGAAGGAGATAGCGCCTGGCGGTATCCGATAGCGCAGGCGGTAGCGCGGAGCACTGAAGGCAAGAGAGAATTGTTTCCTCAGATTGAAGATTCTACCGCGCAGAATATGTCCTAAAAAGGGATAGCGCCGGCGGTACCACTAGCGCAGGCGCTAGCGCTGTGGAAATATAATGGACCCTTCTCTTCTCGTGTTGGGTGCTGATTCCTGAGAGAGGTCTTGTGCCAAAATTCCAAAGCCTTATATGATCGAGAGTTGATCTCCCACCAAACGCTTAGAGTGTTTCTGAAGGAGGACTTCAACACGCTACATCCAAAGAGGGATCGCTTCAACCTCGCTTATTCTACAACGATCGTTCATCTCCGACTTCAGAAGTTTCTTAGAGGGAGTTTTAATATTGTTGTTGTTAATTTATTTCATATCTTTTGTAATCGTTAGAGAATTTGCCTCGTGTTGGCGACTTGGTCTGGGTAGGACTAAGGGCAGAAATTCACCTCGTGTTGGCGACTAGGTCTCCGGTGTAGGTCTAGGGGGTGCTCGAGGCCATATCCGGGGAAGGGTTCGCTAGAGCGGCTTGAGGCTGTATCCGGGGAAGGAACGACTAAAGCCAACCGGTTCGTGGGGATACGAGTCGGTATAGAAAACAAAAAGAATCTTTCATATTTCGCTTTGATATCTAGCGTCATTGAAATCAAAATTTTGCAATCAATTTTATTAATAATAATCATGTCTCTCTTTGTGTAATAAAATTGATTTGTTCTTCATTTCTCTAAATTATTTATTATCCTCTCCTTTATTATAAAACAATTTAGATCTTTAAACAAAATACTATTTTGATTTCTTATCTTAAGCAAATATTTCAAAATATAATATAAGTTTTTAAATCCCTTATTCACCCCCCTCTAAGGGCGCCTACCGATCCAACAAGAGGGTGTTGGCCTCAGATGGCCCGTTGTTCGGGTTCTCCGGAGAGAGGAGGGAGGTAGAGGGGGGAGTGGGGCTCCATGTGGTCTTGGGCGGGCAATCTCAGAATTGCCACTTCGTCATAGTGGATGCCCCCAGCAGCTATAGTGCCATCTTTGGACGACCTCTAATCAGTGCTTTCCGCTGCGTCCCCTCCACCTTCCACCAATGTCTTAAATTCAACTCGAGAGGAGTTCAGATTCGGGTAAGGGGGACCCAAAGGTAGCAAGGCAATGCTACATGACGGCAGTAAACACCATCTCCTGGATAGCCGAAGCAGGGAAATGGGATCAGGAGGTTGGGGAGCCGGCGGGTCTCGGAGAGGCAGATGGGTAGATGAGGGAAGAAGAGGAGGAGAAGGAAGAGGTAGAGGGTCAGGCCCAGGGGGAAGGGGCGGAAGAGGTGGTGAAGGTTCAGGGAGGAGAAGGAGAGGAGAAGGTCGAAGTGCCGACTTGCGACGAAGAGAAGGAAGAAGTTTGGGGAGAGCAGTCCCAGCTGGAAGCCATGGAGGAGATTGTGGAGCTCGAGGTCATCACCCGGGCTGGGGTGGCGGAGAAGGTCCGCATCAGCGGGGAGCTCGACCTGGAGGAGCAGAAGCATATCCTTGCCTGCGTCCAGAAAAATGTGGATGTCTTCGCTTGGAGTGTCGCAGAGATGCCCGGGATCGATGTAGATGTGGCTTGCCATCGCCTCAATCTCGAACCAGGCATTCGCCCCATCTGCCAAAAGAAGAGGGCCATAGTAGACAAGCTAGAGGGGCCCATCCGAGAGGAGGTGGGTAAGCTCCTACATGCGGGTTTTGTATCGGAATTCCAGTACCCAGGCTGGGTCTCCAACGTGGTTATGGTGAAAAAGGGAGGAGGTAAGTGGAGAATGTGTATCGATTTTTCCTTGCATAATAAATCATGCCCCATGGATTGCTACCCCTTGCCTAGAATCGACGCGCTGGTTGATTCAGCCGTCGGTTTCCTTGTAATGTCTTTTTTAGATGCTTTTTTAGGTTATCATCAGATCCGCATGCCCCCCCCCCCCCCCCCCCCCCCCGACATCAAGGATGTCTCCTTCATCACGGGGGATGGGTTCTATTGATATAAGATGATGCCCTTTGGGCTCAAGAATGCAGGGGCCACATACCAATGAATGATGGACAGGGTCTTCCGAGAGCAGAAGGGAAGAAACCTGGAGGTCTATGTTGATGACCTCATGATAAAGAGCCGGGACCTCAAGTCTCACCTCCAAGATCTTGAAGAGACCTTTGGGACGTTGTGGAAGTATAAGATGAAACTCAAACCCCTGAAGTTTGTCTTTGGGGTAGCAGGGGAAAGTTCCTGGGACACTTGCTCACCCCAGCGGGGGTGGATCCCAACCCCGACAAAGTTAAAGCAATCATGGTGTTGGGGTCGCCAAGAAACTCGAAGGAGGTTCAACGCCTCACAAGAAAATTGGCCGGACTCAATAGGTTCCTCTCCAAGGCGGGTGAGAAGTGTGCACCTTTCTTCAAGGTGCTACGGGGAAATAAAAAAATTGAATGGACCTCGGAATGTGAGGAAGCTTTTCAAGATTTGAAAGGGCAACTCACCCAGACTGCTCTACTCTAGGGACCAAGGCAAGGGAAGGATCTATTCCTATACTTGGGGGTAGGGTCTGAGGCAGTAAGTTCGGTGTTTGTCCGGGAAGAAGTGAGGAGGCAGTTCCCTATCTACTACGTCAGTCGAGTGCTGAGGAAGGCGGAGCTCCGACACACAATTTTAGAAAAGTTGGCTTTCGCTATGGTAGTATCGGCCCGGAAGCTCAGGCCATACTTCCAAGCGCACTCAATCAAAGTGGTGACCGACCACCAACTTCGCAAAGTGGTGGGAGGGGTGGAGCATTCAGGGAGGTTAGCAAAATGGTCCGTGGAGCTGAGTGAGTTTGACATCGCGTTTGTGCCTAGGATGTCGATTAAATCATAAGCGCTGGCAGACTTCATGGCAGACTATGCAACCGAAGTGAGGGAGCATGAATCACCTCTCCCGGTGGCATGGAAGATGCTGGTGGATGGTGCATCAGGGAAGCACTCCTATGGAGGAGGAATCATCCTGATAATCCCCCAAGGAACGAAGATTGAGCAAGACTTGAGCATCCATTTTCCTATTACCAACAACCAGGCCGAGTACGAGGCCGTGATAGCAGGCCTGCGGCTGGCCAGGGAGCTGGGAGTGTAAGGCATTAAGGTCTCAATGGACTCCATGGTGGTGGCATGCCAAATCAGGGGAGAATTTGAAGCAAAGGAGCCGACCCTACAACGCTACCTGGAGAAGGCCAAGGGGGTCATCGGGCAATTTCGCACTTTCTCCATCAAACATGTGTCAAGGGAGGAGAGCACCCCGACGGACCTCCTAGCCATGTTTGGTCCTCGAGCTGGGGGGACAGTATCGTAACTCTTCCGACCTTCCATCGAGGAAGGGGAGTTGATGGAGGTGGATCGACGAGCATCGTGGATGGATCCCTTCGTCACCTTCCTGCAATCGGGAAAGTTCCCTGAAGGGGACGTGGATAAACGACGCTTCAGGTACAAGTCGACTTATTATTCCTTACATGAAGGAGGACTATATAGGAAAACACTCTCGGGGCTCCTGGCCTGTTGTGTATCGGAGGAGGAGGTCCCGAGTGTCCTCGAAGAAATCCACTCGGGGGAATGTGGCAGTCACTCTGGGAGCCGAACTCTGGAGGGAAGAGTGTTGAGGCAAGGCTATTTTTGGCCTACCCTCAGCAGGGATGCGGCAGAATTCGCAAGGAAGTGTTCAAAGTGTCAGCTCTATGCTCCACTCCAACTCCTCCCAGCTCAGAGGCTCTGGACCATCACAGCTCTGTGGCCCTTTGCTATATGGGGCTTGGACCTGGTAGGTCCTTTCCCACAAGCTAGTGGCCAAAGGAATTTCCGATTGGTGATGATTGATTATTTCACCAAGGGGGTAGAAGTGAAAGCGCTGGCCAAGGTAACGTCCCAAGTGGTAAGAAATTTTGTGTGTGTGTGGGGGGGGGGGGGGGGGGGAGATAATTTGCAGGCACGGGCTCCCATTGGCCATCGTGACGGACAATGGACCACAATTTGCCAGCGAAGAGTTTGTTAATTTCTGCACCCAACTCGGCATAGACCTCAGGTTTGCGTCGGTCCACCACCCGAGGAGTAATGGTCAGGTGGAGGCAGCGAACAAGATAATTGTCAACCTGCTCAAGAAGAAAGTAGATAATCTCAAGGGCAACTGGGTAGAGCAGCTGCCCTCGGTCCTGTGGGCCTTGAGGACTAATCCAAACACGGCCACAGTGGAGACCCCCTTCAAACTGTCTCTTGGGTCCGAGGCCGTTCTCCAGATAGAATTCATGGTAAAAACCCCAGGGTGATCACCGCAGGCGAAGGGGATGAAAAGTGGCTAGTAGAAAATGATGCAGAGCAATGGTTGTCCCTGGACCTGGAGGAAGAGCTCCGAGACCTCGCTACTGTTCGATAGGAGGAAGTCAAGAGGTGGATGGCCAGGTACTTTGATTAACATATCAGAATAAAACAGTTCGAGAAAGGAGACTTGGTCCTAAAGAAGGTAGATGCGGCAGGGAGAGGAGCCGCTGTAGGTAAACTAGAGCCCAACTGGGAGGGGCCTTACATTGTAAGCGAAGTGCTCAAGTCAGGAGGGTACCACCTCTAGGATGTGGAAGGGATACCTCTTGGCCGAGCCAGGAGTGGGGATGATTTGAAAAGATTCTATCCTTGAAACTTTTGTGACTAACTTATCGTGTGTTTCATTATCCATACATAGATTTTGAGGTCGTTTTTGAGCAAGTGGCAAGTTCTTTGGTGATGGAATGCCCCAGATCGATTCCGCTGCCGTGCTCTCATAGACGGTGGGACAGGTTGATCTCTGGAGAGGCTGGCAAGTAGCAAGTTCTTTGGTGCTGGAATGCCCCAGATTCCGCTGTCGGGCTCTCATAGATGGTGGGTCAGGTTGATCTCTGGAGAGGCTAGCAAGTGGCAAGTTTTTTGGTGCTGGAATGCCCCAGATCGATTCCGCTGTCGGGCTCTCATAGACGGCGAGACAAGTTGATCTCTGGAGAGGCTTGCAACTGGTAAGTTCTTTGGTGCTGGAATGCCCCAGATCAATTCCGCTGCCGGGCTCTCATAGACGGTAGGTCAGGTTGATCTCTGGAGAGGCAGGCAAGTGGCAAGTTCTTTGGTGATGGAATGCACCAGATTGATTCCGCTGCCGGGCTCTCATAGATGGTGGGTCTGGTTGACCGCTGGAGAGGCTGGCAAGTGGCAAGTTCTTTGGTGCTGGGATGTCCTAGATCAATTTCGCTGCCGGGCTCTCATAGACGGTGGGTTAGGTTGATCTCTGGAGAGGCTGGCAAGTGGCAAGTTCTTTGGTGCTGGAATGCCCCAGATTGATTCCGCTGCCGAGCTCTCATAGACGGTGGGTCAGGTTGATCTCTTGAGAGGCTGGCAAGTGGCAAGTTCTTTAGTGTTGGAATGCCCCATATCGATTCCGCTGCCGGGCTCTCATAGACGGTGGGTAAGGTTGATCTCTGGAGAGGCTGGCAAGTGGCAAGTTGTTTGGTGCTGGAATGCCCCATATCGATTCCGCTGCCGGGCTCTCATAGACGGTGGGTCAGTTGATCTCTGGAGAGGCTGGCAAGTGGCAAGTTCTTTGGTGCTGGAATGCCCCAGATCGATTCCGCTGCCGGGCTCTCATAGACGGTGGGACAGGTTGATCTCTGGAGAGGCTGGCAAGTGGCAGGTTCTTTGGTGCTGGAATGCCCCAGATCGATTCCGCTGCCGGGCTCTCATAGACGGTGGGTCAGGTTGATCTCTGGAGAGGCTGGCAAGTGGCAAGTTCTTTGGTGCCGGAGTGCCCCGGATGGTTTCGCTGCCGGGATCTCACTAGCCGGTGGAGTAAGTCGGTATCAAGGACCAGCTAGCAAGTAAGTTATTCATACTAACGGACTCGGCTCGCAAAAAATCTCTCAAGGCCTATGCGAGGCGAGCCCTGGGGCTCACTCGCGTGAAAATAAAAAACCCGCGACGGATGAAAAAACACCTAAGTCCAAGGGTAAAAGCGAGGCGGTGGAGTACGGTGGTCGCAAATCTTTCCGCGGCGGGCCCTAGCCCGCAAAAATACTTAGAAAATTTTGGTGGCATGTATAAAATCATCAAGCCAGAGGGGTCCGTCGATAGGGCAGTCAACAAGCAATGCTGGAAGCTCGCAGGGTCGAGCAAGCGAAGCAGGGTAATGTCGACCCCGCTCGCAAGGGCATCAATGGGGCGAACCAGAGGAGCTAAGCGGCCCAGGCTTCTCCCAAGGGTGGATGTAGAACGGGTTTATCGAATGAAGCTTCTAAGCTAAAGAAACTACGCGAATGTTGTATTGACAGTGTGCAACGCGTAGTGGCGAGATGAGACGAAAGTACGCGCAAGGGGTTAACCTTATAACCATCACCGAGAAGAAATGTGCGAGCGCGAGCCTGACTAAACGCAGAAATGCTAGAACAAAGGCGTGGAGATGCGAGCATATTAGTGCAAGCGTAGCAAAATACATCCGTGCGAGCATGAATACAGGTGCGAGTGCTAGTAATGAAATAAAAAGGAAATGACATTCAAGAGATATACAAAATATTTCTTTATCATTGATCAAAAGGTATTACAGTTAACGGCGAACTCGCTGACCAAAGCGGAAATTTTACACCTAGAAAAAATCAAAGGATCAAATCTGCCCGCTGAAGAATCCTTCACTCGCTCTCGCGATCTTCCGCCTCTGAGATCGGCGCGAACAGGTCGGGGATGACGTCTTCCGCGGTGAGCTCCATAGCGTCAGGAACGATCAGGTCCGCCCCTTTAAGGGTGACGAAGATGGGTTCGGCGATCCTCCTCGAGTTTTTGTGGGCGGCCTCCTTTTCATCTCGCGACTGGCCGCGAGCCACAACTCGCGGAGGAGGCGGGGGGGGGGGGGGGGGGGGGGGGGGGGCAGGGGGGTGTGGGGGGGGGGGGGGGGGGGGGGGAGCACCGCCAGGGTTAGCACACAAACCTGATCCTTAAGGAAGGAATTATCCATCTCCAGGTCAGTGATCCTCGCAGTAAGTTTGCTCGCGGACTCGGCATCCTGCAGGAAGGAAGTTAGAAAGAGGCGAAGGGTAGCGAGACAGGGAAAGACTCCTTACAAGCATTACTTACCAAGCCGCCTTGAAGGCTGGCGAGGAGGCCCTCTGACAAGGCCTCCTTTCCCTTAAGCTCCGCGACCTCATCTGCGGACTTCCAGAGCTCGCCATTAAGCTCTTTGATTCCGCGGTGAAGTACCGGCGGCCCACCACATGGGTAAGCTCCATCGCCAGAACTGGGCTCACATGGCCTCATATACGAGCCCTTTTGGCATAAAGGCCCTGAAGAGGGAGGCGTCCTCGCGGCCGTAGAGCCCAAAGGCGAGGGCGAATGCTTCTTCCCCAACTTTGTCACTCTCCACCCAGGAGGGGAGGTGGGAGGATCAGACGATCTTATTCTGCTTGGGGTCCCACGCGAGCATCGGCTCGCCAACTGCGTCCAGGAGCTTTGCGCCGAGCCCGTAATTCTTGTGGCTCGTCGGCCTGGGCTTATCAGCGGAACCGCCCGGCTCGCCACTTTCATCAGCGGGTTTCTGGTTCGCCGAAGGGGAGAGGGGGATGTCTGGTTCGGAGAGATCCATGACATCCTTCCCCTTAGGGGCTGGGTGGGGGGGTCTTCTTGGTCTTCTTCGCCAACCCGTGCAAGGCGAGCCAGCTTGGATGGGCTGGACATTTCTTTCTAGACGATGAGCTTGGGTGATCGCGGCACACCCCGACGTCCGCGCTCGCGAGCAAGCCAACAATGAGGGTTGAGGGGATCACATGCGGGGGGTTGTGCGGAAGATCACGTTCTCTTGGAAAGATATTGGAAATGTTAGCAAAACACGAAATAAAGGGAGAGGGAAAGTTTGGGAGGGCGAGTCATACCTTCTCCCTGGGGAACGGACGTTAGCGAGTCTACCCTCTGCCGGAGGAAGACGACCTCGAAGTTCTTCCAGTGCAGGTACTGGTATAGTTTGGCAACGTCGCTGTAACGCCCCTGAATTTTCGGCTATTAATCTATTTATATTGATGACGTCATTATGACGTAGGGCGTTACGTTAGCGCGGAGTTAGCAGAGCGCCGTCGTTTGTGCGTTTTTGTATCCGTTGGGTCGTGTCGACTCAATTTTGAAACTACCGGGAATTGGAAAATTTTACGTTAGGAAATTAGATTATTTAATTTTAGGAAGGCCCTGGAAGTTTCATGGCGATCCGAGCGATTTTAAAGCCTCGGTAAATTTTTGGAATATTTGTATGTTTTTTTGCGTCACTGTAATCTTCGGAAATTTATATCTCGAAAATGGTACGTCGGATTTTGATTCCGACTTCGCCGTTGGATTCGTAGCGCCGCCGTCCACCTACGGTGCGAATTTCGTCAAATTCGGCATTAGTTTAGTTTTGGTAATAATGTTATATTATTATAATAATTATTATTTTATTATTAAGATACTTATATAATTTTGGTTATATAAATTCGTTTATACAAATTCTATTCGGTTATATAAATTCGATTCGGTTATATAAATTCGTTTATTTAAATTAGATTATATAAATTCGATTAGATAATTCGTCTATATATAATTCGATATATCAATTCGTCTATATATAATTCGGCTATATCAATTCGTCTATATGATAATCTCATTGCTAGGTATTCGTTGAAATGAAAATCTTCCCGTGTGTGTATTATTATCATCTTATTATTAATATTATTATTATTATTATCATTATTAATATCTTTATCATTATTATAAGTATAAATACACTTCTTCTCCTCCGTAAGAAAACCGAAACCCTATTCATCTTCTCCTTCCCCGGTCTTTTTGGCGAACCCGCGAGAGACGTCGTTCCGTGGACCTTCAGATCGCCGCCACCGGAGCTCCGGAGCATGAAATCTTCGTCGGAGCATAGATCTGGAAAGCTCTCGCCGAGCTCTTCGTGTGTGCTGTAAGTATTTCGAGTTTCGTAGATTTTTGAGGTTGGAGCCGGCAGCCTTAGTCCTTTTGTTTGCTCCAAAAGTTTCAGAGATCATTCCTCGAGGTATTCTAGCGGCCGATCTGCGACGAGGAGCAAGTCGAAGGCCGTCTTCTTCGAAAAGTTTGAGGCAAGTGGTGGATTCTTTCCCCTTGCCATATGGTGGTTCATCCTTTACCATTTTACTTCTATTTAATTTAGACAAAATATATTATACATTATTTTCCGCTAAGAATCATATATCCGACCGAGTAGTCTCGTATATTATCAAATTCGTCAAAATACACGAAAGTATATTCGTCATTTTCCCTCTAAGTCATAGTCCGTCGGTTTCGTTCCATCGAATTTGTCGAATGCCTTAGGATTCGAAGAAATGATTTCATATGAGTTAATATCGGATAGGTCGAATTCGTCGAATCACTTTCGACGAATTTGTCGTTTGGCGTTAGGCTCCTTTCGAATAGATTTAGACTTCCGTAAAATAGTTAAGTCGATTCGTCGTTTCGTCGAATGTTTTCGTTAGAGATTTCGCCGAGTGTTCTTGTGATTCGTCGAAAGTATTTCGACGAGTTCATCGATATTTCTTGGGTTCGTCGAATGTATTTCGACGAATTTGCTGTAAGTTTGGGGTCCCCTTGGAATTATTTCCGGGTTTTTCTGTGGTGTCTGTTTTGGTCAGGATTTTGTGAAGCTCTATTCCCAGTTGGTTGTTTTTGGACTGTGGGTGGACAAAGTGTCCACCAGCAGTGCCTATTGTTTTTTTTCTTCCGTGGACGTGTAGACTATTGGTTGGTGGGCTGCAACCACCGCCACAGTGCTTTTGTTCCTCGGATGTTTTTGGTCTGATGGTTGGTTGGAAATAATGCCTCCGCCTCAGTACTTTTTATGGCTGGGATAGGGATTCACTTCTTGGGCAACTCGACACTTTTCCTGTTGAATGTTGTTGTAGCGCAACTTTGACCGCACTTTGTGCCAGTCTTTCCTTACTGATGGATGCTAATATATACTTCTTAATTAGATTTGCTGATGTTTTGCAGCTATTCTTGGTTGGGTTGGGAACCCCCTTTTGTTGAGTTTTCTCATACTCTTTGATTATGTTGTCTTTCCATGCCTTTGTGCTGAGGCATTCATTTCTTATGAATGCCTCATGTTCAGATCTGTAGCAGGTGGAGCTGACCGAGTTCTATTTGCTGCAGTTTTGCTGTAGTTGTTTTGCTTACTCTCGTTTGGAGAGGTAGATTGTTGTTTCCTTTCAGAACTTAGTAAGGTTATGGGTTCGTGTCAGTATGTTGACGCTGTTGGATCTTGTGGCGCCCTTAGAGGGAGGGGGGGGGGGGGTGAATAAGGGCCTTTTAAAAATTATGACTTTTTACTTAAGAATTTTAAAACAAATTTTACTTTTCTAAAAATTACTTATAAAAATTTCAAACCAATGTAATTTTTAAATTAATTCAAACACAAATTTCTAAGTTAAAGATTAAGCAACCATATTTGCAATTAAAGAAAAAGTCATAATTTTATAATCATGAAATTCACATACAAATAATATGATCTTAACAATGCTTAACATCAAGGCACAAATATGATAATAAATATTTTACAATTTGTGTTTACCAATCCTTCTCCCAAGGATCGGAAGGCTATCACTTGTCTCTTCCTAGACCAAGCCCAAGCTTATCCTCTAGATCTTCCCAAGATCTAGACGTAGCACACAAGGCCACGATTTCCCACCAAGCCATGCAAGGACTTGGACGCTCCACACAAGGAGGCGATTTTCCCTAAGCCACGCAAGGACTTAGACGTCACGCACAAGGAGACGATTTCTGTACCAATACAAAGTGAAATGTATATAAATGAAAATACAAAATGAAAAGAACAACTCCCTAGAAATTCAGATCTCTGAAGGAAGGTTGAAGCCTCGAGATGATCGTTGATGTAGAAGCGCGTCCGATCTCATCTTCAATGTCAAACCTTCTAAGCACAAATGGGAGTTGATGAGGTTCTGGAGCTCTTTGGTTCGTATGCACTCAGGAAGGGACTTGAAATTCTCAATGCTTGGAATGCACGAACAAAATGAGCCAATATATAGATTTTCACTGTCGCCTGGGCGACATCACTGTCGGAATTCCGACAACGCTAAACTGCCGCTCGTAGTGCTGTCGTGCGGGTAGTTGCTGTAAATTCTATGCTGTCGCCAGGGCGACATCGCTGTCGGAATTCCGACAGCGCAAAACTGCCGCTCGTAGTGCTGTCGTGCGGGCAGTTGCTGTAACTTCTCTGCTGTCGCCTGGGCGACATTAGCTGTCGGAAAATTCCGACATCAAAATTCTTCATTCAGTCAAATTGAGCTCCATTCAGAATTGTGAACATCTCATACCTATTACCTGCACACCATTAATAAAAAATAGAATCAAATACAAACGAGACTTTGTTATTATCAAACCGGAAGAATGTGAAACGCATGCTCCAACAATCTCCCCCTTTTGATAATAACAAATCCGTATAAAAAGAAATCATGTCTATTTAGGTTGTTGATTTTAACATATGGTGTGTGCACAAAAATAACATGATATATTCCTCTTAAATGTAATTTCCCCCTGGATGAATGCTCCCCCTAAATGAATGCTCCCCCTAATTGTTATAGTAAATTGAAATGATGCATTGTTTAGGTGGAATATTTAGGTGTAATAGTTCTTTGATTTCTTGAATATACTTATAATTCTCCTCCTTTTGGTATTAGCAAAAGGTAATATGAAATGAATGAGTAGTTCTTAAGGGAAGAGATAGGAAGTAGAACATAAGAGTAAGCGGAAGCACTTGTGTTGAAAATGATTGAATGTCTTGAAATAGTTGTAATATGCCATAGTATTGAATAAACTCATGAAGAGATGGTATAGCCATATGAAGTAGTAGAATAAAATAAAATAACTTAAACATGAGTAATGTCATTTTAAAGTATCATAGAAAGACACAATTGTGTATAGAAATTTGGAATCTTTTCGGTCCAATTCTCATGAGATGAATGTTTATATAACATAATGATGTGTACAAGTGATGCTTTGATCAAACATATGAAATTATTTAATGTACATGATCTTTGGAATAGAAAACATAATACAAGCATATAAAGACAACTTTGACCTTGAAGATATAGCACAATAAGAATAGAATACCATTTTTTCTTTTGCACAAGACACTTTACAATTCTTTCCAAGGTGCTCAACCTCACAATGCTTATTAAGACTTATCAGGAGGGTAAGTAGTGCTTGGTGGAGTATCCTTGTCCTCAATTTAAACTTTTTGTTGATCACATATTTTGTGATATCTTAATTTTGAGATATTTATAATTTTTATTTTTAATTGACCAAGGATCTCCGAATTCACTTGAATCGCAAAAGATGGTGTATAGTTGGATGAGCTAACAAATCAAGGTTGCAAGTAGTATTTATGAAGTGCTATTGTATTATGTTAAAGCAAATATGATTCATGTATATATTAAATAGAAAGACATATGTATGGATCAAAAGAAGTGAACGTGATAGTTCATTATTATATATAAACAATTTCTCATACTTAGAGGCATGCAAAAACAATTTCCAATAGTCTAAACAACTTAGTAGGAGTGTCAATACGATGATAGAGTGGAAATGAAATCATAGAATCATGTAAATATCCATTTTTAAAAAATAAAAATAAAAAGCACATGGTTTGGCATCAATTCATGAGTTGTAGCATTAATAATGACATATAACTATTGTAAAGCATCATAGGGACCAAAACTGAAGATTAAGCAAATCGGGAGCTGTCAGAAATTTCCGACAGTCACTATCGCCTGGGCGACAACTAAAAATATAAATACGGCTTAAAACCGAGTCAAACCCTATTGTACATCATTTGCTGGACTGAAAGGCGAGAGGAAACTGTCAGAGTTCGGCGACAACCCTAGATCTAAGGTATTTTTGTTTGATTTTTAAGTTTTTGACTCCAAATTTTTGTAGAGATTTGTGATTTTTGAAAGTAGAGAAGAAAAATGTAATTTTCATTTTACTTTTGATGAATGGTGTAGATCTTTGAAGTTTTGTGTATTAAAGGTGTAGATCTAGTGTAAATCAAGTGGATCATGTTGGATCTCGGTGAAATATGTTTGGATTTTGTGATTTTTGGGGTTTAAGTTTTTTATTTCTTACATGGTTTAATTTCAAAAACTGAAGATTTTCCTTTTGAAGAAGGTTGAAGAAGATGAATAGTAAAGGATATGTGAGAAGATGTAGTTTTGTTCTAGAAAAATTTCTTTTTAACAGAAATATAGCTTGATTTTGAGTAGATCTGGAAGTCTAGTTGAATTTTTTTTTTATAAAAAAGTTCACTGGAGTACTGTCGGAACTTTCCGACAGTCAATGTCGCCTGGGCGACATCGTCCCAGTGCACAAAACTTGTTTAACTTACTTTTGTTTTGTTATGTTTGCAGAATTGCTTCCAGTTCTAAGGCAAGTAAGAGTATGTCTGAAGATGCGCATAGTTCTTATCAAGTATATCCGGGGATTGAGAAAGCAATAATTGGAGTTTCAAAATATGTAGAATTTGACTCTCACAAGCACGATCATATCTATACTCGTCTTGCTAATGCAGGTATAATATCAGTAATCTCAGTTGATATGTTCTCATCTTTCTTGATCCGAGAATTTTATAATCATTTGGAAGACCCGAGTTACACTGAATTGGATAGGGGAGTGAGATCGAGAATCCAAGGTCAACAAGTGGAAATAACACATGTTGATCTTAGAGATGAATTTGGTCTTCTTATGAGTGATCATATGCCAGATATAGTAGAGAGCTATAGAAAGGATAGAGATTGGACTCTTGTAAACATGAGTTTACATGGAAGTCAAAAGAAGACCCTAATCACGGAAGTTTCTTCACTCACTCCTGATGCCTATTTAGTCCAAGATATATTGAGAAACTCAGTTATGTTAAAAAGTGGAGATACAAGGAGTATCACAGCACAGTTGATGCTGATTATATATTTTATTATGGAGGAGGAACTCTTTGATGTAGCGGACCTCATCCTTGCCCAGATTCGGTATGCTTTTAGATTAAAACATCCAAAATGGGTGAAGATTCATACCTTGCCAATGGGGGCTATAATTCAACGTATTCAATATAAGAAGTATGAATGGATAGGTCAAGATTCGTACTTAGATGATTGTGTTCCGGAAATATACTATACGGGTACCATGAAAGTAAAGAAATCTCATAAAAAGCCTCATCCTGGAATAGAGATTAGAGAGCCTACAATTCCTAGGGGAGGATCACTACGAGAGGTTATAGATGATCTTCGTGATTCATTTGAGGAACACAAAAAAGAAGTGAAGAAAGATCGCAGTAGAATGCAGATGTTTATGAAATTTCTGGTGAAGGGACTGAAATTAAAGCCGACTCCTGAAGAAGCTGCCGAATGGGAAGTTCCAGATGAAGAACCGCCACGCCAATCGGTTAGGCGGACTCGTCATGGAAAGGCCGTAAGACGTGGACCTTCAGAAGACTGTCCAGAAAGCAACGGGGCTGGATATGAGGATTCTGAGTAGTTTTCAGCAGGGTGCTGCTTCTGACTGATGTCGAAATTTTCCGGCATCCACTGTCGCCTGGGCGACAGTGAACTTGCCCAGATTTCATTTTCTATTAATGAACTCAATCTTATGTTGATTTCTACTGTTTTCCTGGAACATTTTTTATGTAATATTAATGATGTGAGAATTTTTTTAAGTCATTCAAATTCTATGGTTTAATTTAAAATTTAGTTTCTCTTTTTAAAGTGTATAGGTTTTGTGATATTTTTAATTTTATAGGTCATAAGTAATGATATAATCATTGTGAAATGTCTAGGATTCCCAATTCTAGCCTAAGCATAGAAAAATGAGAATCCAGTAACGGTTTAGTGAATATATCTGCTAGTTGATTATCCGTGCCTATAAATGAAATTTTAATCTGATTATTTTTAATGTGGTCTCTTATAAAATGATGCCTAACGTCAATATGTTTAGACCTAGAGTGATGAACCGGGTTGTAAGTTAAATCAATTGCACTTTTGTTATCGCACCATAGCTCTATTGTTTGTTGTTTAATGTTAAAGTCTTCTAAAGTTTGTTTCATCCAAAGAGCTTGTGCACAACAACTACCAAGTGCGATGTATTCGTCCTCGGTAGTTGAGAGGGCAACAGAATTCTGTTTCCTACTCGACCACGAAATGAGTGAAGGGCCTAAAAAGTGACAAGTGCCACTTGTGCTTTTCCAATCTAGTGAACAACCGGCATAATCAGAATCAGAATAGCCAAAAAGAGTAAAATCATCGCTATGAGGATACCACAAACCAAGTGTAGATGTGCCAATTAAATATCTAAAAATTCTTTTTACCGCTTTTAAATGTGATTCTTTGGGATCGGCTTGAAATCTAGCACATAAATAAACTGAAAACATAATATCCGGTCTAGAAGCGGTTAAATATAAAAGTGAACCTATCATGCCTCTATATACAGTTTGATCTATTGATATTCCATTTTCATCTTTTCCTAATTTTAAAGATACACTCATAGGAGTATTTGCTTGTTTTAGATTTTCAAATCCAAATCGTTTTAAAACATCATGAATATATTTTGATTGGTTAATAAAAACTCCATCATGTTTTTGAACAATTTGAAATCCTAAGAAACATTTTAATTCTCCTACCATAATCATCTCAAATTCACTTTCCATCATTCTTACAACATAATTACACAACTCTTCATTAGTGGCTCCAAAAATAATATCATCAACATAAATTTGTAAAACAATTAAATCATCATCTACTTGCTTAATGAAGAGTGTACAATCAACACCACCCATTTTAAAACCATTTTGTAATAAATATATAGTCAATCTATCATACCATGCTCGTGGTGCTTGTTTTACACCATACAAAGCTTTTAACAATCTATATACGCGATTAGGAAATTTTTCATTTATAAATCATGGGGGTTGTTCAACATAAACTTCTTCTTTAATCAACCCGTTTAAAAATGCAGTTTTAATATCCATTTGCAATAATTTAAATCTTGTATGACTAGCAAATGCAACAAAAATTCTAACTGCTTCCAATCGTGCTACGGGTGCAAATGTTTCATAAAAATCTACCCCTTCAATTTGATTACATCCTTTCGCTACAAGCCCAGCTTTGTTTCTAGTGACCCTAGAGTCACTATCTAATTTGTTTTTGAAAATCCATTTGACTCCTACCACAGGATGATCACTAGGTCTATCTACAAGAATCCAAACTTTATTTCTTTCAAATTGGTTAAGTTCTTCATTCATAGATAGAAACCAAGATTCATCATTTAAAGCGGTGGCAACATCTTTTGGTTCTATATTTGAGACAGAACTTAAATTTGAAAAACTTTCATGTTATCTAGAACGTGTACGTACCCCACTTAATGGTTCTCCAATAACAAATTCTTGCGGATGATCTTTTGAGAACCTTTGCTCAGTTGGAGGTACATATCCTTGTTCTTCTTCTTCTTCACCATCTTTTTCATCTTCTTTCTCTACTTTTTCTTCATCATCATCATCATCATCATTTTTCCTCAGATTTTGTTCCACATCTTCTTCATTTTTCTGATTACCTGCAACTTTAGTATTTTCTACACAAGAAATGTTTTCATCAAATTTTACATGAATAGATTCTTCAACCACTTTAGTACGTTTATTATAAATTCTATAGGCCTTGCTAGTTGAAGAATAACCAATGAAAATTCCTTCATCACATTTTCATCAAATTTGCCTAAGTTATCTTTTGTATTCAAAATAAAGCATTTACAACCAAAAACTTTAAAGTAAGATACATTTGGTTTTCTTTGAAAATAAATTTCATAAGGAGTTAATTGTAATGTAGGACGAATTATGACACGATTAATAATATAGCATGCTGTACTAACCGCTTCGGCCCAAAAATATTTTGGCAATTTAAATTCACAAAGCATGGTATGTCCGAATTCTTGAAGTGTTCTATTTTTCCTCTCCACTACACCATTTTGTTGTGGTGTGCGAGGAGCGGAAAATTCGTGTTTTATCCCAAATTCATTATAATATGAAATAAATTTTTCATTATCAAACTCTCCTCCATGATCTGATCTAATGCATTTTACTTTTAAATCAAGTTCATTTTGAATACGTGAAATTAGTTTTATAAATTCATCAAAAGCATCAGATTTTTAATTTAAAAACAATGTCCAACAAAATCTAGAATAATCATCAATAATAACAAACGTATATTTTCTACCTCCTAGACTTTGTGTAGTAATTGGATCAAACAAGTCCATATGTAATAAATGTAAAGGTCTAGTAGTAGAAATAACATTTTTGCTTTTAAAAGATGATTTTGTAAACTTTCCTTTTTGGCATGGTGAACATAATGAAGAAAGCTTTCCATTCAAATTTGGCAAACCTTTTATTATTTTATTTTTAGAAAGCTTTACTATACGTTTGGCACTAGAATGTCCTAGTCTCCTATGCCATAATTCAAGTTCATCATTCTTTGAAATAAAACATTTAAGTGTAGAATGAGATAAATCATGAAAAGTGATTGTATAGACATTGTTTATTCTTGGTGAAGTAAGTACAATTTCATTTGTTTTGGAATCAATAATTTTGCAGAGGTTTGAGCTAGATTCAAATAAAATATTTAGATTTTTATCACATAGTTGACTAATAGAAATTAAATTATGTTTCAAACCGTTAACATATAAAACATTTGAAATTTTAAATTCTTCGTTACCTACTACTCCAATGCCTTTGACTTTACCCTTGCCATTATCTCCAAATGTCACTGTTCCACCTTTCTTCATCTCCAGGCTAAGGAACTTTGATTTATCGCCCGTCATGTGTTTTGAACATCCAGAGTCCAAATACCACACGTCTTCCTTGTTCCTAGCCTGCACGCACACCTAAAAAGATGATAAGAGTAAAGATCTTATTCCCCAAGTGGTCCCTCCCATGGTATAGGTGGACGCCTTAGGTACCCAGATTTGTTTAACATTAACTTTTCCTTTCTTCCAGCATGAGTCCGAGATGTGACCAAATCGATGACATTTGGCACATGCAATGAATAGTGAGGAAACATTCTTTAATGGTTTCTCTGGACTCTTGCTGGAGGAAACATCTTTATGTGTGGATTTAGAAAAAATTTCATTTTGAAAAATAGGTTTTCTGAACCTGGAGCTGTCGCTGGTTCCGACAGCAGCTGTCGAAAATTTCCGACAGCTTCCAGAGCTTCCAGAAACGTATCCTAGCCCAAATTTTGCTGTCTCATGGCATTGGTTGGCTAAAAGCATATCCAGAGATTTTTTTTCCAACACCAACTTTTCCAATTGCCATGTTCAACTCATTTACTTTGGACTTTAAAATTGAATTTTCTTTTACTATCATGCCACATCTATTTGCATCATTTTTCTTATAATTTTCTAATTTTCTAATTTTTTGATCGGACTTAGAAATAGTGTTTTCAAGTTCTGTTATCTTTGTCGAAGAGTGATCACACTCTTGACAAATTTCCTTCTCGTTCCCAATAGATTTCAAATCATTTGATAACTTTTTATTTACTTTCAAAAGAACTTTGTTTTCACATTTTAAGAAATCGATTTCCTTTAGGCTTTTATCCAAAAATTTGCAAGTTTTCATAAATTCAGAATATAAATCATCATAAGATGGAGGAGTTACCTCAGTGTCGCTTTGGACACTGCAATCGTCGTTAGATGATGCATTTCCTTTCCCCATCAAGCATACATTTGCCTCCTCTTCCTCCTGTGTTGAGGAATCACTTTCTTCAGCAGATGAAGAATCATCCCAAGTCTCTGCCTTTAACACTTTCTTCTTGTAACTTTTATCGTGCCTCTTTGCTTTTTGCTCTTTCAGATACTTTGGGCACTTGCTTCTGATATGACCAATCTTCTTGCAATGGTAGCACTCCGGTAGCGGACACTCCTCTTCATTCTCCATTTTTCCTTTGCCTTTTTAGTAGGCAAAATCGTTCTTTTTGAAAAATCTTTTAAATGAATTTCTCCTCTCCGGATTTCTCATAAACTTCTTAAAGTTCCTCACAAACAGTCCTTCTTCATCTTCCTCACTTTCTTCAGTCTCACTTTCAATTTCCTTTTTAGATTTCAACACCAAGCTCTTCTTTTTGGGCTCCAAATTGTACTCTTGGCTTTGAATCTTCAACTCCAGTTCATGGGTTTTTAGATTCCCAATGAGACTCTCCAATTGTAAGGTCTTAAGATCATGTGACTCAGAAATTGCAGTCACTTTAGGATTGAACTTCGGGGGAAGTGATCTTAAGATTTTCCTTACTAAATCTCCATTGGAGAAAACCCTACCCAACACCTTTGAATCGTTCACGATTTTAGTAAATCGTGTGTACATTGTATCAATTTCTTCATCCACCTCGATTTTGAATCTTTCGAACTCTGACTCCAGTTGAAATAGCTTTGAATCCTTTACTTGCGAAGTACCTTCATGAGTAATTTCTAAAAGATTCCAAATTTCAAATGCAGTATTACAAGCACAAACTCTATTAAATTCAGTGCGATCTAGTGCGCAAAATAAAGCATTCATGGCTTTTGCATTGTTCTTACATTTTAATTTATCATTGTCATCCCACTTGTCTTTGGGTTTGTCCATAGTTACATCTCCTACAACAAATGTTGGGGAAGTATAACTCGTCTCGACCATATTCCAAACTTCCATGTCGAGAGCTATTAGAAAACACCGCATTCGGGTTTTCCATAGTTATAGTCCATGCCCGTATAAAGTGGTGGCCTACTAATTCCTTGCCCCTCAACGAACGCGTGATCGTTGTGCGCCATTACTCCCGGTGGTAAAACCGTTTTGGAGTAACCTCGCTCTGATACCACGTGTTGGATCTTGTGGCGCCCTTAGAGGGGGGGGGGGGGGGGGGGTGAATAAGGGCCTTTTAAAAAATACGATTTTTTACTTAAGAATTTTAAAACAAATTTTACTTTTCTAAAAATTACTTATAAAAATTTCAAACCAATGCAATTTTTAAATTAATTCAAACACAAATTTCTAAGTTAAAGATTAAGCAACCATATTTGCAATTAAAGAAAAAGTCATAATTTTATAATCATGAAACATACAAATAATATGATCTTAACAATGCTTAAGATCAAGGCACAAATATGATAATAAACCTTTTACAATTTGTGTTTACCAATCCTTCTCCCAAGGATCGGAAGGCTATCACTTGTCTCTTCCTAGACCAAGCCCAAGCCTATCCACTAGATCTTCCCAAGATCTAGACGTAGCACACAAGGCCACAATTTCCCACCAAGCCACGCAAGGACTTGGACGCTCCACACAAGGAAGCGATTTTCCCCTAAGCCACGCAAGGACTTAGACGTCACGCACAAGGAGATGATTTCTCTACCAATTCAAAGTGAAATGTATATAAATGAAAATACAAAATGAAAAGAACAACTCCATAGAAATTCAGATCTCTGAAAGGAAGGTTGAAGCGTCGAGATGATCGTTGATGTAAAAGCGCGTCCGATCTCGTCTTCAATCTCAAACCTTCTAAGCACAAATGGGAGTTGATGAGGTTCTGGAGCTCTCTGGTTCGTATGCACTCAGGAAGGGACTTGAAATTCTCAATGCTTGGAATGCACGAACAAAATGAGCCAATATATAGATTGTCACTATCGCCTGGGCGACATCACTGTCGGAATTCCGACATCGCTAAACTGCCGCTCGTAGTGCTGTCGTGCGGGCAGTTGCTGTAACTTCCGTGCTGTCGCCTGGGAGACATTAGCTGTCGGAAAATTCCGACATCAAAATTCTTCATTCAGTCAAATTGAGCTCCATTCAGAATTGTGAACAACCCATACCTGTTACCTGCACACCATTAATAAAAATAGAATCAAATACAAACGGGACTTTGTTATTATCAAACCGAAAGAGTGTGAAACGCATGCTCCAACAGACGCCCATAACCTGAGTTTCCTTTTTGATTAGACTTGTTCTTGTTATTTATGCTGCTACCGTTGTTTGCTATTTATGCAATTGCTCTCTGGGAAGGTTTTATGTTAGGATGCATGGTAGTTACATTATATACAAAACTGCATAATTCTTCCTACATGACATCTCTTTAAAAACTATTATCATTTTATTTTGAAGCCGGTAAAAGAAACCTTTTGTACTTATACTAAATCTAGAAGTTGCATATCATCAGAATGTTGGTTAGTTTCATCATGCTCATATAGGGTAAATTAAAGTAAATTATGTATTTTCTGCTGCGTAAATCTATACTTTCTTATTTATGGACTAGTTGATCCATTAAACCGAGGGATACAGTGTTTCAAAACTATAAATTTAAATTAAGTTTTAAACATAAAGTTCATGGTTTCCTAAAGAAAAATGTGAAAGTAGAGCTGCCTGAGCGTCTGCAGTTGTCCCCTGCATGACATGGCATCATGACGCGTATTTTCTCTTACTCTGACGTATTATTTAATACGGAGAAAATGCCGGTTGTGACAGTCGCCCCCCAGCGAGGCGGGAGGGCAGTTGGTGGCCTCGTCCCGCTGAAGGGGAGAGTAGGAGATGTTGCCGAAGGGGCCCTTCACTAGGACATATTTCTGCGTCCAGTAATGGGCCTTATTCACCGTTTCGCAGATGGTGACGTGCTGACTCGCGAAGTGAGTCGTCCCATCTTTGTATGCGCGGAAAGATAATACCTTGCGGAAGGCGAGCAGACTAAACTCGATCCTCTCCGCCCGAAGGTAGCTTGCGAACGCGACCACCACGGTGATCACGTTCGGCGTCAGCTGGCTCGGCAGAATGCCAAAGTATTTGAATACCTAGAGGAATCGACAAGGGTTAGATTGCTCTCCGCGAAGCGAGCCAGGAATACTATGGCCAAAGAATAAACATTCCTGGCGCACTTCCGGCCAGAGGTGGAGCCGCAACCCATTCTCAAAGTGAGCGATGGGGATGGCGAGCTCGTCGGGGTAGGGGTCGCTGCTAGTGTCTCGATTGGTAGGGCGGCGATCCACAAATCCAGGAGGGATATACTAGTCGACGGTGGCAAGAAATTCCTCTGGGGTGAGGTTGGCACAGAAGAAAGGGCCCTCGAGGAAGGCTCCGGCGCACTTGGCTTGCCCCTCCGCCTCCACATCTGCGACCATGATGTTAGAGGGCTGCGAATCACGAAAGTAGCGAGCGCGAGCTAGGTTCCGCGAGAAGGTTGGAAGAAGAGAGCAAAGAGAAAGTAGTAAATACGGTGGTTGAAAAGATAAAGGATGGAGACTATTTATAGAAATGAAAATGGAGGGAAGATACGAAGGGCCGGGGGCTGCGGATAGCAGATCTGCGTTGTCTTCTTCAATCCTCCCGGGGCCTTATCCGCACCTGGTGAGTTGGCGCCCCACAAAAGAAAATCACTCCAGCTAGCCCTGGGGAGAGCAAGACCTGTATAAAGAAGTAGAGCAAGAGCGAGCCGCGAGAGCGATTCGCGAAAGTAAGGCGACCAAATATAGTTATTAAGAGAAAAGTTTACAAAGAGCGAACGAGGTAGGCATAGCGATGGATGTAATGAAAACAAAAAAAGGTGGGCTCGCAAGCGAGCCAAGAAAGTCTTAATATTACAAATCAACAAATTGTTTAATCCCCCCCCCCCCCCATAAAGAGGAGGGGAAGAGGAAGCCAACATCAAATTACAAAGAGAAGTTTTTGTTGAAAAACTTGAGGTCTGGAGATGAAGTAAAATGCGGAACACTTCACAAAACTTTCCACAAGTATAACAACACAATGACAATGGGAAGACCAAATAGTGCTATGGTATTAACTATCTCTTTACAATTTGAGGTATACATGGCGAGACATGATTCATAAGAATCATGGAGGAGAGAAGCACAAAACACAAAATACATGCTGCTGACGATCTGACAACTTGAGACTGCCAGTCCACGCGAACAGGAAAGACAGACGGGAAGCCCCTGAGATCGCGCGAACAGAGCACAAGCCGCACCTGCCAGACCGCAACCACAGACCGCCCGACCTGCTGCTTTATTTAACTGCTGAAAGATAACCAGTTCGCACTCCTTGATCGCCCAGACCGCACGGTTTTGATCGCAGAACCGCAACTCAAGATCGCCAGGCCACTTAAGACCTCCTGATCAACTGAGTTCGCTGCACAGTCCAAGAACACCTAAACAACGGACTGGTTTATTCAAAGCTGGAAGAAGGGAGAAAAGCTGACCGCGAGCTGCTAGTCGCTAACCTGCGAACAAACAAACCGGTCAGTCAAAATCTCAGACCGCGCGACCTCAAATTTAGACCGGCACAATCAAACCAACTTTGGTTCTTACAGTTCTTCATTGTTAATGACGGGCCCTGCACCCCTATTTATAGGCGAGCAGACGAATGTCGTCACCGCACAAACTGGGATACAATCCACCCATCATATTGCCAGTGGTCTCACAAGACAGACCGCCCGAGCTCAGCAAGGCTAACATCTCCCTTATTGAACCATACAGTTATGTACAAACTGCCCGATTACCGCGGTCTCCAAAAATAGACCGCCCGGTCTTATTGCCAAAAGCAAAGAACTTCTTCAGTAAACCAGACCGACTAGAACAAGTCGTCAGACCGCCCAGTCACTGGAAGAAGGCAGACCTACTTGAACATCTGGCCGACTTGAACAAGTCGCCAGAATAACCCGCGCGAGCTTCTTGGATAAAGATGTGATCTCTCAGTTCAGACCGCCCAAATCAGATCGACTGAGACAGAACCGGCCAGAGCACCAGCATAGACCGTGCGGTCTCTGCAGTCTCCAATCTGCAGACCGCCCAACACCATTCCACTTCCACTTCAAAAATTTAACACCCCCCTTGAAGTGGGTAGTGGAAGTCAGCCCAAGCAAACTCCGCAACCGACCAAATATCCCTTCGACAACGGCTTAGTAAATATGTCAGCAACATTCTCCTTGATCTACACATGCTCCACAATAAGAGATCCCTCCAACTCCTTCTCACGAATGAAACGGTGATGAATCTCTATGTGCTTCGTACGCGCGTGACAAACTGGACTGTTCACCAGTTTGAGAGCACTCTCATTGTCACCACATAGCTGAGTAGGACCTCGCACCTCCCTATGAATATCCTCCACAAGCTGTAAGACCCCTTTTAAAAAAAAACCCGGGTCTTATGCCCAGAACCGCCGCTTTGCGTGACACCAACACACGGGAAGGTCGCCACTACAAAGCGCCTATCCTGCCGTCCATATCGATCACAGAAGAAGAAAAGTATAAACGAACAAAAAGAAGTTCAAGTCTATAAATCACATGCTATATATATGAATGTCCACATGGTATAACTGAAATAACAAAGTTACAATAATAAAGGGCTTATGCCCTGTACATCATGTCCTCACTACAAGATCACTCGCAGAAGCTAACTACTAATCACTCATTGATCCTAAATCCTGTGCTCCTGTACTAGACTGGCCGGCCTCCGTATGCACCGGCCTCTGGTGCTGCTGCGTCTCCTCGATCACCTAAAATGATATGATCCACTGACCATTAGTCAAAAAGACTAAGCCTTATGTTCCCCACCCCACCCCCAATGGCTCCTAGGAACTGTGTGGGAGGATGAAGCGGAGGACAGCAAGGGGTATAAACAATAGCAGATGACGGCGGATCTTGTCTACAGGAAATGGTTACCACTACTCAAGTATATATATAAATTTTAAGCAATAGATAATGCATGGTAAAGAGCAAGTAAAGAATAGTAAGTAAAGTATGTACATAGTAGAAAAGTAACCATTGATTTATAGGACTGCCCATAAAAACCTATTGACCAAGGGGTCATTTAGCAAGGCCTATCGTATAAGAAGTCCCATAACTGACTTATACGATAGGGGTAGGGGTTGAAATGCAATGTTTATGCAATGACATGCAGAGTTATGTAGCTTTTGCTATGTTCATACAAGTGCAACTCACACACTTCGACTCTATGCGCACAGGCCTTTAGTTCCCCCTTTTTGGAGCTAGCAAGACTCCCAGGATACTCCCATAGTGGCAAATGGAAGTGGTGGGTTGGGCCTCGCCCACATCTAGGTTGGTATTCACACTACCTAACCTAGACCTATCGTACGCCTCAACACAAAACCGTGGAGCATCTACGTACTCTTACTGGCTGGACCACCAGACTTTCATGGCTAAGTGCAAATACCACACTTGCCGAGTCAACGTATTGACGTCGGTGTGAACGATCGTCCAATACCGAAGACCCACCACCTTCATGCACATGCAAACATGTTCTACTATATCCCAAGCCATAAATTCCCTGGGCTAACCCGCCCGTCACTATAACCTTCCGAGACACCGGCTCGCCGGACCAACCCGTCCGCACCAACAACATTACTGAGTCACAAGCTCACTAGACTAACTAGTCTGTTGCTACAACCACCGAGCCTACCGCTCTTAAGACCAAAACGACTAATATACCCGTAACAACGGGGTTTCGGTGTGTGTATTGTTAAGTTAATCGTGTACAACATCTTACTCATACAGTTTATGGTTAATCTTGGACTTCCCGAGGATTACCCTGTAAGGGGCTCGCTATGGTACCAGGAACCAATATGGGATGACACCCCAAGGCTCCCTTTCTAAAGACACTTAATGTTATCGGTAGCTACCCATAAGAATACCCTTCTTGATATTTCTCTTGAATTACTCTACGTATTTTATGACCTACTAAGGGGAAAGACGATCCTTCGTCAATCTCGAGTACAACTTTACCCTTAACTCACCAAGCACACCCTCATCACCTAAACTCCTTTTGGTGACCTTCAATCTCTTCAACCTGACCATGTACACCAACTACATGCCACTTCCATTTGGCAGTCCCCTAAATATCCAAATTTCACATTTTTATTATACGCAGACCAAACTAACTATATGAAGCTTATTGGTAGAGGTACTCCAAATATTCATCCAACTGACTCAAGATATTTACCGGAGGTCTATCATGATGTTTTAGAACTAAATCCAGAGATTCATATTTTTCCTTAATTATTTGTATTTATTATCATTTCTCCAATATTTGCCAAGTATGAATATGAGCATGAAGTGTAAGGTATTCTTATGATATGGCTCCCATACAATTAAGATAATTCTATCATGCCAAAATATTAGTAAGTAATGAATAACACAATTTTACAGTAAGGAAATGTCCTCTGTTTTTAATATTTATCATCTATCCAAACTTGAAGATTTATGAAGGAACTACCAAGAATACTTATGCAAAAATTAGGGAAAAATTAACAGACCTCTATTGTGTCCAGAAAAGCTTAATTACAGAGTTTCACAATTTATGGGAATTATTTCCTCACTGAAATAATTAATCCAAATAATTCCTAATTTGCACATGTTGTGAAGTACCCTACTGATAACAATTTCCAAAAATTCTATAAAACTTCACAGAGCTTCCTAGTACTCTAATATGTTCTATCACCAAGTTGCATATTTTTCCATAGTGTTTTGGAGCCTCAATTATATTTCTTGAGATTAAGGTAAAATGAGTGCCTTGTGAATGAAGTGCTGGTTAAATCACCTAATTAATTACACAAAAATTACCAGAGGTCCATCATATGATTATAAAGGCACCACCAAGGTTTCATCATTATCCAAGACCATTTGAGAATGTAAATTTCTCTTATAAGAAATTTCCCTAAAGGGTTTATGACCTAATTTAGGGGGAATAAATTCTCCTAAAATTCTCTCAAAATTCCCTAGGTCATAAATGGATCCCATGAACATATATCTTAGGTTCCATGGCCATTCTATAGCTTTTGACCACATGGACTTCACAAGGTTCTATATGCACGCCAAGGGGTAAAACTAGGGTCCTAGGGCATATCCTCTCTACACCACCCCATATTACTCATGAAGGTGTTTTAGGTTATCTTAAACTAGTGGCCAAGGTTTCAACTCATGGTGATGAGTTTTGACCACCATACCCCAAGATAAACACCATGCCCTAACTTTGACCCAATTTGACCTAACTTGGGTTGACAAATTACCCAACCAAATCAGTCCCAATTGGGCTGAGATTTTTACCAGGTTCATGTGATAACCCTAAGAAGTACCCACCAAAATTTGGAGGGCATTGGAGGTAATTTGACCCAATAATTAATTAATATTTAATTTATGAAATTATTACAAAAACCTTAGTAAAAGTTGCTCCTAAAATTTCCATCTTTGGGTATGATGTGTGGGTAGGTGTAAATAGCCTATGTTTCAATTTTAAAGTCAATCCCATAATCCAATCAAAAGTTAATCAAGGAATGGTGGTTATCCTACACTAGGGACCAGTCCCACCAAAATGGACCTACAGGGAGCTACAGAACTCCTTTTGGGGTGAAATCAATTTTAAAATAAGTTAGACTCCAAGGGTGACAACTTTGGGGTTGAACACTTTTTTATTTGAGGGGTTTTAGTATTTTTAATAATTAAAATGAAATACTGCAGGAAGTATGACAAAATGTGTTGGAACAAATCTCTATGTTCGACGAAATCCGACCTGCGTTCGACGAGATCTGTTCTACGTTCGACGAACGCCGTGCTTCAGTGCGTTCGATGAAATCCTACCTGCGTTCGATAAAATATGTTCTGTGTTCGATGAACGCCGTGCTTCAGTTCGACGAAATCAGTTCTCCAGCCAGTTCAGCAGATTACCTCTCCGTTCGAAGAACTCCAAATTCAGTTCGACGAATTAATTCGTTCGGCGAATTAATTCCGTTTGACGAACTCTGGGGTCAGCTCGACGAACTCATCTATCAGTTTGGTGAATTAATTCCATTTGACGAACTCCGGGTTTAGTTCGACGAACTCAACTATTAGTTCGATGAATTAATTTCGTTCGATGAACTCTGGGTTCAGTTCGACGAACTCAACTATCTGATCAACGAACTCCGGGTTCAGTTTGACGAACTCAGGCTATAACTCGACGAATTTCTTCTACTCAGATCGACAGATCCGACGACTCAAGTATTTTTAGTAAACTAAATTATGCACAGCAAAATATGTGACAGAAATATATATATCATAGCATTTAATATAAAGATCTTGCACAGACCTTGAAGTAGAACGGATGACATTCGCTTGTCTTCTTCCTCTGGCTGACGGCCAGGATTAACCGCACTTGGAGCTCCTTCATCCTTGTTTTCCCGATCACCTAAGCACCGCCCATGCCGGCCAATGCCACCACCACCTTTGTTGAGGTGGTGGCCGGCAATTTGCGGTGGTTGGCCAGCCGGAGGTGGCCAAAACAGGGGTATGGTGGCGGGATTAAAGCTCCAAAAAACGGAGCTCTTAGCCTACCCGAATGGGGACCAATTGGCCCTAATCCTTGCAGGAAACCTGATGGGATCTATCCACAGAGAGAGAGAGGAGAAGAACCAGACCTTTAATCAGGCTCGAGGGTGGCTGTTTCCCGGATTTGCCATGGTCACCCCCTTCAAGTTGTGCTCCTTGCCGATCTCTTGAATCTCCACCAAATGCAACGATCTAGGACTCGATTTCAACTGATATCCCCCTTCTGAAGGTGATGGAAGGGTCAATTTGAGGAGGGAAAGGCTTAATGGTGGAGTGCCATTAATGGCCATTTCGGTTTCACTTGAAACCTCTTGAATCCTCCACCGGATGGCATGAGAAAGGTTGTAAAGCATCTTAGAATTAAATGGGGATATGAATGGAGGGTGTGGGGAGATGAATGGGTTCAATTTGCCTTGAATGCCTTGAATTCACCTTGAATGGCCACTTTCTCTCTCTTCAAATTGGGGGAAATTCCCAATTTCTCTCTCCTAGTCACCCCCTCAAGAAATTGGATGGCATTTCATGTAATTTCAGTGGTGACTAATCATTTGGGCCATTGAAATTGGGCTTAGCCCAAAGGGATTGAGCTTTGGGCTTAATTAACCCAAGTTTGGCAATATTGACCAAGTGTTGACTTTGGTCAAATTGGTGAAATTAATTAGGGCCAATGGGTCAATGTTGACCCATTGGCCTCCCTTAGTGACCAATGGAACTTGGGGAAAGTCAATTGGTCCAATTGAACTATAATTGACCCTAAATATGGTGGTTTGACTTATTTGAGGCTAGGGTTGACTTTGGTCCATTTGGCCCCTATGATTGACCCCAATGGGTCCTAAATGCTTTAAGGGACCCTCCAAATGGTTAGGTGTGCCATGGTGGGGTCAAAGGGTCTAGGTGCGGCCCTTAAGTCCAACCCTATGCTTGTTAACTGGAAATTGCTATTTGCAGACTACTGTGGTTTCCTTCTTCCTGGCTAAGGCCAAGTGGTCTCTTCAAGCTTCCTAGGGTTTTGTCATGACCTAGTCATGACAAAACCACTCTAGGGGTCTCGTTGTTTGGGGGATGTTATAAATCCCAATAAACAAAAAAAATAATTTCATCCTCGAAATCCTGGCTAGGCTCGCGGGGTTTTCACCAAGAGTGACTGAACGTAACATCCCCTAAGAATTGAAGTTATTTCTGACTCAAAGAGCACCGACTATCTCTACCACACCAGTTCTAGTGGCTCTCGGGTTAATCAATCAATTAGAAGCTACTGGGCCATCTATAGTAGAAATTTGCTGCTCCGGACGTAGTATAGCTCTCCTAAAGGAGGAGACATGGAAGATGACATGCAATCCCGCTAACTCTAGTGGCAACTCCCGTCTATAAGCCAATGGGCTGATCCACTCTAGGATCCTATAGAGCCCCATCTATCTCAGACTGAGCTTCTTCCGCCTGCGAACCCACAAGACTCCCTGCATCGGACATATCTTCCAGAACACCCGGTCTCCAACTTGGAACTCTACTTGACGATACCACGCATCGTAATACCTGACCTGGCAGCTCTGGTCCCCAACATCCTAACTCAAGTAAGTCGCACCTGGGTATCTATGTCCTCCATAAATTCCGAGCTGAGTGCCTTGGGATCCTCATCCTGGATCCAAGATAGTGGAGTCCCGCGCCTCTGTCCCTCTGAGGGTGGAAAGTTGTGCTGACGTCAACCAAGAGCCCAAATCAGCCTGGACTGATCTTCACCTGTTTAGATGTAAACCGTTCATCCCGATTCGGCACGATCGTCCTGGTCGCATTACGATAATGGACAAACTGCTCAACAAATCCCATCAAACACAGACGGGAGCGTCCTTCCAGCCTGGGGTGACCCTAGCTACCTTGGTCAGTTTATCCTCGATGTTCCAAACAAACTTGTGCCCGGAGTGGGGATGTGGTAACCTGTGTATGAAATCCATAATTATGTCCTCGAATTCCACTTTAACACGGGCAGTGACTGTGGTAGTTCTCCAAAGACATTTGCACTTAGCCTTCACCGTGCATCGCAAAAATTACGATGTCTTTCTTCATTTCGAGGACATACGTGTTCCGGAATACACCATTTTTCCCGGTGACTAAAGCTCTTGTTAATATGGGTAGACAACACTTCTATAATGTTTTCTCCGCATGTTTAGGTTCTTATTCCTTCAACTACGTCCGAGTGATCAATCATCTCCACTCTACAACTTATCCAGTTCTTACCATTGGTGGAATTGATCAGATCATCAAGCGTCCCAATCATCCTTAAATTTTAAGGGGGTGCACTTGTGAAATAACACCTAACATGAAAATTTTGATTTCGAGCCGAGCCTATGATTTTTAGTATGTGTGCACAACACCTAACATGAAATAACTTGCCACCTAAATATAAACGATTGGAATTTGCTAAACTTTGTTGTAAATGCTTGGCAGCTAGATCATTCGCAGATGCATTATCAAAAGTGATGCTCATTACCTTCTTTTGAATTCCCCATTGTAAAATTGACTCACAAATTGCATCATATATGACTTGACCACTATGTGGTGGGTCAAGATCTAAGAAATTTATAATTGAGTGCTGAAGCTTCCAATCAAAATCTATATAATGAACGGTAATGCACAAATAACCAATAGATTGATTTGATGTCCAGCAATCACTAGTAAGTGCAACTTTATCGACCCTTTTATGAATCTTCAAGAGCTTCTCCCTCTCAACTTCATACAATTTCATGCAATCATTCTTCATTGTATGCCTTGAAATTTTTACATGCTTTGGATTAAGAGCTTTAGAGTATACATTGAAATAAGGTTGCTCAACAATTGAGAAAGGTAGCTCGGCAGTAATAATAAATTTGGCTAGAAGTTGTCTAATGTTAACTGAATCATAAGAACCAGATATACAAATGGGTGGCATATGAATATCATCTTCTACCATATTTACTCTCTCCTGATTGAACATGGTTTGATTCTTCCTAACTTGTATAAGTTTATAACAAGTTTTGATATGCCTAGCACAATTTGAAGTGGACCCAGATAATTGATACTTATATGTTTTGAAACAATGTTTGCATTGCCATTTGGGGACAATATTACCACTTCAATCCTTCTTTTTTTCAACTTTAAAGTGCTCCCACACTTCACTTCTTTTTCTTTTTCCTTTGTTGTCCTTCTCTACTTCAGCAGATTGTTGACCTAATGAAGATTCAGTAGGAGTGGGGCCAGTGGAGATGGGTGCTATTTCCACATCTCGGACATTAAGATCAGTAATAATTGCATTTGTGTCGGGATTTATGAATTCGTCGTCCTCCACAGGTGAGGATGACGAGTCACTACAATTCTCTACTGAATTAATAATATTCATATCTGAAAAAAAAAATAAAAGTTTGTTAACCGCAACGAACTCTCTCTTGAGTAGTAATAATTGCAGGCTTGCTGATATTTTAATAAAAAGAAAACTATGAAAAATGGAAGAAACTCTCTCTTGCATGCATGGCTTGAAATATAGGAAAGAAAAAAATGAAGATACAGTCAAATGCATCTATGTTGAGTATTAATGCGATTCTAGACTATCATATTGCAAGGAAATGCACCACTACTACTCTTCCAATACAAAATGAAATATTCAAAGCAAAATATGATAAATAAATGTCGTCATTTGTCTGAGTCTGAGATTGTTGACAGACAATTTATTTGGAAATGAATGAACTAAGTAACATATTAGAGAGACAGGTCACTATAAAATTATTGTAAATAGTTAATAGCATGTTCTTGATTGCAGGAAGAACAACCACAATGCTACCTAAAAGGCTAAACCAACCCAGATATGAAATTTGGATTTTAAAATGTGTCATAGTTGAATCAAACAATATTATATAATATATGATTATATTTTACTAACAAGCGTTGCATGCCGGAGAGGTTAAGGGCATAAAGTAAATATTAAGGCGAATAGCATGTTACGCTCTCCTGAGATTTCAAAGAAATTTAAACTAGAGTCCAATTAGAAACTTGCACCTGTTGAAGGCCACAAGAAAAAAGATACAGACGAGATTTTCAGAGTTATAGACTCAAGAGACATGAATTAGGTTAGGCATGGGAATGTTGGATCCTGATAATAAACGACAAAATCTAAAGCTGGCTGGAAGAATCATAACCTGGCTAGAAGAAACGCGGTGGCCTCTCGTAGGCTTGCAGCTTGCGCCTTTGCAGATGCCTACTTGCCGTCCAGGAAGCAAGAACGTGGCGGCTTGGCGCTATCGCAACGTCGGAGACAGAGAAGGAACTCAAGGATGAAGGAACTCAAGGAAGAAACCCTAAAAGTAAAAGCGTGTCGGACCGTCGGTTGCCTCGATTCTCGAATGCTCGATGTTGTTGAATATCGGTTGCCCTTCAGCCCTTGCTCGAATGAAAAAGAAGAAGAGGCGCTCAGCGATTCAGGCGCGTAATGACTAATGCCGTAAATCCCTAATGCGTTCATGAAAAGCAATATCATTAATGATTTCCATTTATCGAGGCACAACCCATTCGTGAAAAGCAATCTCATTCATTACTCTGCCTGCTGCATAACCCATCAATTTCAAATTTCAGCCAATTCCCATTTCCCCACCCAAAAAAGCAATCTCCTCATTAATTACTGTGCCCCCCCAAAGCCCCATACTAATACAGCCAGAGCCGGTCACTCCTAAAAAAAGAATTAATTTAATATCTTAATTCGAGCCGGCTCGAATCATAAATCGAGCGACTCGTGATCGACTCGAAATTGACTCGAAAATAATTTCGAGTCATTTTGATTCGATTCAAAATGATTCGAATCATTTTATTTTGATTCCGGTTCGACTAAAAAATCGATCGATTAACGAGCGATTATCGAGTTTCGATTATTATGCTCAGCCATATTCCCGCATTAAGCTCCTCCTCTAATCTCTTTGGGGTATCCTTGTACCTTAATCAAACTTATACCCACGGTCTATTTCAGACTAGGGCATGATATAAATTGTCATGGTATGTCATGTGTCCTAGTGGGGTTGAGTCTAACTCAATGACTAAATGACTATCGAAAGAGATCTTTGCAACCGGAGGTGTTTCCTGCTGGGGGCAGGGTTCGCCGCAGGCTACAAAAGAGAACTTGCCAAAAGATTCAGTTAAAAGTTTACTTAGTTTGTCCTCAAACTAAACTCGCGCGGGGTGGCCGAGGGTTTGTGGACTTCTTTTCTTCGGATTGAGGTTTGCTCTGGTACCACTTTGTAAGACCCTTTTTTTTCTTTTGAAAACCCGGGTCTTATGCCCAGAATCGCCGCTTTGCGGTGAAACATTCACTCGGGAAGGTCGCCACTACAAAACGCCGATCCTGCCGGCCATATCGATCATAGAAGAAGAAAAGTATAAACGAACAAAAAGAAGTTCAAGTCCACAAATCACATGCTATATATAATAAATGTCCACATAATATAACTGAAATAACAAAGGTTACAATAATAAAGGGCACATGCCCTGTACATCATGTCCTCACTATAAGATCACTCGTGGAAGCTAACTACTAATCATTCACTGATCCTGAATATGGTGCTCCTGTACTAGACTGGCTCGCGTCCGTCTGCACCAGCCTCTGGCATTGCTGCGTCTCCTCGATCCCCTAAAATGATATGTTCCACCGACCGTTAGTTAAAAAGACTAAGCCTTATGTTCCCACCCCCACCCCCAATGGCTCCTAGGCATCGTGTGGGAGGATGAAGCGGAGGACAACAAGGGCTATTAAATAGAGCAGATGATGGCGGATCTTGTCTACAGGAATTGGCTACAACTACACATGTGTATATAAATAATTGAAGCAGTAATAGAGCATAGTAAGAGCAGGTAAAGAATAAGTAAAGTGCAATAAGTAAAGACATGTATATAATAAAAAAGTAACCATTGATTTATAGGAATGCCCATACAAACCTATAGACCAAGGGGTCGTTTAGCAAGGCCTATCGTATAAGAAGTCCCATAACCGACTTATACGATAGGGGTAGGGGTTGAAATGCAATGTTTATGCCATGACATGCAGAGTTATGTAGTTTATGCTATGTTCATACAAGTGCAACTCACACACTTCGACTCTATGCGCACAGGCCTTTAGTTCCTCCTTTTTAGAGCTAGCAAGACTCACAGGATACTCCCATAGTGGCAAACGAAAGCGGTGGGTTAGGCCTCGCCCACCTCTAGGTTGGTATTCACACTACCTAACCTAGACCTATCGTACGCCTCAACGCAAAACCGCGGAGCATCTGCGTACTCTAACTGGCTGGACCACCAGACTTTCATGGCTAAGTGTAAATTCCACACTTGTCGAGTCAACGTATTGACGTCGGTGTGAACTGTTGGATCTTACGTCGCCCTTAGAGGGGGGGGGGGGGTGAATAAGGGAATAAAAATCTTTTTATAATTTTATGGAAATTACTAAATTGTTTAAGGTAATATTAGAACGCAAAATAACAATTTAGCTAAAGGAAGAAAATATCATAATTTGCAAGTTTAGGATTTAGAAACAAGTGATAAATTGTTAAATGATGAAATAGATTAAGATAAATAATTTAGACAAAGTGATTTGAATTGAAAGCTTTGTAACCAATATTTTAGAGATAACGCCAAAAGTGAGAAATCAAGTAAACACAAATAGAGACATGATTGTATTTATATAAAAATGGTGTTTACATAAATTTGACTTATATATCGCTAGAAATCGGAGGCGTACAAATGAAAATATCTTTTCCTTTTCTATACCGACTCGTATCCCCACGAACCGGTTGGCTTTAGCTTATCCTTCCCCGGATAATGCCTCAAGCCGCTCTAGCCAATCCTTCCCCGGATATGGCCTCGAGCCCCCTAGATCTAATCACCTAGAACTAGTCGCCAACACAAGGTGAAATTCTCCCTAAGTCCTACCCAGACCTAGTCGCCAACACAAGGCGAATTAACTAAACGGTTACAAAGAAAGTATGGTATGAATGAAAGATAAAGATAACAATAGTAAAACTCCCTATATGAGATTTCTGAAGATGAGGATGAAGGATCGTTGTAGTATGAGTGAGGTCAAAGCGATCATCCTTCGGATGTAGCGTGACGTAGCCCTCCTCCAGAATTCTCCTTAAGCTTTTTGTGGGAGATCCAACTTCGGCAGCATAACAACACTGGAATTGTGGCACAAGCAACCTCTCTGGAAGTTCTAACCCAAAACGAGAGAGAACACATCATTTTATAGATCTTGTAGCTAGCGCCTGCGGTAGCTGATAGCGCCTGCGGTAGCGTTCGTGTGGAGCGGTTGCAAAAACCGTCGACTGCGTGGCTCTCTGCGCGAACTTGAGCTAGCGCCTGCGGTAGTGATAGCACTGGCGGTAGCGGTTGTGTTGAGCGGTTGCGGAACCGTCGAAGGCATGGCGTTGTGTACGAACTCGAGATAGCGCCAGGCGGTAGCGGTAGCGTTGGCGGTAGCGCTAAGGAAACTGCTGAGATGAAACCAACTGAGCTAGCGCCTGGCGTTAGCGATAGCGCTGGCGTTAGTGCTGGCGTTAGCGATAGCGCTGGCGGTAGCGCTGCTCCTTTCAAAAGATTGTTCCAAGCTGCTTTCTACCTGTGGAGTATTGCACCTATAGTTCCTGCACACTATAAACACATTACAAGCAATATCAAATACAATATGGGATTTGTTATTCTCAAACAAAGGGATGTGACACACATGTCCAACAATCTCCCCCTTTTGATAATAACAAATCCTGTAAGCAAGAAATCAACAATAGTAGAAATATGAGTTTAGGATTTAGAAGCAAGTGGAAGATTATAATAAACATATTTTTGTAAGCATGAAAAGCATAAGTAGAAATATGAGTTTTAGTTCAAAATTGAAAGATGTTTTAACCTTTTTGAAATCTCAACTTTTTTCATAAAAATACCAAGCATGAAATGAACATATCAAAGAGAGATTATACTACAATGTTACTTAATTCTAAGTTCAAGAAATACCAAAACATTGTAGAGATCATGCTAGGTTATCTAGTGCATTTTTATATAAAGAGTAGTATAGATAAAGCATTAGAATCCAATACTCATGAGAAGAAGTGTTATGAAAGGTAATGATGTGCACATAAGTGTATTTTGAGCAATGTTAACAATGGATTTAAATCATCAAAATACAAGACATATGTAAAGTAAAGGTGCACAATAAAACATAAGTAAATTACTTTCACACACTTTTAATGCACATAAATTTTTTTTAACAAAGTGGTGTAATAGCTAAGGTTTGCACAAGCCACTTTACTATTCTTTCCAAGGTGCTCAACCTCACATTGCTTATGAAGACTTATCAGGAGGTTCAAGTAGTGCTTGGTGGAGTTATATTTGTCTACATATATAATTTTTTGTTCACATTTGTGAGACAACATTCTCCGAATACACTTGTTTTGCAAACCCAATCTTTAATTTAACCACTTTTCTAAATTTCATAAGTGCAATTCAAATGTAGTGTAGGCAATAAACTTATGCAAGTTTTAATTCATTGCACAAATAATATACTCAAGCAAGCATTTTTAGATTTAGACACACCTGTTGATTACCAAAATAAGTGAGTGAAATGTATCATTATCAATCATAAAACATTTATTCATACTTAGAGGCATGCTAAGCTTGGTTCTACACATTTTTCAATACAATTGATGAACTTTAAATAGATATATTAAAGCATGATAAGAAAAACAATGTTCATAGTAATTTGAAAGAATATGTTTTAACATTGTAAATAATTCTAAATAATAGAATTCATACATGCTTGATATTGGCAATAAAGATCATACAGTTTTTTTTTGTTTTATCATTTTTAAATCAAATAAAAACTGAAAATCACAAAAAACATATTTTTGTAATTTTTGAATTTTGAATTGTTGTAGTAGATTTTTCATAATATGAATAAAACACAAATAACAAAAAAAATATTTTTGTAATTTTGAATTTTGAATTTTTGTAGTTGATTTTTCATAATATGAGGAAAACAAAAATAACAAATGTCAGAAATACAAAAACAAAGTAGTACATATAGACTGAAATATTTTTTGAGATTTTTAGAAATTTTGAAAATCGGAAAATTCCAAAATCCACGCTAGCGCCGGCGCTAGTGATAGCGCAGCAAACAGTACACGATTTTTTAGGAATTTTTGATTTTTGATATTGATTAAGTGTCCTTAAAGTAGTTCCATGCTGAAATTTCGGAATTTTTGGAGATCTCTAGGTGGATCAAATTTGCATGAAACTTTGGCTTTTCAAATTCTTGTGTTTTACAAAACCATTTAAACATGAAGATATAAACCATGAAGACACAAGAGGACATTTTTTATTAAACAACCCAAAATATGCATGATTTAAGTGATAAGTAAATAAAATGATCATGCAAAGAGTAATATAAGTACGTCCTAAGATTAAAGACTACCCTGACTAAATGTCTACACCCTAGCCACGTACTAAGTGACGGATGGGCATGAGGAGTTGCACACATGCCGTAGGTTGGGGTGTTAATCCCATATGCACACACTAGAGAATGCTCAACCTACCACTCTTTCCCCCAGTGCCTCGCAAGGCCCCACTGGAACCCTCCCCGGTTAAGGACAAGACATGACTTAGAGGTTAGGTCTCTAATGTATACAACCCTACTCCCCGCTATTGTGAGATATGAAGTCATTGGTGAAATAATCTTTTGGACAACCTATGCTTTTAAATCTAAGGGTTGGTATATAAACTATGGGTTTTGTTTAATGTGATGAGTTATAAAGCCGCATAGTTTTTCTACTTTTATGAGATGACGATATGTGATAACTAGCACAATTACTAATATTCAATAAGTGACAATGCTAGTATGATGAGTTTTGGGTTTAATGTCATGTCATAAGATTTATATTAAAATTGCATGTAAAATAGAATTTCAAATTATAGATCTAAAATAGAGTGATGATTACGTTTGATGTATATCTTCATTGCAAAGTTGATTCTAGAGTCTACAAATATGAGAGATACATGCAATCAATAGTAAAGCATATCAATACATCAAATAATGTAAAGAAAACATTATTTAAATTTTTATCATAAGATTCATAATTCTTATTATTGATTTGAGATATTTCTCGATAGAACATGAATTATGATTTATGATTATAGAGAATTTTGCATAGAATATATGTTAGATCATCATGATGTATGTAAATTCTAATTCTTCTAGACTTATGATATAGTGATATAGTGATTTTCTTTTGAAAGAACATGATTGATTTGTAAGTCTAGAAAAAAGATGATCATCCAATCATATAAAAGACAAAGATCATATATATAAAGTTTTTGAATTTTATAAGATTGCTTTCAATAATTAAATTTATTGATCTTTGGTTTTGCATGATAATATATGATTCATGAAACAATATTCACAAATATTCTAATGATTAATCCATAAACTATATGGTTGTTGGAATTTTAGTATTCTATATAATTTCAAATCACATAGTTATCATGATATTTTAATAACATTGTAAATGTTATACCTAGCATAAATATATAAGCATAGACCAAGAAGCAATGCTAGGATGATGACTTTGAATGCAATGTTATTACATAGGATTAATGGAGATTATGTTGCATGTAATATGATAAGTTTTCAAATTAATTTTCTTTAGACCTAGAATGAAATGATTAATCTTTTGATTTGATCTTAATGATGCAAGATGATTCTAAGATCTAAATTACATGCAAACATTGGTGACACACATCACATACATAATATCTAAATTAATATATGAATTAATAATACTAAGGATAGCATGTGATGAAAAATCCATAAACACAGAAATTTCCAAATCAAGCAAACTAAGATAGCTTTTTAAACGGAGTTGAAATTGGGCAAGTTGACAGCACCAAAAGAACTCAAATGAGCAAGCCTAGTTTGCCGTTGTATGGAGATTTTTGTGCTCTTTCTAAAAATATACTAAACGCAAAAATCAGGCGAGCGGATCAAAAGATATGGATGTTGAAGTTTTGATCGTAAACTCGCATTTTTGAAAGATTAAACATGCGTTTATATGAATTTTTGTTTTCAAATTTTTAGATAATATTCTTCATTATAAGGGCTATCATATGCAGCCAACAAAAATGGAAAAGAATAAAAAAAAACATTGCGCATTTTAATTTTTAGTTTAAGCCCTTTAATAAACCATTTAAATCCAATCGTTAAAATAGTTTCAATAGTCTTGATAATAATTTCAATATTCAATTTCTAATGATAATTCAAGATGATTAAGGGTAAAGGATTTAAAAGGATAAAGAACAATCAAAGATGAGAGATAGATCACTTTAAAAAAAATATATGACTTAATGTTCAATTTTAATTCAAATTTGATTTGATAAACATTAGGCTTAATATATGAAAGTCATATTACATGATATATAAAGTGATCATAGCATGTTTGTTAAAAAAATAAAAATAAAAAATAAATAAAAGAAAAGTGACAATTAGCATATCATGAAGTAGAGTATAGATATTTCATTTTTAATGGTTTCTACTTCATGCAAATGATTGAATACTAATGAATGAGAGATTTAGGTATCCAAAGGGGACCAAGTGGGATGGTTCCTTTAGGTACCCAAATACATCGTGGTGGTATTTTAGAAGATAATGATGAATGGGCATTTTCAATTAAAGATGATACATCATTTTTCTTTATGGGTCTCCATTCATACATTGGTTGTTTATCATTTAAATTCATATTATAATTATTTGACATCTTTTTGGAATGATAGTTGTTTGAAAAATAATTCATTTGGGATTTATGTTTATTCAAATTATTTTTCAAAATAGATTGATGTTGATAATCATAATGAATTTTATTATAACGATTCTTTGAAAATTTATAAGAGTGATTGTCTTTCTTAAGAAGTGATTGTTGAAAGAGTGGGTTACAATATGTTGTAAATACTTGATTCTTATTTTGATAATTTTCATTTCCACTCTTTCTTATAGACATACTCTTATAATACTCTTTCTTATAGACATACTCTTATAATTAATTAATATTTAATTTATGAAATTATTACAAAAACCTTAGAAAAAGTTTCTCCTAAAATTCCCATCTTTGGGTATAATGTATGGGTAGGTGTAAATAGCCTGTGTTTCAATTTTCAAGTCAATCACATAACCCAATCAAAAGTAATTCAAGGAATGGTGGCTGTCCTACACTAGGGACCAGTCCCACCAAAATAGACTTACGGGGAGCTACAGAACTTCTTTTGGGGTGAAATTAATTTTAAAATAAAGTAGACTCAAAGGGCTACAACTTTGGTGTTGACCACGTTTTCATTTGAGAGGTTCTAGTATTTTTAATAATTAAAATGAAATACTACAGGAAGTATGACAAAATGTGTTGGAACAAATCTCTGCGTTCGACGAAATCCGACCTGCGTTCAACGAAATATGTTCTACGTTTGATGAACGCCGTGCTTCAGTGCGTTCGATGAAATCTGACCTGCGTTCGACGAAATATGTTCTGTGTTCAACGAACGTCATGCTTCAGTTCGTTGAAATCAGTTCTCCAGCCAGTTCAGCAGATTACCTCTCCGTTCGACGAACTCCATATTCAGTTCGACAAATTAATTCGTTCGGCGAATTAATTCTGTTCGATGACCTTCGGGGTCAGCTCGACGAACTCATCTATCAGTTCGGTGAATTAATTCCATTCGATGAACTCAGGGTTTAGTTCAACGAACTCAACTATTAGTTTGGTGAATTAATTCTGTTCGACGAACTCCGGGTTCAGTTCGACGAACTCAACTATCAGTTCCACGAACACCAGAGTGTGTCCGACGAATGAATTCCGTTCGATGAACTCCAGGTTAAGTTCGACGAACTCATCCATCAGTTCGACGAACTCAGGCTACAACTCGACGAATTTCTTCTACTCAAATCGACAGATCCGACGGCTCAAGTATTTTTAATAAACTAATTTATGCACAGCAAAATATGTGACCGAAATATGTATATCATAACATTTAATATAAAGATCTTGCACAGATCTTGAAGCAGAACGGACGACATTCGCTTGTCTTCTTCCTCTGGCTGACGACCAGGATTAACCGCACCTGGAGCTCCTTCATCCTTGTTTTCCCGGCCACCTAAGCGCCGCCCCGGCTGGCCAATGCCACCACCACCTTCGTTGAGGTGATGGCCGGCGATTTGCGGTGGTTGGCTGACCAGAGGTGGCCGAAACAGGGGTATGGAGGCGGGATTAAAGATCCAAAAATGGAGCTCTTGGCCTACCCGATTGGGGACCAATTGGCCCTAATCCTTGCAAGCAACCTGATGGGATCTATCCACACAGAGAGAGAGGAGAAGAGCCAGACCTTTAATCGGGCTCGAGGGTGGTTGTTTCCCGGATTTGCCATGGCCGCCCCCTTCAAGTTGTGCTCCTTGCCGATCTCTTGATTCTCCATCAAATGCAATGATCTGGGACTCGATTTCAACTAATATCCCCCTTCTGAAGGTGATGGGACAGTCAATTTGAGGAGGGAAAGGCTTAATGGTGGAGTGCCATTAATGGCCATTTCGGTTTCACTTGAAACCTCTTGAATCCTCCACCGGATGGCATGTGAAAGGTTACAAAACATCTTAGAATTCTATGGGGAGATGAATGGAGGGTGTGGGGAGATTAATGGGGGTCAATTTGCCTTGAATGCCATGAATTCACCTTGAATGGCCACTTTCTCTCTCTTCAAATTGGGGGAAACTCCCAATTTCTTTCTCCTAGTCACCCCTCAAGAAATTGGATGGCATTTCATGTAATTTCAGTTGTGACTAATAATTTGGGCCATTGGAATTGGGCTTATCCCAAAGGGATTGAGCTTTGGGCTTAATTAACCCAAGTTGGGCAATATTGACCAAGTGTTGACTTTGGTCAAATTGGTGAAATTAATTAGGCCCAATGGGTCAATGTTGACCCATTGGCCTCCCTTAGTGACCAGTGGAACTTGGGGAAAGTCAATTGGTCCAATTGAACCCTAATTGACCATAAATATGGTGGTTTGACTTATTTGAGACTAGGGTTGACTTTGGTCAATTTGGCCCCTATGATTGAGCCCAATGGGTCCTAAATGCTCTAAGGGACCCTCCAAATTGTTAGGTGTGCCATGGTGGGGTCAAAGGGTCAAGGTGCAGCCTTAAGTCCAATCCTATGCTTGTTAACTGGAAATTGCTATTTGCAGACCACTGTGGTTTCCTTCTTCCTGGCTAAGGCCAAGTGGTCTCTTCAAGCTTCCTAGGGTTTTGTCATGACCTAGTAATGACAAAACCACTCTAGGGGTCTAGTTGTTTGGGGGGATGTTACACAAGCCTCCTAAGGCAGATGGCTTCCTGAGCCGCCAAAGCCGAAGCTTTGTACTCCGCTTCTGTGGTAGAGATAGACACAGAATCCTGCTTCTTGCTGCACCATGATATAGATGTAGAGCCTGTTATAAAGACATATCCAGACGTCGATCTCCGATCATCCGAATCTCCTTCATAATCAGTATCCATGTACTCGTGTAAACAAAAGCATGGATCTCTCCCGTAGAAGAGACCCAAATCTGAGGTGGATTTCACATACTTCAAGATTCTCCTAGCCGCCACAAGATGAGGTTTCTGAGGCTCTGCCATAAACTGACTCACCCTGCCAACTGCATAAGCAATATCTGGCCTCGTGATCATCAAGTATATCAGACTACCAACCAATGCCTGGAACACCAAAGGATCGGTAAGAACCTTCCCTTCATCTCGTCGAAGATGAACTCCAACCTCCAGTGGAGTAGAGCTGCTCTTCCCCCTCCATGCCAAACCTGTTCACGATTCGATCCGCATAGCCCTTTTGGGAAACGATCATACCGATCTCTTTCCTCTCCACTTCGAGCATAAGGAAATGGTGGAGCTCACCCAAATCCTTCATATCGAATCTGATAGCTAGCTCAGCACGAAGCCTAGCTACCTCCACTTAAGAATTCCCCGTGATGATCATATCGTCAACGTATAGCAGCACCAAGACCTGAAGCTCCCCCGTCTTCTTTACGAATAAGCTTGAATCTGAATCTGAAGCAAAGTATCAGCAGAACTGGAGGTATTCTGCGATCTTCCCGTACCACACCCGAGGCGCTTGCTTCAAGCCGTAAAGAGCCTTTTTGAGCTTACAAACATATCTTGGGTGCTCTTCGGATACATAACCAGGTGGCTGATCCATGAAGATATCCTTGTCAATTTCTCCATATAAGAAAGCATTCTTCATGTCGAGTTGCCAAATCATCCACCCTTGGCACGCTGCCAAAGCGATCACCACCGGACCAAAGTCATCTTGGAAACGGGGCTAAATGTTTCTTCATAATCGTCCCCATACTTTTGATAGAAACCTCGAGCTACAAGGCGAGCCTTGTACCGCTCAATACTTCCATCAGCCATCTTCTTCAGCTTAAAAACCCACTTGCAATTCACCGGAGTAACTCCTTCAACCTTAGGCACCAAGTCCCAAGTCTTATTTTTTCTGAGGGCAGTCATCTCTTCATCCATGGCTCCTTCCCAGTCCTTGACTCCAATGACATTTTCATAACAAGATGACTCTCTCTCATCCAGGGGACCTGCGAAGAAACATAAGACAAAGCTCACCAAGTTTCCGCCCGTATACTGAACAAGTGGAATAATGGTCCTCTTGGACCTCCTCAGAGCTTGACTCTGAACCACCTCTTCAACTGCAGCTTCTGGACTAGCTCTCCTTTCAGGTAGACATGGAGTATCGCTCCCCCTGCTTCCAGAACCAGAAGCACCTGGCCCAGAGCTAGAAATACCTGGAGCACCTGGAGAAACAGCCAACTCCACAAGAACTTCCTTTGCAGCTTCCTCCGGTCCACCATATACCCTGCTTCCTTGTGACTCTACATAAGATCTACCTTGGTATGACGTCAGCTCGTCAAATACCACATCCCTAGAGACCACATATCTCCGTGTCTCGGGATCCATGCATCTCCACCCATTCTTCCGGTCATCATAACCGACGAAGACTAGTTTCCTTGCCTTTGCGTTTAGCTTCGTTCGAAGGGCATCCGGAACATGCACATAGCAGGTAGAACCAAACACTCGAAAGTGTTCCACGCTTGGCTTCTCCTTGAACATCAACTCTTGAGGGGTTTTCATGTTGATGGGATTGAGATGCATCCGGTTGATAACATAGGCTGCACAAGACATTCCCTCTACCCAGAAGGATTTTGGGATACTCTTGGCATGAAGCCAACATTTGTAGGTCTCCGTCAGATGAAGGATCTTCCGCTCTGCAACTCCATTCTATTGTGGAGTGTGAGCACAAGAAAGCTCCCTTTGGATGCCATGCTTCCTGCAGAAGTTAAAGAATGCCTTGGAGGTGAACTCCCCTCTGTTGTTAGTTCTGAACCTCTTGACCCGCAGGTTAAACTGACCTTCCACCAGCTCCTTGAACTCCACAAATCTCTCGAACGCCTCCGACTTCTCCTTCAGAAAATATACCCAAGTATATCTGGTGAAGTCATCAACCAAAATCAGCATATACCTGCTACCTCCAAGACTGGCAGTGTGGGTAGGTCCAAACAGATCACCATGTATACACTCCAATGGTCTTTTACATCTGCTTTGTATTTTGTCAAATGGAAGACGTTGAGCCTTACCAATCTGACAACCTACACAAACGTGACCATCTCCGAAAGATGACAAGCTAGGAAGACCTTTCACCAGGCCTCTTCCCGCCATAGCTTTCAACTTATCCATCCCAACATGCCCAAGTCACTCGTGCCATATAGCAGCGCTGTCGTTAGCCCTCATCTTATCAACATAAGAACTTGTTGAAAGAATAAACAATTTCTTCACCCGTCTCCCTATATGAGTGACCTCAGCTTTCACAGCTGAAACATTTCAGAGAAATTTCACTTTTGTTGGACCGAACAGAACGTGATAGCCAACATCCACCACATTGGTCACCGAGAAGAGGTTCTTCTTCATCCCCGGAACATGATAGACACTCTTCAATGTAAGAGTACCTCTATCATCACTCAAAGAAACCACACCCTCCTTCTCTACTTCATGTATAGTATCATCAGCTTTAATGATAGCGTCTTTACCTGTATATGCCTGCAATGAGGAGAACTTCGACTCATCCCCGGTAAGGTGATGACCACACCCACAGTCCACTATCCAATCATCATGATAGTTGATGGAAGCCATATCCTGAACACACATGCCCGTCATGAATGCACCTCCACCACCCCAACTACCTTCAGAATTGGAACCAGCCTCCTCCTTTCCTGCAACATGCCCTGGCTGAAGATTAACTTGGCAGTCTCTCTTGAAATGGCCAAGCTTGTTGCACCCGAAACATCTAGGTCCTTCCTTCTTCTTCCCATCACGCTTAGGAGCATAGCTCCTCTCCTACTGATATGAAGTAGATGGACCATCATCTCCAGATGTCTTCTTCTTCTTGTCCCATCTCTTCTTCTTGCCAGAAAAGAGAACCTCACCTTCTCCCCCAGAGACAGACATCCCAACCATTTGCTTAGCGAAACTTTCTTGTGAAGCAAGTAAGTTCTCCAGCTCCAGCAACGAAGGATGATTGGCCCATCCTTGAACAAAAGTATCAAAGGCCACATACTCCCTCCGCAAGCCGTGGATTATGTGCCTCTTCAGCATAGCTTCTGAGATAGGCTCATCCGAGTCCAAAGCCGATATCTCTGCGCAAAGGTTCTTCATCTTTAAGATGAACGTTGAGATAGACAAATCTCCCTGAGTTGCTTTCGCCAACTCATTCTACAAGAACTGTAGCCTAGCTACATTCTTCTTATTGAACAAGCCATCCAAGGCTGTCCAAATTTCAGCAGCTGATCTACATCCGATGATGTGATCAAACAGCTCCGGAATGATAGCTCTCTTGAGAGTGAACTCCGCCTTAGCATTCGTTCTCTTCCAAGCCTTCACGAGCTCAGCATAGCCTTTAGCAGGAATAATTGCTTGCCTTGCTTCTCCTCCTACAACCTCCCACAAATCCTCACCAAGAAGATAGCTCTCCATGCAAGACTTCCACTTCTTCAAGTTAGTCTGCGTAAGGAGCTCAATACCAAGACCTCTAGCATATCCTCCTTCCATTGCTATCCCACTGGTTGTTAACCAACTTGAGGAACCTTAGAGAAGTATCAGCAATTACAGCTCAGCAACCTTCCTCTGATACCATGTTGAAAAACTTGAGGTCCGGAGATGAAGTAAAATGCGGAACACTTCACAAAACTTTCCACAAGTATAACAACACAATGACAATGGGAAGACCGAATAGTTCTATGGTATTAACTATCTCTTTATAATTCGAGATATACATGGCGAGACATGATTCATAAGAATCACGGAGGAGAGAAGCACAAAACACAAAATACAAGTTGCTGACGATCTGACAACTTGAGACCGCCAGACCGCGTGAACAAATAAGACAGACGGGAAGCCCCTCCCAGACCGCAACCACAGACCGCCCGACCTGCTGCTTTATTCAACTGCTGAAAGACAACCAGTTCGCACTCCTTGATCACCCAGACTGCACGGTCTTGATCACAGAAGAACCCACAAACTCTTGCCAATGAAAACTGCTTTCTGATGCAGATCGCAACTCAAGATCACCTGGGCACTTAAGACCGCCTGATCAACTGAGTTCGCTGCATAGTCCAAGAACACCTAAACACAGTCCGCCCGGACTGGTTTATTCAAAGCTGGAAGAAGGGAGAAAAGCTGACCGCGAGCTGCTAGTCTCTAACCTGCGAACAAACAAACCGGTCAGTCAAAATCTCAGACCGCGCGATCCCAAATTGAGACCGGCACAATCAAGCCAACTTTGGTTCTTACAGTTTATCGTTGTTAATGACGGGCCCTGCACCCCTATTTATAGGCGAGTAGACGGATGCCGTCACCGCACAAAACGAGATATAATAACTGCCCATCAGATCGCCAACGGTCTCACAAGACAGACCGCCCGAGCTCAGCAAGGCTAACAACTCCCTTATTGAACCATACGGTTATGTACAAACCACCCGGTTACCGCGGTTCTCTGAAAACAGACCGCCCAGTCTTATTGCCAAAAGCAAAGAACTTCTTCAGTAAACCAGTCAGACTAGAACAAGTCGTCAGACCGCCTGGTCACTGCAAGATGGCAGACCTACTTGAACATCTGGCCTACTTGAACAAGTCGCCAGAACAACCGGCGCTTGCTGCTTGGATAAACATGCGATCTCTTAGATCAGACCGCCCAGATCAAATCGACTGAGACAGAACCAGCCAGAACACCAGCGTAGACCGCGCAGTCTCTGCGGTCTCCAATCTGCAGACCGCCTAGCACCATTCCACTTCTACTTCAAAAATTTTACAGAGAAGCTTTTCAGTAAATTACAAAGAGAAGATTTTCAGTAACGAAGCCACTTCCAGCATCCGCGACCCCGCACACCAGCGTGGGGGGACTCGCGGGTAGTGGTACTCGCTAACCAACTTGGCCTCACGAGTTAGCAACCACGCGTAAACCTCAATTCGAGCGATGTGCACCTCGGGGAGGTCACCTAGCTGTGGTCGACCGATCGCACCTCGGCAAGGATGCGCGCGTTCGCGTCCTCCATCGCAGCAAATTTCTCTTCATACACGAGCCTATCCAGCTGATTTTGATCATATAGCTCCCGCAGCATGGAAGTATGCTTCTGGAATATCTCGATGACCCACTGAAAGTGCACAGTTAACCTCACTAGAATTCTCTAGAGGGGGGGGAGGTGAATAGAGATTTAAAATATTTTTGTGCAAAGTTAATAATTATATATATATGTGTGTAGTGATCACAGATTAGTGCTTCCCACACACCAACAAGAATTAAACAAGTAAAGATAATAAATGCAAGAAGAAAAATCACAGCACAACACAAAGAAATATAGTGGTTCCCCAAACTTTGGGTAGTCCACTCTTCTACCCCCTTGGTAGGAATTCACTATCTTGCACTGAGTCGTTTGATAAGGAGACTCTTAGAACCACCCTGAGTCTTTTAATAAGGAGACTCTTAGAACCAACTGAGTCTTTTGAAAAGGAGACTCTTAGAACCAGTACAACTGAATTTTTTGAAGAGAGATTCTAAAAACTCTTTTACAATATTATAGAGAAGAAATAAGAATATGAAGAAGACAAGAAAGAATCTTCTTCCTAGCAAGAAGATTGGAAGCACAAGAAGTAGTGAATGAAATCTCTCTTCTATAGTGAGAAGGAGATTGTAGGCCTTTTCTCTCTTTGGTGAGAGCTATCAGAGTTTGCAGCAGTATGGCTTCAGAATGAGAAGGAGAAGGAAGCTTGATCTTTGCTGCAGCACTATTTCTCAATTCTCTTTCTTTTTTACTTGGGAGCTCATCCTCTTTTTCAAATGTAAAATGGTGGATCACTTGTCTAGTGTTCTCTGCCGACCTCCTTGTTATTTTATAGCTCTGTCAATTCAAATAATACTATAGGAGGATAATTGATTAGCAGACAGAGAAATAGAAAGATAGAAATATTTCCATAATAATTATATCAATAGAAGGAAAGAATTCATTCTGATTTCAAATAATGTCCATAATGGTTTTAATCAAATTAGCCAAGAATCTATTAGAGGAAAAGAATAATTCAGAACGGCTATAAAGAATAAATTGATTCCATATAAATCAGATCTATAACAGAAGGAAAGAGATCTGGCGATTTTTGAATTAAACATAGAAATCGACGAGCGTCGATTACTATTCGACGTAAGCGTCGAATTCGTCCTGGCTGGACGTCGAGAGGAGAATAAGGAAGGTGCGTCGACTAAGGTGCGTCGACTTCTCAAGATGCGTCGACTAGAAGTCAGAGCTACGTCGACATAGGATACGTCGAATTCTGCTTGGAGCTGCTTCGACTCAATCTGATAGAAACGTCAACTTTATTTCGACGTTGCGTCGAATACCATTCGACGCATATTTACTTATCCTAATTTTTCATCTTTAGAATTTATATTCTACCCATTTCTAGGGGTTAAGAGAAATCATTTCCCCAACAATCTCCCCTATTTGTCTTAACCCTATTGGAGAGAAATTATATCAGCATATAATTTACACAGCACAGCATTTGTAAAGATAAGAAATATATTAAACAATCAGAAGAGAAATTAGAATAAGAAAGAATATGACAAGCATTTGTCTTTTACAAGAATTAAACCAGAAAATTCTTTTTGTACATGAAGTTGACAAAGGCAGAATAAAGTTTCCTAGATAAGTTTTCAATAGCATCAAAAATGTAGCCCCTGGCTCTATCAGGACGTTCCTGGACATTCCTGATGATTGTATGCAGTTTCTCCAAGAGTTTATCACCATCAGGGAGAGTGTCATTTATGGAGTAGCCTTTGCTGATGATGATTGCTTCCTTTTCATCAATCATCTCAATTGTAATGTTTTGAGTTTTCTGTTGAGTAGGCTTGAGCTCAGGTAGTCCCTTGCTATCAACCTTGGGCCTATACTTTGTTTTCTTTTCCGATTCCTGTTTCTCAGGAATTTTAGTCATCTTTTCTTTCCCTTTCCAGGGTGAGTCAAGCCATTTGTCTAACTTTGTAGGTCTTATAGGCTTCTTATAGGGAATGTAGGTATCTTCTATATACCCTACACCCCTCTTGTGCTTTTGGCCTTTCTCTAGGATGACCCCTGCCTGAGGGTTTTTCCTTTGATAGGCTTCAATATCAAACAACTTCTTTGGAATTTTGATAGAAGATTCAGCAAGAATTTGTTCCTTGGTCATTCCCCTGTTGATCTTTTCCATCAAGACATTCCTCTTATCTTATACTTCTTTCCTAGCTGCTTCATATTCATACAACTCTCTTTCTCTTATTTCTTCATGCCTCTTTTCCATGTCAGGCTCATGGTACTCCTTCACAAGGCTGTTAGGAGTGATAATAGGCATCTTTTCAAATCTTTTTTATTTCCTCACATGCTTTTCTATACTTCTTTTCTTTGGCATAGTCTTTCCTTTCTTCTTTGGAGAATGTTTGCCAGTAGGGGATGGCTTCTCTTTTTCTTTTTATCTGTCCTCCTGGACTTTGCCTAGGTAGGATCTGTTTAGAGAGTTTTGCAGCTTGTGGAGGTAGAGGTAGCAGTGGAGGTAGAGAAGAAGGTTGAAGTGGAGGTAGAGGTAGAGAAGGAGATGGAGATTGAGTTTTCTCTTTAGGTGGAGAAGGAACTTTCTCAAGAAGAGGAGTTTGTTCTGCAATGGAAGGCAGAATGACCTCTGGTAGAGTAATCTTTCCTGAGGGATGTTTGTCTCCTTCAATCTCTCCTGAAGGGATATCCTCAAGTAGAGGTGTCTTCAGTTTGATATAACTTGCAAAGAAGCGAGGAGAGTGATGTTGAATTTCTTCCTCACATGGGGTTGCTTCAATCCACACTTGTCCTCTCCAGTCATCAGAGGAGGCTGCTTCTTCCTCCCCCTGGACTTCTGTGTTGTTTACCACAACAATCTCCCCCTGGGTATGTGGGGTATCTATTCTGAATGCTGAATCCACATCATTATCTCCTTCAGTATGGTAGGATGAGGTCTCTTCAAAATTTTTGTTGAAGGTGTTGTCAGAATGATTGGAGAAGAATGGAGCCTATTGTAAGAAGAGAAGTTGGTGTAATACTTTAGAGATAATATTTAGAGTTGGAGAGGGAATTAACCCTGAGCTTTTAAGAGAGATAGAGAACCTGACAAGGGGGGTTTCTGGAGCAACTCTCCCCCTGGTTTATATCCTGCATAAAGGATTTAAACCTTTCTGGCGACAGAGGCCGTTCTTGAATGAGAGCATTAAGCTCAGGAAGAGTAGCAGAGAGGTTTGCCAGTTTGGCTGCACAGGTGTTGATCATGGCAGCACATTCGTTGGCGAAGTGATTCAGTCGTTTCTGGAAGTCATTTACTAGGTGTTCGAGAGCATCGTTCATCGCTTTGATGAGGGCCGATTGATCAGGAGTTTGTGCCATTGACGCAGAGAGAGAGAGAGAGATAGAAGACGAAGTTTTGGCGGTTGAGGAGAGTATATGTTATGAAATAAGAGGTATTATTTAAAGAAGGTGAAACGTCGAGAAAGGAAACAAAAATCGCGGTAATCCAATCGTCAAAAGAGGAAGTAAGGATTTGATTCTAATTGTAACCAGATCTCGACGTTACGTCGAATTGATGTCGACATATGCGTCGATATGGAGTCGACGCTCCATGGGGATTTGTCAACTTAGTGTTCTGTCGACGTGTTCATAGCCCTGCGTCGATATAAATTCGACGGTGCGTCGATAAGTTATCGATGTAACTTTGCCTAGAAGAAATCAACGCCATCGTCGAGTTCTTCTCGACGGTGCGTCGATATGTATTCGACGCATCTTCAAATACTTTCTTAGATTTCCTGATTTCTTTTAGATTTCCCAACAATGGTGGTTACAGACTACCATCAAGCATTCCTAAGGTGTTGATGAAATAATTATGCTTAGTTTCATCCAAGGGTTTTGTGAAGATGTCTGCTCTTTGATTGTCTGTGGGAATATATTCTAAGATTATCTTACCCTTTTCTACATTGTCTCTAAGGAAGTGATGTCTGATCTCTATATGTTTGGTTCTACTATGAAGGACTGGGTTGGATGTTATGGATATAGCACTAGAGCTATCACAATAGATCTTAGAGTTATGTACTTCCAATTTGTAGTCAAGAAGCTGATTTTGCATCCACAGGATTTGCGAACAACAGCTCCCAGCAGCTATGTATTCAGCTTCAGCTGTTGAGGTTGAGACTGAGGTTTGTTTCTTACTGAACCATGATATTAATCTGTCACCTAGGAATTGGCAAGTGCCAGATGTGCTTTTTCTATCAACCCTACATCCAGCATAATCTGCATCTGAGAAACCTATTAATTCAAAGTTGGTTTCTGCTGAGTACCATAGACCTAGTTCAGGGGTTCCCTTTAGGTATCTAAGAATCCTTTTTACAGAGGTGAGATGGGATTCCTTTGGATCATCCTGAAATCTAGCACATATGCAAGTGGCAAACATAATGTCAGGTTTGCTAGCTGTTAGATATAGAAGGGATCCTATGATTGCCCTATATGTCTTTTGATCTTCTGATTTTCCTTTATCATCTTTTTCTATAATGGCATTGGTTGCCATGGGTGTTTTCATGGTAGATGCTGATTCCATACCAAACCTTTTGATTAGCTCTTTAGTATATTTGGATTGTGAGATGAAGATTCCCTCACTACTTTGTTTTACTTGTAATCCTAAGAAATATGAGAGTTCTCCCATACTACTCATTTCGAATTTAGATTGCATTAGATTAGCAAATCTTGTACAAAGTTTAGGATGAGTTGAGCTAAAGATGATGTCATCTACATATATTTGAACAAGGAGGAGTTGGTTTTTATGGGTTCTAGTAAAGAGTGTCTTGTCTACTTTTCCTCTTTCAAAGGAATTTTCTAAAAGGAAGTTAGAGAGAGTTTCATACCAAGCTCTAGGTGCTTGCTTAAGACCATATAGTGCTTTGTTAAGTCTATAAACAAAGTTAGGAGAAGAGGGATTTACAAAACCTGGTGGTTGCTCCACATATACCTCTTCTTGAAGGTCACCATTTAGAAAAGCACTCTTGACATCCATTTGGTAGGCTTTCATCTTCATGAAGGCTGCATAGGCAAGAAAGAGCCTGATTTCCTCCAATCTGGCTACTGGAGCAAAGGTCTGGTTGTAGTCTATCCCTTCTTCTTGTCTATATCCTTGTGCTACAAGTCTTGCTTTGTTTTTGACAATTACTCCAGTGGAATCTAGTTTGTTTCTATATACCCATTTTGTACCAATCACAGGGTAGTTTCTTGGTCTTTCAACTAAGTTCCATACTTTGTTTCTCTCAAATTGGCCTAGTTCTTCTTGCATGGCCATAATCCAGTGAGGATCACAATTTGCTTCCTCAAACTTCTTTGGTTCAACTTGTGATAAGAAGCATTGGAGAATCATCCCATTGGAGACTTGGTGTCTTGTTCTTACTCCTGTATTGGGGTCTCCAATTACTTGAGTTTGTGGATGATCTTTCAAATTGACCCTTGTCCTGCCTGGACTTGTCAGATGTTCTTCTTCCTCATTATTAATGGGATCATTGCCCACCTGGCCTTCCTGAACCATGTTCTCCTGTGGGAGTTAGTTTTGAATGCTCTTTTCTGAATCTTCTTCATGTTCTTATTCAGATTCCTCACTTGATTCCTCTATCTGGTTTTCTTTTCCATTATCTGTGTTCTCTAGAACCAGTTGCTCAAGCTGTGTTTCTATGCTGCTGTTTTCCTGTGGAAAAGAACTGGTGGGAGTTCCCTCCCCCTTAAACAGTATGTTAGTTTCATCAAATATAATGTGCATAGATTCTTCAATTTTAAGAGTTCTCTTGTTATAACACCTATAGGCTTTACTAGATGCTGAGTATCCCAGAAATATTCCATCATCATATTTCTTGTCAAACTTGGCAAGATGATCTTTTCCATTATTTAGGATAAAACAAGCACATCCAAAGATCTTAAAATATTTAACTATGGGTGTTTTTCCTTTCAGGAGCTCATATGGAGTTTTTGATTTAGTTTTGTGTATGAGGCTTCTATTTAGAACATAGTTGGCAGTGTTGACTACTTCAGCCCAGAAAGTTTTTGGTAAACCTGATTCTGCAAGTAAGGTCCTTCCTGATTCAATTAAAGTTCTATTCTTTCTTTCAGCAACTCCATTTTGTTGAGGGGTTCTAGGGGTTGAAAAACTTTGTTTGATACCTATATCTTCACAGAAACAACTCATAAACTGATTTTCAAATTTAGTCCCATGATCACTTCTGATTATGGAAACCTGACTATTGAGTTCAGATTGAATTTGTTTTATGAATCTTGAGAGAGTCTTGTGGGTTTCAGACTTAGCCCTTAGAAAGAATACCCAGCTGAATCTAGAATAGTCATCCACAATGACTAGGGTATAGGATTTTCCACCTAAGCTCTGAGTGGATATGGGACCAAAGAGATCCATGTGTAGTAAGTAAAGGACCCTGGGAGAGTCATCCTTACCAATTGGTTTGAAGGATGATTTGTTTTGTTTTCCTAGTTGGCAAGGTCTGCATGGAGAATCCTTAGAGTACCTACCCTTTGGTAAGCCTCTAACTAGGTTATTCTTTGCTAGTTTACTAATGGTTTTGTAGTTTAGATGACCTAGTCTCCTATGCCATAATTCACTTTTATCAATAATATTGTTGAATAAACAGACTTCTGTGGGTGAGGAGCTAAAGTCCACTACATATAATTTTCCTTTTCTAATTCCATTGAGTACTGTGGCACCAGTCTTGATATCAATAATATGGCAGAATAGTGTGGTGAACTTTACCTCATACTTACCATTTTCACATATCTGACTTATACTTATCAGATTGTGCTTTAGTCCTTTAACTACTTCCACATTCTTGAAGGTGACTTTCCCTTCTTTAAAGTCTCCAAAGCCCCTGGTTTGGCCACAGCTAGAGTCTCCAAAAGTCACTGATGGTCTAAGTCTATCCTCAAAGTTGATCAATAGGTTTTTGCATCCTGTCATGTGCATGGAGCATCCACTGTCCAAGTACCACACCAGCCTGGAGATGTGATACATCTGCATATAAAATTTTACACATTAGTTTGGACCCTGCTGAGCTGGGGTCCCTTCCTCCCATCAGTGAAAGATTTAATGAAAGAATAAGTGGGTTTTTCTGAATATCCTTCCTCCTTTAGGGGTATTGGTTTATCATACCAATTTTCTTTGGTGATGTTACAGAAATAGTGGTCATAGTAAAAGGAAATGGATTGAGAGAGCTGTTTGGAAGAGGAGAAATTTTTGTCTGATTGGTTGCGTCGATATGGATTCGACGTAGGTTTATGGTTGCGTCGATATAAAGTCGACGCTTTCTCCATTCTGCGTTTATTTTCAGTCGAAGCATGAGAGAGGTTGCATCGGGTAGGAGTCAACGCACTTTGGTGTATGCGTCGATTACAAGTCGACGCACGTTGATAAGAATTCGACTCATGTTTAAATTTTTTCTGAGGATATTTTCCTAGGATTCCTTCATATGTAATGGGATTAGTTTTATTAAAGACAGTGGTTGTTTCTGGATTTTCCTGTGATCTTTCTCCTGTCAAATGACCTTCCCTAGTGAAGTGAATGGGATGTCTCCAAACAAATTTTCTAGGTGATTGAGTTTTTGGTTCTAAGTCAGTATTATCTTCTAGTTGTCTAAGTCTATCAGTAAGATTTCTAGAGATGTTCTTGAGCTTCTGACTTCTCCCATTTAGAGAGTCTTCAAAGGCCTTTGCCTTTGCTAGCTCATTTCTCAGTGTTAGATTTTCTGTATAGATTTTGTCTAATTCCTTTTCTGAGAGTCCTAGACTGAGCTCATAGTTATTATACTGTGTATTCACTTGTTTGAGATTTTTTTAATTCATTTCTTAGTTCTTTTATTTCTTTTTCAGATTTGATTAGATTAAAATAGAATTCTTTGAAATTGTTTTTGAAATCAGTGGAAGAGAAATCTATATCATCAAGTATATTTACCATAGATGTATCATCAGGCTTCTCAGTGGCCATCAAACAGGTTTCCTCCAGCTTGGTCTCTTCTTGATCATTGTCAGATGAGGTGCTTTCTTCAGATTATGAATCACACCATGATTGAGCAATGAGACCTTTCTCTTTCTTCTTTTTCTTCTATAGATCCATTCTTTTCAGATTTTTCTTTTTGCTGATCTCCTTAGGACATTCAGGTGCAATATGTCCAGGTTTCCTGCAAGAGTAATATATAATCTCTTTAGTAGGTGTTTTATTATACCTAGTTTTTGAGTCTCTTCCTCTGGATCCTTCTGTTTTGATCCACTTCTTGAACCTTCTAGCCAGTAGAATGATCAGCTCCTCATCACTTGTAGAGGGTTCACCTTCAACAGCCTTTAATGCAATACTCTTTTCTTTTGAGAGTGAAGGAGCCTTTTCTTTCTCTTCTTTCTCAGCTCTTGTTTTCAACAGTTGTTCATAAGATTTTAATTTACCCAACAGGACATCTGTTGAGATTTCTCTTTGACTTCTGGAGTCTCTAATTGGCCAGATTCTTGAATCCCAAGAGCTAGGGAAGCAAGTTAGCAGTTTGTCATTTATCTCAGTGAGAGATATGTCCTTTTCAAGTATTCTCAACTCATTCACTATGAGGCTGAATCTGGCATACATGTCAGCAACACTTTCACCTTCTTTCTTCTGGAAGTTTTCATATTGAGAGATGAGTAGTGCCTTTCTATCCTTTTTCTCATCAGCACATCCCTTTACCATTTTGGTGAGAGCTTCCCATACTTCCTTAGCTGACTCACATTCAGCAATCTTTTGGAAGATTTCATCTGAGAGGGTTGAGACTAGGATATTCATAGCCTTGGCATCATATCCTTGGGCTTTCTTTTCTTCATCTGTCCACTCAGCTTTTGGAGCAAGTGTTTCAGTTACTTTTCCACTTGAGTCCTTTTTGAATGGCTTGGGGGGACCTGTCAAGACAACATTAAACAATTCATCATCAATAGAGTTTAAATAAATTCTAATTCTTGTTTTCCAAAGTGCAAACTTTTCAAGGTTGCAAATTGGTGGTCTGGTGGAAGCATAATCTTTGATTTGTGCCATGTGAAAAATAATTTTTAGAAATATATATATATATATATATATAAATAAGAGGTAGAATGTTTTTGATCAAGGAGTTAACCTTTTTAGATCAACCTCCCTCTGATACCAATTGAAAGTGCACAGTTAACCTCACTAGAATTTTCTAGAGGGGGGGGGGGGGGTGAATAGAGATTTAAAATATTTTTGTGCAAAGTTAATAATTATATTTATATGTGTGTAGTGATCACAGATTAGTGCTTCCCACACACCAACAAGAATTAAACAAGTAAAGAAAATAAATGCATGAAGAAAAATCATAGCACAACACAAAGAAATATAGTGGTTCCCCAAACTTTGGGTAGTCCACTCTTCTACCCCCTTGGTAGGAATTCACTATCTTGCACTGAGTCTTTTGATAAGGAGACTCTTAGAACCACCCTGAGTCTTTTGATAAGGAGACTCTTAGAACCAACTGAGTCTTTTGAAAAGGAGACTCTTTGAACTAGTACAACTGAATTTTTTGAAGAGAGATTCTAAAAACTCTTTTACAATGTTATAAAGAAGAAATAAGAATATGAAGAAGACAAGAAAGAATCTTCTTCCTAGCAAGAAGATTGGAAGGACAAGAAGTAGTGAATGAAATCTCTCTTCTATAGTGAGAAGGAGATTGTAGGCCTTTTCTCTCTTTTGTGAGAGCTATCAGAGTTTGCAGTAGTATGGCTTCAGAATGAGAAGGAGAAGGAAGCTTGATCTTTGCTGCAGCACTATTTATCAATTCTCTTTCTTTTTACTTTGGAGCTCTTCCTCTTTTTCAAATGTAAAATGGTGGATCACTTGTCTAGTGTTCTCTGCCGACCCCCTTGTTATTTTATAACTCTGTCCATTCAAATAATACTATAGGAGGATAATTGATTAGTAGACAGAGAAATAGAAAGATAGAAATATTTCCATAATAATTATATCAATAGAAGGAAATAATTCATTCTGATTTCAAATAATGTCCATAATGGTTTTAATCAAATTAGCCAAGAATCTATTAGAGGAAAAAAATAATTCAGAACGGCTATAAAGAATAAATTGATTCCATATAATTCAGATCTATAACAGAAGGAAAGAGATCTGGCGATTTTTGAATTAAACATAGAAATCGACGAGCATCGATTAGTATTCGACGTAAGCGTCGAATTCGTCCTGGCTGGACGTCGAGAGGAGAATAAGGAAGGTGCGTCGACTTCTCAAGATGCGTCGACTAGAAGTCAGAGCTACGTCGACATAGGATACGTCAAATTCTGCTTGGAGCTACTTCGACTCATTCTGATAGAAACGTTGACTTTATTTCGACGTTGCGTCGAATACCATTCGACGCATATTTACTTATCCTAATTTTTCATCTTTAGAATTTATATTCTACTCATTTCTAGGGGTTAAGAAAAATATTTTCCCCAACACCCGCCTTTTCATTTGCTCTGGATTGCCGGGGTCACCCAGAAAATCCGCGGCCTGACCCGGCGAGGGGGGGTGGCGACATCTCCACCTCTGCATGCTCCGACTCATTGAGCGGGGTCGGGGGATCACCTGCGAGGTAGAAATCAGCGAGGGGGAGGTGGTAATGGCACTCAGCAGGGATGATCTAACCTAGTGGGAGAATTTGGGTACTGGGCCACTGGCGAGAGGTGCCTGGCCGGCCCTGGAACGCTTCAACTAAGGAACGGGTAATGACCTTCCACAGACCTGGGCGGAACGCTGCTTCGGCAGCGAGTCTGGGCTCAGCAAGTAATGTCCCTCCAGGGCTCATTTGTCCAAGAATGCCAAATCCGGGAGTGATGATGGTCTGATTCGGCGGGACCGGAGGATCCGCGGGAGGAGGAATCCGCTCCTCCAAATTTGCGAGAAGAGGCGCTGCATAAGGGATAAAGATAACTTAGCGAGTAAGGAAATATGTTACAAAGGAAGGCGAGGAGAGCTACTCACCTGAGTGCGAGGGCGGGGCCCGCATATCAGAGGTCCCCACGACCCGTGATGCAGGGTCAATCCTCCCAGGGGTGGAGGTGCGAATATCCGAAGTTGTTTTCTCTAGTGTATTCTCTCCCGGGGGAGTGTTCTGCGAGCGAAGAAGCAATGTCAGGTAAGAAAGACGTTAAATTAATGAGTTTGGCATTAGTACCTACTAGGAGAGTTCGTTATGGGAGGATGGAGATGGAGGAGAAGACCCATCTTCTCCGGACGAGCGCCGGACAATTTTAGCCATTTTTGTCTGAGGCGAAGCACACTGCGGCGAGGCCCAGGAAGCGAGCGCGGTTGCCTTGGCCTTCTGAGCCGCCTGTGAGGCCCTAAGGCGGGCCAGCACCTCTTCCTTTTTGTACATCACACTGAGTCTCACGGCGAGGGGGAAAAGCTTCACAAGAGGAAGAAAAAGTTTGAACACCAGCTGGGAGGAATGGTATTAATAGCTACAGGCCTGGGCCCAACTAAGAGATTCGTGCCACGTCATCCAGATGCTAGCGAATACCAGGGGTTGGATGTTTCTTCGCGAGCCTAGGTAGCCTCGCGAAGAGCGGGGATTGTGTACAACCCCGAAATTTTCCAGGAGATGGGCATAGATTGAGAAGTCAACCTGCAAAAGAAGTAACAAGGAAGGCGAGCCAGAGTCTCAAAGGTCGCTTGCAGGAAGGCGGGCGAGCCGGGCACTCGTCGGCCGCTCACAAGAAAGCGGGCGAGCCGGGTTCTCGCGGGCCGCTTGTAGGAAGGCGGGCGAGCCAGAACCTTGCGGTCCGCTTACAGTGGTCTTCTGGGCTGGCCAGATTCTTTCCAAGTTTCTGTGTTCGACAAACTTCAATATGCGTTCGATGAAATCCATTCTGCGTTCGACGAACGTCAAGCTTCAGTTCGACGAACTCGCTTTTTAGCTCGACGATTTCAGTCTTCTAGCTAGCTCCACATATTTTGTCTTCAGTTTGACGAGCTCCAGTTTGAGATCGACGAACTCAGCTCTGTGTTCGACGTATAAGTGACAAGATGTTCAGTACGACGAAACTGCTTTTCAGCTCGACGAGCTCAATCTTCCAGCCAGTTCAACAGATTTTCATAGGGCCGAGGGGAGCTCGCAGGAAGGCATGCGAAACCCGGCCTCAGTGGATGTCCCCAAAAGGGGTGTGAGCGTGGCCTTCACAGAGCGCTCGCCTAAGAGGGGTTTCGCGAGCCATACTCGCGAGGAGACTCGTGGGAGCTCTCGCGAGTAGCCTCCTCGCAGGCCACTTGCCCATAGGCTAAGGAGGATAAATTACCCCTCTGCCCTTGGTGGTCTGCCGTTAGCCCCTCCAAACAGCGGAGTTTGGCTATTAGCAGGCTAAATTTGGGTGCGTTTAGTAAAACCAAAAGGCGGAATTCCGCTATTAACAGACCACGAACAAAAAACTATAAATAGGCCTTAAAGGCACTTTGGGAGAGGATTCCAATCTCAGTTCTCTGAGCTTATTCCTCCCTTGGTTACTTTGGTTTAGCTCTCTAGCTCTCCAAGGTGCCCAAGTCTCAGCTTTGGCTTGGGAGGGGAAGTGCTCAACGATCTTCCGGGTTTGTGGTGGAACCTCCTAGCTTTGATTATGGTCTTAGTCTAATTCCGAGTCTCCAGTCTGCACCTTCCGAGGGACTAGGAAGGGCTAGACGCCCCTCAACTTGTTGAGGGACCAAGCTTCACAAGAGACCGAGAAATCAGTTTCAACACTACTGTAGCTGAGAAACAGGCTCAGTGATGGGTTGGGGTGGCACCGGGCTGCAGTCCTTGTCCAACCGCGGCAGCCAGCCCACAGAGTGTTCCTTGGCCACTGAGTTGGAGCGGGCCTCTGGTGTGGTGGTTGGGCCGAGTTCTTACAAAAAAGTGTAGCTCAATTGGTGATGAGGGCTATTGAAGGCGCCTTATCAAGGGTGGCGGGGGATCGAGACACGCCATCAACAACCTACTGTAGCTGAGAAACAGGCTCATCACTTTTTTTATAACAACCCGACCCAACCACCACACCAGAGGCCCGCTCAAACTCAGTGGCCAAGGCGCACTCTATGGGCTGGTTGCCGCGGTTGGACAAGGGCTGCAGCCCGGTGCCACCCCAACCCATCACTAAGAGCCCGTTTCTCAGCTACAGTAGGTTGTTGATGGCGGGTCTCGATCCCCCACCACCCTTGATAAGGCACCTTCAGCAGTCCTCATCACCAAATGGTATGTCTATCCAGATCTAAAAGATAAAGTGTGAAAATTAAACAAATTTATCTATGGGCTTAAGCAAGCACCTAAGATGTGGCACATAATATTTGACAAGTGGTAAAGAGTTTTGGCTTTCAGCCAGTCTTTCTGACAAATACCTTTATCACCGCTCTATGTCAAATAAAATAGTCATCATATGTCTATATGTAGATGACATGTTGATTAGGAGGTCGGATCTTGTAGCAGTAAAAGATATTAAATCTACACAAGCAAAAGAATTTGACATGAAGGACCTTGGTCCCGTCGATACCCTTTTATGAAAGTTAGAGTTGATAAGGGTAGGGTTACTTTTAGTCAAGCTCATTATATTAAGCAACTTCTTTCAACCCGGGGATACAAAAACTTAGGTATGTAGAGACATCTTTCGATCATAATGTTAAATTAAGTCCAAATGTTGGGAATAACAATGATCAAGTGAAATATTCCAAAATAATTTGTAGTCTCATATACGCCATAAGTTGTACTTGACCAGACATTGTCTTCTCTGATAGCATGCTGAGTCACTTTACCAGTAGTCCGAGCAAAGAGCATTTTGATGCTCTCAACAGGCTGATGAGATACATGTTAGGTACAAAAAATCAGGCTGATTCGTAGATGCCTCGTGGTGTTCAGAAGTTGGTAACAACAAGTCTACCAGTGGATACATATTCACTCTAGGTGGAGCTATCATCATTTGGAAATCTAAAAGACAGACTTGTATAGCATTGTCTTCTATAGAAGCCGAGTTGTTTGCCTTAACTTAGGCTAGTGAAGAGGCGGACTGGATCAGAATCTGATACTGGATATTCCCTTGTCTAGGTTACAAGTCAACTCAATGAGCTTGTATTGCGATAATCAAAGAGCAACTCAAGTCGTTAAGAATGCTCTATAATACTAAGAGGAGACATGTATGACTGAGACACGCTCTGCTAAATTATCTGAAAGAACAAGCAATTATCTCTTTGGTCGATGTGCGATCGAAATATAATCTAGTTGATCCATTGACAATAGGAATGCACAATGACTGGTTAATCAAAACAGTGTGGAAAATGGAACTAAAGACGATTTAGATTATGCTGGAAATAGTGCCCAGTAGTGTTCCTAATTTGAAGAAGTGCTCAGCTCAATGATAAGTACAAGTTGTATTTAATGTTATATCTAGTTTATGCTTACAGATATCCGACAATATGTCTAGTACTTCAATAATTTTTCTAAGTACAATATCATCGAAAAAGACTTGACATATCGTCGTAAAGAATAGTCATATCATTGAAATGGTGTGCAGGAGCAAAGTAAAAGGTCCACGACTGTTATCGTCGAGATAACATACGTATGTCGACGATATCATCGTAAAGAAGCCCTGACGTCGATAGGGCTAAGTCAGAACGAATATCGTCAAAAAGAAGCCTTGACGTCGATAAGGCTAAGGAAGAACAAATATCGTCGTAAAGAAGCCTTGATATCGATAAAGCTAAGTCAGAATAGATATCGTAGCAAAGAAGCCGTGTCGTTGAAAAGGCTAAGTAATACTGATGTCAACAATATCATCGTAAAGAAGGACTGACGTCGAGAAGATTAGGGAAGATCAACCAAAGACAGGCAGTAGCTGAAGAATGATTGTCGACGTAATATCGACTATGTCATCGATAAGATAAGGTTGTCACGACGATATCAAGCAACCAAGAAGATTACGTCGACATCAGTTAGATGACTTCATGTCGTCTTAAGTACAAGTGCAGAAGGGATGTCCCGTATCGTCGAGATATCTTTAACTGAAGAAGAAGGAAGGAGACTTGAAGATCTGTCCAAGTCCAAGAAAACGACAAGTCCTGTCAATGAGATATTGTCCATGTCGTCGTAACCATGGAAACATCATCGAGACAGATTCAAAAATGCCAGACGCGCTGTCAACATTTAATGTCGCCGCCTGATTGTCCAATCAACGCGTACTCTTAAGGTATGGGCGTCTGTCAGTGAAGGACATCATAGGTGACCGTTAAGCGGACCCTCCGTCCTATAAAAGGGAACAGTGGATGCCCTAATCAAGAGTGGACAAGAAAGATGAGAACGAAGATATGAAAAAGAATCCCGCCGAGCAATACAACAGTAAAAACAGCGGAGAAGAATCAAGAATAAGAAGAGGAGAACAAAAATGCATATCCAGTGTTCTCTATAGTTGCAGTCAAGCCACATCGACTGTTAAGTATCATTCAAGTCTAAAAGCCAGTCAATATCAGGCTAAAGAAGAAAGATTGAACAAGATCTGCTACCAACGCCTACATCTGAAGCATCTTCTTCAAGACAAGAAGCCGATCTTCATCAGGAAGAAGAATTTATATTGTATATCTTTATTTGTAAGGCTTGTAGGCCAAATCTGTAAGATCTGTTTTCAAATCTAAGTGTCGAGCTTGAGGGCTTGAGATCTGTGAGGCTTGAGAGCCAAGGCAGAGGACTTGCGGGTCCAACCTTGTTAAGCTTGCATGCATGGGTGTAGTGAAGGGGCTTGTGGGCCTAGGCTGCAGGGACTTGCGGGTCCAATCATGTTGAGCTTGCGGGCTCAGGTGCAGTGAAGGGGCTTGCGGGCCTAGGCTACAGGGACTTGCGGGTCCAAATGTGTCGAGCTTGCGGGCTCGGGTGCAGTGAAAGGGATTGCAGGCCTAGGCTGCAGGGACTTGCCAGTCTGAGTTGTAAGGCTTGCGGGACGGAGACATTGGCGGTGTTTGCCGAGCCTATCACCCTACTAGGTAGGCGTAGAGGGACAGAGGACTACTCAAGACACCCGGTCTTGAGGAACCTCTATAAATCCTTGTGTGTTTTCTGTGCAGTGCTGTTAATCTCTAGATCTATTAGCCAGAAATCAAGAACACCAAAAGGGGAATAAAATAATTTGAAATACCTATTCACCCCCGCTCTAGGTGATAAGTCGACACCAAATAACTAACAAGTGGTATCAAAGCCAGGTTATTCAAAGAAAAGCTTAACATCTTGAACAGATCTGCTTTTGGGTGTATCAAATCAACTGATTATAATATCCTAACTACATGGAGAAAGTCAAAAGATCTGACATCAGGAAGTTCAAATCCTTAAGTGAAAGCAGCTGGAGCTCTTCTCATATTGAAGAAGAAAGAAATATATGGCTCAGTACCATAGGGATCAGAGCACCCTTGACTATTTCAGACAGTGAATCTGAAGATGAAGAGAGCTCTGTAGTCAGAAGAAGAATAAGAGCACCATTGACTCTCACATACTGTGACTCTAAGGAGGTCTATGTGTTGATGGCTGTATCAGATGAAGAAAATCATGATGAATTACATTATGATCAGGTATGCATCACTCACACACCTTTAATACCTGCTTCAATTAAGAAGACCAAGAGTGCATCAGATGATTGCTCATCTTCTGAAAATGATGCAGAAGACTGCTAATCATGCAACAATAATAACCATGCTGATCTAATAGAACAATTTGGTGATCTCTTGGCTGCATTGAGAAAGAGCAATAATCTTGTTAGGAAGCAAGCAAAGGAGCTAGAATCACTCAGACCCATTAAGGCTGAGATGAATGAGGAAATTGGTTTGCCCCATAATATGGGCACCAATTCCTGTGAGCTCAAGAAGATCGTAGGCAAGCTTCATGATGAAAGAAACCAAAGGGAAGAACTCATTAGGAACCTTGAGAATCATCTTCTTAAGAAAAGAAGCTTAGTGGCTCAATTCTCTAAGTCCAAAACCATACTGCCCATCATTGACACCTTCTCTTCCTATGGAAATAGGAGGGGATTGGGTTTCAATAAAGGGGCAGTAGATGCTGGGAATGGAAAAAGGGGCAAAACTAAAGCAGAGCCTCATACCACCTTTCAGAAGGTAGTGCTTCCCTCAAATAGGTATGATCAGGACAGTGTCCATGGTCACTGGATGAATGGAAGCTCCACTAGTCATGAAAAAGCTCCTGACTATGGAAAGATAAAGGGCATGGGAATGAGTGCATTAAAGGCTCCCCATGAGGAAATTCAAATGGCCCATCATGGACCATTTGTATTTGGTGTGCCAGCCCCCACTCTCAAGGATAAATGTGCAATATTTTCTCAATCACTTCCAGATAAGAAGCAGATTAGTAGCCCCAGTATGATCAATTCTCACTTGAGCATATATGATGCCATCAACACCTTGTCAGCTACCAAGCTGACATCTGTTGCTGACAAACAGATAAAATCAAGAAGAAACAATGATACTAGAGCAGCTAGTCATCTCTTGGCTGAGAGAGATAGGAAGAATATTGCTTCCTTCTCTACTGAACATACTTAAGAAATTGTTCTGAAAAGAAGGTACAACATCCATGAATGTTCGTGCTATGGCAAAGTGGGACACTTTGTCATTGACTGTTGGCACAACCCTAGTGTGCTTAATGCAAAGGAGAGACCTCCTGGAAGGGCTGCAGTGAGTAGAGGGATTTCTTATTATACTAACAAGAACCTAGGACCCAAGTCACATTGGGTTCCTAAGGGATATTAAATCTGTCTTGCAGGGTAGTCCATTTGCCATTAAAAAGCAAACAAGGCTAATGGACAGTAAGTGCTCCAGGCTCAGCTCTGGACTAAGAAAAGCTTACCACATACCAAGGTGCACTAATCTAGGGGGAGCTAGAAGTAAAGATAAGTGGACGTTCCATCGAGGGGGAGCCACTAGCTCAAGGAGACTTAGAGGCTAAGGTGAAGGTAACCATGGTAATGTTTAAACTCATCTTCATCTAATATTGTAAAAGTAATTTTTAAAAACCATATCATCGGAATGATGATTGGTATCGTCGAAAGATATGCATCACGACGATATCTAATCATCATCGGTCTTTTAATTAGACCTAAGCACAATGTCTACATCTAAATTCGAGTTGATTAGACATTTAAATAACACTTCGACTTCCAACTATGGGAGTATAAATAAGATCAAATGTTTCGATAATTAAAACATTCTCTACATTAGCCCTAAAAAGCCATCGTGTTCTCCACGCCCTCTGAGAGTGAACGAGTAGATCGTGCTGAAACCCTCCTGGAACACATAAGAAATGTCGCCAAAGAAGGAAGGATTCCTCTTCGAAGGATGTGAGGTGGTAAGGAATGGTTTCATGGAAGGACCAGAAGAAGTTCAAGATGCCATTAAGCTAGTGGACATCGTCGGCCTGGAATTTGTCCTCTCCGAACCAACAGTGATTCTCGAAAGAGAAGTGGTGGAGTTCTACTCAAATGCCAAAGGTAACTCAAAAGGAACGTCCGTGAGTAGCTTAATCAACGGGACAAAGGTCAAAGTAAATCCTAAGAGATTGTCTAGGGCACTTCAGTTGCCGACTTTCGCAAAGGGTGAAGCTGATCAAGAGGTCACCCAGGAAGACCTTGACAAGGCTCTGGCATGGTGCGGGCATTCGAGCAAGACCCATGGGTCCATAGAAAGGAAGAACCTGAATCAACAAGGAAACCTGGTGGCCAATATAGTAGGTAAAGCTCTCCTCTGCAAGGTTGGGTCGCATGATAGAATATCCAAGCCTATGTTCGAATTAATGGCAAGGATAATCCTTAGTAAAAGGACCAACTGGGGTCAGCACATCTTTAAGAGGATACAAGAAAGCTTTCAAGCTCCAAATCTTGGAAGAATTCTATCATTATACCTTCTGCAAACCTACCCTAAAAGCTTCAACAAAAGCTATGGAGTAAAAATACATTGCATGAAAAGAATGGACATCAAAATTCTTGCAAGATGGGAGAAAACTCTGACTAAGCCTCCCACGAAGTCAAAAACTGTGGAAGATGCAAAGAGGAAGGGAGAAAGCTCATCTGAAAAGAGTAAGTCAGGGAATAGCTCACCTCCATCTACAGGAACAGATCCAAAAAGTGCTGAAACTGAGGGGGAGAAAAATAGTGAGGTCCCTGCTCAAGTAGAAACAGTGATCCAAAAGATCATAGGGGTTGAGGATGCTGAATATTCTGAATCAGCAATGCAAGAGGACAACCAAGAAACTGTCAATGATCAGCAAGGTCCTGAGAAGGAGGGTGAGCCAAGCTACTCACCAATAGGCAAATCTCTATCTCCAATAATGGAAGGGAATGAAGGAGAGGAACAAGAGAACTCATCTCCAGAGAATAGACAAGAGGATCCCTTACTCTTATCTCAAATAAAGATGCTCCTGGAAGAGAAAAGATTAAAACCGGAAAGCTATGTCACTTCTGCTATCAGTAATCTAAGAAGGGAACTGTCTGCTGAAATAGCAACCCTAAGAAATGATGTGAAAAGTCTACAAGAACTCACTGCCTGTTCTCACAAAGGTTTATCCAACCTAGGGACTAATCAATCATTAATTATCAAAAGCATAGAAAAGGCCTACATTATGTCCACCAAAAGGATGACTGAACACAAGACTGAGATCACAGAAAGCATAGATCAACACAGTAAAGATCTAGACAGTCACATTCTTGAAACCAAAAATCACTTGGAAGGAGGAATTCACATGCTCAAAAACAAGATTTTGGCCTCTGAGAAGAATCTCCAAAGGGGGATATCTGAAGAAGTCATAAATGGGGAGAAATTAGTGATACTGGCCAGCAGTAATCATGCCATCTGGACCTCAAACACTATTTGGGAAGCGATGAATCTTCCTCCTCTATACTATGATGAGCCTACTGAAGAGCAAGTTGATAAGAAGCAGAAAGTAAGTAGCAAGAAAGCAAAGGGCGATGCTGATATAAGAGCACCAGAGAAATAGATGGCTAAAACCTTAAGGGGGGCTACATGTAGAAATGTTAAAACTTTTGAAAACATTTGGCACTATTTATAAAATGGTCAAAATTCTGTATTTACTCAATTTTGCTGAAATGTCATCCTTACATGTTCATCTGCTCAAATGTTAATGTCTATTATGTGAACGGCATTTATCACTGAGTGGGTTATGACTTCTTCAAATAGGGGGAGATTGTTGGGAACAATGCCCTGCAATGTTCCTGATTTGAAGAAGTGCTCAGCTCAATGAAAAATGCAAGTTGTATTTAACTTTCCATCTAGTTTATGCTTGCAGAGATCGACAATATGTCATATACTTTAATGACTTCACGAAGTACTATATCGTCGAGAAGGATAGGAGATGTAATCGACAAAGTATGCTTGTCGTCGTGATGATGAGCAAAGCAACCGCCGAGAAGTAGCGTGTTCGTCGATCGCTGAGACATAGCAAGATTGTCGAACGAAGAATGTCGATCGTCGAACGAAGGATGGCAAGTTCGTCGATCACAAAATGCTATTCGTCGAACGCAGAAGGAAGATTGTCGAGCTTAGAAGGAAGATCGACGACCGCTGAGATTTGCCGTGTTCGCCGAACGCAGAAGCAAGATCGTCGAACGCGAAGAAGACACAGTATCGTCGACTTCACCAAAGTGGTCGTGTCGTCGAGAAAGAACAAACATCGTCGTAAAGAATGCATGTCGTCGAGAGAACAATATGATCACGATGACATGATGCAAGAAGGAAGATCGCGACGACATAGTCAGAGGTAGCTTGTCGTTGTAATGATGCAAATATCTTCAAGACAGAATTCAAATCTTGCGTACGTGATGTCAGCAATTAATGCCGCCGCCTGATTGTCTAATCAGCGCGTGCTCTTAAGGAAAGGAGCGTCTGACACTTAAGGCACTTTTTTAAAAGACCGTTGGGGACCTCGCAGTCTTATAAAAGAGATAAGATGTTGCCCTAATATGGAATCAATCGATCAAAAAAAAGAAGAGAAAAAGATCAGAAATAAAGAAGCTTGCTGTGCAAGAAAAAGAACGAGAAAAAGAATTCCGCCGCTCTTCAATAGAACAATATATTCAGCGGAGAAGAAAGAGGACAAGATTCAAGCGTTCTCAAAAGAATCAGTCATCTTCACTTACTGAGAAGTCGTCGTTCAACATCAGGCAAAAAGTAGAGATTGAAGAAGAACTGCGCTATCAAAGATCTGAATAAGAAGAATCTTCTTCAATCGTAAGAAGCCAATCATCATCAGTCTAAGTTGTTGATCTTCATCCGGCAGAAGAACGGTTGTATTACTATAACTTTCTTGTAAGGCTTGCGGGCCAAATTTGTCTAGCTTGAGGGCTGGAGAGCTGTGAGGCTTGAGGACCACGGAAGTGCACTTGCTTCCCTCTAACAAGTATGAACAGTACAGTGTCCATGGTCTCTGGATGAATGGAAGCTCCAATAGCCTGGGAAATTCTCCTCTCTATGGGAGGAGAAAGGGCATGAGGATGAGTGCGTTGAAGGCTCCCCATGAGTAAATCCAAATGACCCATCATGAACAATTTGTGTTTGGTGCTTTAGCCCCCACTTTCGAGGGTAAATGAGCAACACCTTCCCAATCTCTTCCAGATAAGAAGCAGACTGGTAGCACCAGTATAATCAACTCTCACTTGATCATATCTGATGCCATCAACACCATGTCAGCTACCAAGCTGACATCTATTGCTGAAAAATATATAAAGTCAAGAAGAAATAATTAACGAGAGTAGCTAGTCAGTCCTTAGCTGAGAGAGATAGGAAGAATGTTGCTGTCTTCTCTACTGAACATAAGCATTGTGGTTCTCCCACCTCAAAAATTGTTCAGAAAAGAAGGTACAACATCCATGAATGTTGGTTCTATGGTAAAGTGGGACACTTTTCCATTGACTGTTGGCACAACCCTAGTGTGCCTAGTGCAAGGAAGAGCCCTCCTGGAAAGGCTAAAGTGAGTAGAAGAATTTCATACTATGCTAACAAGAACCTAGGACCCAAATCAATTTGGGTTCCTAAGGGATATTAAATATGCTGTTGGAACAACCCTATTACTGATTTGGGCTAGGATCACTATATGTTGAACTAGGATCAAGTTGACCCCATTGTATAGTTTAAGGGTCAAGTCTTTAGCCTGATAGACTAGCTAGAACTTAAGGAAAAGTTAAGTTCCTAGAGTTCGACAAATGGATATCGACGCTCGACAGATGGCTGCCAGCGCTCGACGAATTCCTGCCAACGCTCGACAGTTTTCAAGCCAGCGCTCGATAGTTCTCCAGCCAGCGCTCGACAGATTTCCAGCCAGCGTTCGACATTCTCTGAGCAGCGCTCGACAAATTCCAGCCAGCGCTCGACAAATTCTTTATTAAGGCTCAGATCGACAAATACTGATTCCAGATCAATTAATTCCTTAAATATCAGTTCTTTGAATACAGATCTACAACTTTAACGGATCTATTCAAATATCTTTGGACATATTCAAGACAGATAAGTAAGAATATTATATTCAGTTATTATATTCTTTCTTTCCTTATTCCAAGACAGAAATAGCCGTTGACAATTAATGCAAAGGAGTATTTCACGGCTAAGGAATTGAAGGACCTGCCAAAAGTCGATTTGTCTCTATTGCAATTCCAAGAAAGTTTTAAAGACTGATTATTCTATTCCAAAAATCGAATATATCAAGACAGACTTTATTGTCTCAGCTCTCGATAGAATTAAAAACATATTCTTACGGAATACAGAGAGAGAACATACACAAGTATAGAGAAAGAAAAGAGAAGAACTCTCAGTAAAAACATTCTCAGTCTTCTTCTTCCTCAAGCAGCAATCATCATCTCTCTGAGAACATCCTCTTCAAGATCCATCTCTCAGATATCTGCTGCAAGTTCAAGTCTTCTAAAAGAGCAACAAGGAATCTGAAGAATCTTTTCTTTCAGATCAATCTGCTACAGAAGATTTGTGTCTTCAAGAGAAAGCTTCTCCATCATCTGTCAAATACTTCAATCAGACACGGGGAGCTTTACAACAAGTCCACCAGAGTCTTCTCTCAGCATCTTGACAGAGAAGAACACTATAAACTCTTACTCACCTTTCCTGTACAGGGTTAATACTCCCTTCAAAAGTGTAACCCCCTGGTGGAAAGACACCTGATCAAAAAATATAGTTGGTTTTGAGCACCTGAACAAAAGCTCTGTGGTGTGTGGACACCTGATCAAAATCACCTTGGTGTTAGGTCACCTGATCAACCCTCCTAGTGGACTCCTACCAAGGGTGGTAGAAGAGTGGACTACCCAGATTTATTGGGGAACCACTATAAATTCCTTGTGTCCTCTGTGTGTGTTTATTTCTTTGTGATGTGTTATGTGCTTTTATTTATTCAATTTTTCTGCTTATATATTTATCTCACACTGCTTACATATTTATATAACACTATTTTAATTCCGCTATAAAAATTAAGGAAAAGTTTTTAACACTCTATTCACCCCCCCCCCCCCCCCCCCCTCTAGAGTAACTTAAGATCTAACCTCCACTTTCAATTGGTATCAGAGGTTGGTTGATCTTATTTACAGGCTAACACCTGGATCACAAAGATCAATTAGATCTTAAATTAATTTAGAGTTTTTCTTTATCTATTTTTTGTTAAAAACTCATGACACAAAACAAGGAGTATTCAAGCACAAGACCTCCTATGTGCAATCTTAGCAAGTTTGCACTGTGGAAAGCAAGGATTAGGCTTTATATGAACTCTATTGATGAAGAGATTTTCAATGTTATTCTGACAGGGCCTCCAACACCTACAACATCAACAAGCACTGAAGCAACAACAGACAACACTGCTGTCCCACCTCCTGAATGGACAGAAACTCAAAAGAAGCAAAGAAGTGCAGATGCTAAAGCCATGAACATTCTGGCTCAAACTATGTCTGATGACATATTTCAAAAAGTGGTTGAATGTACTTCAGCCAGAGAGATTTGGATCTCAATAAATAATATGGTTGCAGGTTCTGCAGATGAAAGGAAAGACAGAAGATCACACTTGATCTCTCTGTATGAGAATTTTAAGAAAGGAGAAAATGAAACAGTAGCTGATATGTACAATAGGCTCAGCCTAATAATAAATGAGCTGAAGTCCTTGGATAAAGTGATCTCTATCACTGAGGTCAATGACAAGATCTTAATGTGCTTCCCTAGCACATGGAATTCTAGAATCTGGCCAATTAAGGAAGCCAGAAGCCTCAATGAGATTACCACTGAAGCTTTGTTGGGCAAGCTCAAATCCTATGAGCAGCTCATTAAATCCAGGGAAGCTGAGCATCCACTTCATCTCCAGCAACAAAGAAAGAAAAGAGCATAACATTCAAAGAAGATGATGCAGAAGAAGAAAAGACTCCAAAAGATGAGGAGTTTATGAGTCTCAGAGCCAAGAGATTTTATAAAATGGCTAAGAAGGACTTCAGAAAGAAAGAGTCCAGATCAAGAGAAAAGCAAAGGTATGACAAATCAACTCCTAAAGAGGTTATTTGTTATGGTTGCAGGAAACCTGGACACTACCTGACAGAATGTCCAGAAAATCAAAGAAAGAGAAGAAAAAGGATAAAGAAGAGAAGAGGAGCTCCAACAAGTCTTCTTCCCACAAGCACAAAAAGAAGGGAAGAGGATTTAAAGCAGAATCTTGGAGTGACACTGAATCTGAATCATCATCCAGCTCATCTGATGATGATGAAGAAAATTCAAAGGAAAGTGACCAATGTCTGATGGCAATATATGACTCAGCCAGTGAGTCAGAATATGCCTTCTCATCCTGCTCCAATGATGATGATGAAGAAAGAACCTTCTGTATGATGGCTATCAATGCCTCAGGACATAACTCTGAAGAAAAATCAGAATCTGAAGCAGAAGATGATGCAGATCAGGTATTATCTAACTTTGATTTTACTTCAGTTGAATTCAAAGCTGAATTCAAAGTTCTTTGCTTAGACTTACTAAAATCTGAGAAAAAGATTATCTCACTCAGAAGTAAGCTAGCTGAAATGAATAATATAAGTGAAGAAAATAAAAATCTTAAGAAAGATTTGGCTGCCTCCAGGGAACAGATTGTTCTCATTTAGAGCAAGTTGTCTGAAGCCAAAAAGTTTGAAGAATCCCTAAATGGGAGAAGCATCAAACTGATGGACATAACAAGCATAGTAAATGCTAGACTTAATAACAAGCTGGGCTTGGGTGCCTCATCAAGTGAGCCACATCTGATTAAGAAGAATATATTATCTACACCCATAAAATTCATATCTGCTAAGAGCAAAGAGGCTGTAGAAGAAAATAAAGTCATTTCAAGCAAGTCTGTTAAGAATAGAAGAATTCAGAAGAATTCGTCGAACGGAGCTCGACAAAAAGATTTCAATCTGTCGAACGGAGATCGACGAAAACTGAAAACAGATTTTCAGTATAGTTATTACATGGACGGCGATCGACGAAATCATGCACATTCGTCGAACGGCGATCGACGAATTTATCCAAATTTGTCGAACAGATACTATACACAGAATTTCAGGAATTCTAATTCTAAACACACTAAGAATCCTTTTACTGAATGAACAATACCTCCAAGGAGATATCATCCACAAGGCTATATGGATCAGCCTGAAATGTCCTTTATTTCTGAGTATTGTGGTAAGACAAAAGGACCCAAGGTAGTCTGGGTCAAAAACAACTAGTTTATGTTTATGTCTTTGCAGGTACACAGCTGTCCAAGAACAAGTAAAAAATGGTATTTGGACAGTGGATGTTCAAAACATATGACAGGGAACAAGGCAAATCTGAACAATTACAAGGCAAAGCTTGGACCAAAAGTCATATTTGGAGACTCCAACTGTGGACAGACCAAAGGCTATGGAAAAGTCAAGGTTGGAGAAGTCACCTTCAAAGAGGTAGCTTATGTAAAAGGACTGAAGCATAACCTTATCAGCATAAGTCAATTATGTGATGAAGGGTATCAGGTAACATTTAATAAATTGAATTGCCTTATTAAATCTACTAATAATATTACTGTTTTATCAGGGATTAGACAGGGTAATATATATTTAGTGAATTTTAATTCATCTACTTCAGAAGTTTGTTTATTTAGTGATGTAAGCAAATCTAGTGAACTTTGGCATAAGATATTAGGACATGTAAACCTTAGGACCATTGCTAAATTATCTAAGGACAATCTTGTTAGAGGTTTACCCTTAGGATCATATAAGAAAGAAGGTCTTTGTAGGGCATGTCAACTAGGCAAGCAAACTAAAAATAGTTTTAAATCATTATCTAAAAGTGATTCACCTAGAATCTAAAATTTGCTACATATGGACCTTTTTGGACCTATAGCAACAAAGAGTTTAGGGGGGAAGTCTTACACTCTAGTTATTGTAGATGACTTCTCTAGATTCACTTGGGTGTTCTTTTTGAGAGAAAATTCAGATAACTTTAAAGTTCTTACAGACTTTCTTAATAGCATACAGATTGAGTACTCTACTGTAGTTGCATTGATCAGAAGTGATCATGGTACTGAGTTTGAGTCTCTTCTTATGCAAGAATTCTGTGAGATGGAAGGTATCAGGCATTGCTTCTCAGCTCCTAGAACTCCTCAACAAAATGGGGTAGTTGAAAGGAAAAATAGAACTCTAATTGAATCAGCAAGAACATTGCTTGCAGATGCTAATTTGCCCCAATCTTTTAGGGCAGAGGCTGTTAGTACAGCAAATTATGTTCTGAATAGAAGTCTGATACACAAACTTAAGGGAAAGACGCCTTATGAATTACTAAAAGTTAACTATTTTAGAGCATTTGGCTGTAGATGTTTCATTCACAATAATGATAAGAAATACCTTAGGAAATTTGAACCAAAATTAGATGAAGGAATTTTCTTAGGTTACTCACTAATCAGTAAAGCATATAGGATTTATAATAAATCTACTCTTAAAATAGAAGAATCTATGCATGTCTCTTTTGATGAAACTAACATGTTTTATAAGGAGAAGAATTCTTCTACCATAGAAAATCTGCAGGTACCTATATTATGTGAGAAGCTAGATCAATTAGCTCTACATAAAGAAGGAATTCTGAATCCTGAACAGCAGAATGCTGAATAGAGTGAAGAAGAAAATCTCCCAGATTTTGATGAAAGTTCAGAACAGATAACAGCAGATAATTCTTCACAAGATATAACAGCTGATCAAATTCCCCAAGTGGAAATTATTGCTGATCCAGCTCCAACTGCTGACCACATCACAGTTAGAGATCATCCAATATCACAAGTGATTGGTGATATTTCAGCAGGTGTGCAAACAAGGAATCAAGTAAATCAGAACATGATGCACACATGTTTTCTCTCTCAAATTGAACCTCAATCTCTACAAGATGCAGAACAAGATCCCAACTGGATCATTGCTATGCAAGGGGAACTCAATCAGTTTGAGACAAACAAAGTATGAGATTTGGTTCCTACACCAAAAGACCATCCAGTGATTGGCACCAAATGGGTCTTCAGGAACAAGCTATATGAACAAGGCAACATTGTAAGAAACAAAGCAAGATTGGTAGCCCAAGGATATTCACAGGAAGAAGGTATTGATTATGATCAGACCTTTGCTCCTATTGCAAGACTTGAAGCAATCAGAATCTTTCTTGCATTTGATGCATATAATAAGTTTAAGGTATATCAAATGGATGTAAAGAGTTTAAATGGAGAAATCAAAGAAGAAGTATATGTGGAACTACCACCAGGTTTCATCTCTCCAACTCAACCCTCTTTTGTATTTAAGCTTAAGAAAGCTCTTTATGGTCTCAAACAAGCTCCTAGAGCATGGTATGCGACTTTAGCTAGTTTTCTTTTGGAAAACAATTTCTGTAGGGGCATAGTAGATAAAACCTTATTTTTCAGGATACATAAAAATAAAACTTTGCTAGTTCAAATATATGTAGATGATATTATTTTTGGCTCTACTGATTCAAATTTGTGCAAAAGATTTTCTAATCTAATGCAATCTAAATTTGAAATGAGTAGTATGGGTGAGTTATCATACTTCCTTGGTCTTCAAGTGAAGCAAACTCCAAATAGAATCTTCATATCCCAATCTAAGTATGTTAAGGAATTAGTGAAAAGATTTGGTATGTCTGATTCTTCCACCATGAAAACACACATGCCCTCAAATGCTGTTATTGATAATGATGAATCAGGGAAACTTGTTGATTCAAAGTATATAGAGCAATTGTTGGCTCACTACTTTATTTAACAGCAAGTAGGCTTGACATAATGTTTGCTACCTGTATTTGTGCTGGGTTTCAAGTTAACCCCAAAGAATCTCACTTAATTTTATTAAAAAGGATTTTGAGATATATAAAGGGTTGCCCTAATCTAGGACTTTGGTATCCAACTGTCACAACCCGCATTTTCTCCGAATTTAAGAATATCAGAGTAAGAGAAAATACACGTCATGATGCCACGTCATACAGGAGACAACTGTAGACGCTCAGGAGGGAACCTATTACTTAACTAAACAAACTTGATTATATGATAAGTCATCATTTGAAATCATTTATCAGGGGTTTTGAGATAAGAACTGTGTCTCTCAGTTCGTGGATCAACTAGTCCACCGAGAAAGTATATATAATTGCAGCGGAAAGTACTTGATTTAATTTACTTAAAGTCCTACATGTATGCAAACGACGGAGCATGAGGTAAATGATATGCACATAACTAGGCGTACTGTAAGAGTAGAAAATACCTTTAGGCGACTTTAAAGTAAGGGTTTCAGTTAAAAAGAATGCAATGAGGATGAAGAAAAAAAAATATTTTATAACTATAGTGCACCTAGCATAAATCATTCCAAGAGGGTAAGATACACAAGATCTAAAAGTAGTGGCATAATCTGGCAAATAATCTATAAAGTATAAAAAGGGGCATAATGGGCGTCAACAACATGACACTAACCGATTGGCACCAACTAGTATGTCTGAGCACAAGAAGTAACTAAAACAACTACCTCGCAGCAGCGGGGTGAACATCTACTAAAACTCTGAACTTCAGGCTACACCACTAGCCGCTACGGCTCTGATCCTGAGGCATTCAATAAAACAAAGAACGCCTCAGCAAGGAATTACAAGTGGCAGAAAACTAGCAGAAAAACAAGCAAGGCATAAGGGGTACCAACCCAAGCCAAATTTACCGAAAGAGAGCTCTAAACAAAGAATCAACAAGCATTAAGTGCACTAAATACCAAAAGAGGAAACAACATGTTCATTTATTTAGTTTCATCAATTAAAGAGACTGATCAGCTCAAATTATACGGGAGCGGTTAACTACCTCCGCTACCCCAAGCCCAAAAGCAGGTGGGGGTATCACTAGACCCAACCACCCAAACACGACTACCGTGCAAGGCTATAACATTTCCCCCACTGTCCCCCAAACACAACTACTGTGAAGGGCTAAAGACAGTAGTTCTTATTACTTAAGTTTTAATTAAACACGGGATGCTACCCGAAAGGATAAACAAAAACTCAACGATAACACAAGCATTTCGGGCGGGGTTCCAAGGGGCCGCGCCCCTGGCGGGGTCTTAGGGGCAGAGCCCCTAACGGGGTCCAAGGGGCAGCGCCCCTGGCGGTGGTCTCAAATTTTTGAAATCCCACCACCGGGAACCATACAAAAATCACATCAAATTGAGGACTTCTCGAGAAATAGAAGGTTGAATTCTCGAGACCAAGCAAGGGATTTCTCGAGACATCAAGGAATTCTCGAGACAAAGCAAGGGATTTCTCGAGACATCAAGGAATTCTCGGGACAAAGCAAGGGATTTCTCGAGACATCAAGGAATTCTCGAGACAAAGCAAGGGATTTCTCGAGACATGGAAGGGATTTCTCGAGACAAGACAGGCAATTTCTCGAGTGATAAGCAGATTCTCGAGACATAAGGTAGGTGATTTCTCGAGTAAGCTAGAATCAGCAAGAAAAATGGAATTTATTTAGCTCACAGTTTTCTCCAAGGAAAAACTAGATACTAGGGTAAGATTGAAGAGGAGAAAATCAAGGGGAGGTTCTAGATCATAAGTTACTACACCAAATACACAAAACTCTTGCTAATCAGCATGACAAGAGCTCAAAACGAGCAAACCAATCGTCAAAAGAATCAAGAGAGAAAGAGGAAGAAACCACTTGCCTTAACCTTGCAAAACTCGAGATCCTCCGCTCCGAAGGCTAAGGAAACACTCAAGCACGAAATCCTGGAACGATTCGGACCAAAAGGAAGAGTTAGGTCACCGCCAAATCTCCCAAAACTCCACGAAACGAGAAAAGCTTACCGCTAGAACGAAGATCTCGCCGAGAGCTTTCCAAATCTTCAATCCAATCACAATTCCGACCACCACAGCCCTAGAAACCGCCGGCCGGAAGCTATCCTACACTCCGCACTCGCCTCTCTCGCTCGGCGGCTACTTTTGAGCGAGGGAGAAGATGATGAATAGGAGGAGAGGTTTTAGGTATTTATATGAAAACCTAATCTAATATTTAATTAATTAATTCCCTTATTACTTAAACTGCGAGGGCGACCAGAACAACTCGGATTCCCACGAAATTCGCGCCTTAACAGAAAAATGGCGCTACGAATCCAACGGCGGAGTCAGAATTCAATTCCGACGAGCCAAACTCCGGATAAAGCCTTCCGAAGCTAAAATCTTGATATCCACTCAAAATCTTCACTTTAACTTGAAACGACGCGAAATCTCGCACGCTTGACCTAAATCACAAGCTTTAACTAAGCTAAAGCTCGAAACACTACCAGACGAGCTGACATAATGCCCTTACGCCAAAATTACGTCACAGAGGGTACATAAAATAATTAACGAAAATCAAGGGCGTTACACCAACAGCAGCTGAATTTGAATTAACTGGATTCTCATATTCAGATTATGCAGGATGCAGAGTAGACAGGAAAAGCACATCAGGAACTTGTCAGTTCCTTGGTGATAGGCTTGTGTCTTGGTTTTGTAAGAAATAGACATCTGTGTCAACATCAACAGCTGAAGCTGAATACATTGCTGCTGGCAGTTGCTGCTCACAGATGTTGTGGATACAAAATCAACTTTTAGACTATGATGTCAACTTAAATAATTCAACTATATTTTGTGACAATACTAGTGCAATATCTATAGCACAAAATCAAGTTCTCCATAGTAGGACTAAACACATAGAAATTAGGCACCACTTCCTTAGGGATAATGTCGATAAAAATAAAATTTGCCTACAATTTATTTCTATTGATTTACAAAGAGCTGACATTTTCACCAAGCCATTGGATGAAAAGAAGCATACCTTCTTTATAAATCAAATAGGAATGATAGATGGAGACTCAATCTGTTAAAAAAAATTAATTTCTATTTATCCCCCAAATTCGTCGAACGGAGGACGACGAATTTGCATTATTTGTCGAACGATGGTCGACGAAACCTTTTATCTTCAGAATCGATAAAGAAAATTTCACCTGTCGAACGGTGGTCGACGGAAAAGATATTAATGTCGAACGGCATCAGACGGAGACCTAAAGTCTTTTCGACTTCTGCTTTTATTAGGTTTTTGCCGAACGCTGATCCACAAATGCGCCCCCTTCTCCGGTCTATATAATCTCTATTTTATTTCTTAATAGATCGCGCCTACAGAAATTGTTTCCCTCCAGTTCCCCTCTGCACTTGATCTTTTTCTCTCTATTGCAGGTTTCCATGGCGATTTCTCAAGCCGCGCTCTACTCCATGAAGTTCGACGCCGGATTTGACATCGATATGGCATCATTCGAACAGTCTGACCAAGTATTCAAGGATATTCTTCAACTTTTTGAAGAACAACAGCTGAAGAAATTCATGAGCACTAGGATTAAGCTACATGTCGTAGAAATCAAAGAATGGGCTTACACGACTAAGCAGGAAGATGAAAGAGTAACTGGAACAATCTCGGGACATCAGGTCTCTCTTTCCCCAACTATCTTATCTGAATTTTTTGGTTTTGTGAATGGTGATGATGATATAGAGATAAGTTCTGTTGAATATGAGGAAGCTTTAATTAAAATGGGTCATTCCTCTGGAAACCCTAATCATCTGCTTAAGAAAAACTTGTCTTTGGAATACAAGTTTTTATCAGATATTGTTGGAAAGGTGTTGTTAGGCAAAACAACAGGTCATGATTATATCAAAAGGCACCAATTTCTGTTGATGGTGGCCTTGATGGAAAAGAAGAAAGTGAACTGGGGATCACTACTGTTTGAGTTGATTAAGAAGAAGATATCTAAGGATATTGTCTGTTTTGGAAGAATTTTAGGTATTGTGTTGCAGGAAAGGCACCAAGACCTTCTAGTCTCTCCCAAGGTAACCATAAATGCTAGCAAGAAGCTGACCTCAGCTCTCTTTGCAAAATGGGAAAGGGTGTTTCCAAAGAAGAACCCAGGAGCAGTTGCACCAAAGAAATCTTCTGAAGACACCAGGATTGAACAAGTCACTCCCTCAACCCTTCCAGACGCTCCCCCTCTTGTTTCTTCTCCTCCTCTCCCATCTCCACCTCAGCATTTTTCTCCTGCACAAACTCCACCTCCAAATTCTCCTACACCCATTGATGACACTCCACCTCCTTCTTTCAATCTTCTACCTCCTCATACTTCTCCACCTCCATCTCCAATTCATGATGACCAACAGTCACCCATCCACCACTCTTGTCCTATTCATTCAAACATCCCTCAACAACATGCCAATGTTGCAGATATCTTTGTACCCACTTCCATTCCATCTACTTCTCAATCATCTTCATCTCATCCACCTGAAATGTTACTCTAAATTTTCAAATTGTTGCTGACCAAATTCTTGATTACACTCTTCCTAAGCTAGATCAAATCCTGGATGCAAAACTTGCTCCAGTTCATCATATTCTTTCAAATCTTGACTCCATATTGGATGCAAAACTTGCTCCAATTCTTTAGCCATTTCTAAATTATCTTCTAAAGTATCTTCAACTTCTTCCTTTCCTTCTGTCCCTTCTTCTAGGGGCCTAGATTCAGGTCTCCCTAAAGCTAGTCAGGGGGAGATGTCTCATGAAGAAGCTCCAGAAGCACATGTTTCAGAAGGGTTAGTGTTTGAAGAGGATCAAGAAGCTCCAGTTTCAAAAATTTCAGTATTTGATTCAATATTTGTTTCCGGAATGATTGACTTATCTACAGTTTCAGCAGTACCAACTATAGAAGAAATCAATAATATATATATTCATCCTTCCTTAGATATTATTCATTTGTTATCTAAGTTCAATTCTATTTACTTAGTTCTGCCAAGATATTATGAATATTCTAGAGCAATTGTTCCATACACTGCTCCTATAGATAAAGTTCTGTTGAAAAAGATCATCAAAAGTTTTAAAGTTCAGACTACAGAGCCAGCTCCTATCTCAGTTCAAGTTCAAACTCAAGCTCCAGGTCAAGCAGAAAAATCAGCTGTAGTTACAAAAGAAACTCTCAAGAATTTTGATTTTCCAGTTTTTGTTTTTGATGAATCCCCTATTCTTGACTTTGATGAAATATGGAAAGCAGAGGATGAAGCTTTTGAAGCTAAAGAGCAAAGGATCAAAGCTCTTAAATTGGTCAATGCTTTATATGATGAACCAATTCCATCCTCTGACTCTAATGAAGAAGATAGTGATAGTGATTCTGATAATACTTTATCAAAGAAGAGAAAGAAAAGGAAAGCAAAGTCAAAGGCTGTCCCCAAGCCTCTAAACCCTGAGAGTGATATTCCTTATTATGTTCTTCAAAACATTACTCTTGACAAAGATACACCACACTGGATGAAATTCTCCAGGAATGAGAACAAAAGAAGAAAGAAGATGAGGAAGACTGGTTATTATTCTGGCAAACCTGTCAAATATAATCACCCTCCTCCTCCTCCTCCTCCTCCAGCAGCAGGCTCGGTAGCACCATTTTCCTCCTCTCAGAAATCCACATCTCAACAATCAAGGAGACCAGCTAGCACAAGTGGTTATCAGAGTTATTGGTCTTCAGGACTCCCTTCAGATTCTTCTAGAAATGTTTCCACAAAATACATATATCATATATCTGATGGATCCTTGCACAAGAAAAGAAATATTCCTTTTGACCAACCTTCAGTACAGGACACTGATCTTGATGAAATATCTTATTCTCCTGTTGATACAGAAGCTGAAGAAATAGCACAGATGGCTAGATTCAAGGAGTCAATTGCCACAACTCAGATAAATAAAGCTAAAGCTGAATGAAAGGATTATTCTCAGTATTCAACTATGTCAGAATATAGAAGAAAAGAATTTGAAAAGTATAAATCAAAGAATCTTTTCAATGCAGAAGAATTCTTGATCCAGCACCCACAAGCAATTGTTATTCAAAGCAAATCTCAAACCATTCTGGGAGCTCAGGATCTCTACTTGAGTAAGAAGGAATCTGAAGATCCTAACAAAAAAATCATTATCAAGCCTCCCTCAGCAAATCAATGAAAATGTTCAGACTTTATTGTGTTTTTGTTTATCATTCTAATTGTAAAGTTTATAAACTCAGAGCACTAAGATTTATTCTATCTGCTGAAATGGATTTACATTCTGTCAGATATATATTTTATGCTCTGCTGTTTATTCTCTTGTTGTTTATTATTTTGAATGATTGTAAAATAGTGTCCTAACCCAAATAGGGGGAGGTTGTTGGAACAACCATATTACTGATTTGGGCTAGGATCACTATATGTTGAACTAGGATCAAGTTGACCCCATGTATAGTTTAAGGGTCAAGTCTTTAGGCTGATATACTAGCTAGAACTTGAGGAAAAGTTAAGTTCCCAGCATTCGACAAATGGCTATCGGCGCTCGACAAATGGCTGCCAGCGCTCGACGAATTCCAGCCAGCGCTCGACAGTTTTCCAGCCAGCGCTCGACAGTTCTCCAGCTAGCGCTCGACAGATTTCCAGCCAGCGTTCAACATTCTCTGAGCAGCGCTCGACGAATTCCAGCCATCGCTCGACAAATTCTTTATTAAGTCTCAGATCGACAAATACTGATTCCAGATCACTTAATTCCTTAAATATCAGTTCTTTGAATACAGATCTACAACTTTAACGGATCTATTCAAATATCTTTGAACATATTCAAGACAGATAAGTAAGAATATTATATTCAATTATTATATTCTTTCTTTCCTTATTCTAAGACAGAAATAGCCGTTGACAATTGATGCAAATGAGTATTTCACGGCTATGGAATTGAAGGACCTGCCAAAAGTCGATTTGTCTCTATTGAAGTTCCAAGAAAGTTATAAAGACTGATTATTCTATTCAAAAAATAGAATATATCAAGACAGACTTTATTATCTCAGCTCTCGATAGAATTAAAAACATATTCTTACAGAATACAGAGAGAGAACATACACAAGTATAGAGAAAGAAAAGAGAAGAACTCTCTGTAAAAACATTCTCAGTCTTCTTCTTCCTCAAGCAGCAATCATCATCTCTCTGAGAACATCCTCTTCAAGATCCATCTCTCAGATATCTGCTGCAAGTTCAAGTCTTCTAAAAGAGCAACAAGGAATCTGAAGAATCTTTTCTTCCAGATTAATCAGCTACAGAATATTTGTGTCTTCAAGAGAAAGCTTCTCCATCATCTGTCAAATACTTCAATCAGACAGCGGGAGCTTTACAACAAGTCCACTAGAGTCTTCTCTCAGCATTTTGACAGAGAAGAACACAATAAACTTTTACTCACCTTTCCTGTACAGGGTTAATACTCCCTTCAAAAGTGTAACCCCCTGGTGGCAAGATACCTGATCAAAAAATCTAGTTGGTTTTGAGCACCTGAATAAAAGCTCTGTAGTGTGTGGACACCTGATCATAATCACCTTGCTGTTAGGGCACCTAATCAACCCTCCTAGTGGACTCCTACCAAGGGTGGTAGAAGAGTGGACTACCCAGATTTATTGGGGAACCACTATAAATTCCTTGTGTCCTCTGTGTGTGTATATTTCTTTGTGATGTGCTGTGTGCTTTTATTTATTCAGTTTTTCTGCTTATATATTTATCTCACACTACTTACACATATATATAACACTATTTTAATTCCGCTATAAAAACTAAGGAAAAGTTTTTAACACTCTATTCACCCCCCCCCCCCCCTCTCTAGAGTAACTTAAGATCTTACCTCCACATTCATATGCCTTTGCAGGGTATTCCATGTAGCCAATCTAAAGCAAACAAGGCTAATGGACAATAAGTGATCCAGGGATAACTCTGGACTAAGAAAAACCTCACGACATGCCAAGATGCACTGCTCAAGGGGAGCTAAAAATCTAAATAAAAGAAACAGCTCAAGAAGATATAAAAGCTAAGGTGAAGGTAACTATATTAATGTTTAATACATAACCTCATCTTTATCATTTTGTAAAAGTAATTTTTGCTTGAGTAAGCAAAAGCTGTCACTGAAAGAGCACATACATATGGCACAGCTAAAGCACAACACTGATCATTCAAAAGAATGAACATGAACAATATCGTTTTGAATACAAAATGATATCATAGAAATAATGATTGGTATCATCGAAATGATTTCTCGACATCTAAGCAGGATCACGATGATACCTAAGTGTCGATCTAACACATAAAAGATCTGAAATTAATCGATCGCAACCGTTCAATCAAAGTTAATCAGACCTTTGTCAAATGACACTTCACATTCCAATCCTGAAACTATAAATAAGATCAGATGTCTTAAGGTTAAATCACTTTCTATATTAGCCTTAAAAAGCCGTCGTGCTCTCTACGCCTTCGAAGAGTGAACGAGTCGATAGCTTTAGAATCCTCTCAGCTCAAGTAAGAAATGGTGCCAAAGAAGGAAGGATTTCTCTATGAAGGAAGCAAAGTAGTGAGGAATTATTTCTCAGAAGGACCAGAAGAGATTCAGAGCGTCATTAAGCTATTAGACACCGTCAGCCTGGAGTTCGCTCTCTCAGAGCAAACAGTAATATTAAAAAGAGAAGTGTTGAAGTTCTACTCGAATGCCAAGGGTGGCTCAAAGGGAACATCTGTGAAATGCTTGATTAACGAGATGAAGGTCAAGGTGAATCCCAAGATATTGTCCAGGGTTCTTCTGCTGCCAACCTTCGCCAAGGGGGAGGAAAATGAGAAGGTCACCTAGGAATACCTTAACAAGGCTTTAGTATGGTGCAGGCACTCCAGCAAGACCTATGGGTCTCTGGAAAGAAAGAATTTTAATCAACAAGGGAAGCTTATGGCTGACATCGTAGGAAAAGCCCTCCTCTCCAAGGTAGGGTCGCATGACAGGATATCCAATCCCATGTTTGAGATAATGACAAGGATAATCCTTTGTAGGAAGACCAACTGGGGTCAGATTATCTTCATTAGAATGCAAGAAAGCTTTCAACTTCCAAATCTGGGGAGAATATTATCACTATATTTGCTGCTATCTCACCCTGAAAGTTTCAACAAGAAGTTTGGTGTAAAAATCCATCATATGAAAAGGATGGATATCATGATACTTGAGAGGTGGGCGAAAGTTCTGACTAAGTCTCCCAAGAAGCTGAAGACTGTAGGAGATATGACAAGAAAGGGAGAAAGCTCATTAGAAGGAAGTGAGTCAGGCAACAGCTCAGACTCGTCTGACTCTGAAGTGGCTGTATAGAAAAGGAATGTCTCCCTACAGACCTCTGCTCTAAGTATGGGATCTGAAATAATGGTAATAGCAGGAATAGAGCAAGAGGACACTGAAACTGAGGGGGAGAAGAATAGTGAGATCCCTTCTCATGTGGTAGAAGTGATCAATAAAATCATTGGGGCTGAGGATGTTGTTCATTCTGAACCAGTAGTCCAAGAAGATCCCAGTAATGATTACCAAGAAGACAATCAAAAGAACCCTGCTGATGAGACTAGCAAAGATCTGCCAAATACAGAAAAGGAAAATAAGTCAAACCAATCTCCCATCAGAAGACCTCCATCTCCAATGATTGTTGGGAATGAAGAGGAGGAACCAGGACAAGCCAGTTCACCTCCAGAGAATCGGGCAGTAGAGTTCTCCCTACTGACTCAGATAAGAATGCTCCTGGGAGAGCAAAGGCTAAAAATTGAAGATCATGTTAACTCATCCATCAATGAGCTAAGGAGGGAACTATGTGCAGAAACCGCAAGCCTAAGAAATGATGTGACTAACCTACAAGAATACACTGCCAAAGAAACATCACTTACTCACAAGGGTCTATCTGATGTAGGGGAAAAATCAGACAATGATCGCCAACAATATAGAGAAGGCCTACATAGCAACCACCAGATGGATGGTTGAATACAAAACTAATCTTCAAGAAAGTCTAGATCACCACAATAAGGATCTAGACAGTCATCTGCTTGAGACCAAGAACCATTTGGAAGCAGGAATTCACATGCTTAAAAGCAAGATACTGGTCCTTCAGGAGAACCTCCAAAGGAGGCTATCTGATGAAGTCATAAAGGGCGAGAGATCAATGATAAAGGCCAGTGGTGAGCATGCCATCTGGACCACAAATGCCATCAGGGAAGCAATGAATCTCCTTCCTCTCCATTATGATGAGCCTGCTGAAGAGTACCCTATTGAAGATCAATATGTTGACATTCCTGATGTGCTGCTGATCAGAATAGAGGAAAGGAAATATTGGAAGAAGATGAGGTAAAGGTGAGAAAGAGGAAATACATGGAAGAAATGGAAAAGAAGGGTGATTGTGAGAGATGGAGTCCCAAGTCCAGATCCATCATATTATAGGCATGGGAGCTGGTGAAAGTAAATAAAGGAGAGAGGCACAAAGTGTACAGTCCTCAAGAATGGGATAAGCATGAAGATCAAGAAGAAGCAAAGAGAGCATACAGAAGGGACAAGCAAGCAGGAAGAATCCCTGCAGACACTCCTGAGCCTCTCAAGTATCACCCTATGCCATTTGAATACTTCACCAGATAAGCTGAGAAGGAGTAGGAAGCCAGTGTCAAGAAAGCAAAGAGTGAAGCAGCCATGAAGGAACCAGAGAAATAGATGGCTGAATCGCTAGGGGCAAATGTTGAAATGTTGAAAAATTTAAAACATCTGTTACCATTTAAAAATTATCAATGAAGTGATATTTGTCAATTTATGTGTTCATTCAAACATAACTGCAATGTCATTATTATATGCTTATTTTCTTAAGATGTACTTTATCATTGAGTGGGTTATGACTTCTTCAAATAGGGGGAGATTGTTGGGAACAATGCCTAGTAGTGTTCCTAATTTGAAGAAGTGCTCAGCTCAATGATAAGTACAAGTTGTATTTAATGTTATATCTAGTTCATGCTTGCAGAGATCCGACAATATGTCCAGTACTTCAATAATTTGTTTAAGTATAATATCATCGAAAAAGACTGGACATATCGTCGTAAAGAATATGCATATTGTTGAAATGGTGTGCAGAAGCAAAGTAAAAGGTCCACGACTGTTATCATCGAGATAGAATACACATGTCGACGATATCGTCGTAAAGAAGCTCCGAAGTCGATAGGGCTAAGTCAGAACAAATATCGTCGAAAATAAGCCTTGACGTCGATAAGGCTAAGGAAGAACAAATATCGTCGTTAAGAAGCCTTGACGTCGATAAGGCTAAGTCAGAATAGATATCATCGTAAAGAAGCCGTGTCGTTGAAAAGGCTAAGTAAGACTGATGTCAACGATATCAACGTAAAGAAGGACTGACGTCGAGAATACTAGGGAAGATCGAACAAAGACAGGCAGTAGCTAACGAATGATTGTCGATGTAATATCGACTATGTCGTCGATAAGATAAGGTGGTCACGACGATATCAAGAAATCAAGAAGATTACGTCGACATCAGTTAGATGACTTCATGTCGTCTTAAGTGCAAGTGCAGAAGGGATGTCCCGTAACGTCGAGATATCTATATCTGAAGAAGAAGGAAGGAGACTTGAAGATCTGTCCAAGTCCAAGAAAATGACAAGTACTATCATCGAGATATTGTCCATGTTTTCGTAACCATGGAAACATCATCGAGAAAGATTCAAAAATGCCAGATGCGCTATCAGCATTTAATGCCGCCGCCTGATTGTCCAATCAGCGCGTGCTCTTAAGGTATGGGCATCTGTCAGAGAAGGACATCATAGGTGACCGTTAAGCGGCCCCTCCATACTATAAAGGGAACAGTGGATACCCTAATCAAGAGCGGACAAGAAAGATGAGAATGAAGAAATGAAAAAGAATCCCGCCGAGCAATACAACAGTGAAAACTGCGGAGAAGAATCAAGAATAAGAAGAGGAGAACAAAAATGCTTATCCAGTGTTCTCTAAATTTGCAGTCAAGCCACATCGATTGTTAAGTATCGTTCAAGTCCAGAAGCCAGTCAACATCAGGCTAAAGAAGAAGGATTGAACAAGATCTGTGCTACCAACGCCTACATCTGAAGCATCTTCTTCAAGACAAGAAGCTGATCTCCATCAGGCAGAAGAATTTATATTGTATATCTTTATTTGTAAGGCTTGCAGGCCAAATCTGTAAGATCTGTTTTCAGATCTATGTGTCGATCTTGAGGGCTTGAGATCTGTGAGGCTTGAGGGCCAGGCCAGAGGACTTGCGGGTCCAACCTTGTTAAGCTTGCGGGCTTGGGTGCAGTGAAGGGGCTTGTGGGCCTAGGCTGCAGGGACTTGCAGGTCCAATCGTGTCGAGCTTGCGGGCTCAGGTGCGGTGAAGGGGCTTGTGGGCCTAGGCTATAGGGACTTGCAGGTCCAAACGTGTCAAGCTTGCGGGATCGGGTGCTGTGAAAGGGCTTGCGAGCCTAGGCTATAGGGACTTGCCGGTCTGAGTTGTAAAGCTTGCGGGCCGGAGACATTGACGGAATTTGCCGAGCCTAGCACACTGCTAGGTAGGCGTATAGGGACAGAGGACTACTCAAGACACTCAGTCTTGAGGAACCTCTATAAGTTCTTGTGTGTTTTCTATGCAGTGCTGTTAATCTCTAGATCTATTAGCCAGAAATCAAGAACACCAAAAGGGGAATAAAATAATTTGAAATACCTATTCACCCCCTCTAGGTGATAAGTCGACACCCAATAACTAACCGATTACCTCAGTCTAAATAGATATTTTGATTTTTCCTGATTTCCTTTGTCAAAGCAAGCATGTTGTGCTCCATTGATGTTTTGGTTGCTGAGTATGAATCTGGTGAGTTATTTCATTCCAAATCTGATGTTCATAACTTTATCAGGATTCGTCTTTTCTTACCTTTGAGGAGAGTGTTATTCCAAATTTGATAACGCAATCTGACTCAGTTTGACTCTTCTTTAGTTAATAGGTTTCATTCCAAACTTGATGATCTCCACTTAACTTTAGAAGAATAGTAACCATGACATTCCATATTGGAAGACAGATATAGCTGCAGTGTTCAGAAGTCCATAAATCATTTTGTTGGAAACCAATATTGGATTCTGAGGTTGAACTTATAATACCCTAAGTAGGTCTCCTTCTAGCTGATTATTGAGTACTATGTTCCTTTTTGTAGAACTAGATACATGTACATTTTCGAAAAATGAATTCATTTCTAATGAAATTCTCTGTTGAAAATTACAGGAGTTGCTGTTGATGGAGGAGCACTGGCAGGATGGAATCCTGAGCTGGATGATTTGCTGGACATCTGAGGATGACGACAGATAGAGTGTTATTTATTTCTTTTCTATTTTCTGTCAGCTTAGAGCATTTGTTTAGCTCTTCTTTTGACACACTTAATTTAGACTCTCGCTGTTTTGTTGATTCTAAGCCATTGTGTATGATGTACTTGTGCTATGATCGTACTTTAGATTACTCTATGGTACAACTGAGTTTTATTTTTTCTCTTATGCATGCATACAATTTTCTTTGAGTCTAATCAGTTTTTGCAGGTGTTGGACACGGTTGTGTACTTTTTACGATTGGTTGAATTTACACAAACCACCCTAACCGTCGTCTGGTTTACCGTGGACATAGGAGGAGATTGTTAAGTAATTTTAATTAAATATATCCGCAGGTTGGAACCGACAAGTTAGGCTTAACGGGTTGCGTGCCGACCTAGAGCTTGGTCCTAATGCTGGAGATACTATATAACCCTCATTCCAAACTAGATGAGGAATGTAGAATATCTGGAGCCTAACCCTAGCCGCCACACAATAAAATCAATACTAAAATAAAAATGAATATAATTACTATTGCGGGTCGCGCGATGCTCTTGTACACTGGTCGAATCGAACCGTCTCAGCTCGAGAGTGAGCCAAGCGCGCAATCAATCAAAGTAAAGTTAGACAACTGGCAAGATGACTTTTTAACGTTGAAAACCCAAAAATGGTGAAAAACCACCTGACCAGATAGGTGCCAACCAAATTTCACTATATCTTTGGGTGTTACAAGTTGTATAACGCAAGAGAGTGACAGACCACCGCAAGTTGCATGGCATGTAGAGAAGAATGAGAAAGAGAAAAATCTTTAAGTAGGAAGGAGATCTTCAATGGACAAATGGAGATCTTCAAGTCACCTTCGACGGATATCTTTGAAGGGGCGAAAATCTCTGAAGGTCGAAGTAGATCTTCGAATGATTCTTCGAACGCTGAATGAGAACTCTGAAGGATCTTTGAAGGAGCTCTCTCGGGCGCTGAAGGCAAGGTCTCCTCAAATGAGGGCTCTAGGATCCTTTAATAACTTTGGACATGGGTAGTTCGGGAATTTTGTCGTTGTAACCACCATAACCATTTGACGGGCGAATCACATTCGTCGATCTGGAGCACACGGATTGCCATTTTTCAGATATGACATTTTCCCCCCCGGGCAGTTCGGACACTTTCGTTGGCGGCGACGATGACATCGAACGAAACCTGTAATATGGAAAGTAAAGAAGTAATAGTCGCGCACACTGCGAACACGGAGATGTTCAGTATGCATTGTGAATGCAGAGGTGTTCTGTGCATGCAACAAGTATGGAGGCGTTCCGAGCGTGTCGTGAACGCAGAGATGTTCGATGAGCATAGTGAACAAGGTGGTCTTTGACGCATGCTGGGAACGTAGAGGCGTTCTGATCGTGCTGCGAATGCAGAGCCGTTCACCGGACGCTGCGAACAGGAAGGCGTTCAGCACATGCCGTGAAAGTAGAGGCATTCCGGCATACCGCGAACGCAGAGATGTTTGGCGCACGCCGTGAACGCATAGGCATTCTGAGCGAACGCGGAGGCGTTTGGCATATGTCATGAACTCGGAGGCGTTCGACTCGAATGTGGAGGCTTTCAGCTCGAACGTGGAGGCATTCGACGCGAATGTAGAGGCATTATAAGTGTCATGAAGGCATAGGCACTGCGAGAAAGACTTGTATTTGGACGTTTGGATGCGGACGTGCCGGCCGAGATAGCACAATATAAGTCATGCACGAGGTGGTGCCGCAAGATCCGAATGGTCGAGGTTGTGCTGTGGTCGCATGGCTGGGGAGGCACGCCTTGCACTGCGTAGCAGGTGCAGGGCGGCAGTTGCTGTACTATGGCAACACAGCCTACACCGGGCATCCGAGGAAGGCCGCGACGCCGGGCGACCGAGGAGGCCGTGGGGCTGGGTGGCTGAGGGAGGCCGCGGCGCCGGGAGGCGAGGGCGGCCTCGGTGCCGGGCGACTTAGGCGTGGCCTCGGTGCGGGGAGGCCTAGGCGTGGCCTCGGCGCCGGTCCACATCGGCGCGGCCTCTGCGTTGGGCTGACTCAGTGCGGGCACGGCACTGGGCCGCCTCTGTGTGCTCTGTGGCTCGGTGCTGGTGAGAGAGAGAGAGGGGGGGTTGCATACATTGATGAGAGAGTAGGTTTCATGTATGGAGGAGATATAGAGGGTTGCGCATACCCCCATGAAGGGGGTGCAATTACCCCCATGATAGGGTGCATTTACCCCCATAATGGGTGTGGGGGGTGCGGTTACCCATTTCCCCATGGTTGGGGGGAGGGTGGTATGCATGCATGGGTGCTCCATCGTCCGTTTGGAAGGCCATACAAACTCAAAATTGCGCGATAGTTGGTCTGTTGGAATTGTATAGGCGATCCAGTCGAGGTCGCGACAGAATATCACGGGTTTGAACGAACCTATTTTGGGAAACCCCATCAAATTCCCCCCCCCCCCCCCCCCAAATTTTTGGAGGTTGCTTTTTATAGAAAATGTGCCCAGAAATATTTCTAACGTATATTTTTGAATGCACGAATTTGTTTGTGCGAGTTGCCGCAACATGCGAGGTTATGGGATGTCTGTTCTGCTTATGCACCTGGAGTCATCGCTTGGTGTCAGTGACAGAGGTTGATGTTTGGTTGGTCAATGCTTATTACTTTGCATAGGTATCGAGGTTGTCGTGATCTTTCAGCTTGGAGTTCGTGCCTGAGTTGCACAGTAGCGACGGGGATACAAGCCTACCGTAGTACATCATGGACATTTCATTCTGTCTAACATGTAGTGCGGTCTTGGGCGTGTAACTACTATGCTGGTGAAGAGCTTACACATTCTAATCGATAGCTGCAGTTAGGTGGCAAACACCATATGGCGGTGAAGAGAGAATGCGTTCGAACTGATGGCAACCGTGAGGGGCACGCCCTGACAGTGTCGTGATCTACTACGATGGTGAAGAGAGAATGTGTTCGAATTGGCAGTACATGGTCAGGGGAAGACCCTGAATGGCGGTGAAGAGCGAATGCGATTGAACCGATGGTAACCATAAGGGGGGCAGACCCTGGCGGTTTCGTGACCTACTATGACGATGTAAAGAGAACGTGTTCGAATCGATAGTGTGCGATCCGGGAACGGATCCTGAATGGCGGTAAAAAGAGAATGAGTTTAAACCAATGGCGACCATGAGGAGGGCAGGCCCTGACAGTGTTATGACCTACTACAATAGTGAAGAGCGAAAGCATTCGAACCATGTTGGGAAAACACCTTTTTATTTAACTTAACAAATTATCTATATGTGATTTTACTTTCCAGGAGTATTACCCTCATTGTATAGTAAGGTTAAATTGGTCATTAGATGTCTTAGGATGTCACACTCACCTTCGAATGTCAAGGCCAAGTCAAGACAATAACAAAATAACTTAAGTTAAGACTTGCATCGAATGAAAGTCGACGTAACTTCGACTTGATGTCGACGCAACTCTGACTAGAAGTCCAAGCAACTTATTCAGCCAATCGAAGTATAAGTCAAGTCGATGCAAGGGCGAAAGGGACTCGACGCAGAAGGAAGAGCTTGTCGAAGCCATCTAAGAAGTCGACGCAACTTCGACTACAATTCGACGCAGAAGTCAAGTATCAAGTCCAAGTCTTCAACTCGACGGGTACGTCGATAAGGAATCAACGTAAAGTCGACATCTGAGTTAAGTTAGAGCTAAGAAGGAACTCAAAGCTACTCCTATAAGAACTCAGAGGTGTGTCGACATGAATAATGATGATGTCGACGCAACATCGAATACAGTCAGAAATGGAAGCTTTTTCTGGTGTCCTTTTCAGAAGGACCACAAGGCTAGAGACAGTTCTCCAACGGCTCGTTTATTGCCAAGAATGGAAAGGAGCTTTCCAGGACACAACAAAATTATTCTAGGAAGATATTCAAAATTGATGGACGGGTCGGGAACAAAAGAAGAAAGGAAAATTATGTGTCCAAAAGAATTCATTATTAGGAGAGCCCAAAGAAGAAAGGATTTGAAATCTCAATCATATAGAATAAGTATACTGAAGGGGAGAAGAAAGACAGAGCTATTGATCATTATTCTTATATGTGGCATAGGGTGTTCATCTTCTTCCTCCTCAAACCCTAAGATAAGAACAAGTCTTCTTTCAGCACTGTGAAAAGATAACAGCTGCTTCTTCTTCTCCTTCATCTTCTTCATCTTACAACAACTGTTTACAAGAAGTACTTACAGAAAAGGATCAAGTCAAATAACCATTGCAATCATCACAATCATAAGCAAGGGTTCCTTATTTCAGATCATGTGAAAGACAGAAGCTACATAAGTGCTTCTGAAGAATTCTGAAAGACAGAATTCTATTTTCTTCTTCCCCTTTCTTCTCACTCTTCCTTCAACTGCAAAGAATTTTAATAATCCCTCTTCCAAAGGATTCAATGGGTTCTAAGAGTCTCCTTATCAAAAGACTCAGTGGTTCTAAGAGTCTCTTTATCAAAAGACTCAGGCACAGGTTGTGCAATCCTACCTGGGAGGTAGAAGAGAGGAGTACCCACATTTTGTGGAACCTCTATAAAATTCCCGTGTCTTTGTGTGTGACTTTCTGTGCTGTCCATACTTTAGTTTTTCTGTGTTTTTTTTCCAGCAATCTGTTTATACTTTATTATGTCTTTGGTATTATTGGTTGCATAATCACTTAGTGTTGTTATTGTGTGTGCATAAATAGGATAGAAAATATTTAAAACTCTATTCACCCCCTCTAGGGAATACTTAGAATCACACTATGCACTTTCAATTGGTATCAGAGGGAGGTTGATCATTAAAAGGTTAACACCTTGATCAAAAGTTCTCCTACTCTCATTTCATTATTTTAAAATTAATTAAAACTACTTTTTAAAGAAAATGAGTTCTAAGGATTATGCATCAACAAGACCACCAGTGTGTAACCTAAATAAGTTTACACTCTGGAAGGCCAGAATAAAGATGTATATGAACTCTATTGATGAAGATATCTTTGATGTTATACTTTTAGGTCCTCCAGCTCCAATCAGACAAGATGTTAGTGGATCTTCATCACTGGAAGTTGTCCCAAGAAATGAGTGGACAGAGCTATTTTGGATGTCAACTCTTTCAATGCAGCATCTGAAAACTGTAAAGCCATTCTAGGCTTATTCCATACAGCTGGGCTAACAAAGTTGATTTCCACAAGATGCAAGATTCTGGATGTTGAATTGACAGAGCTAAAGGACAGCTTCCAAATGGGAGATGATGGCTCCATAAATGGAAGAATATATGAAACTGATATTAACATTACAAAGTAAATACTATCTCACATCTATAATCTACCAACAGGTGATGAGACAGATGAATTAATAGGGGAAGATATAGGAAAGGGATTACAGATCATGCAGTTCAAGAAAGATAAGGCCATCAATCTGAAGAAGATTGATCTTGGAGAAGAATATAGATTTCTTGCTGATATAGTAGGGAAGGTGCTCCTATGTAAAATCTCAACTCATGATGCTATCCCCAAGCAGCAGCTATAGATCACGGGCATTCTAGTCCTTCAGAAGAAGATAAACTGGGGAAGATGCCTCCTGAAGCTGATTGGGCACAAATATTCACACAAAGAGAATGCCCATATGGGATCATGAGCCAGGTGCTCTTCCACCATTATCCAATGATGTGCAAGTCCAAAGGAGTGCCCATTCCTCTAGGAAAAAAGGATGAATATAGGGATATTCTCCAAGTGGACCATGCAGATTCTGAATCCTGGTCAATCTGCACCTTCACCTCCTCCTTTTCCACCTCCACCAGTCACAGAGCCAAGTCTACCAGGGATAATTCTCCTCCATATGACACCCCAGCTACTCAACAGGATACTAATCAAGATGCTGATCCAGCCTAACTCAACCAGGCCAGTTCCTCCATCACTGCCAAATAACCTGCACCTAAGGGCCCTCTACAACAACAACAACCATCCACCATTATCACAGAAAATCAATCTGCTCCCCTACCAACATTTCATATCTCTACAGAAGTTTATCAATCCCTCTCCCTTGTAGATCTTCCAAACTTCAATGAGAACCTCACAGCATTCCCCCTAGTTATTCTACCCGTACCTACTCCTCCTACATCTCATGTTCTTACTCCCTTTATTGATATTAAACAAGCCATCTCTAAGGCAGTAGGATTGGCCTTAAGCATATTTGCTGACCTACTGGCCAGTCAAGCCAGAAAATTTAATAAGAAATACTCCCAGATGGAGTCAGAAATACAAGAGTCAAAAGAGTCACTCCTGTCTCTCAAGACAATTGTATCTTTCTCCATGATCCCAAAAGATTTCTTAACCTCGCTTGTCAGTAAGGTTAAGAATGGGGAGAAGATTCAGGAGGAGGAGATACTTAACCAAGAAATTGAGAATGTCCAGGAAAAGGACAAGTGTGCTGCAGAAGAGATTGCTCTAGATACTGAGGCTCATGACCCAAACAAGCTAACTATTTTCCATAGAGGAATGAAAGATAATGGGTTGTCTGTAAACTACACCTAGAGGGGGTGATTAGGTGTTTTCAATTTCTTTGGTACTTTAAAGGTTTATCAATCACAACACACAAGCATCACAGAAAACACAATGATTTATAGTGGTTCCCAACTAGACAATGTGTCTAGAGGTAATCCACTATCCCTCTAACCTATCTAGCAGTGTGCTAGACTAGACAACTTCTCCAACTCAAATCTTTTCACTATACTCAGATCTTACAACTCAGGTTCAGACAGAACCCTACAAGGCTCAGACTTTACAAGTCCTACAAAATCAGATCTTCAGCAAGATCCTACAAAACTCAAGTTCACCAAGAACCCTACCAACCCAGATCTATCACTAGATCCTACAAGCCCAGGTTCACAAAGAACCCTACAATGTAATATAGAATTGTTGTTGTAGAAGATAGGACTTCAGGTAATGAACACTTGAATAGTAGATCTTCTTCTTCTTCTAAGTCCAAGGATCTTGTGGATCAATGAACCTTTCTTCAGATTCTTCTGCAGAACTTCACAGCCCAGCAGCAAGAAGACTTCTTCATCTCTTTAGAGAATATGTTCGCGAGTGAAAGCTTGAGAGATTTCTGGTCAAGAAGTGTCTCCTATAAATAAAGTTATCTTCTTTTATATCCTCTGATTTCTTGCATAAAACCTCTTATTGATTATTTCATAATCAATTTCTAGTTTGAAAACGTTTTGAAGAATTGGAAATTCTTTGTCAATATTACTAGCCTTTCTTGGAACTTGTAGATAATAGAAATAATAAATCTCTTTCTTAATTACAGTGTAACGACCATATTCTGCAGAGAATATTTCATTTATGAATCCTTAATTTATGCGCAAGATAGGCGGCGTACACGTTCCCTGATTATTCATTTCCGAGAATGTCTGTGCATTAAATGCCGCTTTGTAGTCTGTCAAGACAATATTAATCCTGTTAAATTTTTAGAGGGCAAGGAATGAAGTAATAATGCGGAACACTTCAACACAATCCACAAGTATGGCAATCAATGACAATGGAAAGACAGAATAGTGCTCTTGAATTAACTATCTCTTTACAGCTTGAGACATACATGGCGAGACATGATTTATAAGAATCACAAAGGAGAGAAGTACAAGACAAAAAAACAAGCTGCCAGCGAACTGCCAAAGCAGTGACTGCCAGACCGCTCGAACAGCCAGACCGCACGGCTATCCCTGAGACCGCACGAACAGAGCAAGCTTGATGACCTGCAAACTGTCAGACTGCAACCACAGACCGCACAAACTGCTCTTTATGGCAACTGCTGGAACAAACTGTCCGCACTTTTGATCGCCCAGACCGCACGGTCACAAGATCAAGAAGTATATTGCAAACAACTGATGAAGAACTACTTACTGCTGCAAGACCGCAACTCCAGACCGCCTGACCACTTAAGGCCGCCTGATCAACTGAGTTTGCTGCAAACAGACCAAGAAATTCAAAAACAGTTTGCCCAGACAAAACCACTGGCGAACTGGTTAATCGAAGCTGAAAAGATTGGAAGAATGTTGACGGAACCTGCTAACCGCCTAACCTGCGAACACAACAAACAGTCAACAATCTTCAATCCGCGCGACCTCAAAATTGAGACCGGCACAATCAAACCAACTTTAGTTCTTACAGTTCTTGCATACGAATGGCTACCCATGCCCATCTATTTATAGGAAATCGAACGGATGTCGTCACCACCACAGAGGGATATGGTCACCTTCCTTATTAAAACATGCGGTATCCTGAACCAAACCGCGCGGTCTCTATAAGACCTTTATTACTCTAGAGCACAACTGTCCAAGTACGACAACTCGCTAAAACAAATTGGCAGACTGCCTGGTCCCTTATAAGAACAGAACATATGAGCATCTGACCGATCAAGAGTAGACCACCATAACTGAGCTCATACAAGACCGCCCGGTCTCTACCGAATAGAAACATTTGGGCAAGAATGGCAAACCAGACACAGGCTGCCAACACCAGAGATGCAAAATCTCAACAGCCAGATCTCCATACATGAGCTCGCGCGGTCTCTGCGGTCTCCAAAAACAGACCGCCCGGACAGTCCACTTACCCTTCAAAGAATTTAACACTCCCCCTTGAAGTGGGAAGTGGAAGTCAGCCCAAGTAGACTTCTCAACCGATCAAATGGTCCCTTCGCCAGCGGCTTTGTGAATATGTCAACAACATTATCCTTGCTCTGCACATGCTCACCATAAGAGATCCCTCCAACACTTTCTCCCGAATTAAATGATGTTGAATCTCTATGTGCTTGGTTCGCGCATGACAAACTGGATTGTTCACCATTTTGAGGGCACTCTCATTGTCACACCGAAGCAGAGTAGAACCTCACACCTCCTTATGAATGTCCTCCACAAGCCTCCTAAGCCAGATGGCTTCCTGAACTGCCAAAGCTGAGGCTTTGTACTCCGCTTCTATGGTAGAGACAGACACAAAATCTTGCTTCTTGCTGCACCAAGATATAGCTGTAGAGCCTGTCATAAAGACATATCCAGAAGTCGATCTCTGATCATCTGAATCTCCTCCATAATCACCCTCCATGTATCCATGTAAGCAAAAGCCCGAGTCCTTCCTATAGAAGAGTACCAAATCAGAGGTGGTCTTGACATACTTCAAAATGCTCCTCGCCGCCATTAGATGAGGTTTCTGCGGCTCTGCCATATACCGCCTCACTCGGCCAACCGCGTAAGTAATATCCGGCCTCGTGATATTCAAATATATCAGTCTTCTGACCAAATCCTGGAACACTAAAGGATCAGAAAGAACCTTTCCCTCATCATGTCGAAGATGAACACCAACCTCCATTGGAGTATAGCTGCTCTTCCCATATTCCATGCTAAATCGCTTCATAATTCAGTCTGCATGGCCCTTCTGGGAAACAAGCATACCGCTCTCTTTCCTCTCCACTTCGAGTCCAAGGAAATGGTGGAGCTCACCTAAGTCCTTCATCTCAAATCTGGTAGCTAACTCAGCACGAAGTCTAGCTAACTCCACTTCAGAATTTCCCATGACGATCATATCGTAAACATATAGCAGCACCAAGACCTGAAGCTCCCTCGTCTTCTTTACGAATAAGCTTGAAACAGAATCAAAAGCAAAATATCCGCATAACTAGAGGTATTCTGCGATCTTCTCATACCACGCCCGAGGCGCCTGCTTCAAGCCGTAAAGAGCCTTCTTGAGTTTACACACATATCTTGGGTGCTCTTCAGAAATATAACCAGGTGGCTGATCCATGTAGATATCCTTATCAATCTCGCCATACAAGAAGGCATTCTTTACGTCGAGTTGCCAAATCTTCCACCCTTGGCAAGCTGCCAATGCGATCACCACCCGAACTAAAGTCATCTTAGCAACAGGGCTAAAAGTTTCTTCATAATCCTCCCCATACTTCTGAGAGAATCCTCGAGCTACTAGGCGAGCCTTGTACCGCTCAATGCTATAGTTAGCCTTCTTCTTCAGCTTGAAAACCCACTTGCAAGTTACTAGAGTAACTCCCTCAACCTTAGGCACCAAGTCCCAAGTCTCATTCTTCCTGAGTGCAGCCATTTCTTCATCCATGTCCTCCTCCTACTCCTTGACTCCAATGACATTTTCAAAGCATGATGGCTCTCTCTCATCCAGGGGACCTTCAAAGAAACATGAGACGAAGCTGGTGGAATGATAGTCCTCTTGAACCTCCTCAGAGCTTTACTCTGATCCACCTCTTAAGCTACTTGTTCTGAACTATATCTCCTTCCAGGCATACTTGGAGCATCGCTCTCCTGCTTCCAGAACCTGAAGCACCTGACCCAGAGCTAGAAGCACCTGGAGCACCTGGAGAAACATGAAACTCCACCAGAACCTCCTTAGTAGCTTCTTCAAGGCCACCATCTAACCCGCTCTCTTGTAACTCGACAGAAGAGCTACCTTTGTGAGGCCCCGAGCCAGACCTCACAGAAAATCTGTATCTGAGTCTCTTTGTAAGCATTTATCGCATCATAGTAATAACATGAGTATAATAAAAATACATAAACAAATCTCATACCTTTGCTTGTTCTTCAGTTCTAGTCCGTCTAGCTTTCCTCAGAGCACTCGGAGTCGCGTCAGTTACATAAAAAGATAAACCATGACGGGTTTAGTCTTAAAGAATATGACTAAGCGAGTAACATACCACTTTAACTGTTGTACATGCACGCAACAAATGTTAGTAGCAATATGCATAAATATTCAAGTGTATAATCAAGAACAGTAAAGTATTCAGTTTCAGTGTATAATCAATCAATAACAGTAACTACAGTGTTCGTACTATAATGATTTCTGTTTCAAATTCTGGTATTCGATCTAGTTTATTAACAGTCATTTCATTCATTCGTGTCAAACATTCCATCAATTATGTTTCACTTTTGGAATTAGATTTCATATTCTTTCGCATCATAGCTCATTCAAATTGTTTCACTTTCTAAATCAGATTTCTCGTTTATCTTAGGTTTAATTTAATTAGGAAATCATAAGGGTTGCTGTAGATTCATCCCTTCTTGGTCATCAATGGCCTCTTGGCCTTCAACGGCCCCAAATAAATCTCAAAAACATTTTCTGCCGTAGCGTATTCACACCCCCACTACGGCTACTGGGTTAACCCTTATCATTTCAAATATTCTTATGCAACGATGAAATATTCTTATTCAATCATATAGGAATTTTAGTTAAAATATTCCCCTCAGAATTTATTTCATCGCTTCTTTCTTGCCAATTCAACATTTTCTAGCAATTCTTGGATTTATCAGTGATTCAAAATTCGAAAAATTTCAATTTCATGTCAATGCACAGTCACTAAAATACTTTATGTATAATAATCTATCATATGTATAGTAAAAAAAATAATTCCAAGCTATGCATAATTAAAGAAATAAGTACTCACCACGTGTCCTTTGCCTTTAATCATACCAGGATTTTCATCGAGTCAATCTACGGACGCCATCCTCTACAGTATCAGTGAAATTATTTACTTTAGGGTTGCGTCGCGAATTAGTTACGATTTACTTCTTACTACGATTACAACTACGACTCGATAGGAGTTACCTAGGGAAAGACAAACTTCGGTGACTCGAAAGAGATGCGAAAATCAGATTTTTAACTCATACAAAGATCAGATTTCGGCCCTTGACAACTCACAAAAACATTACTATTAACAGCCCACAATAAGCATGAAGAGGGTAGCTAAGAGGAGTCCTCAAGAATCAACAATAAAAGCCTGCCAATACAAGTAATAACAACAGTAAATGACAGCAATTAACAACCTAGCTAAGAAAGGCAGCCCAAACAACAAGTTTAAACCCGACCAACATAAGCTAACAAATCCAGCACTAAGGGCTGCTATGTGGCAACACTAAGGGCTGTTATGTGGCAACACCAAGGCACTACAACAAACTGCACTTATAGTAAGGACCTAAATCGTTACAGTAAGTGCCAAAAATTGTTACAAAAACTCTTTGGTAATGAAAAAAACTTTAAGTAACGGTCCTCCTCTAAAGCTCGACGCTAAAGGTTCTTGTAACGAATGTATGCATGTCGTTACAAATAAATTAATTGTAACAAACGATATTTTCACACCAAAAAGAGATTCTTCCTCACAATAAATTGGAAACAATAAATATTATTTTGTTACGAATGTTTTTTTTCCTCATAAAAAAACAGTTACGATTAAAACTATTTCGTTACAAATGTTTTATTCTTTCCTCACTAAAAATAAACTAACTTCGTTACAATAAAGTATAATAAACATTATTTCATTACAATAGGTTAAACAATAGTAACGAAAAAATCGTTACATTTGTTTTCCACTCTTCTTACTACAGCCAATTCATTTATATATCAAAAATATTCCATTTCTATTTTTTGTGTACCTGAGATTTTATTACAAATAATAATCTTGAAAACACACATATATTTAATATTTCGTAACAAGATCAACATGTATTTATTCACACCAAAAAGTATTACATAGAGTACAAATTATTATCATCTCTTCTAAAATAATACAATATTACATTACAAGATCAACATGTTTCTAATAAATCTTCCGTCATTTTTCGAAAAATGAATCGTCAATCACTTTCTGACTAATGAATCTTCCATCACTTGCCGTTCAATTTTCGAGCACCCTACAAATAAAAGAGAGCAATTAAGATCACCCTACAAATAAATGAGAGAAGAAACATCCATACAAACTCACATCCATACATACATAATCCATACACACCTCATTAAACAAGCGTACAATAAAACACACACTTGCCGCCCGTTGTTTAGTTCACACTGAAATTAAGGTCATGAGGGAGTTCACTGTTTAGTTGTAATGTTCTGAAATTAAGATCACCTGTTAATGACACTTCACTGCACTTAAAATCACACACTTCACTACACAACTCTTTAAAACGTACAGCACGCACACAGTTTACTGCACTTAACATTGATCGCACACACTTCACTGCACAACTCTTAAACAGCACACACATGCACACATTTCACTGCACTTAACATCACACGCGCACATACAAAACTCATTAAAACAGCACACACACTGCACTTAACATCGTGCGAGATCTGCTCCTTCTTCAAAGTGTTCGGCCTAAACCCATCCGGCTTCGCCGGGCTCTTCATCAGGAAATCGCGGCGCAGGCTATAGATGAGGATTGAGGGCACGCAGTTGTGGGAGCCGGAGTCGCAGGAGGCGGGCAGATTAAAAAAACTCAATCTCCGGAGATTGAGCGCAACCCATTTTTCGGCTTGCCGCACCCCGTTGTCCTAACAGCAGCCTCGAGATCGAAACCGAGGGAAGACGGTCCGCCATCGTCCACCGATCTCGACGCAGCATAAGAATTCTAGTCGGAGAGTAGGGAGGAGGACGATTTCTGCAGGTTGTTTCCGGTCGTGCCTACGGTGAACCAAGCTTGCGCGGTTTGCATCTTGTGCGTAATTACTATTCAGTGAGGATCCTGCGTGAGTGAGTTTCAGAGGGAAGAATCAAGGGGCACTTCGTGAAGCATGGCATCCTAGATCTGGCACATCTCCGCTAGCTAATCCTCCATTAATGGTCGTGGAGTGGGGGAGAAGAAGCAGAGGAGGAAGAGGTTTCCAACGGGCTTCAGCGAGGACGAAGAAGGAGGGCTCGGGGTTTCCGCCGTCTGAGCGGGCTTCAGCGAGGACGAAGGAGGAGGGCTCGGAGTTCCCGCCGTCTGAGCGTGGAAAGATTTCAGGGTTTAGGGTTGCGGCTAAAGAAGTGAAAAAGCTATGTTTTAAAAAAAATGGGGTGCGGTTAGCCCAGAAGCTCGGAGAACCCGCGCAAAAATGGCGCAAAATGGGGTTTCCGAAAATTTTAGAGGGAAATTTCCCTCCAAAAATATAATGAAATAATAAATTAAAAAAAACTTCTACTAATAATATATTTTTTACAATAAAATATATTAAAACATACATTAAATATTTTTTATATTTTATGATATTTATTTGTCTTCTCTCGGCCCACGTGCTCGATTTTCTTCTAGGAGATCATTCTCTATCGTATATGATGAAAATTTTACGTCCGTGCCTAGGTTCATCTGGGATGTTCTCCAAGGAGATTGAAAATGATCTTCATGGAGATTGAGCGGGTTCTCCAATCTCATTGCATTTTAGTTTCGATCTCCTTCGTTCTTTCCCCCATGCGGCAGAATGATGGGGTCCCGGAAGTACGTGTGTGTGTGTGTCGGTGTCTGTGTGTCTATGTATGTCTGTGTCTGTGCCAATGTGTGTGTCTATGTGTCTGTGTGATCTCTAGCTATGTGTGACTGTGCATATGTGTGTATGTGTCTGTGTGTCTATGTGTGTTTGTGCATGTGTGTGTATGTGTCTGTGTTTATGTCTATGTTTATGTGTCTGTCTGTATCTGTGTCTATGTCCATGTCTGACTGTGTTTGCATCTGTGTGTGTGTCGGTGTCTGTGTGTTTGCGTCTGTGTGTGTGTGTGCGCGCGTGTGTGTGTGTCGGTGTATGTGTGTCTGCGTTTGTGTGTATGTGTGTGTATATGTGTGTGTCGGTGTTTGTGTCTGTCTATGTCTGTCTACGTTTGTGCCTGTGTGTGTGTGTGTGTGTGTCTGTGACTGTGTGATCTCTAGCTAGCTATGTGTGACTGTGACTGTGTGTGTCTGTGCACGTTTGTGTCTGTATCTGTGTGTCTATGTGTGTTTGTGCATGTGTGTGTGTGTTTGTGTCAATGTGTTTGTGTCTGTATATGTCTGTGTCTGTGTACGTACGTATGTGTGTCGGTCCATGTGTCTGTGTATGTGTCCATGTATCTATACAAGTCTGTGTCTGTGTCCATGTGTTTGTGTTTATGTGTCTATGTCTGTATGTACATGTGCTTGTCTGTGACTGTGTATTTGGGTTGTGTGTGAGTGTTTGTCTGTTTATGCATGTTTGTCTGTGCTTGTGTGTGTCTGTGTTTGCGTATCTATGTGTGTTAATTGTGTGACTGTGTCTGTGTCTGTGTGTTTGTGCGTGTTTGTGTCTTTGCTTGCGTGTCTATGTGTGTTTGTGTTTGTGTTTGACTATGTCCGTGTCTATGTCAGTCTGTATTTATGTCTGTGATTGTGTTTGTGTTTGCGTGTCTGTGTTTGTATGTGTGTGTGTGTGTGTGTGTGTGTGTGTGTTTGTGTCCGGTGAGAAAATTAAATTAATATTCAAATTTTTTTTATTCAATTGATCGAGCACCTGAGAGCGGACGAAATTGAGCGGGGTAATTCTTACTTTTAAAAAATACATAAACGGATAAACCTTATTTAAAAATACATAAATCTTATTTAAAGCTCATGTGCACTGTCGGGCAATGTCGAGGCGGGGGTATTGTCGAGCGGGGAACATGAGCCTCATGTGCACAGTCAGTTGATCGAGCTCCGGAGAGCGGACAAAATTGAGCGGGGGTAATTCTTATTTTAAAAAAACATAAATCTTATTTAAAAAGTAAATTTTATTGAACAACGCGTTGTATTTATGAATTGATTTGGCATGTATTTATGAATTTCATTACACATTTATTTTCATTAAAACATGTATCATCCATCAATCAATATATATATGACATATATTTTCATTAAAACGCTAGCTCCCGAGCAAAAAACGTGTGTGCTGACAAATTTATTTATGCTCCCGAGCAAAAAAGATAGAGCTAGTGCAATGCGCGCGACTGAAAAAAAATGTGTTCTCGGGAAATAAAACGCGCATCCGAGTGAAAAGCACGTGCTCGAGCAAAAAATGGGCGCTCAAAGGGTACAATTATTTCACCCCTGCGCACAATGAAAAAATATGCGTGCATGCGGGGCCAGTGGGCGATCGTTATTTTTATTCAAAAATTATATTAATATGTTTTAAATTTTTTGATTTGTTTTGTGCAAAATTTTATGGAGGGAAATTTCCCTCCATATATTTTATTAAAGTGAGAGGGAAGGAAATAGACAAAACTTAATAACTAGAGGAAGAGAACGGCGCGCGGCGACGACCGAGAAAGAGAACGACGATGGCGGCGGCCGTGGAAGAGAGAGGCGACGGCGGCGACGACCGTCGAAGAGAGGGGAGACAACGGCGGCGGCCATACGTGAAAGACATTGTTACAGCTCGCAAATGGATGTTTGTGTGTTTGGTTGTCCATGTCTGTTTGTGTGCATGTGTCTGTGTTTAAGCCCTGACACATGCAATACGCGCTAGCTCTCAAGCAAAAAAAGGAAAACTACACGCACGATAGTGCATTTGCGTGCGCGCGAGAGTACATTTGCGTGCGCGCGAGAGTGCATTTGCGTGCACGCGGGTTCGTGCGTGATTTTATTTTAATTACAAAATTATATTAAAAAATTAATGTCATATTAATTTGCATTCATTTTTACATTTAATATATTTTTAATTTTTAGTTTTGTTTTGTTCAAAATTTTATGGAGAGAAATTTTCATCCATATATTTCATTCATTCATGTGAGAGAGAGATGAAGCTGCATGGGAGAGAGGCAGAAAAACTTTTATAAAAAGTTAAAGATTTATAAAAACCCACGTACGCGCACAAATACATGTCGCAATAGTACCACATATCTGCGACAGCCGCGCACGGATGTTTGCGAGCTGTAGGAGTACTGTCGTCGCGTTAGAGCACTATCGAGGCGGGGTACTGTCGCGCGCATGCAAAAAAATTTTTTTTTTTTTCAAAAAAAAAATAAAAATTCAAAACTTTGATAATAAAATAGTACAAAAATTGAAAATAAAATATGATATATTTTTTGCAACAAAACTTTAATAATAAAATATTACTATTAGTAAGGAAAATGTCTTTGTCACAAAAAACTTTCATGATGTGGTTACAATTAATACTTATTGTGAGAAAAGTTTTCTATTTGTAACGTAACATTAGTGTTGTTACAAATACTTACAGTTATAGTAACGAATTAATTATTATTGTAACAAAATTTTAAATATTCGTTACAAAAAAGTATTTTTTTGTAACAACAAAAAAAATTTGTTACTAAATATAACTATTAGTAACAAACTGTGTTTTAGTTATATTTCAGTCCTTACAACAGGTGCAGTTTGTTGTAGTGAGGCTGCCAACAACATCTCCAAGGACTGCCACTATAGTCCAAAATCTCTCCAAAATAGCCATAAAAGCACAAGGTAGCTGAATAAATAGCACACCCAAAGCCAAGGTAACAAGGCAGCCATCAACACAAGGGCATGAAAGAAATCAGCTCAGATATGGAGGGAGAGGGAGGGTAAATCTCTTTAAAACAAAACCCTATCAAACTCCATAACTCGTTCAATAAAGGAATCAAATCCCCCAACTACTAAAACCCTAACTCCTCTCCCACTAATTTTAACAACTAAGCAAAATAGCCATCTGTTAAGAAGGAGAAGAGGGGGAAGAAGAAGAAGAAGAGCTCACAGTTAGGAGAGCAGCAAACTAAGAGCTCCAACAGCCGGCCACTCCCTTCCAGCCAATACAAACAAAAAGGCAACAATAGACCAAAAGATATTACCGTCAGCCCTAATCAGAGATCCTAGCACAACCACAGGAAGGAGCTCCCAGCACAACCACGGGAAGGAGAAGGAAGGAGAGGGTTGTAGATTGGCAAGGCTGGAGGAGTGAAGTATCGGGAGTTGACAAGTAGTGAAGCCACCGCTTAAGCCTTTAATAGGATAATATATAGATATATAATAATAATAATAATAATAATAATAATAATAGTAAGAACCAACACATATATAATAATAATAATAGGAATCAGCACAACAAGGGTCAGCTAGCCCAAAACAGCCATCAAACAACCCAACAACTAGCCCAAAGTTCAGCCACCCCAAAATTCTTTCAGTATTTTAATATCCAGCCATTACCAGCCAATACCAAGCATATAAAATAAATAAAACAAAAATGAAACGATCGCCGCAAAACATCAAAAATCTCGAACTTCAAAAATACATGGTGTGACGTCGAATCGGTACTGAATCTTGTTCTCTTTTTCATCATCGGGGATTTTATTCATTTATGTCTCTTTCAATCGCTTAAACGTTTTGGGCCGTTACAAACTCCTCCCTCCAAAGAGGAATTTTCGTCCTCGAAAAATGCCGGTAACAGTACAGTATTTCTAACAAAACCAACTTTATTTGAAACCAAAGGTCTAGCAAAGAGTACGCATAATTTACATATCATGAAAGAAAACCACACTAAGATTATAACATTCCTTATACATAAAAGAACGAGACAGTCTCACTTCCTTCCTTCCCATGGATGGCCTAAGTTAAAAGCTCGGGGCTCAATACGATGTTCTTCTGGAGCTGCTTCTTCTTGTGCTGGGGTGGACGCTAACGATTCAGCTCAGACCTGGAATAGCTTCTGCTGCGGAGGCCTTGGAGCGTCTCTCATGGTACCTTCTTTCGATTGATTCAACTTTGGGCAATCGGCTCGCCTATGCCCTAGTTGACGACAATAAAAACAAACACCTGAGAGACATTCTCCCTTATGAGTCTTCCCACACTTTACACATTTTACGGATTCCTGAGATGTCCAAGATGCCTGGGATACATTGCTACTTGATGCAGGCACAGCTTGCGATACCTTCCTTTCTTTCCACTGCGGCTCACTCACATTTTCAATCACTTTCTTATTCGAACCTTCTCTAAACCTCTTTCTGGCTTGTTCCCGTCTCCACCGAGAATTCTCTGCATCAATTTCAACCAGCCTGGCTCTTTCCACTAATTTTCCATACTCAAAGATATCCATAGGTACCAAAAGAGCACAAATTTCATCGCAAAGACCTTGCTGAAACTGACGCACCTATCTTCTTCTGTTGCAATCAAGGAGTCTGCATAATAACCTAAATTGGTAAATTTGGCTTCATACTGCAGTACTGATTTACTTCCTTGAACTAAACGGAGGAATTGGTCGTGCAACAACCTTTTTTCAGATCTCGGAACAAACCATGACGTAAATTCTTGCAGAAACTCTCTCCAAGTAATTACTGGAATACCACGAACTTCATACTTTCTCTTCATGATGCTAGTCCAGTACCACATCTCGTAAGACCACATATCTCCGTGTCTCAGGATCCATGCATCTCCAGCCCTTCTTTCGGTAATCATAACTGATGAACACTAGATTCCTTGCTTTCGCATCTAGCTTCGTTCTGAGAGCATCAGGAACATGCACGTAGTAGGTAGATTTGAACACTCGAAAGTGTTACACACTTGGTTTCTCCTTGAACATCAACTCATGAGGAGTCTTCATGTTGATAGGACTGAGAAGCATCTTATTAATGACATAGGCCACACAAGACATTTCCTCTGCCCAGAAGGACTTTGGAATACTCTTGGCATGAAGCCAAAATTTGCAGGTCTCCGTCAAATGATGGATCTTCTGCTCTGCAAATCCGTTCTATTGTGGAGTGTGAGCACAAGAGAGCTCTCTCCGGATGCCATGCTTCCTGCAGCAGTTAAAGAACGCATTTGAGGTGAACTCCCCTCCATTGTCGGTTCTGAACTTCTTGATCCGCAGGTTAAGCGGTCTTCCACCAGCTCCTTGAACTCCACAAGCCTCTCGAAAGCCTATGAATTCTCCTTCAGAAAATATACCTAAGTATATCTGGTGTAGTCATCAATCAAAACCAACATATACCTGCTACCTCCAAGACTGGTAGTGGCGGTAGGTTCAAACAGATCACCATGAATACATTCCAATGGTGCTTTGCATCTGCTTTGTGATTTATCAAATAGAATACGTTGAGCCTTACCAAACTGACAACCTGCATAAACGCGACCATCACCGAAAGATGATGGACTAGGCAGACCTTTCACAAGGCCTCTTCCCACCATAGACTTTAGCTTATCCATCCCAACATGCCCAAGTCTTTCATGCCAGATAGCAGCGCTGTAGTTAGCCCTCATCTTATCAACATAGGAGCTTGTTTATAGAACAAACAAGTGCTTCACCCGTCTCCCTACATGAGTGACTCATCCTTCACGACTGAAACATTTTGGAGAAATTTCACTTATGTTGGACCAAACAGAACTTGATAGACAACATCAACAACATTGGTCACTGAGAAGAGGTTCTTCTTCACTCCCGACACATGATAAACACTCCTCAATGTGAGTGGAACTCTATCACTGCCTAAATAGACAACACCCTCCTTCTCTACAACATGAACAGTAACATCAGCTTTAAGAATAACATCATTACCTGAGTATGCCTGCAAAGAAAAGAACTTTGACTCATCCCCGGTGAGGTGATGACCACACCCCGAGTCCACTATCCAATCATCCTGATAATTGATTGGAGACAATGTCCGAACACAAGTGCCCTTCATGAAAGCACCTCCACCACCCAAACAACCTTCAGCATTGGAACCAACCTCCTCCTTTCCTGCAGCATGCCCTGGCTGAAGATTTACTTTACAGTATCTCTTGAAATGACCAAGCTTGTTGCACCTGTAACATCTCAGCCCTTCCTTCTTCTTCCCATCAGACTTAGGAGCATAACTCCTCTCCTGCTGATATGAAGTAGATGGACCATCGTTACCAGATGACTTCTTCTTCTTGTCGCATCTCTTCTTCTTAGCAGAAAAGAGAACCTCGCCTTCTCCCCTAGAGACTAACATCCCCTCCATTTGCTTAGCCAAAGTCTCTTGCGAACAAGTAAGTTTTCCAGCTCCAGCAATGATGGCTTATTGGACCAACCTCGCAAAGAAGTAACAAAGGCCACACACTCCCTCCGCAAGCCGCGGATTATGTGCCTCTTCAACTTCGCATCTGAGATAGGCTCATCCGGGTCCAATGCCGATATCTCTGCGCATAGGTTCTTCATCTTCAAGAAGAACGTTGAAATGGACAAGTCACCTTGAGTTGCCTTTGCCAAATCATTTTCCAAGAATTGTAGCCGAGCTACATTCTTCTTATTTGACAAGCAATCCAAGGCTGTCCAAATCTCAACACCTGACCTACATCCAATGATGTGATCAAACAACTATGGAATGATAGCTCACTTGAGAGTGAACCAGCTTTTGCATTTGTTCATTTCTAAGCATTCAGAGCTCATCATTCCCCTCAGCAGGAATAACAACTTGCCTTGCTTCTCCTCCGACTACCTCCCATAAATCCTCGCCAAGAAGATAGCTCTCTATGCACGACTTCCACTTTTTAAAGTTAGTCTGCATAAGGAGCACAATTCCAAGACCTTTATCATATCCTCCTTTCATTGCTATCTCACTGATTGACAACCGACTTGCAGAAACCCAAGTAGAAGACAATGCTGATTACTGCTCAGAAACATCCCCCTGATACCATGTTAAATTTTTAGAGATTAAGGAATGAAGTAATAATGCAGAACACTTCAACACAATCCATGAGTATGGCAATCAATGACAATGTCAAGATAGAATAGTGCTCTTGAATTAACTATCTCTTTACAGCTCGAGACATACATGACGAGACATGATTTATAAGAATCACAAAGGAGAGAAGCACAAGACAAAAAACAAGCCTCCAGTGAACTGCCAAAGCATTGACCGCCAGACCGCTCGAACAGCTAGACCGCACGGCTATCCCTGAGAATGCGCGAACAGAGCAAGCTTGATGACCTATGAACTGTCAGACCGCAACCACAGACCGCACGAACTGCTCTTTATTGCAACTGCTGGAACAAACTGTCCGCACTTCTAATCGCCCAGACCGCACGATCACAAGATCAAGAAGTATACTGCGAACACTTGATGAAGAACTGCTTATTACCGTAAGACCGCAACTCAAGACCGCCTGACCACTTAAGGCCACCTTATCAACTGAGTCTGCTGCAAATAGACCAAGAACTTCAAACACAGTTTGCCCAGACGAGACTACTGGCGAACTAGTTATTCAAAGCTGGAAAGATAAGAAGAATGCTGATGGAACCTGCTGGTCGCCTAACCTGCGAACATAACAAATGGTCAACAATCTTCAGACCGCGTTACCTCAAAATTGAGATCGGCACAATCAAACCAACTTTAGTTCTTACAATTCTTGCATACGAATGGCTACCCCTGCCCCTCTATTTATAGGCAAACAAATGGATGTCATCACCGCCACAGAGGGATATGGTCACCTTCCTTATTGAAACACACGGTCTCTAGAACCAGATCGCGCGATCTCTATAAGACCTTTATTACTCTTGAGCACATCTGTCCAAGTAGGACAGCTCGCCAAAACAAACTGGCAGATATAAGAACAGAACATATGAGCATCTGACCGATCAAGAGCAGACAGCCAGAACCGAGCTCATACAAGACCGCCCGGTCTCTACCGAACAAAAACACTTGGGAAACAATGGCAAACTAGACACAGGCCGTGAACACATGAGACGCGCAATCTCAACAGCCAGATCACCATACACAAGCTTGCGCGGTCTCTGCGGTCTCCAAAATCAGACCGCTCGGACAGTCCACTTCTACTTCAAAAAATTTAACAAATCCTTCAAGATGATATCATCTTGAACAATGTATACGACATACATACTTCACAATGATATCATCGATATACTTCCTCCGTCACGACTCTTACTTAAATATCAGAATGATACTTCTTATTTTAGACGACATCGTCGAGATGTTACTTTCATTAGTACTTAGACTTTTTCTTCAGGCCGACTGTCGTTCTTTAAATACGATATTGTCTTGATCTTCTAGATGACATGAGGTCTTCAAGCCGATTTTTGTCCAAGTGAACCTTTCTTTATGAATCAAATAGATATATCTTTTATCCTTCAAGGTTGAACATCTTATTCAAGATGATATCGTAGAGACATCTTAGCTTTATCTGCGATAAGCTTTCTTCAAGATGATGTTGTCAATATCTGAGATTTAGCTTTATCTACGACAAGCTTTCTTCATGAAGATGTCATCGACATATGAGCTTTATCTTTATCTACAATAAGCTTTCTTCACGACGATGTAGTCGACATCTGGACTTAATTTTATCTGCGACAAGCTTTCTTCATCCTTCTAGACGATGCGTTTTTATCAAGATGATATCGTCAGAACTGTTTCTACGATATGATACTTTTCTCTATGATTCCTTTGCTGAGTCTTGAGATGATATTTTACTTAGTTAATTTATTGTTAATGTCTATATACTAATGATGTAGCTGTAATGCATCTATCATAACATGAACTTAAACACAACATCAAAGACAACTTAGCTTATCTATACTTGTGTTCCTTCTTCAAATCTAGAGAATTGTAGGCACAATACCCAACAATATCCCCCTATTTTAAGAAGCCAAAACTTATAAGTATAGATAGGCCATACTAGCAAATATAATAATTGACAATAAATTTGGCAAATGATCACAGCATATATTATGTCATGACAGTTCAATACATTAAAAATATATATTAGATACATGAATGTAAGGCATAGAAGTGTGCAAGTGATTTCTAAAATCCTTCTTCTTTTCAATCCTTTTGAATATCTTTGCCCTTTTCAGAAGGTCCTGCCTTCTTTGATTGCTCAGCTTCTTTCTGTTTCTGCCTTTGCCTTTCAAAGTAGTTAAAGGGCTTGGGATGATATCTGAGAGGTATATGTGCCGGTACTGACTTATCTTCCCTTTTTATCTTGTCCCAATACACCATTTTATCAGCTTCACTCATTTCATATATGTGCCATTCATCTGAGCTGTAGAAGGTGCCCCTATCATGCTTTCCTTGTTGGAACAAATTCCAGGTATTTAAAATGATGTCTCTAGAGCAAGGGCTACATTCTTCAAAGTTTGAATTTTTCTTAACCTCTTCCATTCTCATCCTTTTAGCTTCTTTCTCTTCAGGGTCAACAGAATGCGTTTTGCTTGTCCTGATTTGCCTGCTTCCACTTACATGCTCATCAACAAAATACCCTTGATAATTCTCAGGCACTTGATGCTCTTCTTCAGGGGTCTCAGGCATTGCATTATGAGGAGCTTCTGCAGGGAGATTGCCTTCATGATGGAGACGACGACCCTCAACATGAAGATGATGGTACCTGCGCGCTTACGGATGATGGAGTCTCTCCAACCAGAGATTTCCGACGCCATAGCCGCTACAACCTCCACCCGAGGCGCAAGAATAAATAATTAATAATTATAATTATTCTATTATAATTATTGATTAATATTTATAATTATTCTATTATAATTATAATTATTCTATTATCATATTTTAATTGATTAATAATTATAAATATTCAATTATAATTATTGATTAATTATTATCATGTTTTAATTGTTTCATCTTGTTTAAATGTTTCTTATTCGAGTGTAATATTTTATTCTTATTTAGGCTACATGTAGCCATAAGTGTTGTAAGCCTATAAAAGGTCATGTTGTAGAAGGATTTGAGATGATGAATAATATTTGAAATTAAGAATCCATAGTTGGAATCTCCCTCCTCCTTTATTCTTTTGTATTCTCCAAATATCTCTTTCTTCCTCCACTTGAGAATTTCGGCCACAAGGGTGAACCCCTCTATTGTTCTCTCCTCTTCTTGGCCGCCCCCTTGGATTCCCTCTCCATAGAAGCCCCCCTCTTGCTCTCATCTCCATAGTCGACCAATCTCCTCCTCCCTTGACGAGTGCAAAATAGCCCCTTATTCCCTTGAAGATTTCGGCCAAGGCAAGCCCCCCCCCCCCCCCCCCGCCCCCCCCGTGGTTCCGGCAAACCTCATCGCCGGCGTGAAGCGAAGAAGGCAGACGAGTTTTCTCTCCATCCGACGTGAATCCGGTGGAATCGGTGTAGAGCGATTTGAGCGGTTATATGCTTGAGAAAATCTCATCTCAAGCGGGGTAACGAAATTTCTACCTTTTTGTGATTCACTCTAGATAAATCTTGTGGTGGAAAATTTTTGCGTTGATTTCGACAACGTTGGTTTTATCATGGTTTTCTTCCCTCGATCTTGTTGTCTATCTTGATTTCATTTAAGTTTGTGAGGATTGACGAACCTCATTTTCTTTTTGTTGTGAGAGATCTACCATTTCTGAAATCGTTGTTTTTCGGTGGATCTCTTTTGGTATAACACTAGCTCGACCGGATCGGGTGGGTCCATTTGGCTTGAGAGAATATTGGCCTATAGTCAAAATTCGATCTCTAAGGGTGTTGCCGACCCGTACGTTAGCCTTTGAATGATAATATTGCATAACGTGTTTGCTGCGATTAATTATTTGTGCGGATGTAGAATTGGAACGCAGAGAGAAAATTCGTGTTTTGATCGTAACAACCGGGTCGGAGAGCGTAGCCTACATCAATTTGGTATCAGAGGGAGGTTCGTGTCAATTTCTTAATTGACACCATCCCTTGTTATTGATTTATTTATTTTTTTAGGACGCCGACAGACACTTGTCTTGCACAAATATTTTGTCAAAATAACAAAAATTTTAATTGCTGGTCTTTGAATAGCAGCCTAAAATTCTCATTTTTCTGCGAAATTCAAAAAATAAAATTCTGGAAATTCTACTTATTATTTTCTATAAGAAAATCAAAAAAATATTTTAGCTACCCTAGTTATTAAGCGGGAACAATTCTATCTTTCATAAAAAATTTTAGGTCAGAATCAAATATCGATTTGTTTATGCGCACGAGATTATGCACGGAGTATACCGCCTCCTCCTCCCATATGGCGGATGAGAGGAATGTAAGTCTCGGTCCTACGGCGATCGATGAACTCCGCCAGGAGTTCACAGATCAATTGACGGACATTAGGGAGATGCTTCACGAACTAAGGTTAAATCACGCGGCTCCCCATAATCATGCCGCCAACCAACGTGAAGAAGGAAATAAACATAATAATAAAAATTATCATGAACAAGTTCCGCGTGCCAATCACAATAATGAACATGTCCCGCGTGCACCGCACGAGTTCGATATCACTAGGACCGTCTGGGTCAAACCCCCATCGTATGATGGATTAGGTGAACCCCAAATTTTCTTAGACTGGGTTATGGAAATAGAGTGCTACTTTGAGTGGCATAATCTAACCGACGCGGATAAGGTGTGAGTCGCAAGAATGAAGTTGTTAGGCAGGGCTAAGATATTCTGGTTGAAAGAGGAACATCGTCTAGGTGCGGTAAATGGTCCACCACCAATTGGTTGGGCAGGCATGAAGGCCATGTTGACAGACCAGTACGTCCCTGCGTTCCATCGGACGCAAATGTTTGATGATTTAGCTACCCTTAGGCAAAGGAATAAGTCGGTAGCTGATTATATGAGCCTTCTCAAGGACATGATGGTCAGGTGCGATGTTAGGGAGATGCCAGAGATCACCCTCTCTAGGTTCCATAAGGGGCTTAACCCCGACATTCAGGGTAAACTCCTCAGTTATGGCCACACCGACTTTAACACCACTTTTAATGCTGCATTAGATATTGAAAAACACAATGCTCACAAGTCCAAAACTCATTCGTTTCAGAAGGCAAAGTCCATCTTAGGATCACCCCCCTCATCCACCCATAATGATAAGGGTAAGTTCCGGTCTGCTGACTCGAACTCGGTTGTCATTACGGCAAGGAATATAAGAAATCCATCTGGAGAGAGAGTGCCCGTGGGTAGGATCAGCAAAATGAATGCTATATGTTTTTCTTGTGGAATTCAAGGACATTATGCCAGTGAATGTCCTACTAAGCCCAAGCCCCTAGCACTTTTAGATACCTCGTCTGAATCCGCCGAGCTCATGTATGAGGCCGGTGATGAATCTGAATCGGAAGGAGTGCCTAGCGATATAGAGGATGGAAATCATATGATGGTGATGAGGTGTATTTTTGGCCACTACACGTGCGTCAGATGAATGGAGTAGGACTAATATTTTCTCTTTAAATTTTAAAAGTGGAGAGAAGTGGTGTAAACTGATAATCGATAGCGGTAGCTGTATGAACGTGGTTTCAGAAAATGCGGTGTCACGGATGTCACTCACTACTGAGCCTCACCCTCACCCTTACAAGGTTGCTTGGGTTAATAAGACATCCCTTCCAATTGCGAAGCGTTGTTTGGTACCTCTTACCATCAAGGATTATTCTGAAAAAGTTTGGTGTGACGTCATCCCCATGGATGCCTGTCACGTGTTATTAGGATGCCCATGGCTTTATGACCATGATGTTACTCATTTAGGGCGAGCCAATACGTATGAGTTCAAATTTAATGGCAAGAATATTATCATTTAAACCCACTCCGCCTAAGGATCCATCGGTCGCCTCTAAAGACACAATTGTGCCTATTGAGAAGAAAGCATTAAGCTTGTTAGGTAAGAAGGAATTTGAGCGCGATAGCTTTATGGACGGTATCATATATGCGTTGGTTTGTTTACAAATCAAGGAAGACACGTCCTCTTTTGAAAACATACCCTTAGCATTGAAGACACTTTTGGAAGAATTTAAGGACGTCTACCCAGATGATTTACCGTCTGAATTACCCCCCATGAGAGAAATTCAACACGAATTTGATTTCGTTCCGGGTTCCTCCTTGCCCAACCTTCCCCATTATCGACTTAAACCCTCCTCACACCATGAATTGCAAAAATTAATTTCGGATTTGATAAGTAAGGGGTTCATTCATCATAGTAAGAGTCCGTGTGCCGTACCCGCATTATTGGTCCCAAAGAAGGATGGATCCTGGAGCATGTGTGTGGATTTTAGGGTAATTAATAAAATAACTGTCAAATATAGGTTTCCCATCCCTCGTTTGGACGATTTAGTGGATATGTTAGCCGGGGCCACTATTTTTTCAAAATTAGATCTTAAGATTGGCTACCATCATATCATAATTTGGGAAGGAGATGAGTGGAAGACGACATTAAAATCAATAGACGGACTATATGAGTGGTTGGTGCTCGGGGAAGGGCTTGTCAAATTTGTGAAGTGGACGTGAAGTTGAGCTGGGTGGTCTGAAGATTGGAGACCGCTGAGACCGCGCGGTCTGCGTTGGTTCCCTAGTTGGTTTGTCTCAGCGGTTTGTTCTGAGCGGTCTGATCTGGGAGACCACCTCTTCTGTCCGGGCGACTTGCGCGGGTTGGTCTGGTGACTTGTTCTAATTCGGCCAGATGTTCTTGGTCTGTATTCTTGCAGAGACCGGGCGGTCTATTTTCAGAGACCGCGGTGACCGGGCGGTTTGGTTCTAACCGCAAGGTTTAATAAAGGAGCTGTGAGCTTTGCCGAGCTCGGGCAGTCTGCTTTGCGAGACCGCTCGCGATCTGATGGGCGGTTATTGTATCCCGGTTGTGCGGTGACAACATCCGTCTACCCGCCTATAAATAGAGATGCAGGGCCCGTCATTATTAACGAGAACTGTAAGAACTCAAAGTTGGCTTGAGTGTGCCGGTCTCTTTTTGAGGCCGCGCGGTTTGAGATTGTCTGACCGGTTTCTGTGTTCGCAGGTTAAGCGGTTTGCAGCTCACGGTCAGCTTGTCTCCTTCTTCCAGCTTTGAATAAACCAGTCTGGGCGTACTGTATTTAAGTATGCGCGGTTTGTGCAACGGACTCAGTTGATCAGGCGGTCTTAAGTGGCCAGGCGGTCTTGAGTTGCGGTTTGTCACAGGGAGCAGTTCTTGTTCAGTGTTCACGGGTTCTTCTTTGATCAAGACCGTGCGGTCTGGGTGATCAAGAAGTGCGGACTTGTTTATTTCAGTAGAGAAATAAAGCACCGAGTTGGCGGTCTAGCAGGTGCGGTCTGTACTCTATTCGCGCAATCTCAGCGGCTTCCATCCGACTTGTTTGTTCGCGCGGTCTGGCTGTCTCAAGTGTTAGGGCGACTTGCTTCTCTCCTCCGTGATTCTTATGAATCATGTCTCGCCATGTATACCTCGCATTGTAAAGAGATATTCAATACCATAGTACTATTCGTTCTTCTCATTGTCACTGTTGTGCCACGCTTGTGAAAGGTTTGTGAAGTGTGTTCCACAAATTTTTACACTTCATCTCCGGAACTCAAGTTTTTTAACAGGGATCACTAATGGCCCGAGTACATTTTCGAGGTTGATGACATTAGTGTTTAAGCCTTTCTTAGGAAAATTCATAGTTATATATTTTGATGATATCCTAGTTTTTAGCGCCTCCCCAAATGATCATGAGTCACACTTGAGGATAGTCCTATCGACATTACGAAAGGAACAGTTATTTGTTAATATAAAAAATGTTCGTTCAATGTTCCCTCTGTGGAGTTCCTAGGATATATTGTGAGTTCGGAGGGCATACATGTGGTTCCCATGAAGGTCCAAGCTATTAGGGATTGGCCGAAACCTACCAATATACGGAATGTTCGGAGTTTTCACGGTTTAGCTACATTTTACCGCCGATTTATCCGAGATTTTAGTAGTATCATGGCACCGATCACAGAGTGCATGAAGAAGGGAGAATTTAAATGGACCAAATCGGCCACTAAAGCGTTTGAAACAATTAAATCCTGAATGTCGGAAGCTCCTCTTTTACGATTGCCTTATTTTAATAAAGTTTTTGATCTGTCATGTGATGCGTCTGGAGTTGGTATTGGCAGTGTTTTGAGTCAAGAGGGTCATCCAATTGGGTATTTTAGTTAGAAGCTTGCGGGGACAAAATTAAATTATTCTAATTATGATTTGGAGTTTTATGCGGTTATTCCGTGTCTCCAACATTGGCGACATTATTTACTCCCTAAGGAGTTTGTTATATTATCCAATCACGAGGCATTAAGATTTATTAATTCACAAAATAAGGTTAGCCCCAGGCATGCTAAATGGGTCTCCTATCTCCAGGAGTACACTTTTATAATAAAACACCTTAAGGGAACGCTAAATCGTGTGGCAGACGCCCTTAGTCGAGTCTCTTTATTATTGACTACGCGTGAGGTAAAAGTGATTGGGTTCGATAGAATTAAAGATGAGTACCTTAATTGTCCGGACTTCATGGAAATATATTTATCCGCTCAAAGTGACTCTCCCACGACCATTTCAGCCTATTATATTAGGGACGGATATTTATTTAAGCATTCGAAGTTATGCATCCCTAGTTCCTCATTACGACATTTTATTATTTGGGAATTGCATAGTGGCGGATTAGGTGGTCATTTTGGTCGTGACAAGACAATCACGTTAGTAGAGGATAAATTTTCTTGGCTAGGCTTTAAGTCAATGGTAAATAAAATTGTGGGTAGTTGTCGTGCATGTCAATTAGCTAAGGGAAATAAAACAAATGCGGGACTTTATACCCCTCTACCAATTCCTTCCATACCCTGGGAAAATGTTAGTATGGATTTTATTCTAGGCCTACCCGTCACGTTTCGACGTCATGATTCCATTCTAGTGGTAGTAGATCGGTTTTCAAAAATGGCTTATTTTATTGCGTGTAATAAAACAAACGATGCGCCCCAGATTGCAAAATTATATTTTAAGGAGGTCGTAGGGCATCGGGGCGTTCCCAAGATAATAGTGACGGATAGGGACATGAAATTCACAAGCTATTTTTGGAAGACCCTATGGAAGATAATGGACCCCAAACTCTTGTTTTCTTCGGCTACCATCCACAGACGGATGGGCAAACGGAAGTGGTAAACAGAAGTTTAGGTAGTTTACTGCGTTGTCATGTGGGTGACCACATGGGAACTTGGGATTTACTACTTCCTCATGCACAGTTAGCCAATAATAATTCTAAAAATAGATCAACGGGTTTATCTCTGAATGAAATCGTGCACGGTTATAAGGCACCAGTGCCAATTGATTTGATCTTGTTATCTCCACCATATAAGTCAAGTCAATTTGCACAGGAATTTGCCTCTCATGTTCACAATTTACATAAGTACATTAATGAAACTAACTACATAATATGCATCTTATCAATCTCAGGCTAACTTACATAAGAGAGCGTCTCACTTAAAAGTTGGCAATTTTATTTTGGTGCGTCGCATCCCTGAACGGATGCCTTCAGGCACCATAAAAAAGTTGGCGAATCGGCGAGCTGGTCTGTTTCGAATTTTAAAGAAATTAGGAGAAAACACATATCTTTTGGAGTTACCCACTGATTGGGGAATTTCCCCTATTTTTAATGTTTCGGATTTAACGCCATATGTTTCTCCACCACTTGATTTATCAGTCTGTCCGTTTGGTTCCACTAAATTTTTTAAGGGGTTGGGGGGTGAGTGTATTCCTGGATCACTCTCTCCATCGGTCTCCACTGGAGGTACGTTGAATGTTGATGATAAAACTTTTCCTCCTAATTTGCCTAATGCTTTTCCATGGTTTCCTAGGACCACTTATGTGCCAGACTGGATTCTCCGAGATGAAGTGCTCTCTTCTCCAAGTGGTTACATTCGCTATTTCTTGATACATTGGCGTGATCGTCCGGCCTCCAATGACTCGTGGCTTCCTGAACCAGAGGTGGCTCTTATGGATGCTTCTCTTCTACATCAGTACATTCAAGCCAACTCATCGGTGATGAGTACTTTTGAGCGGGGGAGGATTGATGGAGATGACGGCCCTTAACATGAAGATGATGGTACCGACGCGCTTACGGATGATGGAGTCTCTCCAACCAAAGATTTCCGACGCCATAGCCGCTACAACCTCCGTCCGAGGCGCAAGAATAAATAATTAATAATTATAATTATTCTATTATAATTATTGATTAATATTTATAATTATTCTATTATATTTATAATTTTTCTATTATCATATTTTAATTGATTAATAATTATAAATATTCAATTATAATAATTGATTAATTATTATCATGTTTTAATTGTTTCATCTTGTTTAAATGTTTCTTATTCTAGTGTAATATTTTATTCTTATTTAGGCTACATGTAGCCATAAGTGTTGTAAGCCTATAAAAGGCCATGTTGTAGAAGGATTTGAGATGATGAATAATATTTGAAATTAAGAATCCATAGTTGGAATCTCCCTCCTCCTTTATTCTTTTCTATTCTCCAAATATCTCTTTCCTCCTCCACTTGAGAATTTCGGCCATAAGGGTGAACCCCTCTATTGTTCTCTCCTCTTCTTGGCCTCCCCCTTGGATTTCCTATCCATAGCCGCCCCTCTTGCTCTCATCTCCAAAGTCGACCAATCTCCTCCTCCCTTGACGAGTGCAAAACAGCCCCTTATTCCCTTGAAGATTTCGGCCAAGGCAAGGCCCCCTGTGGTTCCGGTAAACCTCATCGCCGACGTGAAGTGAAGAAGGCGGACTAGTTTTCTCTCCATCCGACGTGAATCCGGTGGAATCGGTGTAGAGCGATTTGAGCGGTTATATGCTTGAGAAAATCTCATCTCAATCGGGGTAACGAAATTTCTACCTTTTTGTGATTCACTTTAGATAAATCTTGTGGTGGAATATTTTTGCGTTGATTTCGATAGCGTTGATTTTATCATGGTTTTCTTCTCTCGATCTTATTGTCTATCTTGATATCATTTAAGTTCGTGAGGATTGGCGAACCTTGTTTTTTTTTGTTGGGAGAGATCTACCATTTCCGAAATCATTGTTTTTCGGTGGATCTCTTTTCGTACAACACTAGCTCGACCGGATCGGGTGGGTCCATTTGGCTTGAGAGAATATTGGCCAATAGTCAATATTCGATATCTAAGGGTGTTGCCAACCCGTACGTTAGCCTTTGAATGTTAATATTGCATAATGTGTTTGTTGCGATTAATTATTTGTGCGGACGTAGAATTGGAATGTAGAGAGAAAATTCGTGTTTTGATCGTAACAACAGTGCCGGAGAGCGTAGCCTACATCACTTCAAGAATTGGATGTTGGTAGGCTATCCCATAGTCAATTGGTGCCAAATCCAAATATAATCTTTCTTCATTTTCCAGCCACATTGCATGGTGCCTTGACATTATCTCCCCCTTTCTGTCTTCTGAAACTATTTCTTTAGAGATGGATGCTTGACAAGCCTGAAGTTGTCTGGTCAAAAAGTTGTTCATATTACCACTAAATCCATAAGGATTCCATGAGATGCCCTTATAATTTGATGGAAAGAATTTGACAGATGATCTTGGGTTACTTGAAACTGGTGCAACAATGTTTCCCCTACATTGTCCATAAGCTCCTGAGTTACTTGAGCAGAGGATGAAATTCTTTTAAGTAGAGTATTCACTACATCTTCAAAGTCATTAACGGAGTCACCCTGATTCGCAAAAATTGCTTGTTGATTAGCTCTGAGAGTGTTCATTCACAATAATAAGCTGCTGTCCAAGCAGATGGGTTACTTCATTGATATGTACTATTTCATTTCCTGTGTCAGTAACAACATTGGCAGCAGTATGATACACATTTGCATTCTGATGATTTATGTGCTGAATATCTAGTTGAAGGATATCTATCCTGGCAGAAAGATCATTTTTGCAGCCTGTGACAGACTGATGTACATAGGTCTCAAATTTTTCTCTTTGCCTATTCAACATGCCTTCCATGTGAGACAGGAATTCAGGCAATGGGACTGTGGAAGTGGTGCTGGGTAGATGATGTGGGTCAACTTCTATTATTGGAGGTGAAGGCATCATTGTTGTCAGACCTGTATGCTCCCCCTCCATTGGTGCAGGGGTTTCTGAGGGGTGCTCATGTTCTTCAACATCTGGATGACTTCTTGGATCTCTTTCAGGAAGATCCAGAGGAGCTGGATCCACTTCCCCTTGAGGAGTAGGAGAACTATCCATTCTAGGGGTTTCTTCTCTCACAGGCTCCCCCTCAACTGGAGTCAGGCGTTCTTGAGGAACTTGAGGTGCTGTGACAAGGGTCTTGGAGCCTTGAGCAGAAGACTCACGTGCATCTTTCTTTGTAAACCTTTTCTCCCACCTGCTCACTCTTCTGACATCTATTTTCTTGAGATAATGGAGAGGAAATGATTATGAAATTATTAGGAGATGTGGGATGGTATTCGAGAGATATAAGGATAGAATTCTTCCGAATTTAGGAGAGTTGAGGTTTTCTGCAATCATGTCGAACACTAACTTTCCCCAACCTGTCCTTTTATTTAAGATTACTCTGACCATAATCTCAAATATTCCTTTTGAGACTTGATCATGCGAGCCTGTCTTATAAAGCAGTACCTTTCCGATGATGTCTATCAATAGTTTTCCTTGCCTGTTCATCTGCATTCTCTGCAAGTTGCCGTAGGGTTTGGTTTCAAAACCGTACCATTTCAATCCTTCACAGACATCTGAATTGGTGACGTCTTCTTCTGTCTCATCCTTTTCAAAGGCAATAAGTTGTAGAATTTTGGATAGACTTTCAATAGTAATTTGAATGTGCTGCCCAGATACAATGGTTCGAATTTCCCTTTCCGATTTGTGAAATTTGGCGTTTTCAAAGAACGCTGATTCAGCTGAATAGTATATACGTGTTGGCTCTGTGAGGAGGTATTCTAGTTCCGATGCGTATAGAAGAGTTATAACCATATCCAGGTCTTCCTTTGTCTGCTCAAAACCTCCTTTTAGAAGTTCTCCTCCGGAAGGGAGTTTCTCATCATTCTTCTTTGACGCCATTTCGTTAGCAGAGGTTTGTCGTATGGAGGAAAAAGAAAGAAGGATTCTAAGGTTTTGTGTGTACGTGATCTCTATGCTTACACAATGCCTAATATATAAAGTAATGCATTGGGAAGGTAAAGAGGCGCATACCTATTCAAATTCTCCTTTATTGTTTTGACGATCTAGTAATTGTGGCGCAATCATGACAGTGTTGAGTTTTATGACGTCATTTTGTCGGTCTGGAGGGTCGTCGAGAGTATCTTTATCGGCGTATCGTCGAGATGTCTGTATTCGTGTCATCGAGATTTGGATGTGGTCGTCGAGACTTCAATAATGCCGTCGTTATTAATTAAGATGATATTCTTTGAGAGGCTGTTTTGCTCTTGGGGACTTAAAGTTGTGCCTTCTGGTGTTCCTGTCTTCAAAATCTAAGACGTTCAGATAACTTTAAGGTAGACCTTGCCTGAGATCCAGCCTATCTAAATATGGCATACTTACTAAAGAGGAAAATAATGGATTCAACATACCAAATTTCAAGAACTTAACATGCCCAATTCAATTTTGAATTGATTGAATTTAGACTCATCAAGGGGTTTAGTGAAAATGTCAGCAATCTGCCTCTCAGTATTAACATACTCAAGGAATATGTCCTCTTTTTCAACATGCTCCCTAATGAAATGATATCTAATTTCAATATGCTTTGTTCTACTGTGTGCCACATGATTTTTGGCAATTGAGATGACACTTGAGGAATCACAAAAGAGAGGTGTTCTCTTGATGTGCAGATTATAATCCTCTAATTGGTGTTGAATCCACAGGAGTTGTGTACAACAACTGCCAGCTGAAATGTATTCTGATTCAGCTGCGGACATGGCAATGCCGTTTTGCTTTTTGCTACTCCAGGACACAAGCCTTCTCCTCAGGAACTGACAAGTTTCTGAAGTACCTTTTCTGTCTTCTTTGCACCCAGCAAAGTCTACATCAGAATATCCACACAGCTCAAAATCATCTGACTTAGGATACCAAAGCCCCAGATTTGGAGTACCCTTCAGATATCTCAGAATTCTCTTTACAGCTGAGTTGTGAGATTCTTTGGGGTTCACTTGATATCTTGCACAAACACATGTGGCAAACATGATGCCTGGCCTACTTGTAGTAAGATAGAGCAATGAGCCAATTATGCTTCAATACATGGACTCATTATAGAGTTTCCCTTTTTCATCCATGTCTAGAGACACAGTAGAGCCCATAGGAGTTCTTATAGGGGTAGAGTTCTCCATACAAAATTTCTTTATGATATCCAAGGTAAACTTGGTATGAGAAATATAAATTCCTTCCTCAGATTGCTTTACTTGGAGACCTAAGAAATACTTTAGTTCTCCCATACTGCTCATTTCAAATTTACTTTGCATAAGTTTAGCAAACTTTTTGCAAAGACTCCCATCTGTTGATCCAAATATAATGTCATCAACATATATCTGTACCAAAAGGATCTGGCACTTCAACTCTCTCAAGAAAAGAGTCTTATCTATTTTTCCTCTTGAGAAGTTATTTTCAAGGAGAAAGGTAGACAGTGTCTCATACCAGGCCCTTGGGGCTTCCTTTAGGCCATATAAGGCTTTCTTGAGGAAATATACATGATCAGGAAAGTTTGGAGAGATAAAACCTGGTGGTTGAGCTACATAAACTTCTTCCTTTAAATTTCCATTTAGGAATGCTGATTTGATATCCATTTGATAAACTTTGAACCTCTTATATGCAATATAGGCTAGAAAGAGTCTGATGGCTTCAAATCTAGCAACATGTGCAAATGTTTGATGAAATTCCTTGCCTTCCTCCTGCCTGTATCCTTGAGCTACCAGTCTTGCCTTGTTCTTTATAATCAGTCCAGCTTCATCCATCTTATTTCTGTAAACCCACTTTGTCCCAATGATATTGTGCCCTTGTGGCCTTGGGACAAGTTTCCATACCTTGCACCTTTTGAACTGATTTAGCTCTTCTTGCATAGCCATAACCCAGAATTGGTCTCTGTTAGCCTCCTCAAATTTCATGGGCTCAAGTTGGGATAGAAAACTAAGATGCAAGTTTTCATTTAGTGCATTTCTCCTTGTTCTCACTCCATCAGTGAGCTCACAAATTATCTAATTTGTTGGGTGATTTCTATGATGTCTTATAGCAATAGTCATTACTCTTGCTGGTTCTCTGGTTTAAGCAACTTCTTCAGCTTTTGCTTCAAGGTGAACATTTAGGAGATTTGGCTCCTCAGTAGACTCTTCAACTGAATCTGGAATAAAGTCCATTGTGGAGGACTTATTCTTCTCAATTGGTTCTTCTTCTCTGATTTTGAGGTTCTCTTCATCAATTCCTGTATTGGATGAACTAGAAGAACGATTATGCAGCATGCTGCTCTCATCAAAAATAATGTGAATAGATTCCTCAATTGTAAGAGCATTCTTATTGAAGACTCTGTAGGCCTTGCTATGCTTGCTATATCCTACAAAGACACCATCATAGCTCTTTTCAGAGAATTTGGTAATACAGTGCTTATTGTTTTTCAGCACATAACATTCCAAAGATTTTGAAGTAAGCTAGTGTTGTCTTCTTACCCTTAATTAGCTCATAACGAGTATTATTATGGTTCTTATTGATGAGTGCTCTATTTTGCACATGACATGCAATGTTAATTGCCCCAGCCCATAGGTATTCTGGGAATGAGAAGTCACTTATCATGGTCCTCCCAGCTTAAATAAGTGTTCAAATTTTCCTCTCAGCCACCTCATTCTATTGGGGAGTTCTGGGAGAAGAAAACTCTTGTAGGATACATTCTTCTTCACATAATTTGGTCATTGACCCAGACTGAAATTTAGTTCCATGATCACTTCTGATTTTGACCACAGAGCTGTTTACTTCATTTTGAATTTGTTTGACAAAATTCATGAATGTACTTAGGGTATCAGACTTATGTTTCAAAAAGAATACTCAGGCAAATCTAGAGTGATCATCAACAATAACTAGTGTATAAGCCATACCTCCTAGGCTGTGCACTGCCATAGGACCAAATAAGTCCATGTTTAGTAGGTATAAGCACCTAGTGGATTCTTTGTCCTGTATGCTTCTAAATGAAGTTCTTGTTTGCTTGCCCATTTTACATGCATGACAAGGACTCATCTCTAAGCAATCCAGCTTAAGAGCATCTCTTGCCAAGTTCTTTGTCATTAATTTCTTGAGAGACTTGTCGTTAATGTGGTCTAGTCTCTTATGCCACTTTACACAAGCAGACACTCCATCATTTTCTACAAGACATACATGGTCATTTTTCCAAATGCAAATGAAGTTTAGACAATAAATATTTCCACTACTAGTGCATGTTAGAATGGATTCATTCTCACAGTCCTTGATTAGGCACTTATCCTTGTGGAAAGAAACAACATATCCCAAGTCACATAGCTGACTTATGCTTATAATGTTATGTTGTAACCCTTCCACATAAGATACTCTTGTGATAGTGATACTGCCATTTGTGATCTTACCATAGCCCTTGACTACACCTCTGTCAGATCCTCCAAATTTGACTTTGGGTCCATCTTCTACAGGTGCGATCTCCTTCAATAGGCTTCTTGTTCCAGTCATATGCCTGGAACATCCACTGTCCAAGTACCGCATAGGAATCTTGGTGGTCTTTGGACATACCTACAAGACAATTACACTTCCTTAGGAACCCAGTTTCTATTGGGTCCTAGGTGCTTGTTAGGGAATGATTTGGTAGCCTGCTTTCTGGATGTCATGTGGGAATGATTTTGAACAGTTGGATTGAACCAACAGTCTAGGGCAAAGTGCCCTACCTTTCCACAACACCAACATTCAAATCTATTATATCCAGATTTTCTTGTAGTGTTATAACTGACTGAGTTAGGTTGTCACTTAATAGCTGGCCTCCCCTTCTTGGAAGCTGAAAGGTTCTCCCCAACATGACAACTTTTGAAAGCCTTTACTGGAGGATTCTTTTGGGGTGTAGATAGAACACTTTTCCCAAGAAAAGTTTGTATTTTGCTCAGCCAGGTAGAAGGCAGCTTATGTCCACTTTCAGTCTTCTAGCTTTCTTTACATCCATTGATGATGCTGTGATTATATGAGTTTGTGGGTATGATCACTTTTCTAAAGATTGTCTTTCCTTGGGAAGATTTCCCAATGTTTTCACCTTGAGTATAGCCCAAACCTTGCTTATTTGTTAGTGAAAAGCTATCAATCAAGGGAAGAACTGTTTGTGGCTTAGAATAACTAGCCACAATTTTCTTTTCCTTAAGAAGTTGATCCTCCAGTTCTTTGATTTTAGTATTCTTGTGCTTGATGACTTCAGTCAAGGTGCTGATACTCAAAGGAGAGATACCAGGTGGAGTGATTGACAATTTAGTCTTTTCTTGAGCTAGCTCAGTTACTTTCTCAAGCAATTCATCTCTCTTCTCACTCAGGGAGATGATCTCTGCAGCTTGTGCCTTACAGAGAGCTTTTGCTTTCTTAAGAGCATCACGCAATGCACCAAATTTCTCTATGTAGTCAGTGCCAATTTCTTCTTCTGTTGAAGAAATGCTGGCATCTGAATCTGTGTCAGAGAGAGTAGGATATGCTTTAGGAGTTACCTGTTTGTGATGAGTTTCATCACAATATTCTTCATCTGAGAGAGCCATGGATGCTATGTGGCTATCTGATTTTGATGAGGAACAATCAGTGTCGCTATCACTGATTGTCTTCACTTTCTTTGCCACAAGGCTCTTCTCTGACTTCCCGTTCCTTGAGTGCTTCCTTTCCTTACTCTTCTCTTGTCTTTTGTATGGACATTCAGCACTAACATGTCCAGGTCTGTTGCAGCTATAACAAATAATGTTAGAAGAATTTTGTTAACTACAACCCACTAGTTTTGTAGATCTTGTTCTAAGCAGTTAAGCTTTTGAACTTAACCTACCTCTGATACCAATTAAAAGATTATGGGTTGTCTATAAACTACACCTAGAGGGGGGGGGGGGGGGGGGTGATTAGGTGTTTTCAATTTCTTTGGTACTTTAAAGGTTTATCAATCACATCACACAAGCATCACAGAAAATAGATAATAATTTATAGTGGTTCCCAACTAGACAATGTGTCTAGAGGTAGTCCAGTGTCCCTCCCACTTATCTAGCAGTATGCTAGACTAGTGATGCAGGCTACACTCTCCAACACGGTTAATACGGATAACAATGAATTTTCCCTCTACATTCCAATCCTACGATCGCACAAATAATTATTCGCAGCCCCACGTTATGCAACGATTATCAATTAAAGTCAAACGTACGGGTTGACAACACCCTTAGAGATCAAATAATGGCTATAGGCCAAAATTCTTTCTATCCAAAAGGATCCACCCGATCTGATCGAGCGATTGTTGTACCAAAAGAGATCCACCCAAAAATTACGATTTGGAAAAAGGTAGATCTCTCCCAACAAAAAGAAAACGAGGTTCGCCAATCCTCACGAACTTAAATGAAATCAAGATAAACACAAGATCGAGAGAAGAAAACCACGATAAAATCAACGCTATCAAAATGAACGCAAAAGTATTCCACCATAAGATTTATCTAGAGAGAATCACACAAGGGAAGAAATTTTCGTTACCCAACTCGAAGAGAGATCTCGAAAAAGATCAACACAAACTTTGATCGCTCTTCAACGGATCCACCAGAGTTGCGTTGTATGGAGAGGAAACTCGTCCGCCTTCTTCGCTTCATGCCGGAGAAGATGTCGCCAGAACCATACAAACCCTTGCCCTTGGCCGAAATCTTCAAGAGAAGGAAAGTGGATGAAAAGCCTTTGTATTTGTGAGGTAGTAGAGAGGAGGAGAGGTGGAGTGAGGGGGGCCAAAAACTCCAAGAGAGAAGAAGATGGGGGTGGCTATGGAGAGGAGAAAGAAGGGGGGGGGGGGCTTTTCCAAGGCTTGGCCGAAATTTTCAAAGAGGAGGGAGAAAGGGAAACTAAGGAAGAAAGATGAGAGAATAAGGAGAGGAGGAGAATTCCAACTTTGGAGTTATAATTCAAATTTCAATATATTTCTTAATGAATCAAAATCCTTTTACATCATGGCCTATTTATAGGCTTACAAATAAAAGAGGCTACATGCAAACCAAATTAAAAACAAAACAAAACATTGTCTAAATGCACACCAACATAAAATAAAGTCCAAATAATACAAATAATAATAAAGAAAACATGACAATAATTAATTAATAATTATAGTAGAATAATTATAAATATTAATTAAATATTCATGCGTCGCGAGCGGAGGTTGTTGAGGCGATGATGCTCTTCAAAATGGTTGTCGCAGCGATGGCATGCACCATGATTGTTGTCGCGACATCGTCCATCCGAGTCCTCAAATGTAATGTTGCGGCAGCGATCAAAATAATGTGTCGAGTCGGCGTAGTCAAGGAACTGGTCACGACCATGGTCACGAATATATGGCGGGGCATCGTCGCCATCAATCCTCCCCCACTCAAAATCACTCATCACCGATGAGTGGACCATCAGCCAACACCTGTCATACAAAGCAAAGGTCTATGGAACCCTTAAAATGCGTTAGGCAAATAAGGAGTAAAAGTTTCATCATTAACATTTGACATACCTCCAATGGAGACCGATGGAGAGAGCGATCCAGTAACAAGCTCACCCCCAAACCCATTAGAAAACTCAGTGGAACCAAACGGGCAGACAGACAATTCAAGCGGTTGAGAAACATAAGGCGTTAAATCTGAAACATTGAAAATAGGGGAAATTCCCCCAATCAGTGGGTAACTCCAAAAGATATGCGTTTTCTCCCAATTTCTTTAAGATTCGAAATGGACTAGCTCGCCGATTCGCCAAATTTTTTATGGTGCCCGAAGGTAGCCGTTCAGGGTTGAGACACACCAAGACTAAATCGCCAACCTTCAAGTGAGACACTCTCTTATGTATGTTAGCATGTGGTTGATAAGATGCATATTATGTCGTTAGCGCTTCATTAACGTGCTTATGTAAATGGTGAACCTGAGAGGCAAAATCCTGTGCAAATTGACTTGACTTATAAGATGGGGGTAGCGTAATCAAGTCTATTGGCATTGGTGCTTTATATCCATGCACGAGTACAGGAAGCGCAAAATAGGTAAAATGATTTGTGTTGGAACATTGTCTTCTGCATTTCGTAGGTTTGAGAATAACAAATCCTATGTGTATTTGATCTTGTGTGTTTAAGTGTGCAGGAAAAAAAGTCCATATGACTCAAGGATGAGATAAGTAGTTTGCCCCCAAAATTGGGCCAACAAATCCAACATGCCCACTAGCGCCGACGGCAGCACCTAGCGCCCAGCGCTAGCGATGATTAGCGCAATCCGGGAGCACATTTCGAAGGCGATAGTGCCAGGCGGTAGCGGAGCAGGAGGTAGCGCGGAGCACAGAAGGCAAGAAGAAAATATTTCCTCGGATTGAAGATTCTCCCGCGCCGAATATGTCCTAATATAGGATAGCGCCGACGGTAGCGGTAGCACTGGTGCTAGCACTGTGGCTATAAATAGGACCCCTCTTCTCTCATTTCACACAACCACCAGAGAGAGATTTAGTGCTAGAATTCCAGAGCCTGATTTGGCCAAAAGTTGATCTCCCACCAAAGCTCTACGAATATCTGAAGGAGGACTTCATCATGCCAGATCCAAATGACGTTCGCTTGTACAACGCTTATTCTACAGCGGATCTTCGTCTCCAACTTCATAAGTTCTTCAAGAGGGAGTTTTTATAATTATCATTTCATATTCTTTGTAAACCGTTAGAGAATTCACCTCGTGTTGGCGACTAGGTCTGGGTAGGACATAGGGCTGAAATTCGCCTCGTGTTGGCGACTATATCTAGGTTAGGTCTAGGGGGTGCTCAAGGCCATATCCGAGGTTGGATTGGCTAGAGCGGCTTGAGGCCGAATCCGGGGAAGGATAATCTAGGGCCACCAGTTCGTGGGGATGCGAGTCGGGATAGAAAACAAAAAGAGTTTATTATTATTCGCCACCGATTTCTAGCGTTATAAAAATCAACTTTTTCAAAACCATATTTCATATTAATAAAGCATGTCTCTACTTTATTTCAATTGTTTTGATTGATTTCTCACCTTCTTAATCACTTATTATTTCAAGATATTCATAATATAAAAAAGTTTTAAAACTCTTATTTACCCCCCTCTAAGGGCGCCTACCGATCCAACAAGTGGTATCAGAGCGGTTTTATTCCAATCAGCTTAACAACCAGGAATAATGGCGTCTCATGATCTCGTTTCTATTAGTGGGGTAAATTTCTATGAAGAAGAAAAATCTCTTAAACCACCCTTATTCGAAGGGAGAAATTATAAAGGATGGAAATTTTTAATAGAAAATTTTATTAAAAAATTAGATATCAATGCATGGGGATATAGCAATAGTTAGACCAGCAGATGAATCAAATAAATAGGAATGTCATCTAAATGCAAAAGCTTTAAATAGTATTTTGTCTACTTTATCTCATGAAATTTCAAAATTAATATATTGTTTTTCTAGTGCATACAATGTATGGAAATTTCTTGAAGAAATGTATGATTCTCCATCTACAGGTATGGAACAAATGCAAGAAGTGGAGAACATACAAGATTGCACAAATGGTCAAGAATGCTCCTCTCATGATGGATCAATGGAGTGCACATCAAATGGAAAAGAAGAAATCCCATCTTTGGAAGAGGAATGCCAAATAAATGAAGACAACAAAGAAAATCCGTGCTCAAATCTCACCGCATCCAGAAACATTGTAAGGAAATCAAATCCTCTTATTGTTTGCAATTCTATTTCTACTTTACAATTGCTACAATTTACAAAGCGCAAAATTAAGAAATTAAATAATGCGAATTGCAAATTGTGCTTAGAAAATAAAGATTAAAAGCAAAAGTTAAAGTAAAATCAAACTCTGACTTATCTAGCTTTACTCATGTTACCTCAATTGAGAATACAAAACCTTGTTTTGATTGTAATGATATTAAAGAAAAAGTTAAGGAACTTGAAAACGAAATTATTTTTGTAAAAGAACACAATGGAAAATTATCTTTAGGTAATTCATCTTTGAAAAGTGATTCTGCTACGTGCCAAAATTTTAAAATTGAAATCAAGGGGATGGACGAAACATTTGATGAATTTAGAAATGACTATCAAAATCACATTGACTCTATTATTTCCACTCATAAAAATAACACAATAGCTTATAATAAAGCTAGGCATAATTTAAAGATTAAGAATGATGAATTAAAATAAAAAATCAACGTGCTTATGAAAACTATAAATTAAAATTCACAATATCAAGAAATTTCTAAAAACATGTTGAATATGAACATGAATAATTTAACTAAACCTAATAATGGAAATAAGAAACACAACGTATTTGTAAATCAAAATCAAAATCACCATTATTTACAAAATCATGTTTCTCCAAACTTAAAAGCAACATTACACAAATTTCCTATAAACAATACCTTCAATAATCATTACAATCATAATCTTCAATATAAAGATTATCACAATGAAAATTTGATGCATAAGAAACAAAGGTTTGAAGGGAGGCCCAAGATTAAAACTGAAACATTAACTTCACATAAATGGACCCATTCATCAATATCTACTCACAAACCTAAACATTATATTTGGGTACCCAAAGGAACCACCAAACTTGGTCCCCTTTGGATACCTAAATCTCTTATTCATTATGTATCACCAAATGCATGAAGTAGAATATTTTCAAAATAAAATATACAAATTACTACTTCAAGATATGTCTTAATTTATTTGTTTTGTTCTCTTATTTGTTTTGATATCATGGTATGGTCATCATATAGACACAAGACTGTCACTTAAAGTTTTATAAATCAAATTATCAAATTTTAAAGTCATACCCTTTATTTCTATTGACCAATCAATATATTTATATATATATATATCATAAATTGAATTCAAAATTTTCTATGTGATATTAAAATCTCAAGTCATATGATTTCAAACACATACTACTTCATATGATTTCAAATTTTCTTAAACATCTCCACTTCATATGACTTCAAATTTATAAATAAAACGTAAAACAAAACCTTCAAAAACTACCAAAGAAGGACCAGATAAATATAGTCAAACATCCCAAAACAACAAAATTAAACAATACAGATAGTGCTAGCTGGTAGCGTCGGCGCTAGCATACAGTATCCAATAAATATGTGTTCAAATTCCTATATTATTACACAACTTGAATATTAGTTTCCCTCAGGACATTCCTACTCCTCTACTCTGTCTCGTCTATCTCCTCCACACTAGCACTTGGAGATCGTCTTCTGCGACTCCTCCGATTGATTGACGCGGTGGATCCTATACTGTGCTATCCCACTCCCTTCGCTCCGCTGTAGATGGATTTAGCTTTAATTCCTTGATCATGAACTTCATCATCTTCTTTATACCAGAAACATCTTTCTCCACTCTTGTCATCCGCTCTCCCATTTCTTCTCGAAAAGATTTAAATGAATCATCTCGAGCACCTCGGGATGATGCTCCTCGTCGGAGTGGTGGTCGAGTAGATGTTGATGGCTCATCCGGGAGGGATGTAGCTCGTAGGTGTGAGGTACTATATATTGGAGGAAAGCAATCTATCAAGTGAAAACCAATCTCAATACAAGGGTACCTATGAAGAATAACCCTCTGTATTATGCCACCGAGCGGGAGGTTGTTATATCTCTGACGAGAAGGATGCCGCAACTTGTATGTATATCTGGTCAATGAAAGCAACAAGTCTGCTACATCGAATCTCTCCTCCTCAAGAATAAAATACGAGACAAGACTAAGTTGTGCAGTAATCTTTGTCGTGTCGTCCAATTTTAGCATGATAGTGTGGCGTAAAACGTCCTATACTGTAAGGGAATCCACTGTAAGTGACCCCACCATTTGGATCAAACTCCTACATTCCCTGTGGTGGACATATTTAGATTAGTCCAATCCCTATCAGGTCAAAACTTTTCAACCACATCGAACTTATTTGGATGCTCGGTCAACCCAAATGTCTCCCTCAAGTCATCATGAGTAATAGTAACCACTTGTCCCCACACTTGAGACCGCACTCCTCCATCCAGATCAGTTTGCGATGGGTCTTCCAAGTGCATATAAAACTCTCGTACTAACTCTGATGAAAACCACTCCGAAAGAAACACATTCAACACTTCAGAGGTTGCGAATAGTTGCATGATATGATGGTGTCTTGGCATGGAAAATTCCACGTAATATGGAACACCAACTATGGCTGACTCCACAGCTAGTCCTTCTTGTTTCTTCCCTTCTGATCGAGGAGCTATCTGCCACATTAAAAGAAAAATTAAAATTTAAGCAAAATTCACTAGCGCCCGGCGCTAGCACTAGCGCCTGCAGTAGCGCCGACGCTAGTTCTCTGATCTTAAATGGTAAGATCTCTCTAAATATAAAATATTTCCAAATCCTAACCCTCTCAAATTGCTAGATCCAAGAAACCCACATAATCTGAGCTAAAATCAAAACTAAAAATCTTCATAAAAATTCAAAATGAAAACAAAGCAAAAAATTATAAAAATATTGAAGATTCTTTTTTAGATCTATCATCAAAAACAAAAGTTTTTCATAAATCTTCATCACAAACATCAAAATCAAATATTTAGAACAAGAATCATAAAAATGATGAAGATTTGTTCTAGTTCCTCTCTTCAAAAATAAAAGAACCAAGCATTGAAGATCTATCATCTAAAACCACTTAATAACTTGAAATATCTTCATCTCTAACATCAAAATCAAAGTTTAAAACAAAAATTATTAGAAATGATGAAGTTTTACATTAGATCTATGAGCGGGCTGCGTTATCTTCTAGGGTTTTTCGGGAGAGCTTGAGAGGCAATGGCTGAAATGACAAAGTGAAAAGTGAATTAAATAAAGCAGCGCTACCTCCAGCGCTATCGTTAGCGTGCGCGGTATCGCTTGGCTCTGCTTTTATGTATTTTCAAAATTTTATAAAATACCTGAAATTATGCTCAATTATATGTACTACATAGTTTTGCAGTTATGTTTTGAATTGATTTTTGAAAAATTAAAACAAAAAAAATATATACAAAAGCCAAAATTACAAAAAATATTTCTTTTACTTATTGCTTTTGGTCACTTGTTTAACTTCTATTTCTAAATGCAAAAATCAAATACAAAAATATAAAACACAAAAACTAACAAAAAAAACTGTATGGAATTTCTTGTGAAAATCAAGCATGTTTAAACTATCTTTAGAACTTCTACAATGTTCCAATTTATCTTTTCAAACTACCTTGAACATTGTTCTTATCACGCTTGGATATATCTCTTAATATGTGCATCAATTATCTTGTACAAAGTAGTGTAGAACCAAGCTTAGCATGCCTCTAAGCATGAGTAAATGTTTTATGGTTGATAATGATCTTTCTTCACTCACTTTTTGGCTAAGTCTACATGTGTTTTTAATCTAAGGATGCTTGCTAGTGTATTGTAATTATACAGTAAATTAAATTTTCACAAGTATCTTACCAACACTACAATTATTTTGCACTATTAAATATAAAAAAAGTGGTTGTACTTTCAAATTTCATTTGGTTTGCATAGCAAGTGTAATAAGAGAACTTTGTACAAAAAAATCATGAAATAAATTGATAAAGATAACTCCACCAAGCACTACTCGAACCTCCTGATAAGTCTTAATAAGCGTTGTGAGGTTGAGCACCTTGAAAAGATTAGTAAAGTGTCTTGTGCAAACCTTCATTTCTGTAAATAACACTTATTCTTATGTACACAGGATAAAAAAAGATGACAATGAAAAATAAAAGTGTGTGATCCCCCAAGCACTACTTTGCACCCTGATAAGTATTAATGAGCATTGTGTGTGCAAAGCACCTTGGTAGTTGTACATTTTTTGTGTGCATAAAAAGTGTGTGGAAGCAATCTTATTGTGTTTTATTGCACTTTACTCTAAATTTGTCTTGTATTTTTTGATTATAACATTTGTTTACTCTTTTAAAAATACACTTATATGCACATCATTATCTTTCATAACACTTCTTCTCATGAGTATTGGACTCTAATGCTAATTCTATAATACTTTTCATATCTAAATGCACTAGATTACATTTTTTGTGTGCATAAAAAGTGTGTGGAAGCAATCTTATTGTGTTTTATTGCACTTTACTCTAAATTTGTCTTGTATTTTTTGATTATAACATTTGTTTACTCTTTTAAAAATACACTTATATGCACATCATTATCTTTCATAACACTTCTTCTCATGAGTATTGGACTCTAATGCTAATTCTATAATACTTTTCATATCTAAATGCACTAGATTACCTAGCATGCTTTCTACAATGTTTGGTATATTTTGTATTTATGAAGTAGAATAATATTGTAGTAGTCTCTTTTGTTTTTACATCTCTTTCATGCTTGGTCACTTCATGATCATCTTTAAAGTTCTTTAACAAAATTATTTACAAAAACATCTTTTTCATTAGTCCTTCACTCATATTTCTTTTTATGAATCACCATATCTTCCAAAAAGATGTTTGTTGTATTTTTATAAGTCTTCCGCAACATTACATCTACCTTGTGTTCTTTTCATGCTTATCTCAAGTCTTTCCAACTAAAAATTGTTTTCCAAATGGTAGACTTACATGGTAAATGTTCTATTATGTAAAGCTAAAAACTCGAATTTATTTCTATAAACATACTTATGCTAAAAACTCTGATTTATTTCGATGAAAATTATTCTAAAACTCCTTATCATTTCCTTCTCTCTCAAAGCTCGATCATGCCTTTAACATATTATCAAAACTTTTCTGTGTTTTGCTTCCTTACCCACATTTGCTAATAAAAAAAAGGGGGAGAACTAACATGATAAATAAAACCCGCTATCAAAATAAAAATTAACATGATTAATTAAGATGATAGCTTATATATTAGGGGAGCATTCACTTAAGGGGAGCATGTATTTAGGGGGAGCAATTCTAAATACTAAAATTAATATTTATCCTAAGTCATCACTCTCATACAACACAAGTAGGTTCCATCATGCTTATATATTAATGCTCTGATATATCATTAATGAATTTGTTATTATCAAAAGGGGGAGTTTGTTGGAAAATGGTCTTCCGCGTCTCCTAGGTATGAGAATAACAAATCCTATGTGTATTTGATCTTGTGTGTTTAAGTGTGTAGGAAACAAAGTCCATATGACTCAAGGATGACATAAGTAGGTTGCCCCCAAAATTGGGCCAACAAATCCAACATGCCCACTAGCGCCGGCGGTAGCACCTAGCGCCCTGCGCTAGCGATGATTAGCGCAATCTGAGAGCACATTTAGAAGACAATAGCGCCAGGCGGTAGCAGATAGCGCATGCGGTAACGTGGAGCACAAAAGGCACACTACAACAAACTGCACTTATAGTAAGGACCTAATTCGTTACAATAAGTGCCAAAATTCGTTACAAAAACTCTTTGGTAACGAAAAAAACTTTAAGTAACGGTCCTCCTCTAAAGCTCGACGCTAAAGGTTATTGTAACGAATGTATGAATGTCGTTACAAATAAAGTAATTGTAACAAATGATATTTTCTCACCAAAAAGAGATTCTTCCTCACAATAAATTGGTCACAATAAATATTATTTCGTTACAAATGTTATTTTTTCCTCACAAAAAAAAAGTTATGATTAAAACTATTTCGTTACAAATGTTTTTTTTTCTCACTAAAAATAAAATAACTTCGTTACAATAAAGTATAATAAACATTATTTCGTTACAATAGATTAAACAATAGTAACGAAAAAATTGTTACATTTATTTTCCATTCTTCTTACTACAGCCAATTCATTTATGTATCAAAAATATTCCATTTCTATTTTTTGTGTACCTGAGATTTTATTACAAATAATAATCTTGAAAACACACATATTTAATATTTCATAACAAGATCAAAATATATTTTTATTCACAACAAAAAGTTTTACATAGAGTACAAGTTATTATCATCTCTTCTAAAATAATACAATATTACATTACAAGATCAACATGTTTCTAATAAATCTTCCGTCATTTTTCGAAAAATGAATCATCCATCACTTTCTGACTAATGAATCTTTCGTCACTTGCCGGTCAATGCTCGAGCACCCTACAAATAAAAGAGAGCAATTAAGATCACGCTACAAATAAAAATAATGTCTCAAATAATAACACCAAAATTGATAATTATAGACATAGGTTTGCCATCATAACATAATTATGGAATACTTATAAGACACCATTGGTATTTGGAAGACTTATAGATAGAGAGTAGTAAACATAAGGGTAGTTAGAAAAAAATTTACCGGGAACAAAACTGATCTAGGGAATCAAATGATCACCTAAAAGAAACAAAAAATCACTTCTCTCCAAAAGTGAGTTGCAGCAAAAACTGGGTATATGCCATCTATGAAACTTCTTGCTTGCAAACGGAGAACAATGTCATTGAACAAAAGACATCAGAATTTAAAAGAAAACAACAATATAATAGATCAGTATAACAGCGGACGTAGGCTGTATTACCAGCGGAAGATTTAAAATCACTTCTTGTTTTCCAGCTCTTCGCCGTAGGCTGTATTACCAGCGGACGCCATGGCTATGGCTTCCCCGGGAGGAGGGTGATCGAATCTGCACGCCACCCCATACTTGCATGTGCCTATCTTCATATAGAAAGGGCATGCCACTGAACCCTGCAATAAAACCTCTCCCAATGTTTAATTTTTAAGCTTGTAGATAACAAGGTATAGAAGCAATTTTAATTTTTAAGCTTGTAGATAACAAGGTATAGAAAGGACAAATTTTAATGGTCCAGAATAGTGTATTGAGAGGCACAGACTTCTAGCATAAATAGCTTCATATACTTCAGTGCTATCACGGATTTAAATATTACTTGTTCACCAAATGTATGCTGTTGATAGTTTCACTGTTTTGGAACTGTCATACCTCGCAACTCCAAACCAAGATATGAAATTCGAAGTAATGCTGGTTAGCAAGCTTAATACTACTTGGAGTATGTGTGAGAGAGTGAGAATAAGATGAATATATACAACTTGGAAAAATGTGCGACAAAAAAATGTACCTCTCTTCTGGGAAGCCCAGCAAGAGTAAGCTTGATATTTTCTTGATCCGTCTTAGGAATAGCTGTGGCAGGTGCAGACCTATCTATTGGGTGGTGGTACCTGCATCTCTCCCCGAACTTGCACTGACCAGTCTTCATATAATACTGCATACAAAATATCTTCTTTGATGAATTAGTTGCATAGGATTGTCAAAATAAGGTCAATGAACTAAAGTGGAATAGGGCTGTCAATTGAATTTTGTATTTGCAAGTAGTTTGAGAAATAGGGACTCCTTAATAATAATGTTTTTATAATCAACCACGTCTATCATATCCTGAACATGAAATCAATCATTTTATCAATGACAGATATCTTAGAGGGTCTAACAAAAATGATAAGAGATTACTTATTATGCAATCTGAGCCATCCAACATGAAGATCTTTAATGGAAAAAACATGTGATTAAACAGGTATACCAAGCCCTTTAGGATGACAGTTCTTAATCCTGCATGTAATGATATGAATAATGAACGCTATCCTAACACTAATTGAGATCGGCAACAAAGGCAATCATAATAATAAACGTAAGTATGGTACCAAAATGAAAGGTCAGTATATTCCTAATGGTAAATTCTGGTTTATGAAACTTCTTGCTTGCAAACGGAGAACAATGTCATTGAACAAGAGACATCAGAATTTAAAAGAAAACAACAATATAATAGATCAGTATAACATTGGAAAAAGATTAAGCTAACTGAAACTGCACTCATTAATCATCAAAATAGCTTCAAAGTATATAGATAGCATACATCACATTCAATTTCTCCAGGCCTTTGAGGGAAAATGGAAACTCCAAGCTACATTGCGAAAGAGAATATCAGGCAAGCTAGCTACCTGAGACAAACGATGGTCTATAGTAGGTAAAAAGCTAGCAGCTGGGTTCATGACTCCAATAGGTAAACTAGCAACTGTTGGAGTTATGTATGCATTGGTTGAATCAGTAGTATGCATAGAATTGATAACTGCAGAAGATTTCAACCAAACAACCATTAGAGCTAAAACAAGAAAAACAAATCCCCAAAATATATAGTACATTAAGAAACATACGGAGTCTATCAGGATGATTAAATCGACAAGTAGCACCATATTTGCAGCTGTGCCAGAAGGAAAATTCACAGAAATTTTATGATCTCCAAGATTGAGTTTAGCCAAAGAAAATTCTACATACAGAAAAATAAAGAAATACACACCTGCCAGTCTTTCCGTGGTTTATATCTCCATTGACAGCATCAGAACTATATATTGTTCAAAATTTTATGGAGGGAAATATTCATCCGTATATTTCATTCAGTCATGTGAGAGAGAGATAGAGCTGCATGGGAGAGAGGCAGAAAAACTTTTATAAAAAGTTAAAGATTTATAAAAAAACCCATACGCGCAAAAATACATATCGCAATAGTACCACATATCTGCGACAGCCGAGCACGAATGTTTGCGAGCTGTAGGAGTACTGTCGTCGCGTTAGAGCACTATCGAGGCGGGGTACTGTCGCGCGCATACAATTTTTTTTTTCAAAAAAAAATAATAATTCAAAACTTTGATAATAAAATTGTACAAAAATTGAAAATAAAATATGATATATTTTTTGTAACAAAACTTTAATAATAAAATATTACTTTTAGTAAGGACAATGTCTTTGTCACAAAAAACTTTCATGATGTCGTTACAATTGATACTTATTGTGAGAAAAGTTTTCTATTTGTAACGTAACATTGGTGTTGTTACAAATACTTATAGTTATAGTAACGAATTAATTATTATTGTAACAAAATTTAAAATATTCGTTACAATAAAGTTAGTTTTTGTAACAACAAAAAATCTTTGTTACTAAATATAACTATTAGTAACAAACTGTGTTTCAGTTACATTCCAGTCCTTACAACAGGTGCAGTTTGTTGTAGTGGCAAGAAGAAATTGTTTCCTCGGATTGAAGATTCTCCCGCGTCGAATATGTCCTAATATGGGATAGAGCGCTAGCGCTGTGTTTATAAATTGGACCCCTCTTCTCTCATTTCACACAACCATCAGAGAGAGAGAGAGATTGAGTGCTAGAATTCCATAGCCGATTTGGCCGAAAGTTGATCTCCCACCAAATCTCTGCGAATTTCAGAAGGAGGACTTCATCACGCCAGATCCAATTGACGTCCGCTTCTACAACGCATATTCTACAACGGATATTCGTCTCCAACTTCAGAAGTTCTTCAAGAGGGAGTTTTTATAATTATCATTTCATATTCTTTATAAATCGTTAGAGAATTCGCATCATGTTGGCGACTAGGTCTGGGTAGGACTTAGGGCTGAAATTCTCCTTGTGTTGGCAACTAGATCTAGGTTAGGTCTAGGGGGTGCTCAAGGCCATATCCGGGGTTGGATTAGCTAGAGCGGCTTGAGGCCGAATCCGGGGAAGGAAAGGCTAGGGCCACAGGTTCGTGTGGACGGGATAGAAAGCAAAAATAGTTTATTATTATTTGCCACCGATTTCTAGCGTTATTGAAATCAATTTTTGTAAAACCATATTTCATATTAATAAAACACGTCTCTACTTTATTTCAATTGTTTTGATTGATTTCTCACCTTCTTAATCACTTATTATTTCAAGATAATCATAATATAAGAAAAAAATTTAAAACCCTTATTCACCCCCCTCTAAGGGCGCCTACCGATCCAACAATTTGGAGGATTGTTATCAACGAGTTGACATGTGATATAGTCTTTAATTATCTTGTGAATGAGTACGTGTAAACATGACAAACAAAATGTATTCTCCACTAACATATTAGTCTTATTACCACCAAGAAAAGATTCACGAACAATCTCTCTATTCTCCATCAAACTTAGCGCAGTTTTCAAAACGATTTGCTTGCCATTAAAGTTTATCTCATAAATTTTAGCTTTTCCAAAAATTGTCACATTATGATCATAAAACCATGGACGTACATGTAAAACATGGCAAGCATCCATCAGAATCACACAACACCGCAGACTAGTCCTAACTAGTTCGTGTCCAAAATTATAATCCGTTAATCACGTCAAAGGTTCAGGAGGGAGGGTTGGTGAAATCGTATAAATCGAACCCGGGAGAAAATTAAGTCGTATTGATTTTCTTGTAACGGCGGCAACCTCAAAACAAGTTCCTCTGGGTTTGCACCACTTAGGTCATCCAAAAGTATCCTTCCCTCGCTAGCTAACTCTTCCAATGTTCTAGGTACATCCTCCAAATCAGAATCATCAGTCAATTCTAAAACTGGATCAGAGGGGAGGTCCTCTTCCATATCACTAGGGTAACCAAACTCCTCATCGTCGCTAAGATCTTACTTAATAACGACATCACCCTCAGCGGTAGACTCAGTCAAGGGAACAAACTCTGTATTGTCAGACGATTCAAAAACTATATCAGGAAGTTCGGGAGGAGACATTCCCGACGCATTATGTGTAAAAATTATGGGATGACCCTCACTATCCAGAATACTCTCACCACACGAGCTCATGGCATCCCTAGCAGTAACACCTATCCATCCAGAAACATAGGGCCTGAACTGTTCATTTTTCCTAGAGGTGGATGACGACAAATTATGGGTAGTCCTACTGTTGTGGGGGAAATGATCTATCCTGGGGAATGTGGTCACTCTTATAAGCAGATACGGGTCTAGTGCCGTAATTATACTCGCTCATGGTTGTAGTGCTATACCCACATGCGGGCTTGGAGTTGTATGCACTCGCAGACTTTGTGCTAGTAGTACGGAGGTAGTCGGGGTCATATTGAGATGTGAGAAGGCTACGCATTTGCAGTCAAGCATATTGATAATCACCCACACGACGCTCTTCATTTAGCCAAAACACCTGGGCTCGACCAGATAACCTCTCCCGAGCTATAACAACCTTGTGATGGTCATCCCAATCGTGACAATCAAAATAATATTCCATTCCCTTAATCCAATCCCGAAAAATTTGTGCATTCCCATAACCGTCATAAGTGGGTGCTTGTTTTCTCGTGTGAGGAAGAGTGCGTGGACTGTTGGTTTTCCTATGGCATGTAGGCGAAGTTGGGGTGTGATTAGCAATAAATTTAGCATACAAATAATCTAATCGGGAAAAATAAACGTCTTAGCCATACCCGATGAGTAGGTGTGTACTCAGGACCAGAACTAGTGGACATGCAATGATAGAAAAATTTTGAATCTGAACAAGACAGATTTATAAAAGATGATTTTATTCCCGCTTAGCAATTCGAATAAGGAAATTTTTTTTTATTTTCATACTGAGAAACGTATAGAGAATTTCCAGAATTATTTTTTAAATTTTTTGCCGAAAATTGAGAAATTTAGGCCGCTATTTGCATAATAGAAATTTTAAACATGCCAAAATTTTATGAAAGATAATTATATACCCGCTTAATAACTAGGGTAATTAAAATAATTTTTTGATTTTCTTACTCAGAAAAATATGGAGAATTTCCAGAATTTTATTTTTTTGATTTTCGCAGAAAAATAAAAATTTTAGGTCGCTATTCGCAGACCACCAATTAAAAGTTTTGATATTTTGAACACGAAATCGTGTGAAGATTGTGTGTGCCTGCATTCTAAGAAAATATTAGGAATGCTCCAATTAAGAAATTGACATGAACCTCCCTCTGATACCAAATTGATGCAGGCTACGCTCTCTAACACGGTTAATACGGATAACCACGAATTTTCCCTCTACGTTCCAATCCTATGTTCGCACAAATAATTATTCGCAACCCTCACGCTATGCAATGATTATCAATTAAAGGCTAACTTACGGGCCGGCAACGCCCTTAGAGATCAAATAATGGCTATAGGCCAATATTCTTTCTAGCCAAAAGGATCCACCCGATCTGATAGAGCGATTGTTGTACCAAAAGAGATCCACCCTAAAATTTCGATTCCGAAAAAGGTAGATCACTACAACATTTTTGGCCTTTAGCAACACTTTATTCAGCAACATTTATAAAATGTTGTCTAAACATAGAATAGAGAACAGTTTATAAATGTTGCCAATAAGTAGCAGTTTTAGGCAACATTTGTGTCACAACATTCAATAAATGTTCGCAACAAAAAGAAAACGAGGTTCGTCAATCCTCACGAAATTAAATGAAATCAAGATGAACACAAGATAAAGAGAAGAAAATCACGATAAAATCAACGCTATCGAAATCTACGCAAATGTATTTCACCACAAGATTTATCTAGAGAGAATCACACAAGGGAAGAAATTTTTGTTACCCAACTCGAAGAGAGATCTCTGAAAAAGATCTACACAAACTTTGATCGCTCTTCAACGGATCCACCGGAGTTGTGTTGTATGGTGAGGAAACTCGTCCGCCTTCTTCGCTTCACGCCGGAGAAGATGTCGTCGAAACCATGCAAACCCTTGCCCTTGGCCGAAATCTTCAAGAGAAGAAAAGTGGATGAAAATTAAAGCCTTTGTATTTGCGAGGTAGTAGAGAGGAGGAGAGGTGGAGTGAGGGGGGCCGAAAACTCCAAGAGAGAAGAAGATGTGGGCGGCTATGTAGAGGAGAAAGAAGGGGTGGGGGCGGCTAATCCAAGGCTTGGCCGAAATTTTCAAAGAGGAGGGAGAGAGGAAAATTAAGAAAGAAAGAGGAGAGAATAAGGAGAGGAGAAGAATTCCAACTTTGAAGTTATAATTCAAATTTCAATATATTTCTTAATGAATCAAAGTCCTTCTACATCATGGCCTATTTATAGTCTTACAAATAAAAGAGGCTACATGCATCCCAAATTAAAAAACAAAACAAAACATTGTCTAAAAGCACACCAACATAAAATAAAGTCCAAATAATACAACTAATAATTAAGAAAATATGACAATAATTAATTAATAATTAAATTAGAATAATTATAAATATTAATTAAATATTCATGCGTCGCGTGCGGAGGTTGTAGCGGCGATAGCGTTCTTCAAAATGGTTGTCGCAGCGATGACGTGCACCGCGATTGTTGCCGCGACATCGTCCATCCGAGTCTTCAAAAATAATGTTGCGGCAGCAATCAAAATCATGCGTCGAGTCGGCGTCGTCAAGGAACTGATCACGACCATGGTCACGACATATGGCGGGGCGTCGTCGCCATCAACTAGGCAACTTCTCCAACTCAGATCTTTTCACTATACGTAGATCTTACAACTCAGGTTCACACAGAACCATACAAGGCTCAGAATTTATAAGTCCTACAAACTCAGATCTTTAGCAAGATCCTACCAAACTCAGATTCACCAAGAACCCTACCAACTCAGATCAATCACTAGATCCTATAAGCTTAGGTTCACAAATAACCCTATAAAGTAACACGTAATTGTCGTTGTAGAAGAGATGACTTCAGAAAATGAACACTTGAATAGAAGATCTTCTTCTTCTTCTAAGTCCAAGGATCTTGTGGATCAATGAGCCTTTCTTCAGAATCTTCTGTATAACTTCACAGCCCAGCAGCAATGAAGACTTCATCTTCTCTTCATAGAATTTGTTCGCGAGTGAAAGCTTGAGTGATTTCTGTTCAAGAAGTGTCTCCTGTAAATAAAGTTATCTTTGTTGGATCGATTAGCGCCCTTAGAGGGGGGGGGGGGTGAATAAGGGAATGAAATTCTTCTTTAAAATTTTAGACAATTTACTAAATTGTTTTGAGTAATTTAGAATGAAATAACAATTTAACTTAAAGGAGGAAACAATTGTAATTTGCAATTTTATAAATTTTGCCAAATGATAGAAATCAAGTAAACACAGAAAGAGACATGATTATGTTATATAGAAAATGTGTTTACATAAATTGATTTCAATATCGCTTGAAATCGGAGGCGTATATAGTAATACAATTTTTCCTTTTCTATACCAACTTGTATCCCCACAAACCGGTTGGCTTTAGCCTATCCTTCCCCAGATAAGGCCTCAAGACGCTCTAGCCAATCCTTCCTCGGATATGGCCTCGAGCACCCCCTAGATCTAATCACCTAGAACTAGTCGCCGACACAAGACGAATTTCCCCCAAAGTCCTACCCAGACCTAGTCGCCAACACAAGGCGAATTAACTAAACGATTACAAAAAATATGGAATGAAAATAAATATAACAATAATGAAACTCCCTATATGAGATCTCTGAAGATGAGGATGAAGGATCGCTATAGCATAAGCGAGGTTGAAGCGATCGTTCTTCGGATGCAGTGTGGTGGCTTCCTTCTCCAGAAATCCTCTTTGAATTTGAGTGGGAGATGAACTTTCGGCGGAGTAGCAGCTCTAGAAATATGGCACAAGTAATCTCTCTGGAAGCACTCACTCAAAACGAGAGAGAGCCCATCAATTTATAGATCATGAAGATAGCGCCTGCGGTAGCTTCTAACGCATGCGATAGCATTCGTGTGAAGCGGTTGTGAAACCGTCGGTGGCGTGGCGCTGTGCACAAACTTGAGATAGCGCCACATGGTAGCACTAGCGCTGGCGGTAGCGTCCGTGTGGAGTGGTTGCGAAACCGTCGGTGGCTTGGAAGAATAAACTTTCGTCGAACGAAATTTTCGTCCAACGGAGCAATTTCGTCGAACGACCTCAAATTCGCCGAACGGAGCTTCCAATTCATCGAACGACCTTAAATTCGTCAAACGGTATTTTCGTCGAATGAAATTTTCGTTGAACGAAATTTTCGTCGAACGGAGCTTCAAGTTCGTCGAACGAAATTTTCGTCGAATGGAGTTTTTGTCGAACGAAGGCAAATTCGACGAATGGAACCTGAGCTAGCGCCTGGCAGTAGCTCTAACACTGGCGGTAGTGCATTCTTCCAGATATTTGAATTTAGCTGCTTTCTACCTGTGGAGTATTGCACCTATAGTTCCTGCACCCTATAAAAACACAAAATACAAGATCAAATACAATTTGGGATTTGTTATTTTCAAAAAAAGGGATGTGACACACATGTCCAACAATCTCCCCCTTTTGATAATAACAAATCCTCTTAGCAAGAAATCAACAATTGTATTTATAGTATATGATTAACAAGATGATAGTGCAACTATTGTATATGATAAGCACGATGATATGCATACTTCCCCTATCTTAATGCTCTCCCTACATAAATGCAATTTATGTTTTACTTCCAATAAATGATAGATTACATGAATTATGCTCCCCTTAATCTTCAATTTTTCTCCTATGTAGATTTCTTCAAATAATCTCACCCTTTTGGTATTATCAAAAGAAGGTAGGGTGAAGGTAGTAAGGAGGCATTCTTTAGGCTAGTTATAAATCATGATCGAGCTTTTGTAATATATGAAATGATAAAGAGTTTAAGCATAGTATATATAAGAGATTTCAAATAAAAAGATAAGAGTTGTAAGGAAGCGGAAGAGTATAAGAAACATCTTTTTGTAAGCATGAAAAGCATAAGTAAAAATATGAGTTTTAGTTCAAAATTGAAAGATGTTTTAACCTTTAAAATCTCAAAGTTTTTCATAAAGATACCAAGCATGAAATGAATATATCAAAGAAAGATTATACTACAATGTTACTTAATTTTAAGTTCAAGAGATACCAAAACATTGTAGAGATCATGCTAGGTTATCTAGTGCATTTCTTATTTAAAGAGTAGTATATATAAAGCATTATAATCCAATACTCATGAGAAGAAGTGTTATGAAAGATAATGATGTGCACATAAGTGTATTTTGAGAAATGTTAACAATTGATTTAAATCACAAAATACAAGACATATGTAGAGTAAAGTGCACAATAAAACACAAGTAAATTACTTTCACACACTTTTAATGCACATAATTTTTAACAAAGTGGTATAATAACCAAGGTTTGCACAAGACCCTTTACTATTCTTTCCAAGGTTCTCAACCTCACAATGCTTATGAAGACTTATCAGGAGGTTCAAGTAGTGCTTGGTGGAGTTATATTTGTCATCATATGAATTTTTTATTCTTATTTTTGAGACAACATTCTCCGAATACACTTATTTTGCAAACCCCAAATTTTTTAACTTAACCACTTTTCTAAATTTTATAAGTGCAATTCAAATGTAGTGTAGGCAATAAACTTATGCAAGTTTTAATTCATTGTGCAAATACAATACACAAGCAAGCATTTTGGAATTAAATACACATGTTAATTATCAAAATTAGTGAGTGAAATGTATCATTATCAATCATAAAACATTTACTCATACTTAGAGGCATGCTAAGCTTGGTTCTACACATATTTTTCAATACAATTGATGCACTTTAAATAGATATATCAAAGTATGATAAACAAAACAATGTTCATAGTAATTTGAAGGAATAAAATTTAACATTGTAAATAAGTCTAAATAATAGAATTCATTCATACTTGATATTAGCAATAAAGATCATACAGTTTTTTTTGTTGTTTTGAAAATTTTTAATGAAATAAAAACTGAAAAATCAGACAAACATATTTTTGTATTTTTGAATTTTGAATTTTTGTAGTTGATTTTTCATAATGCAAATAAAACAAAAATAAAATAGACAGAAACACAAAAATAAATTTGTACACATAAACTAACATATTTTTGTTGATTTTTAGAAATTTTAAAAAACAAAAAAATCACAATTCCACGCTAGCGCCGGCGCTAGCATTAGCGCTGGAAACAGTACACGATTTTTTAAGAATTTTAAAAATCTGATTTTTGATATTGATTAGGGGTTAAGAGTAGTCTTATGCAGAAATTGTGTAATATTCAGAGATGTCTTGATTGCTCAAATTGCATAAAACATTAGCGTTTTACATGTTATTCATCCTAAGATGTCTAAGAATCCTAATTCCAACCTTAACATTTGAAACCTTGCATCGGGAAGAGGTTTAGTGAATATATCAGCAAGTTGAGAGTCCATGCCAATGAAACTTATTCAAATATTTTTCTTCTTAATGTGATCCCTTATGAAATGATGACGTACATCTATATGTTTGGATCTAGAATGGTGTACCGGATTATTTGTGAGATCAATGGCACTTTTGTTGTCACATTTTAATTCAATAAGTTTTAGATGAAAACCAAAGTCCTCTAAAGTTTGGCTCATCCATAGTGCTTGTGCACAACAACTCCCTAATGCAATGTATTCGGCCTCCGTGGTGGAGAGTGCAACCGAATTTTGTTTCCTACTAGACCAAGCAACTAATGAAGGTCCTAGAAAATGACAAGTACCACTAATGCTTTTTTTATCAAGTGAACAACCAACATAGTCTGAATCGGAGTAGCCGTGAAGTGTGAATGAATTATTGTGCGGGTACCATAATCCTAATCTAGATGACCCAATGAGATATCTAAAAATTTGTTTTACCGCTTTTAAATGAGATTCTTTTGGATTGGCTTGAAATCGAGCACATAAGCATGTGACAAACATAATATCGGGTCTTGTTGCACTTATAGATAAAGTAGAGATCCTATCATACCTCTATATAAAGTTTGATCTATAGAGATTCCTGATTCATCTTTTCCTAATTTTAGTGATGCGCTCATTGGTGTAGAAGCATGTTTAAGGTTTTCAAATCCAAAACATTTTAGCATATCATGGACATATTTAGTGATATTTGAAAACCAAGGAAATAAAAAAGTTCTCCTACAAGACTCATTTCAAATTCATTTTTCATCACTAAAATAACTTCTTTACACATCTCTTCATTAGTAGTTCCAAAAATAATATCATAAACATATATTTGTAAAATAATTATATCATCATTGTTGTGCTTAATGAAGAGAGTATTATCCGCACTTCCCATAATATAACCGTGCTTTAATAAAAATGATGTAAGTCTTTCATACCATGCACGGGGCTCTTGTTTTAAACCATAAAGTGCTTTCTCTAGTTTATAAACATGATTTGGAATTTTTTCACTAATAAAGCTGGGGGGTTGTTCAACATAAACTTCTTCTTTTACAAACCCATTTAGAAAAGCACTTTTCACATCCATTTGAAATAGTTTTATTCTTTTAAAGCTTGCAAATGCTAGAAAAATTCTTATAGACTCTAATCTAGCAACGGCTGCAAAAGATTCATCAAAATCTATCCCCTCGATTTGTGAATATCATTGTGCTATTAATCGTGCTTTATTTCTAGAGATTCTTGACTCACCATCTAATTTATTTTTAAAAATCCATTTCACACCTACAACCGGGTGATTAGATGGTCTTTCAACTAATTTCCAAACATTAGGTCGCTCAAATTGTCCTAACTCTTCATTCATAGCCAAAAACCAAAAAACATCATTCAAAGCGGTAGAAACGGTTTTTGGTCCAATTTCGGAAACAAAACAAATATTTGAAAAAGATTCATGAAGAGAAGAGCGAGTTCTTACCCCGATGGATGGCTCACAAATTATTAATTCCCGTGGATGATCCTTTGTGAATTTCAAGGCACTTGGAGGTACATATTCATCTTCCTTGGCCTCCCATTCTTCTTCTTTGGAAGGTTCTTTGTCACCATGCTCCAAAGGTGGTAATAGATCATCCTCGTTGCCTGCGGAAAGTTTTTCTACACAAGGAACAAACTCATCAAATATTACATTTATTGACTCTTCAACTCTACTAGTTCTTTTATTAAAAATTCTATAAGCTTTACTAGTTGAAGAGTACCCAAGAAAAGTTCCTTCATCACATTTTTTATCAAACTTTCCCAAGCTATCTTTTGTATTCAAAATAAAACATTTTGAAAGTGCACAGTTAACCTCACTAGAATTCTCTAGAGGGGGGGGGGGGGGTGAATAGTGATTAAAAATACTTTGTGCAATTATATATATATGTGTAATAATCACAGATTTAAACTTCCCACACACCAACAAGAATTAAGCAAGCAAATAAGAAAAATAACAAGTAGAAAATCACAGCACAACACAAGAAAATATAGTGGTTCCCCAAACTTTGGATAGTCCACTCTTCTACCCCCTTTAGTAGGAATTCACTAACTTGCACTGAGTCTTTTGATAAGGAGACTCTTAGAACCAGACTGAGTCTTTTGATAAGGAGACTCTTAGAACCACTACAACTAAATTTTTTGAAGAGAGATTCTAAAAACTCTTTTACACAGTTTGAAAATGAAGTAAGAAAGAAAAGAAGAAGTAGAACAAGTAGAAGAACAAGAAACAATATATGTAAGAAGGAATCTTCTTCCTAGCAAGAAGATTAGAAGCACAAGTATAGTGAATAGGATCTCTCTTTTATAGTGAGAAGGAGATTGTAAGCTTTTCTCTCTTTTATGAGAGCTTTCAGAATTTGCAGCAGAATGGCTTCAGAAGAAGGAGAAGATGAAGGCTTTTTCTTTTGCTGCAGCACACTATTTCTTTTCTCAACTTTCTCACTCTTCACTTGGGAGCTCTTTCTCTATTTCAAAATGGATGAAGTGGATCACTGGTTGTTATTCTTTGCCGACCTCCTTCTTATTTATAGCTCTGTTTGAAATATAATGCTGAAGGAGAATAATCAATTAGCAGACAAAGAATTAGAAAGAGGTAAGAGTTTCCATAATTAATATTTCTGTAGAAGGAAAAGAATTCATTCTGATTTCAAATAATATCCATAATAATCTGAATCAAATAAGCCAAGAATCAAATAGAAGGAAATGCTGATTCAGAACGGCTATAAAAGAATAATATTATTCCTTAAAAATCAGTTCTACAGAAAGAAGGAAAGAGATCTGGCGTGTTTTTGAATTAGTTATAGATATCGACGTGCGTCGATTACTATTCGACGTAAACGTCGATTTCATCCTGGCTGGACGTCGAGAGGAGAATAAGGAAGGTGCGTTGACTAGGATGCGTCGACTTTATCACATGCGTCGACTGGAAGTCAGAGGTACGTCGACTAGGATTACGTCGAATTCTTCTAAGAGTTACTTCGACTCTTCCTGAGAGAGACGTCGACTATATTTCGACGTTGCGCCGAATACTATTCGACGCATATTTACTTAGCCCAATTTTTCATACTTAGAATTTATGTTCTACTCAATTCTAGGGGTTAAGATAAATCATTTCCCCAGCAATCTCCCCTTATTTGTCTTAACCCTATATAGAGAGAAATTTGTATTAGCTTTTAATCAACAAAGCAAAGCATTTATATAGAGAAGAGATATGCTAAGCAATCAGAAGAAAATAGAATAAGAAATTATATAAACAACTTTCATGTTCAGTTGGGTAATCAGCATTTAAGCATAGACAAATGTTTAAATAGAGTATATCATCATTGTTCAGGGGTAGGAGGAGTTTTTTTTTCTAGTGAATACTTTTGTGGGTTGCTCATTCTCAGCAGCAGGTGATTCACTCAGCTCCTCCTGAGTCTCAGCAATTTGCTCCCCCTGAGTTAAAGTAGTTTGCTCCCCCTGGGATGGACCTTCCTTTGAGCCTTTTGCTTCTTCTTCAGTCTCACTTTCATCTCCAATTTTAGGTATACCAGCATCTGGCTCCCCCTGAGCTTAAGCTTCCACTTCAGCTACATCTTCTGCTCTACTTGCCTCCCCTTGCAATAGATCCACTTGTTGTGCAGCTTCTATTGCTATAATCAGTACATTTGATATCTGCTCTTCAGTATATAGCTCTGGTACTACTTCATTCCCAATGGTCTTGAGTAGAGCTAAAATGTTAGATTTTGAAGGATGAGGGGTTTTGTGAGAGGGAGTTTTGTGGCTGGAGAGCTACTCTTCATCTAACTTCTCCCCCTTCTTGACCTTCTTAGCCAAGGAGGTGAAGAAATACTTGGTGACCCTAGATGAAGAGATAGAGGATTTCAGGTTTTGCACAGAGGCATTGACCCCATCTATTTGGGTTTGTATGTGCATGATGGAAGAGTGAATTTGAGAGCAGTGTCCATCCAGCAAGTCCTGAAACTTTTGGGCTGCTGACTGGATACACTGGGTGATGAGGTTTTCAGTGGATGGTTCAGAATGTGGTGATGGAGGAGATAATGGTGGATGAGGAGATAATGGTCGAGGTGAATGTGAGGAAGGTGGAGAGGGTACTGTATCAAGTTGATGAGGTTTATTTGATGAGGAGGTGGAGGAATAGAAGAGGGTTGAGCAGGTGACTGAGTTGGTATTTGTGAATGTGTGGATAATGGTGGTACATAAGAGATGTCTGTTTGAGGAGGAGGAAGAGGTGAATATGGATGATCAGGAGAGTTAGGAGGAGATGGAGTTCTTTCAGGAATGGAACCAGGCTTGGGAATTTGCCTGGTCCATTTTGAGAAGAGGGCTATTGACATCCTTTTTCCAGGAGGGATAGGGATTCCTTTTGACCTACATAGGTCAGGGAAGGAGTGGAAGAGTACTTGACTCATAATTCTCATATATGCATTCTCTTTATGAGAGTATTTGTAGCCTATCATTTTGAGCAGGAGGTTGGCCCAGTCTACTTTCTTCTTCAGCACAAGGGCCCCCATGATGTTCAGTTGCTGTTTGGGTACTGCATCATGGGCAGAGATCTTGTACAGTAGAATTTTTCCTACTATATCTGCCAGTAATCTATATTCATCAGAAAAGTCAATTTTCTTCAGGTGGATTGGTCTATCTTTTGAAAACTTCATGGTGACTAACAGATTCTTGATTTCATCAGGGGAGAGTTCCACAGGTTCATCACCTGATAAGGGAATGATGAAGGAGACTTATTTAGTTACTCTTTAGAAACTGATTTTCTTTCCCTATTTGCGTTGGACAAAAATAACATTGTAATGTAACTAATGGAAGATCAAAGGTAGTCCTAATGTGTTCTGCAGAGATTGAGACAGGTGTCTCATGGATTGTTCCTTGGATTTCTCCTTGTTCAGATATCTGAGCATGAGTCATGAGTTCTGTAAGTTCTGTCTCCAGGAGCTTGCATCTTGTGGAGAAGAGCTTGTCTAATCCAGCTTCTGTAAACAGAGCTGTGATGCTCTTGTAGTTTTCGGCGGTGGCTTGGAAGGATTTGAGGTCAATGTTGAATCCTGAGTTGGTCTTAGGAGCCATTTTAGGTCAGTGAGAGAGAGGAAGGAATAGTTGGAGTGAGGAGCAAGAGGGATAAAAGATGCAGAGGTCGTGAAGGTTTCTAAATGAAGAGTCTATTTTAGTCAGGTGAAACGTCGAAACGAGACACAATTCGAGGCTTATTCGGTACAACAGTGGATGTGACCAAAATATTTTGGTATTGGCGCTCGTTTTCATGAAGTCGACGTTACGACGAGTGGAATTCGTCGTGAGCGTCAATATAGTCAGGTTTGGGATGATAGGGTTTCCTATCGACGTATGCGTTGATTTATTGAATTGAGTTATCGACGGTGCATCGGTTCGAAGTCGACGTGACTTTATTTGACAGATTCTGGGTTTTCTTTGAGAAATTATTTCTTCCAATTCCTAAAGTTTTCTAAGTCAGCCTTGGGCTTAATTGTTACAGGTAGTTTGATTTTTTGTGCCAACATTGTTTGGCAATGTGGCCAGTTTTGTTACATATATAACATCTGACTATCTTTAGATTATTGGATTTTGAGTTTAGAAAGGGATAGTGGTGTTGATTAGGACAAAAGTTATGATCAGGATAGTAATTTTGATTATGAAAAGACTTTTGATTAGGATAGAAGTTTTGATCAGGATAAAAGTTTTGGTCTGGATGAAAGGCTCCTGAATGGGGGTTAAAATGGAAAGTTTTTGGAGGATGGAAGTGTTCTGTCTTTATGTTGCTCCGAGTTTGTATGCGTCGATATCTATTCGACGTATGTTGAGAGTTGCGTCGATATATATTCGACGCTTTCTCCAGATTGCGTTGATCTAGAATCGATGCATGGAAGAAGTTGCGTCGATTGTAAGTCGACGCAGTTTTATTCATGCGTCGATTTGAGGTCGAAGCATCTGAGAGATTGCGTTGAGTAGAATTCGACGTACTGTCATACATGCGTCGATATGAAGTCGATGCAATTGTGTCTTAACAAAATTTATTTTTCCCTTTTTCTGATTTTATTTCTTTATGAGTTGTTTCTTTTGACTTAGTTGCCTTCTTAGAAGTAGTTTGAGAGTCTTCATCTGTATAGTATGATGTTTCATCAAAATGGTTTATCTCATTGAGGGAGTCTTCTTCCTTATTTTGTGAGTCTTTTTCTTAGTTTATTGATTTAGTGGGTTTAGTGAATTTAACATGGCTCATCCAAGCAGGTTTGTTGGATGGAATTGGACTAGCTGAGGGATCAGCTCCAAGCCCAAGATTTTTAAGTCTTTTTGTTTGTTTTTCTGTGATTTCTTTAAGTGTTTGGCTTCTCATTTTTATTGATTCTTCAAAAGCATTTGCTTGGGACACCTTATTCTTAAGAAGCTGGTTTTCTAATTTAGCCCTCTCTATTTCCTTTTTTATGATATTAGCCCTTAACTCATGATTTTTAGAGCAAGTATCTTCTATCTTTCTCTGGTTTTTGATGACATTAATTTGTTCTTTTAGATTATTAATTTCTTGTTTAGCTTTTAGTTGATCTAAACATAATTATTTAAAATCCTTTTTGAAGTCATCACACAGAAAATCTATGTCATCAAAAATGCTTACCTCATCCTTATCCTCAGATTCCCCTATGAGAATAAGGCTATTTTCTTTACCATCTTCAGAAAAGATGCTTCCTTCTGATTCTGTCTCACTCCATGATTTGGCATCATGTTCTTCTTTTGAGCTTTCAAAAGCCATTAGGCATAGGTCTTTTTGCTTAGACTCTTCATTGTCACTTTTGGATGAGGTGATGTCCTCAGAATCTGTTTCACTCCAAGCTTCTGCAATGAAGCCTCTTTCTTTCTTCTTCCCCTTTTCTTAAGATCTTTCTTTTTCGGATCTTTCTTTTTCTCAGTATTTTCTGGACATTCTGGTGCTATGTGTCCAAGTTTCCTGCAGGAATAACAAATGATTTCTTTAGTATGAGTTTTATCATACCTTGATTTTGATTCTCTCCTTCTAGACCCATCTGTCTTGACCCATTTCTTGAATCTTTTGGCCAAGAGGCTGAACAATTCTTCTTCAGTGACATGGGTCTCTTCTTCTGTTGCTTTCAAAGCAATGTTTTTATCTTTTGAGGAGGTTGAAGTGCTTCCTCTTCTTTCCTTCTCTTCTCTGGTTTTCAGCATCTGCTCATAGGATTTGAGTTTTCCTAAGAGAGCATCTTGATGAGCGAAACCATGCTTGCAAACGATAACGGCAAGTATACCGTATCGAATGTAGTATAGGTTATAAAAACCAAGGTCGTATAAAAATCCGGGCGTGTTGATTACTCTTACTCAAGACGATCTCTATTGTTCTATCAAATGAACTTTTGATTTGATTGTAATAAGAAAAGGAACTCGACTAAAAGATTATAGCTAATAAAAAAAAGAGATAAGGACAACTAGAAGAAGGGATGAATAAAAACAATAAATTTTATTAATTCATGAAAAAGAGATTACAACTATTGGAAGAGGACTTACAAATGCAAAAAAAAGTAAAGCTAGATTACTCAAACAAAGGAGGAATAACGCAGAAAATGGAGGCTTGGACTCCAAAAATTCGTCCCCAAACATCTGGAAAAGCTCCCTTTAAATAGCTGAATTTTTGGTGTTACACGCCCTTGGTCACGCCCGTGACCAAGGGCGTGTAAGGGGCGTGATCGAAGCAGCAGCGGAGAGGGTGCCTTCTGGAGTAATTACGAGCGTTTCGGCCGTGTCACGCCCTAGGTCACGCCCGTGACCTGGGGCGTGTAATCTTGAAATCTGGCTGCTGGCGGGAAAATATGGCGGGAAGAAGCGCGGGGCGAGTCACGCCCGTGACCTGATGTCACGCCCTTGGTCACGCCCGTGACCTAGGGCGTGTAATTTTAATTGACGTGTCAGCGTGCTCCTGATGCTTGTGGCGGGTCGTGGCCGTGACATTGGGTCACGCCCTTGGTCACGCCCGTGACCTGGGGCGTGTACTTGGCGAAATCTTCACGGAGCGTCCCCAGAGTGGCAGAAGCAGGTCTGGAGTATTTCGTAGGTTACACGCCCATGGTCACGCCCGTGACCTGGGGCGTGTAATTTTAACTTTTTGCTCGAAACAGCCCAGAAAACCTGAAAACACAAAATAAACTTAAGTTAGCTTATGAAATAACAATGGAAGGATTTATATGATAAAATTCCATAAAATAACAAAATTTTATATAAAAAACATAATAAACCTAAACTAAAAGATGAGTAAATAAATTACTCATCAAATACCCTCATACTTGCTCATTGCTCGTCCCGAGCAATCCATTTTTCACAAGGGTGAGAAAAATTAATGCAAGATAGAATGTGAAGACTAGAGAGTAAAATGCGAAGTATTATGGTGGCATGTGTAGATATTTTAGTAAAAAGATATTCTTGGCATAAATGCTAATTTATGAAATACTTCAAAAATGCGTTATAATTATTTATCATTATTTTAAAAATGAGTCGACGGTCAATCAAAAAGTTATGTGAAGGGAAAAAATAGCGTGATTGCTGAGATTTAAATTACTAGATGTAAACGTTCGGGGTGGCCTCCAAAGAAATCCATCAATGTCGACGGCCATAGGCTTGCCCGTTTGCACTTTCTCCACTACACTTCGAACAAAATCGACTCTATGGATCTTTAGGACTTAAATAGGGTACATTTTAAGGCTTGGGTTTAAGGGTGAGGTAACAATGATAAACATGAAGGCGCATTCCACTTAAACAAAATTTTTGAGCTAAACGAAAATGATTGCCACCATAAAATAATGAAGCTTTACCCCCATACTTGTATTTTTTCAAAGGGGAAACACTCTCATACTCATTTATTTAAATCATGAATCTTCATAATTGGGATCATTCCAAGTATGCATGTACATACCTAGGCCACATATCATTATGAGATTATTACTTTTTGAGATTTAAACATTTTTTTTTTGAATTGATACCCATAATTGTCTTTTTTCATAGAATCGTACCCAAAATTTTTTCATTTTAGCTCAAAATCTCAAAGTGTTTATTTGGGTTTTGGGCTTTTTAGCTTTGGTGCCGAAATGAGGAGGGTGGATCAAATAAAGGTGTAAGGCTCAAATTTGTGTGAACAATGGTGGTAAATCTAGGTTGGGTGCAAAGGCTCAAACTATCCAAAGAAAGGCCTAAATCATTTCTGTAAAGTTAATTTGTCTAAAGTGCAAATGTTTTGAAAATAGCTTGGGGCAAGTTCTAGACATCGAGAAAGGACACCCTTTTGTTCAATTCGAGTAATAACTTTCTAACAATCTTCTACACACTCACCAAAACTACTTTTGGATAAGACCGGATTCGAATTTAAAAGTAAAATAAATTATTACTACGCAAATTAATAAAACATAATTTTAGATCTATGCAAAGAATTTAATTTTACACCAAAACTACTTAAGACAAGCATAAGACTAGGAGCACTACATGAGTCAACAATTTTACTCAAAAGTTTCAAAAACTATTCTAGCACAAAATTATTTTTAGTTCATATGAAAAACAGTCTACTTAGAACTTACAATTTAGCAAGTGAGAGTTTTGATGAATAAAAAGAACATTTTCTAATAGATTTTTTTTGTTCTTGGATTTCCCAAGATCTGCCCGGTGAAGGGTTTGCAAGGTACTAGAGGCTATGATGGGAATTCAAGCTCAAAGCGTCCTTTCCAAGAAATTTAATTTCAAATTTTTATAATTTTTTTTTTTTTGGTTTTTATTTTTCAAGTAAAACTATAAAGAAAGCTATGCTATACCCCCATACTTAAAATTAAACATTGTCCCCAATGTTTAAAACTAAGTATGAAAGATAAAACTAAAAAAAACATGACATTAAAGAAAAATCAAGATAAATTACTAAGGTGTAAAGAGGGCTTCCCTGAATGGTAGTCGGGGTCGCTGGTCAAACACCTGCAGAGTTAAAATAAACAAGAAAAGAAAGATAAAAATAAAAAGGTTAACATTGGGTTGCCTCCCAAGAGCGCTTTGTTTACCGTCGCGTAGCTTGACTAAGTGGCGTTCTACAAGTTTGTGAGGTTAAGCGTTTCAATTTTGCTGGGCCCTGGGTCGCCAGGATGATATAATTTCAATCGGTGTCCGTTAACCTTCAAAAGGCCTTGATCCGGGTGTTCTATTAGCACGGTCCCATATGGCCAAACCTCTTTTACAACAAAAGGGCCGGACCATCGGGATTTTAATTTGCCCGGAAAAAGTTTTAATCTAGAATTATATAAAAGGACTGAGTCTCCCGGTGAAAAAGATTTTGGAAATTTTATTTTTTTGTCATGGTAAAACTTAGTGCGCTCCTTGTAAAGTTTATTATTTTCATAGGCGTTTGCACGCCATTCGTCTAATTCATTAAGTTGAAATTTTCGTTGATCGGAGGCTAAGTTCAAATCTAAGTTTAAAAATTTTAGCGCCCAGAATGCGCGATGTTCTAATTCCACCCGTAAATGGCACGCTTTTCCATAGACCAATCGGTATGGTGTACATCCGATGGCGGTTTTGTACGCTGTCCGATAGGCCCATAGTGCGTCGTCTAATTTTAACGACTAGTCCTTCCTATTAACGGAGACAGTTTTTTCTAAAATTCTTTTTAGTTCGCGATTCACCACCTCCACTTGGCCATTTGCTTGTGGGTGGTAGGCGGTAGATAGCTTGTGGGTAACTCCATACTTTGCTAAAATTTTAGCAAGTTGGTTGTTACAGAAATGTGTGCCCCGATCACTAATTAGTGCTCGGGGTGTGCCAAATCGTGAAAATAATTTTTTTAAAAAATTTACGACGACTCTCGCGTCGTTAGTGGGGAAAGCTTGTGCTTCTGCCCACCTTGACACGTAATCGACCGCAACAAGAATATATTTATTATTTAAAGAAGAGGGTAAATGACCTACGAAATCTATTCCCCAAAGATCAAAAATTTCGCATTCTATAAAAATATTTTGGGGCATTTCGTCGCGGTTAGAAATGTTACCTGGCCGTTGGCACCGATCACAATTACTCACAAAATGATGAGCGTCTTTGAATAAGGTGGGCCAATAGAAGCCCGCCTCTAGCGCTTTTCTTGCGGTCCGGTTTGCTTGGTAGTGTCCGCCGGCTGGTCCTTCGTGGTAGTGTCGAAATATTTTGACGCCTTCCTCGCCCGAAATACACCTTCTTACCACTTGGTCCGCGCAGACACGAAATAAAAAGGGGTCCTCCCAAAAATAATTTTTCAAATCTGAAAAGAATTTCTTCTTTTGCTGACTTGAAAAATCTTTTGGTAGGACCCGGGCCACTAAATAGTTGGCCAAATCTGCATACCAAGGGGTGGAAGAAGTCGTTACCTTTTCCATGGCGAGGAGGCGCTCTTCAGGGAATTTATCATCTATCTCGGCCTCCACTAGTGCTCCTGCTGCCGGATTCTCCAGTCTTGAGAGGTGGTCGGCCGCCAAATTCTCCGCTCCTTTCTTGTCTCGGATCTCCAAATCGAATTCTTGCAAGAGTAGGATCCATCTCAATAGTCGGGGCTTGGCATCCCCTTTATCTAGCAAGTACCGGAGTGCGGAGTGATCTGTAAAAACAATAATTTTTGATAGCGTTATGTACGAACGAAATTTATCAAAAGCAAAAACGATCGCTAGAAGTTCTTTTTCCGTCGTAGTATAATTAGCTTGGGTGGATGTAAGCGTTTTGCTTGCGTAATAAATTGGGTGAAAGTATTTATTCACCCTTTGGCCCAAGACCGCACCTACGGCAAAATCGCTTGCATCGCACATGATTTCGAACGGAAGAGACCAATCTGGTGAAATTAAAATAGGCGATTTGATAAGTTCATTTTTAATTTTTATGAACGCCTTAGAACATTCTTCATCAAAGATAAACGTGGTTTCTTTTTCTAAAAGATGTGTTAACGGTTTTGTAATTTTTGAAAAATCTTTAATAAACCGTCTATAGAAACCTGCATGTCCTAAAAAACTCCTAATAGATTTAATATTAGTAGGCGGTGGGAGTTTTTCTATAACTTCGATCTTGGCCCTATCGACATCAATCCCTTTACTAGAAACCTTATGTCCGAGGACTAATCCCTCACGGACCATAAAATGGCACTTCTCCCAATTGAGTGCCAGATTCGTGTCTTCGCAGCGTTGAAGAACACGGTCAAGATTTTTTAGACAATTTTTAAAGGAATCGCCATAAACTGAAAAATCGTCCATGAAAACTTCCATGACGTCCTCAACTAATTCATTAAAAATTGCCAGCATACATCTTTGAAATGTAGCTGGCACATTGCAAAGCCCAAACGGCATTCTTCGGTATGCGAAGGTGCCGAACGGACAAGTGAAGGTGGTTTTCTCTTGGTCTACGGGCGCAATTGGGATTTGGAAATATCCCGAAAGACCATCAAGAAAACAATAGTGCGAGTGACCGGATAAACGGAAAATGATCCTTGCGGGTAGCATCATTTAATTTCCTATAATCGATGCATACCCGCCAACCCGTAACAGTACGGGTTGGGATTAACTCGTTATTTTCGTTTTCAACTACTGTGATTCCGCCCTTCTTAGGCACGACTTGCACCGGGCTAACCCAAGTGCTATCAGAAATTGGGTAAATAATTCCCGCATCTAATAATTTTATAATTTCGGCCTTAACGACGTCCTTCATATTAGGATTCAAGCGTCGTTGAGGCTGAATAGTGCCGCGAGAATTATTTTCAAGATTTATTTGATGCGTGCAGAATGAGGGATTTATACCCTTTATATCAGAGATTTGCCATGCAATTGCGTGACGGTGGTTATTTAAAATTTTAATTAATTCGGAAATTTCCGAATCATTAAGCGCAGAAGAAATAATTACGGGTAATTTTGAATTTTCTTCTAAAAATACATATTTTAGATGATCCGGTAGTTGTTTTAATTCTAGACTCGGCGGCTCTTCATAAGATGTTTTGATTTTAAAAATATTTAAATTTTTTTGTTCAAAATTTTCCTGCCGGGTTGTTTCTTCAAGACATAATAAAGTTTGTAACTCCGGATTTTCATAAAAAGGGGAATTTATTTCCGCAAGAGTTGATAAGTCTTCTTCAAAATTTGATTCTAAAATAAAACAAGAATCATCGCTAGTGATTGCATTTCTCATTGATTGATTAACATTGAAAATAACTTCTTCTTCTCCAACTCGCAGGAGAAGTTTTCCGTTACTTAAATCTATTATAGCTCGAGCGGTGGCTAGGAAAGGTCGGCCAAGTATTAGGGGTACTTCGACGTCTTCTTCAATATCGAGGATGACAAAGTCTACCGGGAAGATAAACTTATCAACCTTTACTAGCACATCTTCAATGACCCCTATTGGGTATTTAACTGATCGATCCGCTAGTTGGATGCTTATATTAGTTGGGCTTGGGTTTCCCAAACCAAGTTTTTGAAATAACGCAAAAGGCATTAAATTTATACTAGCTCCTAAATCGGCCAAGGCGTGCTTGATTGATAAATTACCAAACATACACGGGATGGAGAACCGTCCCGGGTCGTTCAATTTTTGTGGTAATTTATTTAATAAAGCCGCCGAACACTCTGCGTTTAAAGAAATACGCGAAAAATTTTCTAGTTTCTTTTTATTTGAAAGTAATTCTTTTAAAAATTTTGCGTACTTTGGCATTTGAGCAATTGCTTCGCAGAATGGTACATTTATTTGGATTTGTTTTAAAATTTCAATAAATTTTTTATATTGCTCCTCATTGCGCTCATCTTTTAATTTCGAAGGATAAGGAATAGAGGGATTTTTAAATATGGGCGGAGCTAAAGCAGCAGACGGTAAAGCAGGTGAAGAAATAACTTGCGGGGGAGAGGATGAAAAATTTACCTCGGGCTCGACCAATTTCGAAGAAGTTACATCCTTTCCGTTGCGGAGTGTGATCGCGTTAGCGCTCTCCCGCGGATTGGGCTCAGTGTTTCCCGGAAGTGTTCCTTGCTGGCGTTCAGAGAACATTTTTGCGAGCTGTCCAATCTGATTTTCTAAATTTTTGACCGACCCGGTGAGATTTCGGATATTGGTCTCATTGGAGGCAATGTACTTTGTGAAGACCTCTTCAAGCGGAGAGGGCTTGTGTGGTGGTGGTGGTGGTGGAGCAAATCCGGGGGGATTTACTTGTGGGGGGCGTTGAGCATTATTGGGGTTGCTCCATGAAAAATTTGGGTGGTTCCTTAAACCCGGATTATAACTATTGTTAAACGGAAGATTATTATTCGGGTTATAAGGAGGGCGATAAGAGTTCCCCATATAATCAACTTGCTCAGGAATAAAATTATTATTAAAATTATTAAAGTTATTATTGTTAGCCCAATTTGTGGCAAAGGAAGCAGTCATCTCCGCCACATAATGTTTTGTGAGCATTTGTACTTGTTGCGCTAAGTTAGGGGTGGCCTCGACTTCAAAAAGTTCGGTCGGCTTATTAGGGCGCGACCGTTGCGCATTCCACTGATAGGCATTCATGGCCATCTCCTCAAAAAGCTCTTGAGCAGCTTCGGGGGTTTTATTATTAAGAGTTCCCCCTGCGGCCGCATCAATCATCTGCCTCGTTTAGAGATTTAAACCATTGTAGAAAGTTTGAATTTGTTGCCACAAAGGAAGGGCATGATGAGGACATCTCCGCAATAATTCCTTGAAGCGCTCCCATGTGTCGTAGAGAGACTCTGAGTCTACTTGCGTAGAAGAGAGAATGTCCGTACGTAATTTGGCGGATTTTGCCGAAGGAAAATATTTTGTTAAAAATTTCTCTGTCATTTCGGCCCATGTAGTGATGGAACCTCTAGGAAGAGATCCCAACCACTGCTTAGCCTTAGTCCGCAAAGAAAAAGGAAATAAGCGTAAACGGATGGCATCATCGGTGACACCATTTATCTTAAATGTATCGCAAATTTCCAAAAAATTAAGTAAATGTAAATTAGGATCTTCATCTGGTAAACCATCGAAAACGACGGTTTGTTGTACCATCTGAATGATGCTCGTTTTAATTTCAAAATTATTATTTGCCACAGCCGGGCGAATAATACTAGATTGTGTACCCTCCCAATTCGGTCTCGCATAATAGGACATGGTCCGTAGCGGAGCCTCATTATGGATGGGATCACCCATTATTTCCTCGTTAGTTTCTCCGACCGACTCTTCGCGAATTATAGGCAGATCACTAAATCGGAGACGCCGCCGTAACGTGCGCTCGATTTCCGGATCAAATCCAAATTCAAAATTAGCTGGAGAGTTGTGTCGGGTCATAAACCAAGAAGAAAAGAAAGGAGAGGAAGAGGTGAGAGAGAAGAACAATTTATTATATATTAAATTTTTTATAAAAAAAAATTTTTTTATTAGGTGATTGAAAATTAGTCCTAGACTTCCCAAGATCTACCCGGTGAAGGGCTTGCAAGGTACTAGAGGCTATGATGGGAATTCAAGCCCAAAGTGTCCTTTCCAGGAATATAGTTACACCTTGAATGATAGAAAGAGAAAAAAAATAATAATAATAAGAGAAGAAAAGAAGCGATAAAACCAATAGATATTCTCTTTCGAAATATCAACTCAGATCCCCGGCAACGGCGCCAAAAACTTGATGAGCGAAACCATGCTTGCAAACGATAACGGCAAGTATACCGTATCGAATGTAGTATAGGTTATAAAAACCAAGGTCGTATAAAAATCCGGGCGTGTTGATTACTCTTACTCAAGACGATCTCTATTGTTCTATCATATGAACTTTTGATTTGATTGTAATAAGAAAAGGAACTCGACTAAAAGATTATAGCTAATAAGAAAAAGAGAGAAGGACAACTAGAAGAAGGGATGAATAAAAACAACAAATTTTATTAATTCATGAAAAAGAGATTACAACTATTGGAAGAGGACTTACAAATGCAAAAAAAAGTAAAGCTAGATTACTCAAACAAAGGAGGAATAACGCAGAAAATGGAGGCTTGGACTCCAAAAATTCGTCCCCAAACATCTGGAAAAGCTCCCTTTAAATAGCTGAATTTTTGGTGTTACACGCCCTTGGTCACGCCCGTGACCAAGGGCGTGTAAGGGGCGTGATCGAAGCAGCAGTGGAGAGGGCGCCTTCTGGAGTAATTACGAGCGTTTCGGCCGTGTCACGCCCTAGGTCACGCCCGTGACCTGGGGCGTGTAATCTTGAAATCTGGCTGCTGGCGGGAAAATATGGCAGGAAGAAGCGCGGGGCGAGTCACGCCCGTGACCTGATGTCACGCCCTTGGTCACGCCCGTGACCTAGGGCGTGTAATTTTAATTGACGTGTCAGCGTGCTCCTGATGCTTGTGGCGGGTCGTGGCCGTGACATTGGGTCACGCCCTTGGTCACGCCCGTGACCTGGGGCGTGTACTTGGCGAAATCTTCACGGAGCGTCCCTAGAGTGGCAGAAGCAGGTCTTGAGTATTTCGTAGGTTACACGCCCATGGTCACGCCCGTGACCTGGGGCGTGTAATTTTAACTTTTTGCTCGAAACAGCCCAGAAAACCTGAAAACACAAAATAAACTTAAGTTAGCTTATGAAATAACAATGGAAGGATTTATATGATAAAATTCCATAAAATAACAAAATTTTATATAAAAAACATAATAAACCTAAACTAAAAGATGAGTAAATAAATTACTCATCACATCTGCTGAGATTTCCCTTTGTCCTCTTGTATCTCTTATTGCCCATATTCTTGAGTCCCAAGAACTTGGGAGACTCATTAACAGTTTGTCATTGATCTCTGTGAGAGAGATCTCTCTATCCAGGCTCCTTAATTGATTGATGATCAGACTGAATCTGTCATACATCTCAGATATGCTTTCTTCCTGCTTCTTTTGAAAGTTCTCATATTGGGAGATCAATATAGCCTTTCTACCTTTCCTTTCATAAGCACTCCCTTCTACCATCTTTGTAAGAGCTTCCCAGATTTCTTTGGCTGATTCACATTCAACAACCTTTTGAAATATTTCATCTGAGAGGGTTGAGGCTAGAATGTTCACAGCTTTTGCATCACATGTTCATGCCTTCTTCTCTTCAGCTGTCCACTCAGCCTTTGGGATAAATGTTTGAGTCACTTCACCACTTGAGTCTCTTCTATAGGGCTTGGGAGGACCTGTTAAGATAACATTAAACAATTCTTCATCAATAGAATTCATATAAATCCTAATTCTTGTTTTCCAAACTGCAAATTTTTCAAGATTGCACATTGGTGGTCTGGTGGAAGCATAATCTTTGATTTGTGCCATGTGAAAAGATATAGTTTTCAGAAATATATATATATATATATAAAAGGAGGTAGGATCTTTTTGATCAAGGAGTTAACCTTTTTAGATCAACCTGCCTCTGATACCAATTGAAACTACACAGTTAACCTCACTAGAATTCTCTAGAGGGGGGGGGGGGGTGAATAGAGATTAAAAATACTTTGTGTAATTATATATATATGTAATAATCACAGATTTAAACTTCCCACACACCAACAAGAATTAAGCAAGCAAATAAGAAAAATAACAAGTAGAAAATCACAGCACAACACAAGAAAATATAGTGGTTCCCCAAACTTTGGGTAGTCCACTCTTCTACCCCCTTTGGTAGGAATTCACTAACTTGCACTGAGTCTTTTGATAAGGAGACTCTTAGAACCAGACTGAGTCTTTTGATAAGGAGACTCTTAGAACCACTACAACTGAATTTTTTGAAGAGAGATTCTAAAAACTCTTTTACACAGTTTGAAAATGAAGTAAGAAAGAAAAGAAGAAGTAGAACAAGTAGAAGAACAAGAAACAATATATGTAAGAAGGAATCTTCTTCCTAGCAAGAAGATTAGAAGCACAAGTATAGTGAATAGGATCTCTCTTCTATAGTGAGAAGGAGATTGTAAGCTTTTCTCTCTTTTATGAGAGCTTTCAGAATTTGCAGCAGAATGGCTTCAGAAGAAGGAGAAGATGAAGGCTTTTTCTTTTGCTGCAGCACACTATTTCTTTTCTCAACTTTCTCACTCTTCACTTGGGAGCTCTTTCTCTATTTCAAAATGGATGAAGTGGATCACTGGTTGTTATTCTTTGCCGACCTCCTTCTTATTTATAGCTCTGTTTGAAATATAATGCTGAAGGAGAATAATCAATTAGCAGACAAAGAATTAGAAAGAGGTAAGAGTTTCCATAATTAATATTTCTGTAGAAGGAAAAGAATTCATTCTGATTTCAAATAATATCCATAATAATCTGAATCAAATAAGCCAAGAATCAAATAGAAGGAAAGAGAAGGATCGACTATAAAAGAACGGCTATAAAAGAATAATATTATTCAGAACAGCTATAAAAGAATAATATTATTCCATAAAAATCATATCTACAGAAAGAAGGAAAGAGATCTGGCGTGTTTTTGAATTACTTATAGATATCGACGTGCATCGATTTCTATTCGACGTAAACGTCGATTTCATCCTGGCTGGACGTCGAGAGGAGATTAAGGAAGGTGCGTCGACTAGGATGCGTCGAATTTATCACATGCGTCGACTGGAAGTCAGAGGTACGTCGACTAGGATTACGTCGAATTCTTCTAAGAGTTACTTCGACTCTTCCTGAGAGAGACGTCGACTATATTTCGATGTTGTGTCGAATACTATTCGACGCATATTTACTTAGCCCAATTTTTCATACTTAGAATTTATGTTCTACTCAATTCTAGGGGTTAAGATAAATCATTTCCCCAACAATCTCCGCATATTTGTCTTAACCCTATATAGAGAGAAATTTGTATTAGCTTTTAATCAACAAAGCGAAGCATTTATATAGAGAAGAGATATCCTTTTGTTGTGGTGTGTGTGGTGCAGAGAACTCATGTTTAATGCCTAACATATCACAAAAGGATGTAAATTTTATATTTTTCAAATTCTCCTCCATGATCCGAGCGGATGCATTTAATTTTTAAATCACTTTCATTTTGAATACGAGTACATAATTTTGAAAATTCACAAAACGCATCGGATTTGGAAGAGAGAAATAATGTCCAACAATATTTTGAAAAATCATCTGTTAAGACATATGTATATAATCTACCACCAAGACTTGGAGTACTAACGGGACCAAGAAGATGCATATGAATTATTTGCAATGATCTTGTAGTAGAAATGAAAATTTTACTTTTAAAAGAGGATCTAGAAAATTTACCTTTTTGACATGGTGAACAAAGTGAAGGTAAAGTTCCATTTAACCTAGGCAATCCTCTAATTAAATTACTTTTGGTAAGTTTTACAATGAGCTTTGTGCTAGCATGCTCTAGTCTTCTATGCCAAAGTTCTAACTCATCATTTTTAGTGATAAAACATTTTATAGATGATTTAGAAAGATCATGAAAAGAAACTGTATAAACATTATGTATTCTTGGTGCAGTTAGTAAAATATATTTTGTAGTAAGATTAGATATTTTGCATAAGTTAGTGAAAGATTCAAATAACACATCTAATCCTTTATCACATAATTGGCTAATAGATATTAAATTGTGTTTTAATCATTTCACATAAAGAACATTAGATATAGTAAAGGATTTGTTACCAACTGTACCAATTCCCATGATCCTTCATTTTCCGTTGTCACCAAACGTCACGATCCCTCCCTTCTTCTTTTCTAGGCTAAGGAACTTAGCTTTATTGCCCATCATGTGCTTGGAGCATCCTGAATCCAAGTAACACACGTCTTCATTGTCCTTAGCCTGCATGCACATCTAGAAAGAAGATGAGAGTAAAGATCCGGATACCCAAGTGGTACCACCCATAGAATAAGTGGAAGCCTTAGGTACCCAGATTTGTTTTAAAGTATTTTGTTTTATTTTCCTGCAAGAACTAGATGTGTGACCTAACCAATAACAGTTTGCACACGAAATAAAGGGGGTTGAGACCCTTTTCAGGAAAATTTTCTTGCTCGAAGAAATTGGATTACAGAAGAAACACATTTTGAAAACGAGAATTCAGGTTTCTGGTATGAGGTGCTAGCGCCGGCGTTAGTGGCTAGTGCCGGGAGGTAGCCCTCACCTCGATATCCGAGCCCAAATTTTCCAGAACCATGGCACTGGTTTCCTAAAATCATTTCCAGCGATTTTTGGCCAATTCCAAAATTTTTAATGGCTATGGTGAGATCATGAACTTGTGCTTTAACTGATGAATTTTCTTTCACAAGCATGACACACCTATTTTCAAAACTTTTTTTGTTATTTTTAATTTGAAAAAGAGAGGCTTCTAATTTCCTTTCTAATCCCCCCTTCTCTTTTGTAAGAGTTTTGGCATGAGAGAGGGCTTTAGAAAGCGACTCTTCAATATCTTTTGCAAATTTAGTGGAGTGATCACACTCTTTGCAAGAAACCTTTTTCTTTTCTAAAACAATTACCTTTTTGTAAAGCTTTAGATTTTCTTTAATAAGAGATTCATTTTCACAATTCAATAAAATACTATCTTTCATTTTTTTATCAAAAGCTTTGCAAGTTTCATGGAATTCATTATAGAGTTCATCATAAGTGGGAGGAGTTACCTCAGTGTCACTAAGAACACTGGTGTCATCGCCGTCGTTTCCATGTCCCATGAGGCACATGTTTGCTTCCTCATCTTCGCTTGATGAAGACCCGCTTGATTCTTCGGAGGAGGAGGAGGAGTCATCCCATGTTCTAGCTTTTAGCACCTTCTTCTTCTCCTTCCCTTTGTGTCGCTTTTCCTTCTTCTCCTTCAAGAACCTTGGGCACTGGCTCCGATTGTGTTTGGTCTTCCTACAATGAAAGCACTCCGGTGGAGGTCTTTCTTCTTCATCGTCGCTCTCCTTTTCCTTCTGTGAGGATGACTTTTTCCATCTTGCATCCTTCTGGATAAATTTCTGGAAAGTGTTTCTCCTTTCCGGATTTCGCATGAACTTTCGGAAGTTCTTCACCAAAAGGCTTTCTTCATCTTCATCCTCATCCTCTTGGCACTCCTTCTTTGATGTTAAATCCAACGCCTTCTTCTTTGGCTCCTTGTTGTATTCATCATGTTGGATTTTTAGTTCTACCTCAAGGGTTTTGAGATTCCCAATGAGGCTCTCAACTTGGATCTTCCTTAGATTATGCGATTCTGAAATGGCCGTCACCTTCGGGTTGAATTTTGGTGGAAGGGAACGAAGAATCTTTCGGACCAAGTCGCTGTTGGAGAAGGTCTTTCTAAGTGCTTTGGAGGCATTGACGATCTTGGTGAAGCGCGTGTACATGCCATCAACATCTTCACTTTCATCCATCCAGAATTTATCATATTCCGACTCAAATTGAAAAAGCTTTGAATCTTTAACCTGCGATGTACCTTAATGAGTAAGTTCCAAATGATTCCAAATTTCATATGCAGTAGTACATGCAGAAATTCTATTAAATTCATTTCTATCTAACGCACAAAATAAAGCATTCATAGCCTTGGCGTTATTTTTGCATTTTAGCTTATCGCTATCATCCCATTTATCTTTTGGTTTATCTAAAGTTATCTCTCCAACTACAAATGTAGGAGGAGAGTATTCCTCTTCTACCATATTCCATACCTCAATATTTAGGGTCATAATAAAACATCTCATCCTATTTTTCCAGTAATTATAATCTGACTCGGTAAAAAGAGTGGAGGTCTACTAATTCCCTGACCCTCGGAAAAAGCGAGATCATAAGACGCCATTATTCCTGGTTTTTACACCGTTTGGAATAACCTACCTCTGATACCACTTGTTGGATCGATTGGCGCCCTTAAAGGGGGGGGGGGGGTGAATAAGGGAATAAAATTCTTCTTTATAATTTTAGACAATTTACTAAATTGTTTTGAGTAATTAGAAGGAAATAACAATTTAACTTAAAGGAGGAAACAATTGTAATTTGCAATTTTATAAATTATGCCAAATGATAGAAATCAAGTAAACACAGAAAGAGACATGATTATATTATATAGAAAATGTGTTTACATAAATTGATTTCAATATCGCTTGAAATCAGAGGCGTATAAAGTAATACAATTTTTCCTTTTCTATACCGACTTGTATCCCCATAAACCGGTTGGCATTAGACTATCCTTCCCCAGATAAGGCCTCAAGCCGCTCTAGCCAATCCTTCCCCGGATATGGCCTCGAGCATCCCCTAGATCTAATCACCTAGAACTAGTAGCCAGCACATGGAGAATTTCCCCATAAGTCCTACCCAGACCTAGTCGCTAACACAAGGAGAATTAACTAAACGATTACAAAAAATATGGAATGAAAATAAATATAACAATAATGAAACTCCCTATTTGAGATCTCTGAAGATGAGGATGAAGGATCGCTGTAGCATAAGCGAGGTTGAAGCGATCGTTCTTCGGATGCAGCGTGGTGGCTTCCTTCTCCAGAAATCCTCTTTGAATTTGAGTGGGAGATGAACTTTCGGCAGAGTAGCAGCTCTGGAAATATGGCACAAGTAATCTCTCTGGAAGCACTCACTCAAAACGAGAGAGAGCCCATCAATTTATAGATCTTGAAGATAGCGCCTGCGGTAGCTCCTAGCGCCTGCGGTAGCGTTCGTGTGAAGAGGTTGCGAAACCGTCGGTGGCGTGGCGATGTGCACGAACTTGAGATAGCGCCAGGCGGCAGCGCTAGCGCTGGCGGTAGAGTTCGTGTGGAGCGGTTGCGAAACTGTCGGCAGCATGGAAGAACAAACTTTCGTCGAACAGAATTCGTCGAACAAAATTTTCGTCGAACGACCTCAAATTCGTCGAATGGAGCTTCCAATTCGTCGAACGGCCTTAAATTCGTCGAACGGTATTTTCGTCGAACGAAATTTTTGTCGAACGAAGCTTCAAGTTCATCGAACGAAATTTTCGTCGAACGGAGATTTTGTCGAACGAAGGCAAATTCGACGAACGGAACCTGAGCTAGCGCCTGGCGGTAGCTCTAACGCTGGCGGTAGTGCATTCTTCCATATATTTGAATTTAGATACTTTCTACCTGTGGAGAGTTGCACCTATAGTTCCTGCACACTATAAACACACAAAATACAAGATCAAATACAATTTAGGATTTGTTATTTTCAAACAAAGGGATGTGACACACATGTCCAAAAATCTTCTTTTATATCCTCTGCAATCTCGCATAAAACCACTTATTGATTATTTCATAATCAAGTTCTCGTTTGAAAATGTTTTGCAGAATTGGAAATTCTTTGTCATTATTACTGTTCTTTCTTGGAACTTGCAGAGAATAGAAATAATAAATCTCTTTCTTAATTACAGTGTAACGACCATATTCTGCAGAGAATATTTCATTTATGACTCCTTGATTTGTGCGCAAGATAGGAGGCGTACACGTTCCCTGATTATTCATTTCTAAGAATGTTTGTGCATTAAATGCAGCTCTGCAATCTGTCAAGACGATATTAATCCTTCAAGACGATATCATCTTGAACAATGTATACGACATACATACTTCATAACGATATCATCGATATACTTCCTCCTTCATGGCCCTACTTAAATATCAGAAAGATACCTCTTCTTTTAGACGACATCGTCGAGATGTTACTTTCATTAGGACTTAGTCTTTTTCTGTAGGCTGACTGTCTTTCTTTATAGACGATATTGTCTTGATCTTCTAGACAACATGTGGTCTTCAAACTGATTTTTGTCCAAATAAACTTTTCTTTATGAATCAAATAGATATATCTTTTAACCTTCAAGGTTGAACTTCTTATTCAAGATGATATTATAGAGACATCTTAGCATTATCTACGATAAGCTTTCTTCAAGAAGATGTTGTCGATATCAGAGCTTTAGCTTTATCTACGACAAGCTTTATTTACGACGATGTCGTCGACATCTGAGCTTCAGCTTTATCTACAACAAGCTTTCTTCACGACGATGTCGTCGAAATCTGGACTTAACTTTATCAACGACGAGCATTCTTCATCCTTCAAGACGATGTGATTTTATCAAGATGATATCGTCGGAATTGTTTCGACGATATGATACTTTTCTCCACGATTCCTCTGCTGAGTCTTGAGATGATATTTTACTTTGTTAATTTATTGTTATTGTCTATATACAAATGATGTAGCTTTCATGCATCTGTAATAACATGAACTTAAACACAACATGAAAGACAACTTAGCTTATCTATGCTTGTGTTCCTTCTTCAAATCTAGAGACATTTTAGGCACAATACCCAACAAGGAACGATTCAAGTAGAGCCAGTTGAGAATCCTCCAGCAAAGTCTACATCAATTCATGGGGAGCCACCTGCAGTAACCAAAGGTGAGCTCCCATCAACTCAGGGGGAGTTCCTAGAAGATGAACACATAGTGGATGAGGTGGAAATGATTGCTAAGTAGGCTGCCCTAATTGCTGAACAAGATGCACAATCTCAGGGGGGAGCCTCCGAAAGATAATGAAATCCATCCAGAAGTTGTCTGGAGTCCTGAAGAAGAAAATGACCTTCTTGTTTTTTCTGCAAGAAAGGTGATACCATAGGTCTTCTCAAGGAAAAGGAAAACTCCTGAGAAGGAATAATAATGTTCAGGTATTCTGTATACATATGAAACAATTCTCATACAATGATTCAGAATAGGATGATTACTTAGAAGTTTACTATATGATATATCCTATTATTTAATAATGTCTTTATTGCATCTATATAACTGTTTGTAATTAAGATTTATGACAAAGAATGTATAAAATCACTGTAAACAATCTGTAAAATTTGTTAAGATAAATAGGGAGAGATTGTTGGGAAAACCCCCTTTTGATTTAACTTAAAAAATTATCTATAGGTGATTTTACTTCCTAGGAGTATTACTCTCATTGTATAGTAAGGGTAAATTGGTCATTAGATGTCTTTGGATGTGTAACACCCTGCCAGTACGAAAAGTATAACAGCAGGTCCGGCCGGGACCCCACGCCATACAAACCACACTAGCTAGGAGTTAAAAGGTGATAACCAGAAAGGTAACTACAAAACGAGAGTACAAAACGTAAGCGGAAGCATTAATTAAACCATTCAAAAAGACATGTCCACTATCATAGGAATGAGTCCAGAAGTAAGAGTTACGGCCTTAGGGCCTTACATCAAATCAATGTACAAAACTCCAAAAAAGCATACATCGGCACGCAGGCCGGCAATACGTGAGAAAACAGGAAAAAGGCTGGCCTTCGAGGGCCAACACAGCAAAAGGGTCAACGCCCGCTACTTCCCGCTAGGCTCACCTGCACCTGCATAAGAACATTCCACCAAGCGGTGGCAAACAAAGTAACGGTCAGCATAGCTGACCAAATTATAACGACCCCACCCCTTTCCCGGGGTGGCGGAGATTCTACCCTGCAAGTAAGCCATACTAGCACAAGTACTAATCTAAAGAAAGTGCAACTACACAAGGTGAGGTTTCAAGCACAATCAATCTTCTAGGTTGAGCATCAAAAGAAGGGAACCTAGGTATGCACATGATGTTGGTTGGGTTCACCCGAAGGTTTCCCACAACCGCCTAAGCAATCGCATGAGGCTAAACATAACATCAAATTCACAACACTCCACCCTAAGGGTCACAACCTTAGGTGGGAAACAAGAGCTTTTGGTCGGTCTAGGTATGACACCTTCCACGACCTCTCCCATGATCACACGGCCTTCATGAGGAAGGGACCTCTCGCCGATCTGCATGGAAACGGGTTCGGTTCAGCTTTGCCCGTGCTCTAATCGTCGCGATCTATCGCACGACGCGGGTACAGCTTCACCTCGGCCCGTAAGGGTTTAGCACTTTCAAGTGCTGCACAAAATATACGCTACGCACCTAACCCCTTCACAAGGATCTAGGCTTCGCGAATTCTCAACAAGGGAGGTACATACGCTCCGCATCAATAACGTGGTGAAGGTTTGCCTTCATCCAAAACTCGAAGCATGGGGCTTTCGTAGGGATCTTCACAAGACGCCTACACTTAACTCCCGCAATACTATAGGTGAGTTCACGGAGTCATTCTCTGGCACGCATTCTAGGTCTAACCTAAATGCAACGTCGCAAATCAAGCATCACCGATTCGGGCTCACGGCCACGAATAGGCTTCACACAAAATGCCTAAATCCGCACGACTACCGGATTTTCTACATGCAATATGCCGGGGACGGACACAATCTACCCGGAGTCCCGAAGGACTTGAGGAAATCCTACACTTCACCCATTTGGTGAAAGAGATACCTCATGCAAGCAAAGAAAGAGGAATGAATGGACAAATACAAGTCCAAAGTTCCGGGAGGAAGAATCGTTACCCTAGACGTGTTCCTCTTCGCCATGGATCCGAGATTCTACGCGGAGGGAAAGAACCGCACCGGGCTGCACTCTCCGGATCTGGAAACGGCTCGCGAAACGGAGCTCCGGAGCTCCGTCAATGGCGAAATCTCCTCTTCTTCTTCCTTGCCCCCTTCTTCTTCCTCTAGCCTAGGAGAGAGAAACACTATGAAATAATGAGGGTTTAATCCCTCTCCAAAGCCCTAAGACCCCCCAGCATTAAATCCCAGCCGTTGGATCGAATTCCAAGAGATTTGATCGGTCGGATCTTCTTCTCCGCTCAAAATCGCGGAACAGAATAAACAGGGCGCACGATCACAGGCGCACGGTCAGTGGTCGTGCGCGACGAGGGCAATGGTCGTGCGCACTATCCAGGATAGAACTCTGAATTCTTGCGAATAAGCGCACGATCGCTGGCGCACGATCACTGGTCGTGCGCGAAGAGGGAAATGGTCGTGCGCACTGTCCGAGACAGAACTCGATTCTCTTCTGAATTAACGCACGATCGCTGGCACACGATCACTGGTCGTGCGCGATGAGGCCACTGATCGTGCGCTAAGAGCAGACAGGGAGAATTCTAGCCTGCTTCACGTGCCGCACTACCACTCCGCCTACTTCGCGGAACTACCTGATTTGGGGTGTTACAACTCCACCCTCCTTAAAAGAATTTCGTCCCGAAATCCAGGAAACAGTAATAGCATAAATTACAGTTATACTTTACCTGATGGAAATAGCTCGGGATACTCCGCAAGCATCGTTTGCTCTCTCTCCCAAGAGAGCTCCTCTCGACCGCAGTTATCCCACCGGACTTTTACCATCCGAATGGACTTGTTCCGCAGCTGCTTTACTTCGGTATCTTCGATGCGTAAAGGCTTGACTTTCGTCGACAACCCACTATCAACCGGAACTTTGCCGACCGCAACGATATGAGTAGGCTCTTGCACTGCCTTCCTCAACACTGAAATGTGGAACACGTCGTGCAGACCGCTCAGCTCTGCAGATAGTGCAAGCCGATAAGCCGCATTACCAACACGCTCCACGATCTCGAACGGTCCTAAGTACCTCGGACTGAGCTTTTTCAAGCGTCGAATCCTTGATACCCCTTTGAACGGTTTGATTTTCAAGTAAACCCGGTCACCGACGGCAAACTCTAAGTTCCTATGCTTGGCGTTGAAATACTTTGCTTGCCTATCCTGGGCAACCAATAGCCTTTCGCGTATAGACCGGATCGTCGAAGTTGCTTCTTCAACATCCCTTCGCTTCAATAGCTTAGTATCGCCCGTTTCCGCCCAAGACAACGGCGTACGACACTTCTTACCATAGAGGGCCTCGAAAGGAGCCATCTTTATGCTGGCTTGGTAGCTATTATTGTAGGCGAATTCGATCATATAGAGGTGATCCTCCCACCTCTTTCCAAAGTCTAGAGCGCACATTCGGAGCATATCCTCCATAGTCCTGTTGGTTCTCTCGGTCTGTCCATCCGTTTGCGGGTGGAAGGTCGTGCTGAACTTCAATTTTGTGCCCAACAGTTCATGGATAAGCCTCCAATCTTTCGATGTGAAACGCCCGTCACGATCGCTGACGATGCTACGAGGGACACCGTGCAGTCTCACGATACTATCCACATAGAGCTTTGCTAGCTTCTCTACGGAATCATCCTTCCGGTTCGGAATGAAGTGTGATACCTTTGTCAAACGGTCCACGATCACCCATATGGCGTCGTTTCCATGTTGCGATCTCGGCAATCCGTGCACGAAATCCATCGAAATATCATCAAACTTCCACTCCGGAATCGGCAAGGACTTCAGAAACCCACCGGGACGTTGACATTCCGCTTTCACCAACGCGCAAGTATGACACTTGGCCACGTAAAGGGCAATGTCTTTCTTCATGCCCGGCCACCAGAACAGTTTCTTCATATCCATAAACATTTTAGTGCTCCCCGGGTGGATCGAGTACTTGGTATGATGAGCCTCGTACATCAACTCCGCCCGTAGAGTACCAACGTTTGGGATGCATAACCTTTCCTGCTTCCACATAAGGTCGTCTTCGAAGGAGAAATCAGCGTTTAACCCTTCAACGGTTTCTGCTTTGTATCGTTTCAAGCTCTCGTCCAACTCCAATGCTTGTCGAACTCGGTCGGCAAGGTCGTAGTGAACTTCCGTCCAGTTCAAGCATGCTGAAGTAGACATTCTCCTATCAATGCATATGATCTCCATTTCTTCTAGCTCACGGATTAGACGCTCATCGTGCATCAAAATCCAATTTGCTTGTGCGGGAGCCCGACGACTCAACGCGTCTGCAACTACGTTTCCTTTACCGGGAGTATATTTGATATCGAAGGTGTAGTCCCCAAGGAACTCCATCCACCTCCTTTGGCGCATGTTCAACTCCCTTTGATCTAGTAAGTACTTGAGGCTCTTATGGTCGGTAAAGATATCGATCTTCACGCCATATAGATAGTGTCTCCAAAGTTTGAGGGCAAAAACCACGGCCGCTAGCTCCAAATCATGGACCGGGTAATTCCTCTCGTGAACCTTCAGTTGCCGGGAGCCGTAGGCAATTACCTTCCCGAACTGCACTAGGACACAACCCAAACCACTTCCTGAGGCGTCGCTATATATTTCGTAGCCTTCCGTACCTTGTGGCGAGCATAGAATGGGCGCCGTGGTCAGACGGCTCTTTAGCTCTTCAAAAGCTCGTGCGCACTCGGGCGACCAAACGAACTTATGATCCTTCCTAGTCAGTTTTGTGAGAGGAAGTGCGATCCTCGAGAAGTTTTCCACAAAGCGCCTATAATAGCCGGCAAGTCCTAAGAAACTTCGGACTTCCGCTACGTTTTTCAACAAAGGCCACGCTTGGATCGCTTCTATCTTCGACGGATCAACTGCAATTCCTTCGCCACTAACAACATGACCAAGGAATGCCACTGACGGTAGCCAAAATTCGCACTTGGAGAACTTGGCATATAGCTGACTCCTCCTCAAGGTGCTCAGGACTGCGTGCAGATGCCCTACATGCTCCTCTTCCGACTGAGAGTATACCAAAATGTCGTCGATGAAGACGATCACAAATTGATCTAAATACTCTCGGAATGTCCTATTCATCAAGTCCATGAATACCGATGGTGCGTTGGATAGACCGAACGGCATTACCGCGAACTCAAAGTGCCCAAAGCGGGTACTGAACGCTGTCTTTGGAATGTCGCATTCCCTTATTCGCAGTTGATAGTAGCCGGACCTTAGGTCTAGCTTGGAGTAAACCGTCGACCCCATCAGTTGGTCGAATAGATCATCGATTCTAGGAATCGGATATCGGTTTTTCTCGGTCAACTTGTTTAGCTCTCTATAATCAATACATAGACGCAAGCTCCCATCCTTCTTTTTCACAAAGAGGACCGGTGCACTCCAAGGCGAAGAACTTGGACGTACGTAGCCTTGCTCTAGCAGCTCTTGCAATTGGACCTTCAACTCTGCCAATTCCTTTGGCGCTATTCGGTATGGTGAGCGGGCCACAGGTTTGGCACCTGGCACCAACTCGATACAGAAATCAATCTCCCGATGAGGCGGAGCCCCAGGGAGTTCGTTAGGAAACACGTCGGCGTATTCCGCTACAACTGGGACATCACACAACCTGGGCTTTGGCTCCGAAGCCTCCAACAAGGTGAAGAACAACTCGGCGCCTTTTCTCACCGCCTTAACCACCTGGAGAGCAGACATCAGCGTCTTGCTCGCTCCTCACATACCGGCGAATGTGGTTTCATCGTCGGTGTTCGTTCCCAGAGTGATCTCCTTTGTATTGCAATCTATGCATGCTCGCTGCTCCGAGAGCCAGTCCATGCCGAAGATCACATCGAATTCAGCTAACGGTAGTAACGACGCTTCCAAGTCGAAATCTTGACTTCCGATCCGCACCTTCACACGGCTCTTCCTATCCGCACTCATTCGAGATCCATTGGGTAGCACTACTTCCAATCTATCCTCTACAAAGGTAGACGGCACTCCGATTCGCACCACGAAGTCCTCAGACAGAAAAGAGTGCGATGCACCCGTATCGAATAGAGCTCTCGCCGGATAGTTGAAAATTAGGACGAAACCTAATTGTACACAAATAACACATATAGTCGTACAACAGTAAGAATCATATACATAGCTGTAAAAGCTAACTTCTAATTCGTACCTGTGACGACATCGGTTTGTCGTATAGCTTCTTGTTGTCCAAGCGAATAGACTCTCGGCTGAGTCGGAATGTGTTGGGAGGCCGAAGACTCTGCCGCTTTGCCCTTTTCCGCAGCCCGAGCATAATCCACCGCTCGATTTGCCGCCTTTGGGGGACCACTTCGACACACCGCAGCTTTGTGTCCCACCTTCCCGCAGGTGAAACACGTAATAGGAGTCCGCGCGGTCGTGGCTCCCGAAACATTCGAAGAAGCTGGTTCCGCCTGCTTGAACTTCCGCTTGTTCCTTCTGAAGTCCGGCTTGGACTGAGAGGCCGGCGCATGAAACTCGGGTTTCTTTACAACACTCTTTGCTTGTACCCTCTTCATGTCCAACTCCAAAGATCTGGCGGTTTGCACCATCACTTGGAAGCCAAACGTCATAGGGCCTGCAAGGAGCAGCCTCAACTCGTCCCGAAGCCCTTCATAGAATTTATTCGTCTTCGTCTCCTCATCCTCCACCAATGCCCCCGCATAACGACTCAGTCTGGTAAACTCATGTAAGTAATCGTCAACGGAGCGATCACCTTGAGTTAACCTCAGGAACTGGTTTTGTAACGCAATGCGTTGGGCAGAGGGGATAAACCGCTGGAGGAACGACTTTGAAAACTCAGCCATTGTTATTTCAGTAATGTCTCTATCGCCGAATTTGTGCAGTTCCTGCTCTTCCCACCACAGCACAGCCTCTCCGTCAAGAAGGAAAGTGGCTAAGGTGACCATCATGGCTTCGTCCGTCGCCGTCGCCCTCAGAGTTCTTCTAACTCTTGACAACCAGTCTTCTGCCACCGTTGGGGACTCAGATCCCGAGAAGGTGGGAGGATTAAAGCTCAAGAAGTGCTTTAATTGCTGGTCACGCGCTCGCCCCGCAACTACTTGCGCAACTTGACGCTCCACCCTCGGTGCTAACGCCGGTTCCACTGCAGCTACTGGCACAGGGGCATCAACCCTTGGTGCTACCGCAGGTTCCACTGCAGGTTCAACTACCGGGGCTGCATCAGTAGTAGGCGTAGCAGGCTGTGCAAGCCTTTGCGGTTGAGCATTGATCATCGCGAAGACTGCTTCTGCGACCATTCTGATCATCTCAGCCGAAGGAGTGGTCGCTGGCACCTCAGCCGACCCACTACTTTCAGCGGTGTTACGGGGTTGAGACCGCCCCGCAGCACTTCTAGTCACCTATAATCATGCAAGGCACAATTTAGTGACCCTAAACATATCAAACATCAATCATGGAACGCTCAGGTTCCGCAAACAAGTATGTTTTTTTTTTCATTCCTAAGTGGACATTCTTATTAGTTTTTGTCGTTTTAGGTGAATGCACAGCCCGTGCGCACCACCCCTTAAAAGGAATTCGTCCCGAATTCGCTAAACTACGGATCGACGCCTTAAGTCCGATACCAAATTGTAACACCCTGCCAGTACGAAAAGTATAACAGCAGGTCCGGCCGGGACCCCACGCCATACAAACCACACTAGCTAGGAGTTAAAAGGTGATAACCAGAAAGGTAACTACAAAACGAGAGTACAAAACGTAAGCGGAAGCATTAATTAAACCATTCAAAAAGACATGTCCACTATCATAGGAATGAGTCCAGAAGTAAGAGTTACGGCCTTAGGGCCTTACATCAAATCAATGTACAAAACTCCAAAAAAGCATACATCGGCACGCAGGCCGGCAATACGTGAGAAAACAGGAAAAAGGCTGGCCTTCGAGGGCCAACACAGCAAAAGGGTCAACGCCCGCTACTTCCCGCTAGGCTCACCTGCACCTGCATAAGAACATTCCACCAAGCGGTGGCAAACAAAGTAACGGTCAGCATAGCTGACCAAATTATAACGACCCCACCCCTTTCCCGGGGTGGCGGAGATTCTACCCTGCAAGTAAGCCATACTAGCACAAGTACTAATCTAAAGAAAGTGCAACTACACAAGGTGAGGTTTCAAGCACAATCAATCTTCTAGGTTGAGCATCAAAAGAAGGGAACCTAGGTATGCACATGATGTTGGTTGGGTTCACCCGAAGGTTTCCCACAACCGCCTAAGCAATCGCATGAGGCTAAACATAACATCAAATTCACAACACTCCACCCTAAGGGTCACAACCTTAGGTGGGAAACAAGAGCTTTTGGTCGGTCTAGGTATGACACCTTCCACGACCTCTCCCATGATCACACGGCCTTCATGAGGAAGGGACCTCTCGCCGATCTGCATGGAAACGGGTTCGGTTCAGCTTTGCCCGTGCTCTAATCGTCGCGATCTATCGCACGACGCGGGTACAGCTTCACCTCGGCCCGTAAGGGTTTAGCACTTTCAAGTGCTGCACAAAATATACGCTACGCACCTAACCCCTTCACAAGGATCTAGGCTTCGCGAATTCTCAACAAGGGAGGTACATACGCTCCGCATCAATAACGTGGTGAAGGTTTGCCTTCATCCAAAACTCGAAGCATGGGGCTTTCGTAGGGATCTTCACAAGACGCCTACACTTAACTCCCGCAATACTATAGGTGAGTTCACGGAGTCATTCTCTGGCACGCATTCTAGGTCTAACCTAAATGCAACGTCGCAAATCAAGCATCACCGATTCGGGCTCACGGCCACGAATAGGCTTCACACAAAATGCCTAAATCCGCACGACTACCGGATTTTCTACATGCAATATGCCGGGGACGGACACAATCTACCCGGAGTCCCGAAGGACTTGAGGAAATCCTACACTTCACCCATTTGGTGAAAGAGATACCTCATGCAAGCAAAGAAAGAGGAATGAATGGACAAATACAAGTCCAAAGTTCCGGGAGGAAGAATCGTTACCCTAGACGTGTTCCTCTTCGCCATGGATCCAAGATTCTACGCGGAGGGAAAGAACCGCACCGGGCTGCACTCTCCGGATCTGGAAACGGCTCGCGAAACGGAGCTCCGGAGCTCCGTCAATGGCGAAATCTCCTCTTCTTCTTCCTTGCCCCCTTCTTCTTCCTCTAGCCTAGGAGAGAGAAACACTATGAAATAATGAGGGTTTAATCCCTCTCCAAAGCCCTAAGACCCCCCAGCATTAAATCCCAGCCGTTGGATCGAATTCCAAGAGATTTGATCGGTCGGATCTTCTTCTCCGCTCAAAATCGCGGAACAGAATAAACAGGGCGCACGATCACAGGCGCACGGTCAGTGGTCGTGCGCGACGAGGGCAATGGTCGTGCGCACTATCCGGGACAGAACTCTGAATTCTTGCGAATAAGCGCACGATCGCTGGCGCACGATCACTGGTCGTGCGCGAAGAGGGAAATGGTCGTGCGCACTGTCCGAGACAGAACTCGATTCTCTTCTGAATTAACGCACGATCGCTGGCACACGATCACTGGTCATGCGCGATGAGGCCACTGATCGTGCGCTAAGAGCAGACAGGGAGAATTCTAGCCTGCTTCACGTGCCGCACTACCACTCCGCCTACTTCGCGGAACTACCTGATTTGGGGTGTTACAGGATGTCACACTCACCCTAGAGTGTCAAGGCCAAGTCAAGACAATCACAAAATAAGTTAAGTTAAGACTTACGTCGAATGAAAGTCGACGCAACTCTGACTAGAAGTCCAAGCAACTTATTCAGCCTGTCGAAGTATAAGTCCAGTCGACGAAATGTTGAACGGGACTCGACACAGGAGGAAGAGCTTATCGAAGCCATCTAAGAAGTCGACGCAACTTCGACTACAATTCGACGCAGAAGTCAAGGCTAAAGTCCAAGTCTTCAACTCGATGGATACGTCGATAAAAATCAACGTAACGTCGACATTTGAGTTCAGTTAGAGCTAAGAAAGAATTCAAAGATACTCCTATAAGAACTCAAAGATGCATCGACATGAAGAATGATGAAGTCGACGCAGTGTCGAATACAGTCAGAAAAGGAAGCTTTTTCTGTGTCTTTTTCAGACCATTTCAGAAGGACCACAAGGCTAGAGATAGTTCTCTAACGGCTCGTTTATTGCCAAGAATGGAATGGAGCTTTCCAGGACACAACAAAATCATTCTTGGAAGATATTCAAAATTGATGGACGGGTGGGAACAAAAGAAGAAAGGAAAATTATGTGTCCAAAAGAATTCCTTATCACGACAGCCCAAAAGAAGAATGGATTTGAAATCCAAATCATACGGAATGAATATACTGAAGGGGAGAAGAAAGACAGAGCTATTGATCAATATTCTTGTCTGTGGCATAGGGTATTCTGTTGGGTTTTTCTAGAACCATACATCAAATGTAGGCGCAGCGGAAATAAACAGAAACAACCCAAAAAGGTTTGGATCGGCCATGAATGTTGAATCAAGAAGTTAACAAAATGCTAGGTATGAAATTACCTTTGCGGGATTGGATCAAATCCAACCTAGATGCTCCACGAGTTGATTCCTGTCGTCGGCTATGCAAGAGTCCTCACGTAGAATAATGTCTACGTCTCTACAGTGATCCACACGAGCCGGGAGAAGAACGACTGCACCTTGGACTTCCACGAACTGCTAGGTTCGCTCCAGGAAGAACACACACGGCGACGATCGCCGGAGAGGAGGTCGGCGGACGCGATCGAGCGACGGAACTCCTTCCGTCTAGGGTTCGGGCGAGAGCGGAACACTTCCGTCGGCCTCTTCTTTTCGTTAGTTCTCAGAACCCTAAAAACGAAGTCCTATTTATACCCAAAGGATAAACAGCTTCTAGAAGAATCGCTATCCGCAGACCACACATCAGAATAAGGGCTTCTGTTGCAATTCGTCGGAATTCCACGGAAGATCATTCGTCGAGTGTTCACGGGACAACCCGACGAATCCCGACGAATCCCGACGAATCCAGATCAGACGGCAACATTTGCCGAGAAAATGATCTCTGTAACAATTCGTCGAGTGTTCACGGGACAACCCGACGAATCCCGACGAATCCCGACGAATCCAGATAGACGACAACATTTTGTCGAATGAAGGGTTTCTGTAATAATTCGTCGAGTGTTCACGGGACAATCCGACGAATCCCGACGAATCCGACGAATTCTATCCGTGTAAACCCGACAAATTCAGACAGCAACAACCTGCTGGATTTCCCCATTCTATATATATGGTGATTGGTAACATTTACCAACACAGTCAATCTACCAACTTCTCCACATGCTCTTATGTGCGACCCTGCAGGCTCATATCGCGTTGGCAGTGTGATTACATGTTTGACCACTTCTAGATCACAATGGCAACTCCAACAGTCTCCCACTTGATCTTGAAAGTATCAAACCAAAAACCTCACAAACAATGAGCGGCATCTAGCAATGCATCATTGCTCCCCAAGCAATAAGAGTTCATAACTCATAAGCCTTTATGACCAATGTTCCAGCGTTGTCTTTGTCCCTTTGTCCCTTACATCCGGAAAGAACTAGAGGCATGGACCGTGTCACCCTCATAATAGCTCAATCCAAGTTTCTTGATCTAGAACGGACTTCCAGAGAATGGTGAGCTCAATATCACATATTGACTCTACCAAGCATGGCCATGCGTTTCTCAGTCCAATTCCATCAAGGGGCCCATGGATGCAACTCCTGTTATATAGGAGGACAAATCCCATATCTGCTCACACCCAAACACCCAAATGATTCGTAACGTACCCAACGACCACCCTTATCATCAACCTTCTTCAAGGAAGACTTTAGATGACATCAAAGCATGCTCTTCCTCACTCGATGAATGCTGTGACTTCAGGTCAAAGGACCACAACACCATTGTCAAATGAGACCTACTTGTGACACTTTTAAGTAACAATCCACAAAGTAGTCTCAGGTTGGGTCTGTCCAGTACAACTTGTTCACTAACAAGTACCCACGTGATGACTTGATATCACAATATCATGACCTGTGAGAACCGGTCATCAGTCAACACACATGCTAGTCTTAATGTATCATCATCACCCTTAGCTTCTACGATGATACCTCGACCAGGGACCTTTTAAGAATGAAGCTTCGAAATCATAGGCTCTCACATTCAAGTCTCGTACTTGATGTCCTTTGGAAGCGACCATTCTAAGGGTATTTATCACGAATTTTATTCTATCATATAGAAACAGTATATCGTAATAAAAGAACTTGCCATTAATCGTAAAAAGAAATAATTGGTACACAATTCATCATATGAATAAATTTTAAACAGCCAACAGAATATATATTTTACATGCAACCCACAAGACTCCCACTAGAGTTGATCATTCAGGTATCGTATACCCATTGATCTAGTATGACCATCATGCTTTCTCTGCGCGAGAGGCTTTGTCAGTGGATCTGCAATATTCTCCTCAGTCGGCACTCTGCAAATGTTCACATCTCCTCGTTCGACAATCTCACGAATAAGATGGAACCGCCGAAGTATGTGCTTGGAGCGCTGATGGGATCTAGGTTCCTTAGATTGTGCAATTGCACCATTGTTATCACAGTAGAGAACTACGGGACCAACAATGCTAGGAACAACATCTAGCTCGCCGATGAATTTCCTAATCCATACAGCCTCCTTCGCTGCATTAGCTGCAGCGATATACTCGGCCTCAGTTGTAGAATCAGCAACTGTCTCTTGCTTGGAACTCTTCCAGCTCACAGCTCCTCCATTCAGGCAAAACACAAACCCTGACTGAGACTTTGAATCATCCCTATCAGTTTGGAAGCTGGCATCCGTGTAACCACTTACAACGAGCTCTTCCTTTCCACCATACACCAAGAATACATCCTTAGTCCTTCTCAAGTACTTCAGGATATTCTTTACGGCTATCCAGTGACATTCACCGGGATCAGACTGATACCTGCTAGTCATGCTCAAAGCAAAAGAGACATCGGGTCGAGTACATAACATTGCATACATGATTGACCCAATTGCCGAAGCATATGGAATCAACTTCATGTGGTCCTTATCTTCACAAGATTTTGGACACTGGTCCTTAGAGAGATTCACACCATGAGACATGGGCAAAAATCCTTTCTTGGACTCAAGCATGTTGAACCGCTTCAACACCTTGTCAATGTACGTACTCTGGGTCAAACCCAGCAACTTCTTCGATCTATCTCTATAGATCTTAATACCGAGTATGTAAGTCGCTTCACCCAAGTCCTTCATAGAAAAGCAGTTCCCTAGGTTGTTCTTAACAACTTTTAGGGTAGGTATGTCATTCCCGATCAGCAGTATGTCATCTACATACAATATCAGGAAGACAACAATGCTCCCACTGATTCGCTTGTAAACACACGGTTCATCTTCATTCTTGACAAAACCAAACTCTTTGATCTTCTCATCAAAACGAAGATTCCAACTTCTAGAGGCTTTTTTCAATCCATAGATGGACTTATTCAGCTTGCATATTTTAGTGGCTTCATTTGGGGATACAAAACCCTCGGGTTGTGTCATGTACACTTCCTCAAGGAGGTTTCCATTTAGGAAAGCCGTTTTGACATCCATCTGCCAGATCTCGTAGTCATAATACGCAGCAATAGCAAGCAATATCCTAATGGACTTTACCATGGCAACAGGGGAAAAGGTCTCATCATAGTCAACACCATGAATTTGCTTGAAACCCTTAGCCACCAGTCGCCCTTTGAATGTCTGTACATTCCCATCCATGTCGGTCTTCTTCTTGAAGACCCACTTGCACCCTATGGGTCGTACCCCTTCAGGTGGTTCCACCAAGTTCCAAACTTGGTTTATACACATGGAGTCCATTTCGGATTTCATAGCCTCAAGCCATTTGTCGGAGTCCGGTCCATTCATAGCCTCTTGGTAGGTTGCTGGTTCATCATCATGATCCATAAGCAACACATTACCTATTTGAGACACGAGAAATCCATATCTCTCAGGCTCAAATCTTGGTCTACCAGATCTACGTAGGACTTGTGTTTCGTGAGCAGGTTCTCTAGCTACAACATCTTGTAGTCCTGGCTCAGAATCCAACTCTGGTTCATTCACTATTTGTGGTTCTTGAACTTCTTCAAGTTCTACCTTTTGCGTCTTTCTTGATAAGAACTCTTTCTCCAAGAAGACACCCGTCCTTGCGACAAACACTTTGCCCTCAGATGGTAGGTAAAAGTAATATCCCTTCGTTTCCTTAGGATATCCCACCAGATAACACTTATCTGATTTGGGTTCCAGCTTGTCAGGCATTTGACGTCGTACGTATGCCTCACAGCCCCAAATTTTAATGAACGACATACTAGGACGCTTCCCAGTCCATATCTCATATGGTGTCTTTAGAACTGTTTTCGTCGGAGCGCGATTCAGTGTTATTGCAGCAGTCTCTAAAGCAAAACCCCAAAAGGAAACAGGCAAGTCTGCATGACTCATCATCGACCGTACCATGTCTAACAGAGTACGATTTCTCCTCTCAGACACACCATTATGCTGCGGTGTCCTAGGTGGAGTGAGCTGTGATACAATACCACACTCTTTCAGATGATCACGGAACTCATGACTCAGGTATTCGCCACCTCGATCAGATCGGAGTGCTTTAACCTTTTTACCCAATTGGTTCTCCACTTCATTCTTAAACTCTTTGAACTTTTCAAAGGTTTCGGATTTGCACTTCATAAGATACACGTATCCGTATCTACTGAAATCATCAGTAAATGTAACGAAGTAGAAATACCCACCTCTAGCCATAGAACTCATGGGTCCGCATACATCACTATGTACAACACCCAAGAGATCCTCAGCCCTCTCAGTATAACCAGTGAAAGGGGCTTTAGTCATCTTGCCTAATAAACAAGACTCACATCGCTCAAATGATTCATAATCAAATGAGTCCAATAGTCCATCTTTATGGAGCTTGGATATGCGCTTCTCATTTATATGGCCCAAACGACAATGCCAGAGATATGTAGGATTTGAGTCATTTGTTCTTAGTCTTTTATTATTATCTACATTATAGATCGGATGGTCCAGGTTCAAAACATAAAGACCATTAAACAATTGAGCTACAGCATAACAAACATCATTCTTAAATATAGAACAACAATTGTTCTTAATTATAAAAGAAAATCCAATCATGTCTAAGCATGAAATGGATATAATGTTTCTAGTTATGGCCGGAACATAATAACAATTATCAAGTTCTATTACAAGCCCACTGGGCAAAGAAAGACGGTAAACCCCTACGGCTACAGCAGCAACTCTTGCTCCATTGCCGACACGTAGGTCCACCTCTCCTTTACTCAGCAATCTCCTCCTTCCTAGTTCCTGCACATTTGTACAAATGTGAGAACCACATCCGGTATCCAATACCCAAGATGAAGGAGTAGAAAGGTTTATCTCTATAACATAAATATCTGAAGCGGAAGTCATACCTCCCTTCATTTTCTGCAGACCCTCAATGTACGAAGGACAATTCCTCCTCCAATGACCAGCCTTGCCACAGTGGTGGCATTTTCCTTCCTTCACGGTGCTCTTCTTTTTCAGCGCAGAAGATTTGGGCTCAAGATGTGACTTAGGTCCCACCTTCGTCTTCTTGAAGCCCTTGGCCTTACCCTTGCCTTTATGTACCATCAATATGGGACTAGCAGGCTTGGCCTTCTTCATGTTTATCTCGGCAGTTCGCAACATGCCTAGGAGCTCGGGCAGTGTCTTGTCTATTTCATTCATGTTGTAGTTCAAGACAAACTGCTCATAACTATCCGGCAACGATTGCAGGATAAGATCTGTGGCCAACTCTTGACCCAGAGGAAAACCCAGTCTCTCCAGGTTCTCTATATACCCAATCATCTTGAGTACGTGAGTACCAACTGAGTCTCGAGCTCCCATTTTGCACTGAAATAATGCCTTCGTGACATCGAACCTCTCTTGACGAGCTTGCCCTTGAAACATTTTCTTTAGGTGCTCGTCAATCTCCTTGCACCCCATGTTCTCGTGTTGCTTCTGAAGCTCAGAGTTCATGGTGGCAAGCATAAGGCACTCGACGTCTAAGGCGTCATCGGTATACTTCTTATAAGCATCCTTATCAACACGGGACGAGTTCCCGGTCGGCACCTCGGGGGCTTCTTATTCCAAGACGTAGAGCTTTCGCTCTTGCCTGAGAACAATTCTCAGGTTCCTATACCAGTCCATATAGTTCGTCCCACTAAGCTTGTCCTTCTCAAGGATAGCTCTTAGGGACAAGGTGGAATGTGAACCACTTGCCATGGAGTTCTACAAGAATTCATGCAGAATCTAATTAGTACCTTAATTTCAAAATACAATTTATTTTTAATTTGGACTTCAATTAAATACTCCCACTATTTTATTCAAATTGATGGCCCTCACTATCAATTCGGAGAGTCCATTGCGAGCTACTCTCTTAGTGGACAAGATCCGTATTTCACCAACACCACGAGTCCGCTTTGGCGTTCCTCTCATAATGCGGTTATTTAGGTAGGCAACGCTTGCCAATTGCATCCTCATGCAATTCTTGTATGGCTGGTGAATAACTCCTTATTCGCATCCATCATATGGTGCATGCCAACCCTATGCCTCTAGGCACTCAACCTTTGAGGTCACCTAGTTAAGTTAGACCCGATGTCGACAGTGGGATATCACAATTATCCGCTCGCACCCTTACCAAGATAGATTAATGCACCTTGCTTTGGCAAGCCCACACTTCATCGATCGAGGCAGGAAGAGTGTCATCCATCGGAAGGCATCCGAACACTTAATATTTGATGAAGGGATTTTAATTTTAATAATAGGTTAACACTTAACCATGATCAACATTTGATCAATGTGCACATCCACAGAAAAACAAGCTTTCTTAAATCCACATGCATCCCTTATGTGCACAACATAAGACTATCAACCTTTGATAGACGAAAAGGCTAAATCTGGACATTTAGAACTCTTCCAAATCTTCAGATTTACATGCATTGGACAAAGGCAAAGACAACTCGACTTAAAGCAGTAGACAAGCTCGTCTCTCATTGTTGGATTCAAAATCCAAAACAGAACAAGGGTTCATTAACCACTTGAGGGACGGTTACTGCTAAGGAGACAATAATTTCTAACAATTAGAAATTACCACGAAATCCCAGACGTTCCTGGCGGGGTTCCAAGGGGCCGTGCCCCTGGCGGGGTTCCCACCACTAGAAACCACACAAAATCACATCAAATGTGATATTCCAAGAAGAAATCTTGACATTTAGAACGCTTCCAAATACCTAGATTTGCACGTACTGGAATAACCAAACTTCTGAAACAAAATTCATGACCAGAACCTCCCTCTGATACCACTGTTGGGTTTTTCTAGAACCATACATCAAATGTAGGCGCAGCGGAAATAAACAGAAACAACCCAAAAAGGTTTGGATCGACCATGAATGTTGAATCAAGAAGTTAACAAAATGCTAGGTATGAAATTACCTTTGCGGGATTGGATCAAATCCAACCTAGATGCTCCACGAGTTGATTCCTGTCGTCGGCTATGCAAGAGTCCTCACGTAGAATAATGTCTACGTCTCTACAGTGATCCACACGAGCCGGGAGAAGAACGACTGCACCTTGGACTTCCACGAACTGCTAGGTTCGCTCCAGGAAGAACACACACGGCGACGATCGCCGGAGAGGAGGTCGGCGGACGCGATCGAGCGACGGAACTCCTTCCGTCTAGGGTTCGGGCGAGAGCGGAACACTTCCGTCGGCCTCTTCTTTTCGTTAGTTCTCAGAACCCTAAAAACGAAGTCCTATTTATACCCAAAGGATAAACAGCTTCTAGAAGAATCGCTATCCGCAGACCACACATCAGAATAAGGGCTTCTGTTGCAATTCGTCGGAATTCCACGGAAGATCATTCGTCGAGTGTTCACGGGACAACCCGACGAATCCCGACGAATCCCGATGAATCCAGATCAGACGGCAACATTTGCCGAGAAAATGATCTCTGTAACAATTCGTCGAGTGTTCACGGGACAACCCGACGAATCCCGACGAATCCCGACGAATCCAGATAGACGACAACATTTTGTCGAATGAAGGGTTTCTGTAATAATTCGTCGAGTGTTCACGGGACAATCCGACGAATCCCGACGAATCCGACGAATTCTATCCGTGTAAACCCGACGAATTCAGACAGCAACAACCTGCTGGATTTCCCCATTCTATATATATGGTGATTGGTAACATTTACCAAGACAGTCAATCTACCAACTTCTCCACATGCTCTTATGTGCGACCCTGCAGGCTCATATCGCGTTGGCAGTGAGATTACATGTTTGACCACTTCTAGATCACAATGGCAACTCCAACATATTCATCTTCTTCCTCCTCAAACCCTAAGACAAGAACAAGTCTTCTTTCAGCATATTGAATAGATAATAGCTGATGCTTCTTCTTCTTCTTCTTCATCATCTTACAACAGCTGTTTACAAGAAGTACTTACAGAAAAGGATCAAGTCGCAATCATCACAATCATAAGCAAGGGTTCCTCAATTCAGATCCTGTGAAAGACAGAAGCTATAGAAGTGCTTCTAAAGAATTCTGAAAGATAGAATTCTATTTTCTTCTTCCTCCTTTCTTCTTACTCTTTCTTCAATTGTAAAGAGTTTTATCAGCAGTGACAGGATTGGAGGAATCATAAGTAGTGTGATCTTCTTCAAGTCCTTCTGACATGACCTTAGCAGCAACAACAACAGCATCTTCATCCTTTTGATGCTCTTTCTCAGCAGCATCATCTTTTTCCCTACCATGCTCTTTCTTAGCAGCATGGTCTACATTTCCTTCAGTGTCAAGTTTTCTTTCTTGATCCTTTGGAGGACTGCTGGCTGGTTCCTAATTATCCACAGCTGGGATATTGCCTTCTTCCTCTAACTCAATATCAGAGCAGACTATCCTGCCTTTTCTCAGCCCTTTGACTAAGCTCTTCTTTTACTCCTTGGGCTCTGATGGTTGGCTCATGGGGAGGACCCTTGAGAATCTGTACAGGGTCTTTATGTCCATTCTCTTCAAGTAATGGAGGTTTGTTCCTTTTGACTTGTCAAATTTTTTTGGATAGGTGCTTAAGAGGTAGAGGGAGAGAATTCTGCCTAGGTTGGGGGCCTGCAGACATTTCCTTATCCTTTGAAAGATCACCTCAGCCCAAGATGTCTTCTTCTTCTGAATAACTCCTGACCTCAACTCAAACATGTATTTAGATATGGTGTCATATGATCCTGGCTTACACAATATGGCTTTTCCAACTATATCAGCGAGCAGTTTGCCTCCCTGGTTAAAGAACTTCCTCTTTAGTGAGCCAATTTTGGCATCACTATATTCACACTATTTTAAGGCTTAGTCTTTATCCTTTTCAGAAATTTCATCTTCCTCTTCTTCACTGCAAGAGGTCAGCTGAAGGGCCTTTTCCATTTTATTAGGAGATATTTTTATCTAGTCACTCCCTATCCTTCCCTTGATTGAGGAGTTTGATGAGGACATCTTTGCACTGGAGAAGAATTATAGAACTTCAGTTCTGAGAATCATTGTTGGCTCAGATAGCATATAGTCCAGTCCTTGGTCTGATAGAAGTTGAATCACTTCTCTTATCTCTGCAGGGGCATTAGCATTCATGGAGATCTTTTGCCATCTTTGGCGCCATTTGTTCTGAAGGATAGGTCGCTGAGACGGGAGGTAGAAGGGTTTGTCTCATCGGTTAGGTTAATGGAAAGTGTAATAAATTTATCAACATTTTGATATTTATAGGGGCTTCATTTAGGTTTAGATTTGCCCTAAGTATATATGTTGATTAGACTTAATCAATTTGATTGATTTTATATTGCTAACGTGTCAATTAAGGCATGTTTTCATTTTGCCATCCCAGCACAGCAGAACCACTGAGATGGAGTTGTTATTCGTTGGGACAAAACATTGTCAACCGCTGAGACAGTTCTAGTCGTCTCAACGGTTCAGCTGAAACCTTCCCAGCTGTTTCAGCTGATTTCACTGCCTATCAGTGAATTATATAATTAGGCTTGTTTCAAGACCTAAACATGCTACCAATCATTTAGATAGCAACTTGTCCTATTAAAGCTTGTTATACATGATTATATCTTTTATTAAATCTAAGGAATAACAAAATGAGCAAGGTAGATAACTGACAGTATAAGATCTATTCTAAATTTAACATGCCAAGCTTAATTTTGAAAGCATTAAACTCTGCCTCATCCAATGTCTTTGTAAAGATGCCAGTAACTTGTTTGTCAGTGGGGACAAATTCAAGGCATATATCTTTACTTTCTACATGCTCTCTAATAAAATGTTACCTTATCTCTATATGCTTAGTCCTGCTATATGAGACAGGATTTATAGCTATAGAGATAACACTGGATGAGTCACAGTACATGGGAGAATTACTTACCTTGAGGTTATAGTCCTCTAGCTGATGTTGTATCCACAATAGTTGTGCATAACATCTCCCTGCAGCTATGTATTCAGATTTAGCATTGGATATTGACACACTGGTCTACTTCTCGCTACTCAATGAGATCAGCCTTCTTCCTAGGAATTGACAAGTTCCACTTGTGCTTTTCCTATCTTCTTTGCAACCTGCAAAGTCTGCATCTGAAAAGTCAATTAGTTCAAAATAATTGTTCATAGAGTACCAAAGGCTAAGATGTTGGCTGCCCTTAAGGTATCTCAAAATCCTCTTTGTAGCTGAGTAATGAGATTCCTTAGGGCATGCTTGGTACCTAGCAAAAACACATGTAGCATACATAATCTCTGGTCTACTGGCAGTTAGATACAACAGGTACCCAATTATGCACCTGTAATGGATACATGATAGGGCTTACCCTTTACATCCTTGTCCAGGGAAAAGTTGGACCCCATGGGAGTTTTCATGGTGGAACTGATTCCATCCCAAACTTCTTAATAATCTCCCTAGTGTACTTTGTCTAAGAGATGAAAATCCCCTCATCAGACTTTTTCACTTGGAGGCCTAAAAAGTAATTGATCTCCCTCATACTGCTCATCTCAAACTCCCCCTGCATAAGGTTGACAAACCTTTTGCAAAGGTTGTCATCTGTAGACCCAAAGATTATGTCATCAACATAAATTTGGACTATAAGACATTTTCCCTTTGTTTCCCAAAGAAACAATATGTTATCTATCTTTCCCCTCAAGAACTTCTTCTTGATGAGAAAGCTAGACAAGGTCTCATACTAGGCCCTAGGGGCTTGCTTTAGACCTTATTAGGCTTTCCTAAGCAAATAAACATAAGAGGAGAAGGTAGGGTGAACAAAACCAGAGGGTTGCTCTACATATACCTCTTCCTTTATATTGTCATCCAGGAATGCTAATTTGACATCCATCTAGTACACTTTGAACCCCTTATGGGCAGCACAGGGAAGGAATAGCCTTATTGCTGCTAACCTTGCAATTGGGGCAAAGGTTTGATCAAAGTCAATACCTTCTTCTTGCATATACCCCTTGGACACTAGTCTGGCTTTGTTCTTGATGATGGTGCCATTCTCATCAATCTTGTTCCTGTAGATCCATTTGGTACCAATGATATTGTGTCCTTGAGGCTTTGGCACCAATTTCCACACCTTGCACCTCTTAAACTGAAGTAGCTCTTCTTGCATTGCTTGAATCCAGAATGTGTCTTCATTTGCTTCTTCAAATTTCTGGGGTTCCATTTGTGATAGAAAGCTCAAGAATAGGGCTTCATTATGATCCCTGCTTCTGGTAACCAATCCTTGGTTAACATCTCCAATTATTTGGTTTATTGGATGATCCCTTAGGTGCATATTTGCTACAGGCAACCTGTCAGCTATCTACAGCTCTTCTTCTTAAGAAGCAACATCTTCAGCAGCTTGCTGATCTTCAACTTCAGGGATTGCTACCTCTGAATTGACCTTGCTTGTGTTGGGTATGTCTTGGAGAGACATATCTTGCATTTGTTGTTCATTACCTATCAAAACAGGAGAGTTGGACCATCCCTTATAGAGTAGGCTGGTCTTATCAAAAACTACATGCATAGGCTCTTCTGTAACATGAGTTTTCTTGTTGAATACTCTATAGGCCTTGCTATGTGAGCTATATCCAACAAGAACCCCTACATTGCATTTTTCAGCAAACATAGTTAATTGAGTTTTTCCATTATTTAAAATGTAGCATTTGCAACCAAAGATTCTAACGTATGAAATGGTTGGTTGTTTGTCTTTTAGAATCTCATAGGGGATTATTCCTACGGCCTTATTGATAGATGCTCTATTGAGAACATAACATGCAGTATTGACTGCCTCAGCCCAAAAATATTCTGGGAGTGAGGAGTCACTAAGCAATGTTCTCCCAGCCTCTATCAAGGTCCTATTCCTCCTCTCAGCCACACCATTTTGCTGTGGAGTCCTTCGCGAGGAGAATTCTTGGGTGATTCAAAATTCTTGACAAAACTTTGTCTATGCCCCAGATTGAAATTATGTACCATGGTCAGTTCTAGTCTTGACCACATTACTTTGGAGTTCATTCTGGATTGCCTTAACATGGTTTATAAAGATATTTAAAGTATCAGATTTCTTCTTAAGGAAGAATACCCATGTATACTGATAATTAGTTTTTAGTCATCGTTTTTAGGTTAGTTTATTATGTTATTTGCGTTTTTATTTTTATCTTTTGTTATTTTTTATGCATATTTTTTGTTATTTTGTTATTTTCTTATTTTCAAAAACTAATGTTTTATTTTATGTTATGTTTTAATTTCATGTTTTTTATATTTCTTAAGCTAATTTTATGTAATGTTTTATTTTATGTTATGTTTTAGTTTTATATTTTTATATTTTCTTAACTAATGCTAATGTTTTATTTTATTTTGTAGGAATGTTGTCGCCGCCACCTTTGCATGAAGTCATCGCGTTCGCCGTCGTGTGCCCATCCATGCCGCCATCGTCGCCGCAACGCCATCGTCGCGCCGTCAATATTCATGCCGCAACGCCATTGCCGCATCAGTTTGAAGAATTGTAGCCGACCACCTTTACCAAGTGTAGCTGCCCGTCAACTTGTTGTTGGTGCAGCTCTTCATTAATGCAACCATGCAGCCGGTCCCCCATTTAATTCAAGTCCAAAGAAGCTCCTCTAATCCATTATTCCATGCAGCAAGCAAAGTGTAGTCCACGTGAAACAGCCCCTTGATGCAGCTCATAAAAATCCAGCCACCATTAATAATTTTCAAGCAACCGGCCACTTAATTTATCCCGTCAACCTCCAAGCAGCCCTCCATTCTCCAAACCGTGAACACCAACCATCAAACAATAGCAGCCCACTTCCCTACCCTTCATTAAATCATCACCCGCCACCTTGCATTCTCCATGCATGCATCTCTCTCATCTTCCTCTCTCCTCTTTTAAAATTTTCTCTCCTCATTTAATCCCATCCATCCCCCCTCTTTCATCCATTTTAATTTTATATTTTATTTTATATTTCTTTAAATAATATTCATTGCATTTTCACCCTCTCTCTCCTCCTCATTAAACTCATGCATGCATTCTTCCATTCATGCATGACCCTTCTCTCTCTCTCCCTCATAAATCTCATTCATGAACCTTTCCCCCATCTAGAACCTTCCCCCTCTTCTATATAAGGAGCACAAGTCTCAAGCTTCGGGAGGAGAATTTGGAGAGTGGATGTAGAAGTAGTGTAGAGTTTTTTTTTTCTCATTTAGAGAGCTTCCATCAAGTATTGTTGTAAGAGTATTTTGCATCTTGTTATGTATTCTCTTTTATAGTTAATGCATATGAATGTTTTTTTTTTCTATTCTCCTCTTTTCTCTCTTTCTAATGCGTAGCTAATTTTGTTGTTGCCCGGTCGCGATGATCTTTGCAATAAAATAATATCTTTCATTCTATGTTTACTTTTGTACTTTTTATTTTGATCCGACCATGATTAATTTCGCATCGACTCCGTATTTCTAGTATACGGTAGTAGATTCTGATCTCATATTTGAGTAGCCGAGAGGCTCGTGAATGTGAAAGATCACTCAAGGAAGGAAGGAGTTGCACGCAACCCTAGAGATAGGATGACGTAAATCCTCCAGATTAGAGTCAAATCCAATAGCGCGGTTCACTTCGATAATGCAACTTTAGGCCTTTTTGATTTGCAAAGAGATTTCGGTCAAAACGTCTAGAAGTTAGGAGATTTAATGCTCTAGCGAGATTATTTCTCATTTTCGGATCCGCCACGGTCTTTATAAAATTGCAAATGTCAAACTAATTTATTCCGTTATTTTATTTCAAAGTGAATCGTCGATCGAGCACTCTTTTCGTAATAGTTTATTTCTCTTTTAATTAAGCATAGTTTATTTTTATTTTCAAAACCCACTAATCGTTCGGTAGGATAATAGAGTCGTTGTGAGTAATAGTACTTGTCAGACCAGAGTTTAAATATGACCTTGATATATTTTATATCATATTCTATATTTCGATAGGTACACTTGCCTTAATCGAGTATAGATTGGAGAACACGAATTTCTCTATCAAGTTTTTGGCGCCGTTGCCGGGGATATTTTTGTCAATATTACGAAAGCATCGAGTTTATTACTTCTACTAAAATTCAAAAAAAAAATATTGTTATTATTATAATTAACCCACATCATCATTTTTCTACCCCACCTAAATTCCTGGAAAGGACGCTTTGGGCTTGAATTCCCATCACAGCCTCTAGTACCGCTGCAAACCCCTCATAGGGCAGATCTCCGGAAGTCCAGGACTAACATAATCCGCCTAAAAAAAAACAAAAAATTAAATTTTTTCTCCCTTTTTTGGTAACAGTTTTTCTTTATCATGGAATCATCTTCTTATTGCGGTCTTTGCGGGTCTCCCGATCATTTTAATTTTGCTTGTTTTTCAGGAACCCCTCCCTCATATGATTTCAATTTTTCTGGAGTAGGTCAAAGTGGCCAATTTGATCCTTACTCAAATTTTTATCCTACATGGGAGATGGGGAACCCATCTTATTTTTCGTATGATTTTGCCCCGCAAAGCGTCGCGCCTCAAATTTTTAATTCTATCGATAATGGATATCTTGAATTGCAAACTTCTTTAAATAATGTCAATTCGCATTTTAAGACCATTATCGATAATTTTTCTCGTGAGGCCGCATCTTTTTCTTCGTCTTCTTCTTCGTCTCCTCCAATTTCTTTATGTAATGAGTCACCGGATATCCCAGCTTATCTTATTCCTCTCGAGAAAGATAACTATTCGGATGTTCCGGATTGTTTCCTTCCTCCTTTGGATGACACCCCTATGGATATTCTGGCGTGCTTTTTACCTTTTGAGGATGACGAGACGCCTCAAAATTTTCCTTCTTCTTCTGAAGACGTTGGTGATTCCATTTCTGATTTAAATTCAACTGTTCCAACTTTTTCAATTTTTAACGAGTCTTTTTCTTCCTCTCCTTTTATTTTAGATACTTCCTCTTTAGTTCTTTCTATCCCTTTTTCTTCTCCCGAAATTTCACAAGTCTCTCCTTCTCCTTGTGAAATTTCAGTTAATGAAACTTCTTTTTCTACTTCTTTTATTTCTCTTTCTATTTCTTCTTCTTCTTTTGACGACCCCTTCTTTCCCATTCTACATGCGGCGGAGTTCTTCTATAACTCCGTCTGTTCATTTTCGGGCGTCAATCCCTTGAAGATTCCACCGCATGTCGGTGCGATTCTTCAATTTTTCTTCTTTTTGAATTACTCCTAAACGCATACTTAGGGAGTTACCACTCCACTTTAGTTTTTATTTTCCATTTAGCTAACCAATAACGTCGGGCTCAGACGACGTTAAACAAAGAGCGCTCTTGGGAGGCACCCCTTGCTTACCATTTTTGTTCTTTCTTTTTCTTTTTATTTTGTTTTGCAGGAACAAATCCTTCGGCGATTCGTTTGGCTCCATCTTCTCTTCCTTAGGCCTGAGTCGGTTTCCAGCTCAAGCATGGGGGAGCAACATCAGCATTCGGCCTCACGAATCCGGGGAAGTCGTTTTTTATTTTACTTTATTGCACCCCCCCACCTCTTCTTTTCTTCTTTTCTTTTTTTTCTCCTCATACTTAATATTCAACATTGGGGACAATGTTGAACTTTAAGCATGGGGGAGTGTTTTCCCTTTCTGTTTAAGTCTTTCAAAAAAACACAAAAAAATCTGAAAACAAAACAAAATAATAAAAAAAAATATTATAGTACTATTTTGTTTCTTTAGCCTTATGAAAAAATCCAAAAAAATAAAAAAAATATATATATAAAATCTATTTGAAAATCAAAGTCAAAAAATTATTTTCTATCTTTATTTTTATGCGTCTTCTAGTGATGTGTATGCCCGAGCGGTTCTTTTGTCCTAGGTAGAATTTTTGAACAGGTTTTCTAAACTTATTAGTTTAACATATTTTAGTTTTACGATTTTCTAATCTCTAAATATAGACATCAGTCCTTTAAGGACTATAAGTTAGCAAATTATAGTTTTTCTTTTTATTCGGTGTTATTGCCTAGGAACGGTTGCTAAATAGCGTTATCACTTTTTCATTTAGGAATAATTCTTTCTTGGTGTCTAGAACTTGTCCCTAGTTACTCTCGAAGCATGCGCGTAGTTTTTGATTTTCACGAACTTTAGAAATGATCTAGGCCACCCTTTGACCCGTTTGAGCCTTTTTGCCCACCTAAACATTACACCATTGCAAACTATTTTGGGCCTTTCCCTTTTTCTTTGTCTAAGCTCCACTTTTCACTTTTTCACCAAAGCCAAAATGCCTAACCCTTTTTCCACACTAAACCTTGAGCTTTATGTTTACTCATTTTTGTGATGGGGTTTATATTTGAAAAATGAAAAGAAACTTGAAAGCTTACATTTGGAGCTCCCATTTAGAAAAAGTAGTACCAAAAAGAAGAAGATCATCATCAAAAAAAAAAATTTGTGTGAAATAAAAAAAAAATGAAATGAAGTTTATTCGTGGCCAATTATGAAAAGAAAAAATTACATGGCCTTGTTTTAATTTTTGAAATGAAAAATGTTGTACCTCTCAATTCTTGTTTTTGTTCTCAACTTTGGTTTAGTGTGTTTAGTTTTCCTTTTTATCCTTGAATTATCACTCCTAATCATTTACCTAAACCAAATTATTACGCCTATTAAGTCCTAGTGATCTTTAGAACGTGTTACAAATCTGCGTAGTGGAGAGAGTGTGAACGGACAAGCCTATGGACACCATCATTGATGGATTTCTTTGGAGGTTATTTTGAGGTGATTTAGGGGTAGTCGCTATTTTAGCAACCTAGTAATTCGTCTAATGCACCGTTTATTTAGAAACTCTATATTTTTGTTTTTCTTATTTTCCTAAACTTTTGGATGTCTTGTTTTAGGGATTTAGAAATGTGTAATCCTTCTTTATGTTTTAATAATATTTTTAGGTATCCTCTTTTCAAGTTTTCTATTTTGGATATCTCACCTCACTAGTTGCTAGCATAGAAATTAGGATAGTTTAATTTTTCACATTTTTGGTTTTCTTAATTATGCAACTTAAAAATTATTTTCCTTTTTGTTTCCCCTCTATTTTGATTTCCATTTTCTTGAGGACAAGCAAACTCTTAAGCATGGGGGAGTTTGATAATTAGTTTTTAGTCATCGTTTTTAGGTTAGTTTATTATGTTATTTGCGTTTTTATTTTTATCTTTTGTTATTTTTTATGCATGTTTTTTATTATTTTATTGTTTTCCTATTTTTAAAAACTAATGTTTTAATTTATGTTATGTTTTAATTTCATGTTTTTATATTTCTTAAGCTAATTTTATGTAATGTTTTATTTTATGTTATGTTTTAGTTTTATATTTTTATATTTTATTAACTAATGCTAATGTTTTATTTTATTTTATTTTGTAGGAATGTTGTCGCCGCCACCTTTACATGAAGTCGTCGCGTTCGCCGTCGTGTGCCCGTCCATGCCGCCATCGTCGCCGCAACGCCATTGTCACGCCGTCAATATTCATGCCGCAACGCCATCGCCGCATCAGTTTGAAGAATTGTAGCCGACCACCTTGACCAAGTGTAGCTGCCCGTCAACTTGTTATTGGTGCAGCTCTTCATTAATGCAACCATGCAGCTGGTCCCCCATTTAATACAAGTCCAAAGCAGCTCCTCTAATCCATTATTCCATGCAGCCAGCAAAGTGTAGTCCACGTGAAACAGCCCCTTGATGCAGCTCATAAAAATCCAGCCACCTTTAATAATTTTCAAGCAACCGGCCACTTAATTTATCCCGTCAACCTCCAAGCAGCCCTCCATTCTCCAAACCGTGAACACCAACCATCAAACAATAGCAGCCCACTTCCCTACCCTTCATTAAATCATCACCCGCCACCTTGCATTCTCCATGCATGCATCTCTCTCATCTTCCTCTCTCCTCTTTTATATTTTTCTCTCCTCATTTAATCCCATCCATCCCCCCTCTTTCATCCATTTTAATTTTATATTTTATTTTATATTTCTTTAAATAATATTCATTGCATTTTCACCCTCTCTCTCCTCCTCATTAAACTCATGCATGCATTCTTCCATTCATGCATGACCCTTCTCTCTCTCCCTCATAAATCTCATTCATGAACCTATCCCCCATCTAGAACCTTCCCCCTCTTCTATATAAGGAGCACAAGTCTCAAGCTTCAGGAGGAGAATTTGGAGAGTGGATGTAGAAGTAGTGTAGAGTTTTCTTCTCTCATTTAGAGAGCTTCCATCAAGTATTGTTGTAAGACTATTTTGCATCTTGTTATGTATTCTCTTTTATAGTTAATGAATAAGAATGTTTTTTTTCTATTCTCCTCTTTTCTCTCTTTCTAATGCGTAGCTAATTTTGTTGTTGCCCGAATCGCGATGACCTTTGCAATAAAATAATATCTTTCTTTCTATGTTTACTTTTGTACTTTTTATTTTGATCCGACCATGATTAATTTCGTATCGACTCCGTATTTCTAGTATACGGTAGTAGATTCCGATCTCATATTTGAGTAGCCGAGAGGCTCGTGAATGTGAAAGATCACTCAAGGAAGGAAGGAGTTGCACGCAACCCTAGAGATAGGATGACGTAAATCCTCCGGATTGGAGTCAAATCCAATAGCGCGGTTCACTTCGATAATGCAACTTTAGGCTTTTTTTGATTTGCAAAGTGATTTCGGTCAAAACGTCTAGAAGTTAGGAGATTTAATGCTCTAGCGAGATTATTTCTCATTTTCGGATCCGCCACGGTCTTTATAAAATTGCAAATGTCAAACTAATTTATTCCATTATTTTATTTCAAAGTGAATCGTCGATCGAGCACTCTTTTCGTAATAGTTTATTTCTCTTTTAATTAAGCTTAGTTTATTTTTATTTTCAAAACCCACTAATCGTTCGGTAGGATAATAGAGTCGTTGTGAGTAATAGTACTTGTCAGACCTGAGTTTAAATATGACCTTGATATATTTTATATCCTATGCTATATTTCGATAGGTACACTTGCCTTAATCGAGTATAGATTGGAGAACACGAATTTCTCTATCATATACTTTGAGTGATCATCAACAATCACCAAAGTATACAACTTCCCACCTAGGCTCTGAATTAGCAAAGGACTAAACAAGTCCATGTGCAATAAATAAAGACATCTTTCAGTGTCTTTGGAGCTAATGCTTTTAAAGGTGGCCCTTGTTTGTTTGTCCATTTGGCATACATGGCATGGACCACTTTTAACACATTTCAAATTAGGACTATTTCTAAGTAGGTTTTTAGAAAATAGCCTATATATTGTCTTGTAGTTAATATGAGCAAGTCTCTTGTGCCATTGAACACAAAGAGATACACAGGAGATAAAAAAGAATTGCATATACAATCTAAGCAATACACATTCCCACTCCTAGTGCCTGAGAGAATGATCTCTAAGTCATGTGACTTTTTGATCAAGCACTTACCATTGTGGAATTCAATGACATAGCCTAAGTCACATAGTTGACTTATGCATACAAGGTTGTGTTGCAACCCTTCAACATAAGCTACCCTTGTGATGGAGACTATGCATTTGAAATCATACCATATCCTCTGGTGATGCCTTTTTCCGATCCACCAAAGATGACCTTTGGTCTATTCTTCACAGCTTTGTATTATGTAGAAGACTTTTGGTCCTAGTCATGTGCCTTGAGCACCAACTGTCCAAGTACCATATTTGCCCTAAGATGGTACTTGAACTAACCTGCAAGAAGTAATTTATTTACCCTTAGGAGCCGAATTAATTTAGGGCCCTAGGCTTTTGTTAGCATAAAAGGATGACTTCACACCTGCTGCAACCTTTGCAGGAAAGCTCTTCTTTGCACTTGGCACATTGGGATTGTGCCAACAATCTATGGCAAAGTGTCCTACCTTACCACAACACCAACATTCATGAATGTTGTAACTTCTCTTCTGAACATTCCTTGAGGTGGAAGGAGCGGTAATATGCTTGTGTTCAGGAGGGGAGACAACAACATTCTTCTTGTTCCTTTCAGCAATGATCTGGCTGAGGTTAACTAGTGGTCAGTCTTTGCAGTCTTTGTCTTAATGACATCAGCTTGCCTTGGCTTGGAAGCTAGGCAAGATATGATGACATCAGACACTGAACTGTTAGGCCTGTCTACAGTTTTGACATCCGCCAAATGTCTTGCTGGAATGGACTTGGAAGAGCTTGCTTCCTTACTATTGAATGATGGGGCTAAAGTACCAAAAACAAATGGTCCATAATGGGCCATTTGAATTTCTTCATGAGGAGCCTTCATAGCACTCATCCCCATGCCCCTTCTTCTACTATGGGAAGGATTATTTTCCTTCCTATAGGAACTCCCATTCTTCCAGTAACCATACTTGATATCACGGTCATACCTGTTGGAGGGAAGTAACACCTTTTGAAAGGTGGTATGAGGCTTAGCCTTAGTCTTGCTCTTTTCTTCACTCCCTTCACCCACTTCCATTTTATTGAACCCTATTCCTCTCAAATTAGTTTGAGAAGAAAAGGTGTCAATGATTGGAAGCACTGATTTGAGCTTGGAGAATTGAGCCAGAAGGCTATTTTCTTTGAGAAGCTTCTCCTCAAGGTCCTTGATGACCTTGTTCTTTAGGGAAATGATGCCCAATTGGGCTATTGTTATCCCCTTGAGTTGTCTTATTTATCTACTCATCTGAGCCACCAAGGTAGGTGACTTAGTGCAATCTTGCTTAGCCATCTTAAAGGAAGCAATTTCTTAAGCTTGCCTCTTTGCCAGCTTCTTGCTCATTTTCAGAGAATCCAATAAAGCATCATACTTGTCAATCAATTGATTGACAGCCACTTCAGATTCTGAATCATTTTCATTAATTGATGAGCATGCTTCAGAGTCTGGCATTGACTCATACTCAGAAGAGGGGGAAAGAGTAGGTAGCTTGTCAGGAATGTTCTGACTATCTTCATCATCATCTGTTATGGCCATTAAGACATGATGTTGTCTAGCATCCTCATCCTCCTCTATGTCACTATCTGAATGTGATAGACGGGCCATGATACCCACCTTTGCATCAGGAAAGTCCTCATCTTCCTCAGCTGCAAACATCCCAATATTGGCTTCTTCTTCTTCATCTGAATCTGAGGATGATGACTCAGATTCACTCCAACTCTTCTCCTTCTTGACTAGGAAGGACTTTTCACCCTTCCTTCCCTTCTGGTGATAAGCTTTCTTATCACCCTTCTCTTTCCTCTTGACTGGACAATCAATAATGACATGTCCAGGCTTGCTGCAATAATATCAAATCACATTATTTGAAACATGTTTAACATGTTTAGAGTCATTCATGTCCCCTTTGGGGTGCTGCTTATCTGATCTGTTGAGATACTTCATGGGATGTGAGGACGAGGAAGGCTTGTTCTTCCACTCTTACTTCTCATCATCTTCTAGAAATGCCTAGAGATGGCAACAAACTCCTCATCAAAAGAGCTGCTATCAGACGTGCTTGGATCGGAATTTTTAGAGCCAGCAGCCTTCCTTGGGGGTGTAGGAATCCTTGCCTTGCTTTTCTTGGAGCCCTCAGCCTTGAGGGCCACAGTTCTCTCCCTTGAATGAAGCCTGAAGGGTGTGTCCTCCTCCTTCCTAACAGATATCTGCATCTCATAAGAGAGCAACTTTCCAAATATAATATGTGGAGGAGTCTCTCCCAGCTTTGCCACCTCCTTGATGGCACAGATCTTGGTATCCTAGTCTCTAGTTAGAGATCTTAGGAAATTGTCATTTACCTCATAATGAGTGATGGTCCTTTCATAGGTCCTCAACTCATTCATTATCCTAAAAAATCTTTCATAGCAATCAGCTATGCATTCCAGGCTTTGCTGCCTGAAGTCTTCATATTCTTGATTGAGGAGGGATTTCCTATCATCCCTCACCTCTTCAGTCCCTTCCATGTACATTATTAGTGTATCCCACATATCCTTGGCAGTCTCACATTGTACCAAGTTTTGGAAGGTAGAGTCATCAATTGCATTGATTATAATATTTTGAGCTCCTTTGTCCATTGTTGCCAATGCAATATCATCCCTTGTCATTTCAGTATATGACTTACCTACCTATCAAGTAGGATCAATAGTTGAGGGCTTTATGATAACAAAGGGACCCTCCTGGACAGTGATAAAGATTCTAGGGTCTAAGGCCTCCATGAAAAGCCTAACCCTTTTCTTCCAAATGCCAAAGGTTTCCTTTTTGCATATTGGCACCTTCATGGACCCTGTCTCCTTCTAAACTCCATTGGTAGCAATTGGATTCAGATTTTACTACACCTATGTAGGATCTGGTCAGACTATTAAGTCCTTTTTGACTAACCTCCTTCTAATACCACTTGATAGTTTATAGGTAAGAAGTCTAATTCACCTAGAGGGGGGGGGGGGGGGGGGTGAATAGGTCTCTTTGATATTTACTTAATTATTGCTAGCAGTTAAAGATTAAACTCAAGCAAACACAGAAAGCACACAATTGTTTATAGTTGTTCCACAAGAAAGTGTGTCTATGGGTAGTCCACTGTCCCTCTACAACTTTCTAACAGTGTGTTAGAAAAGGCAAACTCCTCCAATCTCTGCTCCTACAGCTTACAACACAGATCCCTCGGGATCTCTCAGGCTTGATCCAAGCCCTACCTCAGGCTAAGCAGCCCTACCAACTCAGAGTGCTCCCACTCCTATAGCTTAGAGATCACCTTGATCTCCTACCTAAGGCCTATCAAGAAGCCCTACTTCTCAGGAAAAATGCCCTATAGCTCAGGCTAAACAGCCTTACCAAACTCAGGCTTAATAACCCTACAACTCAGGTTCAGCAACCCAACAAACTTAGGCAATGTGCCTTACATGCTCAGAACTACACAGTTTCTATAGTGAGTAAAATTTTAGCTTACAACAGTTGACAGCAGTAGTGTAAATCTTATGTTGTTCCTGCACAGCTGGTGCTACTTTGAAGCTGGGCTGAATGAAATCTTCAGTCCTTGCTTCTTTTTGATCCTTCTCTTCAGTAGAGGAGTAAAGACCTTCTTGCTCTTCTGGATAGAAGAGCTATCTTCTCTCCTTGTATCTTCTTGCTGCTTCAGTTAGCACAAGTAGATAAATCTTGAAAGCCGACAATGGAACAGTGATAATGCCTCTCTACTTTTAAGCACAACAATAGGTAGGTCTGAAAGTGCCCCAAGTTGTACATTTATACTTCATTTATCTTCAACGACTCTTAGAAAATGCCCTGACATATTGGAAGAGGATAGAATGCTTTATCTTCCCTTTACAGCTGTTTGCACCAAAAGCAAATCCCGTCATTGTCGTCTTTTTGATTTGAATCTGTCTCAGCGGTTGGGCTGAGACAGTCTTTCATCTCAGCAGTTTAGTTGTCTTGGTCTCAGCGGATCCGCTGAGACAGATAGTCTTCTTAGCGTATTTTGTTTATCTGCAGCTCAGCAGAGGCATACCTCTTCTCAGCGGCTCCTGGCCACGTCTCAGCGGTTCAGCTGAGGCAATGAGCTTGTCTCAGCAGTTTTGTCAGCAAACCACTGAACTTATTGCAATCCTTAGAATATCTAAACCTTGCACAGTCATGATACAAAATGGGGTTTATCAAATATAATATGTACTTAGCATTGTGAGTGATGCCTCTTCAAATCAAGGGAACATTGATGGAAATATTCCCAACAAGGGCACATTCGGATCCAGTGTCTGAAGTATCAAAAGGAGCAAAAGGAAAAATGATACAAAGGGAAGGAGAAAAAGAAGGGGTTGAAAGTCGTAACATGGGATGATTCTTCCTCTAAAGAATCAAGCAGATCTGAGTTAAGCGACGAGGAGGAAGCAAATGTATGCTTCATGGCAAAAGGCAACGATGAAGATACCAGTGTTCTTAGTGACACTGAGATAACTCCTCCCACATTGGAAGAACTTTATGATGAATTTGTTCAAACATGTAAAGCCTATGATAAAAGTATAGAAGATAGTATTATTTTAAACCTTGAAAATGAATCTCTTATCAAAGAAAATCATAAGCTTACTAAAAGATTAATTTCTTTAGAAAAGAGAAAGGTTTCATGCCAAGAGTGTGAACACTCCTTATGTAAGGCAAATGATCTTGAAGTTTATCTTTCTAAGGCCCTCTCTCAAATCAAAACTCTTACAAGAGAAAAGGGGGACTTAGAGAGAAAACTAAAAACCTCTCTCTTACAAATTGAAAACAACAAAAAAGGTTTTGAATATAAATGTGTCATGCTTGTAAAAGAAAACTCATCTCTTAAAAATCAAACTCATAACCTCAATTTGGCCATTAAAAATTTTTAAATCGGTCAAAAATCTTTGGACATGATTTTGGGAAACCAGTGTTATGGTTTTGGAAAATTTGGACTCGGATATCAAAGTGATAGTAACCGCCCGACGCTAGCAACTAACACCGGTGCTAGCCTCTCATATAAAGAATCTCCTATTTATTCCAAAAAGGAAACTTTTTCTAGTAAGAGCAATGTAAAATTCTAGAAAAGGGTCTCAACCCCTTATATCGTGTGCAAACTGTCATAGGTTTGGACACATGTCTATCTCTTGCAGGAAACTAAAACAAAGATGTCCAAAGCAAATCTGGGTATTTAAGGCATCCACTTATTATATGGGTGGTAGCTCTTGGGTATCCGGATCCTTACTATCATCTTTCTTCTAGATTTGCAGGCAGGCTAAGGACAAGAGGGACGTATGGTACTTGAACTCGGGCTGCTCCAAGCACATGACGGGCAACAAAAGAAAGTTCCTTAGCCTAGAAAAGAAGAAGGGAGGGATCTTTACTTTTGGAGATAACAGTAAAGGAAGGATCATGTGAGTCGGTAGAGTGGGTAACGAATCCTTTACTATTTCTAATGTTATGTTCGTAAGAGGTTTAAGACATAACTTAATATCTATTAGTCAATTATGTGATAAAGGATTAGATATTTTATTTGAGTCCTCTACGAATCTTGGCAAAATATTTAATCCTAACACAAAAGATGTTTTACTAACTGCACCTAAAACTCACAACGTATATATAATTTCCTATCATGATCTTTCCAAATCATCTATAAAATGTTTTATAACAAAAAATAACAAGTTAGAACTACGACATCGGCATTTAGGTCACGCTAGTACAAAGCTCATTTTAAAACTAGCCAAAAAGGAATTGATATGAGGATTGCCTAGGTTAAATGGAAATTTATCTTCACCATGTTCTCCATGCCAAAAAGGAAAATTTACAAAATCCTCTTTTAAAAGTAAAAATGAAATTTCCAGTACAAGACCTTTGCAATTACTTCACATGGATCTTTTTGGTCTTGTTAGCACCGCAAGTCTTAGCGGTTGAATATATACTTATGTTCTAATAGATAATTATTCTAGATATTATTGGACTTTATTTCTCTCTTCCAAATCTGATGCATTTTGCGAATTCTCAAAATTATGTACTCGTATTCAAAATGAACTAGATTTAAAAATAAAATGCATTCACTCAGATCATGGAGGAGAATTTGAAAATGAAAAATTTAATTCTTTTTGCGAAATGTTAGTTATTAAGCACAAGTTCTCTACTCCTCGCACACCTCAACAAAATGGTGTTGTAGAAAGAAAGAATAGGACAATTCAAGAACTAGCATGTACTGTGCTATCTGAGTATAAATTACATATGTCATTTTGGGCCGAAGCTGTAAGCACATCATGTTATGTAATGAATAGAGTCATGCTTCGTCCAACTTTAAATCTCACACAATATGAAATATATTTTCAAAAGAAACCTAACGTATCATATTTTAATGTTTTTGGTTGTAAATGCTTTATTCTAAATACAAAAGAAGCCTTAGGGAAGTTTGATGAAAATGCGATGAAGGAATATTTTTTGGAAACACTTCAACCAGTAAAGCTTATAGAATATTTAACAAAAGAACTAGTAAGGTTGAAGAGTCTATTATTGTAAAATTTGATGAATTAATCCCTTGTGTAGAAAAACTTTCTACAGATTCAAATGATGAACCTCTGGAGCACGACAAAGAGGAACCTTCCAAAGAGGAGGAGGAGGAGGCCAAGGAAGATGAATATGTGCCTCCAAGCATCTTAAACTTCTCAAAGAATCATCCAAAGGAGTTAGTCATTGGGGAACCATCAATTGGGGTAAGAACTCGATCTTCTCTTCCTGAAACGTATTCGAATATTTGTTTTGTTTCCGAAATTGAACCAAGAAACGTTTCAAATGCTTTAAATGATGAGTTTTGGTTTTTGGCTATGAATGAAGAGTTAGATAAATTTGAAATAAATCAAGTATGGAAACTAGTTGAACGTCCATTTAATCATCTCGTTGTTGGCGTAAAATATATTTTTAAAAATAAATTAGATGGTGAATCTAGAATTACAAGAAATAAAGCGCGCTTAGTCGCTCAAAATTTTTCTCAAATCGAGGGCGTAGATTTTGATGAAACTTTTGCACCCGTTGCTCGCTTAGAATCTATAAAAATTTTCTGGCTTCTACAAGTTTTAAAATAAAAAATAATAATTTCAAATGGATGTTAAAAGTCCTTTTCTAAACAGGATTATAAAAGAAGAAGTTTATGTAGAATAACCCCCCGATTTTATAAATGAAAATGTTCAAAATCATGTTTATAAATTAGAAATAGAGCTTTATGGTTTAAAACAAGCACCCCGTGCATGGTATGAAAGACTTACATCATTTTTGTTAAAGAACGGTTATGTCATGGGAAGTGCCGACAACACACTCTTCATTAAGCATAATAATAACGATTTAATAATTTTACAGATATATGTTGATGATATAACTTTTGGAGCCACTAATGAAGTAGTCTTAAAAATGAAAAATGAATTTGAAATGAGCCTGGTAGGAGAACTTTCTAATTTTCTTGGTTTTCAAATTTTACAATGAAATGATGGTATTTTTATTTGCCAAACAAAATATGTTCATGATATGCTCAAACGGTTTGTATTTGAAAATCTTAAACAAGCTTCTACACCTATGAGTGCTTCATTAAAACTAGGAAAAGGTGAATTGGGAATTTCTATCGATCAAACTTTATATCGAGGTATGATCAGATCTATTCTTTACCAAAGTGCATCTAGACTAGATATAATGTTTGTCGTATGTTTATGTGCTCACTTTCATGCCAATCCAGAAGAATCTCATTTAAAAGCGGTAAAAATATTTTTTTGATATCTACTTGGATCATTTAGACTAGGATTATGGTACACGCACAATGACTCTTTTACACTACACGACTATTCTGATTCAGATTAAGTCGGATGCTCACTAGATCGAAAAAGCACTAGTGGTACTTCCCAGTTTTTAGGACCCTCATTAGTTGCATGGTCTAGTAGGAAACAATCTTCGGTTGCTCACTCTACCACGGAGGCCGAATACACCGCACTTGGAGCTGTTATGCATAAGCTTTATGGATGAGCCAAACTCTAGAGGATTTTGGTTTTCATCTCAAACATATTGATCTAAAATGTGACAACAAAAGTTTCATAGATCTTACAAATAAGCCGGTACACCACTTTATATCCTAACACATAGACGTTCGCCATCAATTTATTAGGAATCATATTAAGAAAGAGCATGTAAAAGTAAGTTTCATTGATACGGACTCCCAACTTGCTGACATATTCTCTAAACCTCTTGCTGATGCAAGATTTCAATTGCTAAGACTAGAATATGTGTCCTAGACCTCTCAAGTTAAGTCAAATATGAAAACACAAATGTTTCATGCATTTTTATTCTATCTAGACATCTCCAAACTGTCTAAAATTTCTGCATAAAACTAATCTTTGGATACTTAATCAATATCAAAAACAAAAAAATTCAAAATCCCAAAATTTTTCTCACTGTCTATCGCGCTAGCTCGACTCTCTGTTTTTCTGTGTTTTTAAAATTTTACAAAATCAGTAAAAATATGTTCTTTTATATGTACTATTTATTTTTGCATTTCTCTACCTTTGGTTGATTTTTGAAAACTAAAATAAAAAAATTACAAAAGTCAAATTAAAAAATGTATTTTATTCTTCGCTCATTTGTTTGATTTCTACCATGATATGCAGAAAATCAACTACAAAATTATAAAACAAAAAACTTACAAAAAAAAGAAAACTATTTTTGAACTTAACTGTTTATATTTACATGTATCTTACGAAAGGCAGATTTGGGATGTCACCCAATCACATCTCCTAGTACCGGTGTGAACCCCTCGCACGGTAGACCTCGGGAAATCCAAAATCAATTATAAAAGTTTAACTTTCAAACATTTCATTTAAAATCTTTGTTAAATATATAAAAAAATTGTTTGGAATTTCTTGTTATTATCAAGCATGATTTAATCTATCATTTAGAACTTTCTATAATGTTGACATTCATCCTTTCAAACTACTTTGAACATTGTTTTGCCTTTTATCATGCTTTGATAGATCAAAATATATGTGCATCAATTGTATTACAAAGTTTGTGTAGAACCAAGCTTAGCATGCCTCTAAGTATGAGTAAATGTTTTATGATTGGTAATGATATTTCTTCACTCACTTATTTTGGCAATTCTACATGTGCTTTTAATCTAAGAATGCTTGCTTATGTATTGTAATTGTACAATGAATTAAAATTGCACAAGTATCTTACCTACACTACATTTCTTTGCACTCTTAAATATTAAGAAAAGTGGTTGTGCTTTCAATATTACATTGGTTTGCAAAACAAGTGTATTCGGAGAACTTTGTACAAAACAAAAAATCCTGAAATAAATTGACAAAGATAACTCCACCAAGCACTACTTGAACCTCCTAATAAGTCTTAATAAGCTATGTGAGGTTGAGCACCTTGGAAAGTATAGTAAACTGTCTTCTGCAAACCTTAGTTTTTCTACACCACTTTTTCTTAAGTACACTGGATCATAAAAAATATTACTATTGAAAAATACAAATTTGTGATCCCCAAGCACTAGTTTGCACCCTGATAAGTCTTAATAAACATTGGGTGTGCAGAGCATCTTGGTAGTTATAAAATTTTTCTTTGTGCATTGAAGTGTGTGGAAGTAAATTTATTTGAGTTTTATTGTGCACTTTACTCTACATATGTCTTGTATTTCTTGATTAAGTCATTTGTTTACTTTCTTTAAAATACACTTATGTGTAAATCATTATCTTCCATAACACTTCTTCTCATGAGTACATTATCATAATACTAATTCTATACTACTCTCTCTCTCTCTCTATATATATATATATATATATATATGCACTAGATAACCTAGCATGCTCTCTACAATGTTTTGTATGTCTTGAATTTGTGAATTAAAATAACATTGTAGTAGTCTCTTTTTGATATCTTTCTTTCATGCATGGTTAATTTATAGTAAACCTTAAAGATTTTAAAAGAAAAATGATTTACAAAAACATCTTCTTATTTTTGAAATATTTCTTCTTATACATCATCATGCTTACAAAAAGGTGTTTCTTGTATTTCTATTAGTCTTCTGCAATATTACCTTATAACTTTTACCTTGCGCTTTCATGCTTATTTCAAGTCTTACCTTTATCTTGAATCTATAAATTTGTTTTTTTCAATAAGTGGTAGACTTGCTTGGTAAAGTTTATATTAGTTGTTCTAACATGCATACTAAAAACTCTGATCTATTTCTGTGGAAATTTTATGCTATGAAACTCATTATCATTACTTTTCTTCTAAAAGCTCGATCATGCCTTAACTTTTTATCAAAAAGTTTCTTTCTGTGTCTCTTGCTTCCTTAACCCACTTTTATTAATTACAAAAAGGGGAGAACTAACAGCATGATAAATTATAAATGTTATCAAATGGGGGAGAACTAACATAATTAATTCTTAAGATGATAGCTTACTTATAAGGGGATCATTAACATAGGGGGAGCATGCATTTAGTGGGAGCACTTCTAAATATCAAAATCGCAAATTATCCTAAGTCATCTCTTACACACACACAAATATGATTCGTCATTATTTGCGTATTAATGCTCTGATTTATAATTAATGGATTTGTTATTATCAAAAGGGGGAGTTTGTTGGAACATGGTCTTTCGCATCTCCTAGGTTTGAGAATAGTAAATCCTATGTGTATTTTATCATGTGTGTTTAAGTGTGCCGGAAATAATATCATATGACTTAAGGATAAAATACGAAGGTTGTGCCCAAGTTTGATGCCAAAACTCTAACATGGCCACTAGTGCCAGTGGTAGCGGATAGCACTGGCGGTAGCTTGATGCAAAAGAGGAATGATGGAGCTTGCCTTGAAATGAAAGATTCTCACACGCAGAATATTGCCTAATCTGAGATAGCATCGACGATAGGGATAGCGCAGGTGGTAACTCGATGTACAAGAGGAATCTCAGTCAAATATTCTTGGAATGAAGATTCTCACACGCAGAATAATTCCGAATTCAACCTAGCGTCGGCGGCAGTGATAGCGTAGGCGCAAGCTCGCTCTCCTATAAATGGAGCCCTCTTCTCTCGTTTTGTACACACATCCTTAAGAGAGTTCTAATGCCCAAATTCCAGAGCCTTATTCTGCCAAAAGTTGATCTCCCACCAAAATTTCTGATAGTTTCTGAGGGAGGACTTCTTCACGCAGCATCCAACCGATGATCGCTTCAACCATGCTTATTCTTCAATGATCTTTTGTCTCTGACTTCAGAAGTTTCTTAGAGGGGTTTTATCATATTGATGTTGTTTATTTCAATTCATAACTCATATAATCGTATAGTGAATTTGCCTCGTATTGGCGACTAAGTCTGGGTGGGATTAGGGTGGAATTTGTCTTGTGTTGGAGACGAGATCTTGAGTAGGTTTAGGGGGTGCTCGAGGCCATATCCAAGGAAGGATTAGCTAGAGCGGCTTGAGGCCAGATCCGGGGGAGGATTGCTAAAACCATCGATTCGTGGGGATACAAGTCGGGATAGAAAATAAAAGGAGATTTTTCTTTTATCGCCTTCGATTTTTAGCTTCATAAGAAATAAAGTTTTGTTATCTTCTATTTCAAATTAATAAAATCATGTCTTTATCTTATTTCACTTAATTTGTTTGGTTTTCACTATTTTGATCTCTTAGATTTTCAAGTCATATAAAATATAATAAAGTTTTAAAACCCTTACCCCCCCCCCTCTAAGTGCACCTACAGGTCCAACACTTTTCACACTCGTTCGTCTTGAAGGAGTTTGTAGATGATCTGGACCAAGTTCAGCACTTTGAAGGCATCCACAGGAAGGTTCGGCTATCAGACAAGTCAGAGATAGAGATGTGCGCCAAGTGCAACATGGTGGTGGAGATTGGCGGAAAGTCATTTGAGGCACCGGCGACATGCCTGAAGATGCTGGATTTTGATTTGATCCTGGGCATGAATTAGCTACATTGGAACCATGCCAGGATTGACTGCCCGACAAAGAAGATCGTACTGAGACATGAAGACTCCGAGGTGGTAATATAAGGTGTTAGACCTGTCTCCCGTATTTTATTATCCTCTAATCAGGCTTTCAAAGCCTATAATCAGGGAAACGAGGTGTCTCTGGCTTGTTTTGGGATGTAGAGGTGAAGGCCTCCATGGTTGACATCCCCGTGGTCCAGATTTTCCGACGTAATTCTGGAAAAGTTGCCCGGACTACATCCATGATGAGATGTGGACTTTCAGATTCATCTATTGCCCAGAGTCGGGCCTGTGTCTCGGGCACCATAGCGGATTGCACCCAAGGAGATGGTTGAGATCCGCACACAGATCCAGGAGTTAGTGGAGTCAAGATTTGTTAGGTCGAGCTCATCATCATGGGGAGCTCCAATGCTATTTAAGAAGAAGAAGGATGGGTCGCTTTGACTCTGCATCGACTACCGGGAGCTGAGCCGGCTGGCGGTGCAGAATACTTATCTGCTACCGTGGATCAACGAATTGTTTGTTCAGCTTCAGGGAGCCCACTGGTTCTCCAAGCTCGATCTGTGGTCAGTATATCACCACCTAAGGATCCTAGAGGAGAATATACCGAAGACAGCATTTAGCTCGCGTTATGGCTTATACGAGTTTATGGTGATGCCTTCCAGGCTAACAAGTGCGCCCTCCGCGTTCATGAGTTTGATGAACCATGTTTTTGAAGCCTACTTGGACATCTTTGTCATTATTTTCATTGACGACATCTTGATCTACTCTAGGACCAGGGAGGACCATACCCAATACTTGACACTGGTGTTGGGGAAACTAAGGGAGCACCAGATGTACGCTATGTTTTTGTAGTGTCAGTTCTGGCTGCAGGAGGTAGCATTCTTGGGGCACAAAATTAGCGGAGCCAGGTTGGTGGTAGACCCGGCAAAGGTGCAAGCAGTAAGGGAGTGGCCAAAGCTGAGGTCGACATCGGATGTCCGTAGCTTTCTCAGACTAGCGGGCTATTACCGCAAGTTCATACATGAGTTCTCGAAGGTCGCCCTCCCACTCACACCTTTGACGAAGAAGGATGATACATTTACCTGGATAGAGTAGTGCAAGGTAGCATTCCAGGAGCTGGAGGATAGGCTCACCTCAGCCCCGATCCTTGCCTTTCCATCTAGGAAGAAAGGATTCCAGATATACCCGACGCATCTTATCAGGGGGTGGGTATAGTATTGATGCAGCACAACACATCATTGCATATGCATTTAGACAGCTGCAGAAGCACGAGCATAACTACCCAGCATATAATTTAGAGATCGTGGCTATGATCTTCTCCTTGAAGATCTTGAGGCATTATCTTATGGGGTTCATTGTGAGATCTTCTCAAATCACAAGAACCTCATGTGTATAGATACTCAGAAGGACCTAAACCTATGATAGCGAAGATTGTTAGAGTTCCTATGCGATTATGACTACACCATGCACTATCACCCAGGGAAGGCAAACACGATGGCAGATGCCTTGAGTAGGAGAGCCGGTACATCTGGACCGGGGCCCCGAGTGATGGCTATAGAGCTAGTGAAGATGCTAGAGGACATGGAGATCATGTTGGTATCCAGGGAAGAGCCTGAGGTCTATGAGGAGTACTTAGCTGCCTTGAGCATTACTTGTGACATCTGAGACCGCATCAGGACACAATAGAGACAGGATGCAACACTAGAGCCAGTATACAGATCCCTAAGAGGGAGAAACTCAGGAAACTACTCGATAAGGGATGACCTCATTCATTTTTGGCGTCATATATTTATACCCGCAAGAGGTGGGATCAAGGAGGACATACTCTGGGAAGCACACTACACCTTGTATTCAGTGCACCCCGGGATCACCAAGATGACGACGGACCTGCAGAAGACCATGTACTGGCCTGGGATGAAGAGGGAGATTATAGCATGGGTGATACACTGTGAGACCTTCCAGCTGGTGAGGTCGAGTGTAAGAGCCCTGGACATTTGCTACAGGCACTACCAGTCCGAGAGTGGAAATTTGAAGACATAGCCATGGATTTTGTGCATGGACTACCGCAGTCCCATTCTGGGCATGATTCCATCTGGGTCATAGTGTACAGATTGACCAAGGTGGCCAGATTCATTCCAGCCTAGAAGGATGCTCCAGTTGATGTATTGGTGAGATTATTTGTGGAGCAGTTCGTTAGGTACCACGACATGCCCAGGACGATTGTTTCAGATAGAGATGGTCGCTTTACTTCAAGGGAGTGGAGGGTAGTGCAGGCATACCTAGCGTCTCGACTCACCTTCAACACTACTTTCCATCCACAAACCGATGGCTAGACAGAACACACCAATAGGATGACAGAGTATTTGCTGCGTTTGTGCATTCTGGAAATGGGAAAACCCTGGGAGAGGCTATTACCACTGATAGAGTTTTCTTACAATAACAGCCACCAGGCGAGCATTGGGATGACACCATATGAGGCTCTTTACAGGAGGAAGTTTAGGACACCATTATCTTGGGTCCAGGATGAGGATCCAAGGGCACATGCATCAGAGTATATAGATGATACAAATGCTTTAGTATGAATGATCTGTGATCGGATGCTGGAGGCTCAGAGCCGGCAGGCCAATTATTATAATGCGAGGCATTGGAAGGTGGAGTTCTAAGTAGGAGACAGAGTTTTCTTGAACATACGGCCAGTGCATGGTGTCTCGCGGGTGCGAGGACAGAAGAAGCTCTGCCCTCGATTTATGGGGCCTTATATGATCCTGGAGCGGATTGGCCCCTTGGCTTATAGCTGGAGCTGCCACAAGAGTTTGCGAACCTGCACGATGTCTTCCATGTCTCCTCACTTCGAAGATCCCTACATAGGCCAGAGTATCATGTTATGACTATAACAGGCCCGAGAGCATCAGACATATCAGTCCGGCTGGAGCCTATTTGCATCGAAGATACAGCCATCCGAGTTCTGTGAAGGAAGAAGGTTCCCCTCGTGAAGGTGTTGTGGCCCGATCATGTATGAGAGGAGCACACATGGGAATCAAGGGACCTCATGTAACAGCAGTATCAAGGACTGTTCACCTCAGGTACAACATAAACATGAGTTTACATTCCTTATTCTCATCTTGCAAAGAATCCCGTAGACTCGAACTTAAATTTCGAGGATGAAATTATTATTTTGTTTATTGGGAATTGTAACATCCCTAATCCTACTAGACCCCATAAATGTGTTAGGACATAACATGAGGAGAGAAGGGTGAGTGGAGGCAAGGAGATGACCTTAGAGTTCACTAGGTTGGGGTGAACTCACATAGTGCTCACTAGTGAGCACAAGACAACTTAGGTCAAATTAGCCAAATTGAACTCACAAACACTAATTGACCTCACAACTATGTTCCTAACCCTAATAGAGACTCATTTGACCAAGAACCCAAACAATTGGTCAGCCAAATAGGCCAAATTGACCAAAGTCAAGCTTAGGTCAACATAACCCTATTCAATACAAATAGACTCAATTGACCTTCAATAACTCAAATTGACCATACCTATGTTGGGTAGGCGCCCTTAGAGGGGGGTGAATAAAGGTTTTAACACTGTTTCTTATATTATGAATATCTTAACATAATAAAAGATTAAGAAGGTGAGAAATCAAACAAAACAATTGAAATAAAGTAGAGACATGCTTTATTAATATGAAATATGGTTTTACAAAAGTTGATTTCTATAACGCTAGAAATCGGTGGCGAATAATAATAAACTCTTTTTGTTTTCTATCCCGACTCGCATCCCCACGAACCAGTGGCCCTAGCCTATCCTTCCCCGGATTCGGCCATAAGCCGCTCTAGCCAATCCAACCCCGGATATGGCCTTAAGCACCCCCTAGACCTAACCTAGATCTAGTTGCCAACACGAGGCGAATTTCAGCCCTAAGTCCTACCCAGACCTAGTCGCCAACACAAGGCGAATTCTCTAACGGTTACAAGGAATATGAAATGATAATAATAAAAACTCCCTCTTGAAGAACTTCTGATGTTGAAGATGAAAATCTGTTGTAGAATAAGCATTGTAGAAGCGGACGTCGTTTGGTTCCGACGTGAAGAAGTCCTCCTTCAGAAATTTGCAGAGCTTTGGTGGGAGATCAACTTTCGACCAAATCAGGCTTTGGAATTCTATCACTCAATCTCTCTCTCTCTCTCTCTCTGATGGGTGTCTGAAACCAGAGATGAGGGGTGCTATTTATAGCCACAGCACTAGCGCCAGTGCTACCACTACCGCCTGCGCTATACCATATTTGGACATATTCGGCGCGGGAGAATCTTCAATCCGAGGAAACATTTTTTTCTTGCCTTCAGTGCTCCGCGCTGCCGCCTGCGCTATCCGCTACCGCCTGGCGCTATCACCTTCTAAATGTACTACAGGGATTATGCTAATCGTCGCTAGAGTCGGGCGCTAGGTGCTACCGTCGGCGCTAGTGGGCATGTTGGAATTATTGGCCCAATTTTTGGGGCAACCTTCTTATGTCATCCTTGAGTCATATGGACTTTGTTTTCTGCACACTTAAACACACAAGATCAAATACACATAGGATTTGTTATTCTCAAACCTAAGAGATGCGGAAGACCATGTTCCAACAACCTATGTTCCCCTAACCACTAATTAGGAATGTCATTAGGTCAATAATCACTAATTGATTCCACCCAATTTCAAGGTATTGACCAAAGTCAACTTTGGGTCAACATTTCCCAAATCAACCCAATCAAGGACCAATTAGCCTTCAATTGGTCAAACTGGCTTCACACATAACCTTCAAACATCATTAGGGATCTATTGGACCCAAAAGCCCCATCAAGTGGTCAACCACTCCACCCAAGTTGACCAAAGTCAAAACTTAGGCTAATTTGGGTCAAACTAACACCATATGGACCAATTAACCAAATTGGAGCCACACCATGGTCCAATAGACTTTGGGTAAGTTCATATGACCCATGACCATCAAGTGGGGCTAACCAACCCATCAATTTGACCAAGTCAACTCTAAAGTCAATTATGGTCAACATAAGTCCTTAAGGAAGAAATTGAAAGATCAAATGAAATCCAAGTGAACCATGACCCCACCCCATGCCTAACCAGCATGCCACAAGTCTATTGGCACACCATATTTGAATTTGGAGAGAGAGAATGAAGTTGGGGGAAAATTTATCATTTTCCCCTTAAGGTGAAAAGGCACCTTTGAGAAAGGGAGCTTCCATCGCCCCTTACCTCCTTGCCAAATGCAATAGCCGGCCCCTCAGACTGTGAACAATCTTTTCAAATCATAGCAGCTGCTCATCTGCTGATGGAAGGTTGTATAAACCATGACCGAATTGTTGGAGCTTGTGTTCCACTTCTCTTAGTTTGAGAAATAACAAATCACACTATGTATTTGATCTTGCTTGTGTTTATAGTGTGCATGTACTATAGTTATATAACCCTATGAACAGGATGCTGATTGATGACGATTCTCTGAAAAGAGAGCTAATGCCCACGTTAGTAGTTAACGCCCTGTGTTAACTTCCGTTCGACGAAATTTGATGGTGTTCGACGAAAATGCGTTCGACGAAATTTGATGGCGTTCGACGAAATTGACTTCGGTGAAATTGCGTTCGACAAACTTTGATGGGGTTCGACAAAATTGCGTCGACGAAATTGAGTTCAGCGAAATTGCGTTCGACGAACTTTGATGGCGTTCGACGAAATTGCGTTCGACGAACTTTGATGGCGTTCGACGAAATTGCATTCGACGAAATTTGATGGCGTTCGACGAAATGAGATGTCGTTCCACAAACTGCCACAATCTTGACGATTGCGCGATTTCAGCCATGACAGTGCATGTTCACTAACGCTAGTTTTAAATCTTAATGCCACGCGTTAGCTCCCATTTCTATTTAAAGACCTGATTTTGTTTGCTCAAATGAGTGGTATTGAAGCCTTCATTCCAGAGATCTGAGAGAGCATTTCATTCCGAATTCAGAGAGAACTCCCAACACCAACATTGAGTAACAAGAGTGAGAAGGTGATTTCCAATGGCAAATTTGAAGAAGGACGCTTGCTTCAACTCCGACGTGGTCATGGCGTATCTTCAACATCTCCTTCAGCGCTCTTCATTTTAGGGAGTCTTTTATTCTGATTTTATCTATATCCTTTTATATTTTCTTGTAACTATAGTGAATTCGCCGCCTTGCGTGTGGCGACTAGGTCCTTCTGCGGCTTAGGGGGTAATTCGCCGCCTTGTGCATGGAGACTAGATCAAGGGTAGATCTAGGGGGTGGCTAGAGGCCTTATCTGGGGATAGATAGGCTATAGCCAACCGGTCCTTGGGAGAAGGACCGGTGAAGGAACAAAAAGTGATTTTGAAGTTGTCGCCTCCAATTTCAAGCGTTATTGAAATATTATCCTTGTAATCATTTTTGTGAAATATAAAATTCTTTTTCAGTATATCTAATTTTTCTGGAATTGTATTTCATAAAGAGAATCATTTTGAATTTTTCTGCAAAAATACTTTTTCTGGAGAGTTAACGCCAACGTTGACTCTTAACGCCAGGCGTTAGCGACAGAGCAAAAAAGTTTTTCTATTTTGGTAAAATCTGTCAGTTTACCTTAAAAAATAGTAAACCGCTTATTCACCCCCCCCCCCCCCCCTCTAAGGGCGCCATCAGATCCAACACTTGGTATCAGAGCGAGGTTATTTCAAAACGGTTTCACAACCGGTAATAATGACGCATAATGATCATGCTTTTGCTAAGGGTCAAGGGATTTATAGACCTCCACTATTTACCAGAACTGATTATAATTATTGGAAAACTAGAATGCGTTGTTTCTTAACTGCATTAGATAATGACGTTTGGGGTATGGTAGAACAATGTTACTCTCCACCAACAATTGTTGTTGGAGAAGTCACTATGGAAAACCCTAGAGATAGATGGGATGACAATGATAAGTTGAGATGTAAGAATAACACTAAAGTAATGAATGCATTATTTTGTGCTTTGGATAGAACAGAATTTAATAGAACTTGTGCTTGCAAAACAGTTTATGATATATGGAATTTATTAGAAATTACTCATGAAGGTAATTCACAGGTTAAGGATTCAAAGCTCTTCCAACTTGAATCAGAGTATGAGAAATTCCGGATGGAGGCGGATGAAGACGTAGATTTAATGTACACAAGGTTCACCAAGATCGTCAACGACTCAAAAGTACTTGGAAAGGTGTTCTCCAACGACGACTTGGTGAGAAAAATTTTAAGGTCTTTCCCTCCAAAGTTCAATCCAAAGGTGATGGCTATCTCGGAGTCGCACGATTTGAAGAAGCTCCAAATTGAGAGCCTCATTGGGAACCTAAAGACCCATGAGGTTGAACTCAAAATTCAACAACAAGAGTACAACTTGGAGCCAAAGAAGAAGGGTTTGGCCTTAAAGTCAAAAAAGGAGGCAAATGGAGATGATGATGATGATGAGGACGAGGAGAGCCTTTTTGTGAAGAAGTTCAAAAGGTTCATGAAGAATCCGGAAAGGAGAAACAACTTCCGGAAATATTTCATCAAAAAGGGATCTTCATCAAAGAAAGAGAGAGGTCGCGACGAGGACGATGATGAATGACCACCACCGGAGTGCTACCATTGTAGAAAGACCGAACATATTCGGAGCGAGTGCCCAAAATATCTGAAAGATCGTAAAGAAAAAGGGCACAAGGGAAAAGAGAAGAAGAAGGTCTTAAAAGTGGCTACATGGGATGACTCCTCCGAGGATTCAAGCGGCTCATCCACTAGCGATGAAGATGAGGCAAATATGTGCCTTATGGGAAAAAGTGACAAGACATCCGAGGATGAAAGCAGTGTCCAAAGCGACATTGAGGTAACTCTCCCTACTTCTTATGATGATTTATATATTGAGTATTTACAAACTTGCAAATTCTTTGATAAAAGTTTAAAAGATATTGATCTTCTAAATTCTGAAAATAAACTTTTGTTAAAGGAAAACAAAAATTATCTAAACAATTAGGGAAAGAAAAGTATCTTGCCAAGAGTGCAATCACTCCTTGGCAAGAGTGAAAGAACTTGAAGAAGCTCTTTCTAAATCCCACTCCACTATTGAACTTCTTACTAAGGAGAAGCGGGATTTGGAAAGAACTTTAAAAACCTCTCTTTCTCAAATAGAGGATGGGAAGAAGAGTTTTGCAAATCAATGCGTTATGTTGGTAACAAAAAACACCGCTCTCAAAGCTCGTATTCATGATTTAAATTTGGCTATTAAGAAGTTTGGAGTTGGACAAAGATCTCTGGACATGATCTTGTCCAACAATGTCATGGAAGTGCCAAATATGTCCTTGGATATGGTTCTGGAAGCTATCCACAAGCGTTAACTCCTAACGCCAGCGTTAGCTATAATTCCAGAAAAATTAATTATGTTAATAATAAATCCAAAGATTCAAATGTTACCTCATTTTCCAACAAAAGTTTATCCAAAAATTCAAAAAGGGTCTCATCCCTTTTTATATCGTGTGCCAAATGTCATTTATTTGGACACACCTCAAACTCTTGTAAGAAAAAGGGCGGTAGTGCTATAAAGCAAATCTGGGTGCCTAAGGTTTCCACCTACTATATGGGAGGAACCTCTTTGGTATCCGGATCTTTACTCTCATCTCCTTTTTAGGTATGTTGGCAGGCTAAGGACAAAAAGGATGTGTGGTATTTGGATTCGGGATGCTCCAAACACATGACAGGAAACAAAGCAAAGTTCCTTAGCCTTGAGATGAAAAAAGGAGGGATGGTGACATTTCGTGACAACGGAAAAGGAAGGATCATGGGCATCGGCACAGTGGGTAACGATTCTTTTTCATTCTCAAATGTTTTATTTGTAGATGGCTTAAAACATAATTTAATTTCAATTAGTCAATTATGTGATATAGGCTTAAATGTATTAATTGAATAATCTACAAATCTTTGTAAAATTATAAATTCTAAAACAAATGATGTCGTACTCACCGCACCTAGGATGCATAATATTTATATGATTACTCTTAATGATCTTTCAAATTCTTCTTTAAAATGCTTTATTTCTAAAAATGAAGAATTAGAACTTTGGCATAGGCGCCTTGGTCACTATAGCACTTAGCTTATTTTTAAATTATCAAAAGATAAATGAATTAAGGGATTACCTATGCTTAATGGAAATTTATCTTCTCTTTGTACGTCTTGCCAAAAAGGAAAATTTTCAAAAAATTATTTTAAAAGCAAAAATGTAATTTCTACCACTAGACCTCTTCAATTAATTCATATGGATTTATTTGGACCGGTTAGCACTTCTAGTCTAGGAGGTACAAAATATATTTTTGTAATAATTGGTGATTATTCTAGATTTTGTTGGACATTATTTCTATCTTCCAAATCCGATGCATTCCTTGAATTTACTAAACTATGCATTCATATTCAAAATGAATTTGATTTAAAGATTAAATGCATACGTTGGAATCATGGAGGAGAATTTGAAAATGATAGATTTTCTTCTTTTTGTGATGATTTAGGAATTAAACATGAATTTTCCGCTCCTCACACCCACAACAAAATGGTGTAGTGGAGAGGAAAACTAGAACCCTTCAAGAGCTAGCACGCACTATGCTTTGTGAATATGGGTTGCCTAAATCATTTTGGGCCGAAGTTGTTAATACTTCATGTTATATCATTAATCGTGCCATGCTTCGTCCTATTTTAAAATTGATATCTTATAAGCTTTACTTTAAAAGAAAACCTAATGTATCTTATTTTCATGTGTTTGGTTGTAAATGTTTCATCTTAAACACTAAAGATGCACTAGGAAAATTTGATGAAAAATGCGATGAGGGAATTTTCATTGGTTACTCTTCAACTAGCAAGGCTTATAGAATATATAATAAAAGAACTAAAGTGGTTGAAGAGTCTATACATGTAAGATTTGATGAGTTTGTTCCTTGTGTAGATTCTAATCATACAGGAAATGAAGACAAACCTATTTCTCCTTTGGAGCATGAGGATGATGAATCACTTGGAGAAAAAGAAGAAGAAAAAGAGGAGAAAGAAAATGAGATAGTAGAATATGTTCCTCCAAGCGTGTTGCAGTTTACTAAGGATCATCCAAAGGATCTTGTGATAGGAGAACCGTCAAAAGGGGTAAGTACTCGTTCTTCTTTACATGAGTCTTTTTCAAACCTTTGTTTTGTATCCGAAATAGAACCAAAAAATGATTCAACCACTTTAAATGATGAATTTTGGTTTTTAGCTATGAATGATGAATTAAATCAATTTGAACGTAATAAGGTTTGGAATTTAGTAGAGAGGCCATCTAATTATCCGGTTATAGGAGTCAAATGGATTTTCAAAAACAAACTAGATGGTGACTCTAAAATTACAAGGAATAAAGCTAGACTAGTTGCACAAGGGTATTCACAAATCAAAGGGGTAGATTTTGATGCAACTTTTGCACCTGTTGCTCGCCTTGAGTCTATTAGAATATTTCTTGCATTTGCGAGTTTTAAAAGATTTAAATTATTTAAAATGGATGTTACAAGTTCCTTTTTGAATGGGATTATAAAAGAAGAAGTTTATGTAGAACAACCCCCCGGTTTTGTGAGTGAAAAATTTCCCAATCATGTGTATTAGTTAGAAAAAGCACTTGATGGATTAAAGCAAGCGCCACGTGCTTGGTATGATAGATTGACATTATTTTTGATAAAGAACGGTTATAAAATGGGAAGTGCGGATAATACACTCTTCATTAAGCATGTAGATAATGATTTGATAATATTGCAAATTTATGTAGATGATATCATTTTTGGAATGAGCTTGGTAGGAGAACTCACTTATTTTCTAGGATTTCAAATCTCACAAAAACAAGATGGTATATTTATTTGTCAAACTAAATATGTTCATGATATTCTTAAAAGATATGGATTTGAAAACCTAAAACAAGCTAATACACCAATGAGTGCTTCACTAAAATTAGGAAAAGATGAAGCCGGTATTTCTATAGATCAAACATTATATAGATGGATGATAAGCTCTTTGCTATATTTAAGCGCATATAGACCCGATATTATGTTCTCCGTTTGCTTATGTGCTAGATTTCAAGCTAACCCAAAAGAATCACATTTAAAAGCTGTGAAACGTATTTTTAGATATCTAATTGGAACGTCTAGATTAGGCTTATGGTATCCTCATAATGATTGTTTTATTCTACATGGTTTTTCTGATTCGGACTATGCGGGATGTTCATTAGATCGTAAGAGCACTAGTGGCACTGATGAGTACTTTTTGTACTCATCCTTTAATATAATTTTATTGATATTTTTTATATGAATTTGAATAAATTGCATGAATTATCTAATCGAATTCATTCCTTTTTATTTCTTTAACTAATTTAAGCTCATTTTATGTTTTTCAGGTTTTCTGGACATTTTGGACGAAATTTACAAGTACACGCCCAAGGTCACGGGCGTGACCAAGGGGCGTGAAAGACTAGAGGTGTTCCAGACCTATTTCCGCCACCCCAGGAGCATTACGCGAAATTCGACAGTTACACGCCCCAGGTCACGGGCGTTACCTGGGGGCGTGACCACGGTGTTCAACAAAAGTAATGGAGATCGACGAAATGTCGCCTGGCGGCCTCCAATCGACGAACTGCATTCGACGAAAGTGTGGGAGATCGATGAACTATCGTCTGGCGGCCTCCGATCGACAAACGGGCAAGAGATCGACGAATGGGCAAGAGATCGACGAACTAATTTTGACGAATAGGCGGGAGATCGACAAACTGTCGTCTAGCGTCCTCCGATCGACAAACGGGCGAGAGATCAACGAACATGCGAGAGTTTGAAGAACTGCGTTCGGCGAATAGGCGGGAGATCGACGAAATATAGTCTGGCGGCCTCCGATCGACGAGCGGGCGAGAGATCGATGAACAGGCGAGAGTTCGACGAACTGCGTTCGACGAATGTTCAACAACAATCTGCCCAAGCTCCTCCACGTCAGCGGTCCGGCTACCTCTACTCCCTTGCATGCCACGTCAGCAATCCGTGTGTGCCTTCTCCAATGATCAGCAAGCAGCAACACCTCCTCCACCCAAGCTCCACCAGTTGTCCGGCCTGCTCCAAGAAATGTCTCCATTAAATCAGCCATGGCTCCACCCCCTATTGATTACATTTCTTCAAATGCTTGGGCCGACTGTTATTGTTTTGCACCTATAAATTGGGATCATTGGGGGGATGTAAAGGATATTATTGAGAGATTGGAGACGAATGTTTAGGACATAGACTCTTCATTTCTTGTATTATTTTACTGTTTTAAGTAGTTTCATACATTTCTCTTTAATCTTGTACTTGTAGTTTTCGATTCAGTAGTTGTAATTTTCAATTCATAGTTTGTAATTTCCTTTGCCTCAATTAATAAAATAGTTTTGTTTTCTCATTTTATTCTTCCTTCTTCATGTATTCTTTTATTTTCTTTAATTCCTTAATCTCCATGAGTAGCTAAAACTTTTATTAGCACTCGGTCGAGAAGATCCAAGGAATATTATAATTCATGAAGTAATTTAGAACGTGTAACATCCCAGTGCGCGCTAGGCCCCTATGATGAAAATATAAATTAGTGTCAACGAGGCGTCGCTTTGACAGTTGAATATGAGTGTCGTTGATACATTGCGGCATTCGACATGTTTTAGCATAATATTAACTTTTCCTATACTAAATAACTAATCGGATGGTTTGGGTTGGAATATATATGTTGATTGTTGTTATGTTCATTATTGGTAACTGTCATTGGTGTATTATTAGCGGATATTGGTAATGGAGTTGGTCTAAGGTTGCCTTCTAGCTGAAATTGGTGTGCTATTAAGGGTTCCCTTCTAGCTGAAATTTTGGGGTGCTATTAGAGGCTTTATATGAGCTTCATGTGGGCTTGGCTTAAGTTTGGGCTGCGAAAAAGAAAAGGTTTAATTGTTTTAAGCGGTGGAGATAGTGGTATATACGACATTTTTCTTCGTTCTCCTTATCATAACCTAACCGAGAGACATTTTTCTTTCTCCTTCTCCCTCGACGGTGTCGCGATAGGGCTCGGCGCCGTTCTTCTCCTTCCACCTACGTTTCTCCTCATAATCGCTCAGAAAAAGCTGTAGAAATTCGTGGCTGCTCAAAGATTCTTATCCCGCGGCTTTGTTTGAGCGGGAGCTTTGTTGGATTGTAGAGATTTGGAGAAGCAAGATATTGGGGTTTTTTGGCTTACTCACTGTGAGCCTCCTTGTCCCCTTTTCTTTTCTTTACTTTTGTGTTGAGGATAGATTTATGAGGGAGAAAAGGGTCATACAACAGTAAATCAATTATTTTCATGTTGGAGTTTATGTTGGGTTGTTGGGTAGACTGATTGAGTTAGGCTTTCCATTACAGTTTGTTCTCTATTATGGGATTGTTGTTGGCCTTCACTTGGAGTTTAGGGGGGAAATCAATCTCTGTTTTGCTTAGTGGCCACAAACTGATTTATAAAATGGGGGATTTGTATGTGTTGGCCAGCTCCTATTGACACCTATAGTTCAGTTATCCTTTAGTAGTGGTTGTTGTGGGTTAAATCTTTGTTAGTTGCTATTGTTATGATACCCCAACTCCAATGCAATGAAAATTGGGGAAGATTCTGATGTTGTGGGGACTGCTTTAATTCACTTAAAGCTGTTAAGTAAGGAGTTGCTCTTGCAGGGCTTTCTTTGTGTTTGCCTTAACTTATAAGTTGGGGTATTCTGGAGTAAATACTCATGTTGGCCGGCAGCTATTTGTTTCCATATTCTGTTGAGTTTTGTTGCTTGAGTGAGCATTTGGAGGAATGGAATGATAGTATTGCTGTACGGAATTTGGGCAAAACTCTTGTACGCGATTTGAGGGTTTCTATTTGTTTGGTTGCTATTACTTTCCTTCTCTATTGGTTATTGTGGAGTGATTCAGAGAATGGGGAATAGGGATGATCTTCTATAGTACATCTGTACATGTTTTGGTTCTATTTCATTAGGGTTGTTTGTTGTTTGTCTGCCCTTAAGCAGTCCAGATTTTCTGTGCTATTTCCCTTTTAGTTTGGGTAATGTTGACTGATTACATGTTGGATATTTTTGTGGATCAGGACCCTTTAATCAGTCTTGGCCAACTGCCGCCATGCCGCGGAGGAGACAACCGCGAACGTCAGCCAAAAATCAGGTGACTTCCTCCCCTCTCCTTCGGTGCTAGTGTCTTAGATCACAATAGGAGAGATGAAGGCTCAAGAGAGCTTCTCGTGTGAGCTTTAATGGAGTTTCCTTAGGAAGACCAAGCCGGAACCTTTTAATTAGGGCATCGTTCGCCGCGAGGTTCTAGGGATCATTTCTTCTCTTCAAAAGGAAGAGATGGGATTTGGGGCAAACCCAAGGTCGTTGTGGGAGAGTGAGGGGAATGATATTTAGGGATTTTAAAAGGGGGTGAAATGATCTAATTCATGTTTGGGGAAGATGATGAATAACCCTCTGTTAAATAGGGTTTTAATTATGTATTACGTGATCACTTCTGTTTAGTTTCAGAATTTTTGGATAGATATTTACCATGAAGATGCTTGTCCTATCATATAAATGCAAAGCGCCGTAAATACGTATTGCATAATACAATGAGGTCGACAATTGGTGGAGACATTTGTGATAATAATATGTACATCCCTGTTGAAATTCATAATTTATGATTAAGTAGAATTAAAGTTATTGCCTTTTTATTTGATGATTGAAGGAGATATAAATGTTGAATGTGAAGCCTGTTTGGGTAGAATTTTGTATGAATCATGTATACTCTAGTATTGGCTGGTGATGATAATGTCAGATTTACTTCTGTTAAGACGACTCCTTGGATGAACCTTCAATTGTAGATTTATGTGGAATCGTAAAGAGGACATGTATGAATTAATATTCATATCGCTTGATAATCTATTGGATGATGTAGATTGGTGATAATCTCTCCATAAGCTTGATAGCTTTAATCGTGTTGAATCACGTTGTGATTTGTACTTAAGGCGATTGAATATTGGCGATATGTTGGGGATTACATATTTAGTAAAATATGAATATGACACCGTACACACAAGTAGTCCCACAGATTTTCATAGAGTAATTTCCATGATTTACACTCGCCACCGCAAAAGAGTTATGATAACTTGGTATGGTTATCATTGATGTCTTGGGGTGGATTATAAGGTATGGTTATATCTTGCGGTGAAATGTTAAGGACCCTGTTGTTGGGGACCTTGGATGCTAGATAACATCAGTTGACTGGTATGATGTGAAAGGTAAGAATGCTCCTTTTGTGAGTCCTTGGGTGCCTGATAGCACGGGTGTGCATGGGAATTGCATGGGTTGCATGGCTTACACTGGTTGAATGATATTTGTAGTTGGGGGATTACTTGTGGCGGGTCTACGGGCTTGCTAGTCGTGACACCGACAGAAGCCGACAGTTAGACTTTAGACCGGTTGGGCTGGACTCTTGGTGCACACCTACCCAAGTCCCCTTCTGTGTCCTTGATGGCTCCGCTGTGTGTTCTTAGCGTCGAGCAGTACGCAGGGGCTCCGCTGTGTGTTCATAGCGTTGAGGCATACATAGGCCTAGGTCTGGTAGTGTTCATACCCACCTAGTTGTGGAAGAGCCCGATCCACAGTCTCGGTCTGGCCACGACGCGAGGTGCCTCAGTGGTTAGCTACCCTCGAAAAGTGGGAACTACAGGTCTATGTCGACATAGGAAAATGCATGGGTGAGTTCATCATATCATAATTATTGCATTGCATTCATCCTTCATAATCATAGCATTGCACCGCATCGGGTCCATCATATAAATTAGTATGGGCTCTTTTATATGATGTGTCCCAAATTGGAAACCTTAACTTATAAGTTTGTATGGCATTCTTATAAGTTAAGGTACGATATGAACTGCTTACTCCTGTACTATTTCATTACTTGCTTACACTCTGTCATTGCCTTATTACTTGTTAGCTGTGCTTTAAATACCTGTTACTAGTACTTGCATTTACAACCATTGCTACATATATATTTATGAACAGCTTAGTCAGTGCCATTGCAAGTACTTGGGTACTTAAACAACCGACATATATGAACAACCATTCAAGTCACCTGCTTGTATATATTATTGCTTATATTGCAGCTTTCCTTCCTTTCCTTCCTCCCGGTGCCTTGGAGTCGCCGGGGGAGCGGATGTGAAGCCACTTAGTCTTTATGACTAACGGTTGCTACGTCCCTCTTTTTAGGAGTGTTCCTTAGAGCAGCAGTGCACGGTGCTGGAGGAGGATAGTCAGGTCAGGATGACAGGGCCGGAGATCATGATACCTTGGCTACCATTAGTGGCAGAGGCGAGTGAGTGTTTTGAGATGTAGCCCTTGGGGCATTTAGCTTGATACTCTGATGATTTGCAGGAGCTTGTGTAGCTTTCTGTCTTTCTTGTACTTACTGTTTGGACATTATTACTTATTGTGAATCTATGGCTTCTAATGCTTTCTTTTATTGATGGGTTGGCGCTGTTTAGTTGGTTTGGCCGGCAGGATAGGCGTCTTATGGGGGAGGCTAGCTCGTGTGCTGGCGCTCCGCAAGGCGGCTGTCCTGGGCATAAGCCTCCCCTCGGCCGTGTCTTGTGTTCCGGGAGGGGGGTCTTACAAATGGTATCATCTTGCAACGAACCTGAGATAACGAAGTCCATTAAACCACTAGGCCACCCTGTTAGCTAAATCGGTTTGAGGACAAACTTATGCAGCGGAAGCATGGTGGGCCCATAACCCACAGGTCGGAGGATCGAAACCTCCCTCTCATTTGTAAGACCCCCCTCCCGGAACACAAGACACGACCGAGGGGAGTCTTATGCCCAGGATGTGATGAGTCCCAATTATATACACATTTTTGGACTCATCCGGGCTGATTTTCTAGTCTTTGCACTTCACTTTAGACATGTTTTCATTCCTATTTAATACTCCATGCTAAGTGCACTTCTAGGCCCATTTTGGTGTTATTTCTTGTTCATCTTCGTTACTAGTTTTCATGCAGTGTTAAGTGCCACCTTCAATGGCTAGACTGGTGTTGTATGCTGGATCAGGAGTCGTGCAGGTGTTCCCGGTACAATTCTGTACAGGAACACTGCGCACGATCACTGGCTCTATCGCGCACGACCACTGGTCGTGCGCCACTGATCGTGCGCACTTAACGCCCATTTTATGAGTTCTGTTTGGCTTATCGCACGACCATTTACGACAGTGCGCACGACCATTAGTCGTGCGCCACTGGTCGTACGAACATGTATTTTATAAATTTCTTTCATTTCAGGCTCCGCCCAGGCAGCGCGCACGATCGCAGAATTCCAGTGCGCACGACCACTGGTCGTGCGCTAATGACCGTGCGCAGTATTCAGTCCAGCGCCTATATATATGCCTGTTCCGATTTTAGGGCGGGATCGAGCCACCGGGAGCGCGATTGGCAGTCCGTACGCGAGCGATTTCCATCCCTGGACACCTCCACTTCATCTCCTACGCAAGGGGAAGTCCTCTCCAACCATTCCAAGCATTTCTCCATTGTCCGGGAGCATTCTCCACCATCCGCAAGCCATCAAGCAGCTGTTTTTCCACTCCAGTCCGGTAAGAAGAAGAGGAATCCTGAGGTAGAAGACGACGGAACCACGTGGAGAGATCGTGACAGTTTCTCTACACCGGAAGCACAGTCCGCCCGAGCCCGGAGGTAGCTTGACAAAATACCATTCCGGCCGTGAACGGCCGCTAGTCTTCATCCATTGGTTATCTCCTTCCTCTCTCCTTCGTTGTAATCTTTGAATCTTTTAAACTTGAATATCATGATGTTTGGTTTAAATGAAATGAATGTTTCTTCTCTTTTCATCATTACTTGCTTATGAATCGCTTCGCCTCCACTCATCCACTCACTCACTCACGCACTCAAGGTGTTCGATCCGCGTTAGCAAGAGCTAACGGCGTTTGTGAAGAGGTGTTTGCAACCCTCGCCTTCCCGCACTAGAGCATGCTCCATCCGCCTCACGAAGCACGGCATCGCGGCCGTTGCATCCATCTCGCCTTGTGAAGCGGTGCTTTCGACCCGCATTTCCTTCATTGTTGTTAAGAGTAGGAAAACCCAACCAAAACACCCCTTTTTGTGTGTTTGTTTACGCTTGTGTAACAATTGTCACACAACATGATTCGTTTACCCAACCTGCATTCCTCAAGAGACCGACACTCGGGGATCCTATTCCCAAACTTTATTACTTGCGCGACCGGTGCACTTGCCGAAATATCGCATCAAGTTTTTGGCGCCATTGCCGGGGAATGTTCAGGCGTGTAACGTCTTGAGTTGTGAGCTTTTGTTACAAGAGCAATTGTTTTTGATTTCCTTTGTTTTGTTTTCTTTTTGTTGTGACTGTGCATGCAGAGACAAGCCGCGGGGGAACTTGTACCCTTTGATCCAGAAATCGAACGGACTGCTCGCGCACGAAGGTGCGCAGCAGCCGTACAGGCGGCAATGGGTGACCACATAGACCCAGACAATGTTGAACAATGAGTGCCCGCCGTGGGGCAGCACCAACCTGGAGATGAGCAAGAGGTAGTGAGTCCTCGACCCAGAACGATGAGAGATTATACCACTCCGACAGCTGGGAGTGTTTATCCTGGGTTCGGTCCCAATATTATGAATAACCAGTTCGAGATCAAACCTGCGATCTTGAACATCATCCGGAACAATGCTAAGTTCTCCGGGATGGCCAGTGAAGATCCGCACCTGCACCTGGCTGAGTTTTCTGATGTCTGCGGAACTTTCTGCTACGCTGGGATTCCTGATGACACAGTCAAGCTGCGACTGTTCCCATTCTCGCTTCGCGACAAGGCCAAGGTGTGGCTTCATTCTATTCCTCCGGGGACCGCTGCGACTTGGGATGTGCTCGCATCCAAGTTCTTAGCCAAATTTCACCCCGTCGATAAAATTGTAAGTTTGCGGTGGGAGATCGCCACCTTTCGCCAAGCCGATCAAGATACCCTTGTCGAGGCGCGGGAGCGACTTAACGATCTTCTCTGTCGTTGCCCGAACCACGAGCTCCAACCGTGGAATGTGGTAGAGACATTTTACTTTGCGATCAAGCCCAACTACAGGGCAATGATCGATGCAGCTGTGGGTGGTACTCTAATGAACCACACTCCAGAGGAGGCCATTCGGATTCTACGCGACACCGCCTCCTACAGTACATTCTGGACTGCCGGGAGAAATGCACCAAGGAACGCCCGCGGTCTCTTTGTGGTCGACTTGCTTCCCCCTACACCCGCGCCTGCTGCTGTCATTACGTGCGAATGATGTGGAGGGGGCGGCCACCACGCGTATGAATGTTCAGGGAACAACGTATCAGGTGACTTCGCGCACTTATCCTTGAATGAATCTGTTAATTTTGTAGGAAATCAGTCTAAGGGGGTGCCATTTAATAATGCTTATCATCCGGGAGTGAGAAGTCACCCGAACTTCTCAAGGAACCCAAACACGCATGGCCAACGATGGGCACCGGGGCAGCATCAAAACGATGTTTACGCCTCCGGGAGCCAACCGCGGCCACCACACCCGGATTATAACCAAGGCCCCCCAGACCAAAAAAAGAGTAATCTGGAGGAGATGAAGGAAAAATTTATGCAAGCGGCTACCTCAAATATGGTGAACCAAACTGCATCCATGCGGAACTTGGAAACGCAGCTGGGCCAATTGGCCCAAGTGCTAACCGAGCGGTCGCATGGGACCCTTCCTAGCAACACTAAAAAGAACCCAATAGATCAAGGGAAGAGTCTCGGCGATGTGGTAGAGGTTGATCCAAGTGAGTTAGTGATTTCTTGTTCCATCAATAATATTGAAACGAAAGCTTTGTGCGACTCCGGCTCCTCCCGCAACGTCATTGCGTTGCAAGACGTTGCTAAATTGCAACTTGAGATGAGCACGGAGGATCGAAAATCCCTTATGCTTGCTAATGGGACCGTTATACAATCTGAGGGGGAAGTGAAAAATGTAGAAGTGATAGTTGAGGGGACGATTGTGGTTGCTGATTTTCAGGTGTTGGGACCCTAGGAAAATCACTCTATCCCTATCTTGGGCGTGCCATTCTTGAAAGAGAGCGGTGCCACCCTTGATTTCGCTACGGGGTGTGTCTTCCTAACCAACATGGTGCCGCAGCCCACTTGCCCCAAAGCTATAACTGAAACATCCACTCCTCCCCCTCTCTTTATTTTTGATGAATCTCTGAGTTGTGCAGGAAATGAAGAAGATAAAGAACCAATTGAAGGAGAAAAGGAGGAGCACCAGTCCATGGAGGAAGAAGTAGATCTTCGGAGAGAATTTGATTCCGAGACGGAGGAAGATTGCATTTCGAAAAATATTGACTTGAATTTAGTTCGGGACACTGTCCCATTATCTTCATGTTTTGATTTTTGTAATAAACAATTTAAGCGCTCCATCTCTTGGGCTGATCCGGTAGTCACCGCGACGCCGGAAGTGACGCCACCCTCCACCAAGGTGGAAAAATCTGAAAACTTTCAACGTTGGCAGTCCCCGACTGTCACTAAACTTAAACAGGAGAAACTTCTGCACGACGCTCGCGCTGCCGCTCTCCGTGGCAAGAGGGCGGAGGTTAGGGGAACACTGGGTGACACAAGTGTTGGCCCTAAAGCCTTCACCTCCCGCCTACGAGCTACGGGAGACGCGCACCATAAGAGCGCCTATAGCTGATTTGTGTTGTCTGAATTTGTGAAACTGCTTCTGTGAATTTCTCCTTTAATTTCTGCACTCTTTAAACAATCATAATACAGGTATTTGGTCCAGCTTAAGGACATAAAACAAAAGCGCTGCTGGGAGACAACCCAGATTTCCTGATTTCATTTTTATCTAACATGTTTAGTTCAGCTTTTATATTTGTTTTTGCTGTTTTTAGTTTTGTGCTTGCAGGTGTGTTGTGTTCTTTGGTGCGGATGCTGCGGACTGCTCTTTATCTTAATCGCCAATCGTCTGGTATGCTCAGTTCTGAGCCTTGGGTAACACTTCTTCCCCCCTTTGCTTCCAATTTCTGTGATGTAATGTGTAGATTAAGTCTGGGGGAGAGCATGTGTCATCCACTGTGCACGAGTTGCACTGCATACTAGAAGTTTGTTTATTATTTATCTTTATCATCATCATTGTTTTAATGCTTCTTGCACCACTTCACCCATATGAGCGCGCGCTTTCCTATTTGTGTTGTTTCCAAATAAACTATTTTAGGTAGGAATGTGAAATAGGACGTTAGCTTAGGAATTACTATTTGGAGTGCGATGTTGACTCGAGCAGTGTTCTAGTCGCACCCGCATGCTGCAGTAGAATTTGAGTAGAACTAGATTGTCTCTATGCATCTAATTTATGTTTAGTATTTTTGCGTAAATTTAGATTTGTTATACTCAAATGGTGAATGTGAACGAAATTGACGATAACCCGGTGTTGTGTGTGTACGAGCACTAGTCGTGTGTTGCTCGAGTCGGGAGGAAGGTTTACCTTTCTCGTGGGCTAAGAACTTGCCCCAAGCGACTCTCGAAGCATGGGCGAGATCGACTCTTTGAGTTAAATATGATATAGGCCACCTTTTGGCTAGTTTGAGCCTTAGCTTTCCGTGTCCTATTCGCTCACCTTTGCAAGCCAACATTTGTGTCTACCACTTCCTTGTTACAGCTCCTCCTCCATTCACCAAGGCCTGAAGCTTTGCCCACTTTCGCAACCAAATTGATGTTTATCTGCACTCATGTTCTTGATTTGGTGTGATTTTTGGAATCTTTGTGATGTGATGAAGAAAAAAACGTTTTATTTTGCTGAATTTGAACCAATCGGAGGATAAGTAAAAGATGAAAAGTATGTTGTTAAAAGAAAAAAAATCTGAAATAGAAGAATGTCGTAAAGAAATCCTTCCGAGCTAAATAGAAAATCTGTTGGTAATTGTGAAGTAGGCCGTGTGCACACCTAGTTTTCATGATAAGTCTGGGGGTGTGTCACACGAGCATTGTTTTTGGTTTTGTGTGGTGCAGCGTTCCGTTAGCTCACTTGGGTTGCGTAGCCATCGTGTTTAAATTTGAATATCATACCGCAACCTAAGCCCCAATATAATTCTAAAAGCCCTTTTGATTTGACTGGTGAGTTTGCTAATGCCGTGGAGAGAGTGTGACCGGGCGAGCGTATGGTTCACGACGTTGATGGATTTCAGTGGAGTTATTCCTAAACCCCGACCTTGTGCAACACCCGCCTTAGTGTCTTGTTACTTTCACACCGAGCATAATCGTTCGAATTCTTCATAATTCACCAACTGAGTATAACTAAATCTCTACCTATGGTCTAATACTTTCGTAAATTAGTTAGCATAGTTAGAATCTCTTTTTACAAAATTTCTATTTGCGTGCTTTTGTTACTTCGCATTGTACTCCTTTGTGTAATTTTCTTTGTTAACTACCATTTTAACACTCCGCCGAATTCATTTGCTCGGGACGCGCAAACAGGTAAGTCTGGGGGTGTGATGAGTCCCAATTATATACACATTTTTGGACTCATCTTGGCCAATTTTCTAGTCTTTGCACTTCACTTTAGACATGTTTTCATTCCTATTTAATACTCCATGCTAAGTGCACTTCTAGGCCCGTTTTGGTGTTATTTCTTGTTCATCTTCGTTACTAGTTTTCATGCAGTGTTAAGTGCCACCTTCAGTGGCAAGACTGGTGTTGTATGCTGGATCAGGAGTCGTGCAGGTGTTCCCAGTACAATTCTGTACAGGAACACTGCGCACGATCACGGGCTCTATCGCGCACGACCACTGGTCATGCGCCACTGATCGTGCGCACTTAACGCCCATTTTATGAGTTCTGTCTCCCTTATCGCACGACCATTTACGACAGTGCGCACGACCACTGGTCGTGCGCCACTGGTCGTGCGAACATGTATTTTATAAATTTCTTTCATTTCAGGCTCCGCCCAGGCAGCGCGCACGATCGCAGAATTCCATTGCGCACGACCACTGGTCGTGCGCTAATGACCATGTGCAGTATTCAGTCCAGCGCCTATATATATGCCTGTTCCGATTTTAGGGCGGGATCGAGCCGCCGGGAGCGCGATTGGCAGTCCGTACGCGGGCGATTTCCATCCCTGGACACCTCCACTTCATCTCCTACGCAAGGGGAAGTCCTCTCCAACCATTCCAAGCATTTCTCCATTGTCCGGGAGCATTCTCCACCATCTGCAAGCCATCAAGCAGCTGGTTTTCCACTCCAGTCCGGTAAGAAGAAGAGGAATCCTGAGGTAGAAGACGACGGAACCACGTGGAGAGATCGTGACAGTTTCTCTACACCGGAAGCACAGTCCGCCCGAGCCCGGAGGTAGCTTGACAAACTACCATTCCGGCCGTGAACGGCCGCTAGTCTTCATCCATTGGTTATCTCTTTCCTCTCTCCTTCGTTGTAATCTTTGAATCTTTTAAACTTGAATATCATGATGTTTGGTTTAAATGAAATGAATGTTTCTTCTCTTTTCATCATTACTTGCTTGTGAATCGCTTCGCCTCCACTCACTCACTCACGCACTCAAGGTGTTCGATCCGCGTTGGCAAGAGCTAATGGCGTTTGTGAAGAGGTGTTTGCAACCCTCGCCTTCCCGCACTAGAGCACGCTCCATCCGCCTCATGAAGCACGGCATCGCGGCCGTTGCATCCATCTCGCCTTGTGAAGCAGTGCTTTCGACCCGCATTTCCTTCATTGTTGTTAAGAGTAGGAAAAACCAACCAAAACCCCCCTTTTTGTGTGTTTGTTTACGCTTGTGTAACAATAGTCACACAACACGATTCGTTTACCCAACCTGCATTCCTCAAGAGACCGACACTCGGGGATCCTATTCCCAAACTTTATTACTTGCGCGACCGGTGCACTTGCCGAAATATCGCATCAGACAGCCGCCTTGCGGAAGCGCCAACACACGAGCTAGCCTCCCCCACAAGACGCCTATCCTGCCGGCCAAACCAACTAAACAGCGCTAACCCATCAATAAAAGAAAGCATTAAAAGCCATAGATTCACAATAAGTAATAATGTCTAAACAGTATGTACAAGAAAGACAGAAAGCTGCACAAGCTCCTTCAAATCATCAGAGTATCAAGCTAAATGCCCCAAGGGCTACATCTCAAAACACTCACTCACCTCTACCACTGACGGTAGCCAAGGTATCATGGTCTCCGGCCCTGTCATCCTGACCTGACTATCCTCCTCCAGCACCATGCACTGCTGCTCAAAGGCACACTCCTAAAAATAGGGACGTAGCAATCGTTAGTCATAAAGACTAAGTGGCTTCATATCCGCTCCCCCGGCGACTCCAAGGCACCGGGCGAAAGGAAAGGAAGGAAAGCTGCAATATAAGCAATAATATACAAAGCAGGTGACAGGAATGGTTGTATATACATGTCGGTTGTATAAGTACCCAAGTACTTGCAATAACTCTAACTAACAGGTACAAATACAAACAAGTACTAGTAACAGAAAGAAGTAAGCAGAGTATCAATATCATACTAGTAACAGAAAGAAGTAAGCAGAGTATCATATCGTACTAGTAACAGAAAGAAGCAAGCAGAGTATCAATATCGTACTAGTAACAGAAAGAAGTAAGCAGGATATCATCTCGTACCTAAACTTATAAGAATGCCCATACAAACTTATAAGTTAAGGTTTCCAATTTGGGACCCATCATATAAAAGAGCCCATACTAATTTTTATGATGGACCCGATGCGGTGCAATGCTATGATTATTAAGGATGAATGCAATGCAATGATTATGATATGATGAACTCACCCATGCATTTTGCTATGTCGACATAGACCTGTAGTTCGCACTTTTCGAGGGTAGCTAACCACTCAGGCACCTCGCGTCGTGGCCAGACGGAGACTGTGGAACGGGCTCCTCCATAACTAGGTGGGTATGAACACTACCAGACCTAGGCCTATGTACGCCTCAACGCTAAGAACACACAGCGGAGACCCTGCGTACTGCTCGCATCAAGCTGAGCATTCAAGGACACAGAAGAGGACTTGGGTAGGTGAGCACCAAGAGTCCAACCCAACCGGTCTAGAGTCTAACTGCCGGCTTCCGTCGGTGTCACGACTAGCAATCCTGTAGACCCGCCACAAGTAATCCTCCAAACAAGATCCATACCCCACCATGTGTAAGCCATGCAACCCATGCAATTCCCACGCACACCCGTTCTATCAAGCACTCAGGGACTCACCAAATGAGTCTTCTCCTTTTCACATCATACCAGTCAACTGATGCTAACAAGCATCCAAGGCCCCCAGCAATCAGGCCCTTAACATTTCACCACAAGATATAATAATATCTTATAATCCACACCAAGCCACCAATGCTAACCATACTGAGTTATCATAACTCTAAGCAGTAGCGTGTGCATCATATGGAAATTACCTACTAGATCCTGTAGGACTACTTGTGCACGATGTCATATTCATATTTTACTAAACATGTAATCCCCAACATATCACCAATATTCAACCGTCTTAAGTACAAATCACAATGTGATTCAACACGATTAAAGCTACCAAGCTTATGGGGAGGTTATCACCAATCTACATCATCCGATAAATTATCAAGTGATAAGAATGTTAATATATATAAGCATACCCTCCAAAATCTTATTCAATTACACAGCACCATGATTCGTTCTTCAAACTAATTTATGACAGAACATTTAATCAAGGCTTATCTCAAACCAAATCCTATGAAATTTCTATGATATCACATAATCATCACCTTGAATATTTCAACCCATTTTTAGCCTCATTTATATTTACCAAAGCTATTTACGACACCATAAATTTATAAGAAGGGACTAGCCGTATTACCATAAATATATATATATCCACAAATTCTGAAACTAAACAGGAGTGATCACAATATCATCACGTTTATCACACCAATATATATTTAACAACCCTAATTAACAGAGGGCTATACATCATCTTTCCCAGACAAGGGTTAAGTTAAATCCCTAAATGTCATTCCCCTCATTCTCCCACAACGACCATGGGTTTGCCCCAAATCAAATCTCATCTCTTCCTTTTGAAGAGAAGAAATGATCCCTAGAACCTCGCGGTGAACGTTGCCCTAATTTTGAGGTTTCGGCTTGGTCTTCCTAAGGAAACTCCATTAAAGCTCACACGAGAAGCTCTCTTGAGCCTTCATCTCTCCTATTGTGATCTAAGAGGCTAGCACCAAGGGAGAGGGGAGGAAGTGGCAGTCGTAAAGGTAAAGGTTAAGGAAAATAAGCTGAGGGGAGTCTTAGGGTAAGAACTATAGGGTAAGAACTTTAAGTCGAGGAAGATATGCCCCTAAGGTGTATGCCCATACGTGAGATGAATTTACCATATGGGCGGTGGAAGAAATTTAGTCCAAAAATGTACGGGGGCATGTCCCTTCGTTTATTGGCCTAGCTGATGGGCCAATTGGGATTCTACCAGGAGCCAAAAATTTTTGTGGCCTGCTTCACTTAGCCTTGCTACAATGAGTTTTTCCCATTTAAGTCGTTACAAGCCGTTGATATTGGAATTTGGCATTCCTTGGTGAATGAGTTCATCTTAAGCAAGGGGGATGATTGAACACCATGTTTTGGTTTACGGTGAGTTCACTCCCAGAGTAATAGAGGTGAGTACCTTAAGGATGAGCAGGTCTTCACTCTAAATGAAGACTATGCAGAGAAGTAACTGTAACGTAGCGTTGTAGTGTGCCTCAAGGATCAAAGGTCGATCTGACGACCGCATGACAAATTTTGGGGCACGCCTTAAAGTTTGTTAAGTGGGAATTGTATCGATTGCTGAACCTTGTGAGGTGTGAATAGGTGACGAGAGAATGTACTCAGTATTATACATATATACACTAAACCCATGTAGAAGCCTTGTTGGGCTTATCCACCTCGTCTGAAGTGTTGTCTGGTAGACAAATGTGGTTACCCTCAACTTGACCTCTGATTCTAAGGAATTCAGAGTAGTTGTGTCGATGCACTGGACGGCGTATATAATTTATGGATATAGTAAGCCAAGTATGAATACCGAGGAAGTGTGCTGAAGACTCATGGCAAGCAGGAATGAAATTGGTGCAAGAAAACTCTTCATCTCTCTCCCCCTTCACCTCCAATCCCTTCTTTTTCTGCTTAACTGAGCTTGGTTGATTTAGGGTTGGCATTACGTGGGCCTCTCGGGGGCTGGTGGTTTACTCTTCCAGGAAGTTAATTTTTTTTGGGGTGTATTCTCTTCCTTTATGTTAAATTGGGCTGTTCTTAGTGGCTGGTGGTTTGCTCTCCCAGGAATTTCAATATCTGAATGGTTGCATTCTTTCATGTTGATTCGACTAGGGGTCTTATTTTTGTCTAATGTGTTATGGGGGCTGATGTACTGAAACCTGTTGTTGTTTTAGCTGGGGCTGCCCTATTGTTTTCTTTCTTTCTTGTGGGGCTGCTGTCATTTTTTACAAGGGCTGGCGGCTGTTGGTTACATTGTCAGATTGTGGATTTTGCCGAAGCAGGACCTCGGTTTTATCTTAGGTGAGCCTCTTGTTTCTCCCTTCCCCTCTTAATTTTTATGTTGATGTTGGGCTCCTGGGAGGAAATAGTATATGCAGTAATAATTGTGTTGATGAATATGGTCTGGGGGTTTCTATTGGTTTTGATTTGGCTGACGGTGAGGGTTTTCTTGCTTCAGTTTTGTCACTGTTTTAGGGAGAAGAAAATAACAGCTGCTATCCTTCTTCTTGTTATTTTCGGTGGTGTGCCCATGTATGATTCACATTAAGTATGTCCGCTTTTTCCTATAGAAAGAGCCAACCTAAGCCAAACTCGTACTGTTGGGTCCAGCGTTCCTTCACCTGACTCGTAGCGCCTCTCCGTTGATATAAAGATCAAGTTGTGCCTTCAACAACAGTCTGGGCTTTTGGTGCAGTTGGTTGCGCTGGGTCCTCTCAATTGGTATCAAAGCAGGTTGCGGGTTCGAGACCGGGGAGCGCTGATAATTCCTGAAATTCTCTCTACCTGTGTGGGTCCTGGCGGGTCAGGCGGCCGGAGCCATGTGTCAAGCCACCTCTGAGACATGTGGTGCGCCACATCTGAGCCATGTGGAGCACCTCTGAGCTTACGGGTCGTGCTGGATGCTGGGGGGGGGGGGGGGGGGGATTTTTGGGTCCAGTGTTCCTTCACTTGACCCGTAGCGCCTTTCCGTTGATATAAAGATCAAGTTGCGCCTTCACCAACAGTCCGGGCTTTTGGTGCAGTTGGTTGCCCTGGGTCCTCTCACATACCCTTACATACAAATGCTGGCTCACTCCGAGACAGTAATTGGTATTCCCATTCCAACCATTAGAGTTGGTTTGGTATAAGATTAATGCCAACCTAACTAGGATACCATTTTTTGTCGACTTAGCAGGATATGTCGTGACATACCCTAACCTTATTCTGATCTTGGGGATGATTGGACCAAGAAATAAGTGACCTTGATTGACTAAGGGAAGAGTTTAACGTGAGTATAGATGCTAGAGACTCACACCCTGAGATTTCTATCCCAGATATGGAGTAATATTATCATCGTACCCAAAATATTAGGGCAATCTCAATGAGATTGGTGCCTGTAATCTATTATCAGCTTAGTAAGAGGCCACCAAGCATGTCTTTTATACTGTATGTGGATACCTCTCAATTCTATTTATGTAGAAGGTTTCATATGGAGAAGTTACGATAAGAATTCGGATCCAGAGAAGGCTCATTTTGGGACGAATGTGTAATATTTGTGGCAGAAGAAATTCAGTCGAAGAGATATGGGGGCTTATCTCTTCGTTTATTGGGCTAGTAATGTACCGTCTTGGATCCCTTGAGGAGTTAGAATCTTTGTAATTTTTGACATTGGAAGTTTTGATCCTTGAGAGTTAATTCACCTTAAGCAAAGCTTCCTGCGCCTAAACCCTTGAGCTAGTAACATCATTTTTGGTAGTTGATGGATTGAAAACGGCATAATGTCATGGCGAGGACGGTGGGGTGATTGTAGGACTTGACTATTATATGGATTTCAAGTCAAGCGGTAAACATCCATTATGTTTGACCCTTGTAATTATCTTGCCATAACTAGATACTTGACTTGGTTGGTGGCTTTTGCATGAATTATTATAAGGTGATCACAACTGTTGGAACCTTATCTTTTGATTTGAGTTAGGATCCATCCCCTTTGTTAATAATTCATCTAATAACTTAGATCAATTAAGAAATCTAAGAAAACATAAATTAAATATGATGCGATCGAATCAGAGAATATACATATGCAAATAATATAAGCTCTCTGCGTTCGACGAATGTCGAACGGCGCTCGACAAATTCCAGCCAGCCAGCGCTCGACAAATTTCCATCATAACAGCGTTCGACAAATGGCGAACAACGCTCGACGAATTCAGTCAGAATAACCTCAGCGGCCAGGAATTCTCTGAACGGCGCTCGACAAACTCAAGCCAGCGGTCGACAAATCTATTTCAGAACAGCGCTCGACGAAAATGTTATCAGCAACACTATTAAATCAATTTATACTGCTCGACTAACATTATTATATTATTATACATGCTTTTCTGATGTAGCCGTTGCAGGCAATAAAGATTATAGCCGTTTGCTGAAGAGTCAAAGACGGCAACACCTTTTCCCAAGGAATCAAATTAAAGAGACTTCATCTCTTTCCATACTCCCCAGCAAGAATTCAAAAGGACTTCTCAGATTTTATATATAAAAGAGAAGAGCAGAAATAGAGAGATATATAGAGAGACACAAAAAATACAGAAGAAGCAGATCAAGTTTTGTTTCACATCTCCTTTCTGTTTCACTCTTTCTTTGCAGATCATCAATACCCTGAGACACCAATCTAGATCAATTGCTCAGGGATCTAAACTGCAAGAAGAAAAGAGGAGAATCACAATCTAGAGAAGAAGCTCTATCCACAAGATGTCAACAACTTCAATCAGTCAGGGGGAGCCTTCTTCAACATCATATTCAGATCCATTCAACTTCAAATCAGGATCTTCAAGAGTCTTCTTATATAGAGAAGAACATTACAATTTCTGTTTTTCATTTTACTTCCTTACCCCATCCTGTACAGGGTTATAACTCCCTTCAAAAGTTAATCCTGGTGACAGGGCACCTTAGCAAAAACCTACATCTTGGTTAGAGCACCTTATCAACAGCTCACTTGGTGTGTGGACACCTTATCAAAAACCCCTTGGTGTGAGGGCACCTTATCAACAACCTCTTAGTGGATTCCTACCAAGGGTGGTAGAAGAGTAGATGTACCCAGTTGAGGGGAACTACTATATATTTTGTGTCATCTGTGGATTGCTTGTTTTATCTTTTTGTTTTACTTCATGTGATGTGCACTTTAACTGTTTGGTTTTATTACTCATACAGAAATCAGCAAACTCACTTATATATAAATAGATATATCACTTACTTTGAAAGTAAACTTAAACAAGATCTCTTAATAAGATAAATAAGAACTAAACCTCCACTTTCAATTGGTATCAGAGGGGTGTTGATTCTTTACAGGCTAACACCTGAATCACAAAGATCAATTAGTTCTTATGTTTTAATTCATGGCACAAGTAGATTATTTAATCACTAGTCCACCTATTTGCAACTTGGATAGATTTTCTTTATGGCAAGTTAGAATTAAGCTATATATGAATGCCATAGATGAAGAAATTCACAAATCTATTTTGATAGGACCTCCTCTCATATCATCAAAGGCAGTTACACATGCATTACCTAGTTCCACGGGTCTCAAGTCCCCTTCGAGAGCAATGAAAGGGCATGTCTATGTTGGCGCTGATATATCTTCTTCAAAGAAAACTACCAAAATAAAACGTGGCAACAAAGAGACTGATGTCATTGCCCGTGTTTGCAAAATGGAGCCGGATAAATTCAAAGATGGTGCTGATGATGGGAAGACTGATAAACATAAAGGACCTTCCCCATCTACAGAACCTTCCCCATCTTCAGACTACTCAATAGATGCAGATACAAAAGCTATGCACATTTTAACTCAATCAGTGTCAAAAGACATTCTTCAAAGAGTTGAAGACTGCACTTCTGCAAGAGGAATCTGGAACTCCCTCTCTAGGATGGTAAATGAACCCTCTTCTTCCATTACTTTAACTAAATGTATTTATGATGCAGAACCATCAATAAATCTGAGTGACGAAGAAAAAGAAAAAGAGCACAGAGCTAGAGCTTTCTGCATGATGGCCATAAATGGGTCATATCAAAATCCAGATGCAGAAGCGAAATCAGAAAAGGTAAATGAGGTAAATTTAAGTCACAATCCTACCTCTAAAATTTACAAACCTGGTTTTAAAATAACAATTACAGATTTAGTTAAATCGAACAAAGAAATTGAAAAGAAGTTAACAAACATAAATTATTTAACTTCGGAAAATAATAAACCTAAAGAAAATACAAAAGCACAAAATTAATCAATTATGACTAATTTACTTAATGATTATCAAGAAAACTTTAAAATAGTTTCAAACATATATTTAATGACTACAAAAGAAGACTTTCAATTAGTATCAAAAATCAGATTTTAAAGTTCTTAAGACATATATTTCTAAAAGAACTTTCAAATGGTATTAAAAAGTTTTTCACCATTAAACTCCATTCCTAGTTAAATAAGCAAGCATAAAACTCATTTGAATGTTAATATCAGATAACTTCAATATTCTTACAGACCTTCTCCAAATTATGTTGAGCATTCTACTGTAGTTGCATTGATTAGAAATAATCAGAAGCACTGAGTGTGAGTCTCTTCTGATAAGGGGATTCTTAAGAAGGAAGGTATCAGACAAAGATTCCTTAGAATCCATTAAAGGTTGCTGCAATTGAAAATTTTAATTCAGATCCTTAGAAATCAAAGTCTAGGAAAGCATAGTTGCTCAAATAATTTAAGAATAAAAAATTATTAAAGCCCAAGTGAGAGAGAAAAGGAAAAAATAAAAATTAAAACTGTCGGCATCCTAAACCAAATAGGGGGAGACCACCAGGCCACTAGTTTTAATTTTATTTAGGATCCCAACTCAAATAGGGGGAGATTGTTAGAACCTTAGCTTTTGATTTGAGTTAGGATCCATCCCTTTTGTTAATAATTCATCTAACAACTTAGATCAATTAAGAAATCTAAGAAAACATAAATTAAATATGATGCGATCGAATCGGAAAATATACATTAGCAAATAATATAAGCACTCTGCGTTCGACGAATGTCGAACGGCGCTCGACAAATTCCAGCCAGCCAGCGCTCGACAAATTTCCATCAGAACGGCGTTCGACAAATGGTGAACAACGCTCGACGAATTCAGTCAGAATAACCTCAGCGGCCAGGAATTCTCTGAACGGCGCTCGACAAACTCAAGCCAGCGGTTGACAAATCTATTTCAGAACAGCGCTCGACGAAAATGTTATCAGCAACATTATTAAATCAATTTATACTGCTCGACTAACATTATTATATCATTATAAATGCTTTTCTGATGTAGCCGTTGCAGGCAATAAAGATTATACCCGTTTGCTGAAGAGTCAAAGACGGCAACACCCTTTCCCAAGGAATCAAATTAAAGAGACTTCATCTCTTTCCATATTCCCTAGCAAGAATTCAAAAGGACTTCTCAGATTATATATATATAAGAGAAGAGAAGAAATAGAGAGATATATAGAGAGACACAAAAAATACAGAAGAAGCAGATCAAGTTTTGTTTCACAACTTCTTTCTCTCTAACTCTTTCTTTGCAGATCATCAATACCCTGATACACCATCTAGATCAATTGCTCAGGGATCTAAACTGCAAGAAGAAAAGAGGAGAATCACAATCTAGAGAAGAAGCTCTATCCACAAGCTGTCAACAACTTCAATCAGACAGGGGGAGCCTTCTTCAACATCATATTCAGATCCATTCAACTTCAAATCAGGATCTTCAAGAGTCTTCTTATACAGAGAAGAACATTACAATTTCTGTTTTTCATTTTACTTCCTTACCCCATCCTGTACAGGGTTATACCTCCCTTCAAAAGTTAATCCCGGTGATAGGGCACCTTAGCAAAAACCTGCATCTTGGTTAGAGCACCTTAACACCTGCTCAATTTGTGTGTGGACACCTTATCATAAACCCCTTGGTTTGAGGGCACCTTATCAACAACCTCTTAGTGGATTCCTACCAAGGGTGGTAGAAGAGTAGATGTACCCAATTGAGGGGAACTACTATATATTTTGTGTCATCTGTGGATTGCTTGTTTTATCTTTTTATTTTACTTCCTGTGCTGTGCACTTTAACTGTTTGGTTTTATTACTCATACAGAAATCAACAAACTCACTTATATATAAATAGATATATCACTTACTTTGAAAGTAAACTTAAACAAGATCTTTTAATAAGATAAATAAGAACTAAACCTCCACTTTCAATTGGTATCAGAGGGGTGTTGATTCATTACAGGCTAACACCTGAATCATAAAGATCAATTAGTTCTTATGTTTTAATTCATGGCACAAGTAGATTATTTAATCACTAGTTCACCTATTTGCAACTTGGATAGATTTTCTTTATGACAAGTTAGAATTAAGCTATATATGAATGTCATAGATGAAGAAGTTTACAAATCTATTTTGACAGGACCTCCTCTCAAATCATCAAAGGCAGTTGTTACACATGCATTACCTAGTTCCACGGGTCTCAAGTCCACTTCGAGAGCAATGAATGGGCCTGTCTATGTTGGCGCTGATATATCTTCTTCAAAGAAAGCTACCAAAATAAAACGTGCCAACAAAGAGACTGATGTCACTGCCCGTATTTGCAAAATGAAGCCAGATAAATTCAAAGATGGTGCTGATGATGGGCAGACTGATAAACATAAAGGACCTTCCCTATCTACAGAACCTTCCCCATCTTGTGACTACTCAATAGATGCAGATACAAAAGCTATGCAGATTTTAACTCAATTAGTGTCAAAAGACATTCTTCAAAGAGTTGAAGACTGCACTTCTGCAAGAGGAATCTGGAATTCCCTCTCTAGGATCGTAAATGAACCCTCTTCTTCCATTACTTTAACTAAATGTATTTATGATGCAGAACCATCAATAAATCTGAGTGAAGAAGAAAAAGAAAAAGAGCACAGAGCTAGAGCTTTCTGCATGATGGCCATAAATGGGTCATCAAAATCCAGATGGAGAAGCGGAATCAGAAAAGGTAAATGATGTAAATTTAAGTCACAATCCTGCCTCTAAAATTTACAAACCTGGTTTCAAAATAACAATTACAGATTTAGTAAAATCGAACAAAGAAATTAAAAAGAAGTTAACAAACATAAATTATTTAACTTCTGAAAATAATAAACCTAAAGAAAATACAAAAGCACAAAATAAATCAATTAAGACTAATTTACTTAATGATTATCAAGAAAACTTTAAAATACTTTCAAACATATATTTAATGACGACAAAAGAAAACTTTCAATTAGTATCAAAAATCAGATTTTAAAGTTCTTAAGACATATATTTCTAAAAGAACTTTCAAATGGTATTAAAAAGTTTTTCACCATTAAACCCCATTCTTAATTAAATAAGCAAGCATAAAACTCATTTGAATGTTAATGCCAGATAACTTCAATATTCTTACAGACCTTCTCCAAATTATGTTGAGCATTCTACTGTAGTTGCATTGATTAGAAATAATCAGAAGCACTGAGTGTGAGTCTCTTCTGATAAGGGAATTCTTAAGAAGGAAGGTATCAGACAAAGATTCCTTAGAATCCATTAAAGGTTGCTGCAATTGAAAATTTTAATTCAGATCCTTAGAAATCAAAGTCTAGGAAAGCAGATTTGCTCAAATAATTTAAGAATAAAAAATTATTAAAGCCCAAGTGAGAGAGAAAAGGAGAAAATAAAAATTAAAACTGTCGGCATCCTAAACCAAATAGGGGGAGACCACCAGGCCACTAGTTTTAATTTGATTTAGGATCCCAACTCAAATAGGGGGAGATTGTTGGAACCTTAGCTTTTGATTTGAGTTAGGATCCATCCCTTTTGTTAATAATTCATCTAATAACTTAGATCAATTAAGAAATCTAAGAAAACATAAATTAAATATGATGCGATCGAATTGGAGAATATACATAAGCAAATAATATAAGCTCTCTGCGTTCGACGAATGTCGAACGACGCTCGACAAATTCCAACCAGCCAGTGCTCGATAAATTTCCATCAGAACAGCGTTCGACAAATGGCGAACAGCGCTCGACGAATTCAGTCAGAATAACATCAGCGGCCAGGAATTCTCTGAACGGTGCTCGACAAACTCAAGCCAGCGGTCAACAAATCTATTTCAGAACAGCGCTCGACGAAAATGTTATCAGCAACATTATTAAATCAATTTATACTGCTCGACTAACATTATTATATTATTATATATGCTTTTCTGATGTAGCCGTTGCAGGCAATAAAGATTATAGCCGTTTGTTGAAGAGTCAAAGATGGCAACACCTTTTCCCAAGGAATCAAATTAAAGAGACTTCATCTCTTTCCATATTCCCCAACAAGAATTCAAAAGGACTTCTCAGATTATATATATATAAGAGAAGAGCAGAAATAGAGAGATATATAGAGAGACACAAAAAATACAGAAGAAGCAGATCAAGTTTTGTTTCACATCTTCTTTCTGTCTAACTCTTTCTTTGCAGATCATCAATACCCTGAGACACCAATCTAGATCAATTGCTTAGGGATCTAAACTACAAGAAGAAAAGAGGAGAATCACAATCTAGAGAAGAAGCTCTATCCACAAGCTGTCAACAACTTCAATCAGACAGGGGGAGCCTTCTTCAACATCATATTCAGATCCATTCAACTTCAAATCAGGATCTTCAAGAGTCTTCTTATACAGAGAAGAACATTACAATTTCTGTTTTTCATTTTTCTTCCTTACCCCATCCTGTACAGGGTTATAACTCCCTTCAAAAGTTAATCCCGGTGACAGGGCACCTTAGCAAAAACATGCATCTTGGTTAGAGCACCTTATCAACAGCTCACTTGGTGTGTGGACACCTTATCAAAAACCCCTTGGTGTGAGGGCACCTTATCAACAACCTCTTAGTGGATTCCTACCAAGGGTGGTAGAAGAGTAGATGTACCCAGTTGAGGGGAACTACTATATATTTTGTGTCATCTGTGGATTGCTTGTTTTATCTTTTTGTTTTACTTCCTGTGCTGTGCACTTTAACTGTTTAGTATTATTACTCATACATAAATCAGCAAACTCACTTATATATAAATAGATATATCACTTACTTTAAAAGTAAACTTAAACAAGATCTTTTAATAAGATAAATAAGAATAAACCTCCACTTTCAATAATGATTGTTGAAACTTAATATCAAGTGGATGCAGTGCAAGTTTAAAAGATGCGTGTTGTATGAATGATTGCCTCGGCGAGATGACATTGATGGAAGCGGTTGATAATGATATAGATAATGATGGTTGTACTAGAAGATGAGATTGAGGCTTGCTTCTACATTTTTAATACATAAGAGAGACGATCTTGCGGGTACAATAACTGTTTGGGTATTTGAGGTTTGACCCAAGGATATGACATCGTGAATTTTATGGTTGATCACCCGTTTGACTTGGAGGCCATCCTCATTTAATGCAAAAAAAAAAATTGGATGCACATAAGTGATGATGTTGAAAGTGCTACACATTATTTGGATAACGATGCTTGGGATTGGAAGAATCAATTTATTTTTGCAAATCTAAAGCACATGACTCCTTTGGTGGGGGATTCTAAATTTTATCCGGAGGCACGAGTAGTAACCTCATCTGTATCGGGGTCACCGATCTAAAGTGGGTTTATATCAAAGGTGCAATGAAAGTTGGTATATTTGGGTGAGGGAACAATGGAGTATGGGTTTCGGTTGTCTCCAACCTGCCCGTAGAGTGGGCGTGGCTACAAACCCAACTACGTCTTATCACCACAAAATTTGTGTTTGCATCAGGATGAGAGACACTAAAGATTTCTCTGTGCATAATTTGGATTATAAGTGTCATAAAGTATAACCGAAGTACACTTGGGAGAAATTGGAAGTGAGGTGATGTGAATGAGTTGTGACCCTCACTAGCGGTGAGTGGGATTTAAAGTGTACTCCAGATGACTTTTGTGATCTGAACTTAAACCCCCCCCCCCTAACCTCAACTTAAATTTCGGGGACGAAATTGTTTCTTCGTTTATTGGATTTGTAACATCCCAGTGCGCGCTAGGCCCCTATGATGAAAATATAAATCAGTGTCAACGAGGCGTCGCTTTGACAGTTTAATATGAGTGTCGTTGATACATTGCGGCATTCGACATGTTTTAGCTGAATATGAACATTTCCTATACTAAATAACTAATCAGATGGTTTGGGTTGGAATATATATGTTGATTGTTGTTATGTTCATTATTGGTAACTGTCATTGGTGTATTATTAGCGGATATTGGTAATGGAGTTGGTCTAAGGATGCCTTCTAGCTGAAATTGGTGTGCTATTAAGGGTTCCCTTCTAGCTGAAATTTTGGGGTGCTATTAGAGACTTTATATGAGCTTCATGTGGGCTTAACTTAAGTTTGGGCTACGAATAAGAAAAGGTTTAATTGTTTTAAGCGGTGGAGATAGTGGTATATACGGCATTTTTCTTTGTTCTCCTTATCATAACCTAACCGACCGACATTTTTCTTTCTCCTTCTCCCTCGACGGTGTCGCGATAAGGCTCACGCCGATCTTCTCCTTCCACCTACGTTTCTCCTCATAATCGCCCAGAAAAAGCTGTAGAAATTCGTGGCTGCTCAAAGATTCTTATCCTGCGGCTTTGTTTGAGCGGGAGCTTTGTTGGATTGTAGAGATTTGGAGAAGCAAGATATTGGGGTTTTCTGTCTTACTCACTGTGAGCCTCCTTGTCCCCTTTTCTTTTCTTTACTTCTGTGTTGAGGATAGATTCATGGGGGAGAAAAGGGTCATACAATAGTAAATCGATTATTTTCATGTTGGAGTTTATGTTGGGTTGTTGGGTTGACCGATTGAGTTAGGCTTTCCATTACAGTTTGTTCTCTATTATGGGATTGTCGTTGGCCTTCAGTTGGAGTTTCGGGGGGGGGGGGGGGGGGGATCAATCTCTGTTTTGCTTAGTGGCCACAAACTGATTTATAAAAGGGGGGATTTGTATGTGTTGACCAGCTCCTATTGACATATATAGTTCATTAGTGGTTGTTGTGGGTTAAATCTTTGTGAGTTTCTATTGTTATGATACCCCAACTCCAATGCATTGAAAATTGGGGAAAATTCTATTGTTGTGGGGACTGCTTTAATTTACTTAAAGCTGTTAAGTAAGGAGTTGCTCTTGTAGGGCTTTCTTTGTGTTTGCCTTAACTTATAAGTTGGGGTATTCTGGAGTAAATACTCATGTTGGTCGGCTGCTACTTGTTTCCATATTCTATTGAGTTTTGTTGCTTGAGTGAGCATTTGGAGGAATGGAATAATAGTATTGCTGTAGGGGATTTGGGCAAAAATCTTGTAAGCGATTTGAGGGTTTCTATCTTGTTTGGTTGCTATTACTTTCCTTCTCTATTGGTTATTATGGAGTGATTCAGAGAATGGTGAATAGGGGTGATCTTCTATAGTACATCTGTACATGTTTTGGTTCTATTTCATTAGGGTTGTTTGTTGTTTGTCTGCCCTTAAGCAGTCCAGATTTTCTGTGCTATTTCCCTTTTTAGTTTGGGTAATGTTGACTGATTACATGTTGGATATTTTTGTGGATCAGGACCCTTTAATCAGTCTTGGCCAACTGCCGCCATGCCGAGGAGGAGACAACCGCGAACGTCAGCCAGAAATCAGGTGACTTCCTCCCCTCTCCTTCGGTGCTAGCATCTTAGATCACAATAAGAGAGATGAAGGCTCAAGAGAGCTTCTCGTGTGAGCTTTAATGGAGTTTCCTTAGGAAGACCAAGCCGGAACCTCAAAATTAGGGCATCGTTCTCCACGAGGTTCTAGGGATCATTTCTTCTCTTCAAAAGGTAGAGATGGGATTTGATTTGGGGCAAACCCATGGTTGTTGTGGGAGAGTGAGGGGAATGAAATTTAGGGATTTTAAAAGGGGGTGAAATGATCTAATTCATGTTTGGGGAAGATGATGAATAACCCTCTATTAAATAGGGTTTTAATTATGTATTACGTGATCACTTCTGTTTAGTTTCAGAATTTTTGGATAGATATTTACCATGAAGATGCTTGTCCTATCATATAAATGCAAAGCTCCGTAAATACGTATTGCATAATACAATGAGGTCAAAAATTGGTGGACACATTTGTGATAATAATATGTACATCCCTGTTGAAATTCATAATTTATGATTAATTCGAATTAAAGCTATTGCGGTTTTATTTGATGATTGCAGGGGATATAAATGCTGAATGTGAAGCCTGTTTGGGCAGAATTTTGTAAGAATCATGTATACTCTAGTATTGGCTGGTGATGATAATGTCAGATTTACTTCTGTTAAGACGACTCCTTGGATGAACCTTCAATTGTAGATTTTTGTGGAATCGTAAAGAGGACATGTATGAATTAATATTCATATCGCTTGATAATCTATTGGATGATGCAGATTGGTGATAATCTCTCCATAAGCTTGATAGCTTTAATCGTGTTAAATCACATTGTGATTTGTACTTAAGGCGATTGAATATTGGCGATATGTTGGGGATTATATATTTAGTAAAATATGAATATGACACCGTACACACAAGTAGTCCCACAGATTTTCGTAGAGTAATTTCCATGATATACACTCGCCACCGCAAAAGAGTTATGATAAGTCGGTATGGTTAGCATTGATGGCTTGGGGTGGATTATAAGGTATGGTTATATCTTGCGGTGAAATGTTAAGGACCCTGTTGTTTGGGGCCTTGGCTGCTAGATAGCATCAGTTGACTGGTATGATGTGAAAGGTAAGAAGGCTTCTTTTGTGAGTCCTTGGGTGCCTGATAGCACGGGTGTGCATGGGAATTGCATGGGTTGCATGGCTTACACTGGTTGGAGGATACTTGTGGTTGGGGGATTACTTGTGGTGGGTCTACGGGCTTGCTAGTCGTGACACCGACAGAAGCCGACAGTTAGACTTTAGAATGGTTGGGTTGGACTCTTGGGGCACACCTACCCAAGTCCCCTTCTGTGTCCTTGATGGCTCCGCTGTGTGTTCTTAGCGTCGAGCAGTACGCAGGGGCTCCGTTGTGTGTTCTTAGCATTGAGGCGTACATAGGCCTAGGTCTGGTAGTGTTCATACCCACCTAGTTGTGGAGGAGCCCGGTCCACAGTCTCTGTCTGGCCACGACGTGAGGTGCCTGAGTGGTTAGCTACCCTCGAAAAGTGGGAACTACAGGGCTATGTCGACATAGCAAAATGCATGGGTGAGTTTATCATATCATAATCATTGCATTGCATTCATCCTTCATAATCATAGCATTGCACCGCATCGGGTCCATCATATAAATTAGTATGGGCTCTTTTATATGATGGGTCCCAAATTGGAAACCTTAACTTATATGTTTGTATGGGCATTCTTATAAGTTAAGGAACGATATGAACTGCTTACTCCTGTACTATTTCATTACTTGCTTACACTTTGTCATTGCCTTATTACTTGTTAGCTGTGCTTATTATACCTGTTACTAGTACTTGCATTTACATCCATTGCTACATATATATTTATGAACAGCTTAGTCAATGCCATTGCAAGTACTTTGGTACTTAAACAACCGACATATATGAACAACCATTCGTGTCACCTGCTTGCATATATTATTGCTTATATTGCAGCTTTTCTTCCTTTCCTTCCGCCCGGTGCCTTGGAGTCGTCGGGGGAGCGGATGTGAAGCCACTTAGTCTTTATGACTAACGGTTGCTACATCTCTCTTTATAGGAGTGTTCCTTAGAACAATAGTGCACAGTGCTGGAGGAGGATAGTCAGGTCAGGATGACAGTGTCGTAGACCATGATACCTTGGCTACCATCAGTGACAGAGGCGAGTGAGTGTTTTGAGATGTAGCCCTTGGGGCATTTAGCTTGATACTCTGATGATTTGCAGGAGCTTGTGTAGCTTTCTGTCTTTCTTGTACTTACTGTTTGGACATTATTACTTATTGTGAATCTATGGCTTTTAATGCTTTCTTTTATTGATGGGTTGGCGCTTAGTTGGTTTGGCTGGCAGGATAGGAGTCTTGTGGGGGAGGCTAGCTCGTGTGCTGGCGCTCCGCAAGGCAGCTGTCCTGGGCATAAGACTCCCCTCGATCGTGTCTTGTGTTCCGGGAGGGGGGTCCTACAGAACGTCTTTTTCTCTTCTTGGAAATACTTTCGATTTATCCTTGATTTTAATGAAATGAGATTATATTTTCGATATATAATTCTCGTTCTTGTTTTCATTATTTAGTTAGCCGAACAAGCTCGTAAGGCGAATCGATCATTCAAGGATAAAGAGAGTTGCATGCAACCCTCGAGAGAGGATGACATAAATATCCCGGATTGGAGTCAAATCCAATAGAGGGGTTCATTACAATAAAGCGAGTTTTAGGGGTTTCAATTATAGAACGAGAGTTCAGTTGATCAACCTAATCTTAGTTGGGCATATCCTTGACCAAGGCGCGCTCATAATTCGGGAACCTCCATGGTCAAAGCAATTTTCCTAAGAGAATTAGATTTTCTTATTTCTTCTATTTTATTATTCCAAGGTTATTCAAAGAACGAGTGCTAGTCTTTTTACTTATCTTTTAATTATTATTTTAATTTTCCTTTTTTGCAAAACCAAACCCAAAGTATTGTTGATAGAATAATAGAGATTTTCGTGAAGTAAGAGTATTCAACCGCCCCGAGTCTAATACGACCATGGTCTTATAACCTATACTACATTCGATACGGTTCACTTGTCATTGTCGTTTGCAAGCATAGTTTTCGCTCATCAAGTTTTTGGCGCCGTTGCCGGGGAACACGGTTGATATTTCGAAAAAAGAAATATCTATCAATTTTATCGTTCTTTTTATTTCTTTCTTTTTCTCTTAAAAATTTTAAAAATCTTAAAAAAGCATAATCTAAATTCTCGAAAAGGACGCTTTAGGCTTGAATTTCCATCACAGCCTCTAGTACCTTGCGAGCCCTTCACCGGGTTGACCTTGGGAAGTCTGGGACTAACTAAACCCGCTTTTTGAAAAAAATTATACAAATATTTTTTTTATTATAATAATTTTCTAAATTTCCATTCATTTAAGTGAAGGTTGTTTCCTTTTTACTTTATAATGAAATTATCTGAATTAGCCGTTAAAGCTGCCGAGCTTCAAAAAAATGTTTATCTCTTACAAGCCGCACGAAGGTGCCCAATTAGTTGTTATTATTGTGGTGCGCCTCATCAAAGTGAGGAATGTTATTTACATTCATATCCTCAAAATAATTATTATGAAAGTAATTTTTCTCAATATTAAGCAAATAATTTCGATTATAGTTACGATCATAATATTTCCTCTTTTAATGAAAATAAATTTTCAAACTTTGATGAAAATACTTTTTCTAAAAAAAATTCGGTGTTTAATAATTGTTCTTCTAGCTCCGAAGTAGATTATTCTTGGTGGCAAGCTCACCAGGATAGTTCTCGGAGCGATGAAGATAAATCTTTAGATCCGAATTTTTGTTCTTATTCTTTTGCGCCGCAATCTTCGTACTCTAATTTTGGGGAATGTCTGCTGATTCAAATAAATACTTCCCCCCAAAAATTAGAGGAGAATTTTATTTCTTCTAGTTTTTTTCTCCATCTTTGGATAATTTAGTTATGGAGGAACGTGTGGTTGCATGTAATCCCATAACTTCTTTTACCAAAGATGAAGAAAAAATATTTTACCAAGAATTTCTTAATGTTATGGGCACCCCGGATGAAATAGAAGAAGAACAAGTTTCTTCCCCTACTCCACCCGGATCATATTTTCTTTGTCATGAATTTTAGCAAATTTCTTCTATTCAACCAAAAATTCATGAAAATTTTGTGTCCAAAAATTTTATTCCGCTTGGTAGTGCACTAGATTTTCCTAAAGAAAATGTTATTTTAGAAAAGGAACTACCAGAGCTTAATCATATATTTTCACAAGCGCCTCCTCCTTGCGAAAAATTATCTGACACGTTAAATTGTGATTCTCTATATACTAATAATTTTCAGGTTGAAGATGAGTCGTTGCTACCCCAATTAATTGATGATACATATGTCGATCATCTTTATATTTCTAAATCACCTCAGGTATGTATAGGTGATTTGGATTTGCAAATTCAAGTCCAATGACAAACAGAGAATCACATGTTAAGCGGAGGAGAAGCCAGCCGACTGACGTCGGCATATTCACCTAAGCGTGAATTAGGGGAGTTGTCTGTCCACTTCTCTTTTCCATTTCCGTTTTCCTAACACAATCCGTCTAGCTTAAAGACGGGAAAAACAAAGCGCTCTTGGGAGGCACCCCTTGCTTATCTTTAATTTAATGTATTTTTTTAAGTTTATTTTCTTTCAAGTGTTCTTCATACTTAGTTTTAAACATTGGGGACAATGTTTAATTTTAAGTATGGGGGTGTAGCTTTGCGTTCACTGTATTTTTATTTGAATTTTTTTTTATAATTTAATAAAAATCTAATTTCTTGAAAAGAGCGCTTTGGGCATGAACTCCAATCACAGCTCCTAGTACCTTGCGAACCCTTCACCGGGTAGCCCTCAGGAAGTCCAAGAAATAATATTTATAAAAATAATAATAATAAATACGCCTAGCCTTGTTGTTTTTATTTTTCTAGAAATTTAGTTTGAGGTTTGATTAAAAGTATTTTTACATTTTTAATTTAGCTAATTTTTTTGTTTTATCAGAATTTGTTAAATTTAAATTTGATGTAATTTAGTTTTATGAAACACTTTATGTTTTTAATTCAATTAGAGAATTTATTTAGCACTACTTCTCCGTTTAATTTTTAATAGCTTTACTTTGTGGTAAATTGGCTAAACATCTCTAGATTTCTATTATATTCTCTTTTAACTTTAAGATCTTAGGAAATTTCATTCCACTAAAAAGTTGCTCTCAAAATAGTTTAATTTATAAACTAGAAGTATTTCTTCCCCCTCACCATTTGTTGGCAAATAAAAAAATGTAGAAAAAGATCATATGTCATGGGAATAAGAGGATAAAATTCATTATCCCCTAAACACATGCACCCAAAATCATTTAAAAGATTATATGTCATAAACTAAGAGGATAAAATTCATTACTTTTAAACATATACATTTTGGGTTTTTAATTGAAGAGAAATTTTTAAAGATTATATGGCATGGAAAAATTCTTTATTTTCCTAAACATATATAAATGATGAGTAATTTATTTACTCATCTTTTAGTTTAGGTTTATTATGTTTTTCATATAAAATTATGTTATTTTTAGGAATTTTATCATATAAATCCTTCCATTGTTATTTCATAAGCTAACTTAAGTTTATTTTGTGTTTTCAGGTTTTCTGGGCTGTTTCGAGCAAAAAGTTAAAATTACACGCCCCAGGTCACGGGCGTGACCATGGGCGTGTAATCTACGAAACACTCCAGACCTGCTTCTGCCACTCCAGGGACGCTCCGTGAAGTTTTCGCCAAGTACACGCCCCAGGTCACGGGCGTGACCAAGGGCGTGACCCAATGTCACGGCCACGACCCGCCACAAGCATCCGGAGCACACCGCCATGTCAATTAAAATTACACGCCCTCGGTCACGGGCGTGACCAAGGGCGTGACATCCAGCACACAGGCGTGACTTTTCCCGCGCCAATTTCCCACCGAAGCTTCCCGCCAGCAGCACTTAATTGAGATTACACGCCCTAGGTCACGGGCGTGACACGTCCGTAATGCCTGCATTGAAGCCAGACGGCGCCCTTCCCGCACCCAGCCGATCGCGCCCCTTACACGCCCTTGGTCACGGGCGTGACCAAGGGCGTGTAACACCAAAAATTCAGCTATTTAAAGGGAGCTTTTCCAGATGTTTGGAGACAGATTTCGGGAGTTCTAAGTTTATTTTCTTGCACTGCTTTTATTCTTAAGCTTGTAATCCTCTTTCTTAGATTGCACTTTCATTTCAGGTTTGTAATTTCTTGTTTCCTAGTTGTAATTTCCATTTCAATTAATAAAATAACACTTTTACTCTTATTCTACTCTCAATCTTCATTATGCACCTCTTGTATTTCATCAATTCCTCCATCTCCATGAGTAGCTAAATTTCATTAGTACACGGCCGAGATGATCAAAGGAAAATATAATTCATAATTTAGTTTAGAACTTCTTTTTCTTTTATTTAGATCGCTTAAGATTTATCCTTGAATTTATATTGATTGAGATTATATTATCGATATATAATCTCATTCTTATTTTCGTAGTCTAATAATCGAGAGGTTTTGAGTTCGAATCGATGATTTCAAGGATAAAGAAATTTGAATGCACTCCTCAAGAGAGGACGACATAAATCTCCCGGATTGGAGTTATATCCAATAGAGGGGTTCACTTCGATAAAGCGAGTTTTAGGGGTTTCGATTCTAGAACGAGAGTTCGATTGATCAACCTAAACTCAGTTAGGCGTATCCTTGAGAGAGGTGCGTTCATAATTCGGGATCCTCTACGGTCAAGCATTTCTTTTAAAGAGAATTAGAAGTTTGATTTCTTTATTTATTTATTTTTTCCAAGGTGATTCGAGGTTGAGTGCTAATCCTTCTTATTATAGTTTTAACAATTTATTTCTCTTTCTTGCAACCAACCAACCCAAGTTTCTTTCGATAAAATAATAGAGATTTTCCGAAGTAAGAGTACTCAACCGCCCCGAGTCTAATACGACCTTGTTTTAACAACATATACTACATTCGATACGGTACACATGCCGTTATCATTTGCAAGCATTGTTTTGTCCATCAAGTTTTTGGCGCCGTTGCCGGGGAAAACGGTTGATATTTCGAAAACCGAAATATCTATTAATTTTATCTTTTTTTCTTTTTCTTAATTTTAAGGTGCAAATAAATTCCGGGAAAGGACGCTTTGGGTTTGAATTCTCATCATAGCCTCTACTACCTTGCAAACCCTTCACCGGGTAGATCTTGGGAAGTCCAGGACTAATTTTAATTCACCTAATAATAAAAAAAATAAAAAAAAATAAAAATATATATATAATTAAATAAAAATTAATTTATTTATCTAAAATCTTATTTTTTTCCCTTTTTCTTTTTCCGCTTCTTTTCTTTTCTTTTGGTTTATGACCTGAGGAAACTCTTCAATTGATTTTGAATTTGGTTTTGATCCGGAAATCGAGCGCACCTTGCGGCGACGTCTACGATTTAGTGATCTACCAATAATTTGCGAAAAGTCAGTCGGAGAAACTAACGAAGATATAATGGGTGACCCCGACCATAATGAGGCTCCGCTACGGACTATGTCCTATTATGCGAGGCCAAATTGGGAGGGAACACAATCAAGTATTATTCGCCCGGCGGTGGCAAATAATAATTTTGAAATCAAAACTAGTATCATTCAAATGGTACAGCAAACCGTCATCTTTGACGGGTTACCAGATGAAGATCCAAATTTACACTTATTGATTTTTTTTAAATCTGCGACACGTTTAAAATTAATGGCGTCACTGATGACGCTATTCGTTTGCGTTTATTTCCATTTTCTTTGCGGACTAAGGCCAAGCAATGGTTGGGATCTCTTCCTAGAGGTTCCATCACTACATGGGCCGAAATGACGGAGAAATTTTTAACTAAATATTTTCCTACGGCGAAGTCCGCTAAATTATGTACGGACATTCTCTCATTTACGCAAATAGACTCGGAGTCTCTCTATGACACATGGGAGCGCTTAAAGGAATTATTACGGAGATGTCCTCACCATGCCCTTCCTTTATGGCAATAAGTTCAAACATTCTACAATGGTTTGAATCTCCAAACGAGGCAGATGATTGACGCAGCAGCTGGGGGAACTCTAAATAACAAAACCCCAGATGCCGCTCAAGAGCTTTTTGAGGAGATGGCCATGAATGCTTATCAGTGGAATGCGCCACGGTCGCGTCCTAACAAACCGACCGGACTCTTTGAAGTCGAGGCCACCCCGAATTTAGCATATCAAGTAGAATGGCTTACTAAGCAAATGGCGGAGATGTCTGCTTCCTCCGCCATTAACGGGGCTAATAATCATAATAATAATAATTATAATTATAATTAAGAACAAGTTGATTATATGGGGAACTCCTATCGTCCTCCTTATAACCCAAATAATAATAATCTTCCTAATAGTTATAATCCGGGTTTAAGGAACCACACGAATTTTTCATGTAGCAACCCCAATAATGCTCAACGCCCCCCACAAGTGAATCCTCCTGGATTCGCTCCACCACAACCACCAAGGGCCCCTTCACTTGAAGTGGTCTTCACCAAATACGTCGCTTCTACTGATGCCAATATCCGGAACCTTTCCGGATCTATTAAAAGCCTAGAAAATCAGATTGGACAACTCGCCAAGATGTTCTCCGAACGCCAACAGGGAGCTCTACCGGGCAATACTGAGCCCAATCCATGGGAGAGCGCCAACGCTATAACCCTCCGTAGCGGAAAGGAGGTAAAAAGTTCAAATTTGGCCGAGCCTAAGGTAAACGTTTCAACTCCAACTCCGCATTTAAACTCTTCTGATTTAGCTCCGCGCATTATCCAAACGCCTTCTATTCCGTATCCTTCTAAATTACAAAATGAGCGCAACGAGGAGCTGTATAAAAAATTTATAAATGTTTTAAAACAAATACAAATTAATGTACCATTTTGCGAGGCACTCTCTCAAATGCCTAAATACGCGAAATATCTCAAGGATTTATTATCAAATAAAAAGAAACTTGAAGATATTTCGCGTATTTCTCTTAATGCAGAATGTTCGGCGATAGTTCTTAAAAAATTACCTGAAAAATTAAATGATCCGGGACGGTTTTCCATCCCGTGTTTGTTCGGAAATTTACTAATTAAAAACGCCTTGGCCGATCTAGGAGCGAGCATAAATCTTATGTCGTTCTCCTTATTTAAGAAGCTTGGTTTGGGCACCCCAAGCCCAACCAATATAAGCATCCAACTAGCGATCGGTCCGTAAAGTATCCAATCGGGATCATTGAGGATGTGCTAGTTAAGGTTGACAAGTTTATCTTTCCGGTAGACTTTGTCATCCTCGATATCGAAGAGGACGCTGAAGTACACTCATACTTGGCTGGCCCTTCCTAGCCACCGCTCGGGCTATAATTGACGTAAGTAACGGAAACCTTCTCCTACGAGTTGGTGAGAAAGAAGTTATTTTTAATATAAATCAATCGATGAGAAATGCGTTTCCAAACGATGACTCTTGTTTTACCCTAGAAACAAATTTTGAAGAGGAAATAACGTCGTTTTCTGAAATAATTTCACCTTTATTTGAAAATCCGGAAACTGCAAATTTATTTTGTTTAGAAGAAAAAACTCGGCCAACCAAATTTGAAGAAGTAAACTTAAATATTTATAAAATAAAAACATCTTACGAGGAGCCACCGAGTTTAGAACTAAAACAATTGCCGGAACATTTAAAATACATATTTTTAAAAAAAAATTCAAAACTGCCCGTAATAATATCTTCCGCACTTAACGATTCGGAAACTTCCAAATTAATTAAAATTTTAAATAATCACCGCCATGCAATTGCATGGCAAATTTCGGATATAAAGGGGATTAGCCCCTCGTTTTGCACGCACAAAATATGTTTAGAAAATAATTCTCGCGGTGCTATTCAGCCCCAACGACGGCTTAATCCAAATATGAAGGACGTCGTTAAGGGCGAAATAATAAAATTATTAGATGCGGGAATTATTTATCCGATTTCCGATAGCACTTGGGTTAGCCCAGTGCAAGTCGTGCCTAAAAAGGGAGGAATAACGGTAATCACCAAGGAAAATAATGAGTTGATTCCGACCCGTACTGTTACGGGGTGGCGTGTATGCATCGATTATAGAAAATTAAATGAAGCTACGTGCAAGGATCACTTTCCGTTACCATTTATTGACCAAATTTTAGAACGCTTATCCGGTCATTCGCACTATTGTTTTGTCGATGGTCTTTCGGGATATTTTCAAATCCCAATTGCCCCCGAAGATCAAGAGAAAACCACCTTCACTTGTCCGTTCGGCACCTTCGCATATCGAAGAATGCCGTTTGGACTTTGCAACGCGCCAGCTACATTCCAAAGATGTATGTGGGCAATTTTTAATGAATTTATTGAAGACGTCATGGAAGTATTCATGGATGATTTTTCTGTTTTTGGCGATTCTATCACTAATTGTCTAAATAATCTTGATCGTGTTCTTTAACGCTGCGAAGACACGAATTTGGCACTCAACTGGGAGAAGTTCCACTTTATGGTCCGAGAGGGGTTAGTCCTAGGACATAAAGTTTCTAGTAAGGGGATCGAGGTCGATAGGGCCAAGATTGAGGTCATAGAAAAACTTCCCCCTCCTACCAATATAAAATCTATTAAAAGTTTTCTAGGACATGCGGGTTTTTATAGACGGTTTATAAAAGATTTCTCAAAAATTTCAAAACCGCTAACTCATCTTTTGGAAAAAGAATCCGCGTTTAATTTTGATGACGAGTGTTTGAAAGCGTTTAACAAAATAAAAAATGAACTAATAAATTCCCCTATTAATCGCGCCAAATTGGTCTCTTCCATTTGAAATCATGTGTGATGCGAGCGATTTTGCTGTAGGTGCAGTTTTAGGCCAACGGGTGAATAAATATTTTCACCCAATCTATTACGCAAGCAAAACGCTAACATCCGCACAAGCAAATTATACAACAACAGAGAAAGAATTTTTGGCAATAATTTTTGCGTTTGACAAATTTCGATCATATTTAACGCTTTCAAAAGTTATTATTTTACAGATCACTCCGCTCTCCGGTATTTACTACAAAAAGGAGATGCAAAGCCTCGACTGCTAAGGTGGATCCTCCTACTACAAGAATTCGATTTGGAGATCCAAGACAAAAGGGGAGCGGAGAATGTTGCGGCCGACCACCTCTCACGGTTGGAGAATCCGGCTGCATGAGCACTGGTGGAAGCCAAAATTGACGACAAATTCCCTGAAGAGCGCCTCCTTGCTATCGAAAAGGTAACGAATTCTTCCACCCCTTGGTACGCGGATTTGGCCAACTATTTAGTAGCCCGGGTCCTACCAAAAGATTTTTCAAGTCAACAAAAGAACAAATTCTTTTCAGATTTAAAAAATTATTTTTGGGAGGACCCCTTTTTATTTCGTGTCTGCGCGGACCAAGTGGTAAGAAGGTGTATTTCGGGCGAGGAAGGCGCCAAAATTCTGCGGCACTGCCACGAAAGGCCAACCGGTGGCCATTACCAAGCGAACCGGACCGCAAGAAAGGCGCTAGAGTCGGGCTTCTATTGGCCCACCTTATTTAAAGATGCTCACAATTTCGTGAGTAATTGTGATCGGTGCCAATGGTCAGGTAACATTTCTAACCGGGACGAAATGCCCCAAAATATTTTTTTAGAATGCGAAATTTTTGATCTTTGGGGAATAGATTTCGTAGGTCCTTTACCCTCCTCTTTTAATAATAAATATATCCTTATTGCGGTCGATTACGTGTCAAGGTGGGCGGAAGCACAAGCTTTTCCCACTAACGACGCGAGAGTCGTCGTAAACTTTTAAAAAAAATTATTTTCAAGATTTGGCACACCCCGAGCACTAATTAGTGATCGGGGCACACATTTTTGTAATAACCAACTTGCTAAAATTTTAGCAAAGTATGGAGTTACCCACAAGCTATCTACCGCCTACCACCCACAAGCAAATGGCCAAGTGGAGGTGGTGAACCTTGAACTTAAAAGAATTTTAGAAAAAACTGTGTCCGTTAATAGGAAGGATTGGTCGCTAAAATTAGACGACGCTCTATGGGCATATCGGACAGCGTACAAAACCGCCATCGGATGTACACCGTACCGATTAGTCTACAGAAAAGCTTGTCATCTACCGGTGGAATTAGAACATCGCGCCTTTTGGGCGCTAAAATTTTTAAATTTGGATTTAAACTTAGCCTCCGAGCACAGAAAACCACAATTAAATGAATTAGACGAGTGGCGCGCAAACGCTTACGAAAATAATAAGATTTATAAGGAGCGCACAAAATTTTATCATGATAAAAAAATCAAAAATCCAAAAACTTTTTCACCGGGAGACTTAATCCTATTATTTAATTCAAGACTTAGGCTTTTTCCGGGTAAATTAAAATCACGATGGTCCGGTCCCTTCATAGTTAAAGAAGTTTGGCCATACGGAATGGTGCTAATAGAGCACCCGGAAAAAGGCTCTTTCAAAGTCAACGGACAACGCATAAAATTATATCACCCGGGCGACCCAGCGCCCGGAAACATCGAAACCATTCACTTCCAAAATCTTTAAAATTACCACTTAGTCAAGCTACGCGACGGTAAACAAAGCGCTCTTGGGAGGCAACCCAATGTTAACCACTTTATTTTTGTCTTTCTTTTCTTGTTTATTTTTTCTAATTTAACTTTGCAGGTGTTCGACCGGCAACCCCGACTACCATTCAGGGAAGCCCTCTTTACACTTTAGTAATTTCTCTTGATTTTTCTTTATTGACTTTTTTTTTGTTTTATCTTTCATACTTAGTTTTAAACATTGGGGACAATGTTTAATTATAAGTATGGGGGTGTAGCATAGCTTTCTTTGTAGTTTTACTTGAAAAATAAAAACAAAAAAATAATAATAATAATAATAAAATGCAATTAAATTTCTTGGAAAGGACGCCTTGGGCTTGAATTCCCATCATAGCCTCTAGTACCTTGCAAACCCTTCACCGGGCAGATCTTGGGAAGTCCAAGAACAAAAAAAATCTATTAGAAAATGTTCTTTTTATTCATCAAAACTCCCACTTGCTAAATTATAAGTTCTAAGTAGACTGTTTTTCATATGGACTAAAAATAATTTTGTGCTAGAATAGTTTGTGAAACTTTTGAGTAAAATTGTTGACTCATGTAGTGCTCCTAGTCATATGCTTGTCTTTGAGTAGTTTTGGTGTAAAATAAAATTCTTGGCATAGATCTAAAATTATGTTTTATTAATTTGCATAGTAATAATTTATTTTACTTTTAAATTCGAATCCGGTCTTATCCAAAAGTAGCTTAGGTGAGTGTATAGAAGATTGTTAGAAAGCTATTACTCGAATTGAACAAAAGGGTGTCCTTTCTCGATGTCTAGAACTCGCCCCAAGCTATTTTCGAAACATGTGCACTTTAGACAAATTAACTTTATGGAAATGATTTAGGCCTTTCTTTGGATAGTTTGAGCCTTTGCACCCAACCTAGATTTACCACCATTGTTCACACAAATTTGAGCCTTACACCTTTATTTGATCCACCCTCATCATTTCGGCACCAAAGCTAAGAAGCCCAAAACCCAAATGAACACTTTGAAATTTTGAGCTAAATTGAAAAAAAATATTTGGGTACGATTCTATGAAAAAATTATGGGTATCAATTCAAAAAAATGTTTAAATCTCAAAAAGCAATAATCTCATAATGATATGCGGCCTAGGTATGTACATGCATACTTGGAATGATCCCAATTATGAAGATTCATGATTTAAATAAAAGAGTATGAGAGTGTTTCCCCTTTGAAAAAATGCGAGTATGGGGGTAAAGCTTCATTATTTTGTGGTGGCAATCATTTTCTTTTAGCTCAAAAAGTTTGTTTAAGTGGAATGCGCCTTCATGTTTATCATTGTTACCTCACCCTTAAACCCAAGCCTTAAAATGTACCCTATTTAAGTCCTAAAGATCCATAGAGTCGATTTAGTTCGAAGTGTAGTGGAGAAAGTGCAAACGGGCAAGCCTATGGCCGTCGACATTGATGGATTTCTTTGGAGGCCACCCCGAACGTCTACATCTAGTAATTTAAATCTCAGCAATCACGCTATTTTCTCCCTTCACATAACTTTTTGATTGACCGTCGACTCATTTTTAAAGTAATGATAAATAATTATAACGCATTTTTGAAGTATTTCATAAATTATCATTTATGCCAAGAACATCTTTTTACTAAAATATCTACACATGCCAGCATAATATTTCGCATTTTACTCTCTAGTCTTCATAATTCTATCTTGCATTAATTTTTCTTACCCTTGTGAAAAATGGATTGCTCGGGACGAGCAATGAGCAAGTATGGGGGTATTTGATGAGTAATTTATTTACTCATATTTTAGTTTAGGTTTATTATGTTTTTCATATAAAATTATGTTATTTTTAGGAATTTTATCATATAAATCCTTCCATTGTTATTTCATAAGCTAACTTAAGTTTATTTTGTGTTTTCAGGTTTTCTGGGCCGTTTCGAGCAAAAAGTTAAAATTACACGCCCCAGGTCACGGGCATGACCATGGGCGTGTAACCTACGAAATACTCCAGACCTGCTTCTGCCACTCCAGGGACGCTCCGTGAAGTTTTCGCCAAGTACACGCCGCAGGTCACGGGCGTGACCAAGGGCGTGACCCAATGTCACGGCCACGACCCGCCACAAGCATCCGGAGCACGCCGCCATGTCAATTAAAATTACACGCCCTCGGTCACGGGCGTGACCGAGGGCGTAACATCCAGCACACGGGCGTGACTTTTCCCGCGCCAATTTCCCGCCGAAGCTTCCCGCCAGCAGCACTTAATTGAGATTACACGCCCTAGGTCACGGGCGTGACCTAGGGCGTGACACGTCCGTAACGCCTGCATTGAAGCCAGACGGCGCACTTCCCGCACCCAGCCGATCACGCCCCTTACACGCCCTTGGTCACGGGCGTGACCAAGGGCGTGTAACACCAAAAATTCAGCTATTTAAAGGGAGCTTTTCCAGATGTTTGGAGACGAATTTTGGGAGTTTTAAGTTTATTTTCTTGCACTGTTTTTATTCTTAAGCTTGTAATCCTCTTTCTTAGCTTGCACTTTCATTTCAGGTTTGTAATTTCTTGTTTCCTAGTTGTAATTTCCCTTTCAATTAATAAAATAGCACTTTTACTCTTATTCTACTCTCAATCTTCATTATGCACATCTTGTATTTCATCAATTCCTCCATCTCCATGAGTAGCTAAATTTCATTAGTACTCGGCCGAGATGATCCAAGGAAAATATAATTCATAATTCAGTTTAGAACTTCTTTTTCTCTTATTTAGATCGCTTAAGATTTATCCTTGAATTTATATTGATTGAGATTATATTATCGATATTTAATCTCATTTTTGTTTTCGTAGTCTAATAATCGAGAGGTTTTGAGTTCGAATCGATCATTTCAAGGATAAAGAAATTTGAATGCACTCCTCGAGAGAGGACGACATAAATCTCCCGGATTGGAGTTATATCCAATAGAGGTGTTCACTTCAATAAAGCGAGTTTTAGGGGTTTCGATTCAAGAACGAGAGTTCGATTGATCAACCTAAACTTAGTTAGGCGTATCCTTGAGAGAGGTGCGTTCATAATTCGGGATCCTCCACGCTCAAGCATTTCTTTTAAAGAGAATTAGAAGTTTTATTTCTTTATTTATTTATTTTTTCCAAGGTGATTCGAGGTTGAATGTTAATCCTTCTTATTATAGTTTTAACAATTTATTTCTCTTTCTTGCAACCAACCAACCCAAGTTTCTTTCGATAAAATAATAGAGATTTTCCGAAGTAAGAGTACTCAACCGCCCCGAGTCTAATACGACCTTGTTTTAACAACCTGTACTACATTCGATACAGTACACTTGCCGTTATCATTTGCAAGCATAGTTTTGTCCATCAACAAACTCATATTCAAATAAGGTGAGAGGATAAAATTCATCACCTTTATTTTTGTATCTCTTCATTTGCCATTTTCAAGTAAACCCCCATCCTTAGCCAATTTCATTATTTCTAGTCCTAAACTAAATTATTAAGAGAGCAATATTTCGGTAGGTGTCTTTTCCTTAAGTTTCTTTTATGTTAGAGTATCTATAATTTCAATCTAACTTTGTTTGAAAATTTCTATAATTTCGATCGCTAAATAGTTATCTTGAGAAGTAGTTAGCTAAATAATTTTCTCATTTTAAATTATCACCATAATTTATGACTTAATTCTTGAATTCCTAGAATTTACTGTTGAATCCAAAAATGGCACCTCCACGATCTACTCGAGGAAATAGGGGGAAAAGGAGGCCGCGAGCAACTGGTTACTTGAGTCGCGAGTGAAGAGGGGAGAAGAGAAGAAGAGAGGGCCGCTAGCTTGCGGCGAGGCCAGACTTCGCCCGCCGCGGCAAATGCCACTCCTGCGACGGGCTTTCCCTTTATTTAATAATCTGTATTACAGCTCATTGTATTTAGTACATGGAGAATAGAATGAATACAAGAGAGTTGCGGGTAAGAAAAGAGTAAGCCGCGCGGGCTGTTTGCCGAGGTCGCCCGGACAGGTCGCTGAGGTCACCCGGACAGGTCGCTGAGTTCGCCCAGACAGGTCGCTGAGGTCGCCTGGATAGGTCGCTGAGTTCGCCCGGATAGGTCGCCCGGACAGGTCGCCCGGACAGGTCGCCCGGACAGGTCGCAGCATGGTGCAGTCTGACTGTTTCTAGCCGCCAGTTTTGCCCCCAACTTGCCTGTCCTCTGTTCATGGTCGAGGGTCCTATTTATAGGCTCTGGGTCGATGTCGTCACCTCCGGTGAGCCGGTGACTGGAGTTCTACCCGCGCAGACTGAAGGAGGAGGCCGCCTACCCACGCGGACTGAAGGAGGATGCCGCCTACCCGCGCGGACTGAAGGAAGAGGCCGCCTACCCGCGCGGACTGAAGGAAGAGGCCGCCTACCTGCGCGGACTGAAGGAGGAGGCCGCCTACCCGCGCGGACTGAAGGAAGAGGACGCCTACCCGCGCGGACTGAAGGAGGAGGCCGCCTACCCGCGCGGACTGAAGGAAGAGGCCGCCTACCCGCGCGGACTGAAGGAGGAGGCCGCCTACCCGCGCGGACTGAAGGAAGAGGACGCCTACCCGCGCGGACTGAAGGAGGAGGACGCCTACCCGCGCGGACTGAAGGAAGAGGCCGCCTACCCGCGCGGACTGATGGAGGAGACCGCCCCACCTGGGCGACTTGAAGGAAGAGGCCGCCCCACTTGGGCGGTTTGAATGGAGAGGCCGCCCCCACTTGGGCGGTTTGAATGGAGAGGCCGCCCCACTTGGGCGGTTTGAATGGAGAGGCCGCCCCACTTGGGCGGTTTGAATGGAGAGGCCGCCCCACTTGGGCGGTTTGAAGGATGAGGCTGCCCCTTCTCACCACTTCGGGTGTAAAAAGTGCCTTCGCGTGAGGTCTAATCCTTCCCAGGCGCATAATCTACAAAAAATGTAGCAAAAGAGTCCTCCCAGGGTAGGATCGCCGATTTCTGGGTCAACATAATCCCCGCACTTTTTCAAATTTCCAAGAAACTTCAAAAAAGTAGGTATTGACCCGCAAAAATCGTGATCCGCTACTGGTAAACTATCGAAAGAGTGGGAAAGACAAAGAGGGAACGAGTACCCGATGCCTCTCCACAAAGGAACTAGTGAATGCCTATTATTTCTCTTGTGAGGGAAGAGAGTCACAGCCTATATAAAACACAATTCACAAGTACCTGAAGGGAACTTGCGAACATCGGCTCACTTTGTCCTCTGAGGTTGACTAGTAATCACCTACTAGTCTCTGAGGAGAACTCGATAAGTAAAGAAAGAACGTGGCGCGAGTACCTGAAGAGAACTCGCGAATACCTGCTAACATCTGCAAAAGAGAACTCAAAGCAGGTATAAGAGAAACTATAACACGAGTACCTGAAGAGAACTCGCGAGCACCTGCTAATCTCTGCAAAAGAGAACTCACAGCAAGTAAAAAACATAACGCGAGTACCTGAAGAGACCTCGCGAACACCTGCTAATCTCTACAAAAGAGAACTCAAAGCAGGTATAAAACATAATGCGAGTACCTGAAGAGACCTCGCGAACACCTGCTAATCTCTGCAAAAGAGAACTCAAAGCAGGTATAAAACATAATGCGAGTACCTGAAGAGACCTCGCGAACACCTGCTAATCTCTGCAAAAGAGAACTCAAAGCAGGTATAAAACATAACGCGAGTACCTGAAGAGACCTCGCGAACACCTGCTAATCTCTGCAAAAGAGAACTCAAAGCAGGTATAAAACATAACGCGAGTACCTGAAGAGGCCTCGCGAACACCTGCTAATCTCTGCAAAAGAGAACTCAAAGCAGGTATAAAACATAACGCGAGTACCTGAAGAGAACTCGTGAATACCTGCTAATCTCTGCACAAGAGAACTCAAAGCAGGTATGAAATATAATATAACGCGAGTACCTGAAGAGAACTCGCGAACACCTGCTAATCTCTGCAAAAGAGAACTCAAAGCAGGTATGAAATATAACTGATGCGATGATTCGGCAAGTGCACCGGTCGCGCAAGTAATAATAATGGGGAAAATCCCCGAGTGTCGGTCTCTTGAGGAACACAGTAAGGTGGAGTTAGGTTTCGAGGAAGGACTTGAGATTGAAGTCCTTAAATCGGATGGAATGCGGGGGAGTTGGGTTGGCTTTTGGAAAATAAAATAAAAGCTATCAACTACTCCTATGCAATGCCGCTATGCAATGCTTCGCTTGGCGGGATGGAGACTAGGCAGGCCTTGAGCGCGCTGCGTCGAAAGGGCGGATGGACGAGTAGGCAAGCGGAATCGAACTGTGCAGGCCTTGAGCGCACTGCTTCGTTAGGCGGGATGGAATACGGGCCGCGATGCCACGCTTCGGTAGGCGGATGGACGAGTAGGCTAGCGGAGTGAGGGTCGCAAGCACCTCTTCGACAAGCACGCCACTAGCAATTGCTAGTGCGGCACACGAACGTGACGGCGGAATGGAAATGGACGACGGCGCACCTCAAGCAACTCAAATAGATAAATTACACAATCACATAGACATGAAATATATATGTAAATATAACTAATTCAAGTGCCACTTCATCATCATGATTAGATCTAGCTACAAATACATCAAAAAGAGAAGAATAAGGCAAGAAATCGACCGAATCTGAAGTCTCATTGTAGATTCACGGTTGGAATCGCCGGGTTGTCAATCCGCGTCCAAGCTCGGTCCGCAACTACGTCCGGGGTAGAGAGAGCTGTCACGACTCTCCAATGGACCCGTCTTCCTCGTGTCACGATCCGGTAGAGGTTGCAAACTTCCTCTTGCTCGATGGAGATGGCGGCTAGATCTCTCTTTGAAGCTCTTGGATGAAGGAGGAGGCCGAGAGGAAACTCCGGCTCAAGATTGGCGTGAAGAACAAGCCCGGAGCACCTCCAGATGGTTTGCGGCGGTGGAGGGGCGAAACTGGCGTGGAACGACGGAAGAACGGCGGAAAAATGCGGAAGATCTGACCTAAATCGCGAGCAGGTCAATTTATAGGCGCTGGAATAAACAGTGCGCACGGTCAGTGGCGCACGACCAGTGGTCGTGCGCACTAGAATTCGGTGATCGTGCGCTCTGCCTGGACGGAACCTGCAAAGACAGAAATTATGAAATAACATGTTCGCACGACCAGTGGCGCACGACCGGTGGTCGTGCGCACTATCGTAGGTGGTCGTGCGCACTGATTGAAACAGAACTCAAGAAATTAATGATAAGCGCGCACAAACAGTGGCGCACGACCGGTGGTCGTGCGCACTAGCGTAGATGGTCGTGCGCACTGCACCAAACAGAACTCATAAAAAAGGGTTAAGTGCACACGATCAGTGGCGCACGACCAGTGGTCGTGCGCAATAGAACCGGTGATCGTGCGCAGTGTTCCTGTGCAGAATTGCACCGGAAACACCTGCACGACACCTGTTCCAGCGTACGACACCAGTCTAGCCACTGAAAGTGGGACTTAACATCGCAAGAAAACTAATAACAAAGAAAGATACGAAATAACACCAAAATGGGCCTAGAAGTGCACATAGCAAGTGATAACAAATATAAGCTAAAACAAGGCTAAAGTGCAGTGGAATGACTAGATAAACGACCCAGATGAGTCCATATATGTGTATATAATCGGGACTCATCACACCCCCAGACTAACCTGTTTGCGCGTCCCGAGCAAACAAATTCCATGCGAACGGGGAAAGAAAAGTAGATGGCTTAAAACTACAATACAGAGTACCATGCGAAGTCGCATGCTCACGTGCATAAGAAAAATAGTAGAAACGATTTCTGACTATAAAAACAGTTTATATATTTCTAAAAGAGTAAAAGCATATTACAACTACTCAAAATGGTGAACTACGGTGAATCATTCGGTCACGCATACAGAGAAAGTAAACTAAACGCTGAGATGAGCATTGCTCAAGATTGGTGTGCCGGATAAACTCCACCGAAATCCATCGGTGTCGGTGACCATAGACTTGCCCGGTCACATTCTCTCCACGGTACTGGTTTGACTCAAATGCGTGAATCAATAGGACTTTAGGTTTTAAATGGGGCTTGGGTTTAGGTGAGGTTAAACAAAGATAAAAACGACGGCTCAAGCACTAAACCCAAATGAGCTAATGCAGGAAACTATCCTCATTCACCACACAAACACGCGGGTACACAACACCCCCAGACTTGGACTTAACAACATGGGTGCGTGCACCGCCTACTCCCAAACATAAATCTCAAACATATTTTTTTTTTCAATCAAACTTTTCATTCTTCTTTTTCTTTTCAAATCTTTCTCTTCTTTTCTTTTTCTTCTTTTCTTTTTCTTTCTTTAACAATTTCAGCAAATTTTTAAAGATGCACAACCACATTTTCACAATGTACTACCACAATCAACACCACCAATTTGAAATTTAAACAAAATGCTTGCTTTTTGGGTGTGCGACTAGGATTGGAGTTTAGGCTTTGGTGAACAATAGTGGGGCTGAACCAAAAGAATGGGGTAGGCACAACTGGGCTAGCGAAGAAATAGCGGTAGGGATAGGCACAAAGGCTCAACTGGGCCAAAATGATGGCCTATATCACATTCACACAATTGACTAACCGTATACCCATGCTTCAAGAATCGCTTGGGGCAAGTTCTAGCCACCGAGAAAGATTATCCTTTCTCCCGACTCAAGCAATACGAATCTAGCGATCGTTTACACACATCCCTATGCTACCGTTTGATTCCACCGAATTCACCATTTGAGTAGAGTAAACAACATTTACACTAATAGAGAAAAATATAAAACCATAGTATAAAAAGAGATCTAACCTACACAAATTCCTATGCAACCGAGCACTCGACTAGGAGCACTACGGGAGTCAACATTTTACTCTGCTACATAGTCCTAAGCCATCACCTAGACTTTCCCAAATAAGCAGAAGAATTAAATTCACAACAGAGCAAGCAAACAGATGAGTACGCGCTCAACTGGGTGATGTGGTGTGAAATGAAAATAAACAAAACATTTTAAATGAAATCTTCTAGCATGCAGTGCAATAGTGCACGTGAGCGGGTAAACAAAACTACTCTCCCCCAGACTTAAACTAAACAATCCGCATAATATATGACATGAAAATCAGCAAAGGCTAGGGGAAGAGAGTACCCAATGCTCAGCAAGTGAGCATACCAGAAGATTGGCGTGTAAGCTAAAATGAGCTGCAACATCCGCCATCCAGAGAAGATACCTGCAGGGGTCAGCTCCGCAAAAACAAAAGACAAAAGAAAACTGAAAAGAAAGTACTACTAACTAAACATGATTAGAAGAAATAAGAATGCAGGAAAAGAAAGATAACTACTGGGGTTATTGTCCTCCCAGCACGACTTATTCAAACTTTAAGAGTTCTAGCTAATGGGCCTATGGAAGGAGAAGTGGACAGGTAACTGGCCTAATATCCGTGTCGGTAGCGGGTACCTATACGGAGAAAGAACAGTCACGCCTCTACCCGAATATAAATACCTGCTCCTCACAGGTAGAGGGAAAAGAAAGTAAGAAGAGGAGGAGGCCTGGTCCTCACTCATCTCACCAAAACTATCCTTGCCCAGCAAGGTATCGTCCACAGCAGGTCCGCAGGAGGAGAAGACAACGAATGAGGCTTCCTTAATGGAGGAGGGATCAACCTCCTCGCATAAAAGGACACACTCATCATTGACTTGAGCACAAAGCTCCAAGTCCTCCTGAAGTACCTATGAAGATTCAACCTGCATAGGCTCGGGTGAAGAGGGGGGATCGAGAAATAAACAAGATGAAGAACATAAATAATCAAAAATCGGGGGAGTGGTCCCGGTCTCACTCCCAGCAGGATCCAAGGATAGATCACTATCATCATCGTAAATATCATAGCAAGGGGAACTTGAGAACTCAGGAGCCTCAATGGTGATTTGGACCTCCTCGTCCCATGAAGAAGTGCAAACCTCCTCATCAGAGAGAGTATCCTCCTCATCCCACCGAGGTGCATCATCGTGTTCAAAGTATTCATTCTCCCCCTCAGGGAAAATGACATCCTCATCCCACTTTGGAGCACCCTCCGAGTCAGAAGCATCACCCAGCTCCTTTACTTCGATAGGATCATAAAGAATATGTGTAGAAAAATCTTGCGAAGAAACTGGAGGGACAAAAAGATTCGGTTCCTCCGCAAAAAGATCTGCTAAAGCCTCCCCGATGGAAAGAATACTTTCCTCATCATACTCAGGTGCATCTAGGAGCTCCCATTCCTCTCCTTGTTGGCCAACAGATGAGTGATCATCATCACTGGGAGTGAGGCCATAAACAGGGAGTGAGGAGTCCGTGCACGAGACAAGCTCAGGGGTAAAGGGCACAATTGCCTCCATGGGTAAAGAATGAGCGATAGGGACAATGTTGTCCTGAGTGGAGGAGTGGCGGTCAGGCTTGAAAAGACTAGGACAGTCCTTCAATTCATGACCCTCTCCTCGACACAACAAGCAAACAATGTTCCTACACTGCCTAGCATTCAACTCATTCATTTAGTCTATATAATAAACCATCTTATCATTAAAGCTAGGCGAAATACCCCATGACGACATTTTCAAAATTCAAAGCAGATAAAAAGAAACTGAAATTCTTTGCAAGGAAATCTACACAACTAGAAAAACTCCTTGAATAAAACTTGCCTAAAACTTTAAAATAGGGGATGAAGAAATAAAAACAAACAAAAGATAATTAAAAGGCAAACAAAAATAATAAAGCGGCTATACACACTGGAAGAACTACTATCTCTCGGCTCTCCCTCTCAAGAAAACTCACACGACTGTGTTCCCCGGCAACGGCGCCAAAAACTTGATGCGATGATTCGGCAAGTGCACCGGTCGCGCAAGTAATAATAATGGGGAAAATCCCCGAGTGTCGGTCTCTTGAGGAACACAGTAAGGTGGAGTTAGGTTTCGAGGAAGGACTTGAGATTGAAGTCCTTAAATCAGATGGAATGCGGGGGAGTTGGGTTGGCTTTTGGAAAATAAAATAAAAGCTATCAACTACTCCTATGCAATGCCGCTATGCAATGCTTCGCTTGGCGGGATGGAGACTAGGCAGGCCTTGAGCGCGCTGCGTCGAAAGGGAGGATGGACGAGTAGGCAAGCGGAATCGAACTGTACAGGCCTTGAGCGCACTGCTTCGTTAGGCGGGATGGAATACGGGCCGCGATGCCACGCTTCGGTAGGCGGATGGACGAGTAGGCTAGCGGAGTGAGGGTCGCAAGCACCTCTTCGACAAGCATGCTACTAGCAATTGCTAGTGCGGCACACGAACGTGACGGCGGAATGGAAATGGACGGCGGCGCACCTCAAGCAACTCAAATAGATAAATTACACAATCACATAGACATGAAATATATATGTAAATATAACTAATTCAAGTGCCACTTCATCATCATGATTAGATCTAGCTACAAATACATCAAAAAGAGAAGAATAAGGCAAGAAATCGACCGAATCCGAAGTCTCATTGTAGATTCACGGTTGGAATCGCCGGGTTGTCAATCCGCGTCCAAGCTCGGTCCGCAACTACGTCCGGGGTAGAGAGAGCTATCACGACTCTCCAATGGACCCGTCTTCTTCGTGTCACGATCCGGTAGAGGTTGCAAACTTCCTCTTGCTCGATGGAGATGGCGGCTAGATCTCTCTTTGAAGCTCTTGGATGAAGGATGAGGCCGAGAGGAAACTTCGGCTCAAGATTGGCGTGAAGAACAAGCCCGGAGCACCTCCACATGGTGGGCGGCGGTGGAGCAGCGAAACTGGCGCAGAACGGCGGAAGAACGGCGGAAAAATGCGGAAGATCTGACCTAAATCGCGAGCAGGTCGATTTATAGGCGCTGGAATAAACAGTGTGCACGGTCAGTGGCGCACGACCAGTGGTCGTGCGCACTAGAATTTGGTGATCGTGCGCTCTGCCTGGATGGAACCTGCAAAGACAGAAATTATGAAATAACATGTTCGCACGACCAGTGGCGTACGACCGGTGGTCGTGCGCACTATCGTAGGTGGTCGTGCGCACTGATTGAAACAGAACTCAAGAAATTGATGATAAGCGCGCACGAACAATGGCGCACGACCGGTGGTCATGCGCACTAGCGTAGATGGTCGTGCGCACTGCACCAAACAGAACTCATAAAAAAGGGTTAAGTGCACACGATCAGTGGCGCACGACCAGTGGTCGTGCGCAATAGAACCGGTGATCGTGCGCAGTGTTCCTGTGCAGAATTGCACCGGAAACACCTGCAGGACACCTGTTCCAGCGTACGACACCAGTCTAGCCACTGAAAGTGGGACTTAACATCGCAAGAAAACTAATAACAAAGAAAGATACGAAATAACACCAAAATGGGCCTAGAAGTGCACATAGCAAGTGATAACAAATATAAGCTAAAACAAGGCTAAAGTGCAGTGGAATGACTAGATAAACGGCCCAGATGAGTCCATATATGTGTATATAATCGGGACTCATCAATAACGCGAGTACCTGAAGAGAACTCGCGAATACCTGCTAATCTCTGCAAAAAGAGAACATAAAGCAGGTATAAAACAATCTATAATGCGAGTACCTTTAGAGAACTCACGAATACCTGCTAATCTCTGCAAAAAGAGAACATAAAGCAGGTATAAAACAATCTATAATGAGAGTACCTTTAGAGAACTCGCGAATACCTGCTAATCTCTGCACAAGAGAACTTAAAGCAGGTATGAAATATAATATAACGCGAGTACCTGAAGAGAACTCGCGAACACCTGCTAATCTCTGCAAAAGAGAACTCAAAGCAGGTATGAAACATAACGCGAGTACCTGAAGAGACCTCGCGAACACCTGCTAATCTCTGCAAAAGAGAACTCAAAGCAGGTATAAAATATAACGCGAGGACCTGAAGAGACCTCGCGGACACCTGCTAATCTCTGCAAAAGAGAACTCAAAGCAGGTATACAATATAACGCGAGTACCTGAAGAGACCTCGCGAATACCTACTAATCTCTGCAAAAGAGAACTCAAAGCAGGTATAAAATATAACGCGAGGACCTGAAGAGACCTCGCAAACACCTGCTAATCTCTGCAAAAGAGAACTCAAAGCAGGTATAAAATATAACGCGAGTACCTGAAGAGACCTCGCGAACAACTGCTAATCTCTGCAAAAGAGAACTCAAAGCAGGTATACAATATAACGCGAGTACCTGAAGGGACCTCGTGAATACCTGCTAATCTCTGCAAAAGAGAACTCAAAGCAGGTATAAAACATAACGTGAGTACCTGAAGAGACCTCGCGAACACCTGCTAATCTCTGCAAAAGAGAACTCAAAGCAGGTATAAAATATAACGCGAGTACCTGAAGAGACCTCGCGAACAACTGCTAATCTCTGCAAAAGAGAACTCAAAGCAGGTATACAATATAACGCGAGTACCTGAAGGGACCTCGCGAATACCTGCTAATCTCTGCAAAAGAGAACTCAAAGCAGGTATAAAACATAACGCGAGTACCTGAAGAGACCTCGCGAACACCTGCTAATCTCTGCAAAAGAGAACTCAATGCAGGTATAAAATATAACGCGAGGACCTGAAGAGACCTCCCGAACACCTGCTAATCTATGCAAAAGAGAACTCAAAGCAGGTATACAATATAACGCGAGTACCTGAAGAGACCTCGCGAATACCTGCTAATCTCTACAAAAACAGAACATAAAGCAGGTATGAAATATAATATAGCGCGAGTACCTGAAGAGAACTCGCGAACACCTGCAAATCTCTGCAAAAGAGAACTTAAAAGCAGGTAAAAGAATCTATAACGCGAGCACCTAAAGAGAACCCGCGAATACCTGCTAATCTCTGCAAAAGAGAACTCAAAGCAGGTATAAAACATAACGTGAGTACCTGAAGAGACCTCGCGAACACCTGCTAATCTCTGCAAAAGAGAACTCAAAGCAGGTATAAAACATAACGCGAGTACCTGAAGAGACCTCGCGAACACCTGCTAATCTCTGCAAAAGAGAACTCAAAGCAGGTATACAATATAACGCGAGTACCTGAAGAGACCTCACGAATACCTGCTAATCTCTAAAAAAACAGAACATAAAGCAGGTATGAAATATAATATAGCGCGAGTACCTGAAGAGAACTCGCGAACACCTGCAAATCTCTGCAAAAGAGAACTTAAAAGCAGGTAAAAGAATCTATAACGCGAGTACCTAAAGAGAACCCGCGAATACCTGCTAATCTCTGCAAAAAAGAACTCAAAGCAGGTATAAAACATAACGCGAGTACCTGAAGAGACCTCGCGAACACCTGCTAATCTCTGCAAAAGAGAACTCAAAGCAGGTATAAAACATAACGCGAGTACCTGAAGAGACCTCGCGAACACCTGCTAATCTCTGCAAAAGAGAACTCAAAGCAGGTATAAAATATAACGCGAGTACCTGAAGAGACCTCGCGAACACCTGCTAATCTCTGCAAAAACAGAACATAAAGAAGGTATAAAACAATCTAATACGCGAGTACCTGAAGAGAACTCGCGAATACCTGCTAATCTCTGCAAAAACAGAACATAAAGCAGGTATAAAACAATCCAATACGCGAGTACCTGAAGAGAACTCGTGAATACCTGCTAATCTCTGCAGAAACAGAACATAAAGCAGGTATAAGACAATCTATAATGCGAGTACCTGAAGAGAACTCGCGAATACCTGCTAATCTCTGCAAAAACAGAACATAAAGCATGTATAAAACAATCCAATACGCGAGTACCTGAAGAGAACTCGCGATTACCTGCTAATCTCTGCAAAAACAGAGCATAAAGCAGGTATAAATGATTTCATAACTGTTAGTCTTTGCTATTTTACTTGTGGATATTCATATGTGATCTTCTGTTTTTAGCGTTATTCCTTATAAAGCTTCAAATCCTTTCTGAAAAACCTCCAGGGAAAAGATATCTCCAAAAGAATAATTGCCTCAGTGAAGATGAATCGCGGGCTGAAACTGCCAGAGATTATATCTGCATAAGCTCTGATTGTAAGCAATTAGCCGTGCAGTTAAAATGCAATCCAGAGGATTAATAAGTCCATTTCCCGACTATTAGAGTGAAAACCTTGACTTGATTATCTCGAGTCGGAAATACTGCCTTATGGCTTCCTGTAATAGCCCGCTTTCCAGATTTAAAGCCAGATACATATTACCCACTTGGCTAGCATATTATGCAGCCATTTTTCATAACCTGTAGTACTCTTTCAAACCGATCGGCTTGATAGATAAAACCGCCTGGTCTAAAAGTTTTTCAACTTTTAAATGACCAAGTGGGCCAATATTTGTACCTGTTAGATACTACTTTTCTCCAAATGATCGAGGATCATAAGAGAGATAATTTTCCTGTAAGGAAAAAGGAATGGCTACAGACTCAGATGACCAAGTGGGCAGGTGGGCCTAGGCGGCGAACATTGCTTTCCTCAAGTGGTCATAAGAGCTGTAGAGATAAAGAAAAAGGAAGTACAGACCCAGATGAACAAGTGGGCAGGTGGGCCTAGGCGGCGAACATTGCTTTCCTCAAGTGGTCATAAGGGCTGTAAACGACTCAACTGCTCTCTTGCCTAGGGCTACAAGCCGAGTTGATCAATTGGGTAGGTGGGCCTAGGCGGCAAACATTGCTTTCCTCAGAGAGATCAACTCAGTATTGGGTCCCGCTTAGGCATCGCTTGAGAGTACCTAGGAGTATTCGATGGTCACAGACTAAGATGATCAGTTGGGCAGGTGTGGTTATGCCGCGGAGGCTATACCGACATTGCTTTCCTCTGAAAGATCATCAAAGCTGTAATTATATCCCTCACGGGGCATGATAGAGCTAACATTCACCTAGACCTCCCTTGATGCAGGGGTGTGCTAGATATCAGCCGGGATCCAAGATTCTGAAGACCACTGCACGGGAATTGGCAAGCTACCACTACACGTGTGCGAAAACTCCCCACTACACATGATCTTCGTGGTCTTACGCTAATGACTACAATCCGAGGGGGTTCGAGCAGAACTTGGCGATGTCTCCGCGGTTCAGTGAGTTTGTTTGATAATAAGAAAAAAGGAATAAACAAGTCACATGGAAGAGTGTCAGTATTGTATCCACTTCATTTTATATCAAAATGCAAACAAATGAGTGCATTATCATTAAGGACAGAACCATTTTGAGATCGTCGCCGCTCCTAGATGTCTTCACTATCATTTGACTACACTTGTCTAGAGATGATAAGTTCCATTTCTTAACTCCTTGATGATAAATGGTCCTGCCCAGTTAGGACTTAATTTCCCAATGGGACCTGATATGGCTGGACGAGGTTCGACTCGGAGCCACCTCCCAACAAATTTCGTTTGATAATGGGAAGAGTCTTGCTATTATCCTGCAAGAAAAGTTAGCCCATCAACTTGATATGGAGAATTATTCATACTCACCTTATAGAACTCATGGTGAGGAATAGAGAATTCTTCTGCTTCAAGCCGAGTTAGTAGATGACGTAGTATTATGTTGAGGATTCCCTTGTCCTTTGAGTTGAATGTTCTCTGCTAATGGGAGAGGGACGTCGTTGTTTTGCACACGCTTTTCTGGATGATCGGGGGATGCTCGGGGGATGCCCGGGGCCTTCTGACGGATGATCCATGAAAACAAGAATTGTCGAAAGAGAAAAATTGAAATAACTTTCAAACGGAGCCGAATTTTTGGATAGTTCAGCTCGATCCGGTCGCGTCGGGCTTTGAATTTCTGAATTCCGACACCCGGATCAAAAGTTATGGCCGTTTTAAGATTGAGTGTATTTTAGGCCAAATCTCGCATCTTCATCGCAATTGTTGTTCATCAACCACTCGCAATTTGAAGGTCGCGTGTTTCTGTTGAATCCAAAAATGGCACCTCCACGATCTACTCGAGGAAATAGGAGGAAAAGGAGGCCGCGAGCAACTGGTTACTTGAGTCGCGAGTGAAGAGGGGAGAAGAGAAGAAGAGAGGGCCGCTAGCTTGCGGCGAGGCCAGACTTCGCCCGCCGCGGCAAATGCCACTCCTGCGACGGGCTTTCCCTTTATTTAATAATCTGTATTACAGCTCATTGTATTTAGTACATGGAGAATAGAATGAATACAAGAGAGTTGCGGGTAAGAAAAGAGTAAGCCGCGCGGGCTGTTTGCCGAGGTCGCCCGGACAGGTCGCTGAGGTCACCCGGACAGGTCGCTGAGGTCGCCCGGACAGGTCGCTGAGGTCGCCCGGACAGGTCGCTGAGTTCGCCCGGACAGTTTGCCCGGACAGGTCGCCGCGCGGGCTGTTTGCCGAGGTCGCCCGGAAGAGGCCGCCTACCCACGCGGACTGAAGGAGGAGGCCGCCTACCCGCGCGGACTGAAGGAAGAGGCCGCCTACCTGCGTGGACTGAAGGAGGAGGCCGCCTACCCGCGCGGACTGAAGGAAAAGGCCGCCTGCCCGCGCGGACTGAAGGAGGAGGCCGCCTACCCGCGCGGACTGAAGGAAGAGGCCGCCTACCCGCGCGGACTGAAGGAGGAGGCCGCCTACCCGCGCGGACTGAAGGAAGAGGCCGCCTACCCGTGCGGACTGATGGAGAAGACCGCCCCACCTGGGCGACTTGAAGGAAGAGGCCGCCCCACTTGGGCGGTTTGAATGGAGAGGCCGCCCCCACTTGGGCGGTTTGAATGGAGAGGCCGCCCCACTTGGGCGGTTTGAATGGAGAGGCCGCTCCACTTGGGCGGTTTGAAGGATGAGGCTGCCCCTTCTCACCACTTCGGGTGTAAAAAGTGCCTTCGCGTGAGGTCTAATCCTTCCCAGACGCATAATCTGCAAAAAATGTAACAAAAGAGGACTCCCAGGGTAGGATCGCCGATTTCTGGGTCAACATTTACTTTTAACTTACTCCTGGTTTAATGAAATTTAAGTTAACTAAAAATAATATCGATGTCTTGTAAATTCTTTCTTCACTATTTTGCTCTAGAATAGCAAAAACTCAAGTATGGGGGTGTTTGATGAGTACTTTTTGTACTCATCCTTTAATATAATTTTATTGATTATTTTATATGAATTTGAATAAATAGCATGAATTATCCAATCGAATTCATTCCTTTTTATTTCTTTAACTAATTTAAGCTCATTTTATGTTTTTTAGGTTTTTTGGACATTTTGGATGAAATTTACAAGTACACGCCCAAGGTCACGAGCGTGACCAAGGGGCGTGACAGATTAGAGGTGTTCCAGACCTGTTTCCGCCAACCCGGGAGCATTCTGCAAAATTCGATAGTTACACGCCCAGGTCATGGGCGTGACCTGGGGGCGTGACCACGTTCGACGAAAGTAAGGGAGATTAACGAAATGTCTCCTGCCAGCCTCCGATCGACGAACTATATTCAACGAAAGTGCGTTAGATCGACGAACTGTCATCTGGCGGCCTCCGATCGATGAACGGGTGAGGATCGACGAACTGCGTTCGACGAATAGGCGGGAGATCGACGAACTATCGTCTGGCGGCCTCCGATCGACGAACGGGCGAGAGATCGACGAACGGGCGAAAGATCGACGAACGAGCGAGAGTTCGACGAACTGCTTTCTACGAATAGGCGGGAGATCGATGAACTATCATTTGGTGGCCTCCGATCGATGAACGTGCGAGAGATCGATGAATGGGCGAGAGTTCGACGAACTGCATTTGACGAATGTTCAACATCAATCTGCCCAAGCTCCTCCACGTTAGTGGTCCGGCTACCTCTACTCCCATGTATGCCACGTCAGCAATCCATGTGCGCCTTCTCCATGTTGGAGTTACCATTGTGATCTAAAAGTGGTCAAACATGTAATCTCACTTTCAACGCGATATGAGCCTGCAGGGTCGCACATAAGAGCATGTGGAGAAGTTGGAAGAATGACTGTGTTGGTAAAGATTACCAATCACCACATAGAATCGGGGAGGTAAAGCAAATGTTGCTGTCGGAATTCATCAGAATTCGTCGGATATGATTCGTCGAATTCGTCGGATATGATTCGTCGGAATTCGTCTGATATGATTCGTCGGAATTCGTCAGATATGATTCGTCAAAATTCGTCGGATATGATTCGTCGGAATTCGTCGGATATGATTCGTCCGAATTCGTCGAATATGATTCGTCGGAATTCGTCGGAATTCATCGGATATGATTTGTCGGAATTCGTCGAATTGTTTAGTGGAAACTCGATGAATGCTGATTCGTGAAATCCCGATGAATTGTTACAGAAACCCCAATTTTCTGTATGGACTGCGGATAGCGATTCTTCTAGGTCTGTTTATGCTTCGGGTATAAATAGAACTTGTTTTAAGGGTTTTACTTCTTCTTACGCGAACAAAAGGTTTGGTCGACGGAAGAGTTCCTCCCGAACCCTAGATGGAAGAGTTCCGCCGCCCCATTCGCCTTCGCAGACCTCCCTTCCGGTGATCGTCGCCGCGATTTCTCTTCCTGGAACGAATCTAGCAGTTTGTGGAAGCGCAAGGTGCAGTCTTCTTCTCCCGGCTCGTGTGGACTGTTGTAGAAACGTAGACATTATTCTACGTAAGGACTCTCGCATAGCCGACGACAGGACTTTTTTCTTCTTGGAGCATCTAGGTTGGATTTGATCCAACTCCACTAAGGTAATTTATGCCTAGTATTTTTGATTACTTCTTGATTCAATGTTCATGGCCCGATCCAAACTCTTTTGGGTTGTTCTCTTTATTTTCGCTGCGCCTACAAATGATGTATGGTTGTAGAAAACCCAAAACTCCAATGATCAGCAAGCAGCAGCACCTCCTCCGCCCAAGCTCCACCAGCTGTCCGGCCTGCTTTAAGAAACATCTCCATTAAATCAGCCATGGTCCCACCCCCTATTGATTACCTTTCTTCAAATGCTTGGGCCGGCTGTTATTGTTTTGCACCCATAAATAGGGCTCATTGGGGGGATGTAAAGGATATTAGTGAGAGATTGGAGATGAAGTTTTAGGACATAGACTCTTCAATTCTTGTATTATTTTACTGTTGTAAGTAGTTTCTTACATTTCTCTTTAATCTTGTACTTATAGTTTTCGATTCAGTAGTTGTAATTTTCAATTCATAGTTTGTAATTTCCTTTGCCTCAATTAATAAAATAGTTTTGTTTTCTCATTCTACTCTTCCTTCTTCATGTATTCTTTTATTTTCTTTAATTCCTTAATCTCTATGAGTAGCTAACACTTCTATTAGCACTCGGTCGAGAAGATCCAAGGAATATTATAATTCATGAAGTAATTTATAATATCTTTTTCTCTTCTTGAAAATACTTTCGATTTATCCTTGATTTTAATGAAATGAGATTATTTTTTCTGATATATAATTCTCATTCTTGTTTTCATTCTTTAGTTAGCCGAACAAGCTTGTAAGGCGAATCGATTATTCAAGGATAAAGAGAGTTGCATGCAACACTCGAGAGAGGATGACATAAATCTCCTGGATTGGAGTCAAATCCAATAGAGGGGTTCATTACAATAAAGCGAGTTTTAGGGGTTTCAATTATAGAACGAGAGTTCGGTTGATCAACCTAATCTTAGTTGGGCGTATCCTCAACCAAGGCGCGCTCATAATTCCGGAACCTCCACGGTCAAAGCAATTTTCCTAAGAGAATTAGAGTTTTCTTATTTCTTCCATTTTATTATTCCAAGGTGATTCAAAGATCGAGTGCTAGTCTTTTCACTTATCTTTTAATTATTATTTTAATTTTCCTTTTTTGCAAAACCAAACCCAAAGTATTGTTGATAGAATAATAGAGATTTTTTTGAAGTAAGAGTATTCAACCGCCCTGAGTCTAATACGACCTTGGTTTTATAACATATACTACATTGGATACGATACACTTGTCGTTGTCGTTTACAAGCATAGTTTTCGCTCATCAGGCACGTGTCATTTTATAGGCCCTTCACTTATATCATGGTCGAGTAGGAAATAGAATTCTGTTGCCCTCTCCACCACCGAGGCCGAATATATCGCACTAGGTAGTTGTTGTGCACAAGCCTTGTGGATGACCCAAACGTTAGAAGACTTTGGTATTCATCTAAATAACATTGAATTAAAGTGAGACAACAAAAGCGCTGTAGATCTCACAAACAATCCCGTACATCACTCTAGATCAAAACATATAGATGTCCGACATCATTTTATTAGGGATCATATAAAGAAAGAACATGTTAAAATTAGCTTTATAGGGACGGAATCACAACTTGCCGACATTTTTTACCAAACCTCTACCCGATACACGTTTTCACATGCTTAGGTTAGAATTAGGTGTCTTAGAAATGTCACTTTGACCCTTATAAAAAGCTATCAAATTATTTTATATACTTTGTTATATTTGTTTGTATTTTTGTTCTTCAAAAATTTAAAATTCAATAAAAAAATGTAAAAACTATTGGAAAACCACCAATAAAACGCTAACAAAGCCTTCATATCAACTTCATATTATCTAAAATTTCAACTGTAAGAAGGCATCTGTATACTACCAATGAATCATGAAAATGATTTTTTCAAAAAGTCAAAATTTAGTACCCTGTCCCGGCGTTAAGAAGTTAACGCCTGGCGTTAGCTTATATGCTCAATTTTTATGTGTTTTCAACTGTTGGTATTTCCTTCAAAATTAAAATTTTTTATCTGCTTAAATGTTGATTTCAAGGATGATTATATATATTGCTTCTATATTATTTCCACTGTTTAATTTAAACCTTCAAGTTTCATAAAAACATTATTTTGATTTTATCATGCCTTGAAAAATATCTTAAAATGTGTAAAGAATTTGAGTATAGATTACATATGTAAAAATGTTTTTACATGCCTCTAAGTATAAGTAAAGTTATTATTTTTTATAATGATTTTCTCACTTACACCTTTTTGGTTAATCTACATGTGTCGTAAATCTTATTTTGCATGATTGTGTAGCATAAAAACATATTTTGAAATTCATAAATAGTTTACCTACACAATATTGAATTCTTTCTTGAATTCTTTGTTTTTCATGCACCTGTATTTCGAGAAATGTGGTAAATAAAATTAAAAATGTTATGTTTACAACACAAGTGAATTCAGAGTCCTTGGTCACTAAAACTAAAAAGCAAACAATTAATGACAAGGTTAACTCCACCAAGCACTACTTGATCCTCCTAATAAGTCTTAATGAGCATTGTGAGGTTGAGCACCTTGGAAAGAATTGTAAAGTGTCTTGTGAAAACAAAAATTTTACCATTTCTCCTTAAAAAAACTATATGTGCATTGACATTTGTGGAAGTAAAGTTGTTTATGTTCAATTTAAGTTATGTTCTTACAATACATAGATAATGTGATTTGATTTCTACACTTGTATACTTTATCAAGACATACTTATTGAACACATCATTATCATTTATAATACCGCCACTCATGAGAATTGGACCTAAAGCTTTCCTACATTGTTCTCTACAATTATGAGTAAATGCACTAGATAGCAAAGCATGATCTTTACAATGTTTATGTTAACTTGAAATGCAAATCATTTTACATTGTAAACCTATCTTTCAATGATATTTTATAATCTTGCTTGTTAACTTGAAACTTACAAATTTCAAATGAATTTGCAACTTGTGTATCTAAATTCAAAACATCTACTTAATTGAGTTAAACGCTTATTATATTTTGTACTTACAATTTCTACAAGATGTTACAAATTGCTTTCACTGTATTCACTATTTATATTCAAGTTGCTCTTATATCTACTAAATGCATATTATTTTATATTACTATGACTCCATCCCACCTTCTTTTGATTATAACAAAAGGGGGAGAATAATTGAAAAAATAAATAAATCTTTTATTTTGGGGGAGTTCATTAGGAAATGCATTCATGTAGGGGGAGTATCCACATAGGGGGAGTATGCATGTTTATAACGCTTAACATATACTATAAACACTACTTTAATTATATTTTACTTCTTATTAGTGGATTTGTTATTATCAAAAGGGTGAGATTATTGGAGCTTGTGTTCCACTTCTCTTAGTTTGAGAAATAACAAATCACACTATGTATTTGATCTTGCTTGTGTTTATAGTGTGCAGGTACTATAGTTATATAACCCTATGAGCAGGATGCTGATTGATGACGATTCTTTGAAAAGAGAGCTAACGCCCACGTTAGTAGTTAACGCCCGGCGTTAACTTCCGTTCGACAAAATTTGATGGTGTTCGACGAAAATGCATTCAACGAAATTTGATGGCGTTCGACAAAATTGAGTTCGGCGAAATTGCGTTCGACGAACTTTGATGGCGTTCGACGAAATTGCGTTCGACGAAATTGAGTTCAGCGAAATTGCGTTCGACGAACTTTGATGGCGTTCGACAAAATTGCGTTCGACGAACTTTGATGGCGTTCGACAAAATTGCGTTCGAAGATATTTAATGGCGTTCGACGAAATGAGATGTCATTCCACAAACTGCCACGATCTTGATGGTTGCGTGATTTCAGCCACGATAGTGCACATTCACTAACGTTGGTGTTAACTCTTATTGCCACGCGTTAGCTCCCGTTTCTATTTAAATACCTGATTTCGTTTGCTCAAGTGAGTGGTATTGAAGCCTTCATTCCAGAGATATGAGAGAGCATTTCATTCTGAATTCAGAGAGAACTCCCAACACCAACAATGAGGAACAAGAGTGAGAAGGAGATTTCCAACGACAAATTTGAAGAAGTACGCTTGCTTCAACTCTGACATGGTCATGGTGTATCTTCAACATCTCCTTCAGCGCTCTTCATTCTAGGGAGACTTTTGTTCTGGCTTTATCTTTATCCTTTTATATTTTCTTATAACGGTAGTGAATTCGCCGCCTTGTATGTGGCGACTAGGTCCTTGTGCGGCTTAGGGGGTAATTCGCCGCCTTGTACGTGGCGACTAGGTCAAGAGTAGATCTAGGGGTGTCTAGAGGCCTTATCTGGGGATAGATGGCTATAGCCAACCGATCCTTGGGAGAAGGACCGGTGAAGGAACAAAAGGTGATTTTGAAGTTGTCGCCATCTTCTCATTACAGCCATCACCACCTCCATTTGACCATTCCATCAGCTTCAGAGGGTCCTTAGCAGTTGAGCCAGCCTCTTAGAGCAGAGCATTTGGTGGAGAATCCACAAATCAAGCAAGCTCACCGGAGATGGAGAGATCTATGACACCTGCCGGAGCACCCACCGACGAGCCACAATTGAGGTTTGTTTCTCCTCCTCTCCCTCTATGATAGATCTCTAGGTCATTAGGCTGAGAAATCAGTCTCAATTGAGTCGTGATCCATGTGAGATAAGTGTGATTTCGCCGAGCTTTTCACCCCGCTCGGGTTCATCGGAGACATCTCCTCCGGTGGTCATGTCACTGCCAATCGATAGCCACCACCTCAGCGAAGGTGATGGTGGTGTTCAGCAGTGGTGGTCAGCAGTGGTAGCCCTCAGGTGGCCAGGAGTTTCAAGAGCAAGAGAATCCAGGAATGTTGAATCCTGACCATCAGCATATCAGGGATGATGAACCACAGACGTCTGATTTAAGCTGATGTTTGTACGCAGACCATATTAATATGATGAAATCATTTTGTCACACTTTATACTGAAGTTTAGATAAATTATTTAGGCTACTTAGAGGCCTTTTTAGACCAAAGTGCCTGAGAAAAGTTTTGTGGCCATTGAGGTCTACTAGCCATAGGGCTTTGAATCACCAGGTTTGGTGGCCTACAGCTCCTTGTAAGGCAATTCCCTTGAGGTGTGTCCTAAAGGGTGACCAGTCCTTATTTTGTAGATCAAGTTCACAAAGTTGCTTGGATTAATCTAACATTTTGTTCATAAGTGTAAATGACATAGATACATCCCCTGCCCAAAAAACATAATTTTTGGGCAACATTTTTCTAAAGTTTTGTGATAAATTTGATTTTTCATATTAATGAAATAAATGGGGTTAGATAGATACAAAATGACCCAAATCTTGGGTGACATAAAAGTTAGGTCATGATTAGTCACATGTAAAAAGTTTATGTCATTTGGACCACTGTATTACATTATATTTCACATACATAGGAATGAGATGTATGGAAGGGTGGTGTGCATATAGCACCTTTGGGGTATTTTGTGAATTCATCACTAATTACTTGTTGTATGCTCATGATATTTTGGCAGTACACCTGTTATGATGGAGGATATTATGTCTAGAAATATTAGGATTTTGGAAAGAAAAATCCTAAGTATTTAAGTAGTAACATTAATGTCACATAAATGTATTAACCAAATAAAAGTGATCAAATGACTTAGTATAAATCATGTTTCCTGTCACATGATGTTTTAGAATAATATATATCTCTGGAAATTTTATGGGGATTCTTGGAGTTAATTTCCCTAGTTATTTGAGCATAATTGATTTTGTCAAAAAGTGTATAAAGGAAATGAACATCATCTAAGTTCTAGAGATTAATCCAATATTCTGTCATATGATGTTTTACATTGAAATATATCTCTTGAAATTTTGGTAGGATTTTTGGAAGTCATTCACACTATAAATTACCAAATGTCCTTTATCACACTTATGTATTAATGAAATTTATATGGCTATTATTATCAGGAAAATTCTGAAATTTTGGCTAGACTATTTTTGGATCATTATAAGTCAATGATAAAATTTTAAAATTTTTGAATTAGTGGTTTTGGTACTTGCTATGTAATGTGACCAATTGACATAAATGTTTAAATATTAAAATAGTGGTCATAAATATTATGGAAAACTAAAAAAATTAAGTCAGTCATAATATTTCCATAGTATATTTCATTGATAAATTATTGGGAGCACTTTGATTTCTGAAAATTGTACTTCATGTGTAAAGTGAGGTGTACATTATCATTAAAGTATTTTTATAAATGGCCAAAATAATTTGGAAAATTATGAATTTTTGACCATCTCTTAATTGGGTCATGATTAACCAATGGTTTAAATTTTAGGGCATTTGGCCAAGTTTAGTGAAGTTCACATCATAGAGATCAACCTAGTTCAATGTTGAGTTGGTCTGCGAATAGCAAAAATTTGATGTAGTGTTTAGACTAGCCCGAACATGTAGAAATAGAATGAAATTTGGAACACAAGATTAGAGAATAAATGACTTCAACCCCTATAAGTTGTAGTCATGTTGGAAGAATTCTGCACTATATAGAATGGTACACTAGAAGTACGTCTCGATGAACAATTGAAGCATTTTGGGAGTTGCCTACCCTAGGCACTTATAGTGACATTTAGAATGTTAATTTGATCATGATGTATTTCAAGGTTAGAGTTGGACATATAGATGAATATCTAAGAGTTTGCACCACATACCGTAAAAAGGTCATCAAGTTGCCTAAAAGAATTCTATGTCATTCTTAAGTGATCTAGAGGAACCATGAGGATAACCTTACCAATGGGTAGTTACCAATAAAGTAAATATTCTGAGAAAGGAAGGTCTGGGATGTCACCCCAGAATACCATCTAGTACCGCTGCGAGCCCTTCACTGGGTAGACCTCAGGAAGTCCCGAATTCACCTTAAATCACTATGATCGCCTAAGTAACAAACAAGAGTAACCCTAAATGAGGAAAGTTGAGAAAAGTAAACATCGTCCTATTAGAGAGGATGGAATGGTTCAAGAATAGTTGGTCCTATGAGCTGGAGGTTTGGGTAGTGTGATAAACCTTGCATGCGCATAAACTAGTTGCGGGTCTTCGGTACGGGTCTCCTTATCTCACAAATGGCAGTACGTTGACTTTGGCAGGGTGTGGTGAGTTAGAGAGCCAGTAGGTTACTTTACTGTAGTCTAGCAGACAATCCCTAGAAACCCACCCCCGATCATAGAAGACTGGCGGGATGCCAGCAAGAGTACGCAAAATCTCACGAAAATGCTCCTAGGATGTGTATAACAGCGTACGTACGGTCTAGGTTTGGTAGTGTGTATACCTACCTAAAAGTGGAGTGCCCGATCCACTGATTATGTTGCCACGGCAGAAGTACATGAGAGGCTTTCTACCTCTGAAAAGCGGGAACTAAAGTTTTGTGCGCAAAGAGTCGTGTGAGTGAGTTGCACTGTATGAATATAGCATGGCACAACATTCATACATCCTATAGACATATACATTTACAGACCATTATCATATAAATTAGTATGGGCTCTATTATATGATAAGTTACAATTCTGGAAATCTTAACTTATAAATGGGGATTCATATAAGTTAAGGTACTTTAGATGATAGTGTGGTTGTTTTCTTATTAATTTACTTGCGCTGCATTTACTTACTTACTGCTCGTTTATTACCTACTGTTATTATATTTACTGCATGTATATTACCTATTGTTGTTATACTTACTGCTCGCTATTCATTATACTGATAGTATAATCCATGTAACCTGCACGTTCTTTTACCCCTTGTTGTCCTTCGCTTCGTCCTCTCGCTCGGTACCTAGGATTCGTGGGGGGGAGGAGAGGACAAAATGACTTAGTCTTTTTGACTAACAGTCAGATGTGGTCGTAACACCTAGAGATCGAGGAGCAGGAGCCTCAGTACGTCGGGTAGGACGTGACGGTAGACTCGGAGGAGCAGATGCCATGCATCACTACTTCCCCACGATGACGGGTTGGAGAGTATTTTGTGTTGCTTCCGCATAGAGTAGAGTGAGAGAGTTCCGTTTCATTATTAGTTCTCTTTGGATCTTTATCGATCTTAAGCCCTTGCACCCTTTTAGTTTTGTTCTCATTGTGGACTTTCGGCACTCTTCTTATATATATATATACGTGTGTGTGTGTGTGTGTTGTGGTTGTGGACTTATCATATTTGTATTTATTACTTCTTGCAAAATTGGCCTGTGATATGATCGAATTAGTCGACAAGATCGATATTGAGTGGTGACAACTAACCCGTGAGTTGGGGTCACCTTAAGATGGCTGTTCTGGGCATAAGTTCCAGGAACTCTCTAGTAAGGAGGAGGGGGATCTTACACAGGCCCTGGTGGTGCGGTGACCTACTACGACGGTGAAGAGTGGATGTATTTGATTTGGTAGCTGCACTCACAAAGTACGACTATGGAGTTAGAAGCAGAAATAATAGATACATGCGCGTGAGTACATGCTCGCGATAATTGTTCTAAGAAATGAACTGAAACACGGAAATGAGTAATGAAATGCAGATAAAGGAGGTGCTTCTCCACCATATTCTTGGCCCCTCTAGATCAGACTTGTGGGGGACCTTTTGGCAGGTCGAGGTACTGTGTTACAGCTATATTCTGGGGGTTGTTCATGCCAGGGGCATGATCCACGACCTGTACAGAGCGTTCCTGTTGCAGATAACATGAGCAATTTGCTTCATGGTTGTCATGTATAATGCTCACTCCTTTAGGGGTGGCAAATTTGATAGCTAAGTATGGGATGGAGGGGATGGCATTGAACACTGCTAGGATTGGGTGACTGAAGATTGCGTTGTATGTTGAGTCAGACTCCACAACAACAAACTGGATGTTGTGTGTAGCTTGCTTCGGGAACTCGTCGAGCATGTGATGCATGTCGGCAAGTGCACCGGTCGCTGTCAAGTAATAATTGTGGAGAATGGAATCCCCGGATGTCGGTCTCTTGAGGAATGCAGGTTGGGTGAACGAATCGCGCAGTGACTATTGTTGCACAAGCGTTTCACAAACACAAAGAGGGGGGTTTTGGTTGGTTTTCCTAGTCTTAACAACATCAAAAGAAATGCGGGTCGAAAGCACCGCTTCGCAAGGTGAGATGGATGCAACGGCCGCGATGCCGTGCTTCGAGAGGTGGATGGAGCGTGCTCAAGTGCGAGAAGGTGAGGGTCGCAAACACCTCTTCATAACCGCCGTTAGCTCTTGCTAACGCGGAACAAACACCTTGCGTGCGTGCGTGAGTGAGTGAGTGGAAAACGGAGTGAATCACAAGCAAACCATGAAGAACAACAAGGAAACATTCATTTCAACAAACAACATCACAATATTCAAGTTTACACGGCTCAACGAGTACAATGAAGGAAAGAGGAAAGAAATAACCGATGGTGAAGACTAGCGGCCGTTCACGGCCGGAATGGTAGGTTGTCGGGCTACCTCCGGACTCGGGCGAACTATGCTTCCGGCGTAAAGAGTTGTCACAATATCCCTACGTAGCTCCGTCGTCTTCGACTTCAGGTTTCTTCTTCTTCTCACCGGGCGAAATGAGAGAATGGCTGCTGGAGGCTTGCGGATGGTGAAGAACACTCACGGACAATAGAGGAAGTCTTGGAATGGATGGAGGAGGCTTCCCCCTGCGTAGGAGATGAAGTGGAGGCGTCCCAAGGTGGTGGTCGGCGGCGTACGGAACAGGAACTCCGCTCCCGGAAGTGGATGCTGCCCTAAAATCGGAACAGGCGTTTAAATAGGCGCTGGAATAAATACTGCGCACGATCATTGGCGCACGACCAGTGGTCGTGCGCACTATCGTCGGTGGTCGTGCACAGTGGTCGAAACAGAACTCATAACATTACTGATAAGTGTGCACGAGCAGTGGCGCACGACCGGTGGTCGTGCGCACTGGCGTTGATGGTCGTGCGCGCTACACCAAACAGAACTCATGAAAAAGGGGTTAAGTGCACACGATCAGTGGCGCACGACCAGTGGTCGTGCGCAATAGAACTGGTGATCGTGCGCAGTGTTCCTGTGCAGAATTGCACCGGGAACACCTGCACGACTCCAATTCCAGCACAACCACGAATCTAGCCACTGAGAGTGGCACCTAACAGTGCATGAACACAAATAATGACAATAAACATGGGATCACACCAGAATGGGCCCAGAAGTGCACCTAGCATGGACTATCAAATATAAGCTATAACACGGCTAAAGTGCGGTGAAATGACTGAATAACGACCCGGATGAGTCCATAAAGGTGTATATGATCAGGACTCATCACACCCCCAGACTTAACTGTTTGCGCGTCCCGAGCAAACGAATCCGGCGGAGTGTGAAAACGATAATTAACATAGAGAATTACACAAAGGAGTACGGTGCGAAGTAACATACGCATGCGAGTAGAGATTCTAGTAGAAGAAGATTCTAACTGTGCTAACTAATTTACAGAAGTATTAAAGCGTAAGTAAAGATTTAGTTGTACTCAGTTGGTGAATTATGAAGAATTTGAACGATCATGCCCGGTATGAACGTGACGAGACACTGAGGCGGGTTGCAAAAGATCGGGGCTTAGGAATAACTCCGCTGAAATCCATCAACGTCGTGAACCATATGCTTGCCCGGTCACACTCTCTCCACGGCGCTAGCAAACTCGCAAATCAAATTAGTAGGACTTTTAGGATTAAAATGGGGCTTAGGTCACGGTAGGATATTCAAAGTTAAACACGATGGCTACGCAACCCAAGTGAGCTAACGGAACGCTGCACCCCACAAGACCAACAAACTATGCTCGTGTGACACACCCCCAGACTTATCATGAAAACCAGGTGTGCACACGGCCTACTTCACAAATACCAACAGATTTTCTATTTAGCTCGGAAGGATCTCATTTCAAAATACGCTCTTTTTTTTTCTTTTAACATATTTTACTTCTTTTATGTATCCTCCGGTTGGTTCAAAATCAGCAGATGGACTTTATTTTCCCTTCATAACACAATGATTGCACACACCACACAAGTTGAGAATTATGAGCGCAGTTAAAAACAATTTGGTTGCGGGTGTAGGATAGACTTCGGGCTTTGGTGGATGAAGAGGAGCTGAACAAAGGATTGGTAGGCACAAATTTGGCTTGCAACGGTGAACGAAAAGGACAGGGAATAGCAAGGCTCAAACTAGCCAAAGGGTGGCCTACATCATGTTTAACTCGACGAGTAGCTCTCACCCATGCTTCGAGAGTCGCTTGGGGCAAGTTCTTAGCCCACGAGAAAGGTAAACCTTCCTCCCGACTCGAGCAACATACGACTAGCATTCGTACACACAACACCGGCTTATCGTCAATTTCATTCAAATTCACCACTTGAGTATAATAAATCTAAATTTGCGCAGAAATACTAAACATAAATTAGATGCATAGAGAAAATCTAGTTCTACTCAAATTCTACCATAACATGCGAAGTGACTAGAACACTACATGAGTCAACATCGCACTCCAAATAATAATTCCTATGTTAACAACCTATTTCACATTCCAACCACAATAGTCTAAACGGAACAATAACAAAAAGATAAGCGCGCACTCAAGTGGGTGAAGTGGTGTGTGAAGAATGCAACAATGATAATGATAAGGATAAATAAAAAGCAACCTTCTAGTATGCAGTGCAACTCGTGCACAGTGGATAACAACAACCGCTCCCCCAGACTTAAGCTAAACAATATATCTAGAAATTTGAAGCTAAAAGAGGGGAGAAAGTGTTACCCAATGCTCAGAATTGAGCATACCAGACGCTTGGCGTTTACGATCAAAAGCAGTCCGCAACATCCGCACCATCGAACACAAAACCTGCAAGCACAAAACTCAAAACAACAAAAGCATTTGCAAAAGCTGAACTAAAAGAAGTTAGATAAAAAGAAATACGAAATCAGGAAATCTGGGTTGTCTCCCAGTAGCGCTTTCATTTAACGTCCTTAAGCTGGACCAAATACCTGTATTAGCATTGTCCAAAACGTGCAGGAATTAAAAAGAGAAGTTCTTGAAAAAGAGAGTTTCACAAAAAGAAGAGAAAAGAAGGGAAAGTCAGCTGCCGGCGTTTGTATGATGTCCGTCTCCCAATGTCAACAACTGACACTCCTTGTTTATAGTGGCGCCATCGTATAACTTGCGGTAGTCGATGCAGACTCTCCACCCGGTGATCATTCGGGTAGGTAGCAGCTCGTTCTTTTCATTGGCAACGACAGTGATCCCTCCCTTTTTTGGTACCACCTGGACTGGGCTGACCCATTTGCTATCGCTGATTGGGTAAATGATGCCCGTGTCTAAAAGCTTTATCACTTCAGCCTTCACTACCTCTTGCATTTTCGGGTTCAGCCGCCTTTGGGGCTGTGCTGTCGGTTTGTACTGATCTTCAAGGAGGATCTTGTGCATGCAGACCGTGGGGCTGATTCCCATAATGTCTGCAAGAGAACATCCGAAGACCTTGTGGTACCTTCTCAGCACGCCCACTAATGAAGTTTCGTTGGCGGCGGACAGGGCTTCAGAAATAATCATAGGATGCGTGGTGTTTTCTCCAAGAAAAACATACTTGAGAGAATCCGGTAGTTGTTTGAGAGCCGGACAAGAGTTTGGATTAGCAGAATCGTTGGAGGGCTCTCCGATTGAATGTGACAAATCGGGCTGGTTTGAGTGTGCACCCTCTTCTCCCATGTCTTCGTGCCGCTAACACACCTCGCTGTCATCCAACACCACATCGATCTGACCATCGACATCTTCAAGCGCCTCTGCCGGTTCGCACTCCGTAATTTCAAAGTGTTGCGACGGGTTGTGGACGTTGAAAGATATAGCATCCTCCCCCAGTCTTAGTGTGAGCTCCCCCTGCTCCACATTAATAATAGCACGAGCAGTAGCGAGAAAGGGCCGCCCCAAGATAATGGGTACTTTTGTATCAACCTTCATGTCGAGAATGATGAAATCAGCTGGAAAGGCGAGACCGTTTACAACTATTGTGAGGTCCTCGACGATTCCTGACGGCCTCTTGATCGACCGATCCGCAAGCTGCAGCATTACCTGCGTTGGCTTCAAGATCCCAGCACCAAGTTCACGAAAGATAGAGAGCGGCATCAAGTTGATTGATGCCCCCAAATCACAGAGTGCCTGGCTGAAACGGTGATGGCCGATCCTACAAGGAATCGTAAAGCTGCCCGGATCTTTACACTTTGTGGGCATATTGGAAATGATGGCGGAGCACTCCTCGGTGAGGTCAATAGTTTTGAGACCCTCCAACTGCTTCCTTTTCGAAATCAAATCTTTCAAAAACTTGGAGTAGCCTGGCATTTGAGAGATAGCTTCAATCAGTGGTATGCTCACTTGCACTCCTTTCATTATTTCCAGGAATCTGCGGAATTGCCTCTCAGATTTCTCGTTTCGCAACCTGTGGGGGAATGGGGGGTGAACAACACTTTTTGAGGTTTGTTCCTCGCTCACGGGATGCGGCTCAATATGAGTGTGAGTCAGCTTCTCGGGGGTATCTTCACTATGCTTGTCAGTGGAACACGCAAGGGGTTCCTGTCGAGGAGGGTTGTCAACACTTCTCCCACTTCTCAATCGCATGGTGTTCACTGACTCAGGATGCTGACTTGCAAGCCCAGAGATGACATCGGACAGAGTCCCTATAGTAGAGCGAAGCTGTTGGATTACGGCTGATTGGTCATTCATTTTATTCAATACCCCGACCACCAAAGTTGCAAGCTGTTCCGGTTGCTCTGGCGGCATAAAATCCGCTGCTCCTTTGAATGTCACGGCATTAACTGCAGCAGTACTTAGGGAGCCAATGACATGACTCCAGTGCTGACTGGTGTGAACAATGTTCACGACCACTTCCCACGCGTCCTTCCCCGATTTGTTAAACAGGGCCCCTCCAGCCGCTATATCAAATAATAGACGGAATTTATCCAGCACGCCGAAATAAAAAATCTGAATTAGAAAAGCTTCTGAAAGATCTTCACGGTAGCATCCCCTATGCAGGGATTGAAAACGCTCCCAAGCATCAACTAACGTCTCCTCCTTCCCCTGTCCAAAGGTTACGAGTTCCCTGTACTTGTCCAAGGCTTGGGTACGGTGTTGAAACTCTTGCAAAAATCTCCCTTCGAGTTGTTTCCATGTGATCACCTCTCTTTTCCGGGTATCCCAATACCAACTTTTGGCTTTTTTATGCAAGGAGAATGAAAATGCCAAAATCTTTTGCAGGTCATTTTCAACTCCACTGAACACACATGTGTAATAGATTTCTAAATAGTCCTGCATGTGTTGCACCGCATCTTCATGCTCATCCCCACTGAACTTGCAGTTCCCAGTCATGTACTCAATGACGTCGGAGGAGATCCCGAAGTCATGATTGTTCCTTTCTGCTTGATCCCTTAAATCATTTAAGCTTCCCTGATAGATACATTCCTGAATGGAAATCATGCTGCGAATACTTGCAACCAAAACGATTAGCGCACGATGGAAAAGACGAAAGTAATCAGAGGTGCGTATCGAAAAGAAACGGAGATACCAGAGGTGAACATAAGAGGTGAAAGAAAAGAAAAAGAAAATCCTCGTGCAACAAATCTTCACGCAGACGAATTCATCACGTCTGCATTCCCCGGCAGCGGCGCCAAAAACTTGATGCGTGTCGGCAAGTGCACCGGTCGCTGTCAAGTAATAATTGTGGAGAATGGAATCCCCGGATGTCGGTCTCTTGAGGAATGCAGGTTGGGTGAACGAATCGCGCAGTGACTATTGTTACACAAGCGTTTCACAAACACAAAGAGGGGGGTTTTGGTTGGTTTTCCTAGTCTTAACAACAACAAAAGAAATGCGGGTCGAAAGCACCGCTTCGCAAGGTGAGATGGATGCAACGGCCGTGATGCCGTGCTTCGAGAGGTGGATGGAGCGTGCTCAAGTGCGAGAAGGTGAGGGTCGCAAACACCTCTTCATAACCGCCGTTAGCTCTTGCTAACGCGGAACAAACACCTTGCGTGCGTGCGTGAGTGAGTGAGTGGAAAACGGAGTGAATCATAAGCAAACCATGAAGAACAACAAGGAAACATTCATTTCAACAAACAACATCACAATATTCAAGTTTACACGGCTCAATGAGTACAATGAAGGAAAGAGGAAAGAAATAACCGATGGTGAAGACTAGCGGCCGTTCACGGCCGGAATGGTAGGTTGTCGGGCTACCTCCGGACTCGGGTGGACTATGCTTCCGGCATAAAGAGTTGTCACAATCTCCCTACGTAGCTCTGTCGTCTTCGACTTCAGGTTTCTTCTTCTCTCACCGGGCGAAATGAGAGAATGGCTGCTGGAGGCTTGCGGATGGTGAAGAACACTCACGGACAATGGAGGAAGTCTTGGAATGGATGGAGGAGGCTTCCCCCTGCGTAGGAGATGAAGTGGAGGCGTCCCAAGGTGGTGGTCGGCGGCGTACGGAACAGGAACTCCGCTCCCGGAAGTGGATGCTGCCCTAAAATCAGAACAGGCGTTTAAATAGGCGCTGGAATAAATACTGCGCACGATCATTGGCGCACGACCAGTGGTCGTGCGCACTATCGTCGGTGGTCGTGCGCAGTGGTCGAAACAGAACTCATAACATTACTGATAAGTGCGCACGAGCAGTGGCGCACGACCGGTGGTCGTGCGCACTGGCGTTGATGGTCGTGCGCACTACACCAAACAGAGCTCATGAAAAAGGGGTTAAGTGCACACGATCAGTGGCGCACGACCAGTGGTCGTGCGCAATAGAACTGGTGATCGTGCGCAGTGTTCCTGTGCAGAATTGCACCGGGAACACCTGCACGACTCCAATTCCAGCACAACCACGAATCTAGCCACTGAGAGTGGCACCTAACAGTGCATGAACACAACTAATGACAATAAACATGGGATCACACCAGAATGGGCCCAGAAGTCCACCTAGCATGGACTATCAAATATAAGCTATAACACGGCTAAAGTGCGGTGAAATGACTGAATAACGGCCCGGATGAGTCCATAAAGGTGTATATGATCAGGACTCATCAGCATGACAGGGAGATCAATCGTCGCTTGGACGGGGACCAGACTATTGTTGAAGTTATAGATTGGACCAGTTGTCGGCTTGAATGCTCTCTCAAAATCTTCAGGTTGCGGAGAGTGGACATGAACATGATGTCAACTGAGCTTCCATTGTTGACCTGTATACTTTTGTCAATTTCCATGATGAAGAAAAGGTGTTCGTGGTGTGTTTGGTGCAACCCTTCTTGGCCCTCGTATCCAAAGATGATGGTGGCAGTCTGTGGCATCCTTGGGACATGCTGAGTTATGGATTGAATGTAGGGAAAGGGATACCAAGCTATGCTCTCGATCTCTCCTACTACATGCCTTCTCCCATGCGCGCGCTAATATGGGGGTGGCTTGTCTCTTATGGGCTGAGGTGGTGTGAGCTGATTATGGACTTGGACCTGTAGGAATCTGTCGAGGATGCCTTGACGAACGAGATGCTCGGTCTCTTCTTTGAGCTTGATGCATTTCTCGGTGATTTGCCCAGCTCCCCGATGAAACTCGCAGTATTTTGACTGGTCTGCCGTAGCATTCAAGGAGAGTTCTCGTGGCCTCGGGAGTGCTGGATTGTCTTAAATTGCGTAGAGTACATTTGTGCGGGAGGAGTTGAGAAGAGTGTAATCTCGAGGCATTCAGTGATCCTCATCTCTCTGGGGTCCCGACGATAATCATTGTCATGACGTTCTTCTTGCCTTCTGGGTGCTTGCTCCTCTCCCTTCTTTTATCTTCTGGCTTCTTCAAATTATTGGTGGTGCGCTTTGATGGCTTCATCGATAGCTATCTAAGCTTCGACCATATGCACTAGTTCTTGAGAGTTAGGCACCATCTCTCTTATTAGGGCTGAGCAAAATCCGCTTAGGCGGAGACCTCCTAGAAAAATGCCTTGCATGAGCTCGGGATCAACCCTGGGAATTTGTCGCGCCTCTGTAGTGAAGCAGCAGAAGAATTCTTTGAGGGTGTCTCGCTCATTTTGGCAGATCCCTGACAGATGAGATGAGTCTCTAACGATCCTACGGTTGGTGATGAATTACTCTATGAAATGTTGGGTCAGCTCCGCACAGCCAATGACGACTCCCTCTCTCAGGGTGTGGAACCAGGTTCATGCTTTCCCCTTCAGTGTTGTCAGGAACACTTGGCATAAAAAATGGTCTGGGCATTCTAGATTCTCATGATAGTGGTGAAGTTGATGGCGTGCTCCAGCGGATCGTCTGTTCTACCAAACCTCTTGATTTTTAGGAGCTTGAAGCCGTGCGGGATTGGATGTGCCAGGACCTCAGGTTTTAATGGCGAACCATGATGGAGAGGGCGGAGAGCAAAAGAGGCATGTCATCCGACTTGTCCATACTCCTCGACGATAACATCGTGAATCTCCTTGCGAGTGAGTCTTCCAATAGCCTGCCCAAAGATTGCTGCTTCTGGGCCATGATGATTATTGGTAATTCCAAGGTGATCTCAAATTAATCAAGTAGTTAGTCTCACTATCAATGCGATATAAGCATATATGGGCGCACCTAAGAGCGTTTGGAGAAGTTGGAGGAAGGATTGTGTTGGACTTACTCATACTGGACATGAGTGAATCACCAATCCTATGACTCATTGGAGTTTGGTCAAGTCGCCTAAATGTTCCACATATATTATGAATATTGTATGGAGCATGTTGGCATGTGTTCAAGATGACATTGCATGTATCATCTAGATCATCACGACGATATTGTGAATATCGCCGAGTGGTCACGATAGTATGGCCTACTGATTAACCTTTAAATGTATCGTTGAACTGTTGTGCGATATCATCGAGATTGTCTCGATGATATTTTAGTTGTCACGACGATATCATCGAGATTATCTCGACGATATAAGTCATCATAATGATTTTGCCGAGATTGTCTTGATAATATAGATCTTCACAGCGATATCGTCGAGATAATCTCGATGATATAGATCTTCTTGATGATATTGTCGAGATCGTCTCAATGATATTTAGTGATCACGACGATGCTCACTGAACACTCCTATTAAAGAATGGGGTCTGGGGATATCTATTTTATGCCCCGGGTATAAATAGGGAAGCAATTAGGTTTTCCCTGTGTGATTATCTTATTGAGATTCATACGGAAGTGTTCCGTAAGGTTTTCACGAGGCCCAGTCTGGCCGTCGTTACCTCTCCCTTAGACGGATCTAGCAATCTGTTGGAGACATTGATGACACTCCTTCTCCGACCCAAATCTTGTTGGACAAGAAGCTTGTGGTTCTCCTTCACTCGTGTGGACTGCTATAGATGAGCGGATATACTTTATGTGCTTGGAACTCAGCCGCTCGTTTCCGGGTCTGGTTTTTGGAGCACCTTGGTTGAGTATTAAATCAATCCCTCTCAGGTATATTGCAATGTGTTGCTTTATTTATTTCTTGATTCATGAAATCGCAGGATCCGAAACTCTTTTGGATTGTTCTTGTTTATTTATTCCGATGCCCACACATGATATACAATTCAACTCTTATATAAGAAAACCCAACAGTGGTATCAGAGCTAGGTTTACGATCCAGTGCGTGTAAATCAAGAAATTTAGAAGCGTTCAAAATGTCCAGATTTCTTCCTAGAACATCATTTTGATGTATTTTTGAAATATTTCGAGTGGTGTATTTTCAAAAATTTGGTCAGGGATACCAGGGGTGCTACCCTTGGACCCCATTAGGGGATCTGCACCTAAGAGCCCACCAGGGGCGCGGCCCCTTGGAACTCTGCCAGGAACGCCTGTGATTTCATTTCATTTTTCATCTTTCAGAAACTGTTTCTCCTTTGTAGTAATCGTCGCTCGGGATGGTGTATGAAACCAAATGTCTAAGATTTTGAATTTGACATTTAGAGACGAGCATGTCTGCCACATAAGTGGAGTTGTTTTTCATATGTCCAGTGCATGTAAATATGGAGATTTAGAAGGGTTCTAAATGTTCAGATTTAGCCCTTTTATCAAAGTATTGATGATTTTATTTTGTGCATATCTGGGATGTATTTGGATTGTGAATGTTGTAATTCTATTTTTATGAATGTGCACAATGATTAAATGTTAATCATTTATCATAAAATCCTTTATCCAAAATTAAGTATATGGATGCCTTCCGAAGGATGACACTATTCCTACCTTGATCGAGGAAGTGTGGGCTTGCCAAAGCAAGGTGCATTAATCTATCTTAGTATGGGTGCGGGTGGATAATTGTGATATCTCACTGTCGACATCGGGTCTAACTTAACTAGGTGGCCTCAAAGGTTGAGTTCCTAGAGGCATAGGGTTGGCATGCACCATATGATGGATGCGAATAAAGAGTAATTCACCAACCATACAAGAGTTGCATGATGATGCAATTGGCAAAAGTTGCCTACCTAAATAGTCATATTATGGGTGATCAGCCAAAGGTGACTTATGATGGGTTGAAATACGGATCTTGTCCACTAGAGAGTAGCACGCATAAAATCTTCAAATTGATATTAAGGGTTATCAATTTGAATAAAATAGTGGGAGATTTTAATAAAAGACATTAAGGCTTCATTTGGTTTAGCGGTTGCGGTTGTAAAGGGAGCGGTTGTAATGGGAGGTTTGTAAATGGAGCTGGCGGAAACTGGATGCTGGAAACGAAAATCTGTTTGGGTAGTCTGTGTTTGCAGAGCTGTTCAGAACAGAGAACCATTTGGCAAAACAGCGGTGGCGTTTTATAAATATTTTTTATTATAATGTTTTTTTAAAAAATATATATATAAATATATAAATTTTGTTTTATATAAAAATATAAAAATTCTGATTTATATAAATTTATATATTTTGTTATATATATATATATATTATTCTAATATATATATTATAATATAAAAGAAATTTTTTTTGTAATTTTATTTACTATTCAAACTATAGGTTTGGATAGAATTGTAATTTTTATTTTTTCTTGCAATTATTTTGGTGTCTCCGCCTCGCTCCGCCTCCCTCCGCCTGCCCGGGCTCGATTTATTTTGGGCTGCCGCCGCCGGCGGCTCTGCCGCCGCCGGTAGCCCAAAAAATAAAGCCGCCTGGAGCGGCGATTCCTGCACGGGGCACGGGAGGGTGAGATCTGCATTCCCTGGAGCAAACGCTGTAAACCGGAGCTCCAAGTCGGGGTTTCTAACCGCGACTATTTGAGGACGCGCGAAATGCCGAACGGATCGAAATGAGGCGGCTAAACAAATGGGAAATGGGGCCCAGCGTTGCGTTTTATCCAAACGAAACACTCCTAAAAGCTTAACCAAATGAAGCCTAAATAAATTGTATTTTGAAATATAGCACTAAATTTTATTTTTGCATAATCATTGTAGAACTTCCATGGCAAGTGGATCTAACTCCACCTTGTCCCTGAGAGCCATCCTTGAGATGGATAAGCTCAATGTGACTAACTTCCTAGATTGGTATAGAAACCTAATAATTATTCTCAGGCAAGAGCGCGAGCTCTATGTCTTGGAAGAGGATCCCCCTGAAGTGTCGACCGGGAATTCCTCCCGAGCTGACAACGATGCTTATAAGAAGTATCAAGATAAATCCTTAGATGTCGAATGACTCATGCTCGCTACCATGAACTCCGAGCTTCAGAAGCAACATGAGACTATATGTGGTTTTGAGATTATCGAGCACCTGAAGAAAATGTTTCAAGGGCAAGCTCGATAAGAGAGATTCGACATCTCTAAGGCATTGTTTCAGTTCAAGATGGGAGCTCGATACCCAGTGGGAACTCATGTACTCAAGATGATTGGGTACATCGAGAACCCTCAAAGACTGGGGTTTCCTTTAAGCCAAAAGTTGGCTATTGATCTGATCCAATAATCATTATCGGACAGTTACGAGCAGTTCGTCTTGAACTACAACATGAATAAGATTGACAAGACGCTGCCCGACCCCCTTGGCATGTTAAGAACTGCAGAGAATAACATGAAGAAGTTCAAGCTTGCTAGCCCCATATTGTTGGTGCATTAAGTCAAGGGAAATGGCAAGGGATTCAAGAAGACTAAGGTGGGACCTAAGTCTTGCCTTGATCCCAAATCTTCAGCACTGGAAAAGAAGGGTTTAGCTAAAGAAGGAAATTGCCACCATTATGGTAAGCCAGGGAACTGGAGGAGGAATTGTACCCTCTACATTGAGGATCTTAAGAAGTAGGGAAGTGTGACTTCCACTTCAGGTATTTTTGTTATAGAAATAAACATGTCTGCTCTTTCATCTTGGGTCTTGGATACCGGATGTGGTTCTCATATTTATATAAATGTGCAGGAACTGGGAAGGAGAAGAATGCTAGGTAAAGAAGAGGTAGACATGCGCGTTGGAAATAGAGCAAAAGTTGTTTCCATTGTCGTAGGAGTGTACCATCTTTCCTTGCCCACTAGGCTTATTATTGAACTTGATAAATATTATTTCATTTCTGCTATAACTAGAAACATTATTTCTATTTCATGTTTGGACATGATTGACTTTTCTTTTATGATAAGAACAATTGTTGTTCTATTTATAAAAATGATTTTTGTTATGGTGTTGCTCAAATGCTTAATGGTTTGTACATTTTGAACAAAAACCATCCAATCTATAACATAGAAAATACAAAAAGACTAAAAACTAATGACTTTAATCTTGCATATCTTTGGTATTGTCATTTAGGCCATATAAATGAGAAACGCATATCCAAGCTCCATAAATATGGACTATTGGACTCATTTTATTATGAATCATTAGAGAGATGCGAGTCATATTTATTAGGCAAGATGACAAAAACCCTTTTCACTAGTTGTACTGAGAGGGCTGATGATCTCTTTGGGTATAATGCATAGTGATGTATGCTGACCCATGAGTTCTATGGTTAGAGGTGGGTACTACTAGTTCGTTACATTTACTAATGATTCTAGTAGATACAAATATATATATCTTATGAAGTGTAAATCTGAAACCTTCGAAAAGTTCAAAGAGTTTAATAATAAAGTAGAGAAACAATTTGGAAAAAGGATCAAGGCACTCTGATCTGATCATGGTGGCGAATACCTAAGTCATGAGTTTCGTGATCATCTGAAAGAGTGTGGTATTGTATCACAACTCAGTCCACCTAGAACACCACAACATAATGGTGTTTCTGAGACGAATAATCATACTTTGTTAGACATGGTGCGGTTGATGATGAGTCATGCAGATCTGCCCGTTTCCTTTTGGGAATTTGCTCTAGAGAATGTTTCTTTCACTTTAAATCGTGCTCCAACAAAAACGGTTCTAAATACTCCATATGAGATATGGACTAGGAAGCATCCTGGTATGTCTTTCATTAAGATTTGGAGTTATGAGGCATACGTGTGACGTCAAATGACTGACAAACTGGAACCCAAGTAGGATAAGTGATAAAGTAGTTTTTATATAAGTTTTTAATAGAAAATTTTGTAATTATTTAATTTGAATTTTCCTTTTTATGTCAATTTTAGGTTATAAGTAGTTCTTTTTGTAATTTTGATTCTAACTTAGCCTAATTTTAATATTTGCAGATTTCTGGGACAAATCGGGAAAAATCACATGTCACGCCCTCGGTCACGCCCGTGACCAAGGGCGTGTAACCTGAAGATCAGTCCAGAGTCGCAGTCGTGCTGTTGAGCTAGTCCACACCCAGTCACGCCCCAGGTCACGCCCGTGACCCAAAGTCACGCCCGTGACCGGGGGCGTGTAATTTCAGCATCTGCCACGTGGAGCCGCCGTCGAGACGAGAAGCTGCCGTTGAGAAGTCAACTTGAGTCACGCCCGTGACCCAAAGTCACGCCCGTGACCTTCCCGCGTGATCCAAGCACGCCGCCGCGGCGTCTGGCTAGCCCATGCCGCATTAAATGAAGCCTTCCTGAGTCACGCCCGTGACCCAATTGTCACGCCCGTGACATGTGCGATTTTCTCCCGCCGTCACGCCAAGCCCACGCCGCGACCGGATCCGATGCTGCAGAGATTACACGCCCTAGGTCACGCCCGTGACCGAGGGCGTGTAACATGAAATTTTTGCCTATAAATTCAGAGACTCTCCTTGAGTTCAAGGTTCAGAATTTTGGAGTGGGGAAGGTGCTGCTGGAGCCAATCTTGAGTAGTTCTCCTTTTTCATGTTCATGTTCATGTCTCTTTATTTTCATGCTCTCTTCCTTTTCTAATGCAATGTATTAGCTTTCCTTTAGTGCAATAGTCTAGTTTAAGCTTGTAATCTTGTTTTTCCTAGCTTGCAATTTCCTTTCTTAAGTCTTGTAATAGTTTTTCATTTAAATAAAAAAAAATAGTTTGTTCTCTTTATTTTGTCTCCTCCTTAGCTAAAATTTCTTAATATGCATTTTTATTTTTCTTCCTCTTCCTCCTCCACCATGATTAACTAATCCTCATTAGTACTCGATCAAAATGATCCGAGGATGAGTTAGACAAGTTATGATTTTCTAAAGTTTTCTTTTTCCGTTTTTATAAACACTTGAATTATCCTTGATTTTTAATTAGTGAGGCCATACTTTCGATATATGGTTTTCGCTTAAGTTTTCATATTTAGTTAGCCGAGAGGCTCAAAGTATGAATCGATCACTCAAGGGTAAAGAGAGTTGCACGCACCCCTCGAGAGAGGATGACGTAAATCTCCCGGATTGGAGTCAAATCCAATAGTGGGGTTCACCTCGTAAAGCAAGTTTTAGGTAATCGATTATAGGACGAGAGTCCGGTTGATTTTTCCTAATCTTTGTTGGGCATTAACCTCGAGAGAGGCATGTTCGAGCTTCGGGAACCTCCACGGTCAAGTAGTTCAATTTAAACGGAATTAGATTTAATTTCTTTTTACTTGTCTTTTCTCACTCCAAGGTGGCTTTTGATTGAGTACTAGCCTCTTTTATCATCATCTAAACCCTTAATTTAGCTTGCAATTTCTCTTTTTTTTAGCTAAGAACCAAAACCCCAAAATATCATTAGATAAGATAATAGTGACTTTCCTCAAAGTAGAAGTAATCGACGCGCCCCGTGGAATACGACCTTGGTATTTCTTAATATCCTATACTATAGACGATAAGGTACACTTGCCTTTATCGGATATAGTTTTGGAGAAAATCTCAACCCTTCACTAAAATTTCAAAACCGTAAAAATGAATATCAAGTTTTTGGCGCCGTTGCCGGGGACTTTTGCGTAGATATTTTGAAACAAGGATAGCTATTAATTTTATCATGTTGTTTTTATTTTAGTTTTTCTATTTTTGAAAATCTTAAGGGTGAAATTAAAATTCTTGGAAAGGACGCTTTGGGCTTGAATTCCCATCACAGCCTCTAGTACCTTGCAAACCCTTCACCGGGTAGATCTTGGGAAGTCCAAGACTAACTTAATCCGCCTAAAAAGAACAAAAAATATTCTCTCTTTTTCTTCTTCTTTCCTTCTCTTTTTAGTGTATGACCCGTGGTAGCACTTCGATTCTTCCTTTTGATCCGGAAATCGAGCGAACCCTTTTGAGGCACCGCCGTTCTCGTGATCAAGGAAATCAAGTAGAATCTGAAGAGTCAATCGGGGACACTAACGCAGCAAATATGGATCATAATCTTAATCCTCCTAATCTTAACGAGCCAAACCCTAATGAGGACGCGCAACGGACCATGTCCTATTATGCGCGGCCGAATTTGGAAGGCACACAATCGAGTATTGTTCGCCCCGCGGTGGCGAACAAGAATTTTGAGATCAAGTCCAGCATCATACAAATGGTGCAACAATCGGTGACCTTTGATGGTCAACCGGACGAGGATCCAAATTCACATATCTCTTACTTTCTTGAAATTTGCGACACTTTTAAGATCAATGGCGTCACCGATGATGCCATTCGATTACGTCTTTTTCCTTTCTCTCTGCGGTCTAAGGCCAAGCAGTGGCTGGGCTCCCTACCAAGGGGATCCATCACTACATGGGCCGAAATGGCGGAAAAATTTCTTAATAAATATTTCCCGCCTTCAAAGACCGCTAAATTACGCACGGATATTGCATCGTTCATGCAAATCGACTCGGAGACTCTCTATGATACATGGGAGCACTTCAAGGAGCTTTTGCGTCGATGCCCTCACCACGCACTTGCCACTTGGCAACAAGTGCAAATATTTTATAATGGCTTAAATCTCCAAACGAGGCAAATGATTGATGCGGCCGCCGGGGGGACATTAAATAACAAAACCCCGATCGCCGCTCAAGAGCTTTTCGAAGAGATGGCCACAAATGCGTATCAATGGAACATGCCCCGAGCGCGGCCTAATAAGCCGGCCGGAATTTTTGAAATAGACGCTAACGCAAATTTGGCTTTACAAGTTGAGCGCTTAACAAAGCAAGTGGCGGAGATGTCTGCTTCCTCCGCCACTCCTCCTTGGGCTAATAATATTTTACTTGAAGAGCAAGTTGATTACATGGGAAATCCACCTCGGCCTTCTTATAACCCGAACACCGCTCCGTATAATAACACCTACAACGCGGGTTATAGGAATCATCCGAACTTCTCATGGAGCAATCAAGGAAATGCTCAGCGTCCCTTAAATTTAAATCAACCTCCAAATCAACTTCTCAATTTAACTCCCCCTCAAAATTTTAATCCACCCGGTTTTCCACCGCAACAGCAAAAACCCTCTCCGCTTGAAGAGGTTTTTGCAAAATATGTTGCTACAACTGAAGCGAACATCCGGAACCTCACCGGATCGATCAAAAATTTAGAGAACCAAGTGGGCCAGCTAGCAAAGATAATCTCCGAGCGACCGCAAGGAGCCCTTCCGGGAAACACGGAGCCCAACCCAAGGGAGAGCGCAAACGCGATTACACTCCGAAGCGGGAAGGAGGTGGCTTCTAAGCAGGACGAACCCATGGTAACTTCCTCTCCTCCTCTTCCTCCTATTTTATCTTCAATTTTACCTACTACGTTAGCTCCGCACGCTTCTACTTCTAATGTTCCGTATCCATCTAAGTTTAAAAGCGAGAGCGCCGAAAAGAATTATAAAAAGTTTTTAGATATTTTAAAGCAAATCCACATTAATGTACCCTTCTGCGAGGCTATCTCTCAAATGCCTAAATATGCGAAATATCTTAAGGAGTTGCTCTCCAATAAGAAAAAATTAGAAGATATTTCGCATATTTCTTTGAACGCAGAATGCTCCGCGGTTGTACTCAACAAATTGCCTACAAAAGTGAATGACCCGGGACGGTTTTCCATCCCGTGTTTATTTGGCAATTCGTTAGTAAAACACGCTTTAGCGGATCTGGGAGCAAGTATCAATCTCATGCCTTTTTCATTATTTAAGAAACTAGGTCTAGGAAATCCAAGCCCCACTCGAATGAGTATTCAATTAGCGGATCGCTCTTTAAAATATCCGGTAGGAATAGTGGAGGACGTGCTCGTCAAGGTCGACAAGTTCATCTTCCCGGTGGACTTTGTCATTCTTGACATCGAAGAGGATGCCGAAGTACCCCTCATACTCGGCCGCCCCTTCCTTGCCACCTCCCGCGCCATTATTGACGTAAGTAACGGAAAGCTCCTCCTTCGGGTTGGAGATGATGAAGTTTCTTTCGGCATAAATTCCTCGATGCGGAACACATTAGAAAACGACGATTCATGTTTTTACCTGGAAGAGTGTTGGGAATTCGATTCCCCTCCCGAGTTAGTCTCCACCTCGAGTCACGAGTCCGAGTTCGCCGAGCTCTTTTGTCTGGAAGAAGAAGAAGTCACTCGTTTCACACCACCCGAACCACTATTTTTAGAAAAATTAAAAATCAAAACATCTTATGAAGAGCCACCCGTTTTGGAACTAAAGCAACTTCCCCCTCACCTTAAGTATTTATTTTTAGAAAAAGAGTCGAAGCTACCCGTCATCGTTTCATCCGAACTTAGCAACTCAGAAATTTCCGAGTTGGCTATTGTCTTAAGAAAGCACCGCCACGCAATTGCGTGGCAAATTTCGGATATAAAGGGTATAAACCCTTCCTTCTGCACTCATAAAATCTTCCTCGAAGATAATTCCCGAAATTCGGTCCAGCCTCAACGACGGCTAAACCCTAACATGAAAGAAGTCGTTAAGGCCGAAGTGATCAAACTATTGGACGCGGGAATTATCTACCCGATATCGGATAGTACTTGGGTTAGCCCAGTACAAGTCGTACCAAAGAAAGGTGGCATTACGGTAGTAGCTAATGAGAATAACGAGTTGATCCCAACCCGTACTGTTACGGGTTGGCGGATGTGCATCGATTACCGAAAACTAAATGATGCCACCCGTAAGGATCACTTCCCCCTACCATTCATCGATCAAATTTTAGAGCGCCTTTCAGGTCACTCCTACTACTGTTTTCTCGATGGTTTGTCGGGATATTTTCAAATACCGATTTCGCCCGAGGACCAAGAGAAAACCACTTTCACTTGTCCCTTTGGCACCTTCGCTTATCGAAGGATGCCATTTGGTCTTTGTAATGCGCCAGCTACATTCCAAAGATGTATGCTGGCAATATTTGACGAGTTAGTAGAGGAGGTGATGGAAGTGTTTATGGATGACTTTTCCGTGTTCGGAAATTCATTTAAAAATTGTTTAAAAAATCTTGAGCGCGTGTTGCAGCGATGCGAGGAAACGAATTTAGCACTTAATTGGGAGAAATGCCATTTTATGGTCAAGGAAGGGCTAGTCCTTGGTCATAAAATTTCGGGCATGGGGATCGAGGTCGATAAGGCCAAGATCGAAGTGATTGAAAAACTTCCCCCTCCAACAAACGTAAAAGCTATTCGTAGTTTCCTAGGCCACGCGGGGTTTTATCGGCGCTTTATACAGAATTTTTCAAAAATCACAAAGCCGTTAACCCACCTTCTTGAAAAAGAATCCTCGTTTATTTTTAGCGATGAATGCCATTTGGCTTTTAAACTCATCAAAGAGAAACTTATAAACTCCCCGATTCTAGTCGCGCCGGATTGGTCGCTTCCTTTTGAAATCATGTGCGACGCGAGTGACATTGCGGTTGGTGCCGTTTTAGGCCAACGGGTGAGTAAGTATTTCCACCCTATTTATTATGCGAGCAAAACACTCACGTCGGCACAAGCGAATTACACCACAACCGAAAAGGAGCTTCTAGCGATCGTTTTTGCCTTCGATAAGTTTAGGTCATATATCACCCTCTCAAAAGTTATTGTCTTCACGGATCACTCCGCACTTAGGTATCTTTTAAGCAAATCGGACGCCAAGCCTCGTCTTTTGCGATGGATCCTCCTCTTGCAGGAGTTTGACTTAGAGATCCGGGACAAAAGAGGAGCCGAAAACTTGGCGGCCGATCATCTCTCCCGTTTAGAAAACCCCGCCTCGGAAGTTTTGATAGAATCTGACATCGATGATAAATTTCCCGAAGAGCGCCTCCTCGCTCTCGAAGATATTAATACGTCGTCTACCCCCTGGTTTGCAGATCTGGCTAACTATTTAGTAGCCCGGGTCTTGCCAAAAGAATTCTCGAGTCAGAAAAAGAAGAAATTCTTTTTTGATTTAAAGAATTACTTTTGGGAGGATCCCTTTTTATTCCGTGTATGCGCATACCAAGTGGTGAGACGATGCGTCTCGAGTAAGGAGGGTCTTAAAATTTTACGACATTGTCACGAGGGACCATCCGGTGGTCATTATCATTCGAACCGAACCGCGAGGAAGGCGCTGGAGGCAGGCTTTTATTGGCCCACGCTCTTCAAAGATGCTCACACCCTTGTGAGTACTTGCGACAGCTGCCAGCGGTCGGGCAACATCTCTCGCCGGGATGAGATGCCCCAAAATATTTTCTTAGAATGCGAGATTTTCGATCTTTGGGGCATTGATTTCGTTGGTCCTCTCCCTCCTTCATTTTCAAATAAGTATATTCTAGTGGCGGTCGACTACGTGTCAAGGTGGGCGGAAGCGCAAGCTCTCCCCACCAACGATGCGCGAGTCGTCGTTAACTTTTTAAAAAAATTATTTTCTCGATTTGGCACTCCGCGCGCTATTGTGAGTGATCGGGGCACCCATTTTTGCAATACTCAATTCACAAAAACTTTAGCAAAATATGGTGTCACGCACAAACTATCCACTGCATATCACCCACAAACGAGCGGCCAAGTCGAAGTGGTTAATCGAGAATTAAAGCGAATTTTAGAGAAAACGGTTTCTATTAATCGGAAGGATTGGGCAATAAAGCTCGATGACGCGCTTTGGGCCTATCGTACGGCGTACAAGACCGCTATCGGTTGTACACCATATCGAATGGTCTATGGCAAGGCTTGCCACCTTCCGGTCGAATTAGAACACCGCGCATTTTGGGCGCTTAAATTTTTAAATCTCGATTCCACTTTAGCGGGTGAACAAAGGAAGTTTCAAATAAACGAGTTAGATGAATGGCGAGCGAATGCGTATGAGAGCAATAAATTATATAAGGAGCGAACAAAGTTTTATCACGATAAACATATAAAATTTCCGAAAACTTTTTCGCCGGGCGATCTCGTCCTCCTTTATAATTCTCGCCTTCGCCTTTTTCCGGGAAAATTAAAATCCCGATGGTCCGGACCCTTTATTGTTAAAGAGGTTTGGTCCTATGGGACAATCCTAATTTCCCACCCGGAAAAAGGCTCCTTCAAAGTTAACGGGCACCGCCTTAAATTGTATCTTCCGGGAGACGTACCTAATGACAAGAGTGATGCGATTTTTCTTCATCATATAACATAATCGGCAAGTGGGTCAAGCTACGCGACCTTAAACAAAGCGCTTTTGGGAGGCACCCCAAAGTTATCTTTTGTTATTTTCTCTTGTCTCTTCTTTTCTGCTTTAACAACTTTTGCAGGTAATCGCGGCTTCCCCACAAAAGCTTCAAAAAAAATCAGGGAAGCCCTTTTTCCTTCTCTTCTTTCGTTTTTGCATTTTTTTTTTATCTTTTCCTACTTCATACTTATTTTTAAACATTGGGGACAATGTTTAACTTTAAGTATGGGGGTGTGAATAGCCCTTTGTAAATTCTTGTAAATAGTTGTTAAATTAGAAAATTTTCAAAAAAAAAAATAAAAAATAAATATATATATATTTTCTTATGTTTTTCTTCTATTTTAGCACTTGTAAAACCCAAAACTCAAAAAAAAAAATAGAAAACAGAAAAATTTAAATCTTGGAAAGGGACGTTTGGGATTTTATCCCATCACACCTCCTAGTACCTTGCGAACCCTTCACCGGGTAGCCCTTGGGAAGTCCAAGACTTGCAAAAAAATTTGTTAAGTTTTAAATCTAGTTTCCTTTCCTTGTAAATAGTTTTTAATGAGAAAAATTCAAAAAAAAAAGATAATATCAAAAATTCAAAAAATTCTTATTTCCCTCCTTGTTGTTTTTGTGATTTCTTAGAAATCTAGTTGAGAATGTTTATAAGCATGTTTAAGTTTTTAATTGGCTAAAATTTTGCTTATCATAGTTTGTTAATTTTAAATTTGAGGTAATCTTGATTTAAGAATCATCTTATGATTTTAAATTGATTAGAGAATTTTGTTAGCATGACTTCTCTTTTTATTTTTAAATGGCTTCATTTTGTAGTAAATTTCCTAAACCTCTTTAGATTTCAATTATACTTTCTTCTAACTTCTTAGATCTTAGGAATTTTAATTTTACTAGAATTTGCTCTCAATATGATTTAAAACTAGCTAGATTTATTTTTCCCCTACCCTACCCCCTTTGATGGCATAAAAAAAATGTGTATTAAAAGATCATATGTCATGGGAATAAGAGGATAAAATTCATTATTCCCTAAAACATATGCACCCAAAATATTTGAAAAGATTATATGGCATGGAGTAAGAGGATAAAATTCATTACTCCTAAACCATATACATTTTGGGTTTTTATTAGAAGAGAAAAAAAAAAGAGAAAAGAAAAAAAAAAGGGAAATTTCATGATAAATTCCATTTCCTCCATTCAAAAATTTCTCTTCTTATGCCAAATTCTATGAAATCACCCTTAGCCAATTATCATTGTTCTAGTTTTAGTTGAAAATTATGGAGAGAGCAATATTTAGTAATTTACTTTTCCTTAAGATTCTTTTAAGATAGAGTTCTTATAATTTTAATTTAATTTAGTTTTATAATTTCTACAATTTTGTCAAACTACTTAATTTTCTTGAGAAGTTATTGCCTAAACATTTTTTCCCTCTTTTCAAATCATCATCATAATTTAGGACTTAACTCCCCCTTGAATTTACTCTTAACTTAACTTTTGGTTAAATGAAATTTTAGTTTTAAATTAAAAATTTTTTTTAAGGATGTCTTATAAATTATGTCTCACACTTTTGCTCTGGAATAGCAAAACCTCAAGTATGGGGGTATTTGATAAAGTAGTTTTTATATAAGTTTTTAATAGAAAATTTTGTAATTATTTAATTTGAATTTTCCTTTTTATGTCAATTTTAGGTTATAAGTAGTTCTTTTTGTAATTTTGATTCTAACTTAGCCTAATTTTAATATTTGCAGATTTCTGGGACAAATCGGGAAAAATCACATGTCACGCCCTCGGTCACGCCCGTGACCAAGGGCGTGTAACCTGAAGATCAGTCCAGAGTCGCAGCCGTGCTGTTGAGCTAGTCCACACCCAGTCACGCCCCAGGTCACGCCCGTGACCAAAAGTCACGCCCGTGACCGGGGGCGTGTAATTTCAGCATCTGCCACGTGGAGCCGCCGTCGAGACGAGAAGCTGCCGTTGAGAAGTCAACTTGAGTCACGCCCGTGACCCAAAGTCACGCCCGAGACCTTCCCGCGTGATCCAAGCACGCCGCCGCGGCGTCTGGCTAGCCCATGCCGCATTAAATGAAGCCTTCCTGAGTCACGCCCGTGACCCAATTGTCACGCCCGTGACATGTGCGATTTTCTCCCGCCGTCACGCCAAGCCCACGCCGCGACCGGATCCGATGCTGCAGAGATTACACGCCCTAGGTCACGCCCGTGACCGAGGGCGTGTAACATGAAATTTTTGCCTATAAATTCAGAGGCTCTCCTTGAGTTCAAGGTTCAGAATTTTGGAGTGGGGAAGGTGCTGCTGGAGCCAATCTTGAGTAGTTCTCCTTTTTCATGTTCATGTTCATGTCTCTTTATTTTCATGCTCTCTTCCTTTTCTAATGCAATGTATTAGCTTTCCTTTAGTGCAATAGTCTAGTTTAAGCTTGTAATCTTGTTTTTCCTAGCTTGCAATTTCCTTTCTTAAGTCTTGTAATAGTTTTTCATTTAAATAAAAAAAAATAGTTTGTTCTCTTTATTTTGTCTCCTCCTTAGCTAAAATTTCTTAATATGCATTTTTATTTTTCTTCCTCTTCCCCCTCCACCATGATTAACTAATCCTCATTAGTACTCGATCAAAATGATCCGAGGATGAGTTAGACAAGTTATGATTTTCTAAAGTTTTCTTTTTCCGTTTTTATAAACACTTGAATTATCCTTGATTTTTAATTAGTGAGGCCATACTTTCGATATATGGTTTTCGCTTAAGTTTTCATATTTAGTTAGCCGAGAGGCTCAAAGTATGAATCGATCACTCAAGGGTAAAGAGAGTTGCACGCACCCCTCGAGAGAGGATGACGTAAATCTCCCGGATTGGAGTCAAATCCAATAGTGGGGTTCACCTCGTAAAGCAAGTTTTAGGTAATCGATTATAGGACGAGAGTCCGGTTGATTTTTCCTAATCTTAGTTGGGCATTAACCTCGAGAGAGGCATGTTCGAGCTTCGGGAACCTCCACGGTCAAGTAGTTCAATTTAAACGGAATTAGATTTAATTTCTTTTTACTTGTCTTTTCTCACTCCAAGGTGGCTTTTGATTGAGTACTAGCCTCTTTTATCATCATCTAAACCCTTAATTTAGCTTGCAATTTCTCTTTTTTTTAGCTAAGAACCAAAACCCCAAAATATCATTAGATAAGATAATAGTGACTTTCCTCAAAGTAGAAGTAATCGACGCGCCCCGTGGAATACGACCTTGGTATTTCTTAATATCCTATACTATAGACGATAAGGTACACTTGCCTTTATCGGATATAGTTTTGGAGAAAATCTCAACCCTTCACTAAAATTTCAAAACCGTAAAAATGAATATCAATAAGTGTTACCTACTGTCTGAGGTCAAAGTGTTTGTCGCAAGGATTGACATCTTCTTGGAGAAAGAGTTCTTATCCAGAAAGACTGCAAAGGTAAAACTTGAAGATGTTCAAGAACCACAAACATAAAACAAACCTGAATTGGAACCTGAGCAAGGACTATAAGTAGTTGTAGCTAGAGATCCAGCTCCAGAAACAAAAGGCATACGTAGATCTGGTAGACTAAGATTTGATCCTGAGAGATATGGATTTCTCATGTCTTAGATCTATAATGTGTTGCTTATGGATCATGATGATGAGACTGCAACCTACCATGTCTAAGACCCAATTTCTTTTTGCTACAAAACTGGGTTTTATGCCCAGAACTACCGCTTTGCGGTGACAACAACACTCGGGAAGGTCGCCACTACAAAATGTCAATCCTACCGGCCAAATCGATCACAGAAGAAGAAAAGTGCATTTGAACCAAAATAAGTTCAAGTCCACATCACACAGTAGATAAATCATAATAAAGAGAAGTCCACAGATAATAACTGAAATAAAAGGTAGCAATATAAAGGGCTCGTGCCCAGTACATCATATCCTCACTACAAGGTCACTCGCGGAAGCAAATCTACTGATAAACACTCACAAATCCGGAAACTGGTGCTCCTGTGCTAGACTGGCCAACCTCCATCTGCGCCGGCCTCTGGTGGTGTGGCGTCTCCTCGGTCCTCTAAAATAATATGGTCCACTGACCGTTAGTCAAAAAGACTAAGCCTCATTTCACACCACCCATCCCCCAGTGGCTCCTAGGCACCGTGCAGGAGGATGAAGCGGAGGACAACAAGGGGTATAAAACCAGCAAGTGACATGTCTTAGCTACATGAGTATCTACCACTACACAGGTGATTGTATGTATGTAGAAAACAATAAGTAAGCAAGGTAAAGAACAAGTAAAGTAAGTAAGTAAAGACAAGTATAGAATAGAAAAGTAACCATTGATTTATAGGAATGCCCATACAAACCTATAGACAAAGGGGTCGTTTAGCAAGGCCTATCATATAAAAAGTCCCACAACCAATTTATACCATAGGGGTAGGGGTTGAAATGTAATGCTTATGCTATGAAATACAGAGTTATGTTGATTAATGTTATGATCACACAAGTGCAACACACACACACAACTCTATGCGCACAGACCTTTAGTTCCCCCCTTTTGGAGCTAGCTAAGACTCCAAAGATACGCCCGTAGTGGCAAATGGAAGTGGTGGGTTGGGCCTCGCCCACCTCTAGGTTGGTATTCACACTACCTAAACTAGACCTATCAAACGCCTCAATGCAAAGAACACCATGGAGCGCCTGCATACTCTTACTGGCTGGACCACCAAACTTTCCTTGGCCAGGTGCAAATCCACAATCGCCGATTAAGCTTATCGACGTCGGTGTGAATGACCATCCAATACCGAAGACCCACCACCTTTATGCACATGCAATTATGATTACTATATCTCTGAGCCATAAGCTCCCCAGGCTAACCTGCCCATCACCATAACCGTTCCGAGCCACCGGCTCGCCAGATAAACCCGTCTGTAGCTAAAACCACTGAGTCTGCTGCTCGTATGACCAAACCAAGTAACACCCGCGACAACGAGACTTGAGTGACTTTATTATTAAGTTAATCTTGCGTAACAAATTATTCCTACAGCTTGGGTTAACCATGGACTTCCCAAGGACTACCCTGTGAGGGGCTCGCAGCGGTACTAGGAGCTAAGATGGGCTGAACCCCAAAGCTCCCTTTCCAAGGCACTTATTCTTATTGAAAACTAAGGGGCTGGATCAATGTCGGCCAATTTTCAATATATCATTGGGTGTTATAAATAGTAGAATGAGCAAGGGTGACATGTCACTGCTCGTTGCAGGGGGTGCAGATAAGAATGAGAAATTGAAAATCTCAAAGGAGGAAGAAGATCTTCAAGATCCAAAGGGAGATCTTCAAGTCACCTTCGAAAGTGATCTTCGAAGGGGAAGGAGATCTTTGAATGCCGAAGGAAATCTTTGAAGAATTCTTCGAACTCCAAAGGAGAACTCTGAAGGATCTTCGAAGGAGCTCACTTGGGCGCTGAAGGCAAGGTGCCTTGAAATGAAGGCTCTTTAGTTTGGAGTCCTTTTATAATTTTGGACGGGGGTGGTTCGATAATTGCATCGGTGTAATTGCCATAACTACCGGGAGGGCAAATCACATTTCGCATTCTGGAGCACACAAATCACAATTTTACACATATGATGACTTTTACCTCAGGCTGTTCGGGCAGTGATGGTAATGAACTGCGAACAGCAAGATGTGAACTGCGAACTGTCCCGCAAACTTGAATTATCACACGAACTGTCCTACGAATAGTCCCATAAACTGCGAACTGTCCCCATGAACTATGAACACTCATGCAATCTTTGTAAATGCAAGAGGTAAAGAGGAAAAATTGTAGCGTGCGCTTAGAAGGAATTCTGTGTGATTAGATGAGCTCAGAGATGTTGGTAGGATGTCTGGGATAGAGCATCGTGAGAGTGCATTTAGTTGTCTTATCATCGGTGGTTGGGGCCCAACTGCCTTTGTCGTGCGAGGTGTGTCTGGGGATGCGTGCCCATGTGCATGCGTCCTTGGCGGTTATGGGTGGTTTTGGCGGTAAAAAATCTCCTCCACTATGGCCATCCCCATAGTGAAGGAAGTTATGGAACCTCCCACTCCTCCATTAAGATCACTCCTCATAATGGAGGGATTTTTCTAATCGCAGATAAAATAAGGGATACCCATCAATTTTCCCTCAAATCCTCGGAGTCCGCATTCGAGGCCAGAGGAGTGCGAGGATTTTTTCAAATTTCCACTTTTTGTATCTTGAGTGCAAGTAGTGGGGGCGAGGTGGAGAGGCTTTCTTGGTTCGAAAGATCTTCTTGAGGACGACCGTCTTCATGTATATATTGTGGGGTGAGTTGTTCTCCCTTTATGTATTTCATCTCATCATTTTGTGAGTGCACTCTTGCTTGATGGTGATTTTTCGGTGATGGCGGTGCACATGCTTGTTGCGCTGGTGAAGAGCTCTCTCATTTGAACTCAGGGTTGTGGCCGGAGTGCGGGCCTACAATGACGGTGAAGAGTGCATGCATTCAAACTAATAGTTGTAGTCAGGGGGCAGACCTTGTATGACGGTGAAGAGCGAATGTGTTCGACCTAATGACGATCGCAAGGGGGCTTGCCCTAGCGATGCGGTGACCTACAATGACGGTGAAGAGTGGATGCGTTTGAACCGATAGTACGCGGTCAGGGAGGGCGGACACCGAATGGTGGTTAAGAGAGAATGCATTCGAATCGATGGAAACCGTGAGGTGTGAGGCTGTGGCAGTGTCGTGACATATTATGACAATGAAGTGCGGATGTGTCAAGCCGATAGTGCACGGTCAGGGGTAGGACCCCAAATGATGGTTAAGAGTGAATGTGTTTGAACCATTGGAGACCGCAAGGAGGGCGTGCCGTAGCGGTGTCGTGGCCTACTATGACAGTGAAAAGTGGATGCGTTCAAATTGATAGTGCGCGGTCAGGGGGACGTACCCCGAATGGCGATGAAGAGCGAATGTGTTCAAACCAATGACGACCGTGAGGGGGGAAGGATCTAGAGGTGTTGTCTATTATGACGGTGAAGAGTCAATGCGTTCGAACAAGTAGTGCAAAAACTTAGGATTATGTAAGTTAAATTACTCTATGCAATCTGTAGACACAAACTAACAAGAATCACAAGATTATTCATAACGTTAAATGACCCACCACTATTGGACAAGAGAGCCTCAACTAGACTAGGTCTTGTCACACCTAAGCAACCCTAAGTCATCCCTCGCTTGCTGATGCAGCCCACCGCACCGACTTCACACATCAACCTAGTGATGCCCTTGCTGGAATCCTCGGGCATCATGTACACATGTTTTCATGGTCGCGACTTCATGCAAAATTAAGCAGCTCTCCAATTCTTTCACCTGGTGGTCCTATGCATTTCAATAGAAATTTCTTATTCTATACATAAGCATACAACTCAATGTATGATCTTATAAATAGAAGGTTATCCAGGCCTAGCACAAATTTAAGAGAAGTTGCATCACTTGGAGACAAAAATGGAAGGTCTGTTGATAGATCACATTTGGAACTTTTTTAATTCTTTGTCGAATCATTTATTTTATGTGTATGCTTGCCTACTCTCAGGAGATATATTTAGGTATGGGTAATGCACTATGATTATAATAGATCACCGTGCAGGAGCAAATGTAATGGACCAAAACGTAAAGTGACCCAGATCGATAATGAAATAAAATAAAAAGTCTGTCCCCTATGATGAAAATATAAAATCAGTGTTGATATTGTCCATCGCAACGAATTATTGATTTTGAGTTATTGGTATTGTATAAATATATGCTAATATAACGTACATGTTTGGAATGTTTTGGTTGGGTTAACTTTATGTTGATGGGAGACTGCTATATATAATATATATATACCAGTTCTTAAAGAGGTTGCATCCTAGCTGCTAGGATTGGGGTGCTAATAGAATAGAGGCTGGAGATTGGGCTGCTATTAGTGCTTGGCTGGCTGGTGCTTAAGTTTTTAAGTTATTTCATCTTTGTGAAAAGGCAGGTTTTATGTTAGGTGGTGGAAAAAAAATGGTTGTTAGTACAAGTGGCATATTTTCCCCTTCTTTCTATACTCACTGCCGACTCTTTTTTCTCTTGGATATACCGCAGTTAGGGCATGGCGCCGATCTCTTTCCCTATTCTTCTCCTCTCCTTCTCTCTAAAATTCACAAAAGCTTGCGGGAATCATATCGTATTGTTGGGATTGAAGGTTTGCGTGGCTTCGTTTGAGCTGGAGCTTAGCTGGGTTTACGATTTCTGAAGCTGTGCCCGGGTCTTCGTCTAGCGCACTGTAAGCCTATTTTTATTCCATCATATGATCAAGCAAGGGTATTATTCAGTCATATTTTAATGTTGGCCGACTGTATGTTTTTCATGGGGGATATCTTGTCGTTGTGAACAGCTATTGTTGCTCCACATTCTTTGAATTTTGGTGGTTGTGTTGTTAAGAGTCTTGGGCAAGACTCTTAGTAAAATCAAAACTGAAGTATGGGGGTTTTGCTCTTGAGAAGCCTAGCTCTGATTGGCCTGCTGCTTTTTGTTTGTTTTCATGTTATGTTAATTGGCATGAAGAGAATTTAAGGCTAAGTTGGGGGTTCCTCTATTTGCTTTGGCTCCTAAATTAGGGGTTTTAATGGAGTGAATGTCGTTAGTGCTTCTCTTTTAATCTTGTTTTACTGCTTATTGGGAGAAATATCACATAAGAAAGTTGCTGCTCTTTTACTTCTTCCTGTGATAATCCGGTTTTGAGGTTATCTATACATGCTTTGATTTGGCTTAAATGGGGATTTTCCTGTGATGATTGTTGGCTCTCTCCTTCTTACTAATTTGCACATAGATAAATAAAGCTGCAACAGCTATTTTAAAAGAGAAGCTATGTGGCTTTATTAATTAGGCTAGCCCGGCTATTGTTATTTTCAACTTTGAATGCTTATTGGGTTTAGTTAGTTGTGCTATTACAAAAATGGGCCAAATCGAGTAGAAGTAATTGGGGATATTTGCTTGTCTTTGTTGGTCGTATTCCTATTACTTGATGGGGGAGGCTATTTTAATGGGGACTTCATTGTCTATTTACCACTTAAATGTTTTCTAGTGGTTCAAAAAGGTGGGATTGAGTTTTATTTTCTGTTGGTTCAAAAAACTATGTGGGCTTGTGTCTTTTGTGGCATTAAACACAATAAAGAACTGTTGAGTAAACTCCATGTGATGTAATCATAGTAGTCCATATTGTAACTATAGTGATGTGCAACCCCGAGATAAATGCCCTAAATGATATGATGCTATACAAATACCGCGAAGGATGGCACCTCCATATAGACATGACAATGACTTGAATTACTAATGGTGAGAGCTACCTGTTTAATTTAAGCTTTATTCTTTAGTACTTTCCTCATATAAATTCTTATGATACATAATGTTAACTGCATAGTTGATATCACTGATTTTCATATCGCTTTAATGTATACCCTTGACAAAGGCAAACATGCGACTCAATTCTGAGGGTATTATAAAATGAATAACTCACTATTATGTAAACGTGTCGACATGAGTTTATATTACGGGCGACTTGAACTGCATGCACATGAATGATATAAATATGATGAATTGCCAAACCAGTCGAGCCGAAAGGAATAAACGCGGGTTTACCGTACTGGTCTTGGAACATGATGACCCTTCGGGGTGGGCCCAAAGTATTAAATATTAATGATGAATATGGATTCAATCGCCCCTAATATGTCCGAAGGAATGAAACATTCATAGAAATACTGATTTAAAGGGTTACACGGGTACATTGGTAAATGCTTATAAACATGAAAACTGACATGATGTTATGTATTTGCACTGCTTACATGTTCCATAGCTTATATGAATGATATTGTTTCATAGTTGCTTATTGTTTTATTACTGCTTATACTATTTATGATTACTGGCATGTTCCTACAGTCATTGTGATTTTATACTGTTCATATTGTTTTTTTGGTACTAACATGTTAATATAGTTATATGCTTCATAATTTCACTGTTGAGACAGAAAAACGGTTATTATGAAAAATATAATTTGAAATGCGTAAGCTTTCGTAATTGGATACAACAATGAAAAAGGTATATCCTCACTTAGTCATATTTTTATGACTAAGCCCGTCGTCAATTTTGTAGGTAACGGACAGGACTTTGGATACACACAACCAAATGAACTGAATATGGTAGGACAGAAAAGATACGGGACAAGTAAGCAAGGTATGAGAGTAAATTTCTTATTATGAGTTTTTTTATTTTGTATTCACTAGCCGTACTTCAACCTGAGACATGTTATGAATAAAGCTTAGATACAGAATTATGTGGGGTCTAAATGGGGGCCTCACAAATTGGTATCAGAGCCAGGTTTTGACGAAGTTTGGTTGTAGTGAGTACTGAATAAGTACATATGATATGGTGGTGAGAAAATCACTTATCGAATCTAGTTATTCAGAATCTGTCTAAATCGAATTACGTCTAAGGGTTTTGAAAGAATTTATGAAAGGATGGAAATTAAATGGATTTTACACGAACTTAAAGCGAAATGAATTCAAGTAGATCTTGATATCGTTCTTATTGCACGAGTAAAATGAAATGTTTCTAAAACTAGATAAACGAATATAGTATATGTACTTAGAATTGGAAGAAAGAATGTATGCACATAGTTGTATTTTTTTATACGAAGACGGAGGTAAGTAATATGGTTAAATCAATAATGAAAGGTGTACAAATAACGGACTTTAATTTTCTAAAAAGAGACAAGTGGTTATTTATTTTCCATGGAGACACTGTTAAACATCCGTAGAAAAGTTAACTAACGATCTTCACTGTTAAAGCTTTGAGATTATTTGCAATAGCGAGAAGAAGCAATCGTGAATGATATGAATATGCATTGTAAGTCTACCTTCATCTTCTATAGCCTACATAATTGTGAAATAACGTGTTACACAAACATGTAAAAAGAAAATGAAATACGGTTATAATGACAAATGTTTATAAAGTGTGTCGTTTCCATCTTTTGTAATGACTTCAAGAAATATAAAAATAAGTGAGACATTATAAGCTATAAAGGAAACTGAGATTGAAGTAAATAATAAACGATAAAAGGAATTTGCAAGCGATAACAACGTGAATATGACCATACGATGTTAAGGAAAACGAAAGTACATTGACACTCGTTATATTGTAGGTTGTTCTGAAAGAAGTGTTACAAAGAGGAAACGATAGGATAATGAGATATGAATCTAAATCAACGATTTAGGAATTTGACAAAAGAGAGTGCTATGAAAAATGGAAGTCATAATTGTACGTTGAGTGACGAGTAAAATGATTGAAACTACTAACTGAAAATGAAAATATGATAAACAAGGCGAGATAAAAGTCAATGTGATTACACGAATATACAATATGTAATATTGAAGAAAATGTTAAAATCAACAATGATTTGAGGAACGAGATTAATGATATGTGAGTAGGAAAAATGGTAACGTGAGAGATCGCAATAGGCATATTATGATGTTATAGTTACTAGTGGATACAAATGATAAGATAAAACATCAACGTGAAAAGTGAAATATATTCTGATATACGTATACCGATAAAAGCCAAACATTGAACGAAGAACTAAATATGAAAGTGTTTCACGCAAATGTTCTAACTGAAAGGTTCTAAATGTTTCATGGAATACTAATTTTCTTTTCTTATTGATTATGCGGTTTGTCAATCGCTTTAATTTTAGGAGTTTCGAACACGGGAAATCGAATGAAGGTTTGAATGGATAGAAAAGTAAGTGATATACAATATATTTGGGAATTGATAATGTGTCCAATTTTCGAGGACGAAAATTCTTATAAGAAGGGAAGAGTTTGTAACGGCCCAAAACATAAAGTGTCCCAGATTGATTATGAAATAAAATAAAAAGTCTATCCCCTATGATGAAAATATAAAATCAGTGTTGATATTGTCCATCGCAACGAATTGTTGATTTCGAGTTATTGGTATTGTATAAATATATGATAATATAACGTACATGTTTGGAATGTTTTGGTTGGGTTAACGTTATGTTGTTGGGAGGCTGCTATATATAATATATATACCAGTTCTTAAAGAGGTTGCATCCTAGCAGCTAGGATTGGGGTGCTAAAAGAATAGAGGCTGGAGATTGGGCTGTTATTAGTGCTTGGCTGGCTGGTGCATAAGTTCTTAAGTTATTTCATCTTTGTGATAAGGCAGGTTTTATGTTAGGCGGTGGAAAAAATGGATGTTAGTACAAGTGGCATATTTTCCCCTTCTTTCTATACTCACTGCCGACTCTTTTTGCTCTTAGATATACCGCGTTTAGGGCATGGCGCCGATCTCTTTCCCTATTCTTCTCCTCTCCTTCTCTCTGAAATTCACAAAAGCTTGCGGGAATCATATCGTATTGCTGGGATTGAAGGTTTGCGTGGCTTCGTTTGAGCTGGAGCTTAGCTGGGTTTACGATTTCTGAAGCAGTGTCCGGGTCTTCTTCTAGCGCACTGTAAGCCTATTTTAATTCCATCATATGATCAAGCAAGGGTTTTATTCAGTCCAATTTTAATGTTGGCCAACTGTATGTTTTCCATGGGGGATATCTTGTCGTTGTGAACGGCTATTGCTGCTCCACTTTCTATGAATTTTAGTGGATTTGCTGTTAAGAGTCTTGAGCCAGACTCTTAGTAAAATCAAAACTAAAGTATGGGGGTTTTGCTCTTGAGAAGCTTAGCTCTTATTGGCCTGCTTCTTTTTGTTGGAACATGGTCTTCCGCATCTCCTAGGTTTGAGAATAACAAATCTTATGTGTATTTGATCTTGTGTGTTCAAGTGTGCAGGTTAAGCATAGTCCACATGACTCAAGGAGTACTCATGATGTCTGCCCCCAAAATTGAGGCCACAATTCGAAGAGGCTCACTAGCGCTGGCGGTAGCGATAGCGCCCGGCGCTAGCGTTGATCTGCGCGATTCCAGCATCGTTTTTAGAAGGAGCTAGCGCCCTGCGTTAGCTACTAGCGCTGGCGGTAGCATGGCGCACAAGAGGCATGGAGCAATATGTTGCTGCGGATTGAAGATCCTGCCGCGCAAAACGTTTCCTAATCCGGGCTAGCGCCGACGGTAGCGCTAGCGCCGGCGGTAGCGCTTGGGCTATAAAAGGACCCCCTCTCCTCTTGTTTTCGCACACCAATTGTATACACCTCAGAGAGAGAGTACTAGAATTCCAGAGGCCTATCTTGGCCGAAATTTGAGGTCCCGGCGAAGCTCTGCCAACTTCTGAAGGAGGATTCCATCACGCCGAAGCCAAACAAAGCCCGCTTCGACAAACGCTGATTCTACAGAGGATCTTCGCCTCCATATTCAGAAGTTCATCCTAAGGGAAGTTGTTATTATTGTATTTACCTTTTATCATTGTAAACGGTAGTGAAATCGCCTCGTGTTGGCGACTAGGTCTGGGGTAGACTTAGGGCTGAAATTCGCCTCGTGTTGGCTACTAGATCTAGGCTAGTTCTAGTGGGTGCTCGAGGCCACATCCGGGGAAGGATTGGATAAAGCGGCTTGAGGCTGAATCCGGGGAGGATTAGGCTAGGGCCACCGGTTCGCGGGGAAGTGAGTCGGGATAGAAAACAAGAAGAGCTTTTATTATTCGCCTCCGATCTCTAGCGTCATCGAGATCAAGTTTTGTAAAACTTATTTATTATTAATAAAGCTTGTCTCCTTTTTGTTTTACTTCACTTATTTCATGTCTTTAATCTTGCAATAATTCAAAGTTTTCAAATATAATCTATAGTTTTTGAAAACCCTTATTCACCCCCCCCCCCCCCCCCTCTAAGGGCGCCGACCGATCCAACAACTGGTATCAGAGCGGTTTTGTTCCAATCGGCTTAACAACCGGGAATAATGGCGTCTCATGATCTCGCTTCAACCAGTGGGGCAAATTTTTTGTGAAGATGAAATATCACATAAACCACCTTTGTTTGAAGGAACAAATTATAAAGGATGGAAAATTTTAATGGAAAATTTTATTAAAACTTTAGATATCGAAGTATGGAACTTAGCAATTATAAGACGTGCGGATGAATCAAATAAAAAGGAACTTCATTTAGATGCAAAAGCTAAACATTATCTATTTTGTGGTCTCTCAAATGAAGTTTTCAAATTTGTGTATTGCTTTTCTAGTGCTTATAAAGTATGGAAATTTCTTGAAGAAATGTATGATCTTCCTCTCGCAGGTATGGAACAAACACAGGAGGAAAAGAACGAACAAGCATCCATTATCGTTCAAGAAGATCTCTCTCGGAGCGAAGCCATGGAGAATATTGAAATAGTAAAGGAGAGCAATACACCAAGAGAAAAAGAAGATGAAAATTCATCTATGATGAAGGAAGGGCCAAAAGATAACGAAGGAACTTTATGCATACATTTTGCCTCCACCAAAAGCGCTGTAAGAAAGTCAAAATCTTCTTCTTGTGTGATAACCTCCATTTCTAGTTTCAATATATTAAAAACAGCTAAACGTAAGATCAAAAAATTGAAAATTACTAATAAAAATTTATGTTTAGAAAATAAGAGACTAAAAGCTAATGTTAACTCAAATTCAAATTGTGATGTGCCTACACCATCTTGTCTCTTACCTAAAAATATAAAACCTTGTTTTGATTGTAATAATATTAAGGAAAAACTCAAAGAACTTGAAAAAGAATTGATGTGTATAAAAGAACATAATGAAAAATTATGCTTAGAAAATTCATCGTTAAAGAATGATTGTGCTAAGTGTAAGGACTACGAAATAGAAATTAAAGAGATGGACGAAACATTTGATGAATATAAGGATAAATATGAAAAACATATTGAATCAATTGTTACAACTCTTAAAAATAGCACAATCGCTTATAATAAAGCTAGACATAATTTAAAAACTAAGAATGATGAATTAAATGCCAAAATCCACTTGCTTAAGGAAATCATAAAGAAAAATTCACAAAACATATATCCACAATTTCAAAATATATCAAAAAGCAAGTTAAATATAAATTCTCAAAATATTAATAAATCAAGCAATGGAAATAAAAGACATCAACAAATTAAAAATGAAATTCCAAAGTACAATTATTATTATCATCAAACTTCTCCCAACATAAAACTTCACAAATTTCCTATGAAAAATGCTTTCTATAATCACTACAATTATAATCCTAAAAATAAAGATTATCACAATAGAAATTTGACTCACAATGATAATATTAAACCACAGTTTGAATGGAGGCCCAAAACCAATGATGAAACACAAACACCACAAAAAGGGGCCCATTCATTTCCATCTCCCCAAAAGCAAATACGTTGTATTTGGGTACCCAAAGGAACCATCACACCCAGTCCTCTTTGGATACCTAAATCTCTCTTTCATTAGGTACCTCCAAATGCATTAAGTAGAATATTTTCAAAAGGGAAATATACAACTTTTCTCTACTTCATGATGTGCTTTACTGTATTTCAATTTTCTTTGTTTTCTTATTTCTTTGAAATTATCATGTTATGGTCATCTTGTTTAGGAAACATGGTCACAAATTTTAATTAGCCTATAACATTAATCAAAACTCAAAATATTATTAAGATGACCTACTTATTATTCATATATTCATTATACATATATTTATCAACAATTAAATTCAAAATCTTCTATGTAGTGGTAAAATATTTAATCATAAGATTTCAAAAAAAAAATATACCACATAAAATTTTTTTTTCCACTTCATAACATCAAATTATGAATGAAAAATTCTAGTCAAACATCCAAAAGATAACAAAATAAACATATTTCAAAGAACAACAACATCCAAGACATAGGTTCAAATTCCTGAATTATTACATAAAAATTGTTCCTCTCATAACTACTCCTCCTCATCTATGTTCTCCACACTAGGACTCGGGGAGCGTCTCCTACGAACCCTCTGGATCGAGTGGCGGGGCGGATCTGAAACTAGACTCTCCCATTCCCTCCGCTCTGGTGTAGATGGGTTTAACTTTAAAGCTTTCATCATAAACTTCATCATTTTCTTGATCCCTGAGACATCCTTCCTTATCACAGAAACATCCTCCTCAACCCGTGTCATCCGCTCACCCATCTCCTCTCGAAAGGACCCATATGGAGCATCTCGAGCCCCTCAAGAAGACGCTCCTCGCCGGAGTGGTGGTTGAGTTGATGATGATGGCTCATCCGAGGCAAAGGATGCACGCAAATGCGAGGTACTATAAATAGGAGGGTAGCAATCTATCAAGTAGAAACCCAGCTCAATAGAAGGATTCAACATCTGAATCACCCGCTGGATGATGACGCCCAGGGGCAAGTTGTTGTATCTCTGTCGGGTGGGTTGCTTCAACTTGTAGGAGTAGCGAATCAGGGAAAGTAGTAAGTCCGCCACGTCGAACTTCTCCTCCTCCAAAATAAAATAAGTGACATAACTGAGCTGGGCTGTGACCTTTGCTATGTCACCCAACTTCAGCATAATTGTGTGGCGTAATACATCCTGAACAACTAGGGCATCCACGGTGAGTGTCGACACCGACGAGATCAGACTTCTGCATTCCTTATTATGTAGCACCATGTTCACCTGAGTCCAATCTCTGCCCACCCTGAAACTCTCCACAATCTCCAACCGATGTGAATGCTGGGATAATCCAAACACGCGCCTCAGGTGCTCATGAGTAATAGTCACCTCCTGCCCTTGTACCTGTGACCGCACTCCTCCATCCAGCCTGGTCTGTGATGGGTCTTCCAAATGCGTATAGAACTCTCGCACTAACTCAGAAGAAAATCCGTCAGAAATAAATAAATTTAGCACCTCGGAGGCAGCGAATAACTGCATAATGTGAGAGTGTCGTGGCAAGTAAAACTCCACGACGTATGGAACGCCCACTACTGCTGCCTCTACTGCTAACTCTGTACTCTTCTTTCCTTTAGGGGCCATCTGCCACATTATCAAAAAATTATTATTAAACCAAAATGAAATATATTTTTTTTTTAAAACAAAAATAATTATATATCTCCTAAAACAAAATATTTTCATTTTTTTAGGAAATCAACATCAAGATCAAGTTAGATCTAAAAATATCCAAGTAATATTTTTCAAACATTTCCAAAATTTAAACTAAGTAAAAAATTACTACATCCAAGAAATCCACATAAAAATCAAGATCAAAATCCTCATAAAAACCCTAATATTGATGAAAATCAACCATTATAGATCTAATCTCTAAAACCATCTAATAACCTCAAATATCTTCATCTCTAACATCACAATCAAGCTTTAAAACAAAAATTATAAGAAAAGATGAGATATTACCTCAGATCTGGGCGATTGGAACGAGTGTTCTTCGAGGTTTTTCGGGAGCAAATGGTAGCAAACGGCGAATCTGAAAAGATTAGGGGGATTTAACAAAAGCCTCGATAGCGCCAGCGCTAGCTCTAGCGCCGGCGGTATCGGGCCCCTCTGATTTTTCAATAAATCAAAATTCCATTAAATACCTCTATTTATTCTCTACAATATGTACTAGTTGGTGAGGCAAGATTTCGTTTATTTTGACTTGTATTGGGTGTCCTAGATTCTTCAAATTAAAACATGCTTACTAAAGCAATTTTCGTCATTTTTAACCATCAAAAACATTTCCAAAAATTCTGCAAATTCAGCATGAAACTACTAATGGGACACCTAATCAAGTTCAAGTATCAAAATTTTCAAAACCCTAAAAAATCACTTACTATTTCCCGCGCTAGCGCTAGCGCCAGCACTAGCGTCGAGGTTCGAATTTCTGTGTTTTTAAAATTTCTAAAAATTCCTAAAAATATTTTGATCTATATGTCCTATTTAGTTTTTTGCACATCTGTTTTTCTTTTCTTTTTGAAAAATCAAATACAAAATTAGAAAACCAAATTACAAAAATAATGTTTTTCATTTTGTTTTTGTGTCATTTTTTCTGCAAAAATCAAATACAAAACTACAAAAACAAAACAAATTACAAAAAATATGTTTTTCCTTTGTTTGCTTTTGTTGTTTCCTTTGTTTAAAGTTCATCTTTTTTCAAAAATCAAAAAAATTACAAAAGCAAAAATTACAAAAATCTGCTTTTATTTGCTAAAATCAAATACAAAAATATAAAACTTTAAAACTATCAAAAACAAACTCTATGATTTTTTCTTGTAAAATCAAGCATGATTTAATCTACTATTTAGAAATTCTACAATGTTACAATTTTTCTCTTCAAACTACTTTGGACATTGTCTTTCTTCATGCTTTGATATATCTATTCAAATGTGCATCAATTATAGTTTAAAAGTTGTGTAGGATCAAGCTTAGCATGCCTCTAAGTATGAGAAATGTTTTATGTTTGATAATGATATTTATTCACTCACCCTTTTTGGCATTGTCTACATATGCATTTAATCTAAGAATGCTTGTGTATGTTTTGTATTAGTACAAATAAATTAAAATTGCACAAGTATCTTACCTACACTCCTTCATTTGCACTCTTAAAAATTTAGAAAAGTGGCTATATTTTTTTTCTCATAAAATCTATTGATTTGCAAAACAAGTGTATTCGGAGAACTTTGTACAAAACAAAATTATAAAATAAATGACAAAGATAACTCCACCAAGCACTACTTGAACCTCCTTATAAGTCTTAATGAGCATTGTGAGGTTGAGCACCTTGGAAAGAATAATAAAGTGTCTTGTGCAAATCAACTCTTTCTTTCAAAAATAAGAAAAACCACTTTCTCTTAAGTACACCGGATCACAAGTCTCAAAATTCAAAATAAAATATGTGATCCCCTAAGCACTACTTTGCACCCTGCTAAGTCTTGATAAGCATTGTGTGTGCAAAGCACCTTGGTAGTTGTACATTTTTTGTGCATTAAAGTGTGTGGAAGTAATCTTATTTGTGTTTTATTGTGCTTCTTACTTTACATATTACTTGTATTTTTGATTAAAACATTTGTTTACTCTCCTCAAATTTACACTTATGTGCACATCATTATCTTCCATAACACTTCTTCTCATTAGTATTGGATCCTAATGCTAATTCTATATTACTTTTTATTTATGAAATGCACTAGATAACCTAGCATGTGTTCTACAATGTTTTTTGTATGTTTTTGAAATTAAGAATTAAAGTAACATTGTGGTCATCTCTTTTTGATAAACATTATTTCATGCTTGGTTATTCTAAAATTTAAAACTGCAAAATGATTTCCAAAAACATCATTTTGTGTGATCTTTACCTCATATTTTTTGGATTATCATTACTATTTGTTATAAGTCTTCCGCATCTTAACCATATAAGTGTTTTTTACCTTGCGCTTTCATGCTTATTTCATATCTTGTATTATTTGCATCATCACTTATTCTTAAAAATTGCTATCTTTCATTAAGTGATAGATTTCCTTGGAACACTTTTTATTGGTTACTTCAAACATAAAAATCTTTTATGCTAAAAACTCTGAAATTTTGTAATAACTCTGATCTATTTCAATGAAAAACAATTCTAAACCTCCTTATCATTTACCTAAAAAGCTCGATCATGCCTTCTCTTTTATTTACACATTTTTAGTGCTTTGTATCCCTACCCACTTTTGCTAATAACAAAGGGGGAGAACTAACATGATAAATATAACCCGCTATCAAAAACCCAACATGACAAATTAAGATGATAGCTTACATATTAGGGGAGCATTTACTTAGGGGGAGCATGTATTTAGGGGGAACAAGTCTAACATGCTAGAATCAATTATTATCCTAAGTCATCACTCTCACACACACACAAGTATAGTTTCATCATGTTTATCTATTAATGCTTTGATTTATCATTAAAGGATTTGTTATTATCAAAAGGGGGAGTTTGTTGGAACATGGTCTTCCGCATCTCCTAGGTTTGAGAATAACAAATCTTATGTGTATTTGATCTTGTGTATTCAAGTGTGCAGGTTAAGCATAGTCCACATGACTCAAGGAGTACTCATGATGTCTGCCCCCAAAATTGAGGCCACAATTCGAAGAGGCTCACTAGAGCCGGCGGTAGCGATAGCGCCCGGCGCTAGCGTTGATCTGCGTGATTCCGTCATCATTTTTAGAAGGAGCTAGCGCCCGGCGCTAGCGTTGATCTGCGTGATTCCGGCATCATTTTTAGAAGGAACTAGCGCCCGGCGTTAGCTACTAATGCTGGCGGTAGCATGGCGCACAAGAGGCATGGAGCAATATGTTGCCGCGAATTGAAGATCCTGCTGCGCAAAACATTTCCTAATCCGGGCTAGCGCCGGCGGTAGCACTTGGGCTATAAAAGGACCCCCTCTCCTCTTATTTTCGCACACCAATTGTATACACCTCAGAGAGAGTACTAGAATTCCAGAGGCCTATCTTGGCCAAAATTTGAGGTCCCGGCGAAGCTCTGCCAACTTCTGAAGGAGGATTCCATCACGCCGAAGCCAAACGAAGTCCGCTTCGACAAACGCTGATTCTACAGCGGATCTTCGCCTCCATATTCAGAATTTCATCTTAAGGGAAGTTGTTATTATTGTATTTCCCTTTTATCATTGTAAACGGTAGTGAAATCGCCTCGTGTTGGCGACTAGGTCTGGGGTAGACTTAGGGCTGAAATTCGCCTCGTGCTGGCTACTAGATCTAGGCTAGTTCTAGGGGTGCTCGAGGCCACATCCGGGGAAGGATTGGATAGATCGGCTTGAGGACAAATCCGGGGAGGATTAGGCTAGGGCCACCGGTTCGCCGGGAAGCGAGTCGGGATAGAAAACAAGAAGAGCTTTTATTATTCGCCTCCGATATCTAGCGTCATCGAGATCAAGTTTTGTAAAACTTATTTATTATTAATAAAGCTTGTCTCCTTTTTGTTTTACTTCACTTATTTCATGTCTTTAATCTTGCAATAATTCAAAGTTTTCAAATATAATCTATAGTTTTTGAAAACCCTTATTCACCCCCCCCCCCCCTCTAAGGGCGCCGACCGATCCAACACTTTTTGATTGTTTTCATGTTATGTTAATTGGCATGAAGAGAATTTAAGGCTAAGTTGGGGGTTCCTCTATTTGCTTTGGCTCCTAAGTTAGGGGTTTTTTGGTAGTGCTTCTCTTTTAATCTTGTTTTACTGCTTATTGGGAGAAATATCACATAAGCCAGTTGCTGCTCTTTTACTTCTTCCTGTGATAATCCGGTTTTGAGGTTATCTATACATGCTTTGATTTGGCTTAAATGGGGATTTTCCTGTGATGATTGTTGGCCCTCTCCTGCTTACTGATTTGCACATAGATAAATAAAGCTGCAAGAACTATTTTAAAAGAGAATCTATGTGTTTTTATTAATTAGGCTGGCCGTCTATTGTTATTTTCGGCTTTGAATGTTTATTGGGTTTAGTTAGCTGTGCTATTACGAAAATGGGCCAAATCGAGTAGAAGTAATTGGGGATATTTGCTTGTCTTTGTTGGTCGTATTCCTATTACTTGATGGGGGGGGGCTATTTTAATGGGGACTTCATTATCTATTTACCACTTAAATGTTTTCTATTGGTTCAAAAAGGTGGGATTGAGTTTTGTTTTCTGTTGGTTCAAAAAACTTTGTGGGCTTGTGTCTTTTGTGGCATTAAGCACAATAAAGAACTGTTGAGTAAACTCCAAGTGATGTAATCATAGTAGTCCATATTGTAACTATAGTGAGGTGCAACCCCGATATAAATGCCCTAAATGATATGATGCTATACAGATACCGTGAAGGATGGCACCTCCATATAAACATGACAATGACTTGAATTACTGATGGTGAGAGCTACCTATTTAATTTAAGCTTTATTGCTTTAGTACTTTCCTTATATACATTCTTATGATACATAATGTTAACTACATAATTGATATCACTATATTTCATATTGCTTTAATGTATGGCCTTGACAAAGGCAAACATGGGACTCAATTCTGAGGGGATTATAAAATGAATAACTCACTATTATGTAAGCGTGTCGACATGAGGTTATATTACGGGCGACTTGAACTGCATGCACATGAATGATATGAATATGATGAATTGCCAAACCAGTCAAGCTGAAAGGCATAAACGCGGGTTGACCTTACTGGTTTTGGAACATGATGACCCTTCGGGGTGGGCCCAATGTATGAAATATTAATGATGAATATGGATTCAATCGCCCCTAATATGTCCTAGGGAACGAAACATTCATAGAAATACTAATTTAAAGGTTTACACTGGTACATTGATAAATACTTATAAACATGAAACTGACATGATGTTATGTATTTGCACTGCTTACATGTTCCATAGCTTATATGAATGCTATTGTTTCATAGTTGCTTATTGTTTTATAACTACTTATACTCTTTATGATTATAGACTTGTTCCTACAGTCATTGTGATTCTATACTGTTCATACTGTTTTATTGGTACTAACATGTTCATATAGTTATATGCTTCATAATTTCACTGTTGAGACAGAAAAACAGTTAGTATGAAAAATATAATTTGAAATGCGTAAGTTTTCTTAATTGGATACAGCAATGAAAGAGGTATATCCTCACTTAGTCATATTTTTATGACTAATCCCATCGTAAATTTTGTAGGTAACGGACATGACTTTGGATACGCACAACCAGATGAACTGAATATGGTAGGACAGAAAAGATACGGGACAAGTAAGGAAGGTATGAGAGTAAATTTCTTATTATGTGTTTTATTATTTTGTATTCACTAGCCGTACTTCAGCCTGGGACATGTTATGAATATAGTTTAGATACAGAATTATGTGGGGTCTAAATGGGGGCCTCACAGCAAATACAGCTTATAGAAGTAAAGAAGCCTAGTCGTCGAGAAGGCTAAGGGAGAACTCGTGAAGACAGCTTATACAAGAAGAATCGCTTATCGTCAAGATGATCAAAATGATATCGATGAGAAGTCAGAATGATCAAGACAATATCATCGATAAGACAGTATGGTCTCAACGACATCGTTAAGAAGACCGCAGGCCGACAACAAGATTTTGACGACAACTTTAAGATGACTTCATGTCGTCGTAAGTGCAAGTGCAACTGAGATATCCTGTATAGTCGGGATATCCTTCTCTACAGAAGATCTAAGAAGACTTGAAGATTTGTCTAAGTCCAAGATGGATCAGCGTAACGGCAAGTTCTGTCATCGAGATGTTGTCAATGTCGTCAAGATAGATCAAGATATTTTAAATCGCATTGTTTGCATTTAATGTCGTTGCCTGATGGTCCAATCAGTGTGTGTTCTTAAGGAATGGGCCTCTAAAACTTAAAGGACGTCATAGGAGACTATTTGTCGGATCCTCAATCATATAAAAGAGATAAGTGTCTTCCCTAATTTAAAGAATAAAAAAATAGAAAAAAATGCGCAAGAATCAATAGAACAGTAACAAGGCTGCGTAAAGAAGGAACAAGAACCAGAGAACAAAACAATCTTCATCAAGTGTTTTCCAAGTCTCAGTCCAGCAACATCGGCTGATAAGTATTGTTCCAGATTGAAGAAAGGATTGAAGAGGAATCTGTGCTATCCAAGAAAAGATTAATAGTATTCTCTTCAAGTCCAGAAGCCAATCTTTATCCGGCTAAAGAAGTATTTCTCATTCTTTCTCGGTAGGGCTTTTACAAGCCTGAGTTTGTAGGATCTGTTTCAGATCTGAGTTGTAGGGCTTGAGGGCCTAAGGTGTAGGGCTTGCGGGCCTGAGTTTGTAGGATATGTTTTAAATATGAGTTGTAGGGCTTGAGGGCCTGAGCTGTAGGGCTTGCGGGCCTCAGTTTGTAGGATCTATTTCAGATCTGAGTTGTAGGGCTTTAGGGCCTGAGCTGTAGGGCTTGCGGGCCTCAGTTTGTAGGAACTGTTTCATATCTGAGTTGTAAGGCTTGAGGGCCTATGTTGTAGGGCTTGCGGGCCTGGATTTGTAGGATCTGTTTCGAATCTGAGCTGTAGGGCTTGAGAGCCGCAGTTGTAGGGCTTGAGGGCCTGAGTTGTAGGGCTTGAGGGCCTGAGATTGTAGGGCTTGCGAGCCTAGGTTTTTACTGAGTTTGCCGACCCTAGCACACTGCTAGAAAGGCGCAGAGGGATAGTGAACTACTCAAGACACCTTGTCTTAAGGAACCACTATACATCTGGTGTTCTTATGTGCTTTGTTTCTTTGGGTTGTTACTGTGTTATGATAGATTTATTTAGTTCTTGTGCATAAAAATAAAAAAATAGCCATATCACCTATTCTCCACCCCCCCCCCCCCCCCCCCCCCCCCCCCCCCCTCTAAGTGATAGTTCCATAACTAACAAGTGGTATCAGAGACAGTTTGATCACAGAGTGACTTAACAGTCAGATCTAGATCTTGGAACTATTAATTATGGCTGGAGGTGTTCAGCACAGATAAATGAGATCCATGAATCTCCCAACCTGCACCAATGATAATTTTCCTATTTGGATTGAAAGGGTAAGACTTTTCATGGAAGTTGATGATCTCAGGGTGTTTGTAACTGTTTAAGAGGGTCCATTCACCGCAATGATTGCATCTACCCTTGATCCTACTCAAAGAGTGCCAAAGAAATATGTTGATATGAGCAAGGATGAGCTTGCACCAGTAAGCCTAGATAAGAGAGCACATAACATTATTGTGAGTGCAATTGATGACTCAACCCTCCAAAACCCTATTCACTGCAAAATTGTCAGGGAGATGTGGGACTCCCAGGTTGTTTACATGGATGGGACTGAAGAAGTAAGGGATGACAGGAAATGCCTTCTAAATCAGGAGTATGAGGACTTTAAGCAAGGCAAGAATGAACATATCTCTAACTGCTATGAGAGATTTTTCAAGATAGTAAATGGGCTGAAGAACTATGGAAGAGAATTCACAAATTCAGATCTAAATGATAAGTTCCTTAGATCCCTCACAAATGAATGGGACATCAAAATTTGTGCAATTAGAGAAATGGGTAAACTGGGAAACATGGAGCCAAATAACATATATGGGAAGTTGCTCTCCCATGAGCTTCAACTTAACACCAGAAAAGCTGAAGAAGAAAGCTCAAGGGGGAGCATAAGAGAAAGATCAGTAGCTCTTAAGGTTGAGAGCATGAGGAGATCCAAGGATAAGACTCCTGCATATCAATACAGATCTGAAAACAGTGAAGTTTCTGATGCCAGCACATCAGAACCTGACAACACTGACAAAGAGATGGCCGTCCTATCTAAGCTGTTCAAAAGACTGATCACTAGAAAGAGAAGAGACAACTACAGACCGTCTTCTTCAAGCTCCAGAAGATCTGGTCAATATGACAGATCTAAATCCTCAAGGGAGGACAAGTACAAGTCAAAACCTAGTAAATTTGATTTAACTAACACTGTCTGTTATTCATATAATAAAGCAGGTCACATGATTGCTGATTGCCCTTCCAAGAAGAAGAAATCAAAAAACTATGAAGACAAAAGAAGGTCAAGGGACAACAAGAAATCTGAAAAAGGGTTTATATCAAAGAAAATTAGAACCCAGAGCGATTCGGATTCAAGCTCTTCAAAAACTGAGGAGGAAGCACTTATTGGCCTTATGTCCATAAATGAAGAAATCCAGGTTGAAAATATCTCTCCTGGGAAGGTACTAATCAGAGCTCACCAATCTGCTTCTGATTCTGAATCAGTGGCAGATTCTTTGCATGATGATGAAGGTGAGTCTGCTACCAACAGCACATCCTCAAGATCCTCATATGAGGTTGAATCTAAACTGATACAACAATATGAAGCTTTGTGGAAAGCTTTCAAGAAAAGCAAGAAACTCGTCAAAGTTCAGACTAAAGAGTTGGATTCCTTGAGAACTACCCACTCTGAGCTCCACGAGATAGCTAAGAAGCTAGCTGCTATGAGCAAGGAAGTGGATAGATTCAAGGAAGCCACAAAGCTCAAAAATACCGAACTGGCTCAGAAGAACAAGGTCATCGAGGACCTTAAGGAAATGTTGTTGGCTGAAAAGAAAATTGTTGCCTTCTTTTCCAAACCCAAGACTGTCCTTCCCATTATTGATAGTTTTTCTGCACCATTCAGAGCTGGTGTAGGATTCAATAGAGATACAGTCATGGGTAAAGCCTCTGAAGAGCAACCCTCTTTTAAGAAGGTGTTGTTGGCATCAAACCCCTTTGACCAGGAATCTTCATATATTCATCTGACCAATGCTTGCTCAGCATGTGGCAGTAAACCCTCTATCACAAATAGAAGAGCAGGCTTTGAGCTAAGTGCTTTTAAAGCACCCCATGAGGAGATTCAAATAAAGAATCCGGGTCTCTTTGTCCATAGACCTAGAGCAAGAGCACTCAAAAGCAAGGGAAAGGCGGCTCCTACCAAGCCTGTTCCCAAGAAGGTGAACCAAAAGGTAATGAGACTAGCTCCACTTCATACGCACACCTGTGAGGTTCACCCAAGACCTGTTAGGCCAGCTGTCTTTACTCCTGCCCACCAACATTATCATCCTACTCAGATGGTGTTGCAGAAGAGAAGATATACCAGGTATGAGTGTTGGTGTTGTGGAAAAGTGGGTCACTTTGCCTTGGACTATTGGTTCAACCCCGCAGGGCCTAGTGCAAAGAGAGTGCATACCACTCAGAGGTGAGGTCTCCCATTTTATCCCCTAACAGAAACCAAGGACCCAAATCAAATTGGGTGCCTAAGGGTAAGTAATTTTTCTTGCAGGTATGTCCAAATGCCAAAAAATCTCCCATTTGGTATTTGGACAGTGGTTACTCCAGGCACATGACTGGAGTGAGGAGCTATCTAATAGACTTCACCCTTATGGTAAATGGACCAACAGTCATATTTGGAGGTTGAGAAAAAGGGGTGACCAAAGGCGATGGTAACATCTCTAATGGCCTATTCACCATCACAAAGGTAGCTTATGTGGAGGGATTGAAACACAATCTCATAGGCATAAGTTAACTTTGTGATCTAGGTTTGGTTATTATTTTCTACAAGGATAAGTGCTTAGTTAAGAAGCCCTTAGACTCTGAGGCTACCTTAACTGGCACTAGGAGTGAAAATGTGTATTGTATAAATTTCTTTCATTCAAATTCTTACTTGCCTATGTGTTCAATAGCACAAGAGACATGCACACATTAATTACAAAACCATAAGTAAGCTTTTCTCTCAGACGTAGCTAGAAATGGACCCAACATTAAGTGCATTAAAGAAGGTCCTTGTCAGGCATGCCAACTTGGCAAATAAACTAGGACCAGATTTAAGAGCATCTCTGATAAAGATTCCTCAATGTGCCTATTTTTATAATTTTATTGCACATGCATTTGTTTGGTCCTATGTGAGTTCTCAGCTTAGGAGGGAAGGCTTATACCCTTGTTGTAGTTGATGACTATTCAAGGTTCACTTGGGTGTTCCTCCTTAAAAAGGAGTCAGATACCTTAGATATCTTGAAGAACTTTATCAGGCAGATCCAGAATGTGATGATCTGCACTGTGGTCAAGTTCAGAAGTGACCATAGTACAGAATTTTAGTCAGGGACCATGAAAGAATTCTGCCAAGAGCTGAGTATCTCCCAAGAATTTTTCTCACATAGAACTCCTCAACAGAATGGAGTTGCAGAGAGGAAAAATAGAACATTAATAGTGGCTAGTAGGGCAATGCTGAGTGACTCCTCTCTACCAGAATACTTCTGGGCAGAGGTTGTCAATGCATCTTGTCATGTGATAAATAGGGCCTCCATCATCAAAGACCACATGAAGACTCCCTATGAACTGATGAAGGGTAGAAAACCTACATTATCCTACTTCAGAATCTTTGGGAGCAGATGTTATGTAACACCCTCCCTGTCACATAGCATATAACAGTAGGTCCGGCCGGGACCCCACGCTATATGAAATGAACAGAAGAGCGCGTTACTAAAATTAGTGTTAAACAGTTAAAAACTATAACTATCTCAGCATCAGAGTCGCAACACGGAAGCATAGTTATTTTCATTTAAAACCAGTTTATAACAAGTCCACATTACTACTAGGAATGAAATACAACAAGAGTTATTTACATGAGTTTGTTTACATCAAAAAGGTGGCTTCCAAACATCGGCACGCAGGCCGGCCACACATGAACAAAAGTAAACAAAAGCTTTGGCCTTCAAGGAACAGCACAGCACAGCAGCAGGGGCTTCAGCCCGCTATCTCCCGCTAGTTTCACCGGGACCTGTATAAGCAAATCCACCAATTGGTGGGAAAACAAGCAACCGGTCAGCTTTAGCTGACCAAGATTTATAACGACCCCGCCCCACACTCGGGGCGGCGGTGCTCCTTCCCTGCAAGTAAGAGTCAGCAGCATATATATATATATATATATATATATATATCCGCAAACAACACCAACGGAGGCAAACCAAGCCACCCGCTTCGTGCTCTCAAGGCACACTTTGGCATAGTCCCTGAGTTACGCCCTTACGCTAAGTCCTATTTCAACTTAGACAAGCAAATTGAGCTAGCCCGTAAACGAAGTTACGGCACTCTTCCATAGCCCGGTGCAATGAGGGGAGACCTCTTCACCACCACTATAGGGGGTTTGGTTCAGCTAGGCCCGTGCTCAATCATCGCGATATATGCTATACGAGTAAGCTTCACCCAATACCCATCTCTTAAAGCTGGGTTTTGCAAGTTCCATAGCTTTTCCTGCTATGCATCCAGTCTCCAGGAATTTAGTAGCACGGAAACACACAATCTGTGTGCTGGGCGCTACCGCTGGCGCTATCGCTAGCGCCCGGCGCTAGGAACAGAACCTAGTTCTGCCCGGCACTGGTAACAGAACTCAACCCTGCTACCTCTGGGAACACACCTCCAGACATCAACACTGGTAGCTCACCTGGAGCTACCGCCGGCGCTAATGCTAGCGCCCGGCGCTAGTGACAGAGCTCAGTTCTACCACCAAATTCGGGTATTGCCTGGGAAACACCTCCAGGACCCTTTTTCTGTACAAAACAGTACACATGACCCGAATCACAGCACATACACGGAATTATTTCCGGCACTTTACACGCACTAATCATCACCAATCCGGCTCGACCTGTCCAGATGGGCTTCACACAGCATGCCTATGTCCGTAATACCGTTCCGGACTCTGTATGCAATTTGTGGGGGAATACCTTCATCCCACCGGAAGATCCAATCCACTAATTAGTAGAAGTCTCCCGAAATACATGCAAATCAAAGGACGTACATGTCCAAGGATTAGGGAGGAGATTCGTTACCCTCGCTGGTCATTTTGGCGCCATAGAATTGAGAGGGAATTGGATTGGCTGGAATCTGCGGTGGTACAAGCACGCAGATGCTATCTCCCTCCTGGCACGACGAAAGCGCAACGCCAATGGATCTCCTTCCTTGCTCCCAGCCCTCTGCCCTCAGCTCTCCTCTCAGCTCTCAGATCAGAAAAAGGTAGAGAAATGGGAAAAGAGTCGGATTTTGGGGAATTTATGATTTTCCCGCTACCCGCCGGCGCTAGCCACTAGCGCTGGCGCTAGCCCTAGAGTCGGTACCGCTAAGAGCCACTACCGCCGGCGCTAACGCTAGCGCCTGGCGCTATCGACAGCTCGACGTCTCGACGCCTAGACGCTTCGACTTCTCGACGTCTCGACGGGTGCGCTACCGCCAGCGCTAGCACTAGCGCTGGCGCTAGCTCCTTAGCTTCAACTTATTTCATTTTTGTGTATTTTGGTGTGCACATAAAATTTGGGGTCTTACAACTCTCCCCCCTTAAAAGAATTTCGTCCCGAAATTCTACGAGTGCAAATAATCACAAAAATACGAAATATGATTTGTACCTCAACGGAACAGCTCGGGAAACTCCTCACGCATGGTTTGCTCGCACTCCCATGTAAGCTCCTCACGACCGCAGTTGTTCCAGCGGAATTTGACCATCTTGATCAATTTATTTCGCAGCTGTTTGATCTCAGTGTCTTCGATGCTAATATGTATGACCTTTGTCTTCAACCCATCGTCGACCGGCACCTGACTAGCCACAAGCACTTGGCAAGGCTCTGGTATAGCTTTCCTCAATACCGATATGTGGAACACATCGTGCAGACCACTCAACTTTGTCGAAAGAGCAAGCCAATAGGCAGCTTCGCCAACACGTTCCAGTATCTCAAACGGTCCAAGGTATCTTGGACTCAGCTTTTTCAAGCGCCGAATCTGGGACACACCCTTGAAAGGTTTGATCTTGAGATAAACCCAGTCGCCCACGGCGAACTCGACGTTTTTGTGCTTGGCATTGTAGTATTTCACCTGCCTATCTTGCGCAATTAACAATCTCTCACGGATTGTTTGAATAGCCAAATTTGCCTCTTCGACTTCCTTTCGCTTAAACAGCTTCGTTTCACCTGTCTCCGCCCAAGATAAGGGAGTGCGTCAAGCTCTACCATAGAGGGCCTCGAAGGGTGCCATCTTTATACTTGCGTGATAGCTGTTATTATAAGCGAATTCGATCATGAAAAGATGATCTTCCCACTTTTTACCGAAGTCCAGGACGCACATTCGGAGCATATCCTCCAGAGTTCTGTTCGTACGTTCAGTCTGTCCATCCGTCTGAGGGTGGAAGGAAGTGCTAAACTTCAGCTTTGTACCTAACAACTGGTGGATTAGCCTACAATCTTTCGAAGTGAAGCGCCCATCACGGTCACTGACGATGCTACGGGGCACACCGTGCAATCGTACAATGCTATCAACATAAAGTTTTGCTAACTTTTCAACTGAATCGTCCTTTCGGTTTGGAATAAAGTGGGCTACTTTCGTCAAGCGATCCACGATCACCCATACGGCATCATTCCCACTCTGTGATCTCGGCAAACCGTGCACGAAATCCATCGAAATGTCATCAAATTTCCATTCCGGTATAGGCAACGACTTCAGGAAACCTCCAGGTTTCTGACATTCTGCCTTCACCAGTGCGCAAGTTTTGCATTTTGCCACGTACAAGGCGATGTCTTTCTTCAATCCTGGCCACCAAAACAGCTTTTTCATGTCTTGGTACATCTTTGTGCTCCCTGGGTGAATTGAGTATTTGGTAAAATGCGCTTCGTACATCAATTCCTCCCGCAACTTACCCACATTTGGAACGTACAACCGACCGTCTTTCCACATCAGATCGTCGTCTACCACAAACTCTGCAGTAGTCCCATCCCCCGACTCAGCTAAATAGCGTTGCATGCTCGAATCAAGCTCCAAGGCCTGTCGTATTCTGTCGGCGAGGTCATACTGCACCTCCGTCTAGTTTAAGCACGCATTCGCACTAGAACTCCTCTCTACACAGGAGATCTCCAAGGCTTCCAAGTCCCTGATCAGACGTGGATCATACATCTGAATCCAGTTGTCCTGTGAAAAAGCCTTCCTGCTCAATGCATCTGCGACGACATTCCCCTTTCCGGGAGTATAATGTATATCAAAAGTGTAGTCCCCCAGGAACTCCATCCACCTTCGTTGTGGCATATTGAGCTCCTTCTGCGTTAACAGATACTTAAGGCTCTTATGGTCTGTAAAGATGTCAACCTTCACACCATATAAGTAGTGTCGCCACAACTTTAGAGCGAAGATCACGGCCGCCAACTCCAAGTCGTGGACCGGATAATTCCGCTCATGCACTTTCAACTGACGAGAGCCATAAGCTATTACTTGACCATGCTGAAGAAGTACGCAGCCTAAGCAGCTCCCTGACGCATCACTGTAAATTTCATAACCCTCTGCACCAGATGGCAAACACAAAATTGGTGCTGTGGTCAGACGCCTCTTTAATTCCTCAAAAGCCCATGAACACTCCGGTGACCAAACGAACTTCTGATCCTTCCTCGTCAAGGTGGTGAGAGGTAGAGCGATCCGCGAAAAGTTCTCCACGAAGCGTCGATAGTAGCCGGCAAGTCCAAGGAAACTCGTGACTTCCGCTACTATCGCCAAAACGGGCCACTTCTGGATTGCATCAATCTTTGCCGGATCCACTGCGATACCCTCGCCACTAACAACATGACCTAGGAACGCCACTGAGGCTAGCCAGAACTCACACTTAGAGAACTTGGCATACAATTGACTACGTCGCAGGATTTCCAAAACTTCACGCAAATGAATCGCGTGTTCTTCTTCAGACTGAGAGTACACCAAGATATCGTCAATGAAGACAATGACAAACCGATCAAGGCACTCTCGAAAGGTCCTATTCATCAGATCCATAAATACTCACTGTGCATTCATCAATCCAAACGACATCACTGTAAACTCGTAGTGTCCGTAGCGAGTACTGAATGCTGTCTTAGGGATATCACAATCCCGAATTCGTAACTGGTAATAGCCGGACTTGAGATCCAACTTTGAATACATAGTTGACCCAACTAGCTGATCGAATAAGTCATCGATTCGAGGAATCGGATACTTGTTCTTCTCGGTCAGCTTGTTCAATTCTTGGTAGTCAATGCATAGATGCAGGCTTCCGTCTTTCTTCTTCACAAAAAGGACCGGAGCACCCCAAGGGGATGTACTTGGGCGTATGTAACCCTGCTCTAACAACTCCTGTATTTGAACCTTCAATTCCTCCATCTCCTTTGGCGCAATTCGGTATGGAGAGCGTGAAACAGGTTTGGCACCTGGCACCAGCTCTATAGTGAAGTCAATCTCTCGCTGAGGTGGCGCCCCAGGGAGATCTTTCGGAAACACATCTGGATACTCTGAAATCACAGGAACATCACTCAAACTGGGTTGAGGCTTTGCAACCCCCACTAGCACAACACATAACTCTGCACCTTGCCGAACCGCCTTGACCACTTGGACAGCAGACATCAGTGTCTTGCTCGATCCATGCAAACCAGCAAATGTAGTCGGACGTTCGGTATTTCGCCCAGTGTGACCTCCTTAGAAGTACAATCAATGTAGGCCTGCTGCGCTGACAGCTAGTCCATACCAAAGATTACATCGAATTCCGAAAGCGGGAGTATCAGTTCTTCCAAATCAAAGTCTTGACTCCCTATTCGTACCTTTACTACACAACCTCAATCCGCACGCATCGAACACCCATTGGGTAGCATCACATCTAATCGTTCCTGCCTAAACGACGAAGGCATTCCAAGTTGCTGTATGAAGGCCTCTGATATAAAGGAATGTGAAGCACCCATGTCAAATAGTGCTCTTGCCGGATAGTTAAAGATCAGGACAAAGCCTAGGACATCAGTGGTTAACAAGCAATGTATAAGGTATGAAGTATAAAAAGCAACAAAAGCTATATACTATCGCATACATGTCACCACATCATTCTGTTTGATGGCCTCCTGTTGGTCAAGGTTATAAACTCTATGCTGGGCTGGAGCAGTGTGAGATGTGGTTGACTCTGCCGCCTTTCCTTTCTCTGCCGCATAGGCCGCAACTAGCTTCTTTCCACTATGACACTCACGATCAAAGTGCCCCGGTCTGCCGCAGTTGTAACAGGTGAGTGGACCTCGCCCAGTCACTCCTGATGCTGAATATTGAGCTGACCCAGACGGTCGCGCTCCTTTCTTCCACTTGCTTCGTCCTGACTTTGCCGAGCTCGATTCTTTGAACTCTGGCTTGACTACTGCTAGCTCCTTCCTACTGTGGGACCGCTTCATGTCTTTCTCTAAAGAACGAGTTGAGTTGACCAGGGTCATAAACCCTTGCGTCATTGGCCCCGTCAGAAGAAACCGCAACTCCTCTCGCAAGCCTTCGTAAAACCGATTTGTCTTACGAGATTCATCCGCAAAGGTCACGCCTGCATAGCGACCCAACCATGTAAACTCATGCAGATAGTCGTCGATAGTACGATCACCCTGAGTCAGACGGTTGAACTGATTTTCCATTTCTATCTGTTGGGCCTGTGGAAGATATCGCGCCAAGAACAGTCTGGAAAACACATCAAAAGAGATATCGGTCAGTTGCCTTCCCGCTAGCTGATGTATCTCCAACTCATCCCACCACAGCTGCGCCTCCCCATCTAGTAGGAAGGTTGCCAATATCACTTTTTGTCCTTCCTCCGTGTCCGTGGCCTTCAAGGTTTTGCGCACCTTTGACAGCCAATCCTCTGCTTGCGTCAGGGTTCCTGCCCCCGTGAACATAGGAGGATGGAAACTCAAAAAGTATTGCAGCTGTTGATCTGGAGCTCTTCGTGCCCTCAACGGCACTGGCCTTTCTACCGCAGGTTTGGCTGCTGGAGCCTGCACCGGAACCGCTCCCGGATTAGGAGGCTATCTAGGGACATGCCCTCTTGGTTGCGCCGTGAACATCGCAAATACTGCCTCAGCGATCATCCTTACGGTTTCAGCCGAAGGAGGTGTCGGCACCGGAGTTGGTGCACTACTTGCAGTCGAACGCGGGTGTCGAGAAGGCCCCGCTCCACTCCCAGTCGCCTATATATGTACCCAAAACATAATTAGAGACGAAGAGATAGTATGAAGCAATAAAGGAACACAGAAGTTCCATCTGAATGCTACACCTATACATGTAATTCATTCCTAAAGTGGACAATTACTGGTTATTTATATGAGTTAAAGGCGGCGCACGCACGTGCTCACCACCCCTTAAAAGAATTCGACCACGAATTCAGATGGAAAGGTAGCGAGACCCGTAGTTGATACCAATTTGTAACACCCTCCCTGTCACATAGCATATAACAGTAGATCCGGCCGGGACCCCACGCCATATGAAATGAATAGAAGAGCGCATTACTAAAATTAGTGTTAAACAGTTAAAAACTATAACTATCTCAGCATCAGAGTCGCAACACGGAAGCACAGTTATTTTCATATAAAACCAGTTTATAACAAGTCCACATTACTACTAGGAATGAAATACAACAAGAGTTATTTACATGAGTTTGTTTACATCAAAAAGGTGGCTTCCATACATCGACACGCAGGTCGGCCACACATGAATAAAAGTAAACAAAAGCTTTGGCCTTCAAGGGCCATCACAACACAGCAGCAGGGGCTTCATCCCGCTATCTCCCGCTAGTCTCACCGGGACCTGTATAAGCAAATCCACCAATTGGTGGGAAAATAAGCAACCGGTCAGCTTTAGCTGACCAAGATTTATAACGACCCCGCCCCACACTCGGGGAGGCAGTGCTCCTTCCCTGCAAGTAAGAGTCAGCAGCATATATATATATCCGCAAACAACACCAACGGAGGCAAACCAAGCCACCCGCTTCGTGCTCTCAAGGCACACTTTGGCATACTCCCTGAGTTACGCCCTTACGCTAAGTCCTATTTCAACTTAGACAAGAAAATTGAGCTAGCCCGTAAACGAAGTTACGGCACTCTTCCATAGCCCGGTGCAACAAGGGGCGACCTCTTCACCACCACTATAGGGGGTTTGGTTCAGCTAGGCTCGTGCTCAATCATCGCAATATATGCGATACGAGTAAGCTTCACCCAATACCCATCTCTTAAAGCTGGGTTTTGCGAGTTCCACACCTTTTCCTGCTACGCATCCAGTCTCCAGGAATTTAGGTAGCACGGAAACACACAATCTGTTTGCTGGGCGCTACCGCTGGCGCCATCGCTAGCGCCCGGCGCTAGCAACAGAACCTAGTTCTGCCCGGCACTGGTAACAGAACTCAACCCTGCTACCTCTGGGAACACACCTCCAGACATCAACACTGGTAGCTCACCTGGAGCTACCGCCGGCGCTAACGCTAGCGCCCGGCGCTAGTGACAGAGCTCAGTTCTGCCACCAAATTCGGGTATTGCCTGGGAAACACATCCAGGACCCTTTTTCTGTACAAAATAGTACACATGACCCGAATCACAGCACGTACACGGAATTATTTCCGGCACTTTACACGCACTAATCATCACCAATCCGGCTCGACCTGTCCAGATGGGCTTCACACAGCATGCCTATGTCCGTAATACCGTTCCGGACTCCATATGCAATTTGTGGGGGAATACCTTCTTCCCACCAGAAGATCCAATCCACTAATTAGTAGAAGTCTCCCGAAATACATGCAAATTAAAGGACGTATATGTCCAAGGATTAGGGAGGAGATTCGTTACCCTCGCTGGTCGTTTTGGCGCCATAGAATTGAGAGGGAATTGGATTGGCTGGAATCTGCGGTGGTACAAGCACGCAGATGCTATCTCCCTCCTGGCACGACGAAAGCGCAACTCCAACGGATCTCCTTCCTTGCTCCCAGCCCGCTGCCCTCAGCTCTCCTCTCAGCTCTCAGATCAGAAAAAGGCAGAGAAATGGGAAAAGAGTCGGATTTTGGGGAATTTATGATTTTCCCGCTACCGCCGGCGCTAGCCACTAGCGCTGGCGCTAGCCCTAGAGTCGGTACCGCTAAGAGCCACTACCGCCGGCGCTAGCGCTAGCGCCTGGCGCTATCGACAGCTCGACGTCTCGACGCCTCGATGCTTCGACTTCTCGACGTCTCGACGGGTGCGCTACCGCCGGCGCTAGCACTAGCGCTGGTGCTAGCTCCTTAGCTTCAACTTATTTCATTTTTGTGTACTTTGGTGTGCACATAAAATTTGGGGTCTTACATGTTATGTACTTAACAATGGAAAGTCCAAACTAACTAAGTTTGCTGAGAAAAGTAGTGAAGGTATTTTTGTAGGCTGCAACTCCTATAGCAAAGCATATAGGGTCTACAACATCAATATCCATGAAGTGAAAGAATCTGTACATGTTGTATTTGATGAGACTAGCCTTATTTATAGAGGCTGGTCTATCTCTTTAGTGGACGCAGGTACAGTAGATAGATAGGAAAAGCTATCCATTGAAGACAAGGCTGAAACTTCAAGGAGAGACAAAGACCATTCAATAATAGTTGAATTGGAACAAGATGTTGTAGAAGGATTAGAAATAGTTGAAGAGGTACAACCTGAAGAACCTGCATTAGAAGAGATCCCTAGAAGACTGCCTGCTGCACTTAGACAAATCAGACAGCATCCTCAAGAGCAAATTATTGGAGATGTCAATCAAGGAGTGCTAACAAGGAGCAGGGCTTTAAATGAAGCATTGTACTTGAGTTTTCTTTCTCAAATTGAATCCAAGAAAATTTAGGAAGCAAATCAAGACACATTCTGGATTGCAGCAATGCAGGAGGAACTAAACCAATTTAAGAGATGCAAAGTGTGGAGGTTAGTTCCCAGACCCCAAGGACACGACTTTATTGGAACCAAGTGGGTGCATAGAAACAAATTGGATGAGAATGGGGTCATTACAAAGAATAAGGCAAGGCTAGTAGCAAACGGCTATAGACAGGAAGTGGGCATTGATTTTGATTAGACCTTTGCTCCTGTTGCAAGATTGGAAGCTATCAGATTGTTCCTATCCTATGCAACCTATAATGGATTCAAAGTTTACCATATGGATGTGAAGTCAGCCTTTCTGAATTGTGATCTCATGGAAGAAATATATGTTGAACAACCTTCAGGTTTTGTTGATTCTACTCACCCTGACTTTGTTTATTTTCTTAGAAAGGCCTTATATGGTTTGAAACTGGCTCCTAGAGCTTGGTATGAGACCCTGTAAAGCTTTCTCATTGAGAACATGTTTTTAAGGGGAAAGCTTGACAAGACATTGTTCCCAAGGGAAGTGAAGGGCAAGATCTTGCTAGTGCAGATCTATGTGGATGACATTATTTTTGGCTCTATAGATGACAATACCTGCAAGAAATTTGCAAATTTAATGCAGAGAAAGTTTGAAATGAGCAGTATGTGAGAGATCAAATACTTCCTAGGTCTCCAAGTGAAACAATCTGAAGATGGTATATTCATCTCACATATCAAATTCACTAAAGAGCTAACAAAGAAATTTGGATTGGATATTGCATCTTCTATGAAGACTCCTCTGGGATCCAATGTTTCTCTGGACAAGGATGAAAAGGGAATACCCGTTGATGAAACCAAGTACAGATGCATGATTGGGTCTTTGCTTTACCTAACTACCATTAGGCCTTAGATAATATTTGCCACATGTGTCTGTGCTAGATATCAGGTGAACCACAAGAAATCTCATCAGCCTCTGTCAAGAGGATCTTAAGATACTAGAAGGGCACACCTAATCTTGCCCTATGGTACCCTAGCAACAATAGGTGTGAACTAACTGGCTATTCAGATGCAGACTATGCAGGATGCAAAGAAGATAGAAAGAGTACTTCATGGACTTTCCAATTCCTTGGAGGTAGACTGATCTCATGGAGTAGTAAGAAGCAGACAAGTGTAACAATCTCCACAGCAGAATTAGAATACATATCTCCTGGGAGTTGCTGTGCTCAGCTACTATGGATCCAGCATCAGCTTGAAGAGTACAATTTAAAGATGACCAAAACACCCTTATTTTGTGACTCTTCAAGTGCTATCTCAATTGCTAAGAATCATGTCTCACACAGCAGGACTAAGCATGTTGAGATTGGGTATCACTACATTAGGGGGCATGTAGAGAATGAAGATATCACTCTTGAGTTTGTCTCCACAGACAAACAAGTAGCTGATATATTCACAAATCCCCTAGATGAAGCTATGTTTAACTTCTTCAAATTCCAATTGGGGATGTTAAACTTAGAGTAATTTCCAACTCACTTTACTCTTTTCACAAATCATTTGTTGCTTAGGAGAAGGTCAGGCTAAGTGTTGAATGAGCCTCTCAAGAAGGGTTGAACATTGTCTAAGCCAAACAAGCATCTGATGATTGCCTCGATGACATAATCAGTTGTCTGAATGACATGCAGTATATCTCAACGATAAATGGACCAGGTTGGAAACAAGCATAACAATGACATGTCTCGATTATTGAAGCATCGTATTCCGCATCTCCTAGGTTTGAGAATAATAAATCATATGTGTATTTGATCTTGTGTGTTTAAGTGTGCAGGAAATAATGTCAAATGACTTAAGGATAACATGAGAAGGTTGCGTCCAAGTTTGAAGCCAAAACTCCAGCATGGCCACTAGCGCTGGTGGTAGTCACTAGTGTAGGCGCTAGACTTGATTAAAGCAATTCTGGGAAGCAGATATAGAAGGAGATAACGCAGGAGGTAGTGGCTAGTGCAGGCGGTAGCTCAATGCACAAGAGGAATTTCGGCCATGTTTCCTTGGAATGAAAGATTCTCATGCGCGGAATATTTCCTAATTCAACTTAGCGTCGGCTGTAGAGATAGCACAGGCGCTAGCTCGCTTTCCTATAAAAGGAGCCCACTTCTCTTGTTTTCAACACACATCCTTGAGAGAGTTCTATTGCCTAAATTCCAGAGCCCTATTCTCCCGAGAGTTGGTCTCCCACCAAAAGTTCTGAGAGTTTCTGAAGGAGGACTTCTTCACGCGGCATCTGACCGACGATCGCTTCAACAATGCTTATTCTACAGTGATCTTTCGTCTCCGACTTCAGAAGTTTCTTAGAGGGATTTTTTTATATTGTTGTTGTTATTTCATCTCATAACTCTTGTAATCGTGTAGTGAATTCGCCTCGTGTTGGCGACTAGGTATGGGTAGTACTTAGGGAGCAATTTGTCTTGTGTTGGCGACTAGATCTAGTTTAGGTCTAGGGGGTGCTAGAGGCCGTATTCAGGGGAGGATTGGCTAGAGCGTCTTGAGGCTGTATCCGGGGGAGGATAGGCTAAAGCCACCGGTTCGTGGGGATACGAGTCGGGATAGAAAACAAAATGACATTTTACTTTTCGCCTTCGATTTCTAGCGTCATAAGAAATCAAGTTTTGTAATCTTCTATTTCAAGATAATAAAGTCATGTCATTACTTTATTTCACTTGATTTGTTTGGTTTTTCACTATTTTGATCTCATAAATTTTCAAGTCATTTAAAATATATTAAAAAAATTTAACTCTTATTCACCCCCCCCCCCCCCCCCCTCTAAGGGCGCCTACAGATCCAACAAGTGGTATCAGAGGAAGGTTTATTCCAAACGGTTTAACAACCAGGAATAAATTGCATCATATGATCTCACTTTTCCAAAGGATCAGAGTGTTAGTAGACCACCTCTTTTTATTGGGTCAGATTTCAACTACTGGAAATCTAGGATGATTTGTTTTCTTATGACCATGGATATAGAAGTATGGAACATGGTGGAAGTTCGGAACTTTCCTCCTACAGTGGTAGTAGGAGAGGTTACGGTAGAAAAACCTAAGGATGGATGGGATGATAACGATAAACTCAAGTACAAAAATAATGATAAGGCAATGGATGCTTTATATTGTGCTTTAAATAGAACTGGATTTAATAGAATTTCTGCATGTGTAACTGCTTATGATATTTGGAACCAATTGGAAGTTACTCATAAAGGTACATCGCAGGTGAATGATGTAAAGCTATTCCAACTGGAGTCGGAATATGAAAAGTTTATGATGGATGTTTAAGAAGACATCAACTCGATGTACAGTCGTTTCACCAAGATCGTCAATGCTTCAAAAGCTCTTGGAAAGACCTGCTCCGACGACGACATGGTCAGAAAGATTCTTCGCTCTCTACCTCCGAGGTTTAATCCAAAGCTGATGGCCATCTCGGAGTCACACAACCTGAGAATGCTCCAGATTGAGAACCACATTGGGAATCTCCAAACCCATGAGTTAGAAGTCCAGATTTAACACACAGAATATAACAAGAAGCCAAAGAAAAAGGCTCTGGCACTGAAGTCAAAGAAGGAGAGCATCATAGATGATGATGAACATGAAGAAGGTCTCCTGGTTAAGAGCTTCAGAAAATTCATTAGAAATCCGGAAAGAAGGAACACCATCCGGAAATACTTCCTGAAGGATGCTCGACAAAAAGGGTCTTCCTCTTCTTCAAAGAAAGAAAAGGAAAGTGACGACGAAGAAGAAATACTACCACCAGAGTGCTTTCACTGCAGGAAGACCGGTCACATTCGGAGCCAGTGCCCGAAGTATCTAAAGGAGCAAAAAGAAAAACGATACAATGGGAAGGAGAAAAAGAAGGTGTTGAAAGCCGCAACATGGGATGATTCTTCCTCTGAAGAATCAAGCGGATATGAATCAAGCAGCGAGGAGGAAGCAAACATATGCTTCATGGCAAAAGGCAACGATGATGACACTAGTGTTCTTAGTGACACTGAGGTAACTCCTCCCACCATCGAAGAACTTTATGATGAATTTGTTCAAACCTGTAAAGCCTATGATAAAAGTATAAAAGATAGTATTATTTTAAATCATGAAAATGAATGTGTTATCAAAGAAAACCATAATCCTACTAAAAATTTAATTTCTTTAGAAAAGAGAATGGTTTCATGCCAAGAGTGTGAATACTCCTTATGTAAGGCAAACGATCTTGAAGTTTCTCTTTCTAAGGCCCTCTCTCTAATCAAAACTCTTACAAGAGAAAAGTTGGACTTGAGAGAAAACTAAAAATCTCTCTCTTACAAATTGAAAATAACAAAAAATGTTTTGAAAATAAATGTGTCATGCTTGTAATAGAAAACTCATCTCTTAAAAAATAAACTCATGACCACAATATGGCCATCAAAAAATTTGGAATCGGTCAAAAATCTCTGAACATGATTTTAGGGAACCAATGTTATGGTTCTGGAAAATTTGGACTCGGATATCAAAGTGACAGCTACCTCCTGGCGCTAGCCATTAACGTCGGCGGTAGCACCTCATATAAAAATCTTCTGTTTATTCTAAAAACAAACTTCTTCCCGTGAGAACAATGTAAAATTTCAGAAAAGGGTCTCAACCCCCTTTATATCGTGTGCAAACTGTCATAGGTTTGGTCAAATGTCTAGCTCTTGCAGGAAAATTAAACAGGGATCTCTAAATAAAATCTGGGTACCTAAGGCATCCACTTATTTTATGGGTGGTACCTCTTGGGTATCCAGATCTTTACTCTCATCATCTTTCTAGATTTGCAGGCAGGCTAAGGATAAAGAGGACGTATGGTACTTGGACTCAAGATGCTCCAAGCACATGACGGGCAACAAAGCAAAGTTCCTTAGCCTAGAAAAGAAGAAGGGAGGGATCGTTACTTTTAGAGATAATGGAAATGGAAGGATCATGGGAGTCGGTATAGTGGGTAACGAATCCTTTACTATTTCTAATGTTCTTTATGTAAAAGGATTAAAACATAACTTAATATCTATTAGTCAATTGTGTGATAAAGGATTAGATATTTTATTTGAGTCATCTACAAATCTTTGCAAAATATTTAATCCTAACACAAAAGATGTTTTACTAACTGCGGCTAGAACTCACAACATATATGTAGTTTCCTTTCATGATCTTTCCAAATCATCTATAAAATGTTTTATAACAAAAAAAAATGAGTTAGACCTATGGCATAGACGCTTAGGTCACCCTAGTACAAAGCTCATTTTAAAACTAGCCAAAAAGGAATATATAAGAGGATTGCCTAGATTTAATGGAAATTTATCTTCACTATGTTCTCCATGTCAAAAAGGAAAATTTACAAAATCTTGTTTTAAAAGTAAAAATGAAATTTCTACTACAAGACCTTTGCAATTACTTCATATGGATCTCTTTGGCCCCGTTAGCACCGCAAGTCTTGGTGGCAAAATATATACATATGTTCTAATAGATGATTTCTCTACATATTGTTGGACTTTATTTTTATCTTCCAAATCTAATACGTTTTGTGAATTTTCAAAATTATGTGCTCGTATTCAAAATGAACTAGATTTAAAAATAAAATGCATTCGCTCAGATCATGGAGGATTTAAAAATAAAAATTTTAATTCTTTTTGCGAAATGTTAGGTATTAAGCATGAGTTCTCTGCTCCTCGCACACTTTAATAAAATGATGTTGTAGAAAGAAAGAATGGGACAACTCAAGAACTAGCACGTACTATGCTATCTGAGTATAAATTACCTAAGTCTTTTTGGGTCGAAGCCATAGGCACATCATGTTATGTAATGAATAGAGTCATGCTTCGTCCTTCTTTAAATCTTACATTGTATGAATTATATTATCAAAAGAAACCTAACATATCATATTTTAAAGTCTTTGGCTGTAAATGCTTTATTCTCAATACAAAAGATGCCTTACATAAGTTTGATGAAAAATGCAATGAAGGTATATTTCTTGGATACTCTTCAACTAGTAAAGCTTATAGAATATTTAACAAAAGAACGAGTAAGGTTGAAGAGTTTATTAATGTAAAATTTGATGAATTTATTCCTTGTGTATAAAAGCTTCCTACCTATACAAATGATGAACCCTTGCCAACTTTGGAGCACGACAAAGAGGAACGTTCCAAAGAGGAGGAGGATGAGGCCAAGGAAGATGAATATGTGCCTCCAAGCATCTTAAACTTCTCAAAGAATCATCCAAAGGAGCTAGTTATTGGGGAACCATCTATTGGGGTAAGAACTCGATCTTCTCTTCATGAAACTTTTTCGAATATTTGCTTTATTTCCGAAGATGAACCAAAAAATGTTTCAACCACTTCAAATGACGAATTTTGGTTCTTGGCTATTAATGAAGAGTTAGATCAATTTGAAAGAAATAAAGTCTGGAATCTAGTAGAACGTCCATCTAATCATCCGGTTGTTGGCGTAAAATGGATTTTTTAAAATAAATTAGATGGTGAATCTAGAATAAAGCTCGCTTAGTCGCTCAAGATTTTTCTTAAATCGATGGGGTAGGTTTTGATGAAACTTTTGCACTCGTTGCTCGCTTAGAATCTATACGATTTTTTTGGCCTTTACAAGTTTTAAAAGAATAAAATTATTTCAAATGGATGTTAAAAGTGCTTTTCTAAACCGGTTTATAAAAGAAGAAGTTTATGTAGAACAACCACCCCCCCCCCCCCCCCCCAATTTTATAAATGAAAAAATTCTAAATCATGTTTATAAATTAGAAAAAGTGCTTTATGGTTTAAAATAAGCACCCCGTGCATGGTATGAAAGACTTACACCATTTTTGTTAAAGCACGGTTATGTCATGGGAAGTGCCGACAACACATTCTTCATTAAGCATAATAATAACGATTTAATTATTGTACAAATATATGTTGATGATATAATTTTAGGAGCCACTAATGAAGAGTTGTGTAATGAAGTAGTCTTAGTAATGAAAAATGTATTTGAAATGAGTCTTGTAGGAGAACTCTCTAATTTTCTTGGTTTTCAAATTTCACAATGAAATGATGGTATTTTTATTTGCCAAACAAATTTTGTTCATGATATGCTTAAACGGTATAGATTTGAAAATCTTAAACAAGCTTCTACACCTATGAGTGCTTCATTAAAACTAGGAAAAGATGAATCTGAAATTTCTATCGATCAAACTTTATATAAAGGTATGATTGGATCTCTTCTTTACTTAAGTGCATCTAGACCAGATATAATTTTTTTCGTATATTTATGTACACACTTTCAAGCCAATCCAAGAGAATCTCATTTAAAAGCGGTAAAATGTATTTTTAGATACCTATTTGGGTCATCTAGATTAGGATTATGGTACCCACATAATAATTCACTTACATTACACGGGTATTCTGATTTGGATTACGACGGATGTTCACTACATCGAAAAAGCACTAGTGGTACTTATCACTGTGTAGGACCCTCATTAGTTGCAAGGTCTAGTAGGAAACAATCTTTAGTTGCACTCTCCACCACGAAGGCCGAATACATCACTCTTGGGAGTTGTTGTGCATAAGCTTTAGGGATGAGCCAAACTCTAGAGGATTTTGGTTTTCATCTGAAAAATATTGATCTCAAATGTGACAACAAAAGTGTCATAGATCTTACAAATAATCCAGTACACCACTCTATATCCAAACACATAGACGTTCGCTATCACTTAATTAGGGATCATATTAAGAAAGAGAATGTAAAAGTAAGTTTCATTGGTACGGACTCCCAACTTCCTGACATATTCACTAAACCTCTTCTCGATGCATGATTTTGATTACTAAGACTAGAATTAGGTGTCCTAGATCTCTTGGGTTAAGTCACATTCAAAAATGCAATTGTTTCATGCATTTTTTCTTATCTAAATATCTCCAAACCTTTTGAAATTTTTGCATAAAATTAATCTTTGGACACTTATTCAAGATCAAAAAATAGAATTTTCAAAATCTTCATATTTTGTGTACTATTTTCCGTGCTAGCGCTAGCTCGCCTATCTAATTTTCTGTAATTTTAATTTTTGCAAAATCACTAAAAATATATTATTTTATATGTACTACTTATTTTTTGCATTTCTGCCATTAATTGATTTTTGAAAAAAAAAATTACAAAAGACAAATTACAAATAATATTTTATTCTTTTCCTTTCTTTGTTTATTTGTTTGATGTCTACCTCTATATGCCAAAAAAATCAAATACAAAATTATAAAACAAAAAAAACTTAACAAAAATTTATTTTTGAACTTAACTGTTTCTATTTACATGTATCTTGCGAAAGGGAGATTTGGTTTGTCACCCCATCACATCTCCTAGTACTGCTGCGAATCCCTCATAGGGTAGACCTCGGAAAGTCCAAGATCCATTATAAGAGTTCAAATTATAATTATTTTTTTTAAAACAAAATTCTTTTTCAAAATATTAAAAAAACTGTATGGACTTTCTTGTTAATATCAAGCATGGTTTCATCTATCATTTAGACCTTCTACAATGTTGAAATTCACCTTTTTCAAACTACTTTGAACATTGTTTTGCTTCACATCATGCTTTGATATATCTAAACACATGTGCATCAATTGTATTGAAAAGGTTTTGTATAGAATCAAGCTTAGCATGCCTTTAAGTATAAGTAAATGTTTTATATTTGATAATGATATTTCTTCACTGACTTGTTTTGGCAAGTCTAAATGTGCTTTTAATCTAAGAATGCTTGGTTGTGTATTGTAATTGTACAATGAATTAAAATTGCACAAGTATCTTACCTACACTACATTTATTTGCACTCATAAAAATTAAGAAAAGTGGTTGTGCTTTCAAAATTAAATTGCTTTGCAAAACAAGTATATTCGAAGAACTTTGTACAAAACAAAAAATCATGAAATAAATTGGAAAAGATAACTCCACCAAGCACTACTTGAACATCCTGATAAGTCTTAATAAGCATTGTGAGGTTGAGCATCTTGGACTGAATAGTAAAGTGTCTTGTGCAAATCTTCAGTTTTTTCTACACTACTTATTCTTAAGTACACCGGTTCACAAAGATTTCAATATTGAAAATTAAAGTGTGTGATCCCCCAAGCACTACTTTGCACCCTGATAAGTCTTCATGAGCATTGTGTGTGCAGATCACCTTGGTAGTTGTACATTGTTTTGTACATTGAAGTGTGTGGAAGTAAAATTATTTGTGTTTTATTGTGCACTTTACTCTTCATATGTCTTGTATTTCTTGATTACATTATTTGTTTACTTTCTTCAAAATACAATTATGTGCACATCATTATCTTCTATAACACTTTTTCTCATGAGTATTGGATCCTAATGTTAATTTTATACTACTCTTTATATATAAATGCACTAGATAACCTAGCATGCTTTCTACAAAGCTTGGTATGTCTTGAATTTGTGATTTATATTAACATTTTAGTAGTCTCTTTTTGAAATCTTTATTTCATGCTTGGTTAATTCATTATAAACCTTAAAGATTTTAAAAGAAAAATGATTTACAAAAACATCTTCTTATTTTGGAATTTAACTAATATTTCTTCTAATGAATCGTCATGATTACAAAAAGATGTTTCGTGTATTTCTTTAAGTCTTCCGCAACATTACCATATAATTTTTTACCTTGCACTTTCATGCTTATTTAAAATCTTTCTTTTGGAGTGTATCATCACTTGAATCTCAAAACTCCTTTTCTTCAACAAGTGGTAGACTTTCTTGGTATATTTTATATTGGTTGTTCTAACATACATATTATTTTTATGCTAAAACTAGGATATTTTTTGAAAATATTTTTATGCTAAAAACTCTTCATCCTTACATTTCTTATAAAAGCTTGATCTTGCCTTAATTTTTTATCAAAAATCTACTTCTATGTCTCTTGCTTCCCGTAACGCCCCGGGTTTTCGCTAGTTATTTTAAATCTAATTATTATTTATTATAAATATAATTATCTTCGAAATGGCGGTGTGAGGATGTTACACTTTTGGGGTGCGTATAAATTATTAATAAAGAGCGAGAACCAAAATAAAGGGATGAAAATAATAATTAGATTTATATATATGTCATATTATATGTATAAAATATGTTTATACATGATAAAATTGTTTATAAAGGAATGTTATTATTCTTATTTTCTATATAGTCTCATTATTTTTTATTAATCATAATGACTACAATGTTAAGATAATATAGAGCACTTAAATACTTATGATTTGTCCAAAAAATTTTATATAAAAAATGATATATGTATAGTTATATAAAATAATGAGATAATCTAAAATATATATAACAACACTATGTATATAAGAGCCCTAATTTAATATAATCATAAATTATTATAATATATATATATATACATAAATGAATTCTTATATTTGTTAACTCTAGGTATTAGTATTATATATAATAAGAATTATTTTAAGTATCATTATTATATATAATAAGAATTTAAGCCTAAAGATGAATCAGATAGCGGATGGAGATATTTATATATAAATTAATAATTTAAGGTGAGTGGGTTTCTAATTTCTTCACTTATAATATTATATTATTTAAGTTATGTACTTTCTCTTCTTCTTCCTCAAGCCGTCCAGGCTTTTCTTTTTATTTCTTTTTTCCGTTGGCCGTCGAGGGAGCTCGAGAGCTCAGATTCGTCGTCGGAGCGTAGTTTTGGAAAGCTCTCGCCGAGATATTTGTGTGTGTGGTAAGTTTTTTTGTGTTTCGTTGAGTTTTGTCGTCGATCTAAACCCTAATGGTTGGAGTTCTTCATCTTTTTGCATGTCTAGCTTCTTCTCTTACCGAGGAGTGCTAATCGGCAAGTTGACTCGCAAGTTTGAGGCAAGTCGCAGTATTTCCTTTCGTGTTTCTTTTCCTTTATTAATAGTAGCTTGGACTATGTTGCTGTGAGTAAATTCTTTGATTTTGGAATGAGCAATTAGATGTGTTTTCCTCTTTGTTCTATGGGGTGAGTAAATTTTGGTTAGATGTAAGAGGGTTTTAGTGGGTGGGATGCAAATAGCAGTTTTTCCTTCTTTGTTGCTCATGTGATTTCATGGATTTTATTCCCTGTTGTCATCTCTTCTTCTTCTTTCTCTTTAATGTGGTTTAAGTACCCCTTGGTTTGCTGAATCTGGATGGTTTGATTTCATGTTTATGTTTCCTGACAAATTATTTTACTTAGCTGTTTTTCCTGGATTTTCTGTTTGAAGTCCCATCACGTCGATCGGCACCCCTTCCCGTCGATAGACGGGAGAGGGCAGAGGTCATGTTTGTCGAGTTTTCTAAGTAAAAATCGATGGGACACCCGTCGATCGGGCTCCCGCCACGTCGATCGGGATCCCGTCCCATCGATCTGGATCCCGTCCCATCGATCGGGCCCTCTTCCAGCCAATACGTTTGTCTTAAGTCCTTTTCATTATCCTTTCCTGTCGATTTTGAGTTAATTCTTCTCGTCGATTTTGAAGACTCTTCCCGTCGACTTGAGTAAAGCCTTTTCCCGTCGAATGTTAATGTAAGCTTTCCCATCAATTCTAAGTTATAAATCTTTCCGTCGATTTTAAGTTAGCTTTCCTGTCGACTTAGCTGTAAGCTTTCCCATCGATTGAGTAAGTTTCCCGTCGATTTTTGGTTAGCTTTCCCGTCGACTTGACTCTAAGCTTTCCGGTCGATTGAGTAAGCTTCCCGTCGATTTTGAGTTAGTCTTCTCGTCGACTTGGTTGTAAGATTTCTCATCGATTGAGTAAGTTTCCCGTCAATTTTAGGTTAGCTTTCCCGTCGACTTGGCTCTAAGCTTTCCCGTCGATTGAGTAATCTTCCCGTCGATTTTGAGTTAGCCTTTCCCGTCGATTTTGATTTAGTCTTCTCATCGACTTGATTATAAGTCCTTTCCCGTCGATTATGAGATAAATATACTCGTCGATTGAGTTAAGCTTTCTCGTCGATTCTAAGTTATAACCTTTTCAATCGATTTTAAGTAAGCTTTCCTGTCAATTTTGAAGACCTTTCCTGTCGATTTTGAGTTAGCCTTTCTCGTCGATTTTGAGTTAGTCTTCTCGTCGATTTTGAGTTAGTCTTCCCGTCAACTTTAATAAAGCTTTCCCGTTGACTTTTGCATAATCTTTCATGTCGTGTTTTGCTTAAGCTTTCCCATCTACTTACCTTAAGTCTTTCCCGTCGACTTTGATAAATCTTTCCCCGTCGACTTTGTCATGTATTTTGAATTGTTTCACCAATGTTTTAGGCCCTTTTTGCCGTGTGGGCCCGAATATCATAAATTATGTTGTTGAGCGTTTTAAGCTCATTTATTGAGTCTTTTGGTGAAGTCATGTCTTGTTATGTCCCGTGATGTTAAGTGTCCATTCATCTTGTTATTTCGTCATGTATTTTGGGTTATTTCATCAAATATTTCGGGATAGTTTTGGTGAGTATTTCTTGAATATTTTGATCTATGTTGTCTAAGGCTCCGAGTGTTTTCTGTTGATCTGTAAAGTGTTATATATATATCACTACTAGAAAATTGACTTTTAGCCAGGACAAATTACAGTGGCTAAAAGTCCAAAATCATGGCAAAAGACTTTTATCCATGGACTGTCGTGGCAATAGGGCGTGGGCAATACGAGCATGGCAAAAAAGTATTTGTCATGCTCTTTATGTGGCAAATACCTTTTTCTATGACTTTTAGCCATGATTTTAGACTTTTAGCCGTGGGCAATACGAGCGTGGCTAAAAGTCAAATTTCTAGTAGTGTATATTATTATTTTTACATATATGTTCTATGCACCACCACTTCTGTGGTTGTTAAGCAATGTTGGGGCTAAGGTTGGCAGTGGATAAAGGACCACTACCTCAGTGCCTGTTTGTGGATCATACACCCCTGGTTTGGGTTATTTTTGGGCTAAGGTTGGCAGTGGATAAAGGACCACCACCTAAGTGCCCGTTTATGGATTATAAACCCTTGGTTTTGGTTATTTTTAGGCTAAGGTTGGTAGTGGATAAAGGACCACCACCCCAGTGCCTGTTTATGGATTATACACCTCTAGTTTGGGTTATTTTTGGGCTAAGGTTGGCAGTGGATAAAGGACCACCACCTCAGTGCCCGTTTGTGGATTATACACCCCTGGTTTGGCTTATTTTTGGGATAAGGTTGGCAGTGGATAAAGGACAACCACCTCAGTGCCCGTTTGTGGATTATACAACCCGGATTTTGGTTATTTTTGGGCTAAGGTATGCAGTGGATAAAGGACCACCACCTCAGTGTCCTTTTGTGGATTATACACCCCTGGTTTGGGTTATTTTGGGCTAAGGTTGGCAGTGGATAAAGGGCCACCACCTCAGTGCCTGTTTGTGGATCATACACCCTAGAGTTGTGTACTGATGGTTCTGTTAGACTGCGTGTCTCCGCCTTAGTGCCTTGGTTTGCCTGGAGTTAAATGATGCCCCTTTCTTCTGAGCTAAGCAGTCTCAGGTCCTTGTATAATTTCATTTATATATATATATATATATATTTACCATATATAAAGAAATATCAAACCAATGAATTTTAAAGCCGTTGAAATTATCACGGTCGTTGAATCTGGAATGATATTTCATCAGCCGTCGGATCAAACCGCTCACTCTCTCTCCACTTTTTCATAGGTCTCCTAAACCTACTAGGGGGTGACCTAAAACTATGAAGGTGTAGAGTACCCTAAAACATGAAATTACGATTTTACCCCTATATTTATTGAAAAATGAGTGTCATATGACCTGTTTTTAATCTCACAAAATTTGTCAATGGTAAGAATTGAACCCAGGTCTCCACCATGGAGACCAAAGATGACAACCATCACACCATATGGTTTTTGTTGAACAAAATTAAATTAAGTGTTATATACTGATATAAATATAGAACGCCCCCGCAGAAAGTCTTCGCCCTGCCGAATGTCACCCCCGCCGAATGTCGTCGCCCTGCCAAATATCGCCGCCCGCACGAGGGGCCCCCGTGCCCTTTCACTCGTATATATATATATATATATATATATATATATATATATATATATATTTATATTTATATATATATATATATATATTTATATTTATATATATATATATACATATATCATTATATTTTAGGCTGCCATTATCGGGCATGATATTTCATCAGCCGTCGGATCAAACCGCTTCCTCTCTCCACTTTTTCATAGGTCTCCTAAACCTACTAGGGGGTGACCTAAAACTATGAATGTGTAGAGTACCCTAAAACATGAAATTACGATTTTACCCCTATATTTATTGAAAAATGAGTGTCATATGACCTATTTTTAATCTCACAAAATTTGTCAATGGTGAGAATTGAACCCAGGTCTCCATCATGGAGACCAAAGATAACAACCATCACACCATATGGTTTTTGTTGAACAAAATTAAATTAAGTGTTATATATACTGATATAAATATAGATCGCCCCCGCAGAGAGTCGTCGCTCTGCCGAATGCCCCCCCCCCCCCCCCCCCCCCCCCCCCCCCCCCGCCGAATGTCGCCGTCCTGCCAAATGTTGCCGGCCGCACGAGGGGCCCCCTTGCCCTGTCACTCGTATATATATATATATATATTTATATTTATTGATATATACATATATCATTATATTTTAGGCTGCCATTATTCTTGGTGCTAGATTCCTTTTGCTCTCACTTTTGAACTATTTCTTCTGAATCGATGTTAGTTGTTTTTCCTTACCTTTGTAGTCTAGTTGTTCATACCCTCATATTTTTATGCTAACCTTAGCTCTTTCTTTAGTATTGTGTTGTTTTCTTGCCCCTTTAGGCTGAGACATTCTTTTCTTTGAATGCCCCAGGTTCGGGTCTGTAGCTGTCGCAGGTGGTAGAGCGGAGTCTTTCAGTCCGTGGTGGTGGCTTTCTTCCTTCCCTCCTTGGTGAGAGGTTGCCTTCTGGTGGTTGTAGTGGATTGTTTGCCTATGGGTTTGTTTGCCTATGGTGAAGGAAAAAAAATCTAATTCCGTTTAATTAAACTTCTTGACCGTGGAGGTTCCCGAAGCTTGAACATGCCCCTCTCGAGGTTAATGCCCAACTATGTTTAGGAAATATCAACCGAACTCTCATGCTATAATTGATTTCCTAAAACATGCTTTAATTTGTGAACCCCACTATTGGATTTGACTCCAATCCGTGAGATTTACGTCATCCTCTCTCGAGAGGTGCGTGTCACAACCCGCATTTTCTCCGAATTTAGGAATATCAGAGTAAGAGAAAATACGCATCATGATGCCAAGTCATGCATGAGACAACTGCAAACGCTCAGGCGGGAGCCTATTACTTATTTAAATCAAACATGATTACATGATAATTCGTCATTTGAAATCATTTATTGGGGTTTGAAGTAAGAACTGTGTCTCTCGATTCGTGGATCAACTAGTCCACCGAGAAAATATATGTAATTGCAGCAGAAAATACTTGATTTAGTTCACTTAAGGTCCTAAATACACGTGATGACAGGACATAAAGTAAATCATATGCATATATCTAGGCGTAGCATAAGTATAGGAAATATCTTTAGGCGACTTTAAAGATAAGGATTTCAGTAAAAAGGAATGCAATGAGGATGAAAGAAAAGCCATTTTATAAATATAATGCAACTAGACATAAATCATTCCCAGAGAGCAAGATACACGAGATCTAAAAGTAGTGGCATTTAACTGACAAGTAAGCTATAAAGTATCAAAAGGGCACAATGGGCGTCAACAACCTGACACTAACCCATTGGCTCCAATCTAGCATGTCTGAACACAAGAACAACACTAACAACAACTACCTCACAGCAGCGGGGTAAAACAGCAACTAAAACTCCCGAAGACTCCGGGCTACACGGCTAGCCGCTATGACTCAGAACCTGAGGCATTCAATAAAACAAAGAACGCCTCAGCAAGGGAATTACAAGTGGCAGAAAACAAAGAAAAACAAAGTAAACAAGGCACAAGGGAAACCAACTCAAGCCCAACACTTACAAAAAAGGAAACTCCAAGCACAGAACAAAACAATGCACCAAGTGCACGAAATACCAAATAGAGGAACAAGCATGGTTCATTTATCTTGTAAATTCTATTTAAAGAGGCTGATCAGCCCAGGTTAAGTGGGCGGCGGTCCTTTATCCTCTGCCACCCAAAGCCTAAAATGGGTGGGGATTTCTCTATCCCCAATCACCCAAACACGATCCTCGGGACCACAGGCCAAGCCCGTGGTTCACCTCTAAAATGGCCACCGTGCAAGGCTACAACAAATCCCCACTGCCCCCCAAACACTGCCCACCGTGCAAGGCTAAAGGCAATGGTCCATTTTAATTAATTTCTTTAATTATGGCACGGGACAAAGCCCGAGAAAATAATCACCAGGATACCCTAAGGATAGGGTCACAAATGAAGTAAACACCGCTCAAGACGTTTCCTAAGGGAAACCCAGAAATTTGCATAACCATAGCAGGTATAAGAACTCAGACAGGAGGTAATCATGATAAAGAGCACAGTACAGACATTGGCAACATCCATGTACACTTTAGAAGACACAAGGTTTCATGAGGGAGGAGGAGTCCAAGGCATAGGTCAAGGATTTGGAACAAGGACCTAGGATTTCTCGAGGAGGATAGGATTTCTTGAGAAACAAACAGGAGAGAGAGAATCTGGGAAATTCTCGAGAAGGATAGGGTTTCTTGAGAACCAGTCTGGGATTTCTCGAGAAGGCTAGCCCTTCTCGAGAACTGGGCTAAGGCTTCTCGAGAAGGCTGGTCCTTCTCGAAAACTGGGCTGAAACAAATTTCTCCAGAAGGCTGGTCCGTCTCGAGAACTAGGTTGAAATAACTTCTCGAGAAGGCTGGTCCTTCTCGAGAACTAGGCTGAAAATTTCTCGAGAAGACTGGTCCTTCTCGAGAACTGGACTTGACTTTTCTCGAGAAAGCTTGTCTTTCTCGAGAACTAGAAGGGGCGGCAGTCGGACACTTCTCGAGAAATTAGGAAGGTTTTCTCGAGAAATTGCAAAAAATTATCTAAGGGAAAAAATTTAGACCTTGAGGGGAAGATCAAGGATTTCAAGAGTTTAATTAGCAAAGAAAAACACTCAAATCAATGGCTAAACAACACGACCAGACCTCAAAGCAAGAAAACAATACTTCAAAGACAAGAGAGAAGGAGGAGATGTCACTTGCCTTAACCTTGCGAAAACTAGAATTTCTCTGCTCCAAAAGCCAAGGAAATACTCGAGCACAAAAACCTGAAGCTTTTCGGATCAAAAAGGATGACTTAGGTCACTACCTTAACTCCAAAAATTCCACAAAACGGGAAAAGCTCACCACTAGAACAAAGATCTCGCCGAGAGCTTTCCAAATCTACTCTCCAAACGCGATTCCGACTACAATACCCCAAGGAATCATAGGTCGGAAGCTCCACGATGCTTCGCTCTCGCTCTCTCGCTCGGCGGCTGGTTTGGATCGATGAGGGAAGAAGAAGAATAGGGAGACAATTTTAGGTTTTATAATAAAAACCTAATTTAATATTTTATTAATTAAATAGTACTCTCTTTCACTTAAACTGCGAGGGTGACTAGATCACCTCGGATTTCTACAGAATTCGCACCCCAACTGAAAAACGGCGCTACATATCCAACGGTGAAGTTAGAATTCAATTCTGACGAGCCAAACTCAGGATAAAGCTTCCCGAAGTTAAAATCTCGATAGCTACCCAAACTAATCTCTTTAACCTGAAACGTCGTGAAATTTTGCACGCTCGATCCAAATTACATGCTTTAACTAAGTTATCGACCAAAACTAACCCTGATGAGCTGACATAATGCCCTTACGCCAAAATTACGTCACAGCGGCTACGCAAATATAATTAACAAAAAATAGGGGCGTTACAGTCACTCCCCCTTAAAAGAAGTTTTGTCCCGAAACTTGAAATCCAACGATCACGATAGATACAGAAATAAACCAAAGATTATTTGGTCGAAGATTTACCTGGACTCTAAGAGAAAAGGCTAGGATATGTCTTCCTCATGGCAGACTCCAGCTCCCAAGTTGCGCTCTCGATGCCCAGATTCTTCCAAAGAACTTTAACCATCAGGATCGTCTTCTTCCGCAACACACGCTCCTGAGTCTCCAAGATTCGGATAGGCTCTTCTACATAGGAAAGGTTGGGCTGCAATACAGGCACCGAATCAAGAACAAGCTGACCACTATGCAAACACTTCCTCAGCTGGCTCACATGAAACACATCATGAACATTAGGGAAGGAAGCAGGCAAATCCAATCTATAAGCTGACACTCTGATGCGCTCAACAATTTGGAAAGGTCCCACATACCGGGGATCCAACTTGTGGTTTCTTCCAAATTTGTTAACGCCCTGCATCGGAGAAACTTTCAAGAACACTAAGTCTCCAATGACAAACTCTAGATCCACCCTTCTCCTATTGTTATTCTTCTCATACTGCTCCTGAGCAATACGAAGCTTCTCGCGGATATGAGTCACGACAACGGTCATATCTTCCAAATCCTCTGGGCCTAACAACAGGCCCTCACCAACCTCGGCCCAAAACAAGGGAGTTCGACAACGCCTCCCATACAGAGCCTCAAAGGGGGCCATTTGCAAGCTTTCCTGATAACTATTATTGTAGGCAAATTCCATCAACCCAAGACGCTTATCCCACGCTCCTCCACGATCCAAAATAAAGCATCTGATCATATCTTCCAAAATTTGATTCGCTCTCTCCGTCTAACCATTGGTCTGAGGGTGGTAAGCGGTAGAGTATCTAAGGTCAGTACCCAAAGAACCTTGCAAAATCTTCCAGAAGCGAGACATATATTTGGAATCTCGATCCGACACAATGCTCACGGGCACACCATGCAATCTAATGACTTCATTCAAATAAAGTTCTGCTATTTTCTCCATAGAGTAGCCGATCTTAAAAGGGACAAAGTGAGCAAACTTTGTCAATCTGTCAACTATGACCCATACGGAATCGTGTCCTCCGGGGGATCTCGGTAAACCAGTAATGAAGTCCATCGAAATACTCTCCCACTTCCAGCTTGGAATATCCAAAGGGTTCAGTTTACCTCTAGGCCTCTTATGATCTTCCTTAACGCGCTGGCAGGTAAAACATTCAGAAACATATCTGGCTATATCATTCTTCATACCTGACCACCAAACGATCTGCTTCAGGTTCTTGTACATTTTTGTGGAACCAGGATGATAGGAAACACTTGAGTCATGCGCTTCACTACAGATCTTCGCTCAAATATATTTCGATGTGGGAATGCAATATCTACCTCGATACATCAGGGTATCTTTATCATCAATTGAAAAGTCTGGCAGTTCCCCTTTCTCGGTCCTACTCCGAAGATACTGCATGTCAGGATCTTCCTTCTGATGTAGTCTTATAAGGGTAATCCAAGAAGGCTCTTCAGCTTCACGACTCGAAGGTGTGGTACTACTACCGACTGATATATCCATCAGCATAAACTCCTCCACTAAGAACTGTGTACAACCCTCATATTTTTTGAGTCGGTGTGACCCGACGTGGATGAGGTCATGATAGAAAGGGTGACCGTGACACAACGGACCGAACCAACGGAGGTCATCAAGACTAGAAAGATAAGGCTAGGGGGACAAACCTCCTTGGACGAGTGGACCTTGGGTCCACTCGCCCAAGGCCCCGGGCGTGTGGACCCTTGGTTCACTCGCCCAAGGACCCGGACGAGTGGACCATTGGTCCACTCGCCCGAGTGGGGGGGGCGAGTGGACCATGGGTCCACTCGCCCAAGGGTATGGGCGAGTGGACCTGTGGTCCACTCGCCCCGGGCAGCTGGGTGAGTGGACCAAGGGTCCACTTGCCCGATGGGTTGAGTGGACTGTATGGTCCACTTGCCCAGTCAGGGCGGTGGACCTCAGTCCACTCATTCGACCCCCGGCAAGGGGGGGAGTGGATGTCTCGTCCTCCACTCCCCCCCCCCCCCCCCCTCTTGCGTTGATCATTCGAGTTTGATGTTGAGCTGTGGATAGTAGAATTTTGGCTATCCGCAGCCTAATTTTGGGAAGTCTATAAATAGACCACCATGGGCACCTTGGGAAGGGTTGTTGGTACCCCCCATCCCTCACGTGAGTGTTGTGAGCAAGCACTATCCCTCACTCCCCCTGTCATTGAAGGTGGATGGTGAGGTGACCTTTAGTGCCCTCCAAGGTGCCCAGGCTCAGCATTGGCTTGGGAGGGGAAGTTCCTTGTGAGCTTCCGGGTATGTGGTGGGACCTCCACGCTGCAGCTTACGGTGTCTGTTTGTGGAGTCAAGTGTTCTTCAAGGGTAAGGTCTTTCGGTTCTTAGCAACTGGCCAAGGGTTCTAGCTTGGGTCAAGTAAGGGTTAGTTGCATCCCCCTTGCGAACGTCGAGACCAGTTCTCTGGCTTCAACATTATGGTGCGCTGAGCGTGGAAGCAGCTAGTTCGGAAAGCTCTGAGCAAGTCTCATGGCTGGAAGCGATGAGCTGGGGGACTCACCCCCTACCACCAAGTGTGTGACGGAAAGGGATTTTGAAGAGTTGAAGGAGTCAGTTCTGGAGCTCATGGGGGTCGCACTCCCGCCTCGCGGCGAGTGCTCAACACCACCCGCACCTGTGCTCGCCTTGCCATCTCCGATAGAGACAGGGCAAGCACGTCGGCAAGGGAAGGAGCTAGCCAAAGGGGAAGGCTCGGGTTTCCAAGCATGAGGGCTCTTCAACGGCTCTCCCAGGACCGGCTACCCAGTGGAGAGATGGAGAGAATGCCTTTGACTTTTCAGGGTAAGGATGACCCTATTCAGCACTCCAGTGGTTTGAAGGCATGGTCTCGGTCAGGCAGATGATGGACGCCTCCAAATGTAGGCCCTTCGCCATCACTTTCAAGGGAGAGGCAAAATACCGGTTCCACCAGCTCTAATCAGGTACCATCTATAGCTTCAAGGACCTGCGTCGTAGTTTCTTGTTAAGGTTCTCCACCTCGAAGAAGGTGAGGAAGGGGCCCGAGTCCCTGTTCTTGATTAAACCAAAGCAGGGGGAGACGCTGGGAAGCTACGCAGACTGGTTCCAGGAGCAAGTCTTTTGCCTCCAGGTTGATCAGGGAAGCAGGAAGGACCAGGAGAAAGAGAAGGAATGAGAAGGCAGAGAAAGTGGAGGAGGTGATAAAAAAAGATGACTGAGATGCATGTGTTCGAGTAGGCGCAAGAAGGCGCATTGTAATAAATATGTAACCTCCCCATATTGAAAGAAAAGTCGGTAGATATAGAACCTTAGGTAAAGCCTCTGGGAAGGTGTTGGGTTCCTCCGCCTCCAGGTGAAGGTAAGCACCTAGGACGTGGATGGGTACTCCGCCTCCAGTTGGTAAGATCCCCGACTAGAGACCATTCTCCGAGCTCAGTCATGCCGGCAGATGGGAGACTCATCGGGTCGACTCGCTACTTGGTAGTTGGTCTGGGAAGGTGTTGGGTTCCTCCACCTCCATGTGAAGGTAAGCACCTAGGACATGGATGGGTACTCTGCCTCCATTTGGTAAGATCCCCAACTAGAGACCATTCTCCGGGCTCAGTCATGCAGGCAGATGTATGGCTCATCAGGTCGACTCGCTACTTGGTAGTTGGTCTGGGAAGGTGCAGGGTTCCTCCACCTCCATTTGAATGTAAACACCTAGGACGTGGATGGGAACTCCGCCTCTATTTCGTAATATCCCCGACTAGAGACCATTCTCCGGGCTCAGTCATGCCAGCAGATGGGAGACTCATCGGGTCGACTCGCTACTTGACTAAGTGACTTGGAAAGATGATGAGCTCCTCCGCCTCCAGGTAAGCTAGGCCCCTAGGATGTGGATGGGTATTCCACCCCCAGTTGGTTTGAAAAAGTGTTGAGTTCCTCTGCCTCCAGGTAAGCTAGGCCCCTAGGACGTGCACGGGTACTCCGCCCCCAATTGGTTTGGGAAGGTACTGGGTTCCTCTACATCCAAGCAAGCTAATCCCCTAGGACGTGGATGGGTACTCCGCACTGATGAGTCTGGTTTATACAGTGATTTCCGGCCTCATCTGGGTTTGTTTTAGTGTCATTGCACTTCAATTACTGTTCATATATGCTTATATTGATATCACGGTGTATCTGCGCCTTTTGTGCAATCCTTCCCCCTTTGTGGCATGTTTTTCTTATATGTTACTGTATGCTTGTGTTATGGATCCGGTGGTGTGCACGGATCGGGGTCATATGTATTTTTCCTGCAGGTCCTGGGATCGCGTGAACGTTCGGGATGGTGCGGGGTAATTTTTGGCCTAGAAAGCCTCTGATCGTGCGCATTCCTTCGCGCACGATCAGGCGCACGACCAGTGGTCGTGCGTTAATTCCCTTCCCAGACAGAGCGATGGCGCACGATCAGAGGATTCCTTCGCGCATGACCACTGGTCGTGTGCCCCTGACCGTGCGTTAATTGCCATCTTTTTCTTTGCTACAGGTTGACTGCGCACGATCACAGGCATTCCTTCGCGCACGACCATTGGTCGTGCGCCACTGACTATGCGCAGTGTTTATTCTGCTCCTTATTTAAACTGCTGCTCCGCGAAATTAGGGATTCAGCACTGTTTTGGGGCGCGATTTCTCCGCGCCAGTCCGCCGTTTCACCTCTCCAAGTTCCTCCCATCCATTTCCCCCTTTGGGAAGGCTTCATCCATTGATCCTAAGGTCCATCTAGGATCCCGAAAGCATTCTCCGCCATCTACAGCCAGCATTCCATGAGGAGGACATCTCCATTGGGCGAAGCAGAAGTGACCCAGCTCTGAGAAGAAGACGGGCAACGGTTGGAGGTAGTGACAGCCTCTAAGCCCCGGAAGCAACCAAGGACTGAGCTCGGAGGAGGCGTGACGACCCCCCATTCCGACCAAGATCCACGGCGAGGCTTCTCATCTCGTGGTTCCTTCTACCCCTTCTCCTCTTTTTTATATGTACTCTTCATTGTTGTAATGAACCAAGTGAACCTCTATTTGTCTATGAATGGGAGTTTGTTTATGATCGTGTTCTTTACTTGCTTCTGTGTTGTGATGCGCTCCGCCCCCGCTCCACTTACACACACACGTTCTAGCACTCGCTCTAGCAAAAGCTGGAAGCGATAGCGAAGAGGTGCCTTCGACCCTCAACTCTCGCATTTGCACTCACCTCATCCATTTGCTCACCGGCCATCCGCTAAGCGAAGCACGACATCGCGGCCTGCACTACATCCATCCACTAAGCGACGCGGTGATTGCGACCCGCATAGTTTGTTTAGTTTTCTCATTCCTGTTCTATAAAACCAATCAAAATCACCCTGTTTTTGTTTTACTTAGAAACCCTCATAATTAATCTCCTAACAGGCAAATCGTACTACCCAACTTGCGGTCCTTTGAGAACGATATTTGGGGAGCTACTCCCTACTTTTATTGCTTGACAACGACCGGTGCACTGCCGTCGTACCGCATTTCGTGCCCGCTAATTAGCGGTGTGGAAATAGCGCGTCAAGTTTTTGGCGCCGTTGTCGGGGACTGCAAGCGTGTATGATTTGTCTTTCTTGGGAAATTAGTTTAAGGGTATTTTTGTTTTTGATATTTCTTTTTTTTGTGTAGTGTGCGCATGCATAGACAACATCCTGGTGAATTTGCAGCATTTGATCCTGAAATAGAGCGTACCCTATGGGCGCGTCTCCGTGCTGCAGCCACCATGGATGTCAATGGGAACCCGATCAATCCCGGGGTGGGAGATGCACCAGGCGTTGGTCAGGCGGCCGACGAGAATGAAGTGGTTAGGCCGAGGCCGAGGACCATGAGAGATTACACCACGCCCACTGTGGGGAGTGTGTACCCCGGATTTGGCCCGGCTATTACTAACAACAATTTTGAGATAAAGCCGGCCATTCTGAATATGATCCGCAATAATGCCCAATTCTCCGGGTTAACCAGTGAAGACCCCCATCTTCACCTAGCTGAATTTGAAGAGATTTGCGGGACATTTCGGTATGCAGGAATTGCTGATGAGACGGTGAAACTCAGGTTGTTTCCATTCTCCCTCCGCGACAAGGCGAAGGCTTGGCTCCACACAAAACCACCCGGCGCAGCTACCACCTGGGACGCTCTGCAGACAAAGTTTTTGGCAAAATTCCACCTGGTGGACAAGGTTGTAAACTTGCGGAGAGAAATCGCAACCTTCCGACAACACGATCAGGAGACCCTAGCAGAAGCATGGGATAGGTTCACGGACCTCCTCCGGAAGTGCCCTCAGCATGAGCTACAACCTTGGAGCTTAGTGGAAATTTTCTATTTTGCAATCGAGCCCAATTATAGAGCCATGATTGATGCTGCTGCAGGCGCGACCCTGATGAACCATACTCCGGAGGACGCACTGAGGATTCTCCAGGACACTGCCATTCATAGTTCGTTCTGGACTGCTGGAAGAAACGCTCCAAGGAATTCTCGTGGACTCTTTGAGGTGAGCACATCAGGCGCATCTACCGAGGTGGCATCGGCGCCTTATGACAACGTCGTACTACTTAAGAAGCCTGCCCTCCCTCCTGCCCCAGTAATGGCCATTTTGTGTCAAGGATGTGGAAACCCCGGGCATCATGCATATGAGTGCCCCTCAGGTGAGCAACCTGCTGAATTAACTTTTGATGAAAGTGTAAATTATATGAATGATCAAAATCGGGGAGTACCATTTAACAACGCTTATAACCCGGCCGTGAGAAGTCACCCGAACTTCTCATGGAAACAAAACATTCCTAGGCAACGATGGCAAGGAGGCTTGCATCAATTTGATGCGCAAGCCTCCGGTAGCCAATCGAGGCCACCACAACCGGGGTTTGCTCAAAATGCACCACCGCAGAGGAAGAGCGCATTGGAAGAAATGGTGGAAAAGTTGGTTGATCTGGCTCAAACAAATATGGCCAATCAAACTGCTTCAATGCGAAACTTGGAGACACAGCTAGGCAAATTGGCCCAGGTGCTCTCCGAGCGTACGCAAGGTGCTCTTCCAAGCAATACTGAAAAGAACCTGCGGGAGCAAGGTAAAAGCATTGCTGACGCGGATGGTAGTCAAGTGAGCCCTTGCGTTGTTGAATGTACTATCAATAATATTGAGGTTTCCGCGCTTTGCGACTCTGGGGCATCTCGCAACATTCTTGCTCTGCAAGATGTTGAGAGATTGCACCTAACAATGAACTCTGAGGACCGGAAGTCGCTGGTGTTGGCTAATGGAGTGACTGTCGTAACTAAGGGTGAGATTCGTGAGGTCGTAGTAAACCTTAATGGGACGGCTGTAGTCACCGACTTTCAAATTCTAGGCCCCATGGAAAATGATTCCATACCAATCCTGGGGGTTCCTTTTCTAAAGGAGAGTGGCGCAATGATGAGTCCTCATCTTATACACATATTTGGACTCATCCGGGCCATTTTTCCATTCATTCCACTGCACTTTAGCCCCATTTTAGCTCATAATTATCACTCTCTGCTAGGTGCACGTCTTGGCCCGTTTTGGTGTTTATTTCTTGTTTATCTCGGTTACTAGTTGTCATGCTGTGTTAAGTGCCACCTTCAGTGGCTTGACTGGTGTCGTATGCTGGAACAGGAGTCGTGCAGGTGTTCCCGGTACAATTCTATACAGGAACACTGCGCACGATCACTGGCTCCTTCGCGCACGACCACTGGTCGTGCGCCTCTGCTCGTGCGCACTTAACGCCCATTTCATGAGTTCTGTTTGGCTTATCGCACGACCACTGACGCTAGTGCGCACGACCGCTGGTCGTGCGCCATTGGTCGTGCGAACATATATTTTATAAGTTTATTTCACTGCAGGCTCGTCCCAGGCAGCGCGCACGATCGCAGAATTCCAGTGCGCACGACCAGTGGTCGTGCGCCAATGACCGTGCGCGGTATTCATTCCAGCGCCTATATATACACCTGTTCCGTTTTTAGGGCGAGAACCCAGCCGCGGGAGCGCGATTTGCCGTCCGTACGCCGGCGATTTCCCTTCCAGGACACCTCCACTTCATCTCCTACGCAAGGGGAAGTCTTCTCCAACCATTCCGACCATTCCTCCATCGTCCGGGAGCATTCTCCACCACTCGCAAGCCCTCAAGCCGCTGTTTTTCAGTTCTAGTCCGGTGAGAGGAAGAAGAATCCTGAGGTAGAAGACGATGGGACTACGTAGAGAGATCGTGACAGTTTCTCTACACCGGAAGCATAGTCCGCCCGAGTCCGGAGGTGGCTTGACAACCTACCATTCCGGTCGTGAACGGCCGCTAGTCTTCATCCATTGGTTATTTCTTTCCTCTTGCTTTCGTTGTAATCTTTGAATCGTTGAGATGTTGAACAGTATTATGCTTGGTTTGATTGCAATGAATGTTTCTCCCTCTTTCTTCATTGTTTGTTTGTGAATCGTTTCGCCTCCACTCACTCACTCACGCACTTAAGGTGTTCGATCCGCGTTAGCAAGAGCTAACGGCGTTTGTGAAGAGGTGTTTGCGACCCTCATTTCTTCTCGCACTAGAACACGCTCCATCCGCCTCACGAAGCACGGCATCGCGGCCGTTGTATCCATCTCGCCTGGCGAAGCGGTGTTTTCGACCCGCATTTCTTTTACTGTTGTTAAGAGTAGGAAAACCCAACCAAAACCCCTTTTTGTGTGTTTGTTTACGCTCGTGTAACACTAGTCACACAACCTGATTCGTACACCCAACCTGCATTCCTCAAGAGACCAACACTCGGGGATTTATTCCCAACTTTATTACTTGAACGATCGGTGCACTTGCCGAATTAATCGCACCAAGTTTTTGGCGCCGTTGCCGGGGAGTGCAGGCGTGTAACGTTTTGTGTTGTGACTGTCGTTACACGAGCAATTGTTTCTAATTTTCTTTATTTTCTTTTTGTTTTTGATAGTGCATGCAGAGACAGGCCGCAGGGGAACTCGTGCCCTTTGATCCTGAGATTGAACGGACCACTCGCGCACGTAGGCGCGCAGCAGCCGCACAGGCAGCAATGGGTGACCACATAGATCAAAATGATGCTGATCAAGGAGTGCCCGGCGTGGGGCAACACCAGCCTGGAGATGAGCAGGAGGCGGCAAGGCCTCAACCCCGCACGATGAGAGACTACACCACTCCAACTGTTGGGAGTGTGTACCCTGGGTTCGGGCCCAATATAATGAACAATCAGTTCGAGATAAAGCCAGCAATCTTGAACATTATCCGGAACAACGCTCAGTTTTCTGGGATGGCCAGTGAGGATCCGCATCTGCATCTGGCAGAGTTTTCTGATATTTGCGGAACCTTCCGCTACGCTGGGATTGCTGACGACACGGTCAAGCTTAGACTGTTCCCTTTCTCACTCCGTGACAAAGCCAAGGTGTGGCTCCACTCCATTCCACCCGGGACTGCTGCGACCTGGGATGCTCTTGCCTCCAAGTTTTTGGCCAAGTTCCATCCAGTCGATAAAATCGTGAGCTTGCGGCGGGAGATCGCCACCTTTCGCCAACTTGATCAAGAGACTCTTGCTGAGGCGTGGGAGCGTCTTAACGATCTTCTCCGCCGTTGTCCAAACCACGAGCTCCAACCTTGGGGTGTGGTTGAGACGTTTTACTTTGCGATCGAGCCTAACTACAGAGCAATGATCGATGCTGCTGCGGGTGGTACTTTGATGAATCACACTCCAGAGGAGGCCCTTCGGATTCTGCGCGACACCGCCTCCCACAGTACATTCTGGACTGCCGGGAGAAATGCTCCAAAAAGCGGTCGTGGTCTCTTTATGGTCGACTCACTTCCTCCTACATCCGCACCGACTACTGTCATTACGTGTGAAGGATGTGGAGGCGGGGGCCACCACGCATTTGAATGCTCAGGCAACAACGTATCAGGTGACTTCGCGCACTTAACCTTGAATGAATCTGTTAATTTTGTAGGAAATCAGCCTAAGGGGGCACCTTTTAATAATGCTTATCATCCGGGAGCGAGAAGTCACCCGAACTTCTCATGGGACCCAAACGCGCCAGGCCAACGATGGGCACCGGGGCAGCATCAAAATGATGCTTACGCCTCCGGGAGCCAACCGAGGCCATCCCACCCGGATTATAGCCAAGGCCCCCCATCCCAAAAAAAGAGTAATCTGGAGGAAATAATGGAGAAGTTCATGCAAGCGACTGCCTCAAATATGGCGAACCAAACCGCATCAATGCGAAACTTGGAAACGCAGCTGGGCCAACTGGCCCAAGTGCTAACCGAGCGGTCGCATGGGACCCTTCCTAGCAACACTGAAAAGAACCCAATAGATCAAGGGAAGAGTCTCAGCGATGTGGTAGAGGCTGATTCAAGTGAGTTAGTGATTTCGTGTTCCATCAATAATGTCGAAACTAAAGCTTTATGCGATTCTGTCTCTTCCCGCAACGTCATTGCGTTGCGAGACGTTGCCAAATTGCAACTTGAGATGAACACGGAGGATCGAAAATCCCTTGTGCTTGCTAATGGGACTGTTATACAATCTGAGGGGGAAGTGAAAAATGTAGAAGTGACAGTTGAGGGGACGGTCGTGGTTGCTGATTTTCAGGTGTTGGGACCCCAGGAAAATCGCTCTGTTCCTATCTTGGGTGTGCCGTTCTTGAAAGAGAGCGGTGCCACCCTTGATTTCACTGCGGGTTGTGTCTTTTTACCCAATGAGGTGCCGCAGCCCACGTTTTCCAAAGCTGTAACTGAAACATCCACTCCTCTCCCTCTCTTTATTCTTGATGAATCTCTGAGTTGTGCAGGAAATGAAGAGGATAAAGACACAATGGAAGGAGAAAAAGAGAGGTATCAGTCCAGTGAGGAAGAAGAAGTAGATTTTCGGCGAGAATTCGACTCCGAGACGGAGGAAGATTGCACTTCGAAAGATGTTGACTTGAATTTAGCCCGGGACGTCGTCCCATTATCTTCCTGTTTTAATTCTTGTAATAAACTATTTAAGCGCCCCGTCTCTTGGGCCGATCTGGTTGTCACCGCAACACCGGAAGTGACGCCACCCACCACCAAGGTGGAAAATTCTGAAAACTTTCAACGTTGGCAGTCCCCGACTGTCACTAAACTTAAACAAGAGAAACTTCTGCATGACGCTCGCGCTGCCGCTCTCCGTAGCAAGAGGGCGGAGGTTAGGGGAACATTGGGTGACACCAGTGTTGGCCCTAAAGCCTTCACCTCCCGCCTACGAGCTACTGGATATGCGCACCATAAGAGCGCCTATAGCTGATTCGTGTTTTCCTTAATTTTGATTCTGCTTCTGTGAACTTCTCTTTTAATTACTGCACTTGTTGAACAATGTTAATACAGGTATTTGGTCCAGCTTAAGGACATTAAATAAAAGCGCTGCTGGGAGACAACCCAGATTTCCTGATTTTATTTTTGTCTAACATGTTTAGTTCAGTTTCTGTATTTGTTTTTGCTGTTTTAGTTTTGTGCTTGCAGGTGTGTTGTGTTCTTTGGTGTGGATGCTGCGTACCGCTCTTGATCTTAATCGCCAATCGTCTGGTATGCTCAATTCTGAGCATTGGGTAACACTTCTCCTCCCTAGCTCTTCAGTCTTTGAGATATATTGTTTAGATTAAGTCTGGGGGAGAGCACGTGTTATTCACAATGCGCACGGGTTGCACCGCATGCTAGACGCTTGTTTTTAATTTTTTATCATTATTCCATGCTACACACCACTGCACCCACTTGAGCGCGTGCTTATCTATTTGTTTTGTGCTGAACAAACTATCTTGATTAGGAATGTGAATTTGGATGTTAGCTTAGGAATTACTATTGGGAGCGCAATGTTGACTCAAGCAGTGTTCTAGTCGCATCCGCATGCTGCAATAGAATTTGAGTAAAATTAGATTATTTCTATGCATTTAATTTATGATTAGTATTTGTGTGTAGCTTTAGATTTATTCTACTCAAGTGGTGAATGTGATTGAAATTGGTGATAGCCCGGTGTTGTGTGTATACGAGGGCTAGTTGTGTGTTGCTCGAGTCGGGAGGAAGGTTTACCTTTCTCGTGGGCTAAGAACTTGCCCCAAGCGACTCTTGAAGCATGGGTGCGGGCGATTCGTGGAGATAAATATGATTTAGGCCACCTCTTGGCTAGATTGAGCCTTTGCTTTCCAATTCCTATTCGCTCACCTTTGCTACCCAACTTTTGTGCCTACCACTCCCTTTGTTCAGCTCCTCCTCCATTCACCAAGGCCTGAAGCTTATCCCACTGTCGCAACCAAGTATTTGTTAAATGCACTCATGTTCTAGATTTGGTGTGATGTTTGGAATCGTTGTGTTGTGAAGGAGAAATAATCTCTATCTGTTGAATTTGAACCAACCGGAGGATAAAATTAAGAAAAAGAAAAATATGACATTGAAATGAAAATAAAAAAAAAGTGTATTGAAAAGTTATCCTCCCGAGCGTTTTTAAAAAAAAATCTGTTGGTATTTGTGGAGTAGGCTGTGTGCACGCCTGGTTCTCATAATAAGTCTGGGGGTGTGTCACACGAGCTTCGATTGTGGTTTTGCTTGGTGCAGCGTCCCGTTGACTCATGTTGGTTGCGTAACCTTCGTTTTTACCCTTGATTATCATACCGCAACCTAAGCCCCATCTTAATCCTAAAAGTCCAATTGATTTATCTCGCGAGTTTGCTAGCGCCGTGGAGAGAGTGTGACCGGGCAAGCGTATGGTTCCTGACGTTGATGGATTTCAGCGGAGTTATCCCTGAACCCCGATCTTGTGCAACACCCTCCTCAGTGGCTTATTACTTTCACACCGGGCATGATCGTCAAATTCTTCACAATTCACCAACTGAGTATGGATAAGTCTTTGTTTACGCTCTAGTACTTTCGTAAATTAGTTAGCATAGTTAGAATCTCTTTTTAAGAAATTTCTATTTGCATGCTTTTGTTACTTCGCATTGTACTCCCTTGCGTAATTTTACTTGCTAACTACCATTTTCACACTCCACCGGATTCGTTTGCTCGGGATGCGCAAACAGGTAAGTCTGGGGGTGTGATGAGTCCTCATCTTATACACATATTTGGACTCATCCGGGCCATTTTTCCATTCATTCCACTGCACTTTAGCCCCATTTTAGCTCATAATTATCACTCTCTGCTAGGTGCACGTCTTGGCCCGTTTTGGTGTTTATTTCTTGTTTATCTCTGTTACTAGTTGTCATGCTGTGTTAAGTGCCACCTTCAGTGGCTTGACTGGTGTCGTATGCTGGAACAGGAGTCGTGCAGGTGTTCCTGGTACAATTCTGTACAGGAACACTGCGCACGATCACTGGCTCCTTCGCGCACGACCACTGGTCGTGCGCCTCTGCTCGTGCGTACTTAACGCCCATTTCATGAGTTCTGTTTGGCTTATCGCACGACCACTGACGCTAGTGCGCACGACCGCTGGTCGTGCGCCATTGGTCGTGCGAACATGTATTTTATAAGTTTATTTCACTGCAGGCTCGTCCCAGGCAGCGCGCACGATCGCAGAATTCCAGTGCGCACGACCAGTGGTCGTGCGCCAATGACCGTGTGCGGTATTCATTCCAGCACCTATATATATATGCATGTTCCGTTTTTAGGGCGAGAACCCAGCCGCGGGAGCGCGATTTGCCATCCGTACGCCGACGATTTCCCTTCCAGGACACCTCCACTTCATCTCCTACGCAAGGGGAAGTCTTCTCCAACCATTCCGACCATTCCTCCATCGTCCGGGAGCATTCTCCACCACGCGCAAGCCCTCAAGCCGTTGTTTTTCAGTTCTAGTCCGGTGAGAAGAAGAAGAATCCTGAGGTAGAAGATGACGGGACTACGTAGAGAGATCGTGACAGTTTCTCTACACCAGAAGCATAGTCCGCCCGAGTCCGGAGGTGGCTTGACAACCTACCATTCCGGCCGTGAACGGCCGCTAGTCTTCATCCTTTGGTTATTTCTTTCCTCTTGCTTTCGTTGTAATCTTTGAATCGTTGAGATGTTGAACAGTATTATGCTTGGTTTGATTGCAATGAATGTTTCTCCCTCTTTCTTCATTGTTTGTTTGTGAATCGTTTCGCCTCCACTCACTCACTCACGCACTTAAGGTGTTCGATCCGCGTTAGCAAGAGCTAACGGCGTTTGTGAAGAGGTGTTTGCGACCCTCATTTCTTCTCGCACTAGAACACGCTCCATCCGCCTCACGAAGCACGGCATCGCGGCCGTTGCATCCATCTCGCCTGGCGAAGCGGTGTTTTCGACCCGCATTTCTTTTACTGTTGTTAAGAGTAGGAAAACCCAACCAAAACCCCTTTTTGTGTGTTTGTTTACGCTCGTGTAACACTAGTCACACAACCTGATTCGTACACCCAACCTGCATTCCTCAAGAGACCGACACTCGGGGATTTATTCCCAACTTTATTACTTGAATGATCGGTGCACTTGCCGAATTAATCGCACCACGCAACCCTCCACATCGCCACGGGTTGCGTCACCCTACCTTCCAATGCTACAAACCTGTCAGGATCATCTTATCTTCCTAACCTCTCGGTGAGTAAATGTAAGTGCAAGTCCAATGAAGAAAAATCAGACTTTGATGTGAAGAATCCTAGAGAGGAGGAAAGTATCACTCTGATGGAAGAAAAAGCAAAGCAGCTCACAAATAAAGAGTTGGAGATAGAGAGGAAAAGCAGTAAGACCAAGGAGTGGGAAGACATGGGAGAAGGCGGAGCGATGAGCCTTACAAACAATGTTTTTATTCAAAACAAGAAATGTAAACAATCTAAACAGGTTCATTGGGCCGATCTACCCCCTTTTGAGGGTGCAGAAATGAAGCCCCCGGCTGATCCCAATCCGACAAACACTATCACCCCTCCCGCACATGGTGCTCGGTGGCGCTCTCCTTCAATGGAAAAACTGAAGCGGGAAAGAATCCTGCACGCAGCGCGCTTTGCAACCCTCCGGCGCGAGAAGGAGGAGGTTAGGGGCAAGGGAGATACATCTTCCTTGGGCCCTAAAGCTTTCACCTCCTGCCCATCTCGCGTGACTGGGGAGAACCACCACAAATCAGCATATAGCTGATGCGTGCCGGGATCTCCGGGCTGTGCTGTGTGCCATCTGTTATGTTTCTGTGCTTCTCTGTTTCAAGTTATTTGCTGCGTCGTACTGTCTCTTTAGTTTTTTATTATAAGAATATTGCTATCAAACTCTAATACAGGTATTTGGTCCACCTTCAAGGACGTTAAACAAAAGGGCTCTTGGGAGACAACCCATTGGGGACCATTTGGTTCCGTTCTTTCTTGTTATCTTTTTTTGCTATATTTTTGTTGTGCTTGGGATCTCTTTAATCGCAGGTCCGCATCTATTGGAGCGCGGCAGAATCACCGCATTCTGAACAAAATGCCATATCTTCTGGTATGCTCATTTCTGAGCATGGGGTAATCTCTCATCCTAGCCCTTTTAAGCTTATGCCGCTATCAAACATGCTTTTTGCTTAGTGTAAGTCTGGGGGAGTGAGAGTTATCGTTATCATGTGCACATGCACAGTGCACAGCATACTAGGATTTACAATCTGTGTTATATTGTAGCATTGATCATCTCATGGCACACCACGACACCCACGTGAGCGCACTTAACTGTCGGCACGCGACGAGTCTAACTCGTCTCGGTTGTGTGAATGGTAAATCACGGTGCTGGGTTAGGATTGCGAGACGAAGTACTTTGTTGACTCGTGTAGTGCTCTAGTCATTTATTCATGTCTCGCATAGAAATTGGTGTAGATTAAACTTTTCTTTATGCTTTTAGTTTTACATTTTATTCTGTCAGCGTAATTCTAGTTTATTCTACTCAAAAGCGGTGAATCCGGTGCGAATCAATCGGTAGTGTAGGGATGTGTGTAGAGGGGTGCTAGGCTCGTATTGCTCGAGTCGGGAGGAAGAATCATCTTTCTTGGTGACTAAGAACTTGCCCCAAGCGACTCTCGAAGCATGGGTATGAGTTAGTTCAGTGCGTGAGCGTGACGTAGGCCATCATGTTGGCCAGTTTGATCTTTGTATTCCGATCCTAACATCTTATCCTTGCTGGCCCCTTGTGCCTACCCGATCCCGTTGATTCAGCTCCACCTTCAATTCACCAAAGCCAAAATGACTATCCTAATCGCACACCAAATTCTGAGCTCAAGCAATTTGTGCATTTAAAAAAAAAATTGGATGTTGATGCGATGTATATTTGTGATTGTGGTGGAAATGCGTTATTGAAGATATAGCTGTTTTGTATCTAAATTGTGCACAGTTATGAAATTTGAAAAAAAAAATGAGAAAAGAAAAGAAAGTAAAAAAAAGAAAGAGAAAAAAATGTATAAAGAGATATATTTGGGAATAAGTGGTGTACACATTTTTATTATTGTTGGGATAGTGTTTCTTTTGCAAGCTCATTTGGGTTATGTGTGCTCAGCCCCCGCATTTATCATTGTTTACCACACCGTAGCCTAAGCCTAAATCATAACCTAAAGTCCTATTGATTTGCGCATCGAATCGTACGAATGTCGTGGAGAGATTGCGAACGGGTGAGCTTATGGTCATCGACACTGATGGATTTCAGTGGAGGTTGTTCCGAACTCCGGTGTTGAGTAATGTTCGCCTCACCAGCCTTTCTACTTTCTTCCTACGCATGACCGAGTGAATCCCTATGATTCAACTTTTGAGTAGAAATAATATATAGTTACGTTGTTAGAATTATGTAAACTATTTTGCATAACTAAAAATTCTTTTTACTAGATTTCTATGCACATGTGTATGGGACTTCGCATATTACCCCGTCCTTGCAATTTCTAACCCAGCTATGTCTTTTCTCGCTCCGCCGGATTTGTTTGCTCGGGTCGCGCAAACAGGTAAGTCTGGGGGTGTGATGAGTCTGGTTTATACAGTGATTTCCGGCCTCATCTGGGTTTGTTTTAGTGTCATTGCACTTCAATTACTGTTCATATATGCTTATATTGATATCACGGCGTATCTGCGCCTTTTGTGCAATCCTTCCCCCTTTGTGGCATGTTTTTCTTATATATTACTGTATGCCTGTGTTATGGATCCAGTGGTGTGCACGGATCGGGGTCATATGTATTTTTCCTGCAGGTCCTGGGATCGCGTGAACGTTCGGGATGGTGCGGGGTAATTTTTGGCATAGAAAGCCTCTGATCGTGCGCATTCCTTTGCGCACGATCAGGCGCACGACCAGTGGTCGTGCGTTAATTTCCTTCCCAGACATAGCAACGGCGCGCGATCAAAGGATTCCTTCGCGCACGACCACTGGTCGTGCGCCCCTGACCGTGCATTAATTCCCATCTTTTTCTTTGCTACAGGTTGACTGCGCACGATCACAGGCATTCCTTCGCGCACGACCATTGGTCGTGCGCCACTGACCGTGCGCAGTGTTTATTCTGCTCCTTATTTAAACCGCTGCTCCGCGAAATTAGGGATTCAGCACTGTTTTGGGGCGCGATTTCTCCGCGCCAGTCCACCGTTTCACCTCTCCAAGTTCAACCCATCCATTTCCCCCTTTGGGAAGGCTTCATCCATTGATCCTAAGGTCCATCTAGGATCCCGGAAGCATTCTCCGCCATCTACAGCTAGCATTCCATGAGGAGGACATCTCCATTGGGCGAAGCAGAAGTGACCCAGCTCTGAGAAGAAGACGGGCAACGGTTGGAGGTAGTGACAGCCTCTAAGCCCCGGAAGCAACCAAGGACTAAGCTCGGAGGAGGCGTGACGACCCTCCATTCCGACCAAGATCCACGGCGAGGCTTCTCATCTCGTGGTTCCTTCTACCCCTTCTACTCTTTTTTATATGTACTCTTCATTGTTGTAATGAACCAAGTGAACCTCTATTTGTCCATGAATGGGAGTTTGTTTATGATCGTGTTCTTTAGTTGATGCTGTGTTGTGATGTGCTCCGCCCCCGCTCCACTTACACACACACGTTCTAGCACTCACTCTAGCAAAAGCTGGAAGCGATAGCGAAGAGGTGCCTTCAACCCTCAACTCTCGCAGTTGCACTCACCACATCCATTTGCTCACCGGCTATCCGCTAAGCGAAGTACGACATCGCGGCCTGCACTACATCCATCCACCAAGCGACGCGGTGATTGCGACCCACATAGTTTGTTTAGTTTTCTCATTCGTGTTCTATAAAACCAATCAAAATCCCCCTGTTTTTGTTTTACTTAGAAACCCTCATAATTAATCTCCTAATAGGCAAATCGTACTACCCAACTTGCGATCCTTTGAGAACGATATTCGGGGAGCTACTCCCTACTTTTATTGCTTGACAATGACCGGTGCACTGCCGTCGTACCGCATTTCGTGCCCGCTGATGAGTCCTGATCATATATACATTTATGGACTCATCCGGGCCGTTATTTTGTCAATATCACGCACTTTAGCCTTATTATAGTCTATATTTGATAACCCATGCTAGGTGCACATTTAGGCCCACTTTGGTGTGTTTTCGTGTGTATTATCTTTAGTAGTATTCATATGTTGTTAAGTGCCACTTTCAGTGGCTAGATCTGTGTTTGTGCTGGAATAGGAGGCGTGCAAGTGTTTTCCGGTGCAATTCTGCACAGGAACACTGCGCACGATCACTTACTCCAGTGCGCACGACCATCGGTCGTGCGCCACTGCTCGTGCGCACTTAACCCTTTTTCACGAGTTCTGTCTGGTGCAGTGCGCACGACCATCGACTCCAGTGCGCACGACCATCAGTCGTGCGCCACTGCTCGTGCGCATTGACCATTAAATTTCTGAGTTCTGTTTGCTGTAGTGCGCACGACCATCAACTCCAGTGCGCACGACCACCGGTCGTGCGCCACTGGTCGTGCGAACATTGTATTTTATAATTTCGTCTCTTGCAGGTTCTGTCCAGGCAGTGCGCACGATCGCAGAATTCCAGTGCGCACGACCACTGGTCGTGCGCCAATGATCGTGCGCAGTATTCAATCCAGCGCCTATTTAAACGCCTGTTGCGATTTTAGGGCGCATCGATCATTCCGGGAGCGAGGTTCCTGTTCCGTACGCCGCCGACCACCGCCCTGGAACGCCCCTACTTCATCTTCCACGCAAGGGGAAGCCCCCTCCATCCATTCCAAGCCTTCCTCCATCGTCCGTGAGTGTTCTCCATCGTCCGCAAGCCTCCAAGCAACCATTTTCGCTCTCCGCCCGGTGAGAAGAAGAAGAGACCTTGAGTCGAAGACGACGGAGCACGTAGGGAGATTGTGACAGCTCTCTACGCCGGAAGCATTGTCCGTCCGAGTCCGGAGGTAGCCCGACAACCTACCATTCCGGCCGTGAACGGCCGCTAATCTTCACCGCCGGTTATTTCTTTATTCTTTCCCTTCATTGCACTCTTTGAACCATTTACTAGATGAATATTGTGATATTTACTTTGATGAAAATGAATATTTCTTTGTTTTTCTCCATGGTTTGCTCATGATTCATTCCGTTCTCACTCACTCACTCGCACACGCACGCAAGGTGTTTGCTCCGTGTTAGCAAGAGCTAACGACGGTTGTGAAGAGGTGTTTGCGACCCTCACCCTTTCGCACTTGAGTTCACTTCATCCGCCTCACGAAGCACGGCATCGCAGCCGTTGCATCCACCTCACTTTGCGAAGCGGTGTTCTCGACCCGCATCTCTGTTGTTGTTGTTAAAATTAGGAAAACCAACCAAAAACCCCTCTTTGTGTTTGTGAAACGCTTGTGTAACAATAATCACTGCACGGTTCGTTCACCCATCCTGCATTCCTCAAGAGACCGACATCCGGGGAATTTATTCTCCACAATTATTACTTGACAGCGACCGGTGCACTTGCCGACGCGCATCACCCGCTAATTAGCGGTGTGGAAATAGCGCGTCACGCACCCAATTGGTTTGGAAAAGTGTTGAATTCCTCTGCCTCCAGTAAAGCTAAGCCCCTAGGATGTGGACTGGTTCTCTGCCCCCAGTTGCTTTGATATGATGGTTAAGTTCCTCTGCCTCCAGGTGAAGGTAAGCACCTAAGACGCGGGCTGGTTCTCTACCCCCAGTTGCTTTGATAAGATGGTTGAGTTCCTCTGCCTCCAGGTAAAGGTAAGCACCTAGGACGCGGACTGGTTCTCTGCCCCCAGTTGCTTTGATAAGATGGTTGAATCCCTCCGTCCCTCGGTGAGGGTAAGCACCTAGGACGTGGACTGGTTCTCCCCCTTGGATAGTTTGGGAAAGTGTTAATGTACAACCCCGATATTCGCCAGGAAGAAATCAGCAGCTCGCGCTCGAGGAGGCGAGCCAAGAGGGGCGAACCCTGAACTCCGGCAAAGCCGGCCAAGGAAGAGCAAGAGACTACGCAGGCAAGCGAGCCCGGAACCTTGGGGTACAGTTAGCCATTTTGGGGTGCGGATAGCCATCCTGGGGTTCGCCGACACAGAGGCTCGCGAGCTCCACTCGCGAGGGAGGTCGGCTTGGCCGGGTCGCTATTGGCGAGCCCAACCATTCAAGGAAGGAGTCCGCGAGGCGAGCCCGCCTAGAGGGAGAGCAGATAGTCATCCGGGGACTCGCCGAGGTAGTGCGGGCGAGCGAGCCATGTAATGTGCCGATAATACCCCTGGGGTTCGCCGACCCAGAGGCTCGCGAGTTCCACTCGCGAGGGAGGTCGCGAAGCGGGCTGGCTCGCCCCGTAAAAGTCCAGGAAGCGATTTTTACCAAGAGGCCCCCGGTGGTCTGCGTTTAGCCTCTCCAAACAGCGAAGTTTGGCTGTTAGCAGACCAATCTGGTGTGCGGATAGTGAGAATGGACAGCGGGTTTTGGTTATTGACAGACCACAAAACTAAAATCTATAAATAGACCTCAAAGGGCACCTTGGAAGAGGACCGGTTCATTATCTTTGAGCTCTTCTCTCCCTAGGTCGCTTTGGTTTGGGCTCTCTAGCTCTCCAAGGTGCCCGAGTCTTAGCTTTGGCTTGGGAGGGGAAGCGCTCAACGATCTTCCGGGTTAGTGGAGGGACCTCCTCGCTGAGACTAGGGTCTTTGTTCTTTGCTCGAATCGTCGGCCTTACCTCTCCCGAAGGACCGGTAAGGGCTAGCTGCCCCTCATTTCGGTGAGGGCCCCGAGCTCCACAAGAGATCGAGAAATCGGTTTCAACATTTTGGTGCGGTGAGCGTGGAGCGCGGCTGGTTCAAGAAAGTCCCAGAGAAGAGTTATGGCTGGAGACGAAGAGCAGGGCGGGGAGTTCGGCGAGACCCCTCAGGAAGCAATGGCTAGGATGTTCGCGGATTTCAGGAAGGAGGTACTCGACACCTTGGGGTTCACGGTCACGGCTCTGCGAAGTGAGTTTGCGACCCCGGCACCTCAGGCGACCACTCCCCCAACAGCAGTCGGCGAGAGGGCACCAGGAGGAAGGGCTGGAAAGGAAGTTGCCGTCGAACCAGGGCATGACAGGGAAGGGCGAGTGTTGTTCGCCAGTCCGGCGAGCCCGGTGTTGGCGAGCTCCGCGCCGGCGAGTTCGGTGCCGACAAGCTCTGCCCCAGCGAGCGCGCGCCAGGAGGATGCGGCGACAGTCGGGGTGGTTCAGGCGAGCGTCTCCCTCGCGAGTGTGATCCCAAGCTTGGCGAGCGAGCTAGGTCCGCGAGCCGAGCTAGAAAAGATGGCAGGAGGGGGAAGTCCCTTCTGCGAGTTGGTGTTGTCTGCACCCGTTCCAGCGGGATTCGGAGAATGGGATAGAGTGTACTACAATGGCAGAGATGACCCAGTTCAGCATCTGCAGTCTTTCGAGGACTCGGTCTCCATCAGGCCGATGTCCGATGCCTTCAAGTGTCGGCTCTTCGCCGTCACTCTCAAGGAGAAGGCCAGGGACTGGTTTCATTCACTTCCGGCAGGCTCTATCTACGCGTTCGAGGACCTGCGCCGAAGTTTTTTGTTGAGATTTTCAACTTCAAAAAGGAGGAAGAAGGACGTTGATTCCCTCTTCGCGGTGAAGCAGGAGTCCAGGGAGACGTTGGCTCAGTATGCGGATCGGTTCCAGGAGGAAGTGCAGCTCACTCAGGAGGTGCCTGGGTTTGCACTTCAACTCGCCTTCACGGTCGGGTTGAAGGAAAGCTTTTTCAAGATGGCGTTGAAGAGGAAGGCCCCCGTCTCCTATGAGGAGCTGATGGAGAGGGTGGCAGAGGAAGTAGCAAGCGAAGAAGCCAACCCAGAGCTCACCATGAAGCTAGCAAAGCTCAGTGAGCCAGAGATGAGGCAGCAAGAGGTCAGAAGAAGGGAAGAGCCCCGGGCCCCGGAGGGGGGATGGAGGCCGCAAGGTGGAGGAATGCAGGGGCAGGGAAGGTGTTACGGCCCAGGAAGGGGTAACCGTTTCGAAGGTCAATGGAGACCCCCCAGTTGGGGTGGAGGCAGGGCCCGATGCAGTTACCTCCCCCACCTCAACAGGCCATGGCAATTGGCCGGGGAAGAGGAAGGGGAAGGGGAGGAGAAGCGGAGACAGCGGCCGCTAGGAGAAGAAGGAATAGGATAGCAGAGACCGGGGGAAGGGAAGTGGCGGTGCCATATTGCATCTACCATGATGTAGAAGGCCACTCAACGGACACCTGTCCGGAGTTCCTGGAGGTGAAGAGGGGCAGAGCGCCCGCGCCACCACAGCAGCAACCATTAAGGATCGTGGAGGTGGAACCTCGAGAGGAAGAGGAGGAAAGATGTGAGGATAGAGCAGATCTGGGGAATAGAGGAGGGATCGGAGTGATCCATGGGGGGGTAGGGGTAGAGGCAACCCGCAAGGCTAGTCTCCATACCATCTACCGCCGGAGCGTAGCGTCAACATCCACCGCTCCACCCCCGGCCGAAAAAATTATTTTCACCCAGAAGGACATGCCGAGCTACGAGGACCCGTTCTGCGACGCGCTGGTCATCCAGACGGCAATCGAGAACTTCACCGTCTCCCGAATCCTAGTGGACAATGGGAGTTCGGTCAATGTCATCTTCAAGAAGGCATTCGACAAGATGGAGGTGGAACCCAGAAGGGTGTTGGCCTCGGATGGCCCCCTGCTCGGATTTTCGGGGGAGAGGAAGGAAGTAGAAGGAGGAGTAGGGCTCCATGTGACTCTGGGTGGGCAGTCCCGGAACTGTCGTTTTGTCATAGTGGACGCCCCGAGCAGTTACAGCGCCATCTTCGGACGGCCACTCATCAGCGCGTTCCGCTGCGTCCCTTCCACTTTTCATCAGTGCCTCAAGTTCAACGACGGAGGGGTCCAGGTGCAGATCAGGGGGGATCCCAAGGTGGCAAGACAGTGCTACGTGACGGCTGTCAACACCATCTCCTGGATGGGAGAAGCTGAGGAGTGGGATAAGATGATGGAGGAGGCAGCCGAAGCCGGAGGTTTAGAGGTAGCCGAAGAGAAGGAGGGAGATGAAGTTCATGCCCAGGAAGGGGTAGCTGAGGTACCCCGGGCGGAAGGAAAGGAAGAAGAGGGGAAGGCCCAGGAGGAAAGGGCGGAAGAGCTGATGGTGGTAGGGAAGGAAGTCAAGGAAGAGACCCAAGCTCCCGCTTGTGCCGAAAAGGAAAGGGCTTGGGGAGAGCAGTCCCAGTTGGAGGCTGTGGACGAGGTCGTGGAGCTCGAGGTCACCACCCGGATGGGGGTGGTGGAAAAAGTCCGGGTCAGCGGAGAACTTAGCCCAGGAGATCAAGCGGAGATTCTGGCTTGCGTACAGAAGAATGTGGACGTCTTCGCTTGGAGCGCCGCGGAAATGCCCGAGATCGACGCGGATGTGGCGTGCCATCGCCTCAACCTTGACCCCGGTGCCCGCCCCATCCGTCATAAGAGGAGGGCCGTCGCGGATAAGCTAGAAGGGCCCATCCACGAGGAGGTGGGCAAACTCCTGCAGGCCGGATTTGTATCGGAGATCTAGTATCCAGGCTGGGTCTCCAACGTCGTTATGGTAAAAAAGGGAGGAGGTAAGTGGCGTATGTGTATCGACTTCTCACTTCTTAATAAATCATGCCCGAAAGATTGCTACCCCCTGCCCAGAATCGACGCGCTGGTTGATTCAGCCGTTGGTTTTTCTGTAATGTCTTTCTTAGATGCTTTTTCAGGTTACCATCAAATTCGCATGCATCCCCCGGACATCAAGAATGTTTCCTTCATCACGAGGGATGGATGTTATTGCTATAAGATGATGCCCTTCGGGCTCAAGAACGCAGGCGCTACGTACCAAAGGATGATGGATAGGGTCTTCCACGAGCAGAAAGGAAGAAATTTAGAGGTCTATATCGACGACCTCATGGTTAAGAGCCGAGACCTCGAGACCCACCTCCGAGACCTCGAAGAGACATTTGGGACACTGCGGCGGTACAAGATGAAGCTCAACCCCCTGAAGTGTGTCTTCGGGGCGTGCCGAGGGAAGTTCCTGGGCCATTTGCTCACCCCCGCCGGAGTGAAACCCAACCCAGACAAAGTTAAAGCGGTGATGGAGTTGGAGTCGCCAAGAAATCCGAAGGAGGTTCAGAGCCTTACGGGGAAATTGGCTGGGCTCAGCAGATTCCTCTCCAAGGCGGGGGAGAAGTGTGCGCCTTTCTTCAAAGTACTGCGGGGCAACAAGAAGTTTGAATGGACCCCGGAGTGCGAGGAGGCCTTCCAGGCTCTGAAAGAACAGCTCACCCAAACCCCTCTGCTCCAGGGACCGAGGCCAGGGGAAGACCTATCTCTATACCTAGGGGTAGGATCCGCAGCAGTAAGTTCCGTGCTGATCCGGGAAGAGGGAAAGAAGCAGCTCCCAATCTACTATGTCAGCCGGGTGCTGAAGAAGGCGGAACTCCGGTACCCGATCCTAAAAAAGTTAGCCTTCGCATTGGTGGTGTCGGCCCGGAGGCTCCGGCCTTACTTTCAAGCCCATTCAATTAAAGTAGTAACGGACCATCCGCTCCGCAAAATCATGGAAGGGGTGGAGCACTCAGGAAGGTTGGCGAAGTGGTCCGTGGAATTAAGCGAATTCAATATCACGTTCGTACCCAGGACATCCATCAGGGCTCAAGCAGTGGCAGACTTCATGGCTGACTACGCGGCCGAAGTGGGGGAGCACGAGCCACCTCCCCCAGAAGCATGGAAAATGTTAGTGGACGGAGCATCAGGAAAACACTCCTATGGAGGGGGAATAGTCCTGGTGAGTCCTTAGGGGACTCGGATTGAGCAAGCCTTAAACATCCAATTCCCAATCACCAACATCCAGGCCGAGTACGAAACAGTGATAGCGGGCCTTCGGCTAGCCCGAGAACTAGGTGTGCAGGACGTGGAGGTCTCCACGGACTCCATGGTGGTAGCGTGCCAGATCAAAGGAGAGTTTGAAGCAAAGGACCCAACCCTCCTACTCTACCTAGAAAAAGTCAAAGGAGTCATCGGGCAGTTCCGCACCTTCTCCATCAGGCACGTGCCAAGGGAAGAGAACACCCAGGCGGACCTCCTAGCCAAGTTCGGTCCCCGAGCGGGGGGGACGGCTTCGGAACTCTTCCAGCCCTCCATCGAGGAAGGAGAATGGATGGAGGTAGATCAACAAGCCTCATGGATGGATCCGTTCATCACCTTCTTATCCTCTGGGCAGTTCCCTGGAGATGATATGGATAAAAGACACTTTAGGTATAAGTCCGCCTATTACTCTTTGCATGCAGGGGGGCTATATAGAAAGACTCTCTCGGGACTCCTGGCCCGTTGTGTCTCCGAGGAGGAGGTCCCGAGAGTGCTGGAAGAAATCCACTCTGGGGAGTGCGGCAGTCACTCCGGGAGTCGGACCCTGGAAGGAAGAGTATTGAGGCAAGGCTACTTCTGGCCCACTCTCAGCAAAGACGCGGCCGAGTTCGCAGGAAAGTGTCGGAAGTGCCAACTCTACGCTCCGCTCCAACTCCTCCCCGCTCAAAGGCTCCGTACCATCACGGCCCCCTGGCCCTTCGCCATATGGGGGTTGGACCTGGTCGGCCCCTTTCCCCAAGCCAGCGGCCAGAGGAAGTCCTGCTGGTCATGATCGACTACTTCTCCAAGTGGGTAGAGGTGAAAGCCTTGCTAAGGTAACCTCTCAGGTTGTGAGGAATTTTGTGTGGGGAGAAATAATTTGTAGGCATGGACTCCCTCTAGCTATAGTGACGGACAATGGGCCACAGTTTGCGAGTGAAGAGTTTGTCGGCTTTTGCACTCAGCTCGACATCGACCTCAGGTTCGCTTCAGTCCACCATCCGAGGAGCAATGGGCAAGTGGAAGCGGCGAACAAGATAATCGTCAACCTGCTAAAAAAGAAAGTGGAGAACCTACGAGGAAGTTGGGTGGAACAACTACCCTCCGTTCTCTGGGCCATGCGGACTACTCCGAATACCGCCACCGGGGAGACTCCATTCAAGCTCTCTCACGGGTCCGAGGCTGTTCTCCCCATAGAGTTTGAGGTGAAGACCCCCCGGGTGATCGCCGCAAGCGAGGGGGATGAATAGTGGTTAGAAGGTAACAATGCAGAGCAGAAGCTGTCCTTGGACTTGGTGGAAGAACTCCGAGACTTGGCTACCATAAGACAGGAAGAGGTCAAACGGCGGATGGCTCGATATTTTGACAAACACATCCGGATCAAGCACTTCCAGAAAGGGGACCTAGTCCTAAAGAAGGTTGATGCGGCGGGCAGAGGGGCCGCGGTGGGTAAGCTTAACCCCAACTGGGAGGGCCCCTATATCGTAAGCGAGGTGCTCAAGTCGGGGGGGGGGGGGGGGGGGGGGGGGGTATCACCTCCAGGATGTGGAAGGGGTACCTCTCGACCGAGCTCGGAGTGGGGATGATTTGAAACGATTCTACCCTTGAAAGTTTTATTATGTTGTTTAAATCAATGTCTTACTTTCATTTATTATGCTTCTAACTGCTGCGGTGCCGAGGTTGGACACATTGGTGCTGGAATGCCCCAGATCGATTCCGCTCCCGGGCTCTCACCTAGACGGGGGGTTCTGGTTGATCTCTGGAGAGGCTGGCAAGGTTGGACACATTGGTGCTGGAATGCCCCAGATCGATTCCGCTCCCGGGCTCTCACCTAGACGGGCGGTTCTGGTTGATCTCTGGAGAGGCTGGCAAGGTTGGACACATTGGTTCTGGAATGCCCCAGATCGATTCCGCTCCCGGGCTCTCACTAGACGGGGGGTTCTGGTTGATCTCTGGAGAGGCTGGCAAGGTAGGACACATTGGTGCTGGAATGCCCCAGATCGATTCCGCTCCCGGGCTCTCACCTAGACGGGGGGTTCTGGTTGATCTCTGGAGAGGCTGGCAAGGTTGGACACATTGGTGCTGGAATGCCCCAGATCGATTTCGCTCCCGGGCTCTCACCTAGACGGGGGGTTCTGGTTGATCTCTGGAGAGGCTGGCAAGGTTGGACACATTGGTGCTGGAATGCCCCAGATCGATTCCGCTCCCAGGCTCTCACTAGACGGGGGGTTCAGGTTGATCTCTGGAGAGGCTGGCAAGGTGATAAGTATTGGTGCTGGAATGCCCCGGATCGATTCCGCTCCCGGGCTCTCACTAGACGGGTGGTTCAGGACGGTCTTTGGAGAAAATGATAGGGTGATAAGTCTTATGCTGGCAAACTCCTTCTCGCTCGTCGGGCGTGCTCGCCCGGCTAAGAGAGGTCGCGTGCGACAATACGCAAGGGACAAGGATCAATCTCATACGATCCCAAATATCCAGTCCTCGGCAGAAAGGTTGCCCGCATTGAGTAAGAAGCTAGCTCTCGCCAAGAGGAAAAATACCCTACGAAACCTAAAGAAAATACGTGTAGCTAAAGGCGCAACGAGCCCAAGGCTGACGGCGAGGGACCCGAGCAGCCGGAGCATCCCGCACGCACCTATCCAATAACGAGCGGCGCGAGAATGACCTCCGCAAAAACGAATCACGGGATGAGCAAGGGCGAGACGGTCGAAAAATGAAAATAACAACGAGAAAAGGAGAGCACAGTGAAAACAAAATCTGCATTCTATGTTTAATAATTCAGTTACAATCTTTGGGGATCTCGCCGATCAAAAGTTATAACACGTTACAACACAAAAGGGGGAAGGGCGGCGAGCTTCAGGAATCGCCCGCAGATCCTTCTTCATCATCGCTGTCCTTCACCGGCGGGAGAGGGAGGAAGAGCTCTGGAACAATATCTTCCAGAGTCATGTCAGCCGCATTATCCGCCAAAAGGCCGATCGCCTTCGCCACCGAGAAAATGTAGCGAGCCGACTCTATCGACCCCACACGAATTTCTTCGTCTCGCGCCCGCCGGTCTTCTTTTAAACGGCGAGGCGAAGGGGGAACCACGGCGCAAGTGAGGTCGCTATTTAGGGCCTTCAGCCCGGCCACCTCGCTCTCCAAGTCCTTGATGCGAGCGTTGGCCCTCCCGGCGACCTCGACATCCTGCGAGCAAGTCAGGTTAGAAAGATGAAGGGGTTGGGGGAAAATACGAAGTTGGAAGTCTAGATGACCCACCACTCTTGCCTCCACGGCGAGTAGCTTCTCTTTCAGCTGCGTGCTCTCGGCGAGAACTCCCTGGTAGGCCCTTGCGAGCTCCACATTCTGAAGCTCCAGCTGTAAGCAACGCCTCCCAGTCATATGGGCGAGCTCGGAAGAACGCAGCTGGGACCTCGCGCTCTCATAAGCAAGGGTCCTCGCGGTCTCATCCTTGTAAGACCCTGCATCTTCGCGGCCATAAAGCGCGAACGAAAAGTCGAAGGCGTGACCACTGACGGTCTCCTTCTCCACCCAGGAGGGGAGGATAGAAGAGATGTCCACCCTGTTTGTCTCTGGCTTCCAGGTGACAAGGGGCTCGCCAGTCTCGTCCCGACGCCTCTGGCCGAGCCCGAAGTTATAATGGTTCACCGGGATGGGGAGGACCGAGGCCCTGACCGCCTCCTGGCCATGATCTTCGTCCTCGCCCGCCGAAAGGCCGGTAAGGTCGAACTCGTCGAAGGCAGCCTCGCGAGTTTCCTTACCTTTTGACGAAGCGAGCGAGGCCGCGCTTTTCTTGCTTTTCTTTTTTGGCGGAGACTTCGGGACGGCACCATGACTGCCGGAGGCCCCCGATCTCTTGCGGGAGGAAGGCTCGGCCGGGGTGACGTCTCCTCGGCAGGCTTCCGCCCCCATGGTAGCGAGAGCCATTGTGGCATCGGTCTTCCGGTTGCTCGCGTAAGGTGGATGGAGGGGGAGATCTCGTTCGCCTAAAAAAAAAAATCATAGGGATGAGTACGATAGGCTTGCGAATTGAGACGAATAGGTTAGACAGAGATCTTTACCTTCTCCGGCGAGGACCGGAAGCAGCGAGTCTAGGTTGCGGCGGAGGTAAACGACCTCGAAGTTCTTCTTACAGAAGAACTGATGGAGGAGGGCGTCATGGCCGCCGAGGGCGGTGGGCCGATAGGTGGTCTCGCTATGTTGAATCGGTGAGAAGGGAATGTTGCCGAAGCTCCCCTTGACGACGACAAACTTTTGGGCCCAGAAGTGGGCCTTGTTGACGGTCTCAACCACTTTCGGGCCTGTGCCCACGAAATAAGCTGTCCCATCTTTGTAGGCGCGGAAGGAGAACAGCTTCCGGAAGACAGGAAGGCTGAACTCTATCCGCTCCTCGCGGAGGTAGCAGGCGAAGGCGATGACCACCGCCATGGCATTGGGTGTGAGCTGGCCGGGAACCACGCCATAATGCTTAAGCACCTAACAGGTGGCGAGAACAAGATCAATCCACGCGGCGAGCGAGGCTCGAGTGGCAAAATAAACAACAAATAAGAACGATTGTTACCTGGCGAACTTCTGGCCACAAAGGAAGGCGCAGGCCGACCGCGAAGTGGGCGATAGGGATGGCCAACTCGTCGACCAACAGGTCATTGATCACGTCGTCCTCGCTAGGGCGGCGTGCCTCGAACGGGGGGAGAACGAAATCAGCGATCGCGCTAAAGTATTCTTCGTCGGTCAGATTGCAAGAGAAGAAGCTGTGTTCGGCAAAGGCCTTTGCGACCCTCCGTCGACCCTCTGACTCCACGTCGCCGCCCATCTGGAAGATCTGCGAGAAGGGGAAGAATGCGAGAACGAGAAAGAGCGAGAGCTCTGCAGCAGAAGGAGAAGAAGATCGAGAATAAATGCGGTGGTTGGCTCAATAAAAGCCGCCTATTTATAGCCAAAACAAAAAGGCGGGAAGAAGTCCAAGCGTCAGCGAGCACGAGTACCAACAAAAACATCACGTCACGTCCGCGGGCGAGAAAAAAACCTGCGAGGTTAGTACGAACGACACTTTCGAGAGATAAATTTGGCGAGAACAGAGGGTCCGCCCAAGCACAATATAATGTGAAAACGAAAGACTCGCTAACACCAAGCGAGAAACAATAAAAAGCTAGTAATAATTGTCATAAGAAATAAAGCCAACATATAAGTGGCAAAGATGCGAGTTGCGAGCCATGGCGAGATTGTCTAAAACAGCAATACCCATTAATGATAATAGGAGCGCAACAAAGCAGTTACCGAGAATCGTGGGGGAGCCATTTCCACCGGCCACCACCCCGCGACCCTGACCTCGGCGGTGCCCTAGAATTATAATATTCCTCCGCCAGGCGACCCTCCCGATCCGTGAGGTAGGCGTAGTCCCTCATCCTCGCTATGTGTACCTCCGGCGTCGTGGCGACCTCATCCTGATCGCGGTGTCTCGCTTGCCGGAGCCTCGCACACTCCTCCATCAGGACCGCGTGCCTATCCTCCGCGGCTTCCCTATCCCGCCTCGCTTGCATATTGAGGTCCATCAGCATTCGCCCATGCTTCCTCAAGAGTTCCGCGGCTCGCTGTTTCATCATCTCGGGATCTCGTGGATCACCTAAAAATTCCTCCACCTGATCAGGAAGGGGGGACATCTCGTCGTCGCCTAGTTCAGAATCGGTGTGCGGATTCACGGCATTATCTGCAAGACCTCACGGCAGATAATGAGCACGAGGTCACGCAGGATGTCGGCGAGGCCATAACGCTTACCGAGAGGGGGTGAGAACCCAAAGGACGGCCCTGGAACACGTTTCCATAATGGGGGTAAAGAGACTTGCCCAGGCCGGCAGGATAAGCCGTGCTATTGGTCGGGAGAATCTTCGGAGGGGCGGAGCCACCGGTCTCCTCGCTTGTCAAGAGCTGGAACCCGGGCTTGTCAGCGATCCTACCTGGAGGGGGCGGAGATGGAGGCCGCGACGATGGGCGGATCGGGGATTTCAGGGGCGAGACTATAAGAAAAGGGTAACGGAGATCATATAGGGTTGACATAAGTATCACGGCATGCGAGATCCAGATCGTACCGGTGGTGTCTTTCCCAGCGAGGTTCGTGTCCACCTGCTGGCTTTTCCGAGACCCCTCAGCACGTTCCTCTACGATCTCGCTCGGCAAAGTATCCTGCGAGGGAAAAAGAATGAAGAGCAACTCATCGGCGTGAATTCGAATAACTCATACCTTCTCGGGGCGGCGATCGTCCGGAGAGGAGTCCAGCACCACGGAGTCGTCCCCAGAGAGGCGAACCGCTTTCGCCTTCTTGACTTTTGGCGACTGGGCGGGGGGCGGCCGGCTCATCCAGGCGGGTACCTTGGTCGTGGAAGGTAGCCCGCCGGCTCTCAACGCCCTCAGGCGAGTCTCTGCTTCTTCGGAAATCGGCATCTCCCGGCAGCTAAGACAAGAAAGGAAGGAAAAGAAGCGACGCGCACCGGAGGGGGTTCGGGACGGTATTTATAACCTGCATGGTGGGTCCCACCAAAGATTCCTGACAGGTCATCTGGGGGCGGTCGAATATCCGTGGTTGGATGATTCTTCGCGAGGACATTAGTCTTCGCGAAGAGCGGGGATTGTGTACAACCCCGATATTCGCCAGGAAGAAATCAGCAGCTTGCGCTCGAGGAGGCGAGCCAAGAGGGGCGAACCCTGAACTTCGGCAAAGCCGGCCAAGGAAGAGTAAGAGACTGCGCAGGCGAGCGAGCCCGGAACCTTGGGGTACAGTTAGCCATTTTGGGGTGCGGATAGCCATCCTGGGGTTCGCCGACCCAGAGGCTCGCGAGCTCCACTCGCGAGGGAGGTCGGCTTGGCCGGGTCGCTATTGGCGAGCCCAACCATTCAAGAAAGGAGTCCGCGAGGCGAGCCCGCCTAGAGGGAGAGCAGATAGTCATCCGGGGACTCGCCGAGGTAGTGCGGGCGAGCGAGCCATGTAATGTGCCGATAATACCCCTGGGGTTCGCCGACCCAGAGGCTCGCGAGTTCCACTCGCGAGGGAGGTCGCGAAGCGGGCTGGCTCGCCCCGTAAAAGTCCAAGAAGGGATTTTTACCAAGAGGCCCCCGGTGGTCTGCGTTTAGCCTCTCCAAACAGCGGAGTTTGGCAGTTAGCAGACCAATCTGGTGTGCGGATAGTGAGAATGGATAGCGGGTTTTGGTTATTGACAGACCACAAAACTAAAATCTATAAATAGACCTCAAAGGGCACCTTGGAAGAGGACCGATTCATTATCTTTGAGCTCTTCTCTCCCTAGGTCGCTTTGGTTTGGGCTCTCTAGCTCTCCAAGGTGCCCGAGTCTTAGCTTTGGCTTGGGAGGGGAAGCGCTCAACGATCTTCCGGGTTAGTGGAGGGACCTCCTCGCTGAGACTAGGGTCTTTGTTCTTTACTCGAATCGTCGGCCTTACCTCTCCCCAAGGACCGGTAAGGGCTAGCTGCCCCTCATTTCGGTGAGGGCCCCGAGCTCCACAAGAGATCGAGAAATCGGTTTCAACAGTTAATTTCCTCCCCCTACAGGTGAGCTCGGCTCCCTGGCAGGTATGGAGTTTCCTCCCCCTCTAGGTGAGCTCGGCTCCCTGGTATGTGTGTAGTTTCCTCCCCCTCTAGGTGAGCTCTGCTCACTGGTAGGTGTGGAGTTTCCTACCCCTCCAGGTGAGCTTGGCTCCCTGGTAGGTGTGGAGTTTCCTCCCCCTCCAGGTGAGCTCGGCTCCCTAGTAGGTGTGGAGTTTCCTTCCCCTCCAGGTGAGCTCTGCTCATTGGTAGGTGTGGAGTTTCCTCCCCCTCCATGTGAGCTTGGCTCCCTGGTAGGTGTGGAGTTTCCTCCCCCTCCAAGTGAGCTCTGTTCCCTGGTAGGTGTGGAGTTTCCTCCACCTCCAGGTGAGCTCGGCTCACTAGTAGGTGTGGAGTTTCCTCCCCCTCTAGGTGAGCTCGGCTCCCTGGTAGGTGTGGAGTTTCCTCCCCCTCCAAGTGAGCTCTTCTCACTGGTAGGTGTGGCGTTTCCTCCCCCTCCAGGTGAGCTCGGCTCCCTGGTAGGTGTGGAGTTTCCCCCCCCCCCCCCCCTCCAGGTGAGCTCGGCTCTCTAGTAGGTGTGGAGTTTCCTCCCCCTCCAGGTGAGCTTTGCTCACTGGTAGGTGTGGAGTTTCCTCCCCCTCCAGGTGAGCTCGGCTCCCTGGTATGTCAGGAGTTTCCTCCCCCTCTAGGTGAGCTTGGCTCCCTGGTAGGTGTGGAGTTTCCTCCCCCTCCAGGTGAGATCGGCTCACTGGTAGGTGTGGAGTTTCCTCCCCCGCCAGGTGAGCTCCGCTCCCTAGTTGGTATGGAGTTTCCTCCCCCTCCAAGTGAGCTCGGCTCCCTGGTATATGTGGAGTTTCCTCCCCCTCCAGGTGAGCTCGGCTCCCTGGTAGGTGTGGATTTTCCTCCCCCTCCGGGTGACCTCTGCTCACTGGTAGGTGTGGAGTTTCCTCCCCCTCTAGGTGAGCTCGACTCCCTGGTAGGTGTGGAGTTTCCTCCCCCTCCAAGTGAGCTCGGCTCCGTGGCAGGTGTGGAGTTTCCTCCCCCTCCAGGTGAGCTCGGCTCCCTGGTAGGTGTGGAGTTTCCTCCCCCTCCAGGTGAGCTCTACTCACTGGTAGGTGTGGAGTTTCCTCCCCCTCCAGGTGAGCTCGGCTCCCTGGTAGGTGTGGAATTTCCTCCCCCTCTAGGTGAGCTCGGCTCCCTTGTAGGTGTGGAGTTTCCTCCCCCTCCTAGTGAGCTCGGCTCACTGGTAGGTGTGGAGTTTTCTCCCCCTCCAGGTGAGCTCGGCTCCCTGGTAGGTGTGGAGTTTCCTCCCCCTCCAAGTGAGCTCGTCTCCCTGGTATGTATGGAGTTTCCTCCCCCTCCAGGTGAGCTCGGCTCCCTGGTAGGTGTGGACTTTCCTCCCCCTCCAGGTGAGCTCGGCTCCCTGGTAGGTGTGGATTTTCCTCCCCCTCCAGGTGATCTCGGCTCCCTGGTAGGTGTGGAGTTTCCTCCCCGTCCAGGTGTTCTTGGCTCCCTGGTAGGTGTGGAGTCTCCTCCCCCCTCCAGGTGAGCTCGGCTCCCTGGTAGGTGTGGAGTTTCCACCTTCTATTTCAGGTCGTGTTCGGCTCGACTAGAGGTGTTGATTTTTCCTCCACCTCAGGTCGAGTTCAGTTCGACCTAAGGTGTTGAGCTTTCTCCACCTCCAGGTGAGCTCGGCTCACAGGAGGGTTGTTTAGTGGAGGAAGGATTGCCTTCCACCTCAGGTCGAGTTCGGCTCGACTAGAGGTGTTGAGTTTTTCCTCCACCTCAGGTCAAGTTTAATTCGACCATAGGTGTTGAGCTTTCTCCACCTCCAGTTGAGCTCGGCTCACAGGAGGTTTATTCAGTGGAGAAAGGTTCGCCTTCCGCCTCAAGTCAGATTCAACTGAAAAACTCGGCAGGAGAATCCCGTTGGAAGGACCCTTCGTGGATTCTCCTAAGGTCCCACCTTCTCGTCAAATAGGTGGGTTGGACTTTCTTTCCGAGCTTAAGGCAAGCTCGAAAAGAGCGGGGATTGTGTACAACCCTCATATTTTCTGAGTCGGTGTGACCCGACGTGGATGAGGTCGTGATAGAAGGGTGACCGTGACGCAACGGACCGAACCGACGAAGGTCGTCAAGACCAGAAAGAGAAGGTCGGGGGGGGCAAACCTCCTTGGATGAGTGGACCTTTGGTCCACTCGCCCAAGGCCCCGGGGGAGTGGACCCTTGGTCCACTCGCCCAAGGACCCAGGCGAGTGGACCATTGGTCCACTCACCCGAGTGGGCGGGCGAGTGGACCATGGGTCCACTCGCCTAAGGGTATGGGCGAGTGGACCTGTGGTCCACTCGCCCCGAGCAGCTGGGCGAGTGAACCAAGGGTCCACTAGCCCGGTGGGTTGAGTGGACCGTAAGGTCCACTCGCCCAGTCAGGGCGGTGGACCGTAAGGTCCACTCACCCAGTCAGGGCGGTGGACCGTAAGGTCAACTCGCCCAGTCAGGGCGGTGGACCTCGGTCCACTTGTTCGACCCCCGGCAAGGGGGGGAGTGGATGTCTCATCCTCCACTCGCCCCCCCCCCCCCCCCCTCTTGCGTTGATCATTCGGGTTTGATGCTGAGCTGCAGATAGAAGAATTTTGGCTATCCGCAGCCCAATTTTGGGAAGTCTATAAATAGACCCCCATGGGCACCTTGGGAAGGGTTTTTGGTACCTCCCCATCACTCGCGTGAGTGTTGTGAGCAAGCACTATCCCTCCCTCCCCCTGTCGTTGAAGGTGGACGGTGAGGTGACCTTTAGTGCCCTCCAAGGTGCCCAGGCTCAGCATTAGCTTGGGAGGGGAAGTTCCTTAGGAGCTTCCGGGTATGTGGTGGGACCTCCACGCTGCAGTTTAAGGGGTCTGTTTGTGGACTCAGGTGTTCTTCAAGGGCAAGGTCTTTCGGTTCTTAGCAACTGGCCAAGGGTATTAGCTCGGGTCAAGTAAGGGTTAGATGCATCCCCCTTGCGAACGTCGAGACCAGTTCTCTGGTTTCAACAGACTGCATAGCGAGATTGAAGACATGCGCTGTCTTTCTGCTCACGGCATCCGCCACCACATTAACCTTGCCCGGATGATACAGGATATCAACTTCATAATCCGCAACATACTCCAACCACCTGCACTAGCGCAAATTCAACTCCTTTTGGGTGAAAACGTACTTCAGACTCTTATGATCCATGAAAACTTGCATGACACTCCATATAACAGATGTCTCCAGAGCTTTAGAGCATAAATTATTGCAGCAAATTCTAAGTCATGCGTAAGGTAATTCTTTTCATGAACTTTCAGTTGTCTAGACCCATAGGCAATCACCTTTCCTTCTTGCATCAAGACACACCCTAGTCCAATGTGAGATGCGTCCACATAAACAGTATACTCTACTCCTTCGATCGGTAAGGTCAACACAGGAGCACTGCATAAACACCTCTTTAATTCCTGAAAGGCTTCTTCGCACTTATCACTCCAAACGAAAGCGGTATTCTTCTGGGTAAGCTTAGTTAAAGGTGCTGACACCACTGAGAATCCTTGAACAAATCTCCTATAGTACCTAGCCAACCCTAAGAAGCTCCTTATCTCCTTAGGCGTTGAAGGCGTTTTCTAATCCAACACAGCAGAAATCTTAGCTGGGTCTACAGTAATTCCATCCTTGTTCACTATATGACCCAGAAAGGACACCTGATAAGCCAGAACTCGCACTTACTCAACTTCGCATACAACTTGTGCTCTCTAAGAGTAGACAATACTAACCGCAAATGCGTAGCATGCTCCTCAGCACTTCTGGAATATACCAACACATCATCGATGAATAGCACTACAAAATGATCCAGAAAATCTCTGAACACTCAGTTCATCAAGTCCATAAACGCAGAGGGTGCATTCGTCAAACCAAAAGACATAACTAGAAACTCAAAATGACCATAACGGGAACGAAAGGCAATTCGAGGGACATCCGACTCACGGATCCTCAACTGATGGTAGCCTGATCGAAGGTCAATCTTCGAAAACACCGAACTACCACGCAACTGATCAAACAGATCATCTATCCTCGGCAACAGATAACTGTTCTTGATGGTCACTTTGTTTAACTCCCTATAGTTTATGCACAACCTCATAGAACCATCCTTCCTTTTCACAAACAACACTGGAGCACCCCAGGGCGAAGAACTTGGTCTAATGAATCCACACTACAATAACTCATCTAACTGAGTTCGCAACTCTTCTAGCTCATACGGGGCCATACGGTACGATGCCTTAGCGATAGGACGAGTGTCAGGTTCAAGATCAATAACGAACTCCACATCTCTATCAGGCGGAAGACCAGGAAGACTGACAGGGAAGACATCAGGAAACTCTCGCACCACCGGAACACCCTCGATACACGGCGAACAACTAACAGTTTCTAACACCAAAACAAGGTAAGCCAGGCAACCAGAATTTAACAGCTTTCGAACACATACCTCAGAAATTATAGGGGAACTCTGGCATGGAGATCCAAAAATGTTCATGGGATGACCATCCTCCATCACAAAGTCCAGACGCTTTTCCTTGCATCGGATGACAGCATCATAACTGGACAACCAGTCCATACCCAAAATCACGTCAAAATCTTCTAGGTCCAACACCTTGAGATCAGCAAATGCCATGAAATATCCTAAGAGGATAGGGCAACTTTGGACGCACTAGTTCGAGGATACCAAATCACCCAAAGAAAACTTAACGAGGAACGAATCCTTGCCCAACACAGGGGTCAAACGGTGACGCTCGATGAAAGTCCTAGCCACGAACGAATGGGTAGCGCCCGAATCAAAAAGAACACGCGCCAAACGATTCTTCACCTTAAATCTCCCTATAAGTGCGAAAAAGAAACTAGTCTAATACATCGAAACTAAAAGGAATCAAGACTTAATAGCTGGCTTAAGGTCTAACCTGCGATCACTTGGGTTGAAGACTGTGCTTGCTCCTGTGTTAACACATTCAGCTTTCCTCTTCCTTTATCCTGATGCTGCGGCGGCGGTAAGGCTCGAAGCGGAACTGGCTGCAATGGGGGTTGAACTCGTGGGCATTGAAACTTCATGTGCCCTTTCTGTCCGCACTGGAAGCAGACTTTTTCCTTGGTCCAACACTGGGCCTCAGCATGCCCTTCTGCTTGCATAACGGGAAAAGCACCTCTCCCTTCGGAGCACCCTGAATTGCCAGCACTCGTTGTTGCTTCTAAAGTCCCTTCCTCTTGAAACACTTTTCAAACGGATGGCCAGAGCGGCCACAGAAACTGCAGACCTCACCACCTCCTTTCTTCAAGATTGAGCCAGGTGCACCAAAATTCCCTTCTTCTACAGCCTTTCTCTTTCCCTTCTTCATTATTGATCCTCGATTCTTGGCATTATCCATTGCCTCAACCCTCAGCGCTGCCTCTACTACATCGGCATACTTCTCCAACCTATACGCATTGGCCAGCTGCTGGATGTCGCTGCGGAGACCACCCAGAAATCTCTTCACCATATCTTCTTCCAAGGCTACCAAGGCCGGAGCAAACCTGCTCAACTTGCAAAACTCTATTTCATACTCAGTCACCGAGAGCTTCCTCTATTTCAGATGCAGGAAAGCATTCATTAACCGGTCTTGTTCCACCGACGGCAGGAACTTCCTTATTAGCATCCCTTTGAAGGTTTCCCACGTACATCCTCCAGTAAGGTCTTCCTTCTCTCTCAACCACCAGCTCTTTGTGAGGCCCTTTAGCTGGTACGCGACAATCATCACCTTTTGGTCCGCGGCGATCCCTGAATACGAGAACATCTCCTCAATGGTTATAAGCCAATCGTCCAAGGCAGCTGTAACGCCCCAGGTTTTTCTTACGGTTAATTCAAGTGGGGTTGTGCTAGTAGAGATGGTTTAAATATTAAAGTTGTCGTTGCGTGGCGTTAGTGCGGAGGGCGTCACCGTTTCTTGATCATCGCCGTCCGGTGAGTTCGATGCTAGGTCGTTGTGTGAGTGCTTATAGGCGGTTTGAGCTTTCTCGAAGAAATGCGGGTTTATGTATATATATACATATGTATATATATGATTTCATATATATGTTAATTTGGGTTAAGTGTTCTTTCCTGCCTCATTTCCTCTCCTTCCCCGATGTCCTCTGCTGCCGAGCGCGAAAGAGGGGCAACTTAGGGTTTCGGCGTTGGGATCGCCGGTGGCGGCGATTTGGAGGTCGCCGTAGCTTGGCTTCTTCGTCGGATTAGAGAATCGGAGAGCTCTCATCGAGCTTTCCTCGGTGAAGGAGGTGTTGCGGCCATGGGTCTTCATTAAGGCAAGAAAACCCTTCCTCCTCCTTCTTCCCCCCTCATCTTATTCTGTTTCTCTTTCGATCGTGACCCTGATTTTGGAGCTTGTTGGCAGTTTTGCTTTTCTCCCTAATTTCTGATAGCAGCTTTTTGTTTGGGGGAGTTTTACTAACAGGTTTTTTCTCTAGTTTTGTTGGCATATTTTTTTCCCTAGCTTATGCTATCATGATTCCTTTGGATTTATGCTCATCAAATCCCTGGATTGTATTCGCTAATTTCTGGGTATTTTGTACCAATGTTAGCAAGCATCTAAATCTATGTTAATAAACTCTAGATTTCCTGCTTGGGTGAGGTTGCATGCTCGGTTCATTTTGGCGTTTCCGATAGCGTTGCTGGTTAAATTCTGCAAACTATACATAGTTATTGGCTAATTCTGCACAACTCTTTAGCAAAATAAGAACAAAATCTAGGTGGATATAATTATATAGTCGGCTAAATATATGTAGGGCTTGCTGGTTTATCCCTCCAGATCGCAAAAATTGAAATATTTCTTTTGTTCTTGTTGGATGTGGGGGTTGGTGGCTGGTGGTTTACTCTTCCAGGAATTCATCATTTGAATTTGTTCCTTTTCTTTTGTGGGAAGTGGGGCTGGTGGCTGTTGTTTTATGTGATGAATTGAGGGGGGGGGGGGGGGGGGGGGGCTACTTCCTATCTTGTATTATGAGGGGTTGCTTCCTGTACATTTTTATTGAGGGGCTGCTTCCTGTACATTTTGTATTGAGGGGTTGCTTCCTGTGCATTTTAACGAGGGGCTGTTTCCTGTGCCTTTGTTGGAGACTGCATCTTTTTCCTTTTCTAAATAAGGGTTGCTGTTATGCTTAAATTAAGGGTTGCTTCTATCTTCTTTCCTTGTCTAAATGGGGGCTGCTTCTATGCTACTCTGTTAGGGGGCTGCCATATAAAAAGATTTTGGTTTGGGGCGGCTGCAGTTGGATCCTTGGGATATTTCTGTTCTATTGGGCTGCTTTGCATCACTCTTTGGTTTTATTACTTGCAAATTTCTGCGCGCTTCGCTTATAAGTAGCTAGAAAAGCATGATAGTGTGGTAGTTCTGTTTGCTAACTCCGTGACTTACTTAATTGGTTGCACTTGTACGGTTGCGGCTAATTCATTTGTTTTTACACGAAATCTTCCTTGCTAATTCGTGTCGGTATGAGGAACCAGATCTTAAATTCCCTGGGAATCTTGTTCCTAACTCCTAGCGAGTCGGGAAGTTAGAGGCCAAGCTCCCCTGGGAATTTCTGTGTCTAGTTCTCGATGATTTAACGAAGCCTTTATATCGCTAAACTTGAAAAGGGGTGTAGATAAATTTTGGCTTCGAGCTTTATATCTGTACCGATTATCGGCAGTTTTACGCTTGCAGTAGGATATCAAGGCTATTGTATAATCTTGTTGCATATGTTCCGGTAGCATATTTACTCCCCTATATTAAGCATAAGACCCTCTTCTAGCGTCAACCTCGCATGCTGCTAACAAGTTTGTTGGATTTGATTTTGGGCTGGTGTGTGGGTGGACGTAGGGGCCTCCACCACAGGTGTTTTGGACTGGTGTGTGGGTGGACGTAGGGGCCTCCACCACAGGTGTTTTGGACTAGTGTGTGGGTGGACGTAGGGGCCTCCACCATATGTGTTTTGGAATGGTGTGTGGGTGGACGTAGGGGCCTCCACCACAGGTGTTTTGGACTGGTGTGTGGGTGGACGTAGGGGCCTCCACCACAGGTGTTTTTGACTGGAGTGTGGGTGGACGCAGGGGCCCCCAACACTGGGGTTATTGACTGGAGTGTGGGTGGACGCAGGGGCCCCCACCTCGGTTCCTTTGGCTTGTTGTGCAGCAGCTGGGTTTGGCTCGTTCTTCCTTCTAGTTACTTTATAGTTTCTCCTTTATTCTGCTGTTTTCTTGCACCCTTTGGGCTGAGGCATTCTTTTCTAATGGATGCCTCAGGTTCAAGTCTGTAGCTGCCGCCGGAGTTTGAGCGGGGCCGATCAGTTCCCTATCGAGGCCTTCCTCTCTTGTAGGTACGGATACAGTTTCTTTTGTTGTAGCCTTTCTTTTTGGACTGTTGACTCTCTTTCTTGCGGGTTCGTATCAGTTGTTGGCGCCCGTATGGCTTTTGCTTAGTTTACTTGCTCATGCTACTGCTAATTTCTTTTCCTTCTACTTAATTATTTTGTACTTGTACACTCTGGGAGAAGCTTATTTTGTTGGGTATTAATGAAGTTCTTTTAGCAAATCAAGATTCGTTCCTTTAACTGCTTGTCCATTTACTATTAAGTATCACATATTTGCAAAACTTAAACCAAAGTAAAAATGATATTTTCTTATTATATACTAAATCTAGTCTTACGTTCGCCCTGGAGACGTCTCTGGTCTTCAGCGCCTTTAGGAATAAAAAGAGCTTATTTTCTTCCGTTGTGTGCGCACATCTTTTATAAAGAGCGGCTATGTAAACCGCAGGGCCGAGGGGCACGGCTTCCTAACCTAATGAAAATAATCTTAAAAGATAATGTCTTTATAATTCACATCTTTTCTCGTAAAATTGTTCGTTGGAGTGCTCGCCTGAACGTCTGTAGTTGTCCCTTACAGGACGTGGCATCATGACGCGTGTTTTCCCCTTGCTCTGATATTATAATTTATTTCGGGAAAATACGGGTTGTGACAGTTGGTATCAGAGGGAGGTTAGCTGGGTTGCTGGAAATGATCTGTTTGGCCCGGTTAACCGTCCAGTTAGAATCGTTAATCATTGCATTCACTCACCGATGGGTCATCAGTAGATCTCGGCTGAAGCACGAACACTACACTCATAAGCATGAAAGAAGTATACGGGGCATATTATGTAGTATGAGATGTATGATATGTGTTTGTATATGGATCCTCATAGGTGACAACATGCGACTGTTATGTAGTATGGGATGCATAACGTAGGTCGCATGCGTGTCCATTAGATTTTTCTTTTTCGTTGCATGCGATAATATGTAGTATGGGATGCATAAGATCGCATGTGTACGCCACTCATAGCATGCATTAAGGCCTTTTCTTAGTTTGCATAGCACGGCATGCATAGCATAACATTGCATAAGCACACGTGCCAAGCTAGAGATCTACACGATGACACATGTACACGCATGATTTTAAGTAAGATGCTAAGTTTATTTGCATACGGGAGAGATGCACGAGAGGTAAAGGATGGTATACCATCCTGAGTATGACCTGATATTATGTATTTACTTTTCCCAGAGAAAAAGCAGTAGCGAAAGCAAGTATTTGTATGTCCTCTCTTCCTAGAGGTTTGAGTCCAGTCTTAGCAGGCTGTTTGTATCAGGTTCTTCCTCGTTCTCATTGTAGTCCAATCTTTCTGTAGTAATTTAGTCGCTATAGCAGCGTTCTATCTTTGTTATGTCATGTGTCTATACTACTTTGTTAGGCGAGTTTAATGTTCGAGATTGTTGGGCGCATGTCCTTTTTGACTCTGGTGCCACTCACTCTTTTGTGGCCAAGAAGTTTGTGGATCGACATCGCTGGGCTTTGGAGCTAGTTGGTGATCCGTTTTGTGTCAAGTACCCGTCCGGAGATTCAGTGGTGTTAGATCTGTGCATGAGGCTGTGTCCGATTGTTTTGGATGGATTTTTGGGCTATGCAGACTTGAAGGTGATCGATCTGGAGGATTCTGACGTGATCTTGGGCATGGATTGGCTAGACCGTTATGACGTCGTGATCCAGTGTAGGGATAAGCGTCTGGATTTCCTTATGGATGATGGGCAGCCCAGGAGCGTGTTTGGCTTCCCGCGTCAGACTTCCTTAGTTATGTCAGTGGTCTGTGCCCAGGCTTTGGCGGAGTTTGATGGTCGGGTCTGCTTTTTTTCTATTTTTCTTGCGGCTTGTGCATCGGCGCCTTGTGTGGAGGACATTCCTATGGTGCGGGAGTTCCCGGACGTTTTTCCCGACAACCTTCCTGGTCTCCCTCCTGAGCGAGAGGTAGAGTTTGTGATAGATTTGGAGCCCAGGACCCGCACTATTGAGAAGGCACGCTACCGTATGGCACCGCGGGAGTTGGAGGAGTTGCGCACTCAGTTGGATGAGCTACTGCAGCTTGGTTTTATTAGGCTGAGTTCATCGCCTTGGGGTGCGCCGGTTCTGTTCGTAAGGAAGAAGGATGTGACGATGAGGCTATGCTTTGATTATAGGGAGTTGAACAAGGTTACTATTAAGAACAGGTATCCGATGCCGCGGATTGATGACTTGTTCGACCAGTTGCAGGGTAGCTGCGTGTTCTCGAAGATTGACCTTCGGTCCAGTTACCATCAGTTGAGGGTTCGCGACTCAGACATTCCGCGAACTGCTTTCCGGTCGCGTTATGGACATTTTGAGTTCCTGGTGATGTCTTTTGGGCTGACGAATGCGCCCTCTGCTTTCATGGATTTGATGAACAGGGTATTCTGGGACTTTCTGGACCAGTTTGTGGTGGTTTTTATTGATGATGTGCTGATCTATTCTTCGAGTGAGGAGGAGCATGATCGGCATCTGCGTTTGGTGATGTCTACCTTGAAGGCACACAAGTTGTATGCCAAGCTGAGCAAATGCGAATTCTGGCTTTCGCAAGTCTCTTTTTTGGGTCACGTGGTGAGCAAGGGTGGCATCTCTGTGGACCCAGCGAAGGTCGCTGCTATTTTGGACTGGAAGAGACCGTCGTCACCTAAGGAGATCTGTAGTTTCCTGGGTTTAGGTGGCTATTATCGGAGGTTTGTGGAAGGTTTCTCAGGCATTTCTGCGCCCCTGACTAGGTTGACGCGGAAGGGAGCGGCTTTCAATTGGAGCGAGCAGTGCGAGGAGGTCTTTCAAGAGTTAAAGAGAAGGCTGTGTTCCGCCCCGGTTTTGGCTCTCCCTGTTGAGGGAGTGGAGTTTCAGGTCTACGTCGACGCTTCGCGGATAGGCCTTGGATGCGTTCTCATGCAGGAGGGCAAGGTCATTGCGTATGGGTCGAGGCAGCTAAAGGTGCATGAGCGGAACTACCCGACGCATGATTTGGAGTTTGCTGCAGTGATTTATGCCCTGAATCTGTGGAGGCATCTCTTGTATGGGGTGGTGTGCAAGATCTACTCAGATCACAAGAGCCTGATTTACGTGTTATCTCAGTGAGAGATGAACCTGCGCCAACGTTGGTGGATGGAGTACATGGCTGATTATGATGTGGAGATCCTCTATCACCCCGGCAAGGCAAATGTAGTGGCGGATGCCCTGAGCAGGAAGTCAGCTTCTGTTTTCGGACTCTCCGTGCAGTCCCTGGTGGAGGAGTTTCTTTTGATGAGCATCGCGGTGAAGCCCAGGGGTGGATCGTCTTGTATGGAGGTTGAAGAACCTTCCTGGACTACTCTGGCGAAGTCGCACCAGAAGGATGATCCGGATTTGCAGCATCTTCGAGGTAGAGCGGAGAGGGATGAGTTGCTAGATTTCTCGATTGATGTGCAGGGTACCTTGAGATACCGGGGTAGGCCTTGCATACCCGCTGTGGAGGAGATTCGAGCGAAGATTTGCGAGGATGCTCACGACTCCAGCCTATCTTATCATCCTGGCTCTACAAAGATGTATCGTGATTTGAAGCAGATCGTGTGGTGGCCAGGCATGAAGGGCGATATTGCGAGATTCGTAGCGCAGTGTTACACTTGTCAGCGCGTCAAGGCGGATCATAGAAGACCCAGGGGAAAATTGACACCGTTGGATATTCCCTTGTGAAAGTGGGAGAGAATCTGCATGGACTTCATTACTGGATTGCCGAGATCCCCTCGGGGGCCTGATGAAGTGTGGGTCATCGTGGACAGGTTGACCAAGTGTGCTCATTTCGTGCCGTACAAGACTGGTTATTCGATGGAGAAGATTGCGTCTCTGTACGTGCAGGAGGTCATTAGACTGCTGATGCGTGTCGGCAAGTGCACCAGTCGCTGTCAAGTAATAATTGTGGAGAATGGAATCCCCGGATGTCGGTCTCTTGAGGAATGTAGGTTGGGTGAACGAATCGCGCAGTGACTATTGTTACACAAGCGTTTCACAAACACAAAGAGGGGGTTTTTGGTTGGTTTTCCTAGTCTTAACAACAGCAAAAGAAATGCGGGTCGAAAGCACCGCTTCGCAAGGTGAGATGGATGCAACGGACGCGATGCCGTGCTTCGAGAGGTGGATGGAGCGTGCTCAAGTGCGAGAAGGTGAGGGTCGCAAACACCTCTTCACAACCGCCGTTAGCTCTTGCTAACGCGGAACAAACACCTTGCGTGCGTGCGTGAGTGAGTGAGTGGAAAACGGAGTGAATCACAAGCAAACCATGAAGAACAACAAGGAAACATTCATTTCAACAAACAACATCACAATATTCAAGTTTACACGGCTCAACGAGTACAATGAAGGAAAGAGGAAAGAAATAACCGATGGTGAAGACTAGCGGCCGTTCACGGCCGGAATGGTAGGTTGTCGGGCTACCACCGGACTCGGGCGGACTATGCTTCCGTCGTAAAGAGTTGTCACAATCTCCCTACGTAGCTCCGTCGTCTTCGACTTCAGGTTTCTTCTTCTTCTCACCGGGCGAAATGAGAGAATGGCTGCTTGGAGGCTTGCGGATGGTGAAGAACACTCACGGACAATGGAGGAAGTCTTGGAATGGATGGAGGAGGCTTCCCCTTGTGTAGGAGATGAAGTGGAGGCGTCCCAAGGTGGTGGTCGGCGGCGTACGGAACAGGAACTCCGCTCCCGGAAGTGGATGTTGCCCTAAAATCGGAACAGGCGTTTAAATAGGCGCTGGAATAAATACTGCGCATGATCATTGGCGCACGACCAGTGGTCGTGCGCACAGGAATTCTGCAATCGTTCGCACTGCCTGGGTGGAACCTGCAAGACACGAAATTTATAAAATAAAATGTTCGCACGACCAGTGGCGCACGACCGGTGGTCGTGCGCACTATCGTCGGTGGTCGTGCGCAGTAGACGAAACAGAACTCAGAAATTTAATGATAAGTGCGCACGAACAGTGGCGCACGACTGGTGGTCGTGCGCACTGGCGTTGATGGTCGTGCGCACTACACCAAACAGAACTCATGAAAAAAGGGTTAAGTGCACACGATCAGTGGCGCACGACCAGTGGTCGTGCGCAATAGAACAAGTGATCGTGCGCAGTGTTCCTGTGCAGAATTGCACCGGAAACACCTACACGACTCCTATTCCGGCACAACCACAAATCCAGCCACTGAAGGTGGCACTTAACAGCGCATGAAAACTACTAATGACGATAAGCACGAAATCACACCAAAGTGGCCCCAGAAGTGCACCTATCATGAATTATCAAATATAACCTATAACAGGGCTAAAGTGCGGTGAAATGACTGAATAGCGGCCCGGATGAGTCCATAAATGTGTATATGATCAGGACTCATCAACTGCATGGAGTAACCGCGAGCATAGTGTCTGATCGTGATTCCAGATACACTTCCCATTTTTGGCAGAGTCTGCAAGGGGCTATGGGCACCGATCTCAGGTATTCTACACCTTATCACCCGCAGACGAATGGGCAGATGAAGAGGGTTAATCAGATCGTGGAGGATATGATCCGGTGTTTCATTTTGGAGCATGGAGGAGCTTGGGATGAACGCCTTGGGCTCATGGAGTTCGCGTACAACAATAGTTACCAGGAGAGCTTGCAGATGGCTCCGTTTGAGGCTCTGTATAGGAGGCGATGTTGGACTCCCCTGTTTTGGGCTGAAGTGGGCGAGAAGCCAGTTCTGGGTCCTGAGGTTTTGGAAAAGATGAGCTTTGATGTGACGCAGATCCGTGAGAAGCTTCAGGTAGCTCGGGAGCGCTATGAGAAATACGCCAATCGGCGTAGGAGTGATCTAGAGTTTGCCGTGGGGGACATGGTGTTCTTAAAGGTGTCCCCGATGGCAGGTGTTAAGAGATTTGGGAAGAGCCACAAGCTGGACCCCAGGTATGTAGGCCCATTCGAGATCGTCGAACGCACCGGGGCTTCTGCTTACAGGTTGTTGTTACCTGCCTCTTTCCCCAGCGTGCAAGAACGTCTTCCATGTGAGCCAGTTGTGGAAGTGCGTCCGCAGCGATCGCCATGTTCTGGATTCCGTGCCAGTGCTGCAGCCCAATCTGTTGTTTGTGGAGCGGCCTGTTCGTGTTTTGGAGAGGCAAGATCGGGTTTTGCGGAGGAGATCCATCCCTATGGTAAAAGTCCTCTGTGATAATCAGGATGTTCAGGGTGCGACCTAGGAGCTCGAGTCAGCGATGAAGGAGTCCTGTCCTCACCTGTTCGGCTAGTTTCACCGGTAAGTTTCAATTTTCTGCGTTTTTCCTTGTTTGGTTTTGTTGTTGCAAAGTTTCGGGGCGAAACTTTTTGTTAAGAGGGGTGGCTGTAACGCCCCAGGTTTTTCTTACGGTTAATTCAAGTGGGGTTGTGCTAGTAGAGATGGTTTAAATATTAAAGTTGCCGTTGCGTGGCGTTAGTGCAGAGGGCGTCATCGTTTCTTGATCGTCGTCGTCCGGTGAGTTCGATGTTAGGTCATTGCGTGAGTGCGTACCGGCGGTTTGAGCTTTCTCGAAGAAATGCGGGTTTATGTATATATATACATATGTATATATATATATATGATTTCATATATATATGTTAATTTGGGTTAAGTGTTCTTTCCTGCCTCATTTTCTCTCCTTCCCCGATGTCCTCTGCTGCCGAGCGCGAAAGAGTGGCGACTTAGGGTTTCGGCATTGGGATCGCCGGTGGCGGCGATTTGGAGGTCGCCAGAGCTTGGCTTCTTCGTCGGATTAGAGAATCGGAGAGCTCTCATCGAGCTTTCCTCGGTGAAGGAGGTGTTGCGGCCATGGGTCTTGATTAAGGCAAGAAAACCCTTCCTCCTCCGTCTTCCCCCCTCATCTTATTCTGTTTCTCTTTCGATCGTGACCTTGATTTTGGAACTTGTTGGCAGTTTTGCTTTTCTCCCTAATTTCTGATAGCAGCTTTTTGTTTGGTGGAGTTTTACTAGCAGGTTTTTTTTCTAGTTTTGTTGGCAGATTTTTTTCCCTAGCTTATACTATCATGATTCCTTTGGATTTATGCTCATCAAATCCTTGGATGGTATTAGCTAATTTCTGGGTATTTTGTACTAATGTTAGCAAGCATCGGAATCTATGTTAATAAACTCTGGATTTCCTGCTTGGGTGAGGTGCATGCTCGGTTCATTTTGGCATTTCTGATAGCATTGCTTGTTAAATTCTGCAAACTATACATAGTTATTGGCTAATTCTGCACAACTCTTTAGCAAAATAAGAACAAAATCTGGGTGGATATAATTATATAGTCGGCTAAATATATGGAGGGCTTGCTGGTTTATCCCTCCAGATCGCAAAAATTGAAATGTTTCTTTTGTTCTTGTTGGATGTGGGGTTTGGTGGTTGGTGGTTTACTCTTCCAGGAATTCATCATTTGAATTTGTTCCTTTCCTTTTGTGGGAAGTGAGGGCTGGTGGCTGCTGTTTTATGTGCTGAATTGAGGGGGGCTACTTCCTATCTTGTATTATGAGGGGCTGCTTCCTGTACATTTTTATTGAGGGGCTGCTTCCTGTACATTTTTTATTGAGGGGTTGCTTCCTGTGCATTTTAACGAGGGGCTGTTTCCTGTGCCTTTGTTGGGGACTGCATCTTTTTCCTTTTCTAAATAAGGGCTGCTGTTATGCCTAAATTAAGGGCTGCTTCTATCTTCTTTCCTTGTCTAAATGGGGGTTGCTTCTATGCTACTCTGTTAGGGGGCTGCCATATAAAAAGATTTTGGTTTGGGGCGGCTGCAGTTGGATCCTTGGGATATTTCTGTTCTTTTGGGCTGCTTTGCCTCACTTTTGGGTTTTATTACTTGCAAATTTATGTGCGCTTCGCTTATAAGTAGTAGAAATGCATGATAGTGTGGTAGTTCTGTTTGCTAACTCCGTAACTTACTTAATTGGTTGAACTTGGATGGCTGCGACTAATTCATTTGTTTTTACACGAAATCTTCCTTGCTAATTCGTGTCGGTATGAGGAACCAGATCTTAAATTCCCTGGGAATCTTGTTCCTAACTCCTAGCAAGTCGGTAAGTTAGAGGCCAAGCTCCCCTTGGAATTTCTGTGTCTAGTTCTCGATGATTTAACGAAGCCTTTATATCGCTAAACTTGAAAAGGGGTGTAGATAAATTTTGGCTTCGAGCTTTATATCCGTACCGGTTATTGTCAGTATCACGCTTGCAGTAGGATAGCAAGGCTATTGAATAATCTTGTTGCATATGTGCCGGTAGCAGATTTACTCCCCTATATTAAGCATAAGACCCTCTTCGAGCGTCAACCCCGTATGCTGCTAACAAGTTTGTTGGATTTGATTTTGGACTGGCGTGTGGGTGGACGTAGGGGCCTCCACCACAGGTGGTTTGGACTGGTGTGCGGGTGGACGTAGGGGACTCCACCACAGGTGTTTTGGACTGGTGTGTGGGTGGACGTAGGGGCCTCCACCACAGGTGTTTTGGACTAGTGTGTGGGTGGACGTAGGGGCCTCCACCACAGGTGTTTTGGACTGGTGTGTGGGTGGATGTAGGGGCCTCCACCACAGGTGTTATTGACTGGAGTGTGGGTGGACGCAGGGTCCCCCAACACATGGGTTGTTGACTGGAGTGTGGGTGGACGTAGGGGCCCTCACCTCGGTTCTTTTAGCTTATTGTGCAACAGCTGGGTTTGGCTCGTTCTTCCTTCTAGTTACTTTACAGTTTCTCCTTTCTTCTACTGTTTTCTTGCACCATTTGGTCTGAGGCACTCTTTTCTTATGGATGCCTCAGGTTCAGGTCTGTAGCTGCCGCTGGAGTTTGAGCGCGGTCGATCAGTTCCCTGTCGAGGCCTTCCTCTCTTGTAGGTAAGGATACAGTTTCTTTTGTTGTAGCCTTTCTTTTTGGACTGTTGACTCTCTTTACTGCGGGTTCGTGTCAGTTGTTGGCGCTCGTATGGCTTTTGCTTAGTTTACTTGCTCATGCTACTGCTAGTTTCTTTTCCTTCTACTTAATTATTTTGTACTTGTACACTCTGGGAGAAGCTTATTTTGTTGGGTATTAATGAAGTTCTTTTAGCAAATCAAGATTCGTTCCTTTAACTGCTTGTCACATTTACTATTAAGTATCACATATTTGCAAAACTTAAACCAAAGTAAAAATGATATTTTTTTTATTATATACTAAATCTAGTCTTACGTTCGCCCTGGAGACGTCTCTGGTCTTCAGCGGCCTTAGGAATAAAAAGAACTTTTTTTCTTCTGTTGTGTACGCACATCTTTTATAAAGAGCGGCTATGTAAACTGCAGGGCCGAGGGGCACGGCTTCCTAACCTAATGAAAATAATCTTAAAAGATAATGTCTTTATAATTCACATCTTTTCTCGTAAAATTGTTCGTTAGAGTGCTCGCCTGAACGTCTGTAGTTGTCCCCTACAGGACATGGCATCATGACGCGTGTTTTTCCCTTGCTCTGATATTATAATTTATTTCGGGAAAATACGGGTTGTGACAGCCACGAAGTCAGCTCGTCTGTCATACGATGGAGGTCCCAATCTCTAAAAGTGCGAAATGAAGTTCATTTCCGGCGGTATCGCTACTAGGGGTACCACGGTAGTAAGAGGGGTAGGTAAGGTCTGCTCTACTACGGGGGCTTGCACTGCGGCTTGCTGCCTTGCACCGGCAGACAACAATGCCTCAACTTGCATCTGCATCGCAACCATTTGCCTCGTCAGAGCCTCATTGCTCTGGCGCAGACTCTCGATCAAAGCTTCACTTTGCGCTCCGGACGACTCGCCCTCCGACTGAGGAGTCGATCTAGTCGCGACTCGCTTCGCACCATTTCTGCTTAAATGCATAAACCTACAATCAAAACTTAACCTTACACTAAAGCTACTCTGCCTGGTTCAGAACATACATGTACAGATATTTTCCATTGTAACCACCTTGCTCTGGGATTTTCATGATGCTGTGCTAAATTTGGGGATGATACTACATCATCCCTCTTGACTCATGTGCAAGGGTCATGAATGCATGAATTTTCTTGTGTTCATTTTAAAATCATGGGTGTACGTGTGTCATCATATAAGTCTTTAGCTTTGCACGTGTGCTTATGCAATGTTATGTAATGTATGTTGTGTTATGCATTCTAATAAAGGCCTTAATGCATGTTATGAGCGGCGTACACATGAAATATTATGCATCCCATAATACATAATATTGATTGTAACGAAAAGGAAAAATGTGATAATGGGCATCCATGTGATGATGGTTATGCATCCCATATTACATAACTGTCACATGTTGCCACCTATGGTGGATCCATATACAAACACATATTATGCATCCCATACTACATAATATGCCTCGTATACTTCTTATCATGCTATGAATGTAGTGTTCATGCTTCAGCCAAGACGTACTGATGACACATCGGTGTGTGTATGCAATGAAACCAAACAACTAAACTATATCAGAATTAGTCGCTCGACCAACTTGTCGAACAAACCTCCCTCTGATACCAACTGTCACAACCCGCATTTTCTCCGAATTTAAGAATATCAGAGTAAGAGAAAATACGCATCATGATGCCACGTCATGCAGGAGACAACTGCAGATGCCCAGGTTGGAGCCTATTACTTATTTAAATCAAACATGATTACATGATAATTCATCATTTGAAATCATTTATTGGGGTTTGAAGTAAGAACTGTGTCTCTCAGTTTGTGGATCAACTAGTCCACCGAGAAAATATATGTAATTGCAGCGGAAAATACTTGATTTAGTTCACATAAGGTCCTAAATGCACGTGATGACAGGACTTAAAATAAATGATATGCACATATCTAGGCGTAGCATAAGTATAGGAAATACCTTTAGGCGACTTTAAAGATAAGGATTTCAGTAAAAAGGAATGCAATTAGGATGAAAGAAAGGTCATTTTATAACTATAATGCACCTAGACATAAATCATTCCCAGAGAGCAAGATACATGAGATCTAAAAGTAGTGGCATTTAACTGACAAGTAAGCTATAAAGTATCAAAAGGGCGCAATGGGCGTCAACAACCTGACACTAACCCATTGGCTCCAATCTAGCATGTCTGAACACAAGAACAACACTAACAACAACTACCTCGCAGCAGCGGAGAAACACAGCAACTAAAACTCCCGAAGACTCCAGGCTACACTGCTAGCCGCTACGGCTCAGAACCTGAGGCATTCAATAAAATAAAAACGCCTCAGCAGGGGAATTACAAGTGCAGAAAACAAAGAAAAACAAAGTAAACAAGGCATAAGGGGTACCAACCCAAGCCCAACACTTACAGAAAAGAAAACTCCAAGCACAGAACTAAACATTGCACCAAGTGCACCAATTACCAAATAGAGGAGCAAGCATGGTTCATTTATCTTGTAAATACTATTTAAAGAGACTGATCATCTCAGGTTAAGCGGGTGGCGGTCCTTTATCCTCTGCCACCCAAAGCCTAAAATGGGTGGGGGTTTCTCTATCCCCAACCACCCAAACACGGTCCTCGGGACCATAGGCCAAGCCCGCGGTTCACCTCTAAAATGGCCACCGTGCAAGGCTACAACAAATCCCAACTGCCCCCCAAACACGGCCCACCGTGCAAGGCTACAACAAATCCCAACTGCCCCACAAACACGGCCCACCGTGCAAGGCTAAAGGCAATGGTCCATTTTAATTAAATACTTTAATTATGGCACGGGACGAAGCCTGAGAAAACAATCACCAGGATACCCTAAGGATAGGGTCACAAATGAAGTAAACACCGCTCAAGACAATTCCTAAGGGAAACCCAGAAATTTGCATAACCATAGCAGGTATAAGAACTCAGACAGGACATAATCATGATCAAGGGCACAGTACAGACATTGGCAACATCCCTGTACACTTTAGAAGACAAAAGGTTTCATGAGGGAGGAGGAGTCCAAGGCATAGGTCAAAGATTGAGAACTAGGACCTAGGATTTCTCGAGGAGGACATGATTTCTTGAGAAACAACCAGGAGAGAGTGAAGTTGGAAAATTCTCGAGAAGGATAGGGTTTCTCGAGAACCAGTCTGTGATTTCTCAAGAAGGCTGGTCCTTCTCGAGAACTGGGCTAAGGCTTCTCGAGAAGGCCGGTCCTTCTCAAAAACTGGGCTGAAACAAATTTCTCGAGAAGGCTGGTCCTTCTCGAGAACTAGGCTGAAACAACTTCTCGAGAAGGCTGGTCCTTCTCGAGAACTAGGCTGAAAATTTCTCGAGAAGACAGGTCCTTCTCGAGAACTGGACTTGACTTTTCTCGAGAAAGCTGGTCTTTCTTGAGAACTAGAAGGAGCGACCGTCGGACACTTCTCGAGAAATTAGGAAGGTTTTCTCGAGAAACTGCAGAAAATTATCTAAGGGAAAAAATTTAGACCTTGAGGGGAAGATCAAGGATTTCAAGAGTTTAATTAGCAAAGTAAAATGCTCAAATCAAGGGCTAAACAACACGACAAGACCTCAAAGCAAGAAAACAATACTTCAATGACAAGAGAGAAGGAGGAGATGCCACTTGCCTTAACCTTGCGAAAACTCGAATTTCTCCGCTACAAAAGCCAAGGAAATACTCGAGCATGAAAACCTGAAGCTTTTCGGATCAAAAAGGAGGAGTTAGGTCACTACCTTAACTCCAAAAATTCCACGAAACGGGAAAAGCTCACCACTAGAACGAAGATCTCGCCGAGAGCTTTCCAAATCTACTCTCCAAACGCGATTCTGACTACAATAGCCCTAGGAATCATCGGCCGGAAGCTCCACGACGCTTCTCTCTCGCTCTCTTGCTCGGCGGCTGGTTTGGATCGATGAAGGAAGAAGAAGAATAGGGACAGAATTTTAGGGTTTATAATAAAAACCTAATTTAAAATTTAATTAATTAAATTATACTCCCTTTCACTTAAACCGCGAGGGTGACTAGATCACCTCGGATTTCTACGGAATTCGCACCCCAACTGAAAAACGGCGCTACGAATCCAACGACAAAGTTAGAATTCAATTCCGACGAGCCAAACTTGGGATAAAGCTTCCCGAAGTTAAAATCTTGATAGCTACCCAAACTAATCTCTTTAACCTGAAACGTCGTGAAATTTTGCACGCTCGATCCAAATTACATGCTTTAACTGCTAAGGCCCAAAACAAACCCTGACGAGCTGACGTAATGCCCTTACGCCAAAATTACGTCACAGCAGCTATGCAAAAATAATTAACGAAAATTAGGGGCGTTACAATGCGTGCAACTCTCTTTACCCTTGAGTGATCGATTCATACTTTGAGCCTCTCGGCTAGCTAAGTTTGAAAACCTAAGCGAAAACTATACATCGAAAAAATGGCATCACTAGTTAAAAATCAAGAGTAATTCAAGTGTTAAAAAAACGAAAAAAGAGAGCTTAGAAAATCAAAACTTGATTATCTCATCCTCGGATCATTTCGTTCGAGAACTAATGAGAATTAGTTAATCATGGTGGAGGGGAGAGAGAAAGAAAAGTAAAATTGCATGAATGAAAAATTACTAAGTAGAAAGAGAGAACGAAGAAAAACTAAAGTAATTTTTATTGAAATTAAAAAGTATTACAAGCCTTAAACAAGATTACAATGCTAGAAATGTAAAGATTACAAGCTTAAGAAACTATTGCATTAAAAGAAAACTAGAACATTGCATGAAAGGGAATGAGAGAGAACATGAAGTGGAAATATGATGAGTCCTGATCATATACACTTTTATGGACTCATCTAGGCCTTTATTCAGTCTTTTCACCGCACTTTAGCATTGTTATAGTTTATATTTGATATTCCATGCTAGGTGCACTTCTAGGCCCATTTTGGTGTGATTTCATGCTTTTCTTCATTAGTAGTTTTCATGCTCCGTTAGGTGCCACTTTCAGTGGCTAGATTCGTGGTTGTGCTGGAATAGGAGTCGTGCAGGTGTTCCCGGTGCAATTCTACACAGGAACACAGCGCACGATCACCGATTCTATTGCGCACGACCACTGGTCGTGCGCCACTGATCGTGTGCACTTAACCCTTTTTTCATGAGTTCTGTTTGGCGCAGTGCGCACGAGCATCTACGCTAGTGCGCACGACCACCGGTCGTGCGCCGCTGTGCGTGCGCACTTAGCAATAATTTTCTGAGTTCTGTTTCGACCAGTGCGCACGACCACCGACGATAGTGCGCACGACCACCGGTCGTGCGCCACCGGTCGTGCGAACATTATATTTTATAAATTTCGTATCTTGCAGGTTCTGCCCAGGCAGTGCGCACGATCGCAGAATTCTAGTGCGCACGATCACTGGTCGTGCGCCAATGACCGTGCGCACTGTTTAAATCAGCGCCTATATAAATGCCTGTTTCGATTTTAGGTCAGGATCCAGCCTCCGGGAGCGGATTTTCTGATCCGTACGCCGCCGACCACCATCTTAGGACGCCTCCACTTCATCTCCTACGCAAGGGGAACTCTTCTCCATCCATTTCAAGCCTTCCTCCATTGTCCGGGAGCGTTCTCCACCATCCGCAAGCCTCCAAGCAGCTATTTTCCCACTCCGGCCCGGTGAGAAGAAGAGGAAATCTGAAGTCGAAGATGACGGAGCTACGTAGAGAAATTATGACAGCTCTCTGCGCCGGAAGCATAGTCCGCCCGAGTCCGGAGGTAGCCCGACAACCTACCATTCCGGCCGTGAACGGCCGCTAGTCTTCACCCATCGGTTATCTCTTTCTTCTTTCTTTCATTATACTCGTTGAATCGTGTAAACTTGAATATTGTGATGTTTGGTTTGATTGAAATGAATGTTTCTTTGCCCTTCTTCATAGTTTGTTTGTGAATCACTCCGTTTCCACTCACTCACTCACGCACTCAAGGTGTTTGATCCACGTTGGCAAGAGCTAACGGCGGTTGTGAGGAGGTGTTTGCGACCCTCACCTTCTCGCACTAGAGCACACTCCATCCGCCTCACGAAGCACGGCATCGCGGCCGTTTCATCCATCTCGCCTCGCGAAGCGGTGCTTTCGACCCGCATTTCTTTTATTGTTGTTAAGATTAGGAACAACCAACCAAAAAACCCCTTTTTTATGTGTGTTGTGCTTGTGTAACAAGAGTCACACAACGCGTTTCGTTCACCCAATCTGCATTCCCCAAGAGACCGACACTCGGGGATTCCACTCTCCACATTTATTACTTGACAGCGACCGGTGCACTTGCCGACACGCATCAAGTTTTTGGCGCCGTTGCCGGGGAATGCAGGCGTGTAACATCCCGTGTTGTGACTTTCGTTATACGAGCAGTTGTTTTTGATTCTCTTTGTTTTTCTTTTTGTTTGTGATAGTGCATGCAGAGACATGCCGCAGGCGAACTCGTACCTTTTGATCCTGAGATTGAACGGACCGCTCGCGCACGAAGGCACGCTGCAGCCGCACAGGCGGCCATGGGTGATCAGGTAGACCCAAATGATGTTGATCCGAGAATGCCCGACGTGGGGCAACACCAGCCGGTAGATGAGCAGGAGGCGGCTAGGCCTCGGCCCCGCACGATGAGGGACTACTGCACTCCAACTGCTGGGAGTGTGTATCCTGGGTTCGGGCCCAATATTATGAATAATCAGTTCGAGATTAAACCAGCAATCTTGAACATCATTCGGAACAACCCTCAGTTCTCTGGAATGGCCAGCGAAGACCCGCATCTGCATCTGGCAGAGTTTTCTGATATTTGCGGAACCTTCCGCTACGCGGGGATTGCTGACGACACGGTCAAGCTTAGACTGTTTCCCTTTTCACTCTGCGACAAAGCAAAGGTGTGGCTCCACTCCATTCTGGCCGGGACTGCTGCGACTTGGGATTCCCTCGCATCCAAGTTCCTTGCTAAATTCCACCCTGTGGATAAGATCGTGAGCTTGCGGCGGGAGATCGCCACCTTTCGCCAACTTGATCAAGAGACCCTTGCTGAGGCGTGGGAGCGCCTTAACGATCTCCTTCGCCGTTGTCCGGGCCACGAGCTCCAACCTTGAAATGTGGTCGAAACGTTTTACTTTGCGATCGAGCCAAACTACAGGGCAATGATCGATGCTGCTGCGGGTGGTACTCTGATGAACCACACTCCAGAGGAGGCCCTTCGGATTCTGCGCGACACCGCCTCCCACAGTACATTCTGGACTGCTGGGAGAAACGCTCCAAGAAGCGGCCGAGGTCTCTTCATGGTCGACTCACTCCCCTCTCCATCCGCGCCTGCTGCTATCATTACTTGCGAAGGGTGTGGAGGCGGAGGCCACCACGCGTATGAATGTTCAGGGAACAACGTAGCAGGTGACTTCGCGCACCTAACCTTGAATGAATCTGTTAATTATGTAGGAAATCAGCCTAGGGGGCGCCTTTTAATAATGCTTATAATCCGGGAGCGAGAAGTCACCCGAACTTCTCGTGGAACCCAAACACGCCTGGCCAACGATGGGCACCGGGGCAGCATCAAAACGATGCTTACGCCTCCGGGAGCCAACCGAGGCCACCACACCCGAATTATAACCAAGGTCCCCCAACCCAAAAAAAGAGTAATCTGGAGGAGATGATGGAGAAATTCCTGCAAGCGGATAACTCGAATATGGTGAATCAAACCGCATCCATGCGAAACTTGGAAACGCAGTTGGGCCAATTGGCTCAAGTGCTAACCGAGCGGTCGCAGGGGACCCTTCCAAGCAACACTGAAAAGAACCCAATAGATCAAGGGAAGAGTCTTGGCAATGTGGTAGAGACTGATCCAAGTGAGTTGGTGATTCCTTGTTCCATCAATAAGTTTGAATCAAAAGCTTTGTGCGATTCCGGTTCCTCCCGCAACGTCATTGCGTTGCAAGATGTTGCTAAATTCCAACTTGAGATGAACACGGAGGAAAGGAAATCCCTTATACTTGCTAATGGGACTGTTATACAATCCAAGGGGGAAGTGAAAAATGTAGAAGTAATAGTTGAGGGGACAATTGTGGTCGCGGATTTTCAGGTGTTGGGACCCCAGGAAAACCACTTTATCCCTATCTTGGGCGTGCCATTCTTGAAAGAGAGCGCCGCCACCCTTGATTTCGCTACGGGGTGTGTCCTCCTACCCAATAAGGCGCCGCAGCCCACTCATCTCGAAGCTACAACTGAAACATCCACTCCTCCCCCTCTCGTTTTTTTTTTGATGAATCTCTGAGCTATGCAGGAAATGAACAAGCTCAAGAAACAATTGAAGGAGAAAAGGAGGAGCACCAATCGAATGAGGAAGAAGAAGTTGATTTCCGGAAAGAATTTGATTCCGAGACGGAGGAAGAATGCAGTTCGGGAAACGTTGAATTGAATTTAGTACGGGACGCGGACTATTTATCTTCCTGTGTTGATTCTTGTAATAAACAATCTAAGCGCTCCATCTCCTGGGCCGATCCGATAGTCACCGCGACGCCGGAAGTGACGCCACCCACCACTAAGGTGGAAAAATCTGAAAACTCTCAACGTTAACAGTCTCCGACTGTCACTAAACTTAAACAGGAAAAACTTCTGCGCGACGCTCGTGCTGCCGCTCTCCGTGGCAAGAGGGCGGAGGTTAGGGGAGCAGTGGATGATACCAGTGCTGGCCCTAAAGCCTTCACCTCCCGCCTACGTGCTACGGGAGACGCGCACCATAAGAGCGCCTATAGCTGATTTGTGTTTTTCTGATTTGGTGAACTGTTTCTGAGAACTTCTCTTTTAATTCCTGCATTTTATAAACAATGTTAATACAGGTATTTGGTCCTGCTTAAGAATGTTAAATAAAAGCGCTACTGGGAGACAACCCAGATTTCCTGATTTTGTAGTTTCTATCTAACTTTTTTTTTAGTTCAGCTTTTACATATGCTTTTGCTGTTTTTAGTTTTGTGCTTGCAGGTCTTGTTCTTTGGTGCGGATGTTGCAGGCTGCTCTTGATCGTAAATGCCAATCGTCTGGTATGCTCAATTCTGAGCATTGGGTAACACTTCCTCCCCTCTTTTAGCTTCCAATTTCTAGATGTATTGTTTAGACTAAGTCTGGGGGAGCGTATGTTGTCATTCACTGTGCACGAGTTGCACTGCATACCAGAAGTTTGTTTCTTTTGTATCCTTGTCATTATCATTGTTTTCATGCTTCACACACCACTTCACCCACTTGAGTGCGCGCTTATCTTTTTGTTGTTGTTCCGGTTAAACTATTTTGGTTGGAATGTGAAATAGGTTGTTAACTTAGGAATTATTATTTGGAGTGCGATGTTGACTCGTGTAGTGTTCTAGTCACTTCGCATGATATGGTAGAACTTGAGTAGAACTAGATTGTCTCTATGCATCTAATTTATGTTTAGTATTTTTGCGTAAATTTAGATTTATTATACTCAAGTGGTGAATTTGAATGAAATTGACGATAACCCGGTGTTTTGTGTGTACGAGTGCTAGTCGTGTGTTGCTCGAGTCGGGAGGAAGGTTTACCTTTCTCGTGGGCTAAGAACTTTCCCCAAGCGACTCTTGAAGCATGGTTGAGAGCGACTCGTCGAGTTAAACATGATGTAGACCATCCTTTGGCTAGTTTGAGCTTTGTTATTCCATGTCCTTTTCGCTCACCTTTGCAAGCCAAATTTGTGCCTACCATTCCTTTGTTCAGCTCCTCTTCATCCACCAAAGCCCGAAGCTTATCTTACACCCGCAACCAAATTGTTTTTTAACTGCGCTCATAATTCTCAATTTGTGTGATGTTTGGAATCGTTGTGTTATGAAGGGGAAATAAAGTCTATTTGCTGATTTTGAACCAACCGGAGGATACATAATAGAAGCAAAGTATGTTAAAAGAGAAAAAAAATCTAGAAAAAAAGAGAGTATATTGAAAAGAAATCCTTCCGAGCTAAATAGAAAATCTGTTGGTATTTGTGAAGTAGGCTGTGTGCACACCTGGTTTTCATGATAAGTCTGGGGGTGTGTCACACGAGCATAGTTTGTTGATCTTGTGTGGTGCAGCGTTCTGTTAGCTCACTTGGGTTGTGTAGCCATCGTGTTTAAATTTGAATACCATACCGTAACCTAAGCCCCAACTTAATCCTATAAGTCCTATTGATTTGACTTGCGATTTTGCTAGCGCCGTGGAGAGAGTGTGACCGGGCGAGCGTATGGTTCACGACGTTGATGGATTTCAGCGGAGTTATTCCTAAGACCCGATCTTGTGCAACGCCCGCCTCAGTGTCTCGTCACTTTCATACCAGGCATGATCGTTCAAATTCTTCATAATTCACCAACTGAGTATAACTAAATCTTTACTTACGCTTTAATACTTATGTAAATTAGTTAGCACAGTTAGAATCTCCTTCTACTAGAATCTCTACTCGCATGCGTATGTTACTTCGCACCGTACTCCTTTGTGTAATTCTCTATGTTAACTCGCGTTTTCACACTCCGCCGGATTCGTTTGCTCGGGACGCGCAAACAGTTAAGTCTGGGGGTGTGATGAGTCCTGATCATATACACTTTTATGGACTCATCTAGGCCTTTATTCAATCTTTTCACCGCACTTTAGCATTGTTATAGTTTATATTTGATATTCCATGCTAGGTGCACTTCTAGGCCCATTTTGGTGTGATTTCATGCTTTTCTTCATTAGTAGTTTTCATGCTCCGTTAGGTGCCACTTTCAGTGGCTAGATTCGTGGTTGTGCTGGAATAGGAGTCGTGCAGGTGTTCCCGGTGCAATTCTGCACAGGAACACTGCGCACGATCACCGGTTCTATTGCCAACGACCACTGGTCGTGCGCCACTGATCGTGTGCACTTAACCCTTTTTTCATGAGTTCTGTTTGGCGCAGTGCGCATGAGCATCTACGCTAGTGCGCACGACCACCGGTCATGCGCCGCTGTGCGTGCGCACTTAGCATTAATTTTCTGAGTTCTGTTTCGACCAGTGCGCACGACCACCGACGATAGTGCGCACGACCAGCGGTCGTGCGCCACCGGTCGTGCGAACATTATATTTTATAAATTTTGTATCTTGCAGGTTCTGCCCAGGCAGTGCGCACGATCGCAGAATTCCAGTGCGCACGACCACTGGTCGTGCGCCAATGACCGTGCGCACTGTTTAAATCAACGCCTATATAAATGCCTGTTTCGATTTTAGGTCAGGATCCAGCCTCCGGGAGAGGATTTTCTGATCCGTACGCCGCCGACCACCATCTTGGGACGCCTCCACTTCATCTCCTACACAAGGGGAACTCTTCTCTATCCATTTCACGCCTTCCTCCATTGTCCGGGAGCGTTCTCCACCATCCGCAAGCCTCCAAGCAGCTATTTTCCCACTCCGGCCCGGTGAGAAGAAGAGGAAATCTGAAGTCGAAGACGACGGAGCTACGTAGAGAAATCGTGACAGCTCTCTGCGCCGGAAGCATAGTCCGCCCGAGTCCGGAGGTAGCCCGACAACCTACCATTCCGGCCGTGAACGGCCGCTAGTCTTCACCCATCGGTTATCTCTTTCTTCTTTCTTTCATTGTACTCGTTGAATCGTGTAAACTTGAATATTGTGATGTTTGGTTTGATTGAAATGAATGTTTCTTTGCCCTTCTTCATAGCTTGTTTGTGAATCACTCCATTTCCACTCACTCACTCACGCACTCAAGGTGTTTGATCCGCGTTGGCAAGAGCTAACGGCGGTTGTGAGGAGGTGTTTGCGACCCTCACCTTCTCGCACTAGAGCACACTCCATCCGCCTCACGAAGCACGGCATCGCGGCCGTTGCATCCATCTCGCCTCGCGAAGCGGTGCTTTCGACCCGCATTTCTTTTATTGTTGTTAAGATTAGGAACAACCAACCAAAAACCCCCTTTTTTATGTGTGTTGTGCTTGTGTAACAAGAGTCACACAACGCGTTTCGTTCACCCAATCTGCATTCCTCAAGAGACCGACACTCGGGGATTCCACTCTCCACATTTATTACTTGACAGCGACCGGTGCACTTGCCGACACGCATCAAAATACATGAACAAAAGCATGAAAAAGCTCACTAACAACTCTAGAAGCACCTCCCCCTCTACAAAATTTTGAACCCTGAACTCAAGGAGACCACTAGAATTTATAGGGAAAAATTCCAAGTTATACGCCCCCGGTCACGGGCGTGACTGGGGGGCGTGTAAGCACTGTTCATCTCAGCTCTGACAACGGCGTGGGTCTTGCGTGACGACTCGACAGAAAAGGTCATTACACATCCGTGTAATGTTGGTCACGGGCGTGTAATAAGGCAGCTTCATTAAATGTGGTGTGGGTCTAGATTGCGGCGTGGCCGTGAGCAGTGATCATGCGCGACTGTCACGGTCGTGACATCTGGGTCACGGGCATGACTTGGGTTGACTTATCGATGGCATCTCCACTTCTCGAGGGCAACACTACTTGCAGGATCCTAAGTTTACATGCCATAGGTCACGGGCATGACTCTTGGGTCACGGGCGTGACTTGCTATGGATGAGCTCAAATGCATCGCACCAATTCAGGACTAGTGTTTAGGTTACATGCCCCTGGTCACGGGCGTGACTGGGGGGCGTGTAATGCAATTTTCCCAAATTTGACCCAAAATTCTGCAAAAATAAACATAAGATAAATTAGAATCCAATTTTATAAAAGAACTATTTATAACCTAAAATGACATGAAAAAGAAAAATTCAAATTAAATAATTACTAAAATTTCTATTAAAAAGTTATATAAAAACTACTTATTAAATACCCCCATACTTGAGGTTTTGATATTCCAGAGCAAAAGTATAATACATAATTCATAATACATTCATATCATTTTTAATTTTAAACTAAAATTTCATTAAGATCAAGAGTTAAGTTAAGAATAAATTCTAAGAGGAGTTAAGTCCTAAATTATAATGATGATTTGAAAAAAGGAGAAGTGTTTAGGTAATGACTTCTCAAGATAATTAATTAGCAAACAAAATTGTAGAAATTTTAAAACTAAATTAGATTAAAATTATAAGAACTTTATCTTAAAAGAAACTTTAAGGAAAAGTAACTTACAAAATATTTCTCTCTCCATAATTTAAACTAAATCTAGATCAATGATAATTGGCTAAGGGTGGTTTCAAAAATTTGGGCATAACAAGAGATCTTTGAAACTAAAAATTTATTTTCTAATTTGTCTATGTTTAGGAGTAATGAATTGTATCCTCTTACTTCATGTCATATAATCTTTTATAATTCTCTTCTAATAAAAACTCAAAATGTATATGTTTAGGAGTAATGAATTTTATCCTCTTACTCCATGCCATATAATCGTTTAAATTATTTTGGGTGCATATGTATAGGAAATAATGAATTTTATCTTCTTATTCCCATGACATATGATCTTTTAAAACGCTTTTTTTATGCCATCAATTGGGTGGGTACGAAAAATTTCTCGCTTATATATTAAATTATGTTGAGAGCAAATTATAGTAAATTTAAATTTCCTAAGATCTAAAAAGCTAGAAGAAAATATAATAGAAATCAAAAGAGGTTTAGCAAATTTACTACAAAATGATGCTACTTAAAATAAAAAGAGAAGTCATGCAAAGGAAAATTATCTAATCAATCTCAAACCATAAAACGATTCTTAAAACAAGATTACCTAAAATTTAGATTTAACAAACTATGATAAACAAAATCTTAGCCAATTAAAAACATAAAAATGCTTATAAATATTCTCAACTAAACTTCTAAGAAATCACAAAAATAACAAGTAGGTGTTTAATAAAAAAATTTGGTTTTTGTTCTAAGTTTTTCATATTTTTTTGGAATTTTTGATATTATCTTTTTTTGGATTTTTGATAATAAAAGAAAGGAAACTAGTTTTAAACCTAACAATTTTTTTTGTTAACTCTTAGACTTCCCGAGGTATACCCCATGAAGGGTTCTCAACGGTACTAGGAGGCGAGATGGGATGATAGCCCAAACGTCCCTTTCCAAGATTTAAATTTTCAATTTTCTAATTTTTTTTGAATTTTTGGGTTTTACAAGTGCTTAAATAAAAGAAAACATAAGAAAATAAAAAATAGATTTGAAGATTTTTTAAATTATGAACTACATTTTTAAGAGCTATTTACACCCTCACATTTAAAGTTAAACATTGTCCCCAATGTTTAAAACTAAATATGAAGCATAAAAAAAGAGAAAAAGTAAATAATGTGCAAGACAAAACAAAAAGAAATGCAAGATAAAAGAGAAGGAAGAAGAAGGAAAAATGGCTTCCCTGATTTAGAGGATGTGGGGGAAACGACAGTTACCTACAAGACATATTAAAGAAGAAACAAAAAAAAAACAAGAGAAAATAATATAAAGATAACTTTAGGGTGCCTCCCAAAAGCACTTTGTTTATGGTCGCGTAGCTTGACCCAATTGGCGCTCACGATATTGGTGGAAGAATTATTGAATTACTCTTTTCGTTCGACAGATCTCCTGGAAGATATAACTTTAGACGATGCCCGTTAACTCTGAAGGAACCTTTTTCTGGGTGGGAAATTAGAATTGTCCCATAGGACCAAACCTCTTTAACAATAAAAGGTCCGGACCATCAAGATTTTAGCTTTCCCGGAAAGAGGTGAAGGCGAAAATTATAAAGGAGGACGAGATCGCCTGGTGAAAAAGTTTTTGGAAATTTTATGTTTTTATCGTGGTAAAACTTTGTTCGCTCCTTATATAATTTGTTGCTTTCGTACGCATTCGCTCACCACTCATCTAATTCATTCATTTGAAATTTCCTTTGTTCGGCCGCTAACATAGAATCGAGATTTAGAAACATAAGCGCCCAAAATGCGCGGTGTTCTAGTTCGACCGAAAGGTGGCAAGACATGATATTAACCAATCGATGCGGTGTATAACCGATAGCGGTCTTATACGTCATTCGATAGGCCCATAGCGCGTCATCGAGCTTAAGCGCCCAATCCTTCTGATTAATAGAAACAGTTTGCAGGTGATAAGCAGTGGATAGTTTGTGCGTGACACCATATTTTTCTAAGATTTTTGTGTATTGGGTATTGCAAAAATGGGTGCCCGATCACTAACTATAGCGCGTGGCATACCAAATCGAGAGAATAATTTTTTTAAGAAGTTAACGATGACTCTCGCATCATTGGGGGAGGAGAGCTTGCGCTTCCGCCCACCTCGACACGTAGTCGACCGCAACTAGAATATATTTGTTTGGATAAGAGGGAGGGAGAGGACCAACGAAATCAATATCCCAAAGATCGAAAATTTCGCATTCTAAGAAAATATTTTGGGGGATCTCATCCCGATGGGAGATGTTCCCCGACCGCTGGCAGCTGTCGCAAGTACTCACAAGGGTGTGAGCATCTTTAAAGAGTGTGGGACAATAAAAGCCTGCCTCCAGCGCCTTCCTCGCGGTTCAGTTCGCTTGATAATGACCACTGGTTGGTCCCTCGTGACAATGCCATAAAATATTTAGACCATCCTCACTCGAAACGCATCTTCTCACTACCTGGTCAGCACAAACAAGGAATAAAAAGGGGTCCTCCCAAAAATAATTCCTTAAATCAGAAAAGAACTTCATCTTTTGATGACTCGAGTATTCTTTTGGTATGACCCAGACTACTAGATAATTCGTCAGATCCGCAAACCAGGGGGTGGAAGATGTATTTAAATTTTCGAGAGCGAGGAGGCGATCTTCAGGGAATTTATCATTAATGTCGGCTTCAATTAACGCTTCTGTGGCGGGATTTTCTAGGCAAGAAAGATGGTCGACCGCCAAGTTTTTAGCTCCCCTTTTGTCCTGGATCTCTAGATCAAACTCCTGTAAGAGGAGAATCCATCGCAAAAGACGGGGCTTGGCATCTGATTTACATAGAAGATATCTAAGAGAGGAGTGATCTGTGAAGATGATAACTTTTGAGAGAGTGATGTATGACCTAAACTTATCAAAAGCAAAAAACAATTGCTAGAAGCTCCTTCTTGGTAGTGATGTAATTCTCTTGTGCCGACGTGAGTGTTTTGCTCGCATAATAAATCAGGTGGAAATACTTACTCACCCGTTGGCCTAATGCTGCACCTACTGCAATATCACTCGTGTCGCACATAATTTAAAAGGGTAGCGACCAATCCAGGGCGACTAAAATCGAAGAATTTATAAGTTTTTCTTTGATAAGTTTAAAGGTCAAATGACATTTGTTGTTAAAAAGAAAGGAAGACTCTTTCTTGAGGAGATGGGTTAACGGCTTCGTGATTTTGGAAAAATTTTGTATAAAGCGCCGATAAAACCCTGCGTGTCCTAGGAAACTTCTAATGGCTTTTACATTCGTTGGAGGGGGGAGTTTTTCGATAACTTCAATCTTGGCCCTATCGACCTCGATCCCTTTGCCCGATATTTTATGGCCAACGACTAATCCTTCTTTGACCATAAAATGGAATTTCTCCTAATTAAGAGCAAAATTTGTTTCCTCACAACGTTGTAGCACACGCTCGAGATTTTTTAAACAATTTTTAAAAGAGTTTCCGAAAATGGAAAAGTCGTCCATGAAAACTTCCATCACTTCCTCTACTAACTCATCGAATATCGCCAGCATACATCTTTGGAATGTAGCTGGCGCATTACAAAGACCATATGGCATCCTTCGATAAGCGAAGGTGCCAAAGGGACAAGTGAATGTTGTTTTATCTTGGTCGTCAGGCGAAATAGGGATTTGAAAATATCCCGACAAACCATCGAGGAAAAAATAGTAGTAGTGACATGAAAGTCGATCTAAGATTTGATCGATAAAAGGTAACGGGAAGTGATTCTTATGGGTGGCATCACTTAGTTTTTGATAATTGATGCACATTCGTCAACCCGTAACGGTATGGGTTGGGATCAATTTGTTATTTTCATTTGCTACTACCATTACGCAGCCTTTTTTCGGCACGACTTGTACTGGGCTAACCCAAGTACTATCCGAGATCGGGTAGATGATTCCCGCATCTAAAAGTTTCATAACTTCAGCATTAATGACTTCTTTCATATTCGGGTTTAGCCGTCATTGAGGCTGGACTGTGTTGCGGGAATTATCTTCGAGGAAGATTTTGTGAGTGCAGAAGGAAGGGTTAATACCCTTGATATCCAATATTTACAACGCAATTGCGTGTCGGTGATTGCTTAAGACTATAGTCAATTCAGAAATTTTTGAATCGCTAAGTTTGGATGATACTATAACGGGTAGCTTAGAGTCTTTTTGTAAAAATATATATTTTAGGTGAGGAGGAAGTTGTTTCAATTCTAAATGGGTGGATCTTCATAAGAAGTTTTGATTTTTAATTTTTCTAAAAATAGTGGTTCGGGTGGTGTGGAGCGAGAGACTTCTTCTTTAAGACAAAAGAGCTCGTCAAGCTCGGAATCGTTACTCGATGTGGAGACTATTCTCGGGAAGTGAATAAAACTCGTTCTCAAAACACTCTTCTAAATAGAAGCATGAATCATCATTCTCTAAGGTGTTTCGCATCGAGTGATTTATACTAAAAGTAACTTCATCGTCTCCAACCCGAAGGAGGAGCTTTCCGTTACTTACGTCGATAATTGTGCGCAAGGTGGCAAAGAAGGGGCGGCCGAGTATGAGGGGTACTTCGGCATCCTCTTTGATGTCAAGAATGACAAAGTCCACCGAGAAGATGAACTTGTCAACCTTAACGAGCACATCCTCCACTATCCCTACTGGATATTTTAATGAACGATCCGCTAATTGAATACTAATTCGAGTGGGGCTAGGATTTCCTAGACCTAACTTTTTGAATAACAAAAAAGGCATGAGGTTGATGCTTTCTCTAAGATCTGCTAAGGCATGTTTTACTAACAAATTGCCAAATAGACACGAGATGGAGAACCATCCCGGGTCATTTGCTTTTTGAGGCAATTTGTTGAGTACAACCGCGGAGCATTCTGCATTTAAGGAAATATGCAAAATATCTTCTAATTTCTTCTTATTGGAGAGCAACTCCTTACGATACTTTGCATACTTCGGCATTTAAGAGATAGCCTCGCAGAAGGGTACATTGATATGGATTTGTTTTAAAATTTCTAAAAAAAAATTGTAATTTTTTTAGATGGATACGGAATATTTGAACTAGAAGCGTGCGGAGTTAGCGTAGCGGGAAAATTTGACGATAAAATATGAATAGGAGGAGGAGGAGAGGAAGTTACCTTAGGATCGTCCTATTTTGAAACCACCTCGTTCCCGCTTCGGAGTGTAATCACGTTCGCGCTCTCCCTTAGATTTGGCTCTGTATTTCCCGGTAGTGCTCCTTGCTGACGCTCGGAGAACATCTTTGCTAGCTTGCCCACTTGATTCTCTAAATTTTTGATCGATTGTTTCATTTGTAGCAACATATTTTGCAAAGACCTCTTCAAGCGGAGAGGGCTTTTGCTGTTGCGGTGGAAAACCGAGTGGATTAAAATTTAGAGGGGGAGTTAAGTTAAGAAGTTAATTAGGGGGGTTGATTCTTATTTAAAGGACGCTAAGCATTTCCTTGGTTGCTCCACGAGAAATTCGGAAGGTTCCTATAACCCGCATTGTAGGTGTTGTTGTACGGAGCGGAGTTCGAGCTATAGGAAGGACGAGGTGGATTTCCCATGTAGTCAACCTGCTCTTCAATTAACATATTATTAGCCCAAGGAGGAGTGGCGGAGGAAGCAGACATCTCCGCCACTTGCTTTGTTAAGCACTCAACTTGTAAAGCCAAATTAGAAGTAGCGTCTATTTCAAAAATTCCGGCTGGCTTATTAGGACACGCTCGGGGCAAGTTCTATTGATAATCATTCATGGTCATTTCCTCAAAAAGCTCTTGAGCAGCCTCCGGGGTCTTTTTATTTAATGTAATCCCGGTGGCCGCATCGATCATTTGCCTAGTTTGCAAATTCAAGCCATTATAAAAGAATTGCACTTGTTGCCAAGTGGGAAGTGCGTGGTGAGGGCATCTACGCAAAAGCTCCTTGAAGCGCTCCCATGTATTATAGAGAGTCTTCGAGTTGATTTGCATAAATGACGCAATATCTGTTCACAATTTGGCGGTCTTTGTAGGCGGGAAATATTTAGTGAGAAATTTTTCCGCCATATCAGCCCATGTAGTGATCGACTCCCTAGGAAGTGAGCCCAACCACTGCTTGGCCCTAGACCGCAAAGAAAAAGGAAAAAAGACGTAATCGAATGGCATCATCGATGACACCATTGGTTTTAAATGTGTCGCAGATTTTGAGAAAATTAGAAATATGATAGTTTGGATCTTCGTTCGGCTAACCATCGAAGGTCACTGATTGCTGCACCATTTGTATGATGATGGACTTAATCTCAAAGTTATTGTTCGCCACCGCTGGGCGAATAATACTTGATTGTGTGCCTTCCAGATTCTGCCGCGCATAATAGTACATGGTCCATTGTGCAGCCTCATTAGGATTTGGCGCGTTAGGATTAGGAATATTAAGATTAGGATCCATATTTGTTTTGTTAGTGTCCCTGATCGACTCTTCGAATAATAAGTGTATTTCCTGATCACGAGAACGGCGGCGCCGCGAAAGAGTTCACTCGATCTCTGAATCAAAAGGAATATTCAAAGTGCTACCTCGGGTCATACACTAAAAAGGAAAAAGAGAAAGAAGAAAGAGAAAAATAGAAAAGAGAGAATAATAAAACTAAAAATAAAGAAAGAGGAAAACTTGATTATTATAAAATTTTTTTCTTTTAGGTGGATTAAGTTAGTCTTGTACTTCCTGAGGTAATATCCTGTGAAGGGTTCTCACCGGTACTAGGAGGCGTGATGGGATGATAACCCAAACGTCCCTTTCCAAGATTTTGATTACACCTTTAAGATTTTTTTTATTTAAAAAAAAGTAAAATGAAAAAAAAGCACGATAAAATTAATAGCTATCCTCTTTTCAAAATATCTATGCAAACTCCCCGGAAACGGCGCCAAAAACTTGATATAGAAATTTAGGATTTTAAGTTAAGCGAAGGGTTAAAGATGTTTTCCAAAACTATATTCGATGAAGGCAAGTGTACCTTATCGTCTATAGTATAGGATATTTAGAAATACCAAGGTCGTATTCCACGGGGCGTGTTGATTACTTCTACATCGAGGAAAATCAGTATTATCTTATCTAATAAATTTTTGAGGTTTTGTTTTACCTAGCTAAAAGAGAAAATTTGCAAACTAAAAGTAGGGTTTAAACGATGGTAAAAAGATTAGTGCTCAATCAAAAGTCGCCTTTTGGTGTGAGAATAATCAAGCGAAGTAAAAAATAAATCTAATTCCGTTTAATTAAACTACTTGACCGTGGAGGTTCCCGAAGCTTCAACATGCCCCTCCCGAGGTGAATGTCCAACTAAGTTTAGGAAAAATAAACCGAACTCTCGTACTATAATTGATTACCTAAAACTTGCTTTACGCTGTGAACCCCACTATTGGATTTGACTCCAATCCGGTAGATTTATGTCATCCTCTCTCGAGGGGTGCATGCAACTCTCTTCACCCTAGAGTGATCGATTCATACTTTGAACCTCTCGGCTAGCTAAGTATGAAAACCTAAGCGAAAACCATACATCAAAAATATGGCCTCAATAGTTAAAATTCAAGGGTAATTCAAGTGTTAAAAAACGAAAAAGAGAGCTAAGAAAATCATAACTTGATTATCTCATCCTCGGATCATTTCGATCGAGCACTAATGAGAATTACGTAATCATGGTGGAGGGGAGAGAGAAAGAAAAGTAAAATTGCATGAAGGAAAAATTACTAAATAGAAAGAGAGAACGAAGAAAACTAAACTAATTTTTATTGAAATTAAAAACTATTACAGGCCTTAAACAAGATTACAATGCTAGAAATGTAAAGATTACAAGCTTAAGAAACTATTGCATTAAAAGAAAACTAGAATATTGCATGAAAGGGAAAGAGAGAGAACATGAAATGGAAATACATGAACAAAAGAATGAAAAAGCACTAACAGCTCTAGCAGCACCTCCCCCTCTCCAAACTTTTGATCCCTGAACTCAAGGAACCACTGGAATTTATAGGGAAAAATTCTAAGTTACACGCCCCAGTCATGGGCGTGACTGGGGGGCGTGTAAGCACTGTTCATCTCAGCTCCGACAGTGGCGTGGGTCTTACGTGACGGCGTGACAAAAAAGGTCATTACACGCCCATGTAATGTTGGTCACGGGCGTGTAACATGGCGGCTTCATTAAATGCGGCGTGGGTCTAAATTGTGGTACGGTAGTGAGCATAGATCATGCGCGACTGTCACGGGCGTGACATCTGGGTCACGGGCGTGACTTGGGTTGACTTCTCGACGGCATCTCCACTTCTCGACGGCAACACTGCTGGCAGGATCCTATGTTTACACGCCCCAGGTCACGGGCGGGACTCTTGGGTCACGGGCATGTTTGGGGGCGTGACTTGTTGTGGACGAGCTTAAATGTGCGACACCAATTCAGGACTAGTGTTTAGGTTGCACGCCGGCAATCACGGGCGTGACTTGGCGGCGTGTAATGCAATTTTCCCAAATTTGGCCCAAAATTCTGCAAAAATAAACATAAGCTAAATTAGAATCCAATTTTATAAAAGAACTATTTATAACCTAAAAATGACATGAAAAAGAAAAATTCAAATTAAATAATTACTAAAATTTCTATTAAAAAGTTGTATAATATAACTACTTATCAACGGTCCTAAGCTTAAAATGTAAATTCTCCTTTAAATTCAATCATATTTATGTCTTTTAAAAAAATATTCGTACAGAGTGTTTGCCTGAGCGTCTGTAATTATCCCCTGCATGACGTGGCATCATAATGCATATTTTCCCCTTGCTCTGATAATATTTATTAAATTCGTGGGAAAATGCGGGTTGTGACACTTCCTTAACCCACGTTTGCTAATAATAAAAGGGGAGAACTAACATGATAAATAATAAACGCTATCAAATGGGGAGAACTAACATGATTAATGATTAAGAAGATAGCCTACATATAAGGGGAGCATTCACATAGGGGGAGCATGCATTTAGGGGGAGCACTTTTAAATACCAAAATCGACAATTATCCTAAGTCATCACTCACACAAACGCAAGTAGATTCGTCATGCTTTATTTTGGAACAACCCTATTACTGATTTTGGCTAGGATCACTATCTGTTGACTAGGACTAAGTTGACCCCAATGTATAGTCTAAGGGTCAAGGTTTTAGGCTGTTAGAACTTAATGAAAAGATCAAGTTTCTGCGTTCGACGAACTCCATCCTGCGTTCGACGAACGGCATGCTCCAGTTCGACGAACTTGCCAAGGTTCTGCGTTCGACGAACTTCATTCAGCGTTCGACGAACTCCTCTCTGTGTTCGACGAACTCCAGTTTGAGATCGACGAACTCAGCCTTGCGTTCAAAGAATAAGTATCAAGATGTTCAGATCAATGAAATTTCTTCTCAGATCGACAAACTCAGTTCTTCCAGGCAGATTCAGCAGATTATCTCTCAGTTCAATGAACTCCAGCTTGAGATCGACGAACTCCAGATTCAGTTCGACGAACTCAACATTCAGTTCGACGAACTCAGTTCTCATATCGATGAATTTTCTCCTCAGTTCATTATTTTCAGAAGGATCAGTTTTATTCTATTCACTGAACTCAGATCGACTAATCAGCAACGGATCTATTCCGATCAGATAAGTCAGGATTTAATCCTTTCCTTTTATTATTCTCGTATTTCGAGAAAGTAGCCGCGGACACATTTTGGAAAAGGACAGCAATTCCAAGAATATCTTTTCAGAATATTATATTCCTTAATTAAAAGATTTGATTTCAAATCAGTCAGAATTCTCAATAGGAAAAAGGAAGAAGAAGATTTACAGTATTACAGCAGCAAGACAGAAAGAAAGAGAGAAGGATACAGTCGAGAAAAAATACAGAGTTCATCTTCCTCAAGCAGCAGCTCTCTCAATCTCTGAGAACAACAACACAAGATCTTATCTCAGTATTCTGCTACAAGTTCAAAATCTTCAAGAGCAACAATAAATCTGAGAAACTTTGTCTCTCAGATTCATCAGCTATCAAAGGAAGATTTTCATTCAAGAGTAAGCTCCATCCTCTAACTGTCAACCATTTATATCAGACAGGGGGAGCTTTACAACAACAAATCCACTAGTCTTCTCTAAGATTATTTACAGAGAAGAACTTCATAACCCTCTTTATCCCATCTTGTACAGGGTTCTAACTCCCTTCAAAAGTTAAACCATTGGTGGCAGGGCACCTGACCAAAACCCTATAGTTGGTTTGAGCACCTGATCAAAAGCTCAGTGATGTTTGGGCAGCTGATCAAAAACCCATTGGTGATAGGGCACCTGATCAAAAACTTAGTGGGTTCCTACCAAGGGTGGTAGAAGAGTAAATGTACCCAGGTTTATTGGGGAACTACTATAGATCCTTGTGCCTTCTGTATTTTTGTCTATTTTCTATACTGTGCTGTGCTGTGTGATTTTTTATTTGTTTATACTCACTCAGTACACATATATATATCACTATTTTAACTCCGCTATAAAAATAAGTGAAAAACTTTTAAATACTCTATTCACCCCCCCCCCCCCCCCCTCTAGAGTAAATCTAAGATCTAAACCTCCTTTCAACTTCTATCAGAGGTTACTTTCAATTGGTATTAGAGGTTTCAACTGATATCAGAGTACTTTCAATTGGTATCAGTGGTTGGTTGATTGTTTACAGGCTAACACCTGAATCCAAAGATAAATTAAATCTTAATTTCCTCTAGAGTCTTATTTTTCTTAAAACTCATGGCACAGAACAAAGAATACTCAAGCACAAGACCTCCTGTGTGCAATCTAAATAAGTTTGCATTATGGAAGGCAATGACCAAGTTATATATTAATTCTATTGATGAAGATATCTTTAATGTTATTTTTGACAGGACCTCCTACTCCTACAGCAACAACAAGTGCTGAAGCAACAACTAATAATAATGTTGTTCCACCTCCTGAGTGGACAGATGCTCAAAAGAAACAAAGAAGTGCAGATGCCAAAGCAATGAATATCATGGCACAAACTATGTCTGATGACAATTTTCAAAAGATTGTGGAATGCACCTCAGCCAGGGATATCTGGAACTCCCTCAACAACATGGTTGAAGAGTTAGAGTCATCATCCAGCTCATCTGAAGATGAAAATGATGCACATAAAAAGGATCAATGCTTGATGGTTGTTTATGACTCATGCAATGATTCAGATCATGCATCATCATCTAGCTCTAGTGATGATGAAGGTGAAAGAAATTTCTGCATGATGGCTATCAATGCCTCAGGAAACAACTCAGATGAATCAGAACCTAAAATTGCCAGTGATCAGGTAATCTCAAACTTTGATTTCAATTCAAATGAATTCAAAAATGAATTCAAAGCTCTTTGTTTAGATTTAATTAAATCTGAGAAAGAGATAATCTCTCTCAAAAATAAGTTGGCTGAAATGAACAAACTAAGTGATGAAAATGTCAATCTTAAGGAAGAATTGGCTGCCTCAAAAGAACATATTGTTCTCATTGAGAATAAGTTATCTGAACATAAGAAATTTGAAGAATCCCTAAATGGGAGAAGTACCAAACTGATGGACATCACAAGCACAGTGAATGCCAGACTTAATGGTAGACTGGGCTTGGGTGCATCATCAAGTGAGCCACACCTCCTTAAGAAGAGCATTTTATCTACACTAATAAAATTCATTTCTGCCAAGAACAAAGAGGCAGTAGAAGTAGATAAAAACATCTCAAGTAAGGATGTTAAGAATAAAGGAATTCAATAGAATTCATCGAACGGAGCTCGACGAAATCACTTCATTTCGTCGAACGGAGATCAACGAAAGTTGAACACAGAATTTCAGCATAGTTATCTGTCGAACGACGCTCGACGAAATTACTTTAATTCATCGAACGACGACCGACGGACTCTGAAGACAGACTTTCAGTATAGTTATTATTCGAACGGCGCTCGACGAAATTACTCCAATTCGTCGAACGGCGATCGACGAACTCACCAGAATTCGTCGAACGAAAAATATACTGAATTTCAACAGAATTCTTATTCTCAATATACTAAGAATCCTTTCACTGAGTGGATAATTCCTCCAAGGAGATATCATCCACAAGGCTATAAGGATCAGCCTGAGATGTCCTTCATTTCAGAATTTTGTGGAAAGACAAAAGGACCCAAGGTAGTCTGGGTCAAAAACAACTAGTTTATTTTTTCTGTTGTGCAGGTACAAGGCTATCCAAACATAAAAGAATAATGGTGTTTGGATAGTGGTTGTTCAAAACATATGACAGGAAACAAGGCCAACTTAAGCCATTACAAGGCAAAGCTTGGACCCAAAGTGATTTTTGGAGACTCCAACTGTGGACAAATCAAAGTTGGAGCAGTTACCTTCAAAGAGGTAGCTTATGTCAAGGGTCTGATGTAAAACCTCATTAGCATAAGCCACTTATGTGATGAAGGTTATCAGGTAACTTTTAACCATTCCTTATGTCTTATTACCAATAATAAAAACATTAATGTGTTATCTGCTTTTAGACATGGAAACATTTATTTAGTCAATTTTGACTCTGCCAATTCAGACATTTGTTTATTTAATTCTATAAGTAAAACAAATGAATTATGGCATAAAAGGCTAGGACATATTAACCTTAGAACTATATCTAAGCTTTCTAAGGACAATCTTGTTAGAGGATTGCCTTCTGGTTCATACAGGAAGGAAGGACTCTGCAGGGCTTGTCAACTAGGTAAGCAAACCAAGAGTAGTTTTAAATCTTTATCCAAGAGTGATTCACCTAGAATTTTGTACTTACTGCATTTGGATCTCTTTGGACCCACTGCAATACAGAGTCTAGGAGGGAAGCATTATTATCTAGTTATTGTAGATGACTTCTCAAGATTTACTTGGGTGTTCTTTCTTAGGAACAAGTCTGACACCTTCAGTGTTCTGACAGACTTTCTCAGGTCCATCAAGATTGAGTACTCTACTATAGTTACATTGATCAGAAGTGATCATGGCACTGAGTTTGAATCTCTTCTGATGAGAGAATTATATGGAAAAGAAGGGATCAGGCAATGTTTCTCTGCTCTTAGAACTCCTCAACAAAATGGGGTAGCTGAAAGGAAAAATAGAACCTTAATTGAATCAGCAACTACATTGCGCGTTCTGGTGTTCGTCGAACGCAGGACAATTGAAGCCAGAACAACCCTATTACTAATTTGGGCTAGGATCACTATCTGTTGACTGGGACTAAGTTGACCCCAATGTATAGTCTAAGGGTCAAGGTTTTAGGCTGTTAAAACTTAAGGAAAAGATCAAGTTTTTGTGTTCGACGAACTCCATCCTGCGTTCGACGAACGGCATGCTCCAGTTTGACGAACATGCCAAGGTTCTGCGTTTGACGAACTTCATTCTGCATTCGACGAACTCCTCTCTGCGTTCGATGAACTTGCTCTCCAGATCGACGCACTCAGTTCTCCAGCCAGTCCAGCAGTTTATTATTCAGTTCGACGAACTCCAGTTTGAGATCGACGAACTCAACTATGCGTTCAAAGAATAAGTATCAAGATGTTCAGATCGACGAAAGTTCTTCTCAGATCGACGAACTCAGTTCTTCCAGGCAGATTCAGCAGATTATCTCTCAGTTCAACGAACTTCAGCTTGATATCGACAAACTCCAGATTCAGTTCGACGAACTCAGTTCTCAGATCGATGAATTTTCTCCTTAGTTCATTATTTTCAGAAGGATCAGTTTTATTCTATTCTCTGAACTCAGATCGACTAATCAGCAACGGATCTATTCATATCAGATAAGTCAGGTTTTAATCCTTTCCTTTTATTATTCTCTTATTTCGAGAAAGTAGCCATTGACACATTTTGGAAAAGGACAGCAGTTCCAAGAATATCTTTTCAGAATATTATATTCCTTAATTAAAAGATTTGATTTCAAATCAATCAGAATTCTCAAAAGGAAAAAGGAAGAAGAAGATTTACAGTATTACAGCAGCAAGACAGAAAGAAAGAGAGAAGGATACAGTCGAGAAAAAAATACAGAGTTCATCTTCCTCAAGCAGCATCTCTCTCAATCTCTGAGAATAACAACACAAGATCTTATCTCAGTATTTTGCTGCAAGTTCAAAATCTTCAAGAGCAACAACAAATCTGAGAAACTTTGTCTCTCAGATTCATCAGCTATCAAGGGAATATTTTCATTCAAGAGAAAGCTCCATCCTCTAACTGTCAACCATTTCTATCATATAGGGGGAGCATTACAACAACAAATCCACTAGTCTTCTCTAAGATTATTGACAGAGAAGAACTTCATAACCCTCTTTATCCCATCTTGTACAGGGTTCTAACTCCCTTCAAAAGTTAAACCATTGGTGGCAGGGCACCTAATCAAAAAGCTATAGTTGGTTTGAGCACCTGATCAAAAGCTCGGTGGTGTTTGGGCACCTGATCAAAAACCCATTGGTGATAAGGCACCTGATCAAAAACCTAGTGGATTCCTACCAAGGGTGGTAGAAGAGTAGATGTACCCAGGTTTATTGGGGAACTACTATAGATCCTTGTGTCTTTTGTGTATTTGTCTATTTTCTGTACTGTGTTATGCTGTGTGATTTTTATTTGTTTCATACTCACTCAGTACACATATATATATATCACTATTTTAACTATGCTATAAAAATAAGTGAAAAACTTTTAAATACTCTTTTCACCCCCCCCCCCCCCCCCCCCCTCTAGAGTAAACTTAAGATCTTAACCTCCTTTCAACTTCTATCAGAGGTTACTTTAAATTGGTATCAGAGGTTTCAACTGATATCAGAGTACTTTCACTTTATGTATTAATGCTCTGATTTATCATTAATGGTTTTGGAATTATCAAGTGGGGAGTTTGTTGGAACATGGTCTTCCGTATCTCCTAGGTTTGAGAATAACAAATCCTATGTGTGTTTCATCTTGTGTGTTTTAGTGTGCAGGAAACAATGTCATATGACTTAAGGATATCATAAGAAGGTTACGCGCAAGTTTGAAGCCAAAACTCCAGCAAGGCCACTAGCACCAGTGGTAGTCTCTAGCGTAGGCGCTAGACCTGATTAGGGAAATTCTGGGAAGAATTTTTAGAAAGAGATAGCGTAGGCGGTGCGGCTAGTTTAGGCGGTAGCTCGATGCATAAGAGGAATTTTGATCGTGTTTCCTTGGAATGAAAGATTCTCATGCGCAGAATATTTCCTAACTTAACCTAGCGTCGGCGGTAGTGATAGCGCAGACACTAGCTCGCTCTCCTATAAAAGGAGCCCTCTTCTCTCATTTTCAAAACACATCCTTGACAGAGTTCTAGTGCCTAAATTCCAGAGCACTATTTGATGAGTCCCAATTATATACACATTTTTGTACTCATCTGGGCCGATTATCTAGTCTATGCACTACACTTTAGGCATGTTTTCGTTCATATTTGATATTCCATGCTAAGTGCACTTCTAGGCCCGTTCTTAGTGTATTTTCTTGTTTATCTTCTTTACTTTCTTTCATGTTGTGTTTTGTGCCACTTTCAGTGGTTTTGATTAGTGTTATGCTGGAACAGGGGTCATGCAGGTGTTCCCGGTACAAATCTGTACAGGAACACTGCGCACGATCACTGGTTCTAATGCGCACGATCACTGATCATGCGCCGCCGACCGTGTGCTTCCATTTGCAGCCCAAAGTTGCTTTCTGAATTTGGTCGTGCGTTGTTACGCACGGTCGTGCGTTCGGTCGTGCGCTTTATATTTTTCTACAGTTTTGGCTTGCAGGTTTTCTAGCACAATGCGCACGACCACCAACTTCCAGTGCGCACGACCACTGATCGTGCGCCACTGCTCGTGCGCCTTGTTTTCTATAAATATGCAGCCCGCGATTTTAGGTCAATCATCAGTGTTTTGGGCGCGAATTCTTCCGCAAGCTCTGCCGTTTTTCCTCTCCAAGCTCCATCCATCCATCCCCTTCCTTGGGAAAGCTTCTTCCATCGATCCTAAGCTCTATCAAGGGTTCCGAAAGCTTTCCCCTCCATCTACAGCAAGCATTTCAAGGTGCGGCATCTCCATTAGGCGAAGTGGAAGAGACCCAGCTCTGAGAAGAAGACGGATGATGTTTGGAGGTAGTGACAGCCTCTGAACCCCGGAAGCAACCAAGGACTGAGCTCGGAGGAGGCTTGACATGTAACACCCTGCCAGTACGAATAATATAACAGTAGGTCCGGCCGGGACCCCACGTCATACTAACCACACTAGTTAGGAGTTAAAAGGTGATAAACAGAAAGAAACTACAACAGAGTACTAAACACTAGCGGAAGCATAAAGATTTAACATTTCCATTAGAATTGTTCACTATCATAGGAATGAAACCAAGAAAGAGAGTTATGGCCTTAAGGCCTTACATTTAGCAAATGTACCGAAAACTCCAAAACATGCATCGGCACGCAGGCCGGCAATACATGAGAAAGCTAAAAAGGAGGCTGGCCTTCAAGGGCCAACTCAGCAAAAGGGGCCACCGCCCGCTATTTCCCGCTAGGCTCACCTGCACCTGCATAAGAACATTCCACCAAGCGGTGGCAAACAAGGTAACGGTCAGCATAGCTGACCAAATTATAACGACCCCACCCCTTTCTCGGGGTGGCGGAGATTCTACCCTGCAAGCAAGCCATACCAGCACAAGTACTAACATAAAGAAAGTGCAACTACACAAGGTGAGGTTTCAAGCACATTCAATCTTCTAGGTTGAGCATCAAAAAGGAGGGAACCTAGGTATGCACATGATGTTGGTTGGGTTCACCCGAAGGTTCCCCGCAACCGCCTAAACAACCGCATGAGGCTAACAACATCAATTCCACAAACACTCCACCGTAAGGGCCATCGCCTTATGTGGGAAAAAGAGCTTTTGGTCGGTCTAGGTAAACCACCTTCCACGACCTCTCCCATGATCACACGGCTACATGAGGTAGGGACCTCTTACCGATCTGCATGGAAACGGGTTCGGTTTAGCTTTGCCCGTGCTCTAATCGTCGCGATCTGTCGCGCGACGCGGGTACGGCTTCGCCTCGGCCCGTAAGGGTTTAGCACCTTCAAGTGCTACACAAATATAAGCTACGCACCTAATCCCTTCACATGGATCTAGGCTTCACAAATACTCAAAAAGGGGAGGTATAATACGCTCCGCATCAATTTTGCGGTGAAGGTTTGCCTTCATCCAATCTCAAAGCATGGGGCTTTCGTTAGGATCTTCACAAGACGCCTACACTTAAATCCCGCACTACTATAGATGATTTCATGGAGTCAATCTCCGGCACGCATTCTAGGCTTAACCTAAATGCAACGTCGCAATCCAAGCATCACCGATTCGGGCTCACGGCCACGAATAGGCTTCACACAAAATGCCTAAATCCACACGACTACCGGATTTTCTACATGCAATATGCCGGGGACGGACACAATCGACCCGGAGTTCCAGAGAACTTGAGAGAATCCTACACTTCACCCATTTGGTGAAAGGGATCCCTCATGCAAGCATAGAGAAACGAAGGGGAGGACAAAAGACAAGTCCAAACAACGGGAGAAGAAATCGTTACCCTAGGAGCGTTCTTTTTCGCCATGGATCCGAGATTCTAGACGGAGGGAAATGACCGCACCGGGCTGCACTCTCCAGATCTGGAAACGGTTCGCGAAACGGAGCTCCGGAGCTCCGTCAATGGCGGAATCTCCCTTCTTCTTCCTTGGCTCCTCCTTCTTTCTCTAGGGTTTGGAGAGAGAATGACTTAGAGAATATGAGGTTTAACCCCCTCTCATCAGCCCTAAAGGTCTCCCGCAACTAACCCTAGCCGTTGGATCAAATCCCAAAAGATTTGGACGGTCCGATCTTCTTCTCCGCTCAAAATCGCGGAACAGAATAAACAGGGAGCACGATCACAGGCCCTACGGTCAGTGGTCGTGCGCGAAGAGGGGAATGGTCGTGCGCACTGTCCGAGACAGAACTCGATTCACTTCTGAATTAACGCACGATCGCTGGCGCACGATCACTGGTCGTGCGCGAAGAGGACAATGGTCGTGCGCATACGCCGAGACAGAACTCCGATTCTTTGTGGGTTACGCACGATCATTGGCGCACGCTCACTGGTCGTGCGCTAAGAGGACAATGGTCGTGCGCATTGACCTGATCTGGAATCTTGAGCCTATCCCGAGCGCAACACCACCATTCCGCCTACCTCGCTGAACCACGATCTTTGGGGTGTTACAACTCCACCCCCCCTTAAAAGAATTTCGTCCCGAAATTTCGAAAACAGTAATAGCAGGAAATTACAGTTTTTAAGGAAAATTTACCTGAGGGAAATAGCTCGGGGTACTCCGCAAGCATCGCTTGCTCTCTCTCCCAAGTTAGCTCCCCTCGACCGCAATTATCCCACCGGACCTTTACCATCCGAATGGACTTGTTCCGCAACTGCTTTACCTCGGTATCCTCGATGCGTAAGGGTTTGACTTTCGTCGACAACCCACTATCCACCGACACTTTGCCGACCGCAACGATATGAGTAGGCTCTTGCACTGCCTTCCTCAGAAATGAAATGTGAAACACGTCGTGCAGACCGCTCAGCTCTGCAGATAGCGCAAGCCGATAAGCCGCATCACCAACACGTTCCACAATCTCAAACGGTCCTAAGTACCTTGGACTGAGCTTTTTCAAGCGTCGGATCCTTGATACCCCTTTGAACGGTTTGATCTTCAAGTAAACCCGGTCACCGACGACGAACTCTAGGTTCCAATGCTTGGCGTTGTAATACTTTGCTTGCCTATCCTGGGCAATCAATAGCCTTTCCCGAATAGTTCGGATCGTCGAAGTTGCTTCCTCAACATCCTTTCGCTTTAATAGCTTAGTATCGCCCGTTTCTGCCCAAGACAACGGCGTACGACACTTCTTACCATAGAGGGCCTCGAAAGGAGCCATCTTTATACTGGCTTGGTAGCTATTATTGTAGGCGAATTCGATCATATAGAGATGATCTTCCCACTTCTTTCCAAAATCTAGAGCGCACATTCGGAGCATATCCTCCATAGTCCTGTTGGTTCTCTCGGTCTGTCCGTCCGTTTGCGGGTGGAAGGCCGTGCTGAATTTCAATTTAGTGCCCAACAGTTCATGGATAAGCCTCCAATCTTTCGATGTGAAACGCCCGTCACGATCGCTGACGATGCTACGAGGGACACCGTGCAGCCGCACAATACTATCGACATAGAGCTTCGCTAGCTTTTCTACAGAATCATCCTTCCGGTTCGGAATAAAATGCGATACTTTTGTCAGTCTGTCCACGATCACCCAGATGACGTCATTTCCATGCTGCGATCTCGGCAATCCGTGCACGAAATCCATCGAAATATCGTCAAACTTCCATTCCGGAATCGGAAAGGACTTCAAAAATCCACCGGGACGTTGACATTCCACCTTCACCAACGCGCAAGTGTTGCACTTGGCCACGTAGAGGGCTATGTCCTTCTTCATACCCGGCCACCAGAAAAGTTTCTTCATGTCCATGTACATTTTCGTGCTCCCCGGGTGGATAGAGTACTTGGTATGATGAGCCTCGTACATCAATTCCTCCCGTAGAGTACCAACGTTTGGGACGCACAATCTGCCATTCTTCCACATAAGGCCATCTTCGAAAGAGAAATCAGCGTTCAACCCGTCAACGGTTTCCGCTTTGTAGCGTTTCATGCTCTCATCCAGCTCCAATGCCTGTCGAACTCGGTCGGCAAGGTGGTATTGAACCTCCGTCCAGTTCAAGCATGCTGAAGTAGACGCTCTTCGATCAACGCAAATGATCTCCATTTCTTCCAGCTCACGGATTAGACGCTCATCGTGCATCAAAATCCAATTTGCTTGAGCGGGAGCCCGACGACTCAATGCGTCCGCAACTACATTTCCCTTTCCAGGAGTATATTTGATGTCGAAGGTGTAGTCCCCAAGGAACTCCAACCACCTCCTCTGTCGCATATTCAACTCCCTTTGATCTAGCAAGTACTTGAGGCTCTTGTGGTCGGTAAAGATGTCGATCTTCACGCCATACAAATAATGCCTCCAAAGCTTAAGAGCAAATACCACGGCCGCTAGCTCCAAATCATGGACCGGGTAATTCCTCTCATGAACCTTCAACTGCTGGGAGCCGTAGGCAATTACCTTACCGAACTGCACTAGGACACAACCCAAACCACTCCCCGAGGCGTCGCTATAGATTTCGTAGCCTTCCGTACCACATGGCGAGCATAGAATGGGCGCCGTGGTCAGACGGCTCTTCAGTTCTTCAAAAGCTCGTGCGCACTCGGGCGACCAAATGAACTTATGATCTTTCCTAGTCAATTTAGTGAGAGGAAGTGCAATCCTCGAGAAGTTTTCCACAAAGCGCCTATAATAGCCGGCAAGTCCTAAGAAACTTCGGACTTCCGCTACGTTTTTCAACAAAGGCCAGGCTCGGATCGCTTCTATCTTCAACGGATCAACCGCAATTCCATCTCCACTAACGACGTGACCAAGGAATGCTACTGACTGTAGCCAAAACTCGCACTTGGAGAACTTGGCATATAGCTGACTCTTCCTCAAGGTGCCCAGAACTGCGTGTAGATGCCCTACATGCTCCTCTTCCGATTGAGAGTATACCAAAATGTCGTCGATGAAGACGATCACAAATTGATCCAAATACTCACGGAATGTCCTATTCATTAAGTCCATGAATACCGACGGTGCGTTAGACAGACCGAACGGCATCACCGTGAACTCATAGTGCCCAAAGCGGGTACTGAACGCTGTCTTTGGAATGTCACATTCCCTAATTCGCAGTTGGTAATAGCCGGACCTTAGGTCCAGCTTGGAGTATACCGTCGACCCAACCAGCTGGTCGAAGAGATCATCGATTCTTGGAATCGGATATCGGTTCTTCTCGGTCAACTTGTTTAGCTCTCGATAATCGATACATAGACGCAAGCTCCCGTCCTTCTTTTTCACAAAGAGGACCGGTGCACTCCAAGGCGAAGAACTTGGACGTACGTAGCCTTGCTCTAGCAGCTCTTGCAATTGAACCTTCAGCTCTGCCAATTCCTTTGGCGCTATCCGGTACGGTGAGCGGGCCACAGGTTTGGCACCTGGCACCAACTCGATACAGAAATCGATCTCTCGCTGAGGCGGAGCCCCAGGGAGTTCGTTAGGAAACACGTCGGCGTACTCCGCTACAACTGGGACATCACATAACCTGGGCTTTGGCTCTGAAGCCTCCAACAAGGTGAAGAACAACTCGGCGCCTTTTCTCACCGCCTTAACCACTTGGAGAGCAGACATCAGCGTCTTGCTCGCTCCTCGCATACCGGCAAACGTGGTTTCTCCATCGGCGTTCCTTCCCAGAGTGATCTCCTTAGAATTGCAATATATGCATGCACGCTGCTCCGAGAGCCAGTCCATGCCGAAGATCACATCGATTTCAACTAACGGCAACAACGATGCTTCCAAATCGAAATCTTGATTTCCGATCCGCACCTTCACACGGCTCTTCCTATCCGCAGACATGCGAGATCCATTGGGTATCACTACTTCTAATCTATCCTCTACGAAGGTAGCTGGCACTCCGATTCGCACCACGAAGTCCTCAGACAGAAAAGAGTGCGATGCACCCGTATCAAATAGAGCTCTCGCCGGATAGTTGAGAATTAGGACAAAGCCTAATTGCACACAAAAAAGAAACATACAGTTGCACAACGGTATAATCACAAATAGCTATGTAAAAGCTAATTTTTAATTTATACCTGTGACAACATCAGCTTGTCATATGGCTTCTTGCTGGCCAAGCGAGTAGACTCTCGGCTGAGTCGGAGTAATGTGCTGGGAAGCCGAAGACTCCGCAGCTTTACCCTTTTCCGCAGCTCGAGCATAGTCCAAAGCTCGATTCTCTGTCTTCGGGGGACCACTTCGACATACTGCGGCCTTGTGTCCCACCTTCCCGCAGGTGAAACACGTGATAGGGCTCCGCACTGTCGTTGCTCCCGAAACATTTGAGCGGGTTTGCTCCGCCGGTTTGAACTTCCTTTTGTTCTTTCTAAATTCTGACTTAGACTGAGAGACCGGCACATGAAACTCAGGTTTCTTTGCCACGGCTTTTGCTTGTACCCTCTTCATGTCCAATTCTAGGGATCTGGCAGTTTGGACCATCACCTGGAAACCTAACGTCATTGGGCCTGCAAGGAGCAGCCTCAACTCGTCCCGAAGACCTTCATAGAACTTGTTCGTCTTTGTCTCTTCGTCTTCCATCATAGGCCCTGCATAACGATCCAGTTTAGTGAACTCGTGCAAGTACTCATCCACTGAGCTGTCGCCTTGAGTTAACTTCAGAAACTGGTTCTGCAACGCAATGCATTGGGCAGAAGGAATATACCTTTGAAGAAAAGACTTTGAGAACTCCGCTATCGTGATCTCGGTAATCTCCCTGCCTCCGAACTTGTGCACTTCCTGTTCGGCCCACCAACGCTCTGCCTCTCCGTTAAGGAGGAAGGTGGCTAAAGTGACCATCATAACTTCTTCTGTTGCTGTCGCCCTTAGAATCTTCCTAACCGTTGACAGCCAGTCCTCCGCCTCCGTTGGGGATCCGGTCCCCGAGAAAGTTGGAGGATGGAAGCTTAGAAAGTGTTGCAGCTATTGATCACGTGCTCGCGCAACAACTACACGCTCTACCGGACGCTCCACCCTTTGTACCGCCGCAGGTTCCACTGCAGGTTCGATCACCGGGGCCGCATCTGTATTAGGCGTAGCAGGCTGTGCAAGCCTTTGCGGTTGAGCATTGATCATCGCGAAGACAGCTTCTGCGATTAACCTGATCATCTCAGCAGGAGGAGTGGTCGCTGGCACTTCAGCCGACCCACTGCTTTCAGCGGTGTTACGGGGTTGAGACGGCCCCGCACCACTTCTAGTCGCCTATAATCGTGTAAGACACAATTTAGTGACTGAAAACATAGCAAACAACAATCATGGAACGCTCAGGTTCCGCAAACAAGTATGTTTTCCCATTCCTAAGTGGACATTCTTATTAGTTTTTGTCGTTTTAGGTGAATGCACATCCCGTGCACACCACCCCTTAAAAGGAATTCGTCCCGAATTCGCTAAACTACGGATCGACGCCTTAAGTCTGATACCAAATTGTAACACCCTGCCAGTACGAATAATATAACAGTAGGTCCGGCCGGGACCCCACGCCATACTAACCACACTAGTTAGGAGTTAAAAGGTGATAAATAGAAAGAAACTACAATAGAGTACTAAACACTAGCGGAAGCATAAAGATTTAACATTTCCATTAGAATTGTCCACTATCATAGGAATGAAACCAAGAAAGAGAGTTATGGCCTTAAGGCCTTACATTTAGCAAATGTACCGAAAACTCCAAAACATACATCGGCACGCAGGCCGGCAATACATGAGAAAGCTAAAAAGGAGGCTGGCCTTCAAGGGCCAACTCAGCAAAAGGGGCCACCGCCCGCTATTTCCCGCTAGGCTCACCTGCACCTGCATAAGAACATTCCACCAAGCGGTGGCAAACAAGGTAACGGTCAGCACAGCTGACCAAATTATAACGACCCCACCCCTTTCCCGGGGTGGCGGAGATTCTACCCTGCAAGCAAGCCATACCAGCACAAGTACTAACATAAAGAAAGTGCAACTACACAAGGTGAGGTTTCAAGCACATTCAATCTTCTAGGTTGAGCATCAAAAAGGAGGGAACCTAGGTATGCACATGATGTTGGTTGGGTTCACCCGAAGGTTCCCCGCAACCGCCTAAACAACTGCATGAGGCTAACAACATCAATTCCACAAACACTCCACCGTAAGGGCCATCGCCTTATGTGGGAAAAAGAGCTTTTGGTCGGTCTAGGTAAACCACCTTCCACGACCTCTCCCATGATCACACGGCTACATGAGGTAGGGACCTCTTACCGATCTGCATGGAAACGGGTTCGGTTTAGCTTTGCCCGTGCTCTAATCGTCGCGATCTGTCGCGCGACGCGGGTACGGCTTTGCCTCGGCCCGTAAGGGTTTAGCACCTTCAAGTGCTACACAAATATAAGCTACGCACCTAATCCCTTCACATGGATCTAGGCTTCACAAATACTCAAAAAGGGGAGGTATAATACGCTCCGCATCAATTTCGCGGTGAAGGTTTGCCTTCATCCAATCTCAAAGCATGGGGCTTTCGTTAGGATCTTCACAAGACGCCTACACTTAAATCCCGCACTACTATAGATGATTTCACGGAGTCATTCTCCGGCACGCATTCTAGGCTTAACCTAAATGCAACGTCGCAATCCAAGCATCACTGATTCGGGCTCACGGCCACGAATAGGCTTCACACAAAATGCCTAAATCCGCACGACTACCAGATTTTCTACATGCAATATGCCGGGGACGGACACAATCGACCCGGAGTTCCGGAGAACTTGAGAGAATCCTACACTTCACCCATTTGGTGAAAGGGATCCCTCATGCAAGCATAGAGAAACGAAGGGGAGGACAAAAGACAAGTCCAAACAACGGGAGAAGAAATCGTTACCCTAGGAGCGTTCTTTTTCGCCATGGATCCGAGATTCTAGACGGAGGGAAATGACCGCACCGGGCTGCACTCTCCAGATCTGGAAACGGTTCGCGAAACGGAGCTCCGGAGCTCCGTCAATGGCGGAATCTCCCTTCTTCTTCCTTGGCTCCTCCTTCTTTCTCTAGGGTTTGGAGAGAGAATGACTTAGAGAATATGAGGTTTAACCCCCTCTCATCAGCCCTAAAGGTCTCCCGCAACTAACCCTAGCCGTTGGATCAAATCCCAAAAGATTTGGACGGTCCGATCTTCTTCTCCGCTCAAAATCGCTGAACAGAATAAACAGGGCGCACGATCACAGGCGCACGGTCAGTGGTCGTGCGCGAAGAGGGGAATGGTCGTGCGCACTGTCCGAGACAGAACTCGATTCTCTTCTGAATTAACGCACGATCGCTGGCGCACTATCACTGGTCGTGCGCGAAGAGGACAATGGCCGTACGCATATGCCGAGACAGAACTCCGATTCTTTGCGGGTTACGCACGATCATTGGCGCACGCTCACTGGTCGTGCGCTAAGAGGACAATGGTCATGCGCATTGACCTGATCTGGAATCTTGAGCCTATCCCGAGCGCAACACCACCATTCCGCCTACCTCGCTGAACCACGATCTTTGGGGTGTTAGAACTCCACCCCCCTTAAAAGAATTTCGTCCCGAAATTTCGAAAACAGTAATAGTAGGAAATTACAGTTTTTAAGGAAAATTTACCTGAGGGAAATAGCTCGGGGTACTCCGCAAGCATCGCTTGCTCTCTCTGCACTTTTTTTTGTAACGTCCCAAGGCCCCGGCCTTACAATCGGGACAACGTCCACCGACTGCCTCGCCTGGCGACCGTTACCGGGCTGCAGCCCAAGCACCCCAAAGCCTCTCCGCGCCACTATTTCTCAGCAACGGCGCATTGTTGAGGCCGGGTCTTGAACCCGCAACCTCCTTGATAAGGAGTTTTCAAACCACTCCTCATCACCAATTGAGCTGCAGCTCAATTGGTGATGAGGAGTGGTTTGAAAACTCCTTATCAAGGAGGTTGCGGGTTCAAGACCCGGCCTCAACAATGCGCCGTTGCTGAGAAATAGTGGCGCGGAGAGGCTTTGGGGTGCTTGGGCTGCAGCCCGGTAACGGTCGCCGGGCGAGGCAGTCGGTGGACGTTGTCCCGATTGTAAGGCCGGGGCCTTGGGACGTTACATGACAACCCCCCATTCCGACCAAGATCTACGGCGAGGCTTCTCATCTCGTGGTTTCCTCTACCCTCTCTCTTTTGGAAATGTATGCTTAACTATTGTATTCAACTAGAGTGATCTCTATTTGTATGAATGGAAGTATACTCTTGTTTTATTTCTTGCTTAATGCTTTGTTGTGATGCGCTCCGCCCCCACTCCACTTCCACACACACGTTCTAGTTATCCATCTAGCAATTGCTAGTGGTGATGTTGGCGAAGAGGTGAATTCACAAAACTTCGCATTGCGGCCACTCCACCCGCTTACCGAAGCGCGACATCGCAACCGCTGCACTCACTGTTGGAGTTACCATTGTGATCTAGAAGTGGTCAAACATGTAATGTCACTGCCAACGCGATATGAGCCTGCAGGGTCGCACATAAGAGCGTATGGAGAAGTTGGAAGATTGACTGTGTTGGTAAAGGTTACCAATCACCATATAGAATGGGGGGGAAGTCCAGCAAATGTTGCTGTCGGAATTCATCGGATATGATTCGTCGGATTCGTCGGAAGTCGTCGAATGGTTCCGTGGAAACTCGACGAATTATTACAGAGTCCCTTAACTCGGCAAATGTTGTCGTCTGATCGGATTCGTCAGAATTCGTCGGATCGTTCCGTGGAAACTCGACGAATTGTTACAGAGATCCTTAACTCGGCAAACGTTGCCGTCTGATCTGATTCGTCGGATTCGTCAGATTGTCCCGTGAAAACTCGACGAATGCTGTTCCGTGGAATCCCGACGAATCGTAACAGAAACCCCAATTCTGTTGTGTGGTCTGCGGATAGCGATTCTTCTAGAAGCCTGTTTATGCTTTGGGTATAAATAGTTCTTCTTTTAGGGTTCTAGACAGACGAAGGAATCGAGCCGACGGAAAGAGTTCCACCTCTCGCCCTAGCCGACGGAAAGAGTTCCGCCGTCTCGTTCGCCTCCGCCGACCTCCTCTCCCGCGATCGTCGTCGTGATTGCTCTTCCTGGAGCGAACCTAGCAGTTCGTGGAAGTGCAAGGTGTAGTCGTTCTTCTCCCGGCTCGTGTGGATCACTGTAGAGACGTAGACATCATTCTACGTGAGGACTCTAGCAGAGCCACTGACAGGAATCTTCTTCTTGGAGCATCTTGGTTGGATTTGATCCAATCCAGCAAAGGTAATTTCATACCTAGTTTTGATTTACTTCTTGATTCAATATTCATGGCCGATCCAAGTCTTTTTGGGTTGTTTCACTTTTATTCCGCTGCGCCTACATGTGATGTATGCATCTAGAAAAACCCAACAGTGGTATCAAAGCCAGGTTTGGATAATGAATGTTGTTTCAGAAGTTAGGTTATTCCAGTACATGCAAATCTAGGTATTTGGAAGCCTGCTATTACCACCGCCAGGGGCGCTGCCCCTTGGACCCCGTTTGGGGCTCTGCCCCTAAGACCCCGCCAGGGGCGCGGCCCCTTGGAACCCCGCCAGGAACGTCTAGGATTTCGTGGTTATTTCTAATTGTTATAAATTGTTGTCTCCTTAGCGGTAACCGTCCCTCAAGTGGTTAATGAACCCTTGTATTGTTTTGGATTTTGAATCCAACAATGAGAGACGAGCTTGTCTACTGCTTTAAGTCGAGTTGCCTTTGCCTTTGTCCAATGCATGTAAATCTGAAGATTTGGAAGAGTTCTAAATGTCTAGATTTAGCCCTTTCGTCTATCAAAGGTTGATAGTCTTATGTTGTGCACATAAGGGATGTATGTGGATTTTAGAATGCTTGTTTTTCTGTGGGTGTGCACTTTGATCAAATGTTGATCATGGTTAAGTGTTAACCTATTATTTAAAATTAAAATCCCTTCATCAAATATTAAGTGTTCGGATGCCTTCCGATGGATGACACTCTTCCTGCCTCGATCGATAAAGTGTGGGCTTGCCAAAGCAAGGTGCATTAATCTATCTTGGTAAGGGTGCGAGCGGATAATTGTGATATCCCACTGTCGACATCGGGTCTAACTTAACTAGGTGACCTCAAAGGTTGAGTGCCTAGAGGCATAGGGTTAGTATGCACCATATGATGGATGCGAATAAGGAGTTATTCACCAGCCATACAATAGTTGCATGAGGATGCAATTGGCAAGCGTTGCCTACCTAAATAACCGCATGATGAGAAGAACGCCAAAGCGGACTCGTGGTGTTGGTGAAATACGGATCTTGTCCACTAAGAGAGTTGCTCGCATGGACTCTCCGAATTGATAGTGAGTGCTATCAATTTGAATAAAATAGTGGGAGTATTTAATTGAAGTCCAAATTAAAATAAATTTTATTTTGAAATTAAGGTACTGATTAAATTCTGCATGAATTCTTGTAGAATTCCATGGCAAGTGGTTCACATTCCACCTTGTCCCTGAGAGCTATCCATGAGAAGGACAAGCTAAATGGGACGAACTATATGGACTGGTATAGGAACCTGAGATTTGTTCTCAGGCAAGAGCGAAAGCTCTACGTCTTGGAAGAAGAAGCCCCCGAGGTGCCGACCGGGAACTCGTCCCGTGTTGATAAGGATGCTTATAAGAAGTATACCGATGACGCCTTAGACGTCGAGTGCCTTATGCATGCCACCATGAACTCTGAGCTTCAGAAGCAACACGAGAACATGGGGTGCAAGGAGATTGACGAGCACCTAAAGAAAATGTTTCAAGGGCAAGCTCGTCAAGAGAGGTTCGATGTCACGAAGGCCTTATTTCAGTGCAAAATGGGAGCTCGAGACTCAGTTGGTACTCACGTACTCAAGATGATTGGGTATATAGAGAACCTGGAGAGACTGGGTTTTCCTCTGGGTCAAGAGTTGGCCACAGATCTTATCCTGCAATCGTTGCCGGATAGTTATGAGCAGTTTGTCTTGAACTACAACATGAATGAAATAGACAAGACACCGCCCGAGCTCTTAGGCATGTTGTGAACTGCCGAGATAAACATGAAGAAGGCCAAGCCTGCTAGTCCCATATTGATGGTACATAAAGGCAAGGGTATGGCAAAGGGCTTCAAGAAGACGAAGGTGGGACCTAAGTCACATCTTGAGCCCAAATCTTCTGCGCTGAAAAAGAAGAGCACCGTGAAGGAAGGGAAATGCCACCACTGTGGCAAGGCTGGTCATTGGAGGAGAAATTGTCCTTCGTACATTGGCGGTCTGCGGAAAATGAAGGGAGGTATGACTTCCGCTTCGAATATTTACGTTATAGAGATAAACCTTTCTGCTCCTTCATCTTGGGTATTGGATACCGGATGTGGTTCTCACATTTGTATAAATGTGCAGGAACTGGGAAGGAGGAGATTGCTGAGTAAAGGAGAGGTGGACCTGCGCGTCGGCAATGGAGCAAGAGTTGCTGCTGTAGCCGTAGGGGTTTACCGTCTTTCTTTGCCCAGTGGGCTTGTAATAGAACTTGATAATTGTTATTATGTTCCGGCCATAACTAGAAACATTATATCCATTTCATGCTTAGACATGATTGGATTTTCTTTTATAATTAAGAACATTTGTTGTTCTATATTTAAGAATGATGTTTGTTATGATGTAGCTCAATTGTTTAATGGTCTTTATGTTTTGAACCTAGACCATCCAATCTATAATGTAGATAATAATAAAAGACTAAGAACAAATGACTCAAATCCTACATATCTCTGGCATTGTCGTTTGGGCCATATAAACGAGAAGCGCATATCCAAGCTCCATAAAGATGGACTATTGGACTCATTTGATTATGAATCATTTGAGCGATGTGTGTCTTGTTTGTTAGGCAAGATGACTAAAGCCCCTTTCACTGGTTATACTAAGAGGGCTGAGGATCTCTTGGGTGTTGTACATAGTGATGTATGCGGACCCATGAGTTCTATGGCTAGAGGTGGGTATTTCTACTTCGTTACATTTACTGACGATTTAAGTAGATACGGATACGTGTATCTTATGAAGTGCAAATCCGAAACTTTTGAAAAGTTCAAAGAGTTTAAGAATGAAGTGGAGAACCAATTGGGTAAAAAGGTTAAAGCACTCCAATCTGATCGAGGTGGCGAATACCTGAGTCATGAATTCCGTGATCATCTGAAAGAGTGTGGTATTGTATCACAGCTCACTCCACCTAGGACACCGCAGCATAATGGTGTGTCTGAGAGGAGAAATCGTACTCTGTTAGACATGGTACGGTCGATGATGAGTCATGCAGACTTGCCTGTTTCCTTTTGGGGTTTTGCTTTAGAGACTGCTGCAATAACACTGAATTGCGCTCCAACGAAAACGGTTCTAAAGACACCATATGAGATATGGACTGGGAAGCGTCCTAGTATGTCATTCATTAAAATTTGGGGCTGTGAGGCATACGTACGACGTCAAATGCCTGACAAGCTGGAACCCAAATCAAATAAGTGTTATCTGGTGGGATATCCTAAGGAAACGAAAGGATATTACTTTTACCTACCGTCTGAGGGCAAAGTATTTGTCGCAAGGACGGGTGTCTTCTTGGAGAAAGAGTTCTTGTCAAGAAAGACGCAAAAGGTAGAACTTGAAGAAGTTCAAGAACCACAAGTAGTGAATGAACCAGAATTGGATTCTGAGCCAGGACTACAAGATGTTGTAGCTAGAGAACCTGCTCAAGAGACACAAGTCCTACGTAGATCTGATAGACCAAGATTTGAGCCTGAGAGATATGGATTTCTCGTGTCTCAAATAGGTAATGTGTTGCTTATGGATCATGATGATGAACCAGCGACCTACCAAGAGGCTATGAATGGACCGGACTCCGACAAATGGCTTGAGGCTATGAAATCCGAAATGGACTCCATGTATACAAACCAAGTTTGGAACTTGGTGGAACCACCTGAAGGGGTATGACCCATAGGGTGCAAGTGGGTCTTCAAGAAGAAGACCGACAAATGGCGACTGGTGGCTAAGGGTTTCAAGAAAATTCATGGTGTTGACTATGATGAGACTTTTTCCCCTATTGCCATGGTAAAGTCCATTAGGATATTGCTTGCTATTGCTGCGTATTATGACTACGAGATCTGGCAGATGGATGTCAAAACGGCTTTCCTAAATGGAAACCTCCTTGAGGAAGTGTACATGACACAACCCGAGGGTTTTGTATCCCCAAATGAAGCCACTAAAATATGCAAGCTGAATAGGTCCATCTATGGATTGAAACAAGCCTCTAGAAGTTGGAATCTTCGTTTTGATGAGAAGATCAAAGAGTTTGGTTTTGTCAAGAATGAATATGAACCGTGTGTTTACAAGCGAATCAGTGGGAGCATTGTTGTCTTCCTGATATTGTATGTAGATGACATACTGTTGATCGGGAATGACATACCTACCCTGAAAGTTGTTAAGAACAACCTAGGGAACTGCTTTTCTATGAAGGACTTGGGTGAAGCGACTTACATACTCGGTATTAAGATCTATAGAGATAGATCGAAGAAGTTGCTGGGTTTGACCCAGAGTACGTACATTGAGAAGGTGTTGAAGCGGTTCAACATGCTTGAGTCCAAGAAAGGATTTTTACCCATGTCTCATGGTGTAAATCTCTCTAAGGACCAGTGTCCAAAATCTTGTGAAGATAAGGACCGCATGAAGTTGATTCCATATGCTTCGGCAATTGGGTCAATCATGTATGCAATGTTATGTACTCGACCCGATGTCTCTTTTGCTTTGAGCATGACTAGCAAGTATCAGTCTGATCCCAGTGAATGTCACTGGATAGCCGTAAAGAATATCCTGAAGTACTTGAGAAGGACTAAGGATGTATTCTTGATGTATGGTGGAAAGGAAGAGCTCGTTGTAAGTGGTTATACGGATGCCAGCTTCCAAACTGATAGGGATGATTCGAAGTCTCAGTCAGGGTTTGTGTTTTGCCTGAATGGAGGAGCTGTGAGCTGGAAGAGTTCCAAGCAAGAGACAGTTGCTGATTCTACAACTGAGGCCGAGTATATCGCTGCGGCAAATGCAGCGAAGGAGGCTGTATGGATTAGGAAATTCATCGGCGAGCTAGATGTAGTTCCTAGCATTGTTGGTCCCGTAGTTCTCTACTGTGATAACAATGGTGCAATTGCACAATCTAAGGAACCTAGATCCCATCAGCACTCCAAGCACATACTTCGGTGGTTCCATCTTATTCGTGAGATTGTCGAATGAGGAGATGTGAACATTTGCAGAGTGCCGACTGAGGAGAATATTGTAGATCCACTGACAAAGCCTCTCGCTCAGAGAAAGCATGATGGTCATACTAGATCAATGGGTATACGATACCTGAGTGATCAACTCTAGTGGGAGTCTTGTGGGTTGCATGTAAAATATATATATTATGTTGGCTGTTTAATATTTATTCATATGATGAATTGTGAACAATCATTTCTTTTTACAATTAATGGCAAGTTCTTTTATTATGATATACTGTTTCTATATGATAGAATAAAATTCGTGATAAATACCCTTAGAATGTTCGCTTTCATAGGACATCAAGTATGTGACTTGAATGTGAGAGCCTATGATTTCGAAGCTTTATTCTTAAATGGTCCCTGGTCGAGGTATCATCGTAGAAGCTAAGGGTGATGATGATACATTAAGACTAGCATGTGTGTTGATTGATGACCGGTTCTCACAGGTCATGATATTGTGATATCAAGACATCACGTGGGTACTTGTTAGTGAACAAGTTGTACTGGACAGACCCAACCTGAGACTACTTTGTGGATTGTTACTTAAATGTGTCACAAGTAGGTCTCATTTGACAATGGTGTTGTGGTCCTTTGACCTGAAGTCACAGCATTCATCGAGTGAGGAAGAGCGTGCTTTGATGTCATCTAAAGTCTTCCTTGAAGAAGGTTGATGATAAGGGTGGTCGTTGGGTACGTTACGAATCATTTGGGTGTTTGGGTGTGAGCAGATATGGGATTTGTCCTCCTATATAACAGGAGTTGCATCCATGGGCCCCTTGATGGAATTGGACTGAGAAATGCATGGCCATGCTTGGTTGAGTCAATATGTGATATTGAGCTCACCATTCTCTGGAAGTCCGTTCTAGATCAAGAAACTTGGATTGAGCTATTACGAGGGTGACACGGTCCATGCCTCTAGTTCTTTCCAGATGTAAGGGACAAAGGGACAAAGACAACGCAGGAACATTGGTCATAAAGGCTTATGAGTTATGATCTCTTATTGCTTGGGGAGCAATGATGCATTGCTAGATGCCGCTCATTGTTTGTGAGGTTTTTGTTTGATACTTTCAAGATCAAGTGGGAGACTGTTGGAGTTACCATTGTGATCTAGAAGTGGTCAAACATGTAATGTCACTGCCAACGCGATATGAGCCTGCAGGGTCGCACATAAGAGCGTGTGGAGAAGTTGGAAGATTGACTGTGTTGGTAAAGGTTACCAATCACCATATAGAATGGGGGGGGGGGGGGGAAGTCCAGCAAATGTTGCTGTCGGAATTCATCGGATATGATTCGTCGGATTCGTCGGAAGTCGTCAAATGGTTCCGTGGAAACTCGACGAATTATTACAGAGTCCCTTAACTCGGCAAATGTTGCCGTCTGATCGGATTCGTCGGAATTCGTCGGATCGTTCCGTGGAAACTCGACGAATTGTTACAGAGATCCTTAACTCGGCAAACGTTGCCGTCTGATCTGATTCGTCGGATTCGTCGGATTGTCCCGTGAAAACTCGATGAATGCTGTTCTGTGGAATCCCGACGAATCGTAACAGAAACCCCAATTCTGCTGTATGGTCTGCGGATAGCGATTCTTCTAGAAGCCTGTTTATGCTTTGGGTATAAATAGTTCTTCTTTTAGGGTTCTAGACAGACGAAGGAATCGAGCCGACGGAAAGAGTTCCGCCTCTCGCCCTAGCCGACGGAAAGAGTTCCGTCGTCTCGTTCGCCTCCGCCGACCTCCTCTCCGGCGATCGTCGTCGTGATTGCTCTTCCTGGAGCGAACCTAGCAGATCGTGGAAGTGCAAGGTGCAGTCGTTCTTCTCCCGACTCGTGTGGATCACTGTAGAGACGTAGACATCATTCTACGTGAGGACTCTCGCAGAGCCGCTGACAGGAATCTTCTTCTTGGAGCATCTTGGTTGGATTTGATCCAATCCAGCAAAGGTAATTTCATACCTAGTTTTGATTTACTTCTTGATTCAATATTCATGGCCGATCCAAGTCTTTTTGGGTTGTTTCTCTTTTATTCCGTTGCGCCTACATGTGATGTATGCTTCTAGAAAAACCCAACACTCACCCCCACTTTGCGAAGAGGTGTGTGCGACCCTCAATCGTCATAGTTACTTTCCATCCACGCGCCTTCCGAAGCACGGCATCGCGGCCGTTGCATCCATCCCGCCTTGCGAAGCGGAGTTTTGACCCGCATCTTATTTCTGTAATAGCTTAGGACACCAATCACAACGCCCCTTTGTTTTTTACTTTCTTTTACTCGTCGTAACAATCACCTCACTCTATTTTCTTGTCACCACAACTTGCATTCCTCAAGAGATCGACATTCAGGGAAGCTATTCCCAAATTTATTACTTGATAGCGACCGGTGCAATTGCCGAACAGGCATCAAGTTTTTGGCGTCGTTGTCGGGGAATGCAGGCGTGATGAGATTTTGGTTGTGAATCGATTATTTTCGATTGAGTCTTTTATTCCTATTTAATTTACTCTTTTTCATGCTATTTTCATCTTCTATATCATGTGGGCACATTTGAATATCCGATGTTGTTGGTGTGGGGACACATCCCACGCTAGTGATAGGTGTCCCAAAGAGTATGGTGTTGTTCAGAAATCGTACAGGTCCCATAAATCTCTTGGCTCCTCTACTGCGCTTCCGTTGTCGCACTTTTACGCGGCTGCCGCACCTTGGGTGTCGGCGAAGCCGGTGAAGCAGTGTTTATTTTGCAAAAGCAGAGAGCATGCCTTGAAGGACTGTGTTGATTACCTTCACCAACTGGAGGATGACGATGAGCCGGATATCCAGATCGTCCCATCCTCGAATTTGGCGAACACAGCTCCTTCCTCTGGTTACGTGTCACTTCCACCTTCACTTTTTGAAGGCTCTGGAATCGACACGTGCATCAGTGTCCCTCATGACCCTGTTTCTGATGCGACCCCCCACACCTTTTCGGTTCACGTACCACTTTGCGTGGATTTGTGCCCTTGTTTGGAGAGTGAGCCTGAACTCTTAAGAAGCACATCTTCTCCCACTACACACGAAACCACATCTTTTTTTGATGTTATCATTGAGGCAAACTTGCAGGATGCTACAGACCTGCACAGTGTCGTGCCAACTCTCATGGAGGAGGATAGTCTCGATTGTGCTGAAGCAACCATTTCGGTCCAGTGCGAGAAAGTCCAAGTTATAGAGGAGGCCATTGCGTGCGTTGTTGAGTCTAATGAAGTCGTCGATGATCTCATCAGTTTATCATTGCCGCACCACATGGGGGATGAAGCCGGGATTATCCCCTCAGATGAGATTTCTTTTAGTTTTTCTTCTAATTTATTTCCTGACCCCCTTTCTTTATGTACAAGGATGCAGGATGCCCCTCCTCCGGTTGATCAGACCGTATGCATGGAAGAGCCGAAAGCCTGGCGGGATGAGGAAGGTATGGTGAAGGAACATTTTGTTTCCTCATCATCGTTGGTGCTTTCCCTGGAGGATTGGTTACAAGGGGGCAAGCAATTTTTCTTTAAAGACATCATACTGGAGGAGAAGAAGAGAGCGAAAAAGGAGGAGATTTGGGGTTGGAGGGTGAGCATCCTACTTAATTTCCACCCCTACTACCAGGTCCCCGGACCCTTTTCTTTCATCATTTGTTACTATTTCAAATCATCTTATAGCTGATTTGTTTTGAGCATGTAATAGTAATTAGGATTTATTAGCTTTTGCTTATTCCTAGACTTTATGAACTATGCTTTAATACAGGTATTTTGTCCACCTTAAGGACATTAAACAAAAGGGCTATTGGGAGACAACCCATTTGGGACCGCTTGGTTCTGCTTTTTCGTTCTTCTTTATTTTCTTTATTATATTTTTGTTGTGCCTGGGGAATTCTTTAATCGCAGGTCCGTATTTCTTGGAGCAAGGCGGAACAACCGCATTCAGGACAAAACGCCAATTCTTCCGGTATGCTCACTTCTGAGCATGGGGTACACTCTCCCTTTTCTCCTTAGCTTAATGTTTAAAGAATCATATTTTAGATCATGCTTTCATGTAAGTTTGGGGGAGAGTGAGAACCATGCACGTGCACGCACGCACGCATTCCGGTAGTGTTATTATTTTAGCTTTCAGTTTATTTCAGTTTATCAATTTTTATGTGGCACGCACACGCTGCACCCACTATGCACGCACTTACTTGCGAGTGCTACCGTGCCAAATTTCCTTTTGGAATGGAGCCGGGAAGTCAATTGTGTTAGCTAGGAATTGTGGTTTGGAGTACGATGTTGACTCCAGTAGTGTTCTAATCGAATACTCATGTTTTGCATAGAATTTTGTGTATAAGTTATTTCTATTTTCATGCATTGTAGCTTTATTCTTATCTTATTTAGTAATTAGAGTTGTACTTTACTCAAAGCATGAACCTGTGTCGATCTACCGGTAGTGTAGGTGAGTTGGTATCGAACGCTAGATTCATATTTCTCGAGTCGGGAGAAAGAGTTATCTTTCTCGGTGGCTAAGAACTCGCCCCTAGCGATTCTCGAAACATAGGCACCGGGTAGTTCTAACGCATTAGCATGATGTAGGCCATTCTTTGGACCATTTGAGCTTTGAGCCAAAACCAGAAATTCACCCTTGCTAACCAATTTTGTGCCTATCCCACCTTTTCTATTTAGCTCCACCGCTCTCTCTTAAGCCAAGATTACCAAACCTGTTTGCGCATGTGTTTCGAGCTTTTTAGTATAACTGATTATTTTGCTGTGCTGTTATGTATGGATACATATTTGGATTGCTTAAGTTAAAAAAAAGGAGAAGAAAAAAAAATGAGAAAGTATTTGTGAGCTAAAAATTGAAAAGATTAGCGCTCCAAAAGAAAAAAAATTGAGCTTTATATTCTAATTCAGAAATCCTGAATTGTTTGATAAGAACTGCTTTATATTGGGTGTTGGCGTTGAACACATCAGCTTTATTGGTTGCCCGGGTTTACAATTTGTATTGCTCAAATGTGTTAGCCTCCGAGTTTATCATTGTATATCCTACCGCAACCTAAGCCTCATATTTACCCGAAAGCCCTATTGACTTGTGTGTAGTTTTACTTGATGCTGTGGAGAGAGTGCGAAAGTGCGAGCTTATGGCTCCCGACACCGATGGATTTCGGTGGAGTTAGTTTCGTATCCCGTATTTTTCGAAATACTCGTCTGAGCGCATCCTTACATTCTCCCTACACGTGACTGGCAGATCATACTTGGTTCAGCTTTTGTGTAAACTAATCTATTATTTACTATTTTAGATATTGGTAAATTACTTTGCATAATAGAAATTTCTTCTACGAGAGTTTTATGAACATGATTATTTGATTTCGCATATTACTCCTAGCCACAATCACCTTTCTAACCCTTGTTTTTCCTGTCCGCCGAGAGTAGTTTGCTCGGGACGCGCAAACAGGTATGTCTGGGGGTGTGATGAGTCCCAATTATATACACAATTTTGGACTCATCTGGGCCGATTATCTAGTCTATGCACTACACTTTAGGCATGTTTTCGTTCATATTTGATATTCAATGCTAAGTGCACTTCTAGGCCCGTTCTTGGTGTATTTTCTTGTTTATCTTCTTTACTTTCTTTCATGCTGTGTTTTGTGCCACTTTCAGTGGTTTTGATTAGTGTTATCCTGGAACAAGGGTCGTGCAGGTGTTCCCGGTAAAAATCTGTACAGGAACACTGCGCACGATCAATGGTTCTAATGCGCACGATCACTGATCGTGCGCCGCCGACCGTGCGCTTCCATTTGCAGCCCAAAGTTGCTTTTTGAATTTGGTTGTGCGTTGTTACGCACGATCGTGCGTTCGGTCGTGCGCTTTATATTTTTCTGCAGTTTTGGCTTGCAGGTTTTCTAGCACAGCGCGCACGACCACCAACTTCCAGTGCGCACGACCACTGGTCGTGCGCCACTACTCGTGCGCCTTGTTTTCTATAAATACGCAGCCCTCGATTTTAGGTCAGTCAGCACTGTTTTGGGCGCGAATTCTTCCGCAAGCTCCGCCGTTTTTCCTCTCCAAGCTCCATCCATCCATCCCCTTCCTTGGGAAAGCTTCTTCCATCGATCCTAAGCTCCATCAAGGGTTCCGGATGCTTTCCCCGCCATCTACAGCAAGCATTTCAAGGTGCGGCATCTCCATTAGGCGAAGTGGAAGAGACCCAGCTCTGAGAAGAAGACGGATGATGTTTGGAGGTAGTGACAGTCTCTGAACCTCGGAAGCAACCAAGGACTGAGCTCGGAGGAGGCTTGACAACCCCCCATTCCGACCAAGATCTACGACGAGGCTTCTCATCTAGTGGTTTCCTCTACCCTCTCTCTTTTGGAAATGTATGCTTAACTATTGTATTGAACTAGAGTGATCTCTATTTGTATGAATGGAAGTATACTCTTGTTTTATTTCTTGCTTAATGCTTTGCTGTGATGCGCTCTGCCCCCACTCCACTTCCATGCACGCGTTCTAGTTAGCCATCTAGCAATTGCTAGTGGTGATGTTGGCGAAGAGGTGAATACAACCCTCACAAAACCTCGCATTGCGGCCACTCCACCCGCTTACCGAAGCGCGGCATCGCGGCCGCTACACTCACCCCCACTTTGCGAAGAGGTTTGTGCGACCCTCAATCGCCACAGTTACTTTCCATCCACGTGCCTTCCGAAGCACGACATCGCGGCCGTTGCATCCACCCCGCCTTGCGAAGCGGAGTTTTGACCCGCATCTTATTTCTGCAATAGCTTAGGACACCAATCACAACGCCCCCTTGTTTTTACTTTCTTTTACTCATCGTAACAATCACCTCACTCTATTTTCTTGTCACCACAACTTGCATTCCTCAAGAGATCGACATTCGGGGAAGCTATTCCCAAATTTATTACTTGACAGCGACCGGTGCACTTGCCGAACACGCATCACTATTCTGCCGAGAGTTGGTCTCCCACCAAAAGTTCTGAGAGTTTCTGAAGGAGTACTTCTTCACGCGGCATCCGACCGACGGTCGCTTCAACCACGCTTATTCTACAACGATCTTTCATCTCCAACTTTAGAAGTTTCTTAGAGGGATTTTTCATATTGTTGTTGTTTATTTCATCTCATAACTCTTGTAATCGTGTAATGAATTCGCCTCGTGTTGATGACTAGGTATGGGTAGGACTTAGGGAGGAATTCGCCTTGTGTTGGCGACTAGATCTAGTGTAGGTCTAGGGGGTTCTCGAGGCCGTATTCGGCGGAGGATTGGCTAGAGCGGCTTGAGTCCGTATCCGGGGGAGGATAAGCTAAAGCAACAGGTTCGTGGGATACGAGTCGGTATAGAAAACAAAAAGACATTTTACTTTTCGCCTTCGATTTCTAGCGTCATAATAAATAAAGTTTTGTAATCTTCTATTTCAAGTTAATAAAATCATGTATTTATTTTATTTCACTTGATTTGTTTAGTTTTTCACTATTTTGATCTCATAGTTTTTCAAGTCATTTAAAATATATTAAATGTTTTTAAAAACCTTATTCACCCCTCCCCCCCTCGAAGCGCACCTACAGATCCAACATCGACGATATACCAGAGTATCATCGAAGTAGGATACAACTACTAAACACGATACTGGATCGACAAATAAGACTCATCCGATGAAATGTTAATCAATTCATCAGTACAAATGATAAGGTACACGCCTCTTCATCTACCTCCACTATAAATAGAATGAATGTTTAAGATAAAAATTATGCTCTCATTTGCCCTAAGACATTCCTACGACAAACTTCTGTTCCGTCTCCGACAACTACTACTTTTCAAGACTCTTCTACAATGGCTCCCAAGAAAGAAGAGACTTCGGTAATTTCTGGGTGTGAGCTTCAATGAGGAGGCTTCAACTCCTGCTCAGATTAAATCAGGTCGGTGATAGGGTTACTGGAATCAACGGGCCTCAAATATCTGTTGAATGAACCCTGCGTCATTCTCAACTGAGAGCTCCTGGAATTCTTTGGAGGAGCAAGATTAAACAGTTCTGAATCCTTAGTGAAATTAGTTGTAGCTGGGCAGAAAGTGAGTATCTGCAAAGAGACTGGGAAAGGTGTTGTGAATGCCTCGACTGAAGGCAGGGGATGAAGAGGAAGAGGTGTCCACTGATGACTTATCTGCAAGTTATGACTGGTGTGGGTACTCTGGAAAGACCAATGGGTCAATTAAAAAGGCAGACTTCAACCAGAAAGGGAAGCTTCTCGCAGACATCATTGGAAAAGTCCTGTAATGCAAACCAGGTTCTCATGATCGGATCTCCAAGGAAATGATTGAAGTGATGTGCAGGATCATTCTCTCCAAGAAGATTGACTGGAGGAAATTTGTATTCCAATGAATAAAAAGCAGTCTGAAGACCCCCTCGTTTGGAATATTTCTCTCTATCTTCTTTCTGAATTCCCATGGGGAAGTGCTCAACTGAAAGATGGGAGTGCCTCTGCACTACTCCAAGAGGCTGGACTACAAGATGTTGGATAGGTGGGATAGGTCTATATCCAAAGGACCTATAGCTACCTCTTCAGTTCAGCAGAAGAAATCAAAGAAAGCTGCCAAGGTGGTTGCCTCGGAGGAGGAGTCCACTGGTAGCTCTGAGGAAGGAAGAGCCCCATCCCAACAAAATCCAGATATCTCAGAGAAAGAAGTTGAACCTGCTAACAAAGAGGTGACTGAAGCGAGGAGAAGTCCAATCCTGGAGAGTGATCTAGTTGAGAGGGAGTTCCAACCTGGGAGCTCAGCCCAAGATACTGAAATGGTTGAGGGGGAGACCCATCTGGTGTGCTCTACCCTAGAAGATCAGGAAAATCTTGTCCAGATGGAGGTCATCCCAGAAGCAAGAAATGAAAGCATTGGACAAGTGCTAGAAATAGTTGAGAATACTGAACCCTCCACTGGGCTAGAACTAGCTCTTGGAGGAAAGACAATAATCATAATAGAAAGTGAGCCAATGAAGGTATTCTCTCTTAAGAAGTCAATGGTTCAGATTAGTGACTGCTCATCTCATAGTGGTCCTAAAGATGCCCCGAAGAAAGAGTTGCTCCAGAGGAAAATGTTGTTGAAACATCCTCTGCTCACTCAGAATCCTTATTCCACATGATCTCAGAATTACTCAATGCTCAAAGGCAGAAAATGGAAACCTTCATCGAACAAATAGTAGATGGACTGGGGAAAGAAATGAAGATTGAGCTAAAAACCATGAAGAAGGAGATACTTCATCTAAACACTCAGTACGCTCACTTTTATCACCTAGCAACTCCATCCATGGAGCTTGTTGGTGAAGAGATCAACAAGGTTGGTCATCAAACCCATCAGATCATGCATAATCAAGTAACCTTCGCAGATAATTTGGAGCATGCCTTTGAGCAGATAGAAACAACCATTCATGACGATAGAGAACGCGTTCTGAACAGAGTAAATGTGAATGCTCAGACCTTGGATGCACATCTGCTGGAAGTTCGAAATAACTTGGATGCAACTGAACAACAAATACATAAAAGGATCATTTCTATGCAAGAAACCCTTGATTATCGTCTGATTGAATAAGTCCTAAAGGGGTAGAAGGCAATCATAAATGCAGGCTCACATCAAGCTATGTGGACTGCAAATCAAGTCAAGCAAGTCTTGCAGAAACCTCCCTCGGGTTATGAATTAGCAGAACCATCTGTAAGCATAGATTCAGAAGAATATGGTGCTTAATTTGGAGAGTCAGCAAGTTCAAGGAAAAGGAAGAAAATTCAGAGCAGGAAGTACAGACAGAAGAGACTGGGGGAAATTATGCAGGATCCACAAGCAGGCAAGTGGAGTCCTATCTCCAAGGATATTATCTCAGAAATTTGGATAGAATTTGGATACCCTCAAGAAAGCTCAGAGAGAGTATACTATTGGATCTGTAGGCGCCCTTAGAGGGGGGTGAATAAGGGTTTTAAAACTTTTGTTATATTTTGAAATTCTTAAAAAGCTAAGAGATCAAAATAGTGAAAAACAACCAAAACAAGTAAAATAAAATAGAGACATGATTTTATTAACTTGAAATATAAGAATACAAAATTTGATTTCTTATGACTCTAGAAATCGAAGGTGAATAGTAAAAAGTCTTTTCATTTTCAATCCCGACTTATATCCCCACGAACCGGTGGATTTAGCATATCCTCCTCCGGATAGGGCCTCAAGCCACTCTAGCCAATCCTCCCCCGGATACGGACTCGAGCACCCCATATACCAAACCTAGATCTAGTCGCCAACATGAGGCAAATTACTCCCTAAGTCCTACCCAGACCTAGTCGCCAACACGAGGCGAATTTACTAAACGATTATAAGAATAAAGAGATGAAAATAACAACAACAATATGAAAACTATTGGGTTTTCTTCAAACAAGGCATCAAAACACGCAGCGGAAAAACAAACAAGAACAACCCAATAAAACTAAAGGACCTTGCGATTTCATGAATCAAGAAATAGATAAACAACACTTTGCAATATACCTAAATGGGGACTGAGTCAATACTCAATCAAGATACTCCAACAGGAAATCTGAAGAACAATCGTTGAGTTCCATGCACTGAAATCAATCGGTGCCTCTACGAAAGTCCACACGAGTGAAGAAGAACCCTAGATTCTTGTCGCACAAGAACAAGGTTGTAGAAAGAGAGCCCTCTGCGTTTCCCATGGACTGCTAGATCCGACAAGGGGAAATGCAACGACGAGATCGAATGGCGGTGGCGAGATCGAGCCCAATCAGAACTTTTTCGACAGCGGTTATTCGCAATCACTCTGTTTCTCTGAAGAATCGCAAAAGGGGGAGCCACACCTAGGGTGTTAAATTGTAATCTATTTATACCCCAGGTGAGAGAGTAAAGTTATCCGTACACCCACGACAAGTATTGGAGTAAATAGAATTCGTCGAGTATAGACCAAAATCATCGAGACAATTCGACGATTCGTCGAATACAATATAATTCGTCGAGACATTATATGTAAGCTATCATCTTAAGAATTAATCACATTTAGTTCTTCCCCATTTGATAGCGGTTTTTATTTATCATGTTAGATCTCCCCCTTTTGTTATTAGCAAAAGTGGGTTAAGGTAGCAAGAGACATAGAAACAGGTTTTTGAGTAAAAGATAAGGCATGATCGAGCTTTTAGAGGAAATGAAATGATAAGGAGTTTTTAGCATAAAAAATTTCATAGTAATATATCAGAGTTTTTAGCATAAAGATAATAAGCATGTTAGAACAACCTAATATAAACGTTGCCAAGCAAGTCTACCATTTGTTGAAGAAAAAGGAATTTTGAGATTCAACTGATGGTAAGACTTGAAATAAGCATGAAAGCGCAAAGTAAAAGTCATTAGGTAATATTGTGGAAGACTTATAAAAATACAAGAAACATCTTTCTGTAAGCATGATGATTCATAAGAGAAAGTAAGAGTTAAATTCCAAAATAAGAAGATGTTTTGAAGTTCAAAATTTTAATAGTTATAGCATAAGCGGAGAGGCTATAAAATTGTTTATCCGAAGAAAACATCTTTTTGGAAGTTCAAAGATCATAATAGAAATTAGAGATGTTATGCAATAAAAGTGGTGTTATTTGGATAAAACCAATCTAATATAAGCATCTAAGTTTAAGATAATATTTTTAAGAAATAATTTTTCGTAAGCAATTAAGGTTTTCAATGAAGTTTTCATGACAATAGGAAGGAGTTCTATTTTTCAAAAACTACTAAGGCAAGCATGATTGCACATATTCTAGAAGATAGTAACTATAATGTTATTAATTTGCATTTCAAGTTATGAAAACATTGTAGTGATCATGCATTGCAATCTAGTGATTTTACTAAAGCTTTCTAGAGAATTTATGTAAGGAAGCATTAGAGTCCAATTCTCATGAGTAGAAGATTTATGAGAGATAATGATGTGTATACAAAATGTTTTGATAAAAGTATACAAGTGATATAATCCAAAACACGTGACTTATATAGTGAAGTAGAAACATTATTAAGCATGCAATCTTTTTTAACTACTTCTACACATCAATTCTAGATTTGATACAACGCACATAAAAAGTACAACTACCAAGGTGCTTCACCCACACAATGCTCATTAAGACTTATCAGGGAGCGAAGTAGCGCTTGGGGGATCACATATTTTATTTTTCAATATTGATATTTTTGTGATCATGTGTACTAAATGGAAGTATATTAAAGTAGTTTGCACAAGACACTTTACAATTCTTTCAAGGTGCTCATCCTCACAATGCTTATTAAGGCTTATAAGGAGGTTCAAGTTTTGTTTGGTGGAGTTATCTTTGTCATTTTATTATTGATTTTTGAGCAAGACAAAATACTCCAAATTCACTTATTTTTGCAAACACTTATATTTTTGAAATTTCACTTATATATGTGCAACAAAAAATTTTGAATAATGTGCAGGTAATAGAGATAGACATCTTAATATTGTAAGCTACTACACTACACAATCATGTAGGGTTAAGAATTATAGGCACATGTAGTCTACCAAAGTGTGAGTGTAAGGAGATTATTATCTAACATAACACATTACTCATACTTAGAGGCATACTAAAGCAATCCTACACAATTTACCATAGACTTTTTCAATGCACATAACAAGATTAAAATCTAAGCATGACAAGCCAAAACAACGTTTAGAAAACATGAGATTTTAAATTAAACATTTTAGCCAAATCTAAAAGAACATGCTTTATCATTTTTGCAAGAGTAATGAAACATAGAAATCTTGTTATTTTAATAAAGCTTTGCAGAAACAAACAAAAATAAGTAAAACATATTTTTATGTTTTGAAATTTTATATTTTGATTTTCCATAAAATAAAGGAATACGCAAACCAAAATGTCAAAAACACAGAAATAAGTAGAAAAATTATAAGATTATATGTTTATAAATTTTTCAGAAATTTGAATCACTGAGTCTTGAATCATGGGGCTAGCGCCAGCGGTAGGTCCTAGCGCCTGTGTTAGCTCACAGAGAGTGCATATTTTAATCGTACAACCCAGATTTTCTTTGAGTTCACTTCCAATTTTGCTCAATTATATTTGTGCCAAGTAAGACCTTTCTAATTAAGTGAAAGGACGAGAAGATATCGCAAAAAGTTGCGGAAGTTAAAATTTTAGACCATGAGTTTCCAAGAACTTAATTCTACCTTTTTAAAATAACTTGAGTTTTGCACAATCATTTAAGCTTAGTATGATAGGATATGCAAACAAAGAAAACATGATTGAACAAATCAAATATGCATGATTTTACTGATTATATATACAAATAATGTTCATGCATAAAATAAAAATAGGTATGCCCTAGATAAAAATACCCAGACTATATATCTATACCCTAGCCCTGTACTAAGTGATGGATGTGCATGAGGAGTTGCATGCATGTCATAGGTTGGGGTGTTACTCTCATATGTATACACTAGAAAACTCTCAACCTAGCACTCTTTCACCCCAGTGCCTCGCAAGGCCCCATTAGAACCTTCCCCGGTTAAGGACAAGATATGAGTTAGAGGTTGGGTCTCTAATGCATCCAATCCTACACCCTCACTATTGTGAGACATACAATATTGGTATATGATCATGGGCATACAAAGCGTTCTAAGTTTATGAATGATTTATAGACTATGAGTTTATTTGAATTTTTAGAATGATAATATAAAACCCCATAGTTATCATGAATTCTAAGTTCCAAATTTTCAACTTTTATATCTTGACAAACATATGATAATTAACAGTGCATGAGATGATAACTAATAATATTCATTAGAATACATTGTTAGTATGATAATACATTCGTTCAATATGACTTTTGTGAATTTATTTTTAATCATGAATTATGAATATATATGCTTTTCTGAAAGACAAGATAATGATAGTTTTCTTTTTCGATTATTGCAAGAGTATGCATGTGTCTATAATTATTTTGATCTTTGCCAGACTTTAGTTGGACTTAGCAATTTATAGTGGATCTTGGACTTCCCGAGGTCTACCATGTGAAGGGTTCGCACCGGTACTAGGAGATGTGATGGGGTGACATTCCAAATCCCCCTTTCTCAAGATATTTAAGTGTTATTGGTTGCTACCCATACTTACTATTTAAAATTTATAGACTCAAAAAATTTTTAAAAAGAAAAATTGAAGTTCATGATTTAATTAATCTAGATAAATATCTCATAACAAATTTAGAATCAGATTTATATGGATAATTTAAGATATTTATAGGTAATGAATTTAAGAAAGATAGATAGGTCACAAAAATAAAATATGACTTTGAATTTTGATCAATTTGATTTATAAACTCATTAAGCTTTAAGAGATAAAATCATATTTCCAATAATATATAAGATGACCATGACATGATAGCTTAAAAATAAGAAAACAAAAGGAAAAACAAAATGGCACTTAAGCATATCATGAAGTAGAGATTTGTATATTTCATTTTGAAAAGATTCTACTTCATGCATTTGATGATACCTAATGAATAAGAGATTTAGGTATCCAAAGGGAACCAAGTGTAACGGTTCCTTTGGGTACCCAAATATAGCGAGATGACTTTTGGGGAGATGAGAACGAATGAACCCTTTCAAGTGAAGTTAATGTTTCATCTTTAATTTTGGGTCTCCACTCATACTTAGGTTTAGAGTTATAATTATATATCAAATTTCCATATTCATTAGGCTTAAAATAATCATGACCTTTGAAACTATTTTTCATAGGAAATTTTTGCACATTTGAATTTAATTTGGGAGATACGTAATGAGGGTAAGGATTTATTATGCTTGTATGATTAAACATTCTACTAAGTGCATGTTTAAAATATTTTAAAATACTAGTAGAGGTTTTACACATGTTTGATGATAAATTAGAAATAAAAGATTTTTTATTACTTAAATTTTTTTGCACAAATAGTTTTAATGATTCTAGTTTATTAGATAAAATATTATTTTCTTTTATCAATTTTTCATTATGCTCTTTTGAAATTAAAAGTTGTTTTTCAAAATCCTTGAATTTTTCTTTAATATCATTACAGTCAAAATAAGGCTTTGAGATTTCAATTAGAGAGCAAGATGGAGAAACCACGTCACAATTAGATTCTGAATTAACATTAGATTTTAACCTTCTATTTTCTAAACGTAATTTTCTATTAGCAATTTTCAATTTCATGATTTTACGTTTAGCCATTTTTAGTATATGGAAAGTAGAGATAGAAGTTATCACACAAGAATTAGACTTTCTTACAGCGCTATCGGAAGAGGAAATATGTGAATATGAAATTCCTTTGTCATATTCTAGGCCTTCCTCCTTCATAGATGAATTTTCATCTTCATTTTCTCTTGATTAATTACTCTCTTCGTCTAAGTTAATTTGCATGATTTCCGTGGATTTGCTACGAGAGAGATCTCCTTGAATAATGGTGGATGCTTGTATGTCCTTCTCCTCTTGTGTTCCATCCATACCTGCATACGGAAGATTATATATCTCATCAAGAAATTTCCAAACTTTATATGCACTAGAAAAATAATATATCAATTTGAAAATATCTTGAGATAAAGCACAAAAAATATTATTCAAAGCTTTTGCATTTAGGTGACGATCCTTTTAATTTGATTCATCCGCTGGTCTTACTATTACTATATTCCACGCATCGATATCTAAAGTTTTAATAAACATTTTCATTAAAATTTTCCACCCTTTATAATTTCTTCCTTCAAATAAAGGTGGTGCAAGAGATTTTCTTTCTTCATAAAAACTTCCCCCACTAATAGAAGCGAGATCATGAGATGCCATTATTCTCGGTTGTTAAGACGATTTGGAATAACCTAGATCTGATACCACTTGTTGGATCTATAGGCGCCCTTAGAGGGGGGTGAATAAGAGTTTTAAAACTTTTGTTATATTTTGAAATTCTTGAAAAGCTAAGAGATCAAAATAGTGAAAAACAACCAAAACAAGTGAAATAAAATAGAGACATTATTTTATTAACTTGAAATATAAGATTACAATGATTTATTATGATGCTAGAAATCGAAGGCGAATAGTAAAAAGTCTTTTTGTTTTCTATCCCGACTCGTATCCCCACGAATCGGTGGCGTTAGTCTATCCTCCCCTAGATACGGCCTCAAGCCGCTCTAGCCAATCATCCCCCGGATACGGCCTTGAGAACCCCCTAGACCAAACCTATATCTAGTCACCAACATGAGATGAATTCCTCCCTAATTCCTAACCAAACCTAGTCGCCAATACGAGGCGAATTTACTAAATGATTACAGAATAAAGAGATGAAAATAACAACAAAAAAATGAAAACTCCCTCAAAAGAACTTCTGAAGTTGGAGATAAAAGACCGCTGTAGAATAAGCATGGTTAAAGTGATCATCGGTCGGATGCGGCGTGAAGAAGTTCGCCTTCAAAATCTCACAAAACTTTTGGTGAGAGATCAACTCTCGGCAGAATAGGGCTCTGGAATTTTGGCACTAGAACTCTCTCAAGGATGTGTGTTGAAAACGAGAGAAGAGGGCTCCATTTATAGGACAGAGAGCTAGCGCATGCGCCATCGCTAGTGCCGGTGCTATCTTGAATTAGGAAATATTCTCCGCGTGCACATCTTTCATTCCAAGGAAACCTTTCCAAAATTCCTCTTGTGCGTCGAGATAGCGCATGCGCTAGCCACTAGCGCCTGCACTTGCACCTTCTATACTTGCCTCCTGAAATTGCTCTAATCAGAGCCAGCGCCTGTGCTAGTAGCTATCGCTGGCACTAGTGGGCATGCTGGAATTTTGGCTTCAAACTTGGGGGAAACCTTCTTATGTTATCCTTGAGTCATATGTCTTTGTTTCCTGCACACTTAAACACACAAGATCAAATACACATAGGATTTGTTATTCTCAAACCTAGAAGATGCGGAAGACCATGTTCCAACATATACTACTCAGCTGACTGGAATCTTCATCTAAAACAAATGGAGAAAAGGAAGAATCACAAGCTGGCATTCCTGCATGGTCCTCCTCCCTCATCAAAGAAGATTCCCAAGCCCATCCATTTCTATGAAAGGAAGAAGAGGAAAGGCAAAGACAGCATCAACAGAGGTTGAAAGCCACTTCTAAAGAATGTTTTGTCTAAGAATGGAATGGGCAAATTATTGCAATTTTTTGTTTCAAAACATTCACTCTATTTATATAATGATTAGTAGTTGAATCAATTTGAATTTCCTTAATTATAATTCTTTCTGTGTGTGGCATTTATCATTGAGGTGAGTTAGAATTTTTTTCAAATAGGGGGAGAATGTAGGGAACAGTGCCCAGCAATGTTCCTGATTTGAAGAAGTGCTCAGGTCAATGATAAAAACATTATGTATTTGATGGTATGCTTAGTTTACATTTGCAGAGATTAAATCATATGTCTAGTACTTCTCCAATCTCACTAAGTCTAAAATCGTCGAGAAGGACTGGACATATCGTCGAAAAAGCACTCATACATCGTCGAGATTACTCTCAGAGATAAGTAGAAGGTTCATGTCAGTTATCATCGAGATAACATGGACAATTTGATGATATTGTTGTGACATCAAAGTACACACGACGATATCGTCGTAAGAACAAGAAGAATCTATCAAGTCTAGTATCGTCGTGTCAACCGGAATCACACGACGATATCGCTGTAAGGTCTAAGAAGAATTAAGTCAAAGTATTCGACAAAGTCGATGGCATCGTTGTTAAGATATCTTGTCGTCGAGACGAGAAAGGAATCTATCTTAAGACCTAAGTTAAAGTTCTCGGGAATGTCGACGACATCGTGGTAAAGAATCCTTGTCGTTGAGAAGGCTAAGGGAGAACTCGTGAAGACAGGTTATATAAGAAGAATCACTTGTCGTCAAGATGATCAAAACGATATCGACGAGAAGGATCAAGACGATATCGTCGAAAAGACATTATGGTTTCAACGACATCTTCGAGAAGACCGCAAGTCGACAACAAGATTTTGACGACATCTTTAAGATGACTTCATGTCATCGTAAGTGCAAGTGCAGCTGAGATATCTTGTATCGTCGAGATATCCTTCTCTAAAGAAGATCTAAGAAGACATGAAGATTTGTCCAAGTCCAAGATGGATCGGCGTAACGCCAAGTTCTGTCGTCGAGATGTTGTCAATGTCATCGAAACATTTCAAGATATTTCAAATCGCGTTGTCTGCATTTAATACGGCCGCCTGATGGTCCAATCAGCGCGTGCCGTTAAGGAATGGGCCTCTGACACTTAAAGGACATCATAGGAGACCGTTAGTCGGCTCCTCGGTCATATAAAAGAGATAAGTGTCTGCCCTAATTCGAAGAAGAAAAAAACAGAAAAAAATACGTAAGAATCAATAGAATAGTAACAAGGCTACGTAAATAAGTAACAAGAATCAGAGAACAAAATAATCTTCATCAAGTGTTCTCCAAGTCTCAGTCTAGCAACATCGGCTGATAAGTATTGTCCCAGATTGAAGAAAGGATTGAAGAGGAATCTGTGTTGTCCAAGAAAAGATCAATAGTATTCTCTTCAAGTCTAGAAGCCAATCTTCATCGGGCTAAAGAAGTATTTCTCATTCTTTCTCGGTAGAGATTTTACAAGCCTGAGTTTGTATGATCTGTTTCAGATATGAGTTGAAAGACTTGAGGGTCTGAGTTGTAAGGCTTGCGGGCCTGAGTTTGTAGGATCTATTTTAGATCTGAGTTGTAAGGCTTGAGGGCCTGAGCTGTAGGGCTTGCGGGCCTGAGTTTGTAGGATCTGTTTCAGATCTGAGTTGTAGGGCTTGAGGGCCTGAGTTTTAGGGCTTTAGGGCCTGAGTTTGTATGATCTATTTCAGATCTGAGTTGTACAGCTTGAGGTCCTGAGATGTAGGGCTTGCGGGCCTGAGTTTGTAGGATCTGTTTCAGATCTAAGCCGTAGGGCCGGAGTTTTAGGGCTTGAGGGCCTGAGATTGTAGGGCTTGCGGGCCTGAGTTTTGGCGGAGTTTGCCGACCCTAGCACACTGCTAGAAAGGCGCAGAGGTGCAGTGGACTACTCAAGATATCCTGACTTGAGGAACCACTATACATCTGGTGTTCTTGTGTGCTTTGTTTCTGTGGATTTTTGTTGTGCTGTGATAGAATTATTTAGTTCTTGTGCATAAAAAATCAAAAACAGTCATATCACCTATTCTCCCCCCCCCCCCCCCTCTAGGTGATAGTTCCAATACTAATAGTTAGACAAGACCTAATCATCTTTTTCATTGAGTGTGTGTTATGGGAGAAAATTATTCGTGTGTGTAGCGTACCAAATATCACCGTGCGGGATGCGTTATCACACCTTCTTTTTCAATGAGCGCAACTTTTTGTGCGTGATTGATCTAAAATACGGCTGTATTTCAAGACGACTGTATAACGCTTGTATTTGTGCAAACAATATTCATTGTTGAATCGCGGATCATACGACATGTATTTTACCCTGCACAGTAGTCTTTGGTGATCATCGTGCGTTACACGTACCTAAATATCTCTCGTGTTATGGAGGGCACTTGTTTTGACTTTTCGGAGGGTGGAAGAGGAAGGTCCATCGTCAATGTATCAGGATCCTCTCCATTTGAGTCCAAATGGATAGTTTCCATTTCACAGTCCAGATTAGTTCGTGGCTGATCCGACGTGTTCACTAATCTCATCATTGTATATTTTTTATCTAATCAAACAATTATGCACTTTTAGATAAAGTGGGAATCAATCTTCACCATGAAATGGACCTCCATTTGGAGTCCCAAATGGAGAGGATCCAAATCCATCGACAACATGGGGCGTTCAATTCCTCCACATACTCGAATTGATGGTTCTCAAATGAAGTCATGGGCGATGATAGCCGATTAACTTCCGCTCCCTTCGGTCATAGTCGAGGACTTTTGCTAGGATGAATGTCCTAGTGTTGGTTGCAAATGTACTAGCTAAGGTTAGCAAAGACTAGCTCTGGTCACTCAAGTCGGACCTTTCTCAGTTCGACTGACTCTTTGTGGGTTGAGTTGCTTTGACCTAACTTGCCCTGCTTCATCCATTTTCAAATATCATTTAATTCGTCTCAGTGAGGCGGACGTGTTCTGAGTTTCAAATTAATTTCCCATATTATACATTTTAAGGCTCTGTTTGGGGTGGCAGTTGCGGTGGGAAAATTTTATTTCCACCGCCTCCATTATTTTTAGGTAGTTTGGATGTTGGATGATGGCAATAGTGTTTTTTTTGTAAAGATGTTTTGGGTTTTTTTGAACAGCCGGGCAGGGATGTTTTCAGAAAGTCGCTTTCACGCAAAACTGCTTTCTCCTTTTATTTTCGAGGGTTGCGATAGACCAACCTCGATCTGCATGATCCTTTTCTTTCGCCATATGCTTCTCGGTTTTCCTTCTCGCCGCTCACAGGTGTAGGGAGGCTCGGACTGGAGCAGCATCGAGAATCCTCTAGAGAAGACAACTGACCATTATATAGTTTCTAATTTCTCTAGACCTGAGGTTCTACCTCTTCTTCTTCTTCTTTTTCTTTTTCTCTGGCATTGGAGCAAAGCCTTCTTCTGATTTTTTGCCACAATGATGTGCAAGCAACGCTCACGAGCGCTTTTGTCTCAACTGCTATTAGGGCTCGACTCTTGGGTTTGATTAAGATCTTGAAATCGATAGAAAATTTTATTAAGTTGTCTTCTTCTTTCTTTTCCACACTGGGTGATGAAGGTAATATTTTAAGCTAATAACGGATATTCTTAACATATCTCTTCGAGTTCTTTCTTTCATTGAGTTGCTAACAATGACTATGGAGCTCCCATCAAATGCCCTTTTCAGTTAATGTGCCTATAACAAGAAGGTAGGTTCTTTTCCCATTTGGTTGGAGATTCTTATTTTTAAGAGATTCTCTAAAGAAGAGACTTGATGCTCCAGGCTACTCCTTAAATTTCAACAAGGGCAACACTTATTTGATCAGAAGAAGATGGAATTGACAAGGAAGATAGAAGGCCTGATGTTCCTTTCTTGTGCACTGTTATGACAAATATTGATAACCTATTTTTATAATATTTATGTATCTCTGCAGTAGATGATTAGCAATGTCGTTATATAAAGCTAAACAATTAGTGTTAAGAAGTTATTTCTCAACTATTTCATTATAGTTTTATGGACAGTTCTAATGTCACCATTAATTTCACGAATAAGGATTCTCTTCATTTCTGACGAAATTGATACTATTCATTTCACGGTGTAGATGTATTGCGGGCTGATCCGACGGGTTTAGTAATCATATACTTTCGACCGCGGCCCCGCAAAACAGGCGGAAACCACGGCGGGGAGGTTTTTGTCCGGTCGACCGGCGCAGATCTGCCCCACCAAACGAAGCCTAAATGAGAATGAGTCTTGTCCATGAGATGAAAAAATGAATACTATCCATTTCGTCAGAAATGAAGAGAATCGGATTCCTGATTTCACACTACTGCTTTCTATATAGCCCCAGTCATCCTAAATACATCCTAACACTAATATTTATTTTTAACTTCTCGGAACTTCTAAAAAGTTTTTTTTAATAATAATATTTTATTTAAAAATGATTAAATGAGTAAATAAATGTCATCTTTTAAAATATTATTTGATTGCAAAAAAATGCTCTGAGAGTGAGTGGGATAAGGTTTTCAAATAAAATGGACTGCCCTCTGGCTGGGAAACAACACGTGCTTTCACACACTGACACACCAAGGAAATATAATATTTATAAGAAAATATCTTTAGCTAAAGACATAAAATTTATGAGCGATTAATGCACTCCATAAATTTATATAGCTCATAAAATAAATTTATAAACTTTTAAAAACATAGCACTTAAATAAATAAATTCAAATTCGACGTAATTATTCATTTATATTCATTAAAAAGACCCATTTATTAATATATTAAGGCACAGTTGTGTGAATATTATTTTATTGATTAAATTTTGCCACTGGTTCTGCATTCCTGCAATTATCTTTATACTATGCAAGTTCTCAATGTTATAAGCAGGATATTAATAGAATAAAATTTTAATTTAATATTTTTAATGCCATCCTCAATAATTAAAATGCAATCAATACAAACGTCGATTTCAAGCAACAAGCTGCGTCAACACGTCTCCTCGTTCTTATCTTTGCCTTCAAACACGCTCCAATTCCAAGCAAAACAGTAATATTTATTTAAGAAAGTTGAGTTTTTCCCCCACGTTTAAACTTATAACATTTTATTTTAAGAAAAAGATCAATAAAGCTTCCACAGTAATATTTATTTATAGAAAGTTGAGTTTTTCCCTATAAAAAGATTATTAATTTTAATTTTATATATTAATATTTTTCTCTATCTTTAATGTCTTTTTTATATTCCTTTCTTTTATCTCTTTCACAATTATATTAAAAAGGCTGAAAATGAGAGTTAAATTTTTTATAAAAGATAGATGTGAAAGTGTAATATATTAGTATAGAGGTTATGCATTAGCTTCTCATGTGCAGTGACAATGAGTAGAGAATAATATTTGACCATTACCACACAGTGCCCATGTAACATGCTACTTGTAATTCACTGTATGTTATTACTCCGATCGGACTCCTCATCCTACAACTAATACAAAATAGTATTCATAAATGATAATCAAGCACCAACCATCTCAGAGTGCACATCAAAAACAAACAAAAGCTAAACTAAGTAAGACACTTTTTGTGGGTCGATCGGGTGCTCTGGTATACCTGTCCAATTGAATCGCCTTAGCTCAGAAGCGAACCGGGCACGCAAACAGTCAATTAAAGAAGTTAGTAAATGACAAGAGAACTTTTAACGTGGAAAACCCGGAAAGGGTGAAAAACCACGCAGTCGGGGCAGTGCCCACCAAACTCGACTATCTTCTGAGGTGTTACAGTTTGAAATTAAGAACTCAAGCGCGACGGGCCGCTGCTCGTTACAATGGTAGAGAGAGAATTACGATGGTGACATGCCACCTCTCGGAAAGCTGAACGCTTCTTCTGAGAACAAGAGTGAGAACAAATGTGAGATGACTGAGTCGTTTTTCTGAATCTGAAGAATTCTCAATTGCTAAGGAAGATTGTCTTCTGAAGCGGAAGAAATCTTTAAACACTCGAAGGAGATCTTTAAAGGCCGAAGGAGATCTTCAAGCATCGAAAGAGAACTCAAACGAAATCTTCAGCAGAGCTCTCTTGGACGTAGAAAACAAGGTGTCTTGAAATGAAAGTTCTGAGCTCCTTTTATAGCGTTGGTTAGGGGTAGCCCGGTAATTTTGCTGTCGTAACCACTATAACCACCTGACGGACGAATCACATTTGCCGATTCGGAGCACACGGATTGCCAATTTTCGCAAATGGGTGTCTCGCCTTTCGGGCAGTTCGGGCAGCTTCGTTGAAGGTGATGAAGGCGACGAATGAGACCTGCGATCTGAGAAATTAAGAAAGGTTAACTGTGCGCGTGTCGGGAAGCGATCTGAGCGTGCGCGGAAGCGTTCTAAGCGTGCGCGGAAGTGTTCTGAGCGCGCAAAGAACTCGGGAGACGAGAAGTCGCTCCCCCAAAAGGGAAAATGGGCTTCGTCCTCACCCGGCTAGGGCGTGCGGTTTCAGCCGCTTCCCCCGCAAGGGGGGGGGGGGGGGGGGGGGGTTGCCGCACCCCGACATGGGGGGTGCGGTTTGGCCGCCCCCCCCCCACTATGGGGGCGTGGGCTACCCGCACCCCACTAGTGGGGTGCTCGCTGACCGCAAGCCAATAGTGGGGTGTGGTCTTGACTGTGCCTGGCGCTGATAGAGCGCGAGTTGCGTTCGGCGGGTTTCTCCACTCTCATGATCATGGGTTGGACTTTGACCACACTAACTTCGCATCTCCTTAGTGGATCCTACTCTAAACGCACCTCAGAAGTGCCTATAAATTACTGTCCGGCCCGCGGGCTCGTGCGTCGGGTGGTGCTTGGACGGTACGCGGGCTTGCACGTCGGGTGGTGCTCGGCCGGCGCACGGGCACGCGCGCTGGGTGGTGCTCGACCGGCGTGCGCGCTTGCGCGCCGGGTGGTGCCTGGGGAGTGCGCTTGGTGTGCACGGGCGGTGCGAATGGTCGGTGCCCGTCCGGGTGCACGCGACCAGGAGGGTGTGCTTGCTCGCATGACAAATGTGGTTGGTTGCGTAACATGCGTCAACCATTCCCGAGGAGCGCATGTTCTCGAAAGGCGTCAAGTTGATTTCCATGGATTTTTTACTCTGAGCTTTTTGTAAAAAATTTGTTTTGTTTTTTCAGGCCCCGAAGCGGAGCGGCCAATCGAGGCCGATGCGACTGCGTTCATCTCTTGGCATCGCGCATGTCGACATATGGCGTAAGCGTCTAGGATTGCCCTCTAGTATTGAGGTGAAAATTCCTCGAGTAGAAGAGCGCGCCCAGAACCCTCCAACCGGATTTATGACTCTCTCGGAGAGTTGCTTGAAGTTTGAGTTTCGCTTTCCTCCATCGGAGGAGGCCATCGAGGTGTTTCAGTTCTGTGGCATTCCGATTACTCAATTCACCACAGCGGGGATGACGAGGTTAATGGGATTGATAGTGTCTTTACAAGAGCATATGACGCAGTCTTCTCTGAAGGTTTTCAAAGACTGGTGCCAGGTGTAACAACCCGGCCCAACCACCACACCAGAGGCCCGCTCCGCCTTACTGGCCGGCCCCGGCCAAGGCCCAGGATGTACCTTGGGCCCACCCTTGGCTGGCTGGCTGGCGCGGTTGGACAAGGGCTGTAGCCCGGTGCCACACCAACCCCTCACTGAGCCTGTTTCTCAGCTACAGTAGGTTGTTGATGGAGGGTCTCGATCCTCCGCCACCCTTGATAAGGCACCTTCAGTAGTCCTCATCACCAACAGTCGAGACCCGCCATCAACAACCTACTATAGCTGAGAAATAAGCTCAGTGAGGGGTTGGGGTGGCACCGGGATGCAGCCCTTGTCCAACCGCGCCAGCCAGCCAGCCAGGGGTGGGCCCAAGGTACGTCCTGGGCCTTGGCCGGGGCCGGCCAGTAAGGCGGAGAGGGCCTCTGGTGTGGTGGTTGGGCCAGGTTGTTACACCAGGTTTTCACTGACTCAGGCGGTCGTATTGAAGTTCAAAGTAACAAGATCTGGTTTCATTTTGGGGAGAAGAGCGACCACCGGCATGGGAATACCCTCTATGGGTATGTCCAAAACCATTGGGAATTGCCGAAGCTATGGAGAGCGCTTCCCGATCGTTGTCGCCGGCAGACGGGGCGGGAAGATGAGTTTTCACCCATCCCTGGATTTCCTGGCTGAGAGGGGTTGTCGAAGGACTTGTTGTATTGCCAGCTGCGTGGAGGAGAGCAGATTACTCTCGGTGGGACTTTCTTGGGATGCCAAGCATGCAGCCGACGTTCCCCTCGCTCGTGGTAAGAAGAGAAAGGTTGTCATCAAGAACGGGAATTCCAGTCTGAGGTTTATCCCACTAGCGCCTAGGATCCATGATCACGAGTCCGGTCCGAGCAACCGCAGGGTGGAACCGGTTCCAGCAGATCCTGATGTCGAGATTTTAGCATCCCCTCTCGCCGATTAGGTTCCACAGGAAGATTTGCCTCCTCCTCCTCCTTCGTCGACAGCGAGGCAAGCTTCTTCCTCTCTTCAGGCGATGACCTCTGTGGTGAGTAGAACTTCTTCCTTTTCAATTCCTATCTTTCTTTTTTATTTTCTACGTATTTTGACTGCTTATTTTCTTTACAGGTCGGCGTTCTGACTAACATCGCCCTTACATGGAATGATTGCTATGTGGGCCTCAAGGACAGTTACTTCGTACTCCAGGAGGAGCTGCATGTGGAGAAGAGTGATTTGTATGCCTTGAAGAAGAAGAAGGATCGTGACTTTGCCCATATCTGACAACTTGAGTCAGATATCTCTTCTTCACGATCGGAGGTTGAGAAGCTGCGAGGGGAGCTCGACGGTGATAGGGCACTTGCCCAGGATGCTCTTCACCAGCTATCGGAGGCCCAAGGGGATATATTCCGTCAAGAGGGTGAGCTGTGCTTCCTGAGAAGTGAGGTGGACAGGTTGTCATCTGCTGAGAGGAGCATCGATGAGGCCAAAGCAGCAGGAGTTGACGAATATAAGGACTCCATAGCTTTTGTGGAGGAGCGTTTCAAAATGTCGGAGGAGCTTCGCACCGAGATTTTGTTGAAGAAGGTGGAGCCGCTGCTGGAAGATGAGTGTGAGGTTGCCTTTCAGAGAGGCATTCAGAAGACTCTCCTTATGATGGAGAGCAAGTTCAGTTGTGCTATCGCATGTCTCGGTGCTGGGGACCATTCAGAGGACGACTGCTCGGATGTAGCCAAGGATTGATGTTTGTATTTATTGTTTTCTATCTTATTGCTCTCCTTCGTTGTTTTTACTTATGTGTGGCGTTGAGCTGGTGTGATTGTGTTCTTTTGGATTTTATTATACACCTTTTATTTTCGTGTGTCTTTGATGGTTTTATGGCCTTAACTATCTTCGGAGTAGTGGTTAGTTGGACAGGACCCCAGAGTACTGGTGAAGAGTGTGTGTGTGTGTGTGTTCAAACTGTTGACGACCGTAGGAGGGGCAGACCCTTACGATGCTGGGACCTTACTGTGGGGAGAAGGGCGGACCTTCGATCGGCAGCAGTGCGAAGTCCTCGGGGCAGGGACGCAGAATGGACAGTGAAGAGCGTGTTCGTTCAAACCGTTGATGATCGCAAGAGGGGCAGGCCCTTATGATGTTGGGACCTTACTGTGGGGATAGGGCGGACCTTCGATCGACGATAGTGCGAATTCCTAGGGGCAGGGCCCAAAATGGTCGGTGAAGGGCATGTTCATTCAAATCGTTGACGACTACAATAGGGGCAGACTCTTACGATGCTGGGACCTTACAACGAGTAGAAGGGCGGACCTTCGATCAGTGATAGTGCGAAGTCTTAAGGGTAGGGCCCCAAAATGTTCCCGCGGTAGCAGAGTTAAGAACAAGTAAAACATACTTAATTAAAACAGACATTGATACACGCACAAGTGTAATCTTGCGACATTGGAGTTAGCGATTGTTTTTTGATACAAACTAAACGAGTGTGTAGATAATGTGGGGCTCCTTTGCCTGGTTCCTGGTCTTTTTGAGCAGCGCTTGCACGAGTTTTCCAGATCGCCCAGCGTGAAGTGCGATTGTGGCCTAGGAGCTGATCACTTCGGTGGCTGGACTCGCCTGCCTTCTTGCGAGATATTTCGCTAAAACCTCGAGGTGTCCTGATTGGATAAGATGCTCCATCTCGTCTTTAAGGCTGAGACACTACTTCATACGGTTCCCCAGGACCTTGTGAAAATCACAGAACAGAGATTGATCCCCTGTATTTTGGGGGAGCGGTCTTGGCCACTTGATGATCTTGCTATTGTAGATTACTGACAAGATATGCACGCAGGAGGCGTTTAGTGGAGTTTAGATCCGGGTTCTCTGGTTCGTCGACTCTCGGGGACAGTTCGGCTGTCCCGCCTTTGGCAGCAATTTTTGTCCCTTGCTCTTTCGACCCATGATTTCAAGTTGTCTCGGGTTCGCTGGTGTCGGGAGATTGGCTACTACTATCAGTACTGGGGCTGCACGACTTTTCTGCAGGTAGCCTTTCTCAGGGCTTGGGCTTCGTGATGGCCCATGGCTGATCCAATGAACTTTGACTATTGCAACACTGAGACTACAAACTGACTTTTGGAGGATTTTCCCTTTGCATGACATTCGGTCCGCCATACAGGCATCATGCTGGAGGGCGTCGAGTAAAATCCTCCTGAATATTGTGTCGTATGGTGAATCTGCTTCTGCGATGACGAATTGGTCATCGTATTGGACCGGTTCTGGGAGTGCTCCCACATGGACGGGGAGGACGATGACTCCTATGGTGGGTATTACCGTCCATCCGGGAGTTCTGCGTTGCTTGCTCTGAACTTGAGGTTCCTACCAAGGAGTTTGAGTTGTACCACGGTCGCCATGAACAAGATATTGAACGAGAAGCGGTGGCTTATTAATGCCCTTCTTAACTCACAGGCCGGGTTGTCGATGCTTGTGTGCAGGGCAAAGTCCAACCCTCCGTGGAGGTGCTTTTGGTGGAAGCTTATGAGGACCTCCTCTTGTTGCTCGTCATGCTCTGTCTGCCTTGGATGGGGGGATTCACTTGACTCGAGCTCCTCCTATGCCCATTTGTCTCTTCGGATTCTTTGTTCACGAGCTTCATGCTATCCAGTGAATAATTGTGATATCTCGGTGAAATTGTAAATGGTTCCCTCAGGAAGGGACCGATACCAGTTGAGAGCGCCTACGCATAGGGTTTCTGTGAAGATCTTGCAGCTAATTTGGTCAGGAAGCCCGAACGTCTCCATTGTGGCTAGAAGCAATTAATGTGTTCGTACGGGTTTTCTATTCCCTGAAACTCTCTATAGCGTGAGAGCTTAATCCATGAGGGAATCAGATAATTCAAGATTTTTCTTGGCAGGGAGGATCGTTCTAGCTGGAGCGTGATGTCATTCGAATCCTGCTCCATCATCAGAGGAGCCTGCTTTCCGGCTATGTTGAGCCACTGGGGAAGGATGGGTGCAGCGATGAGCGCTTTCTCCCCTGATCCCATCTGGATGGAGGAACTACAAGCATCTGAAAGTGCCTTGTGGGTGTCCATTCTTGTCGGTTCTGAGTACTGCGGTGAAGAGGGTGTTGTTTCCAGGAAGCCTTTGCAGTGTTTTTGGGAACATATCCCACAGACGGCGCCAAACAATTGCAGGTTGCCCGGGTGCTCTGGTAGACCTGTCCAATTGAACCGCCTTAACTCGGAAGCGAAACGATCACGCAATCAGTCAATGAAAGAAGTTGGTAAATGACAAGAGAACTTTTAATGTGGAAAACCCGGAAATGGTGAAAAACCACGCGGTCGGTGTAGTGCCGACCAAACTCAACTATCTTCTGGGGTGTTACAATTTGAAATTAATAACTCGAGTGCGACAGGCCACTGCTCATTACAATGGTAGAGAGAGAATTATGAGGGTGACGGGCCACCTCTCGGAAAGCTGAACGCTTCTTCTTCTGAGAACAAGAGTGAGAACAAAAGTGAGATGACTGAGTCGCCTTTCTGGATCCGAAGGATTCCCAATTGCTTAGAAAGATTGTCTTCTAAAGCGGAAGAAATCTTCAAGCACTCAAATGAGATCTTCGAAGCCTCGAAGGAGATCTTCAAAGGTTGAAGGAGATCTTCAAGCGCCGAAGGAGAACTCAGAGGAAATCTTCAGCAGAGCTCTCTCGGACGTAGAAGGTAAGGTGTCCTGAAATGAAGGCCATAGGCTCCTTTTATAGCTTTGGCCGAGGGTAACCCGGTAATTTTGCCGTCGTAACCACCCGAAGGGAGAATCACGTTTTCTGATTCGGAGCACACAAATTGCCATTTTTCATAAATGACCGTCTCGCCCTTCGGCCAGTTTGGGTAGGTCGGGCATTTCGGGCAGCTTCGTTGAAGGTGATGAAGGCGACGAATGAGACCTGCGATCTGAGAAATTAAGAAAGGTTAACTACACGCATCTTGGGAACGTGTAAACGTTCTGAGCGTGCGCAGAATTGTTTTGAGCGCGCAATGAACATGGGAGCATTCTAAGCACGCAACGAACACGGGAGCGCTCTTTGTGCACAACGAACTCGTGAGATGAGAAGTCGCGCACCCAAAGGAGAAAATGGGCTCTGGCCGCACCCGATGAGGGGGTGAGGTTTTGGCTGCCTCCCCGCAAGGCAGTAGGGCTTGGCCGCACCCCGGTATGAGGGTTGCAGCTTGGCTGCACCCCCTTGGGGGTGCGGTTAGGCCGCACCCCCAACTATGGGGGGTGTGGGCTACCCGAACCCCACTGGTAGGGTGCGGGCTGACTGCAACCCAATAGTGGGGTGCAGTCTTGACTGCGCCTGGCGCTGATAGAGCGTGAGTTGCGCGCGGCGGGTTTCTCCACTCTTATGATCATGGGTTGGACTTTGACCCAACTAACTCTACATCTCCTTAGTGGAGCCTCCTTTAAACGCACCTCGGAAGTGACTATAAATCTACGGGTGTACATCAACACTAGAAATAATTGTTCACATCAAAGTACAATCCATAAATAATTAAGCTGAAATGGGAACAACCTCCCAAAAGAGACTCGCATGTCCAAAAACTATTTATACATAAAAAGACTTAAAAACCAAGCAGCGAGCTAAAACATCACGCATATTTCTTATATGGCAGCAAGCACTTCAAGTGCGCACATATTCCTGCAACCAAATATAAATGAGCGGAAAAGGAGAGTCAGCCGGAGCTAACCAAATACTGTGTAATAATCTCCCACTCCACAAGTATCTTAGCGGATCCCGGGGAGCATAATCCCTGCAGATCTGTGTGGCACAACATGTAAACAAAACACGAGAGTAAATAGGTAATTATGTGGCACAAACATCAATCATGTTTCTAAGTTGAGCATGAAACTAAAGATAGGACTATATGCATACCAGGGATAGAAATTATAAATGATCTACTCATGCACTATATTCCTAATAGCAGACAAGCATGTTCTAAGCTACTGAAACCATAACAAGAAACCACCCAAAATCCTCAAGGCAGCACCCAAATAAGCATCATAGGTCGTATTAGTATGTCATTCATAATGCAACCCAAAATTACAACATAACGTAGGCATTCTCTCGCTATGTGCAAGACATGTCATACTCACATGTCCTTTTCATGTCGACCTACACATCTGTGTGTGCGGCAGATTCCACCTACCTCTTTGGTCCTTCTTGCCCACTCTCATTACCCAAAGCTGGAACTGCAGTCTTAAGGCCCATCAACAACCCAAGCATAAGTATATTGCACTCAAGGCACTCAAACAGAAAATAGGAGCACACAAAAATCCAAGTGTACAACCCCGTATTCATCGAGTGGGCCCCCCCAGACCCCAGTGTCAGAAGGATGAACAAAGCAGACAGGTCAGAGGGGCATTCACTCAGGTTAGCATTCACCCTCCTGGGTGTTCGGATGCGCGGACCGCCGGGCGAGTGAGGGGCGGAACCCCACACGGCAGTAGGACCAAGGATCTGATGAGTGGTGCCTTCACTTACCACTCGCCCAATAGGATCTAGAGAGCCATGTGTGCGGGAAGTTAGGCGAGTGCTGCCTTCACGGACCACTCGCCCGTGGGACCAGGAGTTGAATTTACCTAGATACTCTTGGGGTACTACCAATAGCCCTTCAGAACAGCGGAGTTTGGCTGTTGGCAGACCATTCTTGGGTGCGTTTAGCAAAACCAAAAGGCGTAGTTACGCTATTGGCAGACCAAACTAGAAAATCTATAAATAGACCCATAAGGGAACCTCTGGAGGAGATCCGATCTCTGAGCTTTCTCTTCCTCTGGTTAGTTTTGGTTGGCTCCTAGTGCCCTCCAAGGTGCCAAGTTCAACATTGGTTTGGGAGGGGAAGCACTCTAAGATATTCGGGGTGTTTTGTAGGACCTCCTCGCTGTAGCTTTGGGTCTGTTCATTTTTCCTCATCAATAGTCAAGTGTGCCAGTGAGGGAGAATTAGTGTATGCTACAACCCCTTGTTGGTCCGAACTCTTCTGGAGACCGGTTGACGGTTTTAACATTTTTGATGCATTGAGCGTGGACCGTAGTCTATACAAGACAATCTCATGCTGAGCTCCATGGCTGGAGGTGAAGGGGAGAGATCTGACCCATGCAACTTGCCACCACTCGCAAGTGGGGTGATGATGGGGATGTTTGAGGACTTCAAGTGAGAGGTCCTACAGACCTTGCATCTCGCATCCGCCTCCAGAAGCGAGTTTGAGACACCCACGATCCTGGTGGTTGCATCCCAGCTGAGAGGCAAGAATGCTCCAGGTCAGCGACCCGGGAAGGAAGCAATGGCGGAAGGGATTGGGCGAGATCTGCCCGGACGGCAGCTATTCCCCAGCCTGGCGAATGCTGAGGTGTGCGAGTTGACTCCGCGAGATCATACCACTCACCGAGTGGGGGAGGGGAATCCTTTTTGCGAGCTGGTAATCTCTGCCCCGGTTCCAGAGGGGTTCAAAGAACCAGAGATGTCTTACTACACAGGCAGGGATGACCCTATATAGCATGTCCAGTGGTTCAAGGACGCTGTCTCTGAAAGGAGAGTTTTAGTTCTTAATATGTTAAAGCTCTTGTTTAAGTTTTACTTGAAAGTAATGATATATATAAATATATGAGTGCTGAGTGAGTAATAACAACAAACAGTTAGAAGGGCATAATAATCACAGCACAACAAATAAAGAAATAAAACAACAAGCAACCAGACGACACAAGATATATTGTAGTTCCCCTCAACCTGGGTACATCAACTCTTCTACCCACTGGTAGGAATCCACTAGGAGGTTGTTGATCAGGTGCCCTCATACCAAGGTGATTTTGTTCAGGTGTCCGCACACCATAGAGCTTTTTATCAGGTGCTCAAAACCAAGATGCAGGTTTTTGCTAAGGTGCCCTGTCACCGGGAGTTAACTTTTGAAGGGAGTTATAACCCTTTACAAGATGGGAAGGAATAAAATAAAATAGAAAAGGTTATAGTGTTCTTCTCTTTCTAAGAAGACTCTTGAAGATGATGTTGAAGAGAGCTCCCCCTGTCTAATTTAGATTGATGACAGCTTGTGGATGGAGCTCCTTCTCTAGATTGCAAATACTCTTCTGCTTCTTCTTGCAGTTTAGATCCCTGAGCAAATGATATTGATTTGGTGTCTCAGGATGCAGATGATCTGCAAGAAGAGTTAGCAAAAAGCTAGATATAAATATATTTTTCTTTGTATAAAGAACTCTGATATGTTCTTCTTCCTTTTTGCTTCTCTGTTTCTCTCTTCCTGTTTCTTTTCCTGTACAACAAATGTAATATAGTCTGTCTCTTAATTTGTACAGCATTATGTTCTGTATATATAATCTGTCGTGAAAAACTGCTGTATAATAATCTGCTCTAGATCTTCTTCTATATACTTCTCTCGACAGCCTTCTTCTCTCTCTTTTTCTGTGCTGCTATATTGATGAGTTGTCTCCTGCTGTCGTGTAAAGAAGTTGTCCTCTTTCCTGGGCTAATTTGATTTCTTGCCCGACAAGGAAAGAAATAATGTTTCTTTTATTTCGCAGATCCTCGAGCAAACAAAACTTGTCGTATTTAGCTTTGCGCCGTATTTGGCTTTGCTGCAACGGCACTATCATTTAATGCTTCAACGGATGTTTCAAACAAAGGAAAGACAGCAATATATATAGCAATATATAAATAGAATTAATAAAATATTGCTTTATAAAATCTGACAGCATGTAGTATATAATTTTAGTCGAGCGGAATGATATTAAAATAATGCTGCAGATATTTCGTCGAGCTCAGCTTCAAGTTCGTCGACCTGATCATTTAATTCATCATTCTGAACATCTGCTGAATATTCGTCGAACGCAGACATGAGATCGTCGAACGCAACTTTTCGTCGAACGCAGAGACTGGCTGGATCGTCGACTGCTGAATATTGAGCTGTTCGTCGAACGCAGACTTGAGTTCGTCGAACGCAGGATTTTTTCGACCGCTGAGACTGGATCTGTTCGTCGACCGCTGAACCGCTGAGATGAGATCGTCGATCGCTGAGATAGGTGTTCTTCGTCGACCGCTGAGATAGCTGGATTTCGTCGAGCGCAGAATGAATACCATTCGTCGAGCACAGAGTGCCATTCGTCGAATGCAGATGGCCGTTCGTCGAACGCAGAGAACATATGTTATTTTTATCTTTCTCTTATTATTTCCAACCTATTAATTATATCTATTTTCAGCTTTCTTTCTTAATGAGATTTAATATAAGTTATAAGATATATTATGATAGAAACTTAGACACTAATGGTGGATCCTAACTCAAATCAAAACTAAGGTTCCAACAATCTCCCCCTATTTGAGTTGGGATCCTAATCCAAATTAAGACTAGGTTCTGACAATCTCCCCCTATTTGGTTTAGGATACCTAAGCATAAACAGTCTTTGAATAAATTAAGGCTTAAGGGACAGAGATTATTTCTTAATTTCTTCTTTAAAACCAAGCAATTTCTGATTCCTAGATTTTGATTTAAATGGGAATTTAATGATGAATTGCTAGCTGTTATTGGATTCTAAGAATTTTAAAATCAGAAAGACAATGCCTGATAGCTTCTTTCTATAGAATCCCCTTAATCAGAAGAGACTCACACTTAGTGCTTTGATCATTTCTGATCTATGCAATCTGAGTAGAATGCTCAACATGATTTTGGAGAAAATCTGGAAGAATGTGATGTTTATCTGACTTTGTTTTTGAGATAGAAAATTCAAAAGAATATTAAAACTGCTGTTTAATTATAATTTGAGTAAAAAATATTAAACAGTTAAAACAAATTCGCCTTAAAGATAGATATGTTGGCATTTTTAATACATTGAAATATAAATTTGAAAGTTTAATCTGATTTTGTTGAAAATAAATACTTTCTTTTTCTTTAAAAGTTTGTTTAAACTTATTTTTCAAGGAAATATTTTGTTCCTCTGATAATAATTGAAAGGAGAGTTTTAGTTCTAAATATGTTAAAGCTCTTTTTTAAGTTTTACTTGAAAGTAATGATATATATAAATATATGAGTGCTGAGTGAGTAATAACAACAAACAGTTAGAAGGGCATAATAATCACAGCACAGAAAATACAGAAATAAAACAACAAGCAACCAAACGACACAAGATAAATAGTAGTTCCCCTCAACCTGGGTACATCTACTCTTCTACCCACTGGTAGGAATCCACTAGGAGTTTGTTGATCAGGCGCCCTCACACCAAGGTGATTTTGTTCAGGTGTCCACACACCATAGAGCTTTTGATCAGGTGCTCAAAACCAAGATGCAGGTTTTTGCTAAGGTGCCCTGTCACCGGGAGTTAACTTTTGAAGGGAGTTATAACCCTTTACAAGATGGGAAGGAATAAAAGAAAACAGAAAAGGTTATAGTGTTCTTCCCTTTCTAAGAAGACTCTTGAAGATGATGTTGAAGAGAGCTCCCCCTGTCTGATTTAGATTGATGACAGCTTGTGGATGAAGCTCCTTCTCTAGATTGCAAATACTCTTCTTCTTCTTCTTCTTCTTGCAGTTTAGATCCCTGAGCAAATGATATTGATTTGGTGTCTCAGGATGTAGATGATCTGCAAGAAGAGTTAGCAAAAAGCTAGATATAAATATATTGTTGTTTGTATAAAGAACTCTGATATGTTCTTCTTCCTTTTTGCTTCTCTGTTTCTCTCTTCCTGTTTCTTTTCCTGTACAGCAAATGTAATATATTCTGTCTCTTAATCTGTACAGCAATATGTTCTGAATATATTATCTGTCGTGAAAATCTACTGTATAATAATCTGTTGTAGATCTTCTTCTATATATTTCTCTCGACACCCTTCTTCTCTCTCTTTTTTTCGTGCTGCTATATTGATGAGTTGTCTCCTGCTGTCGTGTAAAGAAGTTGCCCTCTTTCCTGGGCTAATTTGATTTCTTGCCCGACAAGGAAAGAAATGATGTCTCTTTTATTTCGCAGATCCTCGAGCAAACAAATCTTGCCGTATTTAGCTTTGCGTCGTATTTGGCTTTGCTGCAACCGCTCTATCATTTAATACTTCAACGGTTATTTCAAACAAAGGAAAGGCAGCAATATATATATATAGAAATAATAAAATATTGCTTTATAAAATCTGACAGCATATAGTATATAATTTTAGTCGAGTTGAATGATATTAAAATAATGCTGTAGATATTTCATCGAGCTCAGCTTCAAGTTCGTCGACCTGATCATTTAATTCATCATTTTGAACATCTGCTGAATATTCGTCGAACGCAGACTTGAGATCGTCGAACGCAACTTTTCGTCGAACGCGGAGACTGGCTGGATCGTCGACCGCTGAATATTGAGCTGTTCGTCGAACGCATACTTGAGATCGTCGAACGCAACTTTTCGTCGAACGCGGAGACTGGCTGGATCGTCGACCGCTGAATATTGAGCTGTTCGTCGAACGCAGACTTGAATTCGTTGAACGTAGGATTTCGTCGACCGCTGAGACTGGGTCTGTTCGTCGACCGCTGAACCGCTGAGACGGGATTGTCGACCGCTGAGATAGGTGTTCTTCGTCGACCGCTGAGATAGCTGGATTTCATTGAGCGCAGAATGAATACCATTCGGCGATCGCAGAGCGCCGTTCGTCGAACGCAGATGGCCGTTCATCGAACGCAGAGAACATATGTTATTTTTATCTTTCTCTTATTATTTTCAACCTATTAATTATATCTATTTTCAGCCATCTTTCTTAATGGGATTTAATCTAAGTTATAAGATATGTTATGATAGAAACTTAGACACTAAAGGTGGATCCTAACTCAAATCAAAACTAAGGTTCCAACAATCTCCCCCTATTTGAGTTGGGATCCTAATCCAAATTAAGACTAGGTACTAACAATTGAAAGGAGAGTTTTAGTTCTTAAATATGTTAAAGCTCTTGTTTAAGTTTTACTTCAAAAATAATGATATATATAAATATATGAGTGCTCAGTGAGTAATAACAACAAACAGTTAGAAGGGCATAATAATCACATCAAATAAAGAAATAAAACAACAAGCAACCAGACAACACAAGATATATAGTAGTTCCCCTCAACCTGGGTACATCTACTCTTCTACCCACTGGTAGGAATCCACTAGGAGGTTGTTGATCAGGTGCCCCACACCAAGGTGATTTTGTTCAGGTGTCCGCACACCATAGAGCTTTTTATCAGGTGCTCAAAACCAAGATGCAGGTTTTTGCTAAGGTGCCCTGTCACTGGGAGTTAACTTTTGAAGGGAGTTATAACCCTTTACAAGATGGGAAGGAATAAAAGAAAATAGAAAAGGTTATAGTGTTCTTCTCTTTCTAAGAAGACTCTTGAAGATGATGTTGAAGAGAGCTCCCCCTGTCTGATTTAGATTGATGACAGCTTGTGGATGGGGCTCCTTCTCTAGATTGCAAATACTCTTCTTCTTCTTCTTGCAGTTTAGATCCCTGAGCAAATGATATTGATTTGGTGTCTCAGGATGTAGATGATCTGCAAGAAGAGTTAGCAAAAAGATAGATATAAATATATTGTTCTTTGTATAAAGAACTCTGATATGTTCTTCTTCCTTTTTGCTTCTCTGTTTCTCTCTTCCTGTTTCTTTTCCTGTACAACAAATGTAATATATTTTGTCTCTTAATCTGTACAGCAATATGTTCTGTATATATAATCTGTCGTGAGAAACTACTGTATAATAATCTGCTGTAGATCTTCTTCTATATATTTCTCTCGACAACCTTCTTCTCTCTCTTTTTCTGTGCTGCTATATTGATGAGTTGTCTCTTGCTGTCGTGTAAAGAAGTTGTCCTCTTTCCTGGGCTAATTTGATTTCTTGCCCGATAAAGAAAGAAATAATGTCTCTTTTATTTCGCAGATCCTCGAGCAGACAAAACTTGCCGTATTTAGCTTTGCGCCGTATTTGGCTTTGCTGCAACGGCTCTATCATTTAATGCTTCAACGACTATTTCAAACAAAGGAAAGACAGCAATATATAAATAGAATTAAAAAAATATTGCTTTATAAAATCTGACGGCATATAGTATATAATTTTAGTCGAGTTGAATGATATTAAAATAATGCTGCAGATATTTCGTCGAGCTCAGCTTCAAGTTCGTCGACCTGATCATTTAATTCATCATTCTGAACATCTGCTGAATATTCCTCGAACGCAGACTTGAGATCGTCGAATGCAACTTTTCGTCGAACGCAGAGACTGGCTGGATCGTCGATCGCTGAATATTGAGCTGTTCATCGAATGCCGACTTGAGTTCGTCGAACGCAGGATTTCGTCGACCGCTGAGACGGGATCGTCGACCGCTGAACCGCTGAGACGGGATCGTCGACCGCTGAGATAGGTGTTCTTCATCGACCGCTGAGATAGCTGGATTTCGTCGAGCGCATAATGAATACCATTCGGCGAGCGCAGAGCGCCGTTCGTCGAACGCAGATGGCCGTTCGTCGAACGCAAAGAACATATGTTATTTTTATCTTTCTCTTATTATTTTCAGCCTATTAATTATATCTATTTTCAGCCTTCTTTCTTAATGGGATTTAATCTAAGTTATAAGATATGTTATGATAGAAACTTAGACACTAAAGGTGGATCCTAACTCAAATCAAAACTAAAGTTCCAACAATCTCCCCCTATTTGAGTTGGGATCCTAATCCAAATTAAGACTAGGTTCTGACAATCTCCCCCTATTTGGTTTAGGATATTAAGGGGAGGGGGGGGGGACAAACTTGATGTTTGCCAGGAAGTTGGCTAGGTTGGGTGATGGAGAAGCGAAGGAGCATGGAGGAGGTAAACAACAGGAGGTGAGAAGGAGAGACGAACCCATAGGTCACGGGTTTCAAGGGCAGCAACAAGGCTGGGGATACCAGGAGCCCAACAACCGGCTAACCTGGAGACCCCATGAGGGGCCGGACAAGGTCAAGGAAGAGGATACCATAGAGGAGGGAATTTTTAGGGAATGGGGCAAGGGCGGTTCAACCCTCCGGAGTGGAGACAAGGTACAATACTGCCTCTCCCCCCCCCCCCCCCCCCCCCCCCAAGGCAATAAGCCATGGCGATCGACTGAGGAAGTGGAAGGGTGGGAGGAAATGGAGGAGGAGGAATATGAGTAGTTTGGGTGGCGTTTCCCTACTGTGACTTCCACCAGGAGGAAGGTCACGCGACGGCCACCTCCCCGAAGTTTTTGGAAATGAGGAGGATAAGGGGTCCGACACAACATCATCAACAGCCGATGAGGATTGAAGAAGTACTACCTGGAGAAGGGGAGGATAGGTGCGAGGATCGAGCTGATGTGGCTGCTCGAGGGGGATCAGAGTGATCCATGGTGAGGTAGGGATTAAGGTTGCTTGAAAGAGGAACCACCAAACGATGTTCAGGAGGAGCGTCACGTTGACCTCCCAAAGCCCACCCCCTCTGGAGAAAATTACCTTCTCGTCGGACGACATGCCGGATAATGAGGTTCCAGTTTGCGATGCCTTGGTGATCCAGACAGCCATTGAGAACTTCACGGTCTCCCGGATTCTGGTCGACAATGGGAGCTCCGTGAATGTGATTTTCAAAAAGGCATTTGATGCGATGCTGGTGGAGGCGAAGAGGGTGCTGGCCTCGGACAGACCATTGTTTGGTTTTTCGGGGGAGAGGAAGGAGGTCGAAGGTGGAGTCGGGCTCCAGGTAACGTTGGGAGGGGTTTCGAGGAACTGCCGGTTCATCATAGTCGAGGCTCTGAGTAGTTATAATGCCCTTTTTGGACGCCCTCTCATCAACACCTTCTGTTGTGTCCTCTCTTCCTTCCATCAGTGACTTAAGTTCCATAGTGGAGAAGTTCAGGTCCGAATACGAGGGGATACTAAGGTGGCGAGGTAGTGCTATGTGACTTCCATCCACACTATCTCCAGGATGACAGAGGCTGAGGAGGTGGACAGGGAGATAAGTGAGCCAATGGCATCAGGAGAAGCGATGGAGGGAGAAAGGGGAGTAGAAGAGGAGGTCCATGCCCTGGAGGAGGATACAAAGGAGATGTAGGAGGGACATGCAGAGCTGATGGAAGTAGAGGTTCTGATGGAGGAGGAGACCCTGACCAAAGAAAGAAAGGTAGGAGGTGAGTGGGAAGAGTCATCCCGGCTGGAGGCGGCAGAGGAAGTAGTGGAGATGGAGGTTATCACTCAGGGAAGGATGACGAAGAAGGTACGAGTTAGCGGAGGTATTATCCCGAAGGATTGGGGAAAGATGTTGGAGTGCATCCAGAGGAGCGTGGACATCTTCGCTTGGAGCGTGGCGGACTTGCCAAACGTCAACGCGGACGTGGCTTGCCACCATCTCAATCTTGACCCAAAAACCCATCCCATCTGCCAGAAGAGGAGGATTATCGCCGATAAGCTGGAGGATCCAATACAGGCGGAAGTGGAAAAGCTCCTCACAGCAGGTTTTGTATCAGAGATCCAGTATCCAGGCTGGGTCTCCAATGCGGTGATGGTAAAATAGGGTGATGGTCACTGGAGGATGTGTAATGACTTTTCTCTTATGAACAAAGCATGCCCTAAGGATTGTTATCCTGTGCCTCGAATCGACGCGCTGGTTGACTCAACCATCAGTTTTTTTGTAATGAGTTTTGTAGATGCTTTTTCAGGTTATCACCAAATCAGGATGCACCCGCCGGACATCAAAGATGTCTCCTTCATCACGAGAGAGGGATGCTGCTGTTATAAGATGATGCCTTTTGAGTTAAAGAATGCAGGGGCAACATATCAAAGGATGATGGACCGACTCTTTCGGGAGCAGAGGGGAAGGAACTTGGAGGTATACGTGGACGACCTCATGGCGAAGAGCAAGGACGTGAGCTCTCACCTCCTAGATCTTGAGGAAACCTTCGCTACTCTGCGCAAGTTCAAGATGAGTCTGAACCCCCTAAAGTGTGTCTTCGGGGCCAACAAATGGAAGTTCCTGGGTTACCTCCTTACCCCGGTAGGGGTGGAGCACAACCCAGATAAGGTGAAGGCTATAATTGTTGGGTTTTCTATACCCCTTCATAAGGGATGACATATCGAATATGCGCAGCAGAAATGAACAAGAATAACCCAAAAAGAGATCAACGGAACTTGCAGTTTTCATGATTCAAGAGAATAAGAAAGCAAATACAATATACCTTTGTGGGATTGAGTCAATACTCAACCAAGGTGCTCCAAAGAGAAATCTGAAATCTGCCTTTGAGTTCTTCAAGGATCGAAATAGATCGATCCCTCTACAGAAGTCCGAACAAGCAAAGGAGAACCCTAGCTTCTTGTTGTACAAGAACTAGGTCAGAGAAGGATGCTCTCAATGTCCCCACAGACTGCTAGATCCGATCCAGGGGAGGCAGCGACTGACGGCGGCGACAAGCGGCGGCGGAAGGACGATCGGCGGACGGAACTAGAACGATCGGAACACTTCCATTTTTTTTCTCTCTCGCAAAAGGGCTCGATCTGAAAGACTCGTGTATCTCGAAGCCCTAATCACGTTCATTTTATACGCAAGGCATAAAATCGGCTATCCGCAGATCAGAGGAAAAAATAGAAAATCTGTCCAGATTTACATTCGCCGAATTCGACTAATCACTATAACCGAATTCGACTAATCACTATAACCGAATTCGGCAAAACCATTTCGACGAATTTGTCTATATATAAATTCGGCTATATAAATTCGGCGAAACCATTTAGCCGAATTTGACTTTAGCCGAATTCGTCTAAACCCTTTTGCCGAATTCGTTTAAAGCCTTTAGCCGAATTCATCTAAACCCTTTAGCCGAATTCGTCTAAACTCTTTAGCCAAATTATCTAGTGTAAATCCATTCGTTTAAACCCTTTAAATGATTTCCCGTTGAGACATTCTCAACTTAATTCCAAGCAGTCACAGGATTGGTCCTCCACTCATGTCCAATATGAGTAAGGCCAACACAATCCTTTCTCCAATTTCTCCAAACGCTTTTATGTGCGACCCTATAGGCTCATATTGCGTTGGCAGCAAGACTAACTGTTGATTGCTTTGAGATCATCTCAGAAACTCCAACAGTCTCCCACTTGATCACAAAGTATCAACAAAAGTCTCACAATCAATGAGCGGCATCTAGCAATACATCATTGCTACCCAAGCAATAAGAGTTCATAACTCATATAAGCCTGTCATGACCAATGTATCAGTGTTGTCATGTCCCTTTGTCCTTTACATCCGGATAGAACTAGAGGCATGGACCGTGTCACCCTCATAATTGTTTAATCCCAGTTTCTTGATCCAGAATAGACTGTCTGAAAATTGGTGAGCTCAATATCACATATTGACTCTACCAAGCATGGCCATACATTTCTCAGTCCTATTCCATCAAGGGGCCCATGGATGTAACTCATATCATATAGGAGGACAAATCCCATATCTGCTCACACACAAACATCCAAATGATTCGTAACATACCTAACAACCACCCTTATCGTCAACCTTTCTCAAGAGAAGACTTTAGATGGCATCAAAGTACGCCCTTCCTCACTCGATGAATGCTGTGACTTCAGGTCAAAGAACCACAAACACCATTGCCAGCTGAGATCTACTTATGACACGTTCATTTAACAATCCACAAAGTAATCTCAAGGTGGGTCTGTCCAGTACAACTTGTTCACTAACAAGTACCCATGTGATGACTTGATATCACAATATCATGACCTATGAAAACAGGTCATCAGTCAACGCACATGCTAGTCTTAATGTATCATCATCGCCCTTAGCTTCTAAGATGATTCTCCGACCAGGGACCATTTAAGAATGAAGCTTCTTATAAACATAGGCTCTCACATTCAAGTCACGTACCTGAATTCCTATGGAAGCAAACACTCTAAGGGCATTTATTATGCTAATTAATCTTATAAGACAGATACAAATGACATAATAAAAGAACTTGCCATAAATATAAAATGAAATACATAGTACTTATAACAATTCATCCAATGAACAAACAACCAACAAATATGCAATCCACAAGGCTCCCACTAAAGACAATCATTCAGGTATCTAATACCCATTGACAATCTCTTGAATAAGATGGAAGCGCCAAAGTATGTGCTAGGAGCGCTGATGAGATCTAGGTTCCTTAGCTTGTGCAATTGCACCGTTGTTGTCACAGTAGAGAACTACGGGATCAACAATGCTAGGAATTACATCAAGCTCGCTGATGAATTTCCTAATCCACACACCCTCTTTCGCCGCATTTGCTGCAGCGATATACTCGGCCTCAGTCGTAGAATCAGTAATTGTCTCTTGTTTGGAACTCTTCCAGCTTACAGCTCCTCCATTAAGGCAAAACACAAAACCTGACTGTGACTTTGAGTCATCTCTATCAGTCTGGAAGCTTGCATCCGTGTAACCCTTTACAACGAGCTCTTCCTCTCCACCAAACACCAAGAATGTATCCTTAGTCCTTCTCAAGTACTTTAGGATATTCTTGACTGCGATCCAGTGACCATCACCCGGATCAGACTGATACCTGCTAGTCATGCTTAAAGCATATGAGACATCGGGTCGAGTGCATAACATTGCATACATGATTGATCCAATTGCCGAAGCATATGAAATCATCTTCATGCGGTCCTTATCTTCCAAAGATTTAGGACACTGGTCCTTAGAGAGACTCACACCTTGTGACATGGGTAAGAATCCTTTCTTGGACTCAAGCATGTTGAACCGTTTCAACACCTTGTCAATGTATGTACTCTGGGTCAAACCCAACAACTTCTTTGATCTATCTCTATAGATCTTAATACCAAGTATGTAAGTCGCTTCACCCAAGTCTTTCATAGAAAAGCAGTTCCCTAGGTTGTTCTTAACAACTTGCAGGGTCGGAATGTCATTCCCGATCAGCAGTATGTCATCTACATACAATATCAGGAAGACAACAATGCTCCCACTAATCTTCTTGTAAACACAAGGCTCATCTTTGTTCTTGATGAAACCAAACTCTTTGATTTTCTCATCAAAACGTAGATTCCAACTTCGAGAAGCCTGTTTCAATCCATAAATGGATCGATTCAACTTGCATATTTTAGTGGCTTCACTTGGAGATACAAAACCCTCGGGTTGTGTCATATACACTTCCTGAAGGAGGTTTCCATTAAGGAAAGCCGTTTTGACATCCATTTGCCAGATCTCGCAGTCATAATACGCAGCAATAGCAAGTAGAATTCTGATGGACTTGACCATGGCCACAGGGGAAAAAGTCTCATCATAGTCAACACCATGAATTTGCCTGAAACCTTTAGCCACCAGCCGGCCTTTGAATGTCTGCACATTCCCATCCATGTCGGTCTTCTTCTTGAAGACCCACTTGCACCCTATGGGTCGTACCCCTTCAGGTGGTTCCACCAAGGTCCAAACTTGGTTTGCATACATGGAGTCCATTTCAGATTTCATGGCTTCAAGCCATTTCTCGGAGTCGGGTCCATTCATAGCCTCTTGGTAGGTTGCAGGCTCATCATCATGATCCATAAGCAACACATTACCTATTTGAGTCATGAGAAGTTCATATCTCTCAGGCTCAAATCTTGGTCTACCAGATCTACGTAGGACTTGTGTTTCTTGAGCAGGCTCTCCAGCTACAACTTCTTGTAGTCCTCGCTCAGGTTCCAATTCTGGTTCGTTCATTGTTTGTGGCTCTTGAACTTCTCCAAGTTCTACCTTTGCAGTCTTTCTGGATAAGAACTCTTTCTCCAAAAGACAACAGTCCTTGCGACAAACACTTTGCCCTCAGACGGTAAGTAGAAGTAGTATCCTTTGGTTTCCCTAGGATACCCCACTAGATAACATTTATCCGATTTGGGTTCCAGCTTGTCAGGCATTTGACGTCGCACGTATGCCTCACAACCCCAAATCTTGATGAATGACATACTAGGACGCTTCCCAGACCATATCTCATATGGTGTCTTTAGAACCGTTTTCATTGGAACTCGATTTAGTGTGAAAGTGGCAGTCTCTAAAGCAAAACCCCAAAAGGAAACGGGCAAATCTGCATGACTCATCATCGATCGCACCATGTCTAACAAGGTACGATTCCTCCTCTCAGAAACACCATTATGTTGAGGTGTTCCGGGTGGAGTGAGCTGTGATACAATACCACACTCTTTCAGATGATCACGAAACTCATGACTCAGATATTCGCCACCTCGATCAGATCGGAGTGCTTTTATCCTTTTTCCCAGTTGGTTCTCTACTTCATTTTTAAACACTTTGAACTTTTCAAAGGTCTCGGATTTGTTCTTCATAAGAAACACATATCCGAATCTACTGAGATCATCAGTAAATGTAACGAAGTAGTAGAACCCACCTCTAGCCATAGAACTCATGGGTCCGCATACATCACTATGTATTATACCCAAGAGATCATTAGCCCTCTCATTACAACTAGTGAAAGGAGCTTTCGTCATCTTGCCCAACAACTATGACTCGCATCTCTTAAATGATTCATAATCAAATGAGTCCAGTAGTCCATCTTTATGGAGCTTGGATATGCGTTTCTCGTTTATATGGCCTAAACGACAATGCCAAAGGTACGTGGGATTCAAGTCATTTGTTTTTAGTCTTTTAGTATTTTCTATGTTATAGATCGGATGGTCTAAGTTCAAAACATATAAACCATTAAACATTTGGGCAATGCCATAACAAACATCATTCTTATAAATAGAACAACAATTGTTCTTAATTATGAAAGAAAAACCAATCATGTCCAAACATGAAATAGAAATAATGTTTCTAGTTATGGCCAAAACATAATAACAATTATCAAGTTCTATTACAAGCCCTGTGGGCAAAGAAAGACAGTAAATGCCAACGGCGACAGCAGTAACTCTTGCTCCAATCCCGACGCGCAGGTCTACCTCCCCTTTACCCAGCATTCTTCTCCTTCTCAGTTCCTGCACATTTATATAAATGTGAGAACCTCATCCGGTATCCATTACCCAGGATGAAGGAGCAGAAAGGTTTATTTCTATAACGAAAATACCTGAAGTGGAAGTCATACTTCCCTTCTTCTTCTGCAGATCTTCTAGATACTGAGGACAGTTCCTCCTCCAGTGCCCTGCCTTACCACAATGGTGGCACTTCCCTTCCTTAGCCAATCCTTTCCTTTTCAGTGCTGAAGACTTGGGATCAAGATGTGACTTAGGTCCTACCTTAGTCTTCTTGGTTCCCTTGACCTTGCCCTTGCCTTTATGCACCATCAGTACGGGGCTAGCAGGCTTGGTCTTCTTCATGTTGATCTTGGCAGTTCTTAACATGCCTAGGAGCTCGGGCAGTGTCTTGTCAATTTCATTCATATTGTAATTTAAGACAAACTGCTCGTAACTATCCGACAACGATTGCAGGATCAGATCAGTGGCCAACTCTTGGCTCAAAGGAAACCCAAGTCTTTCAAGGATCTCTATATACCCAATCATCTTGAGTACGTAAGTTCCTACTGGGTCTCGAGCTCCCATCTTACACTGAAATAACGCCCTAGATATATCGAACCTCTCTTGGCGAGCTTGCCCTTGAAACATTTTCTTCAGGTGCTCAACCATCTCATAACAACTCATGTTCTCATGTTGCTTCTGAAGCTCAGAGTTCATAGTCGCGAGCATAAGGCATTCAACATCCAAGGAGTCATCTCCATACTTCTTATAAGTATCTTTATCTGCACGTGGTGCATTAGAGGCTGGCTCTTCAGGGGGATCGTCTTCCAAGACATAGAGCTTGCGCTCTTGCCTGAGAATAATTCTCAGGTTTCTATACCAGTCAAGGAAATTTGTCCCATTTTGCTTATCCTTCTCAAGGATCGCTCTCAGGGACAAGGCGTAGTGAGATCCACTTGCAATGGATATTCTACAAGGAATTTTGCAAAGTAAAATTTTAGTACTATATTTCAAAATACATTTTATATATTTTTAATAAGGACTTTTATTAAAGAGCTCCCACTATTTAACAAGAACAACCCAAAAAGAGATCAACGGAACTTGCGGTTTTCATGATTCAAGAGAATAAGAAAGCAAATGCAATATACCTCCGCGGTATTGAGTCAATACTCAACCAAGGTGCTCCAAAGTGAAATCCGAAATCTGCCTTTGAGTTCTTCAAGGATCGAAATAGATCGATCCCTCTACAGAAGTCCACACAAGCAAAGGAGAACCCTAGCTTCTTGTCATACAAGAACTAGGTCAGAGAAGGATGCTCTCAACATCCCCACGAACTACCAGATCCGATCCAGGGGAGGCGGCGACTGACGGCGGTGACAAGCGGCGGCGGAAGGACGATCGGCGGACGGAACAAGAACGATCGGAACACTTCGGTTTTTTTTCTCTCTCGCAAAAGGGCTCGATCTGAAAGACTCGTGTATCTCGAAGCCCTAATCACGTTCATTTTATACGGAAGGCATAAAATCGGCTATCCGCAGACCAGAGGAAAAAACAGAAAATCTGTCCAGATTTACATTCGCCGAATTCGACTAATCACTATAACCGTATTCGACTAATCACTATAACTGAATTCGTTGAAACCATTTCGACGAATTCGTCTATATATAAATTCGGCTATATAAATTTGGCGAAACATTTAACCGAATTTGACTTTAGCAGAATTCGTCTAAACCCTTTAGCCGAATTCGTTTAAAGCCTTTAGCCGAATTCGTCTAAACCCTTTAGCCGAATTCATCTAAACCCTTTAGCTGAATTATCTAGTGTAAATCCATTCGTTTAAACCCTTTAAACGATTTCCCGTTGAGACATTCTCAACTTAATTCCAAGCAGTCACAGGATTGGTCCTCCACTCATGTCCAATATGAGTAAGGCCAACACAATCCTTTCTCCAATTTCTCCAAACGCTTTTATGTGCGACCCTATAGGCTCATATTGCGTTGGCAGCAAGACTAACTGTTGATTGCTTTGAGATCATCTCAGAAACTCCAACAATAATGGAGTTGGAATTGCCACGAAATGCCAAGGAAGTCCAACACTAAACTGGGAAGCTCGCAAGGATGAGTAGGTTTCTCTCCCGAGCAAGGGAGAAATGCTCGCCCTTCTTCAAAGTGTTGCGAGGCAACCAAAAGTTTGAATGGTCAAAAGAGTGCGAGGAAGCTTTTCAAGCCTTAAAAGTCAACTCACCAAGGTTCCGCTTCTCCAAGGGCCAAGGATGGGGAAGTCCTAGCTTTGTACCTCAGAGTTGGAGCAGAGGCAGTGAGCTCCGTCCTGGTCCGGGAGGAGGGTAAGAAGCAACTGTCCATCTACTATGTGAGTAGGGTCCTGAAGAAGGCGGAGCTTCGGTATCTGATTCTTGAGAAGTTGGCGTTCGCCTTGGTTATTTCATCCAGGAAGCTCAGGTCGTACTTCCAAGCACATTCGATTCAAGTAGTGACTGACCACCCTCTCCGAAAAATCTTCGAGGGGGTAGAACATTCGGTGAGGCTCACGAAGTGGTCAGTGGAGCTGAACGAGATTGAAATCACTTTTATCCCTCGGCTATCGATGAAGGCCCAGGTAGTGGTGGACTTCCTGGAAGATTATGTGGTTGAAATGGAAGAGGAGCGAGCCCCATGACACGTCGCCTAGAAGATACTAGTGGATGGTGCCTCAGGAAGAAACTCCCTAGGAGGAGGGGTGGTATTGGAGAGCCCCCATGGGATAAAGATAGAGCAAGCGGTAGTGATATATTTTCTCATCACTAATAACCAGGCGGAGTACGAAGCATTGATCACTAGCTTACGTCTGGCCCATGAGCTAGGGGTTCATGATGTGGAGGTCCTCACTGATTCAATGGTAATAGCATCGCAGGTCAAGGGGAAGTTCTAGGCAAGGGAGCCCACACTCATAAGGTACTGAACCAAGGTGAGGGGCCTAATCGGGACATTCAAAACTTTCTCGGTCTAGCACGTACCGAGGGAAGAAAGTGTCCCGGTAGATCGGTTGGCCAAATCTGGTCCTTGGACCGGAGGGACTCTGACAGACCTGTTCCGCCCATCCATTGAGGAGGGTGAATTGATGGATATAGAGCAGCGTACCTCATGGAGGGATCCCTTTGTAACTTTCCTAACAATATGCAAGTTTCCGGAGGATGTCCTAGATCAAAGACGCTTTAGGCACAAGTCGTCCTACTACATGTTGCACAAAGGGGACTTATACCGAAAGACCCTTTCGGGACTCTTGGCACGATGTGTATCTGAAGAAGAAGTCCCGAGGGTCCAGCAGGAGGTTCACTCTGCTAGTGTGGCAGTCACTCGGGAAGTAGGACACTGGAGTTAAGGGTAATGAGGCAAGGGTATTTTTGGCCAACCTTGAGCAAAGGTGCGGCAGAGTTCGCCAAAAAATGTCAGAAGTGTCAGCTATTCGCCCTACTTCAACTTTTGCTGACTCAGAGGCTAAGGAGCATCACGACACCATGACTCTTTGCAATTTGGGAAATAGACTTGGTTGGGCCTTTCCCCCAGGAAATCAGGCAGAGGATGTTCCTCCTGGTCATGATCAATTACTTCTCAAAGTGGTTAGAGGTCAGGGTGGTTGCCAAGGTGACCTCTCAGGTAATCTATAACTTCGTATGAGGAGAGATCATCTGTCGACATGGGATCCCACAAGCCATAGTCACAGATAATGGGTCACAGTTTGCTAGTGAAGAATTCATTAGCTTCTGTAGTCAACTAGGGATAGACCTCTTGTTCGCATCTATTCATCATCCCAGGAGTAATGGAGAGGTGGTGGTGCCGAACAAGATCATAGCGAACTTGCTGAAAAAGAAAGTGGAAAACTTGAAAGGTAATTGGGTGGAGCAGCTCCCCTCGGTCCTATGGGCCCTAAGTACTACACCCAACACCGCCACTGGAGAGAACCCCTTCAAAATCTCTCACGGTTGTGAGGTAGTCCTCCACGTAGAATTTAAGATCAAGACGCCATGGGTAATGGGAGTAGAAGGAGTCAGTGAAGAATGGAGAGTGCAGAATGAAGGGGAACTGCGGCTCTCTTTAGATTTGGTTGGAGCTCTGAGATTTGGCCATTGTTCGGCAGGAGGAAGTCAAGCGCCGGATGACAAAGTACTTTGACAAACATGTTAGGGTCAAACAGTTCGCAAAGGGAGACCTTATCTTAAAAAAGATCGATGCGGCCGAGAGGTCGACCGCGGTGGGGAAGCTCAATCCCAATTGGGAGGGCCCCTATGTCGTTGAAGAGGCCTTAAAATCAGGGGGATATCACCTTCAAAATGTGGAAGGTGAGTCCATCGGTTAAACATAGAGTGGTGATGACCTGAAACGTTTCTACCCTTGAATTCAAGCAATAAAAATGTGTGTTTTTGAACTTTGTTTTTTAATGAATGGTTGGGTGTCAACTTATAAGATAATGATCCTTGATATATGAAAATGAATGGCCCTGAGCAGACCGGATGACCAGACTTTCACCTAGATGGCAGGGTCGTAGGCTCACTCGATGGCAGGAAAAAGAAAGTTTCAAGAGGTGAATAGCCCCGAGCAGACCCATTGACCAGACTCTCACCTAGCTGGCAGGGCCGTAGGCTCACTCGGTGTCACAAGAAAGAAAGTTTGAAGAGGTGAATAGCCCCGAGCAGACCCGTTGACGAGGCTTTTACCTAGCTGGCAGGACCTAGGCTCACTCGATGGCAAGAAAAAGAAAGTTTCAATAGGTGAATAGCCCGGAGCAGGACCCATTAACCAGGCTCTCACCTAGCTGGCAGGGCCGTAGGCTCACTCGATGGCAGGAGAAAGAAATTTTCAAGAGGTGAATAGCCCCGAGCAGACCCGCTGATGAGGCTTTCACCTAGCTGGCAGCATTGTAGGATCACTCGGTTGTAGGAAAAAGAAAATTTCAAGAGGTGAATAGCCCTGAGCAGACCCGCTGACCAGGCTCTCACCTAGCTGGCAGGTCTGTAGGATCACTCGATGGATGGAAAAAGAAATTCTCAAGAGGTAAATAGCCCCGTGCAGACCCGCTGACAAGGCTCTCAACTAGTTGGAAGGTCCGTAGGCTCACTCGGTGGCTGGAAAAAGAAAGTTTCAAGAGGTGAATAGCCCCGAGTAGATCCGCTGACCAGGCTCTCACCTAGCTGGTAGGGTCATAGGCTCACTCGGTGGAAGGAGAAAGAAAGTTTCAAGAGGTGAATAGCCCCAAGCAGACCCGCCGACCAGGCTCTCACCTAGCTGGCAGGGCCGTAGGCTCACTCGGTGGCAGGAAAAAGAAAGTTTCAATAGGTGAATAGCCCCGAGCAGACCCATTAACCAGGCTCTCACCTAGCTGACTGGGTCGTAGGCTCACTCGGTGGCATGAGAAAGAAAGTTTCAAGAGGTGAACAGCCCCGAGCACACCCGCTGACGAGGCTTTCATCTAGCTGGTAGGATCAGAGGCTCACTCGGTGGTAGGAAAAAGAAAGTTTCATGAGGTGAATAACCCCGAGCAGACCCGCTGACTTTTCTCTCACCTAGTTGGCAGGGTCGTAGGCTCACTCGGTGGTAGAAAAAAAAAGTTTCAAGAGGTGAATATCCCCGAGCAGACCCGCTGACCAGGCTATCACCTAGCTGGCAGGGCCGTATGCTCACAAAGTGGCAGGAAAAAGAAAGTTTCAAGAGGTGAATAGCCCCGAGAAGACCCGCTGACCAGGCTCTCACCTAGCTGGCAGGTCCGTAGGCTCACTCGGTGGCAGGAAAAAGAAAGTTTCAAGGGGTGAATAGCCCCGAGCAGACCCGCCAACCAGTCTCTCACCTCGCTGGCAGGATATTGAAAGTTTCAAGAGGTGAATAACCCCGAGCAGACCCGCCTTCCAGGTTTTCACCTAGTTGGCATGGCCGTAGGCTCACTCGGTGGCAGGAAAAAGAATGTTTCAAGAGGTGAATAGCCCCGAGCAAACCCTCTGACCAGGCTCTCACATAGCTGGCAGGGCCATAGGCTCACTCGGTGGCAGGAGAATGAGTTTTAAGAGGTGAATTGTTGGGTATTGTGCGTTAAATGTTCCTAGATTTGAAGAAGGAACACAAATAGATAAACAAATTTGTCTTTGATATGTGTTTTAGTTCATGATGTGACAGGTATGTCACGACTATATGTTTAGTATCAAGACTATATTTTCAGTATCAAAACTATACATAAGTGAAAAATTCACTAAGTCAAATATCGACTTGAGCCTTAGCAGACATATCGTTGAGAAAGGAAACATATCGTCGAAACAGGTTCAACGATATCATTTTAAAGAAGCTTTATTGTTCAGAAAGCTAAGTTCAGATGTATAGACGATATCGTCATGAAGATTGAAGATATATTGTATAGAAGGAAACATCTCGACGATATCGTCTAGAAGAAGCAGTATCGTTGAGATATCAAGTAGAGTCTTGAAGAAAGAAGTATGTCGACGATATCGTCGTGAAGATTACATATCGTTGACACGATCAACATGATATCAGCTTGAAAGAATATTATCGTCTTGACAGATACAGAGCTGCATTTAATGCACCGATTTACTTTGAAATTGGCATTCAAGGAATGTGCACGACGCCTATCTTGCGCATTAATCAAGGAATAATTAATGATATATCTTCTACAAAATATAGCCGTTTACACAGCATTTAAGAAGAATATTATATATTTCCAAATATTGTAAGTTCCAAAAGGAGAGAGCATTTATGGTAGTTTATTCTGTGGTTTCAGTCTATATTCTTTAATGGCCTAATTAATTAAGGAAGGAATTATTGAGGGCCTTTATGCATAAGTGCAGAGGAATATAAATAGATTTTATTTTTCGAAATCTAAGCAATTGATTATTCTCACTCACACGCTCAATCAGAAAAGAAGAAAGTGCTGAAAAAGAAATCTTCACTTTGTTGTGTTGTCAAGACTACGTGAAAGAATCTTCTTCCTATATAAGAAGCTCAATCTGATATATTCAGGAGAAGATTCAAGAAGGACTTGGTGATTCAAAACTCACTGAGCCTACATCTGCAAGAAGAAGGAGGAGCCCAAACTGTGAAGAACTTATATCTTGAAGTCTTCTTTTCTTTAATAGAACAACATCTTTCTTATTTGGTAGGGTTCTCTGTGAGCCTCAGTTTGTAAGATCTTGTAATATATCTAAGTGTTGGTAGGGTTCTTTGTGAGCCTGAGTTTGATAGGATCTTGGTGAAGATATAAGTTATTGTAAGACTTGTAAAGTCTGAGTTTGGTAGGGTGAAGGAGAGTTTAGATCTTAATATTACTATAGAGGGGGTGAATAGAGTATTAAAACTTTTTCCCTTAATTTTATAGCGGAATTAAAATAGTGATATATATATATGTGTATAGCAGAGTGATTTATAAAAACTAAATAAAAACAAATCAGCACAGCACAACAACGCAGAAAATCACAAGCATAGAGACACAAGGATTATAGTAGTTCCCCAATCAACCTGGGTACATCTACTCTTCTACCACACTTGGTAGGATCCACTAGGTTTTTGATTAGGTGCCCTATCACCAAGGGGCTTTTGTTCAGGTGTCCACACACCAAGTGAGCTTTTGATCAGGTGCTCTAACCCAACCACAGGTTTTTGATTAGGTGCCTTGCCACCAATGGGTTAACTTTTGAAGGGAGTTATAACCCTGTACAAGAGGGGATAGAAAGGGTTAGAATGTTCTTCTCTGTCAACAATCTGAGAGAAGACTCTAGTGGGTGTTGTTATTGTAAAGCTCCTCTGTCTGATATGAAATTGTTTGACAGTTGATTGGCTGGAGCTTTCACTTGAATCAAGTGAGCTTCCTGTAACTGATTAATCTGGAAGAATAAGTTCTTCAGATTTTTTTGTTGCTCTTTTGAAGATCTGTACTTGTAGCAGATGACTGAGAGAGTAGAGTGATGTTCTCAGTAGGTGAGTGCTGCTAGAGGAAGAAGAAGATCTGTTAGCTTTTGTTCTTCTTGTTCTTCCTATAACTTTTTTTTTCTTTTTCTCTGTACATCTATTCTTGCTATTTTTTGTATGCTTGTCATGAAGAAGAAAAATTGAAGTAATAGTACTACTGTATATCTTCTTCCCTTTTCTTTTGATAATATTTGAAAATCAAATCCCTTGAATTAAGGAATAAGTATATCTGGGAACCATAAATCTGACACGCCGTATATATCTTTCCTTTTCCATGAAATGTCCTTTTCCGAGAAATGTCAACGGCTATAATCTTGAAATAATAAATGGAAATATGTTATCTTTACTTATCTGGAAGAATAGAGCCGTTGCAGAAGAGATCTGAGATCAGAGAAATATAATCTGTCTGAAACAAATCTGCTGTATTGCAATTTTCGTCGATCTCAACAAATTTCGTCGATCTCAGATTTGTGTTCGTCGATCTGAAGATATTCGTCGAACACAGACTGAGTTCGTTGAACTGAGGAATTTGTCGACCGCTGAGCCTGGATAATTTCGTCGACCGCTGAGCCGCTGAACAAATTTTCTCGACCGCTGAGACGGGGTTTGTTCGCGACCGCTGAGACAATCTGTTCGTCGACTGCTAAGACAATCTGTTCATCGATCGCTGAACCGCTGAGACGCTGAGCCGCTTAGATAGAAGCAAGACGATCATCGAACGCAGAGTGTAAGTCATTCGTCGAACGCAGAGAGCAGTTCGTCGAACGCAGTGTGATGTTCGTCGAACGCAGAACCTGTAACGCCCCAGGTTTTCTCTGGTAGTTAATCTAAGCGGGTATGTGAGGGACTTAGTGGTAAATTGTTTGGTTCTGTTGTTGCAAAGTTTCGGGGCGAAACTTTCTGTTAGGAGGGGTGGATGTAACGCCCCGGGGTTTTTCTTATAACTATTTCATTAAAACATATGGAATTAATAATAATTATTCTAGAACGAAATATTAATTCAGGGCATCGGGGCGAAAGGGCGTTACCGTCTCGGAAGCGTCATCGTCATCCGGCGTTTTGTTTCTAGAAGGAGGCTTATGCGGGTGAATGTATATATATATACAATCATATATAACATATATATATAAGTTATATATATTTATAAAAGTTATATGCAAAAATTTATATATATATATAAAAAGCTTCTTTTTTTTATTCTATGCATATATGCAGTTTTTTTTCATCAAAGCCGGCAGATTTTTCTTTCCTTCCCCGATAACCCAAATTCTGCCGAGTGAGCTGAGTGGCGAGTAGGGTTTCGTCGGAGGCAGGCCGTCGGAGGAGGTTTAGGGGTGCCAGAGCTTGATTTTGTCGCCGGAGTGGGGTTGTGGTGTGTTCTCGTCGGAGTCGGCGGCGGTGGTGAGGTCCTTCCATCATGGTTTTCGCTTTGCCGTGTGGTGTCACTCCCGAATCAAGGCAAGAAAACCTTTCTTCCCTCCCTCCTTCTCTCTTGGTTGGATCCCTTACTTGTTGGTAATTCTTCTTTCTGGATCTTTAAGCGCAGAAATTTTATTTTTGTTGGCAAGATCTTGGGATCACTTTGGGGTTCGATCTTCTAGTCCTTGTTACAAAAAAGGGAAAATCCTGGTTTGTTTTCTTTTTTTTTTATTTAGGGGCTGCTGCTATTCTTATTCCTTAATTAGGGGGGGGGGGGGATGCTACTGTTCATATACTTTGAATGGTGGGGGCTGCTTCTATGTTGGTTCCTGTTAGCTTGTTGTTAGTTATGCTGCTACTATATTGGTTCCTGTTAGTATACTGTTAGTTATGCTGCCGCTATGTTAGTTCCGGTTAGTCCCGCTGGACATGAATCCTTTCAATTTTTTTTGGGCTGCTATCTATATAATCCAGTTGAGATTTTTTTTTATTAGGGGCTGCTTATATAAATTTATTTTGGGCTGCCTTTTATGCTCTAATTGTTGGGGGCTGCCTTTTTATAGTGCTCTGTTTAGGGGGATGCTTCTCAAGTATTGTTAAGGGGGGCTACTGGTTATATATATTCTCTATTTGGGACTGCTATGCTTAAGCAGATGGGAGTTTTAGACGTTTATGGGGGGGGGGGGGGGGGGCTGCCTTATAACACTTCAGCCGGGGGGGCTGCTCTAATGAATTTCATTATGGGGGCTGCCTTATAGAACTCTGTTTGGGGCTGGTCTGTATAATCCCGATTTAGGGGCTGCTATACTTCATTCCTGTTTGGATTTATATTGGGGCTGGTTGGTATAATCCTAGTTAGGGGCTGCTATATATATCCTTCCTGTTTGGATTTATTTTGGGGCTGCTCTATGTAGTACCCGTTGGGGGCTGCCATATGTTGTTCCAGTCGGATTATTTTTTTTGGGACCGCTCTGCGTAGTTTCTATTAGCTATATATATAGTTCTATTTTTAGAACTATATGGGGGTCGCCATATCTAATTCTATCTTTGATATTATGCTCAATTGTTGTTATATGACTGGTGGGCCGCCTTCAGGTTGCAAGTCTCGATAATTCAAATTTCGTAATCAGCTCTTAGCTCAAGCTTATTCTTGTTATTTGGCCTTCAACTGCTTTGGTTTTATGACCCTGGGTATAAGAGGATATGGTTGGCATGTTCGGCATCTATATTTAGATGCTGATTAAGTTATTAATTCACTCATAGTCTCACGCTAGTAGCCTAGCTGTTGAGGTCTCTATTTGCCGTTTCCCTTCTCTTTCAACCCCTTTTCCTGGTTTTGCTCCTCTTCCCCATTAATGATTGTTTCTCCCCCTTTTCTACAAGTGAAGTTCTGTTTGTGGTCTTCCTTGTCTGCCTAGCCTGTTGAATTTAGGTTAGTGGCTGTTGTGTTTCCCTTTTGGGTCTTGTTTGGTGTTCTGGGTTCTTGATTTCTGCAATCATCCCCCTTGGAATCTGGATAGCTTCTATACCTGTTTAACAATGCTACCAGGTAGTCTGATAAGACTTCCCTAGGTTTAGAAAAGTTTGCTCGCCCTAAGATCGTGCAATTATTTCTTCTTTTATGAAGTTTCCCTTCGACTTTGACATGAAGTCTTCTAGTCAACTTGGATATAAGTCCTCATCGACTTTGATATAAGTCTTTTCCCGTCAACTTTTGTTAAGTTTTCCTGTCAACTTTTGATAAGTTTTTTTTTCTATCGACTTCATCGCTTATTCTGAATTGTTTCCACATATATTTATATGTTCTTTTGTCAGGTGCTCCCGGGTATCTTAAGCGATGTTATCAAACCTTTTAAGTCCCTTTGGCTGAGACTTTTGATAAAGCTATGCTCTATTCTTTGAGTTGCCCTATTTTTGGTTAGTGTTCATTGTGATGTCTTGTCCTGCCTTATTCATCGTGCTGTTACGGGAAGTTCGTTGGGAGTCAAATTTGGACTCACCAAGTGTTTTCAAATGAATCGTTGAGTAGTGTTTATTTCTTTGTGACCCTATTCTTAGGGTGTTATGGTGCTGATATCTCGGGTTACGTCTCGTGTCTTAATTGAAACTTAATTTGATTATTTAGAACCTTTGTCTTAAGCCTTGCACGGTGGGTAGTTTTGGGTGGCAGTGGATAAAGGAGCACCACCCGGTTTTGGCTTTTTGGGTGGCAGTGGATAGAGTACCACCACCCAGTTTTGGCTTTTTGGGTGGCAGTGGATAGAGTACCACCACCCAGTTTTAGCTTTTTGGGTGGCAGTGGATAAAGGACCACCACCCGGTTTTGGCTTTTTGGGTTGGCAGAGGATAAAGGACCGCCACCTATTTTATTTGAGCTGATCAGTCTCATGTTCTTATAAACATATATGCTTATATGTGTATTATGATATTATTTGTATGACCATCACCTCTGAGCTGCAATGGCAGACACGTGGTGGGCTTTGATTGCTTTGGCTATTACCTTCTGGTGCAGTCTTTTCCTCTTACCGAGTGCAATCGTTTGAGCTGGCTCGAATTATTGTAAGATTATTGATGTTTATCTGCTTAGTTCTCCTTTCTGCAATCTTTTATTTCTGATTGCTGCTAATCTTGGTTTTCTTGCACCCTTTGGGCTGAGGCATTCTTTTCTTATGAATGTCTCAGGTTCAGGTCTTTAGCTGCCGCAGGAGTTAGAGCGGTGTCGTTCAGTTTTTTTGTCGAGGCCCTTCCTCTCTTCTAGGTTAGGGGCAGTTCTTTAGTTGTTGCCTTCTTTTGGTTGTTTTCCTTCTTTCCTGCGGGTTTGTGTCAGTTGTTGGCGCCCGTTTGGCTTTTATGCTTAGTTTACTTGCTAGTTATTCTGCTGTTACTTTTGGGTTGTTTACCTACTTGCTCTCTGGGAAGCTTTATGCTAGGATGCATTAGTTACTCTATTGATATAAAAATGTCATTCTTGCATATCATGCTTTTAAATAAATGCCACATACTTTGAAGATCGTAGAAAATCTTTTCTTACTATACTAAACATAGATATATGCATATCATTTCTGGGATGTTGACCTTCATGCTCATGTAGGCTAAAATGAATCTATTTTCCGCTGCGTATGTATAGTTTTCCACTTGTGGAGTAGTGATCCACCGGACCGAGGGACGCGGTCCTAAGCTAAAAATGTAAATATTCTTTTTATCTCAAACATATATATGTCTTTTATAAATTTATCGTAAGGAGGGTTTGCCTGAGCGTCGGTAGTTGTCCCCTGCTTGACGTGGAATCATAGCGCGTATTTTCCCCTTGCTCTGATAATATTTATTAAATTCATGGGAAAATGCGGGTTGTGACAGTTGGTATCAGAGGGAGGTTAGCCGGGTTGCTGGGATAGTCTGGTTGGCCCAGTTAACCGCCTGGTGAGAATCGTTATTCATTGCATACACACACCAAGGGGTCATCAGTATGTCTTGGCTGAAGCATGAACACTACACTCATAGCATGATAAGAAGTATACGAGGCATATTATGTAGTATGGGATGCATAATATGTGTTTGTATATGGATCCTCATAGGTGACAACTTACGACTGTTATGCAGTATGGGATGCATAACGTAGGTCGCATGCGTGTCCATTAGCTCATTTTTCTTTTTTGTTACATGCGATAATATGTAGTATGGGATGCATAAGATCGCATGTGTACGCCGCTCATAGCATGCATTAAGGCCTTTTTAGATTGCATAGCACTGCATATACATCATAACATAACATTAGCACACGTGCCAAGCTAAAGACATACATGATGACGCTCGTACACACATGATTGGAAATAAAATTTGGCATTCATGCATTTATATTATATGCACATAAGTTGGTAGGATGATGGTATATCATCCTAAGTTTAGCATAACATCATTTCATAAATTCCCAGAGCAAGGTAACAACAAGAGCAAGTATCTACTTTTTTTCTGATCCGTATCGAGTTAGGAAATTCTAGTTCCTAGCTGTTGCGTCTTAAGCTAGGTGTATTGAGGTGTTCGTTCGTAATTGCAGTCGATGACTCCAAAGCGTCGTGCGTCGGAGTCGGCTCCCCAGCCAGAGGGAGAGTCTTTGGGTGCGTGCAGTAAAGCGGTAATTGAGGAGTTGCGTCAGAGTATCGAGGCATTGTCGAGGCAAGTGGTCGAGATGCAGGATCAGATTCAGATATTGATGGCGGCTACTTTAGGGCAGGCAGGAGTTGGATCTTCAGTGTGCCTAGAAGAGTATCAGTTATTGCACTTTTTGTAGAAAGATGGGGCACGATCTTACCCAGTGTTGGAAGAAGGACAAGTCCTGTGAGTATTGTGGGCAAAGAGGGCATGATGTGACTCATTGCCGGTTGAAGGATAGGGCGTGCTCTCAGTGCGGGCAGAAAGGGCATGTGAAATCCCGGTGTTCGCAGTTCCAATTGGCCAGCCAGCAGCTTGCTCTTACGGCTCTGGCACCGCCACCGCCTCAGCAGCGGCAGTTAGATTGAGGAAAGGCCGAGTTGTATGTAGTAGCAAAGGAAGGAGAGTAGTTTTCCCCCTCGGTAATTCCAGGATAGATTCTAATCTAATTCTTAACTTTCATCTTTGGTTCTAGTTTGTTTTCGCTCGTTTAGTTGCGTATCCAACCTTATAGGAGAGTTTAACGTAAATAACCTTTAGGCACACGTTCCTTTCGAATCGGGTGTTACCCACTCGTGCGTGGCTAGGATTTTAGTAGAGCGTCGTGGTTTGACCCTCGATCGGGTTGGTGATCCCCTTAGTGTTAAGTTTCCCTTCTGTTGTTTCTGTGGTGTCGAATCAGGGCTTTCAGAGTTGTCCTACCCTCTTAAGTGGTTTCTTAGCTTTGTTAATCTATGGGTGCTAGACTTGGAGTTTTCATTGTGATTTTTGGGTTTGGGCTGGTTGTCCAGGTTTGATGTTGTTATCCAACGCAAGGTAAAGCGTTTGGTCTTTAAGCTGGTCATCGGTCAACCCTCGAGCGTGTTTGGCTTTCCGCGCTATGTTTTCCCCGATTATTTCCGCGGTGTGTGCCAGGAGCCTTCAGTTTCAATGGTGTTGTTGTGTATCGAGGATTTACTTCCCTGTGGTGCGAGATCTCACTGATATCTTCGCCGTTAGTCTCCCTGGTTTTCTACCTGTGAGAGTTGAGGAGTTTGTTTCTGACCTTGAGCTGGGTACCCGTCCTTTTGCTAAGGCACCGTACCCTTTGGCCCCGCGTGTGTTGCGAGAGTTGCGCACTCAGTTAGATGAGTGGTTCCATTGTGGCGTTTCCTGGCCTAGTTCCTTGACCTGGAGTGCTCTCGTCTTGTTCGAAAAGAAGAAAGTTAGTTCAGTGTTTTTGAAGGATGATCTTCGTTTAGGCTTCCTTTAGTTTGGAATCCGCAAGTCAGATGTTCCGCGATCTGCTTTCTGTTCTCGGCTTGGACATTTCGAGTTCTTGGTAATGTCCTTTTCCTGTTGGGTAATCTTACCCGCATCTGTTTTCCTAGCCCTTTTCGGTTAGCATTTCTATCTAGCGAGTGCGAGCTTACCTCTCCCTTCGTACCTTTCATTTGATGTCTTCTAAGTTTCGGTTCGAAGTTTCGGGATGAAACTTCCTTCTTGGTGGGGTGACTGTAACGCCCCAGGTTTTCTCTGGTAGTTAATCTAAGCGGGTATGTGAGGGACTTAGTGGTAAATTGTTTGGTTCTGTTGCTGCAAAGTTTCGAGGCGAAACTTTCTGTTAGGAGGGGTGGCTATAACGCCCCGGGGTTTTTCTTATAACTATTTCATTAAAACATATGGAATTAATTATAATTATTCTAGAGCGAAATATTAATTCAGGGCATCGAGGCGAAAGGGCGTCACCGTCTCGGAAGCGTCGTCGTCATCCGATGTTTTGTTTCTAGAAGGAGGCTTATGCGGGTGAATGTATATATATATACAATCATATATAACATATATATATAAGTTATATATATTTATAAAAGTTATATGCAAAAACTTATATATATATATATATAAAGTTTCTTTTTATTTTATTTTATGGATATATGCAGTTTTTTTTCATCAAAGCCGGCAGATTTTTCTTTCCTTCCCCGATAACCCAAATTCTGCCGAGTGAGCTGAGTGGCGAGTATGGTTTCGTCGGAGGCAGGCCGTCGGAGGAGGTTTAGGGGTGTCGGCGCTTGATTTCATCGCCGGAGCGGGGTTGTGGTGTGTTCTCGTCGGAGTCGGCGGCGGTGGTGAGGTCCTTCTGTCGTGGTTTTCGCTTCGCCGTGTGCTGTCGCTCCCAAATCAAGGCAAGAAAACCTTTCCTCCCTCCCTCCTTCTCTCTTGGCTAGATCCCTTACTTGTTGGTAATTCTTCTTTCTGGATCTTTAAGCGCAGAAATTTTATTTTTGTTGGCAAGATCTTGGGATCACTTTGGGGTTCGATCTTCTAGTCCTTGTTACAAAAAAAGAGAAAATCCTGGTTTTTTTATTTAGGGGCTGCTGCTGTTCTTATTCCTTAATTAAGGGGGCTGCTGCTGTTCATATACTTTGAATGGTAGGGGCTGCTGCTATGTTGGTTCCTATTAGCATGTTGTTAGTTATACTGCTGCTATGTTGGTTCCTGTTAGTATACTGTTAGTTATGCTGCCGCTATGTTAGTTCCGATCAGTCACGCTGGACATGAATCCTTTCAATTTTGTTTGGGCTGCTATCTATATAATCCAGTTGAGATTTTTTTTATTAGGGTCTGCTTATATAAATTTATTTTGGGCTGCCTTTTATGCTCTAATTGTTGGGGGCTGCCTTTTTATAGTGCTGTGTTTAGGGGGATGTTTCTCAAGTATTGTTAAGGGGGGCTGCTGGTTATATATATTCTCTATTTGGGACTGCTATGCTTAATCAGATGGGAGCTTTTTGACCTTTATGGGGGGCTGCCTTATAGCACTTCAGTCGGGGGGCTGCTTTAATGAATTTCATTATGGGGCCTGCTTTATAGAACTCTGTTTGGGGCTGGTCTGTATAATCCCAATTTAGGGGCTGCTATACTTCATTCCTGTTTGGATTTATATTGGGGCTGGTTGGTATAATCCCAGTTAGGGGCTGCTATATATATCCTTCCTATTTTTATTTATTTTGGGGCTGCTCTATGTAGTACCCGTTGGGGGCTGCCATATGTTGTTCCAGTCGGATTATTTTGTTTGGGACCGCTATGCGTAGTTTTTATTAGCTATATATATAGTTCTATTTTTAGAACTATATGGGGGTCGCCATATCTAATTCAATCTTTGATATTATGCTCAATTGTTGTTATATGACTGGTGGGCCGCCTTCAGGTTGCAAGTCTCGATAATTCAAATTTCGTAATCGGCTCTTAGCTCAAGCTTATTCTTGTTACTTGGCCTTCAACTGCTTTGGTTTTATGACCCTGGGTATAAGAGGATATGGTTGGCATGTTCTGCATTTATATTTAGATGTTGGTTAAGTTATTAATTCACTCATAGTCTCACACTAGTAGCCTAGCTGTTGAGGTCTCTATTTGCCGTTTCGCTTATTTTTCAACCCTTTTTCCTGGTATTGCTCCTCTTCCCCTTTAATGATTGTTTCTCCGCCTTTTCTACAAGTGAAGTTCTGTTTGTGGTCTTCCTTGTCTGCCTAGCCTGTTGAATTTAGGTTAGTGTCTGTTGTGTTTCCCTTTTGGGTCTTGTTTGGTGTTCTGGGTTCTTGATTCCTGCAGTCATCCCCCGTGGAATCTGGATAGCTTCTATACCTGTTTAGCTATGCTACCAGGTAGTCTGATAAGACTTCCCTTGGTTTAGAAATGTTTGCTCGCCCTAAGATCGTGCAATTATTTCTTCTTTTATGAAGTTTCCCTTCGACTTTGACATGAAGTCTTCTAGTCAACTTGGATATAAGTCCTCGTCGACTTTGATATAAGTCTTTTCCCGTCAACTTTTGTTAAGTTTTCCTGTCAACTTTTGATAAATTTTTTTTCTATCGACTTCATCGCTTATTCTGAATTGTTTCCACATATATTTATATGTTCTTTTGTCGGGTGTTCCCGGGTATCTTAAGCAATGTTATCAAACTTTTTAAGTCCCTTTGGCTGAGACTTTTGATAAAGCCATGCTCTATTCTTTGAGTTGCCCTGTTTTTGGTTAGTGTTCATTGTGATGTCTTGCCGTGCCTTATTCATCGTGCTGTTATGGGAAGTTCGTTGGGAGTCAAGTTTGGACTCACTAAGTGTTTTCAAATGAATCGTTGAGTAGTGTTTATTTCTTTGTGACCCTATTCTTAGGGTGTTATGGTGCTGATATCTCGGGTTACGTCTCGTGTCTTAATTGAAACTTACTTTGATTATTTAGAACCTTTGTCTTAAGCCTTGCACGGTGGGTAGTTTTGGGTGGCAGTGGATAAAGGACCACCACCCGGTTTTTGCTTTTTGGGTGGCAGTGGATAGAGTACCACCACCCAGTTTTGGCTTTTTGGGTGGCAGTGGATAGAGTACCACCACCCGGTTTTGGCTTTTTGGGTGGCAGTGGATAAAGGACCACCACCCGGTTTTGGCTTTTTGGGTTGGCAGAGGATAAATGACCGCCACCTGTTTTATTTGAGCTGATCAGTCTCAAGTTCTTATAAACATATATGCTTATATGTGTATTATGATATTATTTGTATGACCATCACCTCTGAGCCGCAATGGCGGACACGTGGTGGGCTTTGATTGCTTTGGTTATTACCTTCTGGTGCAGGCTTTTCCTCTTACCGAGTGCAATCGTTTGAGCTGGCTCGAGTTGTTGTAAGATTATTGATGTTTATCTACTTAGTTCTCCGTTCTGCAATCTTTTATTTCTGATTGCTGCTAATCTTCGTTTTCTTGCACCCTTTGGGCTGAGGCATTCTTTTCTTATGAATGTCTCAGGTTCAGGTCTTTAGCTGCCGCAGGAGTTAGAGCGGTGTCGTTCAGTTTTTCTGTCGAGGCCCTTCCTCTCTTCTAGGTAAGGGGAAGTTCTTTAGTTGTTGCCTTCTTTGGTTCTTTTCCTTCTTTCCTGCGGGTTCGTGTCAGTTGTTGGCGCCCGTTTGGCTTTTATGCTTAGTTTACTTGCTAGTTGTTTTGCTGTTACTTTTGGGTTGTTTACCTACTTGCTCTCTGGGAAGCTTTATGCTAGGATGCATTAGTTACTCTATTGATATAAAAATGTATGAAGCTTGCTTATAAATCATTTCTCTCTTTCATAAAATATGTTTTCCTGAGAGCATCCCCCCTGAGACTGGAACTTCTTCAGCTTTCTCCCCTTGCCTAGTTCACAGAACATCTCCCCTGGATGCTTGTTCATAGAACTGAAGACATGCTGCTTCATCAACATTTCCTCTTGAAGCTTGAGCATCTTCAGAAAAACAACTAACTCCCCCTGTCAAAAAGGAAAGTATCTCCCCCTGACAACAAGGAGCTTCTTCAATACATCTCCCCCTGCCTAGTTTCAGAAAGACCTGGAGCTAGGCCCCTAGATGAAGGGACATTTGAGGAGGTAGTGAAGGATGCAAGATTGTCATTGCTATTGTTCCTGCAAAATGAAATAGAGATCAAGTGCAAAGGGAACTAGAAAGAGAAGCAATTTTGCAGGCATTCAGATAATCAGAAAAACTTAGTTTGATATTGAAGGGAATGAGGGGATAAATAGAAGATTTAATTTTTAATTGATTGAATCTCCATCTATCATTCCTAGTTGATTTATAAAGGAAATGTGTTTCTTTTCATCCAAGCGTTTGGTGAAAATATCAGCCCTTTGCAAATCAGTAGAGATGAATTATAGGCAAATTTTTTTTATCCACATTATCCCTAAGGAAGTGGTGCCTAATTTCTATATGTTTAGTCCTACTATGGAGAACTGGATTTTGTGCTATAGATATTGCACTAGTATTGTCAGAAAATATAATTGAATTATTTAGATTGACACCATAGTCTAGGAGCTGATTTTGTATCCACAATATCTGTGAGCAGCAACTGCCTGCAACTATGTATTCAGCTTCAGCTGTTGATGTAGACACAGATATTTGTTTCTTACAAAACCAAGACACAAGCCTATCACCAAGAAACTGACAAGTTCCTGATGTGCTTTTCCTGTCTACTCTGCATCCAGCATTATCTGAATCTGAGAATCCAGTTAATTCAAATTCAGATGCTGTTGGATACCAAAGTCCTAGATTTGGACAACCCTTTATATATCTCAAAATTCTTTTTAATAATATTAGGTGAGATTCTTTGGGGTTAACTTGAAACCTAGCACAAATACAAGTAGCAAACATTATATCGGGCCTACTTGCTGTTAAATAAAGTAATGAGCCAACAATTGCTCTATATACCTTTTGATCAACAGGTTTCCCTGATTCATCATTATCAACAACAACATTAGAGGGCATGGGTGTTTTCATGGTGGAAGAATCAGACATACCAAATCTTTTCACTAATTCCTTAGCATTCTTAGATTGAGATATGAAGATTCCATTTGGAGTTTGCTTCACTTGAAGACCAAGGAAGTACGATAGCTCACCCATACTACTCATTTCAAATTTAGATTGTATTAGATTAGAGAATCTTTTGCATAGATTTGAATCAGTAGAGCCAAATATGATATCATCTACATATATTTGAACTAGCAAAGTTTGATTTTTATGTATCCTGAAAAATAGAGTTTTATCAACTATGCCTCTACAGAATTATTCTCTAAAAGAAAACTAGCTAAGGTCTCATACCATGCTCTGGGAGCTTGTTTGAGACCATAGAGAGCTTTATTAAGCTTAAATACAAAAGAGGAGTGAGTTGGAGAGATGAAACCTGGTGGTTGTTCCACATAGACTTCTTCTTTGATTTCTCCATTCAAGAATGCACTCTTCACATCCATCTGATGTACCTTGAACTTCTTGTATGCAGCAAATGCAAGGACGATCCTGATTGCTTCTAACCTTGCAACTGGTGCAAAAGTCTGATCATAATATATTCCTTCTTCCTATGAGTATCCTTGAGCTACTAGTCTAGCTTTGTTTCTCACAATGGTGCCATCTGCATCTAGCTTGTTCCTGTAGACCCATTTAGTTCCAATGACTGGATGATTCTTTGGTCCAGGAACCAATTCCCAAACTTTGTTTGTCTCAAACTGATTGAGCCCCTCTTGCATAGCAATGATCCAGTTGGGATCTTGTTCTGCATCTTGTAGGGATTGAGGTTCAATCTGAGAGAGAAAACAAGTGTGCATCTGATTCTGATTAGCTTGATGCCTTATTTGGACACCAGTTGATATGTCTCCAATTATTTGAGATCTGGGGTGATCTCTAATATTGACATAATCAACATGCATAGTGGGATCATCATTATTTGTAATTAATTCCTCTTGTGGAATGTTACTTAATGCTTCCTTTTCAGGTACAGTTTCACTGATTTCTTCTTCACTTTCTTCACCATCCTGCTGTACAGGATTTAGAGATCCTTCCTTCTGTAGAGCTAATTGTTCTAGCTGCTCACAGAGTGTAGGTTCCTGCAGGTTTTCTTTGGTAGAAGAATTCTTCTCCTTGTAAAACATGTTAGTTTCATCAAAAGAAACATGCATAGATTCTTCAATTTTAAAAGAGGATTTGTTAAATATCCTATATGCTTTGCTGATTAATGAATAACCTAAGAAAATTCCTTCTTCAGATTTTGGTTCAAATTTCCTAAGGTATTGTTTGTCATTATTGTGAACAAAACATTTACAACCAAATGTTCTAAAATAGTTAACTTTAGGTTTCTTCCCTTTAAGTAATTCATAGGGGGTCTTACCCTCAAGTTTATGTATCAAACTCCTATTCAACAACACATAATTTGTTGTGCTAACAGCCTCTGCCCAAAAAGATAGGGGCAAATTAGCATCTGCAAGTAATGTTGTTGCTGATTCAATTAGGGTTATATTTTTCCTTTCAACTACCCCATTTTGTTGAGGAGTTCTAGGAGCTGAGAAGCAATGACTGATACCTTCCTTCTCACAGAATGCTTGCATGAGAAGAGATTCAAACTCAGTGCCATGATCACTTCTGATCAATACTGCTACAGCATAATACTCAATCTGAATGCTCTTAAGAAATTCTGTAAGAACTTTAAAGTTATCTGACTTTTCTCTCAAAAAGAACACCCAAGTGAATCTAGAGAAGTCATCTACAATAACTAGAGTGTATGACTTCCCCCGTAAACTATTTGTTGCTATTGGTCCAAAAAGGTCCATATGTAGCAAGTATAAGATTCTAGGTGAATCACTTTTAGATAATGATTTATAAATGTTTTAGTTTGCTTGCCTAATTGACATGCCCTGCAAAGACCTTCCTTCTTGCATGAACCAGAAGATAATCCTCTAACAAGATTGTCCTTAGATAATTTAGCAATGGTCCTAAGATTTACATGTCCTAATCTCTTATGCCAAAGTTCACTAGGTTTGCTTAATTTATTAAATAAACAGATTTCTGATTTTGATGAGTTGAAATTTACTAAATAGATATTTCCTTGCCTAATACATGATAAAACCGTAATATTATCAGAAGACTTAATAAGGCATTTTCATTTATTAAGAGTTACCCGATACCCTTCATCACATAACTGGCTTATGCTGATGAGGTTGTGCTTCAGTCCCTTGACATAAGCTACCTCTTTGAAGGTGACTTCTCCAACCTTGACTTTTCCATATCCTTTTGTTTGTCCACAGTTGGAGTCTCCAAATATCACTTTTGGTCCATGCTTTGCCTTGTAGTTGTTCAGATTGTCCTTGTTTCCTGTCATGTGCTTTGAACAGCCACTATTCAAATACCATTGTTCATTCTTACTTGGATAGCTGTGTACCTGCAAAACGGAAAAATAAACTAGTTGTTTTTGACCCAGACTACCTTGGGTCCTTTTGTATTACCACAAAAATCTGAAATAAAAGACATTTCAGGTTGGTCCTTATAACCTTGTGGATGATATCTCCTTGGAGGTATTATCCATTCAGTGAAAGGATTGAGAGTATGTGAAGAATAAGAATTGTTCAGATTTGCTGTATATTTTCTGTTCGACCAATGGGCTGAGTTCGTCGATCGCCGTTCGACGAATGAATGTGCTTTCGTCGAGCGTCGTTCGAATAATAACTATACAGGAAATCTGTCTTCAGAGTTCGTCGATCTCCGTTCGACGAAGTGAATTCATTTCGTCGATCTCCGTTCGACGAATTCTGCTGAATTCCTTTATTCTTGACAGCCTTACTTAAAATGTTTTTATTTACATCTACAACCTCTTTGCTCTTAGCAGAAATGAATTTTATAGGTGTAGATAGTATGTTTTTCTTAATGAGATGTGGCTCACTTGATGAAACACCCAAGCCTAGTTTGCTATTAAGTCTATCATTAATAGTGCTTGTGATGTCCATCAGTTTGATGCTCCTATTGAGGGATTCTTCAAACTTCTTAGCTTTAGACAACTTGTTCTCAATGAGAACAATGTGTTCCATGGGGGCAGCCAAATCTTTCTTAAGATTGACATTTTCTTCACCTATTTGATTCATTTTAGCAAGCTTATTTCTGAGAGTGATTATTTCCTTCTCAGATTTTATTAAGTCTAAGAAAAGAACTTTGAATTCATCTTTGAATTCAATTGAATTGAAATCAAAATTAGATATTACCTGATCTGTATCATTGTCAGCTTCTGATTCTGATTCTTCAGAATTATGTCCTGAGGCATTGATAGCCATCATGCAGATGCTCTTTTCTTCTTCATCATCTTCATCATCAGAAGAGCTGGATGAAGATGCACTTACTGACTCACTGCTTGAGTCATAAATGGCCATCAAGCATTGGTCATTTTCTTTTGATTCTTCTTCATCATCAGATGAGCTGGATGATGATTCTGATTCAGTTTCACTCCAAGTTTCTGCTACAAATCATCTTCCCTTGTGTTTGTGCTTGTGTTTGTGGGAGGAAGACTTGCTGGAGTGTTTTCTTTCTTCTTTGTCCTTTTTCTTTTCTTTCTTCTGATTCTCTGGACATTCTGGTAGAATATGTCCAGGTTTCCTGCAGCCATAACAAATAATTTCTTTAGGATTTGACTTATCATACCTTGGCTTTTCTCTTGATCTGGAGTCCTTCTTGGCCATCTTGTACTCCTCATGGAGTCCTTCTGAAATCCTTCTTGGCCATCTTGTAGAACCTTTTGTCTAGAAGGCTCATGAACTCCTCATCTCTTGGAGCCTTTTCTTCTTCTTCAGCTTGAAAAGCTATGCTTCTATCCTTCTTGGATGCTGGAGATGAAGTCGATTGTTCAGCTTCTTTAGATTTGATAAGCTGCTCATAGGATTTGAGTTTGCCTAATAAGCTCTCAGTTGAGATCTCATTAAGGCTTCTGGCTTCCTTGATTGGCCAGATCCTAGAGTCCCATATGCTGGGGAAGCACATTAGGATCTTATCATTGATCTCAGTGATGGAGATCACTTTGTCCAAAGATTTCAGCTCATTAATTATGAGGCTGAGCCTGTTATACATATCAGCAACTGTCTCAGATTCTCCCTTTTTGAAATTCTCATATTGAGAAATGAGGTGGGATCTTCTGTCCTTTCTTTCATCAGCTGATCCTTCAACCATATTATTGAGTGAGATCCATATCTCTCTTGCAGAAGTGCATTCCACCACTTTTTGAAAAATTTCATCAGACATTGTTTGTGCTAGAATGTTCATAGCTTTTGCATCTGCACTTCTTTGCTTTTTCTGGGCTTCAGTCCACTCAGGTGGTGGAACAACCTTGTTGGTAGTGGTGGTTTCAGCACTAGTTGTTGTTGTGGGAGCTAGAGGTCCTGTCAAAATCACATTGAAAATTTCCTCATCAATAGAATTCATGTACAACCTAATCCTTGCCTTCCATAGTGCAAACTTATTGAGATTGCACATAGGAGGTCTTGTGCTTGAATACTCTTTGTTTTGTGCCATGAGTTTTTAAGAAAGTAAAACTCTAAAATAAATTATGATCTAATTGATCTTTATGATTCAGGTGTTAGCCTGTAAATAAAAAATCAACTACCCTCTGATACCAATTGAAATTGCAATTGAGTATCAGTTGAAGGTGATTAATATAATCAACCTAAGCCTCTGATTCCAATTGAAAGTGATTAATATAATCAACCTTGCTTTGATACCAATTGAAGGAGAGTTTAGAAATTAATATTACTCTAGAGGGGGGGGGGGGTGAATAGAGTATTAAAACTTTTTCCCTTAATTTTATAGCGGAATTAAAATAGTGATATATATATGTATAACAGAGTGATTTATAAAAACTAAATAAAAACAAATCAGCACAGCACAACAACGCAGAAAATGACAAGCACAGAGACACAAGGATTATAGTAGTTCCCCAATCAACCTGGGTACATCTACTCTTCTACCACACTTGGTAGGATCCACTAGGTTTTTGATCAGGTGCCCTATCACCAAGGGGTTTTTGTTCAGGTGTCCACACACCAAGTGAGTTTTTGATCAGGTGCTCTAACCCAACCACAAGTTTTTGATCAGGTGCCCTGCCACCAATGGGTTAACTTTTGAAGGGAGTTATAACCCTGTACAAGAGGGGATAGAAAGGGCTAGAATGTTCTTCTCTGTCAACAATCTGAGAGAAGACTCTAGTGGATGTTGATATTGTAAAGCTCCTCTGTCTGATATGAAATTGTTTGACAGTTGATTGGCTGGAGCTTTCACTTGAATCAAGTGATCTTCCTGTAGCTGATTAATCTGGAAGAATAAGTTCTTCAGATTTTTTTTGTTGCTCTTTTGAAGATCTGTACTTGCAGCAGATGACTGAGAGAGTAGAGTGATGTTCTCAGTGGGTAGTGCTGCTAGAGGAAGAAGAAGATCTGTTAGCTTTTGTTCTTCTTGTTCTTCCTGTAACCATTTTTTTCTTTTTCTCTATACAGCTATTCTTGATATTTTCTGTATGCTTGCCGTGAAGAAGAAAAACTGAAGTAATAATACTACTGTATATCTTCTTCCCTTTTCTTTTGATAATATTTGAAAATCAAATCCCTTGAATTAAGGAATAAGTATATCTGGGAACCATAAATCTGACACGCCGTATATCTCTTTCCTTTTCCATGAAATGTCCTTTTTCGAGAAATGTCAACTGCTATAATCTTGAAATAATAAAAGGAAATATATTATCCTTACTTATATGGAAGAATAGAGCCATTGCTGAAGAGATATGAGATCAGAGAAATATAATCTGTCTGAAATAAATCTGCTGTATTGCAATTTTCATCGATCTCAACAAATTTCGTCGATCTCAGAGCTGTGTTCGTCGATCTGAAGATATTCGTTGAACGCAGACTGAGTTCGTCTAACTGAGGAATTCGTCAACCGCTGAGCCTGGATAATTTTGTCGACCGTTGAGCCGCTGAGAAAATTTCGTCGACCGCTGAGACGGGGTCTGTTCGTCGACCACTGAGACAATCTGTTCGTCGACCGCTGAGACAATATTTTTGTCGACCGCTGAACCGCTAAGACGCTGAGATAGAAGCAAGCCGTTTGTCGAACGCAGAGTGTAAGCCGTTCGTCGAACGCAGAGAGCAGTTTGTCGAACGCAGTGTGGAGTTCGTCGAACGCAGAACCTGAATGATTTCTTGAGTTCTAACAGCTTAAACTCTTGACCCATTGACTATATATTGGGGTCAACTTGATCCTAGTCAACAAATAGTGATCCTAGCCCAAATCAGAAATAGGGTTGTTCCAACATAGGGTTCTTTGTGAACCTGAGTTGTTAGAACTACTTATTGAGAAGAGATCTGAGTTAGAGAAGTTGCCTAGTCTAGCACATTGCTAGATAGTCGGGAGGGATAGTGGAGTACCTCTTGACACATTGTCTTGAAGGGAACCACTATAAATCATGTGTGTTTTCTGTGTTATTTTCTGTGCTGTGCTAGCTAGATTTTTAAAGTAGCAATTAACATTGAAAACACTTAATCACCCCCCCCCCCCCTCTAGGTGTATTATAAACAACCCATATTTTTCAATTGGTATTAAATCTAGGTTGAGTTCAAAGGCTTTACAGCTTTGAACAAGATCTACACGTTTATTGGGTTGTGATAAATCAATGGCTGATGAGCATCATAAGGAAATGAGCTCAATCCCATCTGCACCAAAGAGAACTTTGCTATCTGGAAGCAGAAAATCAAGTTGTACATGGAAGCTTCAGACCATAGAGTCTATTTGGCAGTTGAAGAGGGACCCTATGTTCCCATGAATATCTATATGGACCGAACAACAGCTCCTACACCCGAAACCCTATCCCAGTTCACCAAGGATGAAGTAGCCTTGGTCACCATGTTCAAAAGGGCTAAGAACATCATTGTAAATGCAATTGATGATTCAACATTTCAGAATCCGATTCATTGTAAAACAGCAAAGGAAATGTGGGATTCCTTGGTTGTATGCATGGAAGGAACAGAAGAGGTTAGAGTTGACAGAAAATCCCTTCTGAATCAGGAGTATGAATCCTTCAGGCAAGACAAGAAGGATGACATAATTGCCTGCTATGAAAAGTTCTTCAGGATTATAAATGGGCTCAAAACTTATGAAAGAGAGTTCACCAATTATGAGCTCAATGACAAGTTTCTGAGATCTCTAAATAAATAATGGGATATGAAGCTGTGTACCATCAGGGAAATTGGAAATCTGGGAGCTGTGCAGCCTCAACAACTATATGGCAAGCTTCTGTCATATGAGTTGCAGTTAAATTTCAGAAAGGCTGAAGAGGAAGGTTCCAAAACTCACAGTAGAGAGAAGGCAGTGGTATTTAAAGCTGAAGGTTCAAGAAAGCACAAGACTGTGGAGCATGTCTATGTCTCAAAGGAAGGGCCTTAAGCAACTCAAGCTCAAAGCTCTCTGATGGAGATTTCTCACTGTTCACCAAGCAGTTTAAGAAATTACTGAGAAACAGAAGAAGAGGGAACAAAAGATATGAAACTTCTCCCTCTAGTTCCAAAAGAGAAGACAGGTCTGGGTGCAGACACAGATCAGACAGGTATGAGTCTAAACTTAATAAACATATTTCATCTAATATTGTCTGTTACAGCTACAAAAAGCCTAGACATATCATTGCTGAATGCCCATTCAAGAGGCAAGAAAAGAGTAAAGAGAGAAAGCACTCGAGGAGTAGAAAGACTGAGAGGAGCCTTGTGGCTAAGAAAGTGAGAACACTTAGTGACAGTGACACTGAGTGCTCCTCATCAGAATCAGATAGCATATTGTTGTTATGGCCTGCTCAGATGAAGAATGTTGTGATGATCCCTATTGTTGGAAAAAACCCTTTTGAGTTATCTAAACAAATTATCTTAAAGTGATTTCATCAAGATTAGGTTGCATTGCCCACATTGTATAGAAACGGTAAAATGGTCATTAGATGTCCTAGGATATCACATTCAATTAGTGTGTCAAGAACAGGTCTAAGAGAAGCACAAATTAAGTTGAGTTAAACTTTCGTCGAATAAAAGTTGACGTAACTTCGACTAAATATCGACGCAACTCTGACTGAAAGTCAAAGTAAACTCAAACTGCCTGTCGAAGTATCAAGTCAAGTCTACGCAATGTCGACGGGAACTCGACGCATAAGGAAGAGCCTGTCGAATCCATCTTAGAAGTCGACGCAACTTTGACTTTAATTCGACGCAGAAGATGAAGTTCAAGTCCCCAAGTCTTCAACTCGATGACGTGTCAATAATAACTCGACGCAACGTCGACAACTGAGTTCAGTAAAGTCCAAGTCTTCAACTCGACGGATGCATCAATAAGTACTCGACGCAACATCAACAACTAAGTTCAGTCAAAGATAAGAAGGAATTCGAAGCTGCTTCTATAAGAACTTAGAGGTGCGTCGATATGAAGGATAATGAATTCGACGCAGTGTCAAATTGACAGAAATAGAAGGTTTTCTGCCATCATTTCTGTTGCTTTTCTAGATGATCTACAAGGCTGAAATCTGATCTCTAACGACTCATTTATTGCTAAGAATGGAATGGAGTATTTCAGAGATACAACAAAGACATTCTGGGAAGTTATTTAAATCAGATGGACGGGTCGGGAACAAAAATAGAAGGAAACATCAATTGTCCAATGGACATTCCTTCTAAGGACAGTACAGAAGAAGAAAGAAATTCAAACACAAATCAATAGAGAATAAGTATGCTGAAGAAGAAAGATAACACGAATGATTCATTTTTCTCTCTGTCGAGAAGGCTACTTCTTCTTCCTCCTCAAACCCTAAGACATAACTGAAGAGCAACTGCTCTGCGCAGGAAAAGAACACAACAAGACCATTGCTTCATCTTCTACATCATATAGCAGCAAGCCAACAAAAGTGCAGAGAGGATCAGGATCAAAGCTTATATCCCGTGCATCTTAAGCAAGGGTTCATCATATTCAGATCCTGAAATAAATAGAAGCAACAACATCCATAGAGATAGCTGTTGAAGGATTCTAACTGAAGAGTCCTATTCTCATCTTCCTCTTCCTCTACTGATCTCATTCTCCAACTGTAAAAGATTTTTAAGCATCCCTCTTATAAAGGATTCAGTGGTTCTAAGAGTCTCCTTATCAAAAGACACAGTGGTTCTAAGAGTCCCCTTATCAAAAGACTCAGTGGTTCTGAGAGTCTTCTTATCAAAAGGCTCAGACACTGTTAGTGCAATCCTACCAGGGAGGTAGAAGAGTGGACTACCCACATTTTGGGGAACCACTATAAAACTTCTGTGTCTTCCGCATTGCATTTCAGTGTTGTCTAGTTTAGTGTTTTTCTGTTTCATATTTTCCGTGTTTACTTTATTTTGTTTTGGTATTGATGATTGCATAGTACTAGTTTTATTGTGTGTGCATAACTAGGGATTACAAGTTTTAAGACTCTATTCACCCCCCCCCCCCTCTAAAGAATTCTCAGAGGCACACTGCGCATTTTCAATTGGTATCAGAGGGAGGTTGATCATTAAAAGGTTAACATCTTGATCAAAAGATCTCCTCACCCTTATTTCTTTGTTTAAAATTATCTAAAACTATTTTATAAAGAAAAATGAGTTCTAAGGACTATGCATCAACAAGACCATCATTGTGTAAATTGAATAAGTTTACACTTTGAAAGACCAGAATAAAGCTCTACATGAACTCCATTGATGAAGACATCTTTGATGTTATCATTTCAGGTCCCACATCCCCAGTCAAACAAGATGTCAGTGGATCTACAACATATGAAGCTATCCCAAGGATGACATTTATGATGCCCTATTTTCATGTCTGCATATATCACATGGTCGTGCGTTTCATTGACGCACGATTGCTTCGATCGTGTGAGTTCATCGGCATCTTTGTTTGACGTTCTATTGATGATCGTGTGAATTATACACACACAAGTAGTTGCACGTGCGCGAAGGAATCGCACGATCACCTGCTAAGTCTTGTTTTCAAGCCTTCTGGAATTCTTCGTGTGTTATTATGCACGGTCGGCTTCGACCGTGCGTGAGTAAAACGCACTGGCGCTGCTGCTTCATCTTCCAGGGCTTTCTTCTTCGTTAATAACGCATGGTCTATGCACGGTCGTGCGTTCAACCGTGCATGACTTAATTTCTAACATTTCTGTATAAAAGCCGGGAAATCTGCTTGCTTGGGAGACATTTCATAGGATAGACCAAGCCCGCCACTTTCATTCCAGCTCCGCCATTTCTGTCACCCCATCCATCTCCCCCATTTGGGAAGTGTTCTCTGGTGATTCTAAGCCCCATCCAAGGATCCGGAAGCCTTCTCGGCCATCTATAACCAACAACAAGGGTTGGCATACTCCATTTAGTGAAGAAGAAGGAACCTACACTAGGGAAGAAGACGGAGAAGGTCAAAGGTAGTGACTGTTGGGTTATTCTACAACCATACATCGTATGTAGGCGCAGCGGAAATAAAGAGAAACAACCCAAAAAGATTCGGATCGGCCATGAACATTGAATCAAGAAGTAATGAAAACTACTAGGCATAAATTGCCTTAGTGGAGTTGGATCGAATCCAACCTAGGTGCTCCAAGAAGAAGAATCCTGTCAGTGGCTATGCGAGAGTCCTCACGTAGAATGATGTCTACGTCTCTACAGTGATCCACACGAGCTGGGAGAAGAACGAATGCACCTTGCACTTCCACGAACTGCTAGGTTCGCTCCAGGAAGAACAATCACGACGACGATCGCCGGAGAGGAGGTCGGTGGAGGCGAACGGGGCGGCGGAACTCTTTCCGTCTAGGGTTCGGGCGAGAGGCGGAACTCTTTCCGTCGGCTGAACTTTTCGTAAGTTATAAGAACCCTAAAAGAAGATCTATTTATACCCAAAGCATAAACAGGCTTCTAGAAGAATCGCTATCCGCAGACCACACAGCAGAATTGGGGTTTCTGTAACAATTCGTCGGGATTCCACGAAACAATCCGACGAATTCCGACGAATCATATCAGATGGCAACATTTGCCGAGTTAAGGATCTCTGTAACAATTCGTCGAGTTTCCACGGAACAATCCGACGAATCCGACGAATCATATTAGACGGCAACATTTGCCAAGTTAAGGATCTCTGTAACAATTCGTCGAGTTTCCACGGAACGATCCGACGAATTCCGACGAATCATATCCGACGAATTCCGATGAATTCCGACAGCAACATTTGCTTTACCTCCCCGATTCTATATGGTGATTGGTAGCCTTTACCAATACAGTCAATCATCCAACTTCTCCACATGCTCTTATGTGCGACCCTGCAGGCTCATATCGCGTTGGTAGTGAGATTGCATGTTTGACCACTTCTAGATCACAATGGTAACTCCAACAATGACAACATCTAGATCCCAGAAGAAACCACGGACTGAGCCCGGAGGCGGCTTGACAACCCACCATTCCGGCCATGACCCACATCGAGACTTTTCTTCTTGTGGTTCACTCTACCCTTTGTCTACTTGTGTGTTGTGCTCCTCAATACTTGTAATGAACCTAGAATGCCCTTTGTTTGTATATGAATGAAAGTATGCCTAGCCATTTTCTCTACTTTTATGTTATGTTGTGATGCGCCTCGCCTCCATTTCACATCCACCCCATACACGCACTAACTGAGACACTCCAACAAAAGCTAGAGATGAGGCGTCGAAGATGTGTTTGCGACCCTCACTCTCGCAATAGGGATCATACCCTCCATCTGCCTTCCGTCCATTCCATTTACCGAAGCACGACATTGCAGCCTGCACTTCATCTCGCCAAACGAAGCGGTGCTCTCGGCCCGCATTTTCCTTTTATTGTTGTTAAATTAGGAAACCCAAATCAAACTCCCCTTTTTATTATTAACATAGAAATCTTTATAATCAATTTCCTTGACGAGAAATCATACACCCAACTTGCAATCCTCTGAGAACAATATTTGGGGAGTCTCTCCCAACTTTTATTACTTGTACGACCGGTGCACTTGTCGTAAGCATGTCAAGTTCTTGGCGCCGTTGCCGGGAATTGTAGTTGGCGTTGTGATTCCGTTGTTAGGAAAGTTTCTTATAATTGTTAACAATGTTTAGATATAATTCTATTTGTGCTAATTCGAATGAGGCTCTTCTACAAGGAGAAGAGACTGATAACTATTTTGAGATCCCTGTTGACCTCATCGAATTTATTGCTTGAATTGCCAATTTAGCGGGATTAGTTGTGAGGATGCTGCTCTCCATCTACATAACTTTTCCGAGATTTGCAGCACATGCTTAGGCAGTGGAACCAAGAGTGATCGATGCAAAATTCAACTTTTCCCCTTTTCCTTAAAAGTGAAAGCCAAGGATTGGTACCGGAACAAGAAAGTCAGGTCGTTAACTTCTTGGAATCAACTCGAAGAGAGATTCTTAGTATGCTTTCACTCCAGAATGCATGTTCTAAGCAAGTAGAAGGAGATCATCACTTTCACTTAAGGACGTGAAGAGATATTATCTGATGCATGTTAGAGTTTCCAATCCCTGCAAAGAGATAGTCTCCTTAGGGGAATGACAAAAATATCCCTGCTTCAAATATTCTATCTTGGTGTGTCAAAGCAGTTCCGACCTCTTTTTGATGTTGCCGCTGGAGGAGATCTCTTTGGTCGATCAAGCGAGGATGTGTGGGAGGTTGTTGATAATGTAGCATGAACTAGTGAACAATGGGATCATTCTCAGTGTCCGCCATTTAGTGCTAATGTCAGTACTGTGGCAGTCAGCATTGAGCGGGAGTTTTTATCATCGACTAAATTGGAGGAATTCTTATCATTTGCTTGTGAAGTTCTCATTTTTATAAACAAGCAGTCCAATGAATTTAGTGACCCCCCAACAAGAAACTATAAATGTGTTGCGATTGATAAGCGGGAAAGCCATCGACGAACCAACTCACCAAGTTCCTCCAGTTCGTCATCCAACCTGCCAAAATTGCACTGAAGATTCGGTTGTAGTTCCCACTAATCATGATAATGCTCAGACTCTGCATGACATGTTATTGCACCAAGACTGCCTTTCCCTCATCGCCTGCGAAATGAAAAGCAAGAAAAGCAATGCATCAAATTCATCGAAATGATGAAAGGCATCCAAGTGATCATACCTTTAATTGAAGCTCTCACTCAAATCCTAGGTTATACACGATTTTTGAAGAACTTGATCTCAAGGCAGAAAATACTAGAAAGCTTGGGGGAAATCAAGCTCACAGAAAAATGCTCTCCTCTGATGATGAATTACATTCCTAAAAAACAAAAGGATCCTGACATCTTCACCATTCCTTGCAGAATTGGCAGCTGTAAATTTAGTCGAGCCCTGTGTGACCTAGAAGCATCTATAAATTTGATGTCGCTGTCCATCTTTCGAGATCTTGGGGCTGGTCTTCTCCGGCCGACGAATATTACAATACAGCTAGCCGATAGATCCATTAAAAGACCAGCAGGAATTGTAGAAGACCTCACCGTAGGAGTTAATGGATTCATTTTCCCTGCTGATTTCGTGATTTTGGGTATGGATGTTGATGCTAATGTTCTGATTATCTTGGGACAGCCCTTCCTTGCTACTGCTAGGGCTCTTATCAATGTCGAGCAGGGGATACTAACCCTTAGGCTTGGAGAGAACATGATGACGTTCAATGTGCATGACACATATCGAGCACTTGATGCTGCGGATATTGAAACCTCCGAATTTGTCGAAGATTCTGAAATTCCCAGTGAAATGATTTTGAGCACTGACATCTCTGCTGAGTGTGTTGACACTGCCTTCGATTCAACTGAAATAGAGGAGGACTCCAGTTTAGCATTCCCTTCAAAGGGTTAGCCCCACTTCTCAGTGGTGATCCCTTCGCATTGCCTGTCCCCTTATCGTTTACTCCTTCACTCAAACCGCCCCCGACAATCTAAAATAGGCATTTCTCGGTCAGAATAATACTTATACTATGATTATCTCAGCACAGCTCTCAACCGTTAATGAGACGTCCCTAGTTAACATCCTGAAAGAGCACAGAAAAGCCTTTGGCTAGTCTCTCGCAGATATCAAGGGAATCATCCCCACTGTTTTCATGCACAAGATTCTTTTGGAAGATCAATACAGACCTTCTGCCCAACCCCAACGGCGTCTAAATCCAAAAATGCAAGAAGTGGTTAAGGAAGAGGTAATAAAACTGTTAGACACTGGAATCATTTATCCAATCAGTGATAGCAAGTGTGTGAGTCATGTTCAGTTCATGCCAAAGAAGGGAGGAATCACTGTGGTGTCTAATAAACAAAATGAATTGATGCCAACAAGGGTTGTCACCGGATGGAGGGTTTGCATTGATTACCGGAAGCTGAATGAAGCAACGTGAAAAGATCACTTCCCACTTCCATTCATTGACCAGATGCTTGAAAAATTAGGCAGGCAGGATTACAATTGCTTTCTTGATGGGTACTCAAGGTATAAACAAATTCTGATTGATTCGGATGATAAGGAGAAAACAACATTCACCTGTCCATCTGGTACATTTTCTTTCAAGCGCATGTCGTTTGGCTTATGCAATGGCCCAACCAACATTCAATGGTGTATGCTCGCCACTTTCCATGACATGGTTGGGGATTTTCTTGAAGTATTCATGGATGATATCTCTTTATTCGGAAGCAGTTTTGACTCGTGTCTCGCAAATCTCAGTAAGGTAATAAAGCGATGTGAGGATACTAGCCTAATCTTAAACTGGGAAAAGTTTCATTTCATGGTCCGTGAGGGGATTGTGTTGGGACACAAAATTTCAAGTGAAGGTTTACAAGTTGATCAAGCAAAGGTGGAAATTATTAAGAACCTACCCCCACCAACCTCTGTAAAAGGCATCCGAAGTTTTTAGGCCATGCGGGATTTTACCGCCGCTTCATCAAGAATTTTTCCTCTACTGCAAAGCCCCTTTCCAATCTGCTGGGCAAGGATGTGTAGTTCAATTTTGACAGAGATTGCATGCGCGCATTTAATGCACTCAAAGAACAACTTGTCACCGTTCCTATTTTAGTGTCACCTAATTAGTCTTTACCCTTTGAGATAATGTGTGATGCGAGTGACTACGCAGTGGGTGCTGTCCTGGGCCAAAGAAAAGATAGGATTTTCCACATAATTTATAATGTTAGTCAGACCCTCAACGACGCTCAAATAAATTAAACTACAACAAAGAAAGAACTTCTTGCAATGATTTTCGCTTTTGAAAAATTTCATTCATATCTAGTCCTCTCGAAGGTGACCGTTTACACAGATCATGATGTCGTGAAGTACTTATTTGAAAAAAAGATGCCAAACCTCAACTCATTCGTTGCATTCTTTTACTTCAAGAATATAATATTAAAATCCACCACAAAAAGGGAGTAGAAAATGTTATTGCGGATCACGTTTCTCGGCTGGAGGGACAGGTGACTTCAGACAATGAGGTAACGGAAATATATGATTCATTTCCCGACGAAAAGCTTTTTACCATCTCAGCTCCCTCTTCCACGACTCCGTGGTATGCTGATATCGCAAACTATCTTGCTTGTTGCAAACCATCACCCAATCTTTCGTTTCAGCAGAGGAAAAAGCATTTCTCGGACATGAAGTATTATTTTTGGGAAGACTATTGTTGTTCTGTACCTGTAGTGATGGTATCATCAGATGTTGCATTCCTGAATCGGAGTACAAATCTGTTCTTGAGAATTGCCACGATAGGGAGGCTGGAGGACACATGGGCGCTGCTAGGACAACCCGCAAGGTGCATCAAAGTGGATTGTTTTGGCCAATGCTATTCAAGGACGCTCACGCACACGTCTCGAAATGCAATGAATGCCAGAGAACTGGCAATATTTCGTGGAAAGATGAGATGCCTCTTAATAATATGTTAGTATGTGAACCATTCGATGTTTAGGAAATCAATTTCATGGGTCCATTCCCAATGTCTCACGGAAAACATTATATAATAGTGGCAGTGGATTAAGTTTCAAAGTGGGTGGAGGCGCAGGCTGTTGCAACTAATGATGGCCCGCACAGTCTTGAAGTTCATCCATACAAATATCTTTTCTAGATTTGGAGATCCACGGACAATCATAAGTGATGGTGGTAGTCATTTTTATAACAGATAGTTTTTGCAATTATTGAAAAAATTTGGCGTACATCATAAAGTCTCTTTAGTCTACCACCCGCAAACCTGTGGGCAAGTGGAAGTTTCGAATAGGGAACTCAAGAGGATAATAGAAAAATTGATCCACTCGAATAGAAAAGATTGGGCAACGAAGGCGGACGACGCCTTGTGGACCTACCGCACTGCCTTCAAGACTCCTATAGAAATGACACCATTCCAGCTTTTTATGGAAAGGCGTGCCACCTACCAGTAGAATTAGAACACAAAGCCTTATGGGCAACCAAGTTCCTGAACATGGACATCGCAGCCACTGCGAATAAGTGTCTTTCTCAACTAAATGAACTTGAAGAATTTAGACAATTTACCTATGAGAACTCACGCATATATAAAGAAAAGACAAAGCGGTGGCATGATAGGCATATTGTGCCAAAGGAATTCAACCCTGGAGATCGTGTTATTCTCTACAACTCTCATCTGCGCTTATTCCCTGGGAAGCTGAAGTCACGGTGGAGTGGCCCGTTCATGGTGACAAGTGTCTCTCCGTTTGGCGCAATTGAGATATCTGGAGAGAAAGAAGTGACGTTCAAGGTTAATGGTCATCACTTGAAAATCTATGATGGCGGCACAGTTTTGAAATATTGTAAAAAAGTGTATCTGGCTGATTCATTTTTTTAGGGATAGTTTTCTTTTTGTCTCTCAGTTGTGTATGAATACTTGATTTGTATAATTCTATTTCTTTAACTATGCTTGTGTGTCTATTTTGGCGATCTATTTGACAATTTCTAGAACTCTATTTATTCAATGCTAATATAGGTATTTGGTCCACCTTAAGGACGGTAAACAAAAGGGCTTATGGGAGATGACCCAATTTTGCTGTTTGTTTATGTTTTGTGCGGTGCCGGAGCAATTCTTGCAGGTATGGCTACTCTAGTGGCGAGGTTGGAGCTAATTTGCAGTGTAACGCCAATCTTCTGGTATGCTCATTTCTGAGCATGGGGTAACCTCTTCTCCTACGTCCTTTTATAAATATTGTATTGCACTTTGTGATGTTTAGATTTAAGTCTGGGGGAGAGTAAAGTTTCGTTGCCCACATGCACGTGCATTTGGCACTGCATACTAGAAGATATATTTCAAGTAAATTATTTAGCTATGCTCATTCTCTTAGCACACCACAACACCCACTAGAGAGTGCACTTAATTGTGTGCGCGTAATGAGTCTAACTCATTTCTTTTGTAGGTTTGGAAAAATTGCTGTGCTGGCTTAGGATTGTGAGACAGTAAAATGTTGACTCTCATAGTGCTCTAGTCGAGTACCCGCGTCTTGCATAGAATTGTGTGTAGAATAAATTTTTCTTTATGCTTATAGTTTTGTAATTTTTCTATTTGCGTAATAATTATTTATCCTACTCAAAAGTTGTGAATCCGGTGTGAATCCGACAGTAGCGTAGGGATGTGTGTAGATGATTGCTAGGTTTGTATTGCTCGAGTCGGGAGGAAGAATTATCTTTCTCGGTGTCTAAGAACTTGCCCCAAGCGACCTTTGAAACATTGGCATAGGTTAGTACAATGCGTGAGCGTGACGTAGGCCATCAATTTGGCAAGTTTGAGCTTTGTCGTACCGATCCTGTCATATGATCCTTGCTAGCCCCTTTGTGCCTACCCCGTCTCTTGATTCAGCTCCACCGCTTCTCCACCAAAGCCAAAAAGTTGATCACAGTCGCATACCCAAAGTTAAGCTTTAGTTGTTTTCGTATTTGTATTTTGGGAATGTTGATGTTGTGATTTAATTGTGTGCTCCGAAGAATAAATAATTGAAAAAAAAATAATGAAATGAGAAAATAAATAGAGTTGAAAAAAAGATGATATGAAAAGAGCTTAATTGAAAATTATTTGCAAAAGGTTGTATTTGGAGTAGGCGGTGAACACACCCGTGTTTTCAAGTTCAAGTCTAGGGGTGTGGTGCACCCGCGCGTATTGTGGTAGCTTGGATAGTCTCCTTAGCGCAAGCTCTTTTGGGTTAGGCGCGTTTACCCTCATGTTTATCATTGTAAACCCTATCGAATCCCAAGCCCCGTATTTATCCTAAAGTCCTACTGACTTACGCAATGAATCAAACCAGTGTCGTGGAGAGAGTGTGACTAGGTGAGCTTATGGTCGCCGGCATTGATGGATTTCAATGGAGGTTGTTCCGAGTTCCGATCTTGAGCAATACTCACCTCAGCGATCATTTTGCTTTCTTCCTATGCATAACCAGACGATTCACCGAGATTCAACTTTTGAGTAGAAATAATATATAATTACGCTCATAGATTTTCACAAACTATTTTGTATAGTTAAAAATTTCTTCTATCGCATTTCGGTGCGCGTGAGTATGCGACTTCGCATAGTACTCCGCATTTGCAATTTGAAAGTGCACAGTTAACCTCACTAGAATTCACTAGAGGGGGGTGAATAGAGATTTAAAAATATTTTTGTGCAAAGTTAATACTTATATATATTTATATGTGGTGATCACAGATTAAGGCTTCCCACACACCAACAAGAATTAACAAAGTAAAGAAAATAAATGCAAGAAAAGAAATCACAGCACAACACAAGGAAATATAGTGGTTCCCCAAACTTTGGGTAGTCCACTCTTTTACCCCCTTGGTAGGAAATTCACTATCTTGCACTGAGTCTTTTGATAAGGAGACTCTTAGAACCACCCTGAGTCTTTTGACAAGGAGACTCTTAGAACCAACTGAGTCTTTTGAAAAGGAGACTCTTAGAACCCGCACAACTAAATTTTTTGAAGAGAGATTCTAAAAACTCTTTTACAATATTTGAAAGTGAAACTAAGGTAAAGAAGAAAGAGAGATAATAAAAAGACAAGAAAGAATCTTCTTCCTAGCAAGAAGATTGGAAGTACAAGAAGTAGTGAATAAAATCTCTCTTCTATAGTGAGAAGGAGATTGTAGCCCTTTTCCTCTCTTTTGTGAGAGCTATCAGAGTATGCAGCAGAGTGGCTTCAGAAGCAGGAGAAGTTGGAAGCTTGATCTTTGCTGCAGCACTATCTCTCAATTTTCTCTTTTCACTTGGGAGCTCTTCCTCTTTTTCAAATGTAAAATGGTGGATCACTTCTTATTGCTCTCTGCCGACCACCTTGTTATTTATAGCTCTGTTCATTAAAATAACACTATAGGAGAGTGATCAATTAGTATGCAGAGTATTAGAAAGAAAGAGAAATTTCCATAACAGTTATATCCATAGAAGGAAAGTATTCAATCTGATTTCAAATAATGTTCATAAAGGATTTAACCAATTTAGCCAAGAATCTTATTAGAGGAAAGAATGATTCAGAACGGCTATAAAGAATAAATTGATTCCATATAAATCAGATCTATGAAAGAAGGAAAGAGATCTGGCGATTTTTGAATTAATCATAGAAATCGACGTGCGTCGATTACTATTCGACGTAGGCGTCAAATTCATCCTGGCAGAGCGTCGAGAGGCGAATAAGGAAGGTGCGTCGACTAGGGTGCGTCGACTTCTCAAGATACGTCGACTAGAAGTCAGAGCTATGTCGACATAGGATACGTCGAATTCTGCTTGGAGCTACTTCGACTCATTCTGAAAGAAACGTCGACACAACTTCGACGTTGCGTCGAATACTATTCGACGCATATTTACTTACCTTGATTTTCCTTTCTTGGAATTCATATTTAACTCATTTTCAGGGGTTAAGAGAAATCATTTTCCCAACAATCTCCTCCTATTTGTCTTAACCCTATTTAGAAGGAAATTGTACTAGCATTTAATCAACTCAGCAGGGCAATTATATAGAACAGAAATATGTCAAACAATCAGAAGAGCAATTAGAAAGAGAGATCATATAAACAAACTTCCCAGATTTATATAAACAGGCTTCATGTTTAGTATTCAACTATAAGGTAAAGTATATTAGCATTATTTTCAATCATGATTCAGGAGGGGTAGGAGGAGTCTTTCTTTTTCTTTTGAATACTTTGGTGGGTTGCTCTTTCTTAGTAGCAGATTGTACCCTCAGCTCCCCCTGAGTCACAATGGTGTGCTCCCCCTGGAATGGAACTTCAGAGCCTTCTATTTCTATTTCAGCATTAGTTAAAATAGCATCTGGCTCCACCTGAGCTTTAGCTTCAGCCAACACAGCATCTGGCTGTCCTTTTTCATTTTCAGCTTCATTCATAGCAGTATCCAGCTCCCCCTGAGTTTCAGTTTCTTTGTCTTTCTCACCATCTGCCACATCTTCTTTTTCAGCTTCATTTTCTGCCCTGCTTGCCTCCCCTTGTAATAGTACCACTTGATTTGCAGCCTCTCTTGCTATATTGAGTACCTCTATTGTTTGTTCTTCAATATGTAGCTCAGGTACTTTCTCATTTCCAATTGTCTTGAGCAGTGCAAGACTGTCAGATTTTGAAGAAGGAGGGGATTTGTGTGAGGGAGATTTAAGATTGGAGGGCTGCTCTTCATCTAGCTTCTCCCCCTTCTTGACCTTCTTGGCCAAGGAGGTTAAGAAAGACTTGGTAACTCTTGAGGAAGAGAGAGAGTTTTTCAGACTTTGCACAGACACACTGACCCCATCTATTTGGGTGTGCATGTGTAGGATGGAGGAATGAATCTGGGAGCAGTGCTCATCCAGCATTGCTTGGAATGTTTGAGCTGCTGATGCAATGCACTGAGTGAGGAGAGCTTCCGTGGATGCAGATGGTTCATGTTGTGGTTGGTGATGAGTAGAGAGTGGTGTAGGTGGTGATGAAGCTGGAGAGAAGTTAGTTGATATATGAGGTATGAGTGATAAAGGAGGTGGAGAGGATGAGAATGTAGGAGGTGGAAGAGATGGAGAAACTGCTGTTTGAGCAGGTGTTTGAGAGGAGGTAGGTAGAGTAGGAGTTATGAGAGTGGAAGAGATTAGTGGAGTAGATGATGGTGGTAGAGAAGGAGTGTTTCTTGGAGGAGGAGGAGGAGAAGATGGATGGCCAGGAGAATTAGGAGGAGAGGGAGTTTTGTCAGGAATGGAACCAGGCTTGGGGATTTGCCTGGTCCATTTGGAGAAGAGGGCAATGGACATCCTATTTCCAGGAGGGATAGGAATTCCTTTTGACCTACAGAGGTCAGGGAAGGAGTGGAAGAGTACTTGACTCATAATCCTCATGTAGGCATTCTCTTTGTAAGAATATTTAGAGCCTATCATCTTGAGCAGACAACTGGCCCAGTCTATTTTCTTCTTCAATACAACGGACCCCATGATGTTCAGTTGCTGCTTGGGTATTGCATCATGGGCTGAAATTTTGCATAGTAGTATCTTTCGTACTATATCTGCTAGCAGTCTGTACTCCTCAGAAAAGTCTATTTTCTTTAGATGGATTGGTTTATCCCTTGAAAACTTCATGGTGGTTAGCAGATGCTTGATTTCATCAGGTGTGAGGTCTATAGATTCATCACCTAATAGGGGAATGATAAAGACTTATAAGGTTACTCTTTAGAAATTGATTTCCTTTCCCTATTTTATTTGAACAAAGATAATATTAGGATATACCTGAAGGGAGATCAAAGGTGGTCCTAATATGTTCTGCAGAGATTGAGACTGGTGTCTCATAGATTGTTCCCTGGATTTCTCCTTGTTCAGATATCTGAACATGAGTCATCAGCTCTGTGATCTCTATTTCCAGGAGCTTGCATCTTGTGGAGATGAGTTTGTCCAATCCAACTTCAGTGAAGAGAGCTATGATGTTCTTATAATTTTCTGCAGCGGCTTGGAAGGAGTTGAGATCAATGTCGAAACCAGAGTTTATCATGGGAGCCATTTTAGGTCAGTTAAAGAGAGGAGGAAATGGCTGGACTAAGGAGCAAGAAGGATAAAGGATGCAGAGTAGTGAAGGTTTCTAACTGAAGAGTCTTTTTAAGTCAGGTGAAGCGTCGAAACGGGACTCAATTCGAGGCTTATTCGGTACTTCAGTGGATGTGACCGAAAATATTTTAGCATTGTCGCTCGTTTTTATGAAGTCGACGTTACGTCGAGTGGAATTCGACGTAAGCGTCGATACAGCCCGCGTTAAGATGTTAGGGTTTCGTATTGACGTATGCGTCGATTGTAATCGACGTATGCGTCGATTTTACTTATTGAGTTGAGTCATCGACGGTGCGTCGATTAGAAGTCGACGCGACTTTTGATTTTCCTGAAGAATTTTAGGTGTTTATTTCTTTTTTATTTCTTCCTAGTTCTAAGTCAGTCTAGGACTAATTTTTACAGATTGTTTGATTGATTGTGCTAACATTGTTTGGCAAGGTGGCCAGTTTTGTTACATATATGACACTTGATTATTTTATTCTTATGATAATTTGAGTTTATAGAAGGATAGAAGGGTTGATAGAAAGTTTGATTAGGATGAGAATTTTGGTTACCAGGTTTAGGGTAGAAATTTTGGTTAGGATAGAGGTGTTGATTAGGATGGAAATCATGGTTAGGATGAATGGATCCTGAATGTGAATTATAGAGTGTTTTTGGAGAATAGGCATTTAAGTTGCTCTGAATTTTTGTGCGTCGATATCTATTCGACGCATGTTGATAGTTGCTTCGATTTATATTCGGCGCTTTCTCCCGATAGCGTTGATCTGATATCGACGCATGGCAAAAGTTGCGTCGATTGGAAGTCAACGTACTTTTATTCAAGCGTCGAGTAGAGGTCGAGGCATCTGAGAGGTTGCGTTGAGTAAAAGTCGACGCACTATTATTCATGCGTCGATATAAATTCGACGCAACTGTATCTTCATACATTTTCTTTTTCCCTTTTTCTGATTTTGTTCTTTTATGTATTGTTTCTTTTGGCTTAGTTGCTTCTTCAGATGAAGTTTGAGAGTCATCAACTGAATAATATGATGTTTCATCAAATTGTTTTATTTCCTTGAGGGAGTCTTCTTCCTTATTTAGTGAGTCTTTTTCTTGGTTTGATTTGATGGGTTTTGTGAATTTTACAGGAATCATCCAAGCAGGTTTGTTGGATGGAACTTGGCTGGTTGAGGGATCAGCCCCTAGACCAAGATTTTTATGTCTCCTTGTTTGTTGTTCAGTGATTTCCTTGAGAGTTTGGCTTCTCATGTTTATTGATTCTTCAAAGGCTTTTGCCTGGGATACCTTATCCTTAAGAAGCTGGTTTTCTATTCTAGCCCTTTCTACTTCCTTTTCTATGATGTTTACTTCAAAAATTTTAGAGCATTTATCCTCTCTATTTCTCTGGTTTTTAGCCACATTAATTTGTTCCTTTAGATCTTTAATTTCTTGTGTAGCTTTTAGTTGATCTAGACACATTCCCATAAAATCATTTCTGAAATTATCACTTTGAAAATCTATTTCATCAAAAATGCTTACCTCATCCTTATCCTCAGATTCCTCTATGAGAATAAGGCTATCTTCTTTTTCATCTTCAGAAGATATGCTTTCTTCTGATCCTGTCTCACTCCATGACTTAGCACCATCATCATTCTTTGATCCTTCAAGAGCCATCAAGCACGAATCTTCTTGCTTAAGCTCTTCATTGTCACTCTTAGAAGAGGAGCTGTCCTCAGAGTCTGTATCACTCCAGGCTTCTGCTATAAAGCCTCTTTCTTTCTTCTTCCCCTTTTTCTTGAGATCTTTCTTTTTCAGATCTTTCTTTGTCTCAGCATTTTCTGGACATTCTGGGGCAATATGTCCAGGTTTCCTGCAAGAATAACAAATAATTTCTTTAGTAGAAGTTTTGTCATACCTTGGTTTTGACTCTCTCCTTCTTGATCCATCTGTCCTGACCCATTTCTTGAATTTTCTGGCCAGGAAACTGAATAGTTCTTCTTCAGTGACAGTGCTTCCTTCTTCTGTTGCCCTTAATGCAATGTTCCTGTCTTTTGAAGAAGTTGGGGTGTTTTCTCTTCTCTTCTTCTCTTCTCTGGTTTTCAGCAGTTGCTCATAGGATCTGAGTTTTCCTAAAAGAGCATATGTTGGAATTTCCCTTTGTCCTCTTGTGTCTCTTATTGCCCATATCCTTGAATCCCATGAGCTTGGGAGACTCATCAGCAATTTGTCATTGATTTCTGTAAGAGAGATTTCTCTATCCAAGTCCCTTAATTGATTGATGATCAGACTAAATCTGTCATACATCTCAGAGATGCTTTCTTCATTCTTCTTTTGGAAGTTCTCATATTGAGAGATCAATAGATCCTTCCTATGTTTTCTTTCATCATCACTTCCTTCTACCATCTTTATAAGAGCCTCCCAAATTTCTTTGGCTGATTCACAATCAACCACCCTTTGAAAGATTTCATCAGAGAGGGTTGAGACCAGAATATTTACAGCCTTTGCATCACATGTTCCTGCCTTTTTCTCTTCAACTGTCCACTCAGCCTTTGGGACAAGTGTTTGAGTCACTTCACCACTTGAGTCTTTTCTATAAGGCTTGGGAGGACCTGTCAAGATAACATTAAATAAATCTTCATCAATAGAGTTCATATAAATCCTAATTCTTGTTTTCCAAACTGCAAACTTTTCAAGATTGCACATTGGTGGTCTGGTGGAAGCATAATCTTTGATTTGTGCTATGTGAAAAATAATTGTTAGAAAAATATATATATATAAATAAGAGGTAGGACCTTTTTGATCAAGGAGTTATACTTTTTAGATCAACCTCCCTCTGATACCAATTGAAAGTGCACAGTTAACCTCACTAGAATTCTCTAGAGGGGGGTGAATAGAGATTTAAAAATATTTTTGTGCAAAGTTAATACTTATATATATTTATATGTGGTGATCACAGATTAAGGCTTCCCACACACCAACAAGAATTAACCAAGTAAAGAAAATAAATGCAAGAAAAGAAATCACAGCACAACACAAGGAAATATAGTGGTTCCCCAAACTTTGGGTAGTCCACTCTTCTACCCCCTTGGTAGGAAATTCACTATCTTGCACTGAGTCTTTTGATAAGGAGACTCTTAGAACCACCCTGAGTCTTTTGACAAGGAGACTCTTAGAACCAACTGAGTCTTGAAAAGGAGACTCTTAGAACCAGTACAACTGAATTTTTTGAAGAGAGATTCTAAAAACTCTTTTACAATATTTGAAAGTGAAACTAAGGTAAAGAGGAAAGAGAGATAATAAAAAGACAAGAAAGAATCTTCTTCCTAGCAAGAAGATTGGAAGCACAAGAAGTAGTGAATAAAATCTCTCTTCTATAGTGAGAAGGAGATTGTAGCCCTTTTTCTCTCTTTTGTGAGAGCTATCAGAGTATGCAGCAGAGTGGCTTCAGAAGCAGGAGAAGATGGAAGCTTGATCTTTGCTGCAGCACTATCTCTCAATTTTCTCTTTCCACTTGGGAGCTCTTCCTCTTTTTCAAATGTAAAATTGTGGATCACTTCTTATTGCTCTCTGCCGACCACCTTGTTATTTATAGCTCTGTCATAAAAATAACACTATAGGAGAGTAATCAATTAGCAGGCAGAGTATTAGAAAGAAAGAGAAATTTCCATAACAGTTATATCCATAGAAGGAAAGTATTCAATCTGATTTCAAATAATGTCCATAAAGGATTTAATCAATTTAACCAAGAATCTTATTAGAGGAAAGAATGATTCAGAACGGTGATGCGCGTCGGCAAGTGCACCGGTCGCTGTCAAGTAATAATTGTGGAGAATAAATTCCCCGGATGTCGGTCTCTTGAGGAATGCAGGATGGGTGAACGAACCACGCAGTGATTATTGTTACACAAGCGTTTCACAAACACAAAGAGGGGTTTTTGGTTGGTTTTCCTAATTTTAACAACAACAACAGAGATGCGGGTCGAGAACACCGCTTCGCAAAGTGAGGTGGATGCAACGGCTGTGATGCCGTGCTTCGTGAGGCGGATGAAGTGAACTCAAGTGCGAAAGGGTGAGGGTTGCAAACACCTCTTCACAACCGTCGTTAGCTCTTGCTAACACGGAGCAAACACCTTGCGTGCGTGTGCGAGTGAGTGAGTGAGAACGGAATGAATCATGAGCAAACTATGGAGAACAACAAAGAAATATTCATTTTCATCAAAGTAAATATCACAATATTGATCTAGTAAATGGTTCAAAGAGTGCAATGAAGGGAAAGAAGAAAGAAATAACCGGCGGTGAAGATTAGCGGCCGTTCACGGCCGGAATGGTAGGTTGTCGGGCTACCTCCGGACTCGGACGGACAATGCTTCCGGCGTAGAGAGCTGTCACAATCTCCCTACGTGCTCCGTCGTCTTCGACTCAAGGTCTCTTCTTCTTCTCACCGGGCGGAGAGCGAAAATGGTTGCTTGGAGGCTTGCGGACGATGGAGAACACTCACGGACGATGGAGGAAGGCTTGGAATGGATGGAGGAGGCTTCCCCTTGCGTGGAAGATGAAGTAGGGGCGTTCCAGGGCGGTGGTCGGCGGCGTACGGAACAGGAACCTCACTCCCGGAATGATCGATCCGCCCTAAAATCGCAACAGGCGTTTAAATAGGCGCTGGATTGAATACTGCGCACGATCATTGGCGCACGACCAGTGGTCGTGCGCACTGCAATTCTGCGATCGTGCGCACTGCCTGGACAGAACCTGCAAGAGATGAAATTATAAAATACAATGTTCGCACGACCAGTGGCGCACGACCGGTGGTCGTGCGCACTGGAGTTGATGGTCGTGCGCACCACAGCAAACAGAACTCAGAAATTTAATGGTCAATGCGCACGAGCAGTGGCGCACGACCGATGGTCGTGCGCACTGGAGTCGATGGTCGTGCGCACTGCACCAGACAGAACTCGTGAAAAAGGGTTAAGTGCGCACGATTAGTGGCGCACGACCGGTGGTCGTGCGCACTAGAACAAGTGATTGTGCGCAGTGTTCCTGTGCAGAATTGCACCGGAAACACTTGCACGCCTCCTATTCCAGCACAAACACAGATCTAGCCACTGAAAGTGGCACTTAACAACATATGAATACTACTAAAGATAATACACACGAAAACACACCAAAGTGGGCCTAAATGTGCACCTAGCATGGGTTATCAAATATAGACTATAATAAGGCTAAAGTGCGTGATATTGACAAAATAACGGCCCGGATGAGTCCATAAATGTATATATGATCAGGACTCATCACACCCCCAGACTTAACTGTTTGCGCGTCCCGAGCAAACGAATCCGGTGGAATGTGAAAACGAATAATTAACATAGAGAATTACACAAAGGAGTACGGTGCGAAGTAACATACGCATGCGAGTAGAAATTCTAGTAGAAAGAGATTCTAACTATGCTAACTAATTTACGTAAGTATTAAAGCGTAAGTAGAGATTTAATTATACTCAGTTGGTAAATTATGACGAATTTGGCGATCATGCCCGGTATGAAAGCGACGAGACACTGAGGCGGGTGTTGCACAAGATCGGGGCTTAGGAATAACTCCGCTGAAATCCATCAACGTCGTGAACCATACGCTTGCCCGGTCACACTCTCACCACGGCGCTAGCAAACTCACAAATCAAATCAGTAGGACTTATAGGATTAAAACGGGGCTTAGGTTACGGTATGATATTCAAAGTTAAACACGATGGCTGCGCAACCCAAGTGAGCTATCGGAACGCTGCACCCCACAAACCACAAACTACGCTTGTGTGACACACCCCCAGACTTATCATGAAAACCAGGTGTGCGCACGGCCTACTTCACAAATTCCAACAGATTTTTTGTTTTTAGCTCGGGAGGATTTTTTTTTCAAACTACTGTTTTTTTTTTCTTTTACATATTTTTTCTTCTTTTATGTATCCTCCGGTTGGTTCAAAGTCAGCGGATAGACAATATTTTCCCTTCATAACAAAATGATTCCACACGACACGCATATTGAGACTTATGAGCGCAGTTAAAAACAATTTGGTTGCGGGTGTAGGATAGGCTTCAGGCTTTGGTGGATGAAGAGGAGCTGAACAAAGGATTGGTAGGCACAAATTTGGCTCGCAAAGGTGAATGAAATGGACATGGAACAACAAAGCTCAAACTAGCCAAATGGTGGCCTACGTCATTTTTAACTCGACGAGTCGCTCTCACCAATGCTTCGAGAGTCGCTTGGGGCAAGTTCTTAGCCCACGAGAAAGATAAACCTTCCTCCCGACTCGAGCAACACACGACTAGCAATCGTGCACACACAATACCGGGTTATCGTCAATTTCATACAAATTCAGCATTTGAGTATACTAAATCTAAATTTACGCAGAAATACTAAATATAAATTAGATGCATAAAGAAAATCTAGTTCTACTCAAATTCTACCATAACATGCGACGTGACTAGTACACTACATGAGTCGACATCGTGCTCCAAATAATAATTCCTATGTTAACAAACTATTTCACATTCCAACCAAACTAATTTTAAACGGAACAACAAAAAGAAAAGCACGCACTCAAGTGGGTGAAGTGGTGTGTAAGGAATGCAACAATGATAATGATAATGAAAAATAAAAAGCAACCTTCTAGTATGCAATGCAGCTCGTGCACAGTGGATAATAACAACCGCTCCCCCAGACTTAAGCTAAACACGATATCTAGAAATTTGAAGCTGAAAGAGGGGAGGAAGTGTTACCCAATGCTCAGAAATGAGCATACCAGACGATTGGCGTTTACGATCAAGAATAGTCCGCAGCATCCGCCATCGAACACGAAACCTGCAAGCACAAACTCAAGGCAACAAAAGCAAATATTAAAGCTGAACTAAAAAAAAGAAATACGAAAACGGAAATCTGGGTTGTCTCCCAGTAGCGCTTTCATTTAACGTCCTTAAGCTGGACCAAATACCTGTATTAACAGTGTTTATAAAGAGTGCAGGAATTAAAAAGAAATACTCAAAAATAGTTCATCACAGCAAATAAAACACACATCAACTAAAAGCGCTCTTATGGTGCGCTTCTCCCGTAGCACGTAGGCGGGAGGTGAAGGCTTTAGGGCCAGCACTGGTATTACCCAATGCTCCCCTAACCTCCGCCACCTTGCCACGGAGAGCAGCAGCACGAGCGTCACGCAGAATATTTTCCTTTTTAAGTTTGGTGACAGTTGGAGACTGCCACCGCTGAGAGTTCTCAGATTTTTCTGCCTTAGAATCAGGTGGCGTCACTTCCGGCATCGTGGTGACTACCGGATCGGCCCACGAGATGGAGCGCTTACATAGTTTATTACATGATTCATCACACGGAGATAAATAACTATCATCCCTAACTATATTCAAGTCAACGTTTCCCGAACTGTCGTCTTCCTCCATCTCGGAGTCGAACTCTTTCATTCCTCCTTCACCTGTTTCTTGAACATGTATCTTTCCTGCACCGCTTAGAAATTCATCAGAAATAACGAGAGGGGGCAGAGTGAATATTTCAGTTGTGGCTTCAGGGCAAGTAGGTTGCTGCACCACATTGGTTAGGGAAATGCACCCCGTAGCAAAATCAAGGGTAGCACCGCTCTCTTTCAAGAACGGCACCCCCAAGATAGGAATGGACTGGTTTTCTCGCGGGCCCAGAACCTGAAAATCAGCTACTACAGTTGTCCCCTCAACCGTTACCTCTACATTCTTTACTTCCCCCTCAGATTGGATAATCGTGCCATTAGCGAGAATCAGCGATTTCCTTTCCTCCGTGTTCATCTCCAGCTGTAACTTCGCAACATCTTGCAGTGCAATAACGTTGCGGGAGGAATCGGAATCGCATAAAGCTTTGGTTTCAACCTTATTGATGGAGCACGAGATTACCAGCTCACTCGGTTTGGCATCTACCGCATCTCCTAGACTTTTCCCTTGATCAATAAGGTTCTTTTCCGTGCTGCTGGGAAGGGTTCCCTGCGAACGCTCGGTTAGCGCTTGAGCCAATTGGCCCAATTGCGTCTCCAAGTTTCGCATAGATGCGGTTTGATTTACCATGTTTGAATTAGCTGCAAGCAGGAATTTCTCCATCATCTCTTCTAAATTACTTTTCTTTTGGGTGGGGGGTGCTTGGTTATAATCCGGGTGCGGCGGCCTCGGTTGGCTCCCGGAGGCGTAAGCATCATTTTGATGCTGCCCCGGTGACCATCGTTGGCCGGGCGTGTTGGGATTCCAAGAGAAGTTTGGATGACTTCTCGCTCCCGGATTATAGGCGTTATTGTAAGGCGCCCCCTTGGGTTGATTTCCTACATAGTTCACAGATTCATTTAAGGTCAAGTGTGCGAAATCACCTGCCATATGGTTCCCCGAACATTCATAAGCATGATGGCCTCCGCCTCCACATCCTTCACAAGTAATGATAGCAGCAGGCGCAGATGGAGTGGGGAGTGAGTCGACCATGAAAAGACCTCGGCCGCTTCTCGGGGCATTTCTCCCTGCAGTCCAGAACGTACTGTGGGAGGCAGTGTCACGCAAAATCCGAAGGGCTTCGTCCGGAGTGTGGTTCATCAGGGTACCACCCGCTGCGGCATCGATCATTGCCCTGTAGTGGGGCTCGATTGCAAAGTAGAATAACTCGACCACATTCCATGGCTGGAGCTCGTGGCCAGGACAACGACGAAGGAGCTCGTTAAGGCGCTCCCATGCTTCAGCAAGGGTCTCTTGGTCCAGTTGACGAAATGTGGCGATCTCCCGCCGCAAGCTCACGATCTTGTCCACAGGATGGAATTTAGCGAGGAACTTGGATGCAAGGGCATCCCAAGTTGCAGCAGTCCCGGGCGGAATGGAGTGAAGCCACACTTTTGCCTTGTCCCGGAGAGAGAAGGGGAACAGTCTCAGCTTGACTGTGTCATCAGCAATCCCGGCATAGCGGAAGGTTCCGCAGATATCAGAAAATTCTGCCAGATGCAGATGCGGGTCTTCGCTAGCCAGCCCTGAAAACTGAGCATTGTTGCGGATAATGTTTAAGATCGCTGGCTTGATCTCAAACTGATTATTCATGATGTTGGGCCCAAACCCCGGGTACACACTCCCAGTAGTGGGGGTGGTGTAGTCTCTCATTGTGCGGGGTCGAGGCCTCGCTGCCTCCTGCTCGTCGCCAGGAAGATGTTGCCCCTCATTGGGCACTCTCGCATCATCATCGTTCGGGTTTACTTGATCACCCATGGCCGCTTGTACGGCTGCAGCGCGCCTTCGCGCGCGAGCAGTCCGTTCGATTTCTGGGTCAAAAGGTGCGAGTTCACCGGCGGTCTGTCTCTGCATACACTGTCAGAAACAGAAGAAAACAAGGAAGTTCAAAGACAACAGCTCGTATAACGAAAATCACTACACAAGACGATACACGTCTGCATTCCCCGGCAACGGCGCCAAAAACTTGATGCGCGTCGGCAAGTGCACCGGTCGCTGTCAAGTAATAATTGTGGAGAATAAATTCCCCGGATGTCGGTCTCTTGAGGAATGCAGGATGGGTGAACGAACCACGCAGTGATTATTGTTACACAAGCGTTTCACAAACACAAAGAGGGGTTTTTGGTTGGTTTTCCTAATTTTAACAACAACAACAGAGATGCGGGTCGAGAACACCGCTTCGCAAAGTGAGGTGGATGCAACGGCTGCGATGCCGTGCTTCGTGAGGCGGATGAAGTGAACTCAAGTGCGAAAGGGTGAGGGTCGCAAACACCTCTTCACAACCGTCGTTAGCTCTTGCTAACACGGAGCAAACACCTTGCGTGCGTGTGCGAGTGAGTGAGTGAGAACGGAATGAATCATGAGCAAACCATGGAGAAAAAGCAAAGAAATATTCATTTTCATCAAAGTAAATATCACAATATTCATCTAGTAAATGGTTCAAAGAGTGCAATGAAGGGAAAGAAGAAAGAAATAACCGGCGGTGAAGATTAGCGGCCGTTCACGGCCGGAATGGTAGGTTGTCGGGCTACCTCCGGACTCGGACGGACAATGCTTCCGGCGTAGAGAGCTGTCACAATCTCCCTACGTGCTCCGTCGTCTTCGACTCAAGGTCTCTTCTTCTTCTCACCGGGCGGAGAGCGAAAATGGTTGCTTGGAGGCTTGCGGACGATGGAGAACACTCACGGACGATGGAGGAAGGCTTGGAATGGATGGAGGAGGCTTCCCCTTGCGTGGAAGATGAAGTAGGGGCGTTCCAGGGCGGTGGTCAGCGGCGTACGGAACAGGAACCTCACTCCCGGAATGATCGATCCGCCCTAAAATCGCAACAGGCGTTTAAATAGGCGCTGGATTGAATACTGCGCACGATCATTGGCGCACGACCAGTGGTCGTGCGCACTGCAATTCTGCGATCGTGCGCACTGCCTGGACAGAACCTGCAAGAGACGAAATTATAAAATACAATGTTCGCACGACCAGTGGCGCACGAACGGTGGTCGTGCGCACTGGAGTTGATGGTCGTGCGCACCACAGCAAACAGAACTCAGAAATTTAATGGTCAATGCGCACGAGCAGTGGCGCACGACCGATGGTCGTGCGCACTGGAGTCGATGGTCGTGCGCACTGCACCAGACAGAACTCGTGAAAAAGGGTTAAGTGCGCATGATTAGTGGCGCACGACCGGTGGTCGTGCGCACTAGAACAAGTGATCGTGCGCAGTGTTCCTGTGCAGAATTGCATCGGAAACACTTGCACGCCTCCTATTCCAGCACAAACACAGATCTAGCCACTGAAAGTGGCACTTAACAACATATGAATACTACTAAAGATAATACACACGAAAACACACCAAAGTGGGCCTAAATGTGCACCTAGCATGGGTTATCAAATATAGACTATAATAAGGCTAAAGTGCGTGATATTGACAAAATAACGGCCCGGATGAGTCCATAAATGTATATATGATCAGGACTCATCAAACGGCTATAAAGAATAAATTGATTCCATATAAATCAGATCTATGAAAGAAGGAAAAAGATCTGGCGATTTTTGAATTAATCATAGAAATCGACGTGCATCGATTACTATTCGACGTAGGCGTCGAATTCGTCCTGGCAGAGCGTCGAGAGGAGAATAAGGAAGGTGCGTCGACTAGGGTGCGTCGACTTCTCAAGATACGTCGACTAGAAGTCAGAGCTACGTCGACATAGGATACGTCGAATTCTTCTTGGAGCTACTTCGACTCATTCTGAAAGAAACGTCGACACAACTTTGACGTTGCGTCGAATACTATTCAACGCATATTTACTTACCTTGATTTTCCTTTCTTGGAATTCATATTTAACTCATTTTCAGGGGTTAAGAGAAATCATTTTCCCAACACTATTATTAAGCCATATAATGTTTTTTTGTCCGCTGGAGGGATAGTTTACTTAGGACGAGCAAATGGTTAAGTCTGGGGGTGTGATGAGTCCATTAGTTACACTCTTTTATGGACTCATCCGGGCTAGTTTTCACTCTTGTGCACACCTTATTCAAGCTAATATCGCTTGTATTTCACTTCTATTCACTTCCACGCTATGTACACTGTTTTGGCCCGTTTTGGGGTGCATTTGTGCTTCATGTCGTTGGGGGTAAGCACATGATGCTCCACAACCCTCTTTGTTGTATTTATATTGAGCTGGAGGAGTTTTCCCAACTGCATGTTTGCTGTAGGATTTATTGCGATGGTGGATAGATCGTCCGCTTTGCCCTATTTTCATGTCTGCATATATTGCACGGTCGTGTGTTTCATTGACGCACGATTGCTTCGATCGTATGAGTTCATATGCAGCTTTGTTTGTCGTTCTATCGCTGACCATGTGAATTGTACATGCATGGGCAGTTGCCCATGCGCGAAGGAATTGCACGATCACCTGCTAAGTCTGGTTTTCAAGACTTCTAGAATTGTTCATGCATTTTTACGCATGATCGGCTTCGACCGTGCGTAAGTAAAATGCACGAGCACTGCTGCTTCATCTTCCAGGGCTTTCTTCTTCGTTAATAACGCACGATCTACGTATGGTCGTGCGTTCGACCGTGCATGACTTAATTTCTAATATTTCTATATAAAAGCAAGGAAATCTGTTGGCTTGGGAGACACTTCAGAGGACAGACCAAGCCCGCCACTTTCATTCTAGCTCCGCCATTTCCGTCACCCCATCCATCTCCCCCATGTGGGAAGTGTTCTTCGGTGATTCTAATCCCCATCCAAGGATCTGGAAGCCTTCTCGGCCATCTACAACCAGCATCAAGGGTTGGCATACTCCAATTAGTGAAGAGGAAGGAACCTACACTAGGGAAGAAGACATAGAAGGTCAAAGGTAGTTGTAACCTCTAGATCCCAGAAGCAACCACGGACTGAGCTCGCAGGCGGCTTGACAACCCACCATTCCGGCCATGACCCATGGCGAGACTTTTCTTCTTGTGGTTCACTCTACCATTTGTCTACTTGTGTGTTGTGCTCCTAAATACTTGTAATGAACCTAGAATGCTCTTTGTTTGTCTATGAATGAAAGCATGCCTAGTTATTTTCTCTACTTTGATGTTATGTTGTGATGTGCCTCGCCTCCATTGCACATCCAACCCCATACATGCATTAACCGAGCCACTCTAGCAAAAGCTAGAGGTGAGACGTCGAAGAGGTGAGACGTCGAACCCTCACTCTCGCAATAGGGATCATTCCCTCTGTCTGCCTTCCATCCATTCTGTTTATCGAAGCATGGCATTGAGGCCTGCACTTCATCTCGCCAAGCGAAGCGGTGCTCTCGGCCCGCATTTTCCTTTTATTGTTGTTAAATTAGGAAACACAAATCAAAACCCTTTTTTTTATTATTAACATATAAATCTGTATAATCAATTTCCTTGACGAGAAATCATACACCGCAACTTGCAATCCTCTGAGAACGATATTCTGGGAGTCTCTCCCAACTTTTATTACTTGTACGACCAGTGCACTTGCCATAAGTGTGTCAGCTTCTCATGTGCTTCCCAAGCTCATGGGACTTAAGGATCCGGGCTATAAGAGAGTCCATATGCCATAGAGAGATCTCTACTGATGCTTTGTTAGGAAAGCTCAAATCTTATGAGATGTTATTGAAGAGCAGGGCTGAAACATAGGCTAAGGAGACAATCTCAACACCTACCCAAAAGAGTCTTGCCTTGAAGGTTGTTGAAGGAGAGTCCTCCACTCCTGAAGATGAAATGTTCAATCTCTTGGCAAGGAGATTCAGAAAGTGGGTTAAGACAGAAGGCTCAAGAAGAAAAGAGAGGAGCTCAAAACCCAAATTTGATAAGACTCCAAAGAAGGAAGTGATCTGCTTCTCCTGCAACAAGACAGGGCACATATCCCCTGAGTGCCCACAAGAACAAAGGGACAGGAGAAGCAGCAAAGAGGAGCAGAAGAAGAAGTCTTTCAGGAAGAAAGACAAGAAGAAAGGTAAAGGTTTCATTGCTGAAACCTGTAGTGACTCTGAAGTAGAGTTAAGCTCCTCAACATCAGAAAGCGATGAAGAAGTTGTTGAAGCAGCCTGCCTGATGGCATTAGGGATCTCCCCAGATGAAGAAGAAGAACAGGTATCACTATTTGATCATTTTGATTTTGACTCTGATGAATTTAAAATGTGCTTTAAAGAATTCTGCAATGATCATCTAGAGGTACACAAAGAAATAAAAACAATTAGGGTAGAACTAGAGAACCGTAAAAAAGATGATTTATATCTGAAAAATCAGGATTTAATAGATGAGATTCATAATAAGGAATCAGAACTAATTGACATAAGAAATGAAAATTTAAAACTAAAGGAAGAGCTAATAAAGGCAAAGGCCTTTGAAGACTTAGGGCCAGTTTGGGTGAGTTGTTGCTGATGAAAAGCTGCTGATGAATAGCTGCTGATAGTAAATGTGTTGTTTCTGGAAAACAGAGTTTTGTTAAAAACTGTTTGTGTGAAATGCAGTTTGCAGAGCTTTTGATAAGCTGTTTTATACAAGTTATTTGGCAAAAATATAGTTTTTTTAGGTTAATTTTTTGCAATTATTTTAATTTCTTTGTTCAATACCTGAAATTGTTTTCAACAATTAAAACCAACATCACACTACATACCAAATAAAATTTCAATGTTTTTTCAGATATTACAAACCAACGTTACAAAAAAAAATTTAAACTCTCGATGCACGGATCCCTCAGCTGCATGCAAGTATTTTGGTGTATCACCTACATAATTGAAAATGCTTTATATTAGATTCTTATATTAAATTAAAATTTGAAATATGAGGAATGAATCTTACCTTCTTGCATCATAGAGTTGTTGCGCTATAGACTCACGCAATGTTAATAGCTCGTCTACACCACTTACTGTATCAATGCATGTATCACAAACACCAAAAAAAAACTTCACACAATCACGCACACATATACATATGCACACTCATATACAAAAACACACACATATGTATAAATACAAATTATACATTCACACACTATACACACACACAAAAGAAAATTCACACAATCACAAACACGCACACAAACACACATATATATACAATCACACACATACACACATATACACATACACATATATATATATGCTCACACATATAATCAAACACATACAATCACACACCTACACACATATACATATACACATATACACACACACATATATAATCAAACACACACACACACATATATAATCAAACACACACACATATATACAATGAAACAATTGGAAAGCCTCTTCCAAACGACAGATTTTTCCGTTTGGATCCCATTTCCAAATTTTCCGTCCGGGATCAATAAAAAGAGGGCGTGTGCCATACATTTTTTATAAGAGAGATAAAGATATTTTGGGAGATGAAAAACAGTCCAAGAGATCATTAGAAGATCATATTTTGATCTCCAAAAAATCATATTTTCATATCAGTTAAAATGATCTCCGGGAGATCAAAAATGATCTCCATGGGAGATCAAAAAATTTGTCCTTCCAAACACGCACACACATACAATCAATCACACACACCTCTGATTTGCCTCTTCCAAAAGAATTGGAAGAAATGAGAAGAGTATAAAGAACCAAAAAAATTTCATACCCCTAAAAAATTCAAACAAAGAGTTTATTATATATTTGAGGCCATTAGGAGAGGAGATCGACGGCAGAAAAATTTCGTCAGAAATAAGCAGCGGAGGCTTGGCCGTCGGAGATCGGGTGCAGAAATGAGAAGAGCCGGCGGAGGCGTGGCCGTCGGAGATCGAGAGTCGGCGGAGGTGCGGTCGAACTGAAGAAGTGCGGCGCGGAAGAAGGAGTCGCGGAGGGGGAGGGTTTCAGGAGCTAGGGCCGTTGGGAGGGAGTCGGGAACGAAAGACGGGGAAGAAGAATTGCGCTTGTGGCATGGTGGAACCAAAGGAATCGCTAGCTTATGACCCCTAGGTATAAACAACTGATATTTAAAAATGCGGTTTTGGTACTTATGATTACCAAACAGCGCTTATGATAAAAACTGTGTTTTTGTGTTGCCGCACCGAAGCCCATAAGCTGCCCCAAACGCACCCTTACTCAATTGGAGGAGTCAAAAGCTCAAGGATATTACACAAAATCTCTCTCTGATATTTAGACAGCTAGGTTTAGGAGCAGAGCCATCCACACTAGCACAGAAGTCCCTAGTAGACCAACCTAGAAAAATCCAGTTAGATTTGTTAGACCTAGTGACTATCAAACAAGTAAGAGGAGTGAAGTATTTGGGGATCAGGATAATAATAATCCTGATAAAATCACTGTATTTAATAAAGCATACTCTAATAGTGAGAAAAGACCTCTAGGGAAAATTAATTCAAACAAACCAATGAATCTAAATAAAAAGGATGTTATGAAAGAGAAAATTGTTAGTCACTCTGCTGATTTATTATATTTTGATACATTCTATACACATTTCAAGTACCAGTAAAATAAACCTATATTTAATAAATTCATTCTTTGTCATCCAAAATTATATCATGAAAGACCCTTCTATTCTTTCATAGAACCTTATAATGGTAGAAGCAAAGGACCCAAAGTAACCTGGGTACCCTCTAATGTTTGAGTTACATGTGCAAGAAACTTAGAATTCTTTTCTCAGAGAAAGTAAAGGGAAAGGAAAGATGTAGATAATCAATAATGAACTACATGCAAAGGGAGTAATCTCTACTATAAAATCCTTTGTTGAGTTTATAGTTCATATAAATAATAGTATAAATATTATTCTCACTAAAAATCATTACTGTGAAAGACAACAACAACTTTCTAAGAAAATAGATCTGTTTATTCAGAATTGCGTCGAATAGAATTCAACGTACCGTCAAATTACACTCAACGCTAGCATCGAGAGTCATCTGCATCAGTTGATTCGAATAGAAATCGACGCAACATCAAATTCATATCGACGCATACGTTGATTTAATCGTTGCTCGTCAAATTTGAAGGTACATCAAGTTCTAATCGACGCAACGTTGACTTGACAAGCGCGCATAGTTTCACTTCTAGAAGATGTTTCGACACATTTTGGCGCGCTGACTATCAATCTTTGTCGATGGTATTTTGAATACCACCCTAAGTTGCAATGAATCGTCTTCTTTTAAGCAACATAGGCGTCAAATTCATTACGCTTTTGAATTCTCTCTTTCTTGCTCTCGTGCTTTCTTTCTCTCCATCTCTCTAGCGTTTCTTTCTCTCTTTCCTCTTATGTTTGCAGTAACTTTAGATAAGATGGATCATCCAAATGTGAACTCAGGATTTGACATTGACATAGAATCATTCAATGATGCAGCAGAAAGTTTCAAAGTGGTCTTGGATCTCTTCCAAATAGCAGGACTCACAAAATTGATTTATACCAGATGTAAGATATATGATATAGAATTAATAGAGCTGAAAGATAATATCCATATGGAAGAGGATGGGTCCCTTAGAGGGAAGATATCTAATATAGATATTCATATTACTGAGGAATTGCTGAATCTCACCTTTGAATTGTCGGCATGAGAGAAGCCATCTGAACTGACAGTTGAAGAAACTCGACAAGCTTTGCAGATCATGAAATTCACTAAAGACGGGCCAATCTATCTAAAGAAGAATGACTTTTCTGAAGAGTATAGATTCCTGGCAGACATTATAGGAAAGGTTATACAATGTAAAATCTCTGCTCATAATGCAATTCCCAAACAACAACTACAAGTAATGGGAGTTCTGGTTCTGAACAAGAAGATAAACTGGGGGAGGTGCCTTCTGAAGATGATAGGACACAAATATGCTAATAAGGAGAATTCTTACATGAGAATGATGAGCCAAGTTATGCTCCATCATTACCCCATGGTATGCAAATTAAAAGGAAAACCAATTCCACCTGGAAAGAGAATAAACATTGGATTTTTCTCCATGTGGACCAAGAAGATCTTGAAGCCTGGTCAAGCTGCCCCTCCCCTCCTTCTTCTCCAATTCCAAAGGATCATGAGCCAAGTCTACCAGATCCACCAAGGAACACTGTTCCAGATGATGCAAATGCTTAAAATCACCAATCCATTCCATCCACTCCAGCCCCAGAACCTACACCTCAGATTCCTCTTCAACCACAACAATAACCATCCATAACCACTCTAATAGAAAATCCACCAGACATCCACTCTCTTGATGACGGATCTCCTCTACCCCAATCTGACATAACTCTAGAGGATAATCAATCACTATCACCAATCCACCAAAATCTTCCAGATTTCAATGAGAATTTCACAGTAATTCCTCCAGTTATCCTATCCTCACCTACTCTTACCACACCTCTTGTCTCTACCGCACATCCTACTCCTTCCTTTGATATTGAGCAAGTAATTTCAAAAGCAGTAGGACTGACTACTAGCACATTTGCTGACTTGCTGGCCACTCAAGCCAGAAAGTTTAATAAGAAGTACTCCCAGATGGAGACAGAGTTACAAAAATCAAAAGAGTTCCTCCTGGCACTAAAATCAATTGTATCCTCCTCCATGATAACTAAAGAATTCTTAACCGCCCTTGTCAGTAAGGTTTAGAAGGGGGAGAATATCTAGGAGGAGGAAATGTGTAATCAAGGAAAGGGGGAGAACATTCATGAGAAAGAAATAACTGCTCAAGAAAATATGAGTGTCCAGGAGAAGGAAAAGAGTGTACATGAAGAGATTGCCCCAAATGCCTCAGATGCCGATGTTCCTTATCCCAACAGACTCACTGTCTTTCAAACAAGAATAGTCCAAGGGGAGCCTTCTGCAGTAAACTAAGGGGAGATGATTGCTTTAACTCAGGGAGACCCTACAAGATGATCTGCTCTTGGATGACATTGCAAAGATTGATAAGAAGACTGCTTTGACTGTTGAACAAGATGCACAATCTCAGGGGGAGCCTCCCAAAGAGAATGAAACTCATCAAGATGTTTTCAAGGTTGCTGAAGAAGAAGATGAGCCACTGAAGTTTGCACCAACGAATGTAATACCACAAGTGTTCTCAAGGAAGAGGAAAACTCCAAAATAAGTATAACATTGTACAGGTAAACAAACTATATTATATCATCTGGTGGATACAATTATCATGATTATGAAGATCAATATGATTTCTTGAAAGCTCATCAGATTGTCTATGTGTTTATAATCTCATTATTGATCTATGTATATGTTTTTGTATTTAATTTTATGTCAAAGTATGTTTGAAATCACTTAATTAAATTGTAAAATTTGTTAAGATAAATAGGGGGAGATTGTTGGGAAAAACCCTTTCGATTTATCTAAACAAATTATTTTAAAGTGATTTCATCAAGATTAGGTTATATTACCCACATTGTATAGAAAGGGTAAAATGGTCATTAGATGTCCTAGGATATCATATTCACTTAGTGGTCAAGACCAGGTCTAAGAGAAGCATAAATTCAGTTGAGTTAAAATTTGCATCAAATAGAAGTCGACGCAACTTCGACTAAATGTCGACGCAACTCTGACTGAAAGTCGAAGTAAACTCAAACTGCCTGTCGAAGTATCAAGTCAAGTCGACGCAACGCCGAAGGGAACTCGATACAGAAGGAAGAGACTATCGAAGCCATCTTAGAAGTCAACGCAACTTTGACTTAATTTTGACGCAGAAGATGAAGTTCAAGTCCAAGTCTTCAACTCGACGGTTGTGTCGATAAGAACTCTACGCAACATCGACAACTGAGTTCAGTAAAGTCCAAGTTTTCAACTCGATGGATGCGTCGATAAGAACTCGACGCAACATCAATAACTGAGTTCAGTCAAAGCTAAGAAGGAATTTAAAGCTACTTCTATAAGAACTCAGAGGTGCGTCGATATGAAGGATAATGAATTCAACGCAGCATCAAATACAGACAGAAATATAAGATTTTCTGTTGTCCTTTCTTTTGCTTTTCTAGATGATCTACAAGACTGAAATCTATTCTCTAACAGCTCATTTATTGCCAAGAATGGAATGGAGTATTTCAACGATACAGCAAAGACATTCTTGGAAGTTATTTAAATCAGATGGATGGGTCGGAAACAAAAATAGAATGAAACATCAATTGTCTAATGGACATTCCTTCTAAGGACAATCCAGAAGAAGAATGAAATTCAAACACAAATCAATAGAGAATAAGTATGCTGAAGAATAAAGATAACACAACTGATTCATTATTCTCTTTGTCGAGAGGGATGCTTCTTCTTCCTCCTCCAACCCTAAGACAAACTGAAGAACAAGTGCTCTGCACAGGAAAAGATCACAACAAGACTGTGTCTTCATCTTCTACATCATATGGCAACAAGTCAACAAAAGTGCAAAGAGGATCAGGATCAAAGCTTATATCTCTTGCATCTTAAGCAAGGGTTAATCATATTCAGATCCTGAAATAAATAGAAGCAACAATATCCATAGAGATAGCTGCTGAAGGATTCTAACTGAAGAATCATATTCTCATCTTCCTCTTCTTCTACTGTTCTTGTTCTCCAACTGTAAAAGAGTTTAAAGAATCCATATTTCAAAGGATTCAGTGGTTTTAATAGTCTCCTTATCAAAAGACTCAGTGGTCTTAAGAGTCTCCTTATCAAACGACTCAGTGGTTCTGAGAGTCTTCTTATCAAAAGGCTCAGGCACTGTTAGTGCAATCCTACTAGGGAGGTAGAAGAGTAAACTACCCACATTTTGGGGAACCACTATAAAACTTATGTGTCTTCTGCAATGCTTTTCTGTGTTGCCAACTCCTCTTCAACAGTAAGATAAATTTGGTGCTCTGCTTGAAGCTCTGAAGAAAGCAAAAGCTCTCTATAAGGCACAAGCAGCTGAGATCATCTCCTTGAGTGATAAGAGAGATGAATTGCTTGAGAAAGTAACTGAGCTTGCTCAAGATAAGACCAAATTATCAATTTCACCTCTGAGCACTAGCACTTTAATTGAAGTTATTAAGCATAAGAATATTAGAATCAAAGAGCTAGAGGATAAGCTCTTAAAAGAAAGGAAAATTGTGGCAAGTTATTCTAAGCCACAAACTATTCTTCCTTTGATTGATGGCTTTTCACAAACAAATAAGAATGGTTTGGGCTATGGTCAAGGTGAACACATTGGGAAATCTTCTCAAGGAAAAATAGTCTTTAGAAAAGTGATCATACCTACTAACTCTTATGATCACAGTAGCATCTAGGTATACAAAGAGAGCAAGGAGACAAAGAGTGGTCTTAATCTCCCTTCTACTTGGCTTAGCAAAAGGCAAACTTTCCTTGCGAAGAGTGCACTATCTGCACCCAAAAAGAATCCTCCTGTGAAGACTTTCAGAAACTCTCATGCTGGGGAAAGGTCTTCAGCTTCAAAGAAGAAAGTGTTAGCTGCTAAGAAACCGCTTAACCTAGTCAGACCAAGCACAACAAGAAGATCTAGATATAATAGATTTGAATGTTGGTGATGTGGTAAAGCAGGGCATTTTTCCTTAGATTGTTGGTTCAATCCAACTGTGGAGAAGGATCCTCATATGAGAATCAGAAAGCAGACTGCTAGTTTTTCATTTAGTTCTTTTCCTAACATGCACCTAGGACCCAAGAAAGCATGGGTTCTTAAGGAGGTGTAGTTGCCTTACATGTATGTCCAAAATCCACCAAGACTCCAATATGGTATTTGGACAGTGGGTGTTCCAAGCACATGATTGGAACTAGAAACCTCTTGAAGGAGTTTACACCTATAGAAGATGGACCCAAAGTCAAATTTGGAGGATCTGACAGAGGTGTGGTCAAAGGTTATGGTAAGATTACTAATGGTAGTATTATTATCACAAGGGTAGCTTATGTTGAAGGGTTACAACATAACCTCATTAGCAAAAGTCTACTATGTGACTTGGGATATACTGTTGCTTTCCACAAGGATGAGTGCCTGATCAAGACCTCTCCGAATTCCGAATCTATATTAATATGCACTAGGAGTGTCAACATTTATTGCTTAAATTCCATCTGCATTAGAAAGAATGAACTTGTATGTCTTGTAGCAAATGATGGAGTGTCTGCTTGTGTAAAGTGGCACAAGAGACTATCCCACATTAATCACAAGTCTCTTAAGAAATTAATGACAACAAATTTGATAAGGGATGCTCCTAAGTTAGATTGTGTAGATATGAGTCCTTGTCATACATGCCAAATGGTCAAGCAAGCAAGAACTTCATTCAAAAGCATACAGGACAAACAATCTACTAGTGCTTATACCACCTGCACATGGATTTATTTGGTCCTATGAAAGTGTTCAACTTAGGAGGAATGTCTTATACACTTATTGTTGATGACCACTCTAGATTTTCTTGGGTGTTCTTTTTAAAACACAAGTCTGATACCCTAAGTACATTCAAGAATTTTTTCAAACAAATTCAGAATGAAATAAACAGTCCTATGGTCAAAATCATAAATGATAATGGAACTGAATTTCAGTCTGGGTCAATGATTAAATTTTGTGAAGAGGAAGGTATCTTGCAATAGTTTTCTTCTCCCAGAACTCCCCAACAAAATGGGGTGGCTGAGAGGAAAAATAGAACACTTATTGAAGCTAGTAGGACCATGCTAAGTGACTCCTCACTCCTAGAATATCTTTGGGCTGAGGCAGTCAATACTGCATGTCATGTGCAAAACAGAGCACACATCAATAAGAACCATAATAAGTCTCTTTATGAGTTGATTAAGAGTAAGAAGCCAACACTAGGTTACTTCAGAATCTTTGGAAGTAAATGCTATGTGCTGAAAAATAATAAGCATTACATTACCAAGTTCTCTGGAAAGAGCTATGAAGGCGTCTTTGTAGGATATAACAAGCATAGCAAAGACTACAAAGTCTTCAATAAGAATGCTCTTACAATTGAAGAATCTATTCACATAGTTTTTGATGAGAGTAGCATGCTGCATAATTTTCTATCTAGTTCATGTAGTGTAGGAATTAAGGTTGGAATGGACAATCTGAAATTTAGAGAAGAAGAGATTGTTGAAAAAGAAGAACTCTCTACACAGAACTCCATTCCAGAAAAAGTAGAAGCTACGGAAAATACAGATTTTTAGACTGATAATCCTGAAGCAGCAGCTGAGGAAATTACTGAAATAGAAGAACCTCAAAGGGTGCTGCCCATAATAAGAAGACATCTCAGACATCACCCAGCATACCAGATAATATATGAGCTTGATCATGGAGTGAGAACTAGAAGAAATGCTCTAAATGAAAGCTTGCACCTCATCTTTCTGTCATAACTAGAGCCTAAGAAATTTGAGGAGGCAAATAAAGACCAATTCTGGGTTATGGACATGCAAGAAGAGCTCAACCAATTCAGGAGATGTAAAGTTTGGAAGCTTGTTCCAAGGCCACAAGGGCATAATATTATTGGGACAAAGTGGGTTTAGAGAAAAAAGATGATAAAGCTGGAGTGATTATAAAGAATTAGGCAAGGCTGGTAGCTCAAGGATATAGGCAGGAGGAAGGCATAGATTTTGATCAGACATTTGCCCATGTTGCTAGATTGGAAACCATTAAACTCTTCCTAGCTTATGCTGCATACAGGGGATTCAAAGTCTATCAGATGGATGTAAAATCAGCATTTTTAAATGGAGATTTAAAAGAAGAAGTTTATGCAGCTCAACCACCAGGTTTTATCTTTTCTACCTTTCCTGACCATGTTTGCTTTCTAAATAAATCCTTGTATGGCTTGAAGCAAGCTCCAAGGGCTTGATATGAGACATTATCTACCTTTCTCCTTGAAAACAAGTTCTCAAGGGGGAAATAGATAAGACTCTTTTCTTGAGAGAGTTGAAGGGCCAGATCTTATTGGTTCAAATATATGTTGATGACATTATATTTGGATCAACATATGGGAGTCTTTGCATAAAGTTTGCTAAACTTATGCAGAGTAAATTTGAAATGAGCAGTATGGGAGAGCTTAAGTATTTCTTAGGTCTCCAAGTAAAGCAATCTGAGGAAGGAATTTTCATTTCTCAGACCAAATTTACCTTAGATGTCATAAAGAAATTTGGTATAGAGAACTCTACCCCTATGAGAACTCATATGGGTTCAAATGTGTCTCTAGACAAGGATGAAAAGGGGAAACCCTATAATGAGTCCATGTATACAAGCATAATTGGCTCATTGCTCTACCTCACTGCTAGTAAGCCAGACATCATGTTTGTTGCATGTGTCTATGCAAGGTATCAAGTTAACCCCAAAGAATCTCATTACTCAGCGGTGAATTTTTTTTTTGAGATATCTAAAGGGTACTCCAAATCTAGGGCTCTGGTATCCTAAGTCAGATGACTTTGAGTTGTGTGACTATTTTGATGCAGACTTTGCTGGGTGCAAAGAGGACAGAAAAAGTACTTCATGAACTTGTCAGTTCTTGGGGAGAAGGCTTGTGTCCTGAAGTAGTAAAAAGCAAAACAACATTGTTATCTCCACAACTAAATTAGAGTATATTTCAGCAGGTAGTTGTTGTGCACAACTCATTTGGATTCAACACCAATTATAGGATTAGAATTTGCAAATAATGAGAACATCTCTCTTTTGTGATTCCTCAAGTACCATTTCTATTGTTAAGAATCTTGTGGCATATAGTGGAACAAAGCATATTAAAATTAGATGCCATTTTATTAGGGAGCATGTAGAAAATGAGTACATCCTCCTTGAGTATGTCAATACAGAAAGGCAGATAACTGACATTTTTACTAAGCCCCTTGATGAGTCAAAGTTCAATCAATTCAAAATTTAATTGGGGATGTTAAGTTCTTAAATTGGGCATGTTGAATTCCTTATATCTTTTGTTGGAGGATGTGATATATTTTGATAATGGGTTGGTTGTCTCACAAGGTCCACCCTATAGTAGTCTAACAACTTTAGTTTTGAAGACTGGAACAACAGAAAGCTTGGATAAGGAATAAATGGAAAATCATCTAGATGAAAATAGCTTACACAAAGAATATCTTCTTGATGGTCAAGATAACATTGTCGATGTCTCGACGAAAAAATTAAGGTGATCTCAATGACAGATTTCACATGATCTCGATGAAAAACTTAGATAGACAGACAGAGTGACGTCACAGGACATGTCAGCGTCATAGTTACGCCGCATTTACGGGTCTATCAACACGATTCTGGAAGATTTGAACATGTACGTACCTATTACCCTTCACAATGCATGCTAGTATATATTAGGCAATATGAAAGCATAGAAATTCGAACTCATACAAAATCCTAGAATCTCTATTTCATCTTCTTCCTCCTCTCGACGACTTCCTGCAACAAGCAATGGATCCAAAAATCACAGATGAGAAAGTTCTTTCTGGAGAAGAGTTGGTCAAGGATGGATTCAATGGTGCAGCTGAAGGACTTAATATGGTGATTACTTTGTTATATGCTTCTGAACTAGAGTATGTTCTTACTGAACCTACTCGACTATACCACACAGCATTGTCTGAACTGTATGAAAATGCTCAAATTAACAAAGTAGGAAAAGCACTTCTCACCACTGTATCTGGTGAATATGCAAGAATTGTTGCCATAGGCCTAACCAAAGCCCTTAAACTGACTGCCTTGGATGAGACTGAAGAAGAAGAAGCAGTCAACTCTGATGATTTCATGGAAGGATACAGATGGTGTGGCATGGGTGGCAAACCTTATGGCAGCATTCAAAGAAATAAGATGAATATGCAAGGCTGGGTCACATGATAGAATCTCCAAAGAGATGTTTGAGCTGATGATCAGAGTGATTCTTGAGAAGAAGACTAATTGGGGCAAAGTTCTGTTTGAAAAGATCAAAGAAAGCTTGAAGTCCCCCAACTTTGGCAGAATACTTTCTTTGTTCTTAAAGCACTCCATTCCTCAACATCTAAATGAGTCTGAATCAACTCTTCTCCATTTTCTAAAAAGAATTAACATGAAGATAATTAGCAGGTGGGAAAAGAAGTTCACCAAAAAGGTAGCAGGTGAACCTTCCTCCACAAGAATTGATGTGCCTCAAAGCCCAGCACACCTCTCACAAATTACACCAACCTCTCCTGATCCTACTGAGGGGGAGCCTCTGAGAGAAGATACAATTATGATGGACAGTGCTCCAGTACCTCAGGATGAGGTGACTCAAGAAGATGTTCTCATAATTGCCCAAGAGGCTGTCTGATAGTGCATTATTTATAGTTATTTTTATATAGTATTTTAATAGTAATTAATAAGTTTTTATAAACTTTTAGTTTAATTTATATCTAATTTACTTTATTTTGTGTTTTCAGGTAATCTGGGGCTGCTAATAGCAAATTCAAGCCCACAGCCGTGTTCAGGGGAAATTCCAGAGAAATTCTGCAAAAATCTTCAGTACACGCCCCAGGTCACGGGCGTGACCTGGGGGCGTGACCATGGTCACGGCCGTGCTCCGCTTCCAGCTCCCAGAAATCGCTGCCATGTCGGATTAAAATTATACGCCCCAGGTCACGGGCGTGACCGGGGGCGTGACCGGGGGCATGACCGGGGGCATGACTGGGGCGTGACCTTCAGGTCACGAGCGTGACTCTCCCAACAAGCATTCAATACAAGCAGTTTTCACCGCCGAGCCATTTCAGCTTACACGCCCCATGTCACGGGCGTGACAAGGGGCGTGACCTCTCCTGCAACTGCCAAATTAACTCCAGATCGCGCCGTTTCCCGCCGTTTCCTGGCTCGGTCAAGACACGCCCTAGGTCACGGGCGCGACCTAGGCTGTGACCCTTTGAGATGGTCAATTTTGGCGGTTTTTCTTCCCCAACGTTCCCGGGCTTTCATGACGCAGTTACGCAGCTTACACGCCCTTGGTCACGGGCGTGACCAAGGGCGTGACTTACCAATTTTCTGCCTATAAAAGCCAGCTGCTGCCAAAGTGATATGAATCCAGTCCATGCTTAGAATGGGTCATTTTTAGATTAGTTTTTCAGCATTTTCTTATTATATTTTCTTTATGCAGATTTACTTTATGTCTTGCAAATTTCAATTCATAGTTTAGATTTCCAATTCCTGCAATTGTAATTCTCTTTACTTAGTTATAAAAATGTCTTTCTTTTCAATTATGTTTAGCTAAATAAATAGCATTTGATCGGATGAATTCTTAAGCTTTTCTTATTTTGTAATCTCTCATTTTTGTAGCTTTAGTTTAAGAATTATTACGATCCACTTTTGATTTTTCTCGATTGATCTCATATTGCCGGTATATGAATATCAATTCTTGATCCATTTTCTAGTGATCGAGAGATCCATGAATTTATGTAGATCATTCATTAGTGGAAAGAGTTGCATGTATTCCTCGAGAGAGGGTGATACAAATCTTCCGGATTGGAGTCAAATCCAATAGTGGGGCTCACCACATAAAGCAAGCTTAGGGGTTTCGACTGGCCGAGGGGTCTTAATCGATCAACCTAAGGTTAGGTGGTAGTTCTCTCGAGAGAGGCTCTACCATATTTTGGGAACCTCCACGGTCGAATTATTCTATCGCTTTTGGTTATGAATTTAGATTTTATAATTTATTTAACTCAAGAAGGATTTCCGATCAAATGCTCTTTTCTTCCCTTTCTCCTTTATTATTCAAAAAAAAATCTTCTTAAATCTAGATAAAATAATATTAATTTGCGTGAGTAGAAGTAATCAACAAACCCGTGGAATACGACACTTGATATTTATTTTTAAATATCCTATGCTATGAACGATAGGTGCTCTTGCCTATAGTTCGTAGAATTTGGAGAAAATTATTTATATCGTAAATTTTCGCCATCAAGTTTTTGGCGTCGTTGCCGGGGAATATTTTTGTTGATATTTTGAAAGCGTGAATTTTATTACTTTTATCATTCTCTGTCTCCGCCCCTATTTCTCCTTTTGCTTTTCCTTTTAAAATTCCTTTCTATTAGGTGACGGTTGTTTAATTCTCTATTTCAAAAAAAAATATGATGTTATCGCAATTGGCCGCAAAGGTTGTTGAGCTTCAAAATAACGTCATTCTTTTGGAAGCCACACGAATGCGCCAAATGTTTTGTTCTTTTTGTGGGGGTCATCATTCTAGCGAGGAATGCTATTTTTCATTTCAAAATTTTTCTAATGAAAATCAATATAATTTTTATAATGAAACTTATAATTTTCATGATGAAAATAATTTTTCTTTAAATAACGATTTGAGTGAATTTACTTCTTGCACTGATGTTGATTATTCATGGTGGCAAGGTCACCCGGATAGTTTTCAGTGCGAAGAAGGAAATTCCTTCAATTATGATTTGCATTCCTCGCCTTTTCCACAGATTTGTTCTTCTTCTGATCTTGAAATTTTTCCGAATGTTATTTCTCCCACTTTAAATGTTTATTCTCAAGAGCAAGAAGAACAATTGTACCAAGAATTTCGCAAAGTCATGGAGACACCGGACGAATTAGAAAATGAAAATTTTTCTTCTTCTCCTTCGCCCGCCCTTTCTTCTCATTCTCATGCAATTATAATTCATGAAGAAATTGTGTCTCATGAATTTTCTCCACTTGGTATTGATTTTTCTGATAATTCGTTTATTTTTGAAAATAAACAACCGACGCTTAATTATGTATTTTCACAAGAAACTCCTCCTTGTGAAAATTTTTCTGACTCGCTTAATCTTGATTCTTTTTATTCTAATAATTTTCTTGTTGATGATGAGTCGTTGCAACCAAACGTCTTCATCGATCTATTTGCCGCTCATCTCCAGCAATCCAAATTACCTAAGGTATGTATAGGTAATTTGGATTCACATTTTCGCGCTAACGGAGAACAAAAGAATCAGGATTATAGCGGCGGAGTCGCCGGGCAACAGTTTTTGGCATTTTCACCTCAGCGTGAATTAAGGGAGTTGTCTGTGCATTTTCAATTTGAATATCCTTTTAGCTAATCCTTAACGTCTAGCTAAAAGACGTTAAACAAAGCGCTCTTGGGAGGCACCCCTTGCTTATCTTTATATTTTTGCAATTTTTCTTTTATTTTATGCATTTTATTTTCCTATTTTTGCCTTTTCATCCTTGTTTATAAACATTGGGGACAATGTTTATCTTTAAGTATGGGGGGTGTTCTCTTTTGTTTATTTTTATTCAAAAAAAAATTCAAAAAAATTGCAAAAAAAAAAAGTTAAAAATCATAAAAAAATGTGTTTCTTTGTTTTCTTTTTCAATTTTGTTTTAAAAATATGAAAAATACAAAAAAAATTTTAATATAATAAAATAAATTTTGTATTATTAAATTTCTCCAAACTTCATTTATGCAAAAATTAATTTTAATTATGAGTTGTCTTTATAGGCTTTTAAGGAGTTTTCTTTTTATGAATTTTTTAAATCATATATTTCTCTTCAAAATTTGTTAGATTTAATTTTTAGATGAATTTGATTTAATGAGTTTTTCATTATCTTGATTTGTTTAAAATATTTCTTAGTTTTACTTTCTCTCTTTAAAATATCATAATTCAGTTTTGTAGTAATTGCGTTAAATATCTCTAGATTTTACTTATATTAACTTGAACTCATAGTTTCTTGTAGATTGCTCAAATTATTTTCTATGCTCTTAAAATGTATCTTTGGAATTTGTTTAGCCTTTACACCCTAGCCTTTCCCCTACCTTTTTGTTTAACCCTTTTGTTTGGCATAAAAAAATATTTGAAAAGATCATATGTCATGGAATGAGAGGATAAAATTCATCATTCCTAAACATATGCACCCAAATTACTAAAAGATTATATGGCATGGAGTTGAGAGGATAAAATTCATCACTCCTAAACATATACATTTGGGATATTAAAAATGAAGAAGAAATTAAAAAAAGATGGAAATGAGAGGATAAAATTCATCATTTCCCATATTCAAAGTAACTTCTTCAATGCCAATTTTACCCCATTTAGCCAAGTTCACTTGTTTTCAGGTAATCTGGGGCTGCTAATAGCAAATTCAAGCCCACAGCCGTGTTCAGGGGAAATTCCAGAGCAATTCTGCAAAAATCTTTAGTACACGCGCCAGGTCACGGGGGGGGGGGGGGGGGGGGGGGGGGGGGGGTGGGGGGTGTTCTCTTTTGTTTAATTTTATTCATCAAGATAATGCATTATTTATAGTTATTTTTATATAATATTCTGATAGTAATTAATTAGGTTTTATATACTTTTAGTTTAATTTATATCTAATTTTCTTTATTTTGTGTTTTCAGGTAATTTGGGGCTGCTAATAGCAATTTCAAGCCCATAACCATGTTCAGGGGAAATTCTGGAGCATTTCTGCCAAAATCCCAAAGTACACGCCCCAGGTCACGGGCGTGACCTGGGGCGTGACACCATGTCATGGTCGTGACCCAGCCCAGCCGTCTTCCTGCTGCCAGAACACTCCACCACGTCAGATTATAATTACATGCCGCAGGTCACGGGCGTGACCGGGGGCGTGACCTTCAGGTCACGGGCGTGACTCGCCCAACAAGCATTCAATACAAGCAGTTTCCGCCGCCGAGCCGTTTCAGCTTACACGCCCTTGGTCACGGGCGTGACCGAGGGGCGCGACCTCTCCTGCAACTGCCAAATTAACTCCAGATCGCGCCGTTTCCTGCCGTTTCTTGGCTCGGTCAAGACACGCCCTAGGTCACGGGCGTGAACGAGGCCGTGACCCGTCGAGATTATCAATTTTGGCGGTTTCTCTTCCCCAACGTTCCCGGGCTTTCAAGACGCAGTTACGCAGCTTACACGCCCATGGTCACGGGCGTGACCAAGGGCGTGACTCACCAATTTTGTGCCTATAAAAGCCAGCTGCTGCCAAAGTGATGGGGATCCAGTCCATGCTTAGAATGGGTCATTTTTAGATTAGTTTTTCAGCATTTTCTTATTGTATTTTCTTTATGCAGATTTACTTTATGTCTTGCAAATTTCAATTCATAGTTTAGATTTCCAATTCCTGCAATTGTAATTTCTTTACTTAGTTATAAAAATGTCTTTCTTTTCAATTATGTTTAGCTAAATTTTATTACATTTGATCGGATGAATTCTTAAGTAGTTTTATTTCGTAATCTCTTATTCATAGTTTGGATTTGGAAACTTAGATTTACTGTTGATTTTCAATTATTGGTTTCATATTTCTAGGGTATGGTAATCAAGTTTGATCAGTATTTTAGTGTATCGAGAGATCCGTAAATACGGGTAGATCGCTCATTGGTAAAAAGAGTTGTATGCATTCCTCGAGAGAGGGTGACGCAAATCTTCCAGATTGGAGTCAAATCCAATAGGGTGGCTCACCGCATAAAGCAAGCTTAGGGGTTTCGACTGGCCGAGGGGTCTTAATCGATCAACCTAAGGTTAGGTGGTCGTTCTTTCGAGAGAGGCTCTATCATATTTTGGGAACCTCCGCGGTCAAGTTTGTCTAAATCCATTTCTTATAAATTTTAGTTTTACGAAGTATTTTACTTAAGAAGGATTCTCGATCAAATGTTTCATTTCTTTAATTATTTCTTTTATAAAAACCTTTTAAATATTTTTCCGATAAAATAATATTAATTTGCGTGAGTAGAAGCACTTGACAGCCCTGAGTTTTAATACGACCTTGATATTTTTAATATCCTATGCTATATTTTGATAGGTACACTTGCCTTAATCGAGTATAGATTGGAGAATATAAATTTTATTCATCAAGTTTTTGGCGCTGTTGCCGGGGAGCTACTTTTTGTTGATATTTTGAAAGCGTAAATTGTATTACTTTTATCATTCTCTTTCTCCACCCCCCCCCCATTTCTCTTTTTGTTTTTTTAAATAATTCCTTTCTATTAAGTAACGGTTGTTTAATTTTCTTTTTAAAAAAAATGATGTTATCACAGTTGGCCGCAAAAGTTGCTGAGCTTCAACATAAAGTTAATCTTTTGGAAGCCGCACGAATGTGCCAAATTATTTGTCATTTTTGTGGGGATCTTCATTCTAGTGAGGAATGTTATTTTTCATTTCAAAATTTTTCTCATGAAAATCAAATTAATTTTTATAATGAAAATAATAATTTTTATGATGAAAATAATTTTTCTTTAAATAATGATGCGGGTGAATTTACTTCTTGCACTGATGTGGATTATTCATGGTGGCAAGGTCACCCAGATAGTTTTCAGTGCGAAGAGGAAAATTCCTTCAATCATGATTTGCATTCCTCGCCTTTTCCACAAATTTGTTCTTCTTCTAATCTTGAGATTTTTCCGAATTTTATTTCTCCCACTATAAATGCTTATTCTCAAGATCAAGAAGAACAATTGTACCAAGAGTTTCGCAAAGTCATGGAGACATCGGGCGAATTAGAAAACGAAATTTTTTCTTCTTCTCCTTCGCCCGCCCTTTCTTCTCTTTCTCATAAAATTATAATTCATGAAGAAATTGTGTCTCATGAATTTTCTCCACTTGGTATTGATTTTTTAGATAATACTTTTATTTTTGAAAATAAACAACCAGAGCTTAATCATGTGTTTTCACAAGAAAGTCCTCCTTGTGAAAAAATTTTCTGACTCGCTTAATCTTGATTCTTTTTATACTAACAATTTTCATGTAGAAGATGAGTCATTGCAACCAAACATCTTCACCGATCCATTTGCCGCTCATCTCCAACAATCCAAATTACCTAAGGTATGTATAGGTAATTTGGATTCACAATTTCACGCTAACGGACAACGAAAGAATCAAGAGTATGGCGGAGGAGTCGCCGGGCACCGGATTTCGGCATGCTCACCTGAGCGTGAATTAAGGGAGTTGCCTGTGCATTTTCAATCTTATTTTCCTTTTTCCTAACAATAACCGTCTAGCTTAAAGACGGGAAAAAGAAAGCGCTCTTGGGAGGCACCCCTTGCTTATCTTTATATTTTTGCAATTTTTCTTTTATTTTATGCATTTTCTTTTCCTGTTTTTGCCTTTTCATCCTTGTTTATAAACATTGGGGACAATGTTTATCTTTAAGTATGGGGGGGTGTTCTCTTTTGTTTATTTTTATTCAAAAAATTGCAAAAAAAAAAATTGTTAAAAATCATAAAAGAATGTTTCTTTGTTTTCTTTTTCAATTTTGTTTTAAAAATATGAAAAATACAAAAATTTTAATCTAATAAAATAAATTTTGTATTATTAAATTTCTCCAAACTTCATTTATGCAAAATTAATTTTAATTATGAGTTGTCTTTATAGGCTTTTTAAGGAGTTTTCTTTTTATGAATTTTTAAATCATATATTTCTCTTCAAAATATGTTAGATTTAATTTTTATATGAATTTGATTTAATGAGTTTTTCATTATTTTGATTTGTTTAGAATATTTCTTAGTTTTACTTTCTCTCTTTAAAATATCATAATTCAATTTTGTAGTAATTGTGTTAAATATCTTTAGATTTTACTTATATTAACTTGAACTCATAGTTTCTTGTAGATTGCTCAAATTATTTTCTATGCTCTTAAAATGTATCTTTGGAATTTGTTTAGCCTTTACACCCTAGCCCTTCCCCTACCTTTTTGTTTAACCCTTTTGTTTGGCATAAAAAAAATATTTGAAAAGATCATATGTCATGGAATGAGAGGATAAAATTCATCATTCCTAAATATATGCACCCAAATTACTAAAAGATTATATGGCATGGAGTTGAGAGGATAAAATTCATCACTCCTAAACATATACATTTGGGATATTAAAAATGAAGAAGAAATTAAAAAAAGATGGAAATGAGAGGATAAAATTCATCATTTCCCATATTCAAAGTAACTTCTTCAATGCCAATTTTACCCCATTTAGCCAAGTTCACTTGTTTATCCAAGATATTATTGAGAGACCATAGTTAATATTTTGTAGTTTTCTAAAAGTTTCTCATGATTGTAAAGTTTCTATAATTTTAATCTTGGAATATTTTACTTAATTCAATGCAATTTTGTTTATGAAGATTTAGTTAGAGAATTTCAAAACTAAAATTTATTCTACTCATTTCAATTTATGAATTATGAATTTTTTCTTATAAATCTGAATTTTAACTTCTTAACTTATTTTGATATGAGTTTTATAAGATTTGGAGTACATAATTAGATGTAAATCTTTTTGGAAATGTCCTATAAATTCTTCTCATACTTATAAATTAGTTTTTGCTCTAGAATAGCAAAAGCTTAAGTATGGGGGTATTTGATAGTGCATTATTTATAGTTATTTTTATATAATATTTTGATAGTAATTAATTAGGTTTTATATACTTTTAGTTTAATTTATATCTAATTTTCTTTATTTTGTGTTTTCAGGTAATTTGGGGCTGCTAATAGCAATTTCAGCCCATAGCCATGTTCAGGGTAAATTCTGGAGCATTTCTGCCAAAATCCCAAAGTACACGCCCCAGGTCACGGGCGTGACCTGGGGCGTGACACCATGTCATGGTCGTGACCCAGCCCAGCCGTCTTCCTGCTGCCAGAACACGCCGCCACGTCAGATTATAATTACACGCCCCAGGTCACGGGCGTGACCGAGGGAGTGACCTTCAGGTCACGGGCGTGACTCGCCCAACAAGCATTCAATACAAGCAGTTTCCGTCGCCGAGCCGTTTCTGCTTAAACGCCCTTGGTCACAGGCGTGACCGAGGGGCGCGACCTCTCCTGCAACTGCCAAATTAACTCCAGATCGCGCCGTTTCCCGCCATTTCCTGGCTCGGTCAAGACACGCCCTAGGTCACGGACGTGACCGAGGCCGTGACCCGTCGAGATTATCAATTTTGGCGGTTTCTCTTCCCCAATGTTCCCAGGCTTTCAAGACGCAGTTACGCAGCTTACACGCCCATGGTCACGGGCGTGACCAAGGGTGTGACTCACCAATTTTCTGCCTATAAAAGCTAGCTGCTTCCAAAGTGATGGGGATCCAGTCCATGCTTAGAATGGGTCATTTTTAGATTAGTTTTTCAGTATTTTCTTATTGTATTTTCTTTATGCAGATTTACTTTATGTCTTGCAAATTTCAATTCATAGTTTAGATTTCCAATTCCTGCAATTGTAATTCTCTTTACTTAGTAATAAAAATGTCTTTCTTTTCAATTATGTTTACATTTCCTATTCCTGCAATTGTAATTCTCTTTATTACATTTGATCGGATGAATTCTTAAGTAGTTTTATTTCGTAATCTCTTATTCATAGTTTGGATTTGGAAACTTAGATTTACCGTTGATTTTCAATTATTGATTTCATATTTCTAGGGTATGGTAATCAAGTTTGATCCGTATTTTAGTGTATCGAGAGATCCGTAAATGCGGGTAGATCGCTCATTGGTAAAAAGAGTTGTATGCATTCCTCGAGAGAGGGTGACGCAAATCTTCCAGATTGGAGTCAAATCCAATAGTGGGGCTCACCGCATAAAGCAAGCTTAGGGGTTTCGACTGGCCGAGGGGTCTTAATCGATCAACCTAAGGTTAGGTGGTAGTTCTCTCGAGAGAGGCTCTATCATATTTTGGGAACCTCCGTGGTCAAGTTTGTCTAAATCCATTTCTTATGAATTTTAGTTTTACGAAGTATTTTACTTAAGAAGGATTCTCGATCAAATGTTTCATTTCTTTAATTATTTCTTTTATAAAAACCTTTTAAATATTTTTCCGATAAAATAATATTAATTTGCGTGAGTAGAAGTACTCGATAGCCCCGAGTTTTAATACGACCTTGATATTTTTAATATCCTATGCAACATTTCGATAGGTACACTTGCCTTAATCGAGTATAGATTGAAGAATACAAATTTTATTCATCAAGTTTTTGCAGAATGGGGGGGTGTTCTCTTTTGTTTATTTTTATTCATATACATTTGGGATATTAAAAATGAAGAAGAAATTAAAAAAAGATGGAAATGAGAGGATAAAATTCATCATTTCCCATATTCAAAGTAACTTCTTCAATGCCAATTTTACCCCATTTAGCCAAGTTCACTTGTTTATCCAAGATATTATTGAGAGAGCATAGTTAATATTTTGTAGTTTTCTAAAAGTTTCTCATGATTGTAAAGTTTCTATAATTTTAATCTTGGAATATTTTACTTAATTCAATGCAATTTTGTTTATGAAGATTTAGTTAGAGAATTTCAAAACTAAAATTTATTCTACTCATTTCAATTTATGAATTATGAATTATTTCTTATAAATCTGAATTTTAATTTCTTAACTTATTTTGATATGAGTTTTATAAGATTTGGAGTACTTAATTAGATGTACATCTTTTTGGAAATATCTTATAAATTCTTCTCATACTTATAAATTAGTTTTTTGCTCTGGAATAGCAAAAGCTTAAGCATGGGGGTATTTGATAGTGCATTATTTATAGTTATTTTTATATAGTATTTTAATAGTAATTAATTAGTTTTTATATACTTTTAGTTTAATTTATATCTAATTTACTTTATTTTGTGTTTTCAAGTAATTTGGGGCTGCTAATAGCAAATTCAAGCCCACAGCCGTGTTCAGGGGAAATTCCAGAGCAATTCTGCAAAAATCTTTAGTACACGCCCCAGGTCACGGGCGTAACCTGGGGGCGTGACCATGGTCACGACCGTGCTCCGCTTCCAGCTCCCAGAAATCGCTGCCACGTCGGATTAAAATTACACACCCCAGGTCACGGGAGTGACCGGGGGCATGACCGGGGGCGTGACCTTCAGGTCACGAGCGTGACTCGCCCAACAAGCATTCAATACAAGCAGTTTTCGCCGCCGAGCCATTTCAGCTTACACGCCCCAGGTCACGGGCGTGACAAGGGGTGTGACCTCTCCTGCAACTGTCGAATTAACTCCAGGTCGCGCCGTTTCCCGCCGTTTCCTGGCTCGGTCAAGACACGCCCTAGGTCACAGGCGTGACCTAGGCCGTGACCCGTCGAGATGGTCAATTTTGGCAGTTTTTCTTCCCCAATGTTCCCGGGCTTTCATGACGCAGTTACGCAGCTTACACGCCCTTGGTCACGGGCGTGACCAAGGGCGTGACTTACCAATTTTCTGCCTATAAAAGCCAGTTGTTGCCAAAGTGATAGGAATCCAGTCCATGCTTAGAATGGGTTATTTTGAGATTAGTTTTTCAGCATTTTCTTATTGTATTTTCTTTATGCAGATTTACTTTATGTCTTGCAAATTTCAATTCATAGTTTAGATTTCCAATTCCTGCAATTGTAATTCTCTTTACTTAGTTATAAAAATGTCTTTCTTTTCAATTATGTTTAGCTAAATAAATAGCATTTGATCGGATGAATTCTTAAGCTTTTCTTATTTTGTAATCTCTCTTTTTCGTAGCTTTAGTTTAAGAATTATTACGATCCACTTTTGATTTTTCTCGATTGATCTCATATTGCCGGTATATGAATATCAATTCTTGATCCATTTTCTAGTGATCGAGAGATCCATGAATTTGTGTAGATCATTCATTAGTGGAAAGAGTTGCATGCATTCCTCGGGAGAGGGTGATACAAATCTTCCGGATTGGAGTCAAATCCAATAGTGGGGCTCACCGCATAAAGCAAGCTTAGGGGTTTCTACTGGCCGAGGGGTCTTAATCGATCAACCTAAGGTTAGGTGGTAGTTCTCTCTAGAGAGGCTCTACCATAATTTGGGAACCTCCATGGTCGAATTATTCTATCGCTTTTGGTTATGAATTTAGATTTTATAATTTATTTAACTCAAGAAGGATTTCCGATCAAATGCTCCTTTCTTCCTTTTCTCTTTTATTATTCAAAAAAAAAATCTTCTTAAATCTAGATAAAATAATATTAATTTGCGTGAGTAGAAGTAATCAACAAACCCGTGGAATACGACACTTGATATTTATTTTTAAATATCCTATGCTATGAACGATAGGTGCTCTTGCCTATAGTTCGTAGAATTTGGAGAAAATTATTTATATCCAAAATTTTTGCCATCACTGTCATAAATGTGGAAATTGAAGAATCTGAGAAACATCCAAGTGGTGGGCATACAATTATTGAAGAGATAGAAGAATCTGACAGATCATTGAATGAATTTTTAAGTGATGACATTCATCAAGGTACATATGAAGAAGGATATGAGCAGCCCTCTGAAATCCTTGCAATAATGGAGGGGGAGTCTATATTTCAAATCACAATGCAACCCTCACCTCCAAGGATAGAAGATGAGCAACATCCTCCAATCGTCACAGCCCTCACAACTCCATCCACTGAATTTATGTCTCAAATGGAAGCTTTACTTGATAGACAAATAGTACATTTTGAAGCATATGTAACCAATGTTGTCATAAGCTGCAAAAATGAACTGTCTGTCAGGATAGATGTCTTACAAGAAGACATCCATCATCTAAATAATCAAAATACAAATGTGTATCATACTTCGGCCAATGTTGTGGCTAATATAGGAACTAAAATAACCCATATTAATCAAGCTACTTATCTAATTGGACAACAACTGAACATTTTTCATGATAGAATGTTTTCTCTAAGAGAAAATCAGCATGCCATCATACAAAACCAAAATATGACCTTCAATGACTTTGAAGATGCCATAAATACATTACTACAAAGAATAGCATCCACTGCTCAAGTCTCCCAAGAACTAGTGGACAATGTTGGTGAAACCCTCCTTCATCAATTTCAAGTCACCCAAGATCAGATTACCTCTACCCTAACTCAATCTTTTAGAACTGCTCAAGGAACAATCATGGATGCAGTTGGCAATCTCAATGCTCTCCTCTCCAAGAAAATTTAGAACTCCCAAGCCATTCTCTCCAAAGAGATATTTTCAGAATCCAGAAAGGGGGAGATAATGTCAATCAATCATGCTATGTGGGTATCAAATGAAGTAAGATTCTCTATGAATCTTCAGCCAATTGACTATGGGATTGCTTATCAACATCTTATTCCAGAAGGCAGTCTCCTTGAAGGACCCTCCCATGGTACAATGCCAGAAGAACTTTTAGAGCAATATCAACAGCTTGACAGCTATCAAGGATACTTTGCTGATGAGCCTGTCAGTGGGAGTGGGCAGGTTAGGAAAACAAAAGTCATCATGTTGATATTGAAGAGCAAGAAGCTAAAAGGAAGAGAATGGAGGAGGTAAAGAAGAATCCTAATTTTGAAGAATGGAGCCCTTTCTCAAGGGATATCATCTCGAATACTTGGACTCTATATCAGCAGGGAAAGCATGACAGAGGTAAATTCTACATCTTAGAAGAATAACAAAAATATGAGATGGGTGAAGCTGACAGAAGGGATTATTGGAACAGAGTTAAGATGGGAGATACTTCAGTGCCTGCTCATGCCTCTCAGATATCAACCTAAGCCTCACAACTACTTTGAAAGGCAAAAGTAGAAGTTGGCTGAAGCTGAGCAATCCAAGAAAGCTGGACCATCTGGGAATGGAAAAACTGTTCAAGAGGATTGAAGAAAAAGGATTCTAGAAAAACACATGCACACTTCTATATTTTTCATTTATGTCTCATATATTTTTGTGCTTGGGACAATTTTTGATCAATATATCAAATGCTCTGAATCTTGTTGATCTTTATTGAATATATTTGTTAGTCAAGCTTATCTATAATTGTAAGTTCTGGCTTCTTCAAATAGGGGCGATTGTTGGGTATTGTGCCTTCAATGTTCCTAGATTTGAAGAAGAAATACAAATATAGATAAGCAATGTTATCTTTGATGTGTTTTAGTTCATGATGTGATAGGTATGTCAAGACTATATGTTTAGTATCAAGACTATATTTTCAGTATCAAAACTATACAAAAGTGATAAATTCACTAAGTCAAATATCGGCTTGAGCCTTAGCAAATATATCATTGAGAAAGGAAACATATCGTCGAAACAGGTTCAACGATATCGTTTTAAAGAAGCTTTATCATTAAGAAAGCTAAGTTCAGATGTCTAGAACATATCATCTTGAAGAAGACATATCGTCTTGAAGATTGAAGCTAGACATATTGTATAGAAGGAAACATCTCGACGATAACTTCTAGAAGAAGCAGTATCGTTGAGATATAAAGTAGAGTCTTAAAGAAAGAAGTATGTCGACGATATCGTCGTGAAGATTACATATCATCGACACGATCAACACGATATCGGCTTGAAGGAATTTTATAGTCTTGACAGATGCAGAGCTGCATTTAATGCACAGTTTTTCCTGGAAATTGGTATTCAAGGAATGTGCATGCCGCCTATATTGCGCATAAATCAGGGAATAATTAATGATATATCTTCTGCAGAATATAGCCATTTACACAACATTTAAGAAGAATATTATATATTTCCAAATATTGCAAGTTCCAAAAAGGAGGGAGCATTTATGGTAGTTTATTCTATCTTTTCAGTCTATATTCTTTAATGGTATAATTAATTAAGGAAGGAATTATTGAGGGCCTTTATGCATAAGTGCAGAGGAATATAAATAGATTTTATTTTTTGAAATCTAAGCAACTGATCATTCTCACTCACACACTCAATCAGGAAAGAAGAAAGTGTTGAACAAGAAATCTTCACTTTGTTGTACTGTGAAGACTATAAGAAAGAATCTTCTTCCTATACAAGAAGCTCAATCTGATATATTCAGGAGAAGATTCAAGAAGGACTTGGTGATTCAAAACTCACTGAGCCTACATATGCAAGAAGAAGAAGGAGACCAAACTGTGAAAAGCTTATATCTTGAAGCCTTCTCTTCTGCAATAGAACAACATCTTTCTTGTTTGCTAGGGTTCTCTGTGAGCCTGAGTTTGTAAGATCTTGTAATAGATCTGAGTGTTGGTTGGGTTCTTTGTGAGCCTGAGTTTGGTAGGATCTTGGTGAAGATCTGAGTTATTGTAAGACTTGTAAAGTCTGAGTTTGGTAGGGTTCTGTGTGAACCTAGATTGTATGATCTACTTATTGAGAAGGGATCTGAGTTGGAGAAGTTGTCTAGTCTAGCACATTGCTAGATTGGCGGGAGGCTCGGTGGAGTACCTCTTGACACATCGTCTTGAAGGGAACCACAATAAATCTTGTGTGTTTTCTGTGTTGTTTTCTGTGTTGTACTAGCTAGATTTTTAAAGTAGAAATTATCATTAAAAACACCTAATCACCCCCCCCCCCCCCCCCTTTTAGGTGTATTATAAACAACCCATATCTTTCATGAATAGCCCCGAGCAGACCCGCTGACTAGACTTTCACCTAGTTTGCAGGGCCGTAGGCTCACTCGGTGGCAGGAAAAAGAAAGTTTCAAGAGGTGAATAGCCCTGAGCAGGCCCGCTGACTAGGCTCTCACCTAGCTGGCAGGGACATAGGCTTGCTCGGTGATAGGAAAAAGAAAGTTTCAAGAGGTGAATAGGCCCGAGCAGACCCGCTGACTAGGCTTTCACCTAGCTGGCAGCGCCGTAGGCTTACTCAGTGGCAGGAAAAAGAATGTTTCAAGAGGTGAATAGCCCCGAGCAGACCCACTAACCAGGCTCTCACCTAGATGGCAGGGCCATAGGCTCACTCAGTGGCAGGAAAAAGAAAGTTTCAAGAGGTGAATAGCCCTGAGAAGACCCGCTGACCAGGTTTTCACCTAGCTGGCAGGGCCGTAGGCTCAGTCAGTGGCGGGAAAAAGAAAGTTTCAAGAGGTGAATAGCCCCGAGCAGACCCGCTGACCATGCTTTCACCTAGATGGCAGGGTCGTAGGCTCACTCGGTGGCTGGAAAAAGAAAGTTTCAAGAGGTGAATAGCCCCGAGCAGACCCGCTGACCAGACTCTCACTTAGCGGGCAGGGTCGTAGGCTCACTCGGTGGTAGGAAAAAGAAAGTTTCAAGAGGTTAATAGCTCTGAGCAGACCCGCTGACCAGGCTTTCATCTAGATGGCAGTGCCGTAGGCTCACTCAGTGGTGGGAAAAAGAAAGTTGCAAGAGATAAATGACCCCGAGCAAACCCACTGACCATGCTCTCAATAGCTAACAGGGCTGGGGGCACTCAGAGGTAAAGTGAAAGCGTAAACATTTATGAAATACAGAAAGCAATTGAGGAGGAGAGAACAAAAGTCGGGCTCCCACCAGTCGATAGGGCGGGAAGGCATTTAGAAGGAAATACAGAAAGCAATTTAGGAGGAGAGAACAAAAGTGAAGGAAATTCAAGAAGGGGAAGATCTGTCCAAGGTTTGCGAGTGGGGTCCACCGAGAAGGGCACTCACCCGGTGAATGCACCTGAGGTGCCAACCTACCTAAAGATACGTGAGAATCATTCAAAAAAGGAATGCTCTTAGCAAGATTGCGCTTCCGCCAGAATCGTCGAGGTCACCACCTAATTTCTAGAAATGTATTAGCGCATGCGGATGGGCTACGACATTCGATACACGTTGTTGAGGCGAGAACACCTTGATCATAGCCCAGGGTAAAGCACCGGTGACGTGCGTGCGTGAACTATGTGTGAGTGGCGATAAGTAAGTAGAGAAAGAATGAACATAAATAATGTTTCATTTTATTACAAAAGTTTCCGCTTACAAAAGGAGGGGGCGCCCCTAGCATATATTTCAACCAAAAGAGGAAAAGAAAACTAGAAGAAGAAAATAGAAAAACTTTAGGGGAGTCGCCAGACTTCTCGCTGTTGGACCTGTCGCTTTCTCCTGAAGGACGGATGTCATCGCTCCCATGTTGAAGGTCGGCTTCACCCTCCGGCATATCCAGCGGGGTGAAGAGCAATGGAAGAATGTTGCGAGCAGTGAGCCTCTTGCCGCCTTCATTCAAGAGCCCAACAACCTACAACACATGCAGGCCATGCCTCGCTGCCCCTTGGGTGTTCTCCTGCATCATCACCTCGATTTCATAGTTCATGTAATGGTGGCTATTGCTTTTTTCTCCAGGAGGTGGTGGTACAGCGACGTCTCGCAGGCGTTAGTTCTCGGCCCGCAGTTCCTTGATCACACCTTCAAGGCCGGCCACTCGCTCGCATAGTATGTCCGCGTTCGATGTGTCCTAAGAGAAAGGAAAATGATAAGGTTAGGGCAAGATAAAGTGGAAGCGTAAACATTTATGAAGGGCCTCACTTACCACTCTGACCGGGAGATTGGCAAGAAGGGTCTCGGCGGCCTCCAGTTTGTGTGTCAAGGACACGACTTCAGAGGAAGCAAGGGCCCGCGTTCTCTCAACCTCAGTAAGGTTTCGTGCGAGGTTGATATTGCAGTGTGATGACATGTGCGTGAGCTCGAGAGCACGTAACTGGGCCCGTGCGGCCTCATGCGCAAGCACCCAAGTGATCTCAGCATCAAAGACTATGGCATCCTCTCGGCTGTAGAGAGCGAAAGAGAGGGCATAGCCCTCACCGCTAGTGGTGTCCTGTTCCATCTAGGATGGGAGGAGTGTGGAAATTGAGGCCCGGTTGGCCTTTCGGTCCCACTGAAGTAGGGATTCTCCTTCTTTATTGATGCACTTCTCACCCAGACCGAAATTCTGGTGCCCTCTCGGTACCGGTCTCGCGGATGCCTCCATCGGCGCATTGGAGGTCCCAGCAGCCCCACCCACTGTGGTACCCACCGACCCTATCACGACCAGGGAACCCGCCCTAGGATCCTCGGCGGCAACCGCCTTACCTTTGATGAGTGCCGAGGATTTGGACCGTTTGGAGGGAGATGAACCGGGAGCCATTTTGGGCTTACACTTCTGGCCGCTAGGCTTGGAGGAGCCCAGATCCTTTCGACAGGCTTTGGAGGCAGATCACATGAGAGCTAGAGATGTGCTGGGAGCTCCCTCATTCACTTGTGGCAGGTGTAGGGGAAGACCCCATGCTCCTGCATCAAGTTTGATTAAGTAAGAAAGGTAGACATAAAGACAAGTTAGAGTTAGGGCTGAAGCAGTCCTCCTGTAAGACCTCAAATCAGAAAGTTGGATTTCTGGAATCCAGCGCTATCGCTGGCGATAGCGGCTATCGCCCAGCGATAGCGTTCTGTTGAGAGGGTTTCTGTCTAGAGGCTATCGCGCGGCATTAGTGCTAACGCCGGCGACAGCGTGACGCGTGGCAGTTGACGCGCTATTTCCACACCGCTAATTAGCAGGCACTAAATGCGGTACGACGGCAGTGCACCGGTCGTTGTCAAGCAATAAAAGTAGGGATTAGCTCCCCGAATATCGTTCTCAAAGGACCGCAAGTTGGGTAGTACGATTTGCCTGTTAGGAGATTAATTATGAGGGTTTCTAAGTTAAACAAAAACAGGGGGGTTTTGATTGGTTTTGTAGAACAAGAATGAGAAAACTAAACAAACTATGCGGGTCGCAATCACCGCGTCGCTTGGTGGATGGATTTAGTGCAGGCCGCGATGTCGTGCTTCGCTTAGCGGATGACCGGTGAGCAAATGGATGAGATGAGTGCAAATGCGAGAGTTGAGGGTCGAAGGCACCTCTTCGCTATCGCTTCCAGCTTTTGCTAGAGCGGGTGCTAGAACGTGGGTGTGTGTAAGTGGAGAGGGGGCGGAGCGCATCACAACACAGCATCAAGTAAAGAACAAGATCATAAACAAACTCCCATTCATAGACAAATAGAGGTTCACTTAGTTCATTACAACAATGAAGAGTACATATCAAAAAAGGAGAAGGGGTAGAAGGAACCACGAGATGAGAAGCCTCGCCGTGGATCTTGGTCGGAATGGGAGGTCGTCACGCCTCCTCCGAGCTCAGTCCTTTGTTGCTTTCGGGGCTTAGAGGTTGTCACTGCCTCCAACCGTTGCCCGTCTTCTTCTCAGAGCTGGGTCACTTCTGCTTCGCCCAATGGAGATGTCCTCCTCATTGAATGTTGGTTGTAGATGGCGGAGAATGCTTCCGGGATCCTAGATGGACCTTAGGATCAATGGATGAAGCCTTCCCAAAGGGGGAATGGATGGGAGGACCTTGGAGAGGTGAAACGGCGGACTGGAGCGGAGAAATCGCGCCCCAAAACAGTGCTGAATACCTAATTTTGCGGAGCAGCAGTTTAAATACGGAGCAGAATAAACACTGTGCACGGTCAGTGGCGCACGACCAATGGTCGTGCGTGAAGGAATGCCTGTGATCGTGTGCCTTCAACCTGTAGCAGAGAAAGAGATGGCAATTAACGCACGGTCAGGGGCGCACGACCAATGGTCATGCGCGAAGGAATCCTCTGATCGTGTGTCGTCGCTCTGTTTGGGAAGGGAAATAGCGCACGACCACTGGTCATGCGCCTGATCGTGCGCGAAGGAATGCGCACGATCAGAGGCTTTCTAGGTCAAAAATTGCCCCGCACCATCCCGAACGTTCGCGCGATCCCAGGACCTGCAGGTAAAATGCATATGACCCCGATCCGTGCACACCACCGGATCCATAACGCAGGCATACAGTAATATATAATAAAAACATGCCACAAAGGGGGAAGGATTGCACAAAAGGCGCAGATACGCCGTGATATCAATATAAGCATATATGAACAGTAATTGAAGTGCAATGACACTAAAACAAACCCAGATGAGGCCGGACATCACTGTAAAAACTAGACTCATCACACCCCCAGACTTACCTGTTTGCGCGACCCGAGCAAACAAATCCGGCGGAGCGAGAAAAGACATAGCTGGGTTGGAAATTGCAAGGACGGAGTAATATGCGAAGTCTCATACACATGTGCATAGAAATCTAGTAAAAAGAATTTTTAGTTATGCAAAATAGTTTACATAATTCTAACGACGTAACTATATATTATTTCTACTCAAAAGTTGAATCATAGGGAATCACTTGGTCATGCGTAGGAAGAAAGCAGAAAGGCTGCTGAGGCGAACATTACTCAGCACCGGAGTTCGGAACAACCTCCACTGAAATCCATCAGTGTCGATGACCATAAGCTCACCCGTTCGCACTCTCTCCACGACATTCGTACGATTCGATGCGCAAATCAATAGGACTTTAGGTTATGATTTAGGCTTAGGCTACGGTGTGGTAAACAATGATAAATGCGGGGGCTTAGCATACATAACCCAAATGGGCTTGCACAAGAAACACTATCCCAGCAATAATAAAAAATGTGTACACCACTTATTCCCAAATATCTCTTTATACATTTTTTTCTCTTTTTTTACTTTCTTTTCTTTTCTCATTTTTTCAAATTTCATAACTTTGCACAATTTAGATACAAAACAACTATATCTTCAACAACGCATTTCCACCACAATCACAAATATACACCGCATCAACACCAAATTTTTTTTTTAAATGCACAAATTTCTTGAGCTCAGGATTTGGTGTGCGATTAGGATAATCATTTTGGCTTTGGTGAATTGAAGGTGGAGCTGAATCAACGAGATCGGGTAGGCACAAGGGTTAGCAAGAATAAGATGTTAGGACCGGAATACAAAGCTCAAACTGGCCAACATGATGGCCTACGTCACGCTCACGCACTGAACTAACTCATACCCATGCTTCGAGAGTCGCTTGGGGCAAGTTCTTAGTCACCGAGAAAGATGATTCTTCCTCCTGACTCGAGCAATACGAGCTAGCACCCCTCTACACACATCCCTACACTACCGATTGATTCGCACCGGATTCACCGCTTTTGAGTAGAATAAACTAAAATTACGCTGACAGAATAAAATGTAAAACTAAAAGCATAAAGAAAAGTTTAATCTACACCAATTTCTATGCGAGACATGAATAAATGACTAGAGCACTACACGAGTCGACAAAGTACTTCGTCTCGCAATCCTAACCCAGCACCGTGATTTCCCATTCACACAACCGAGACGAGTTAGACTCGTCGCGCGCCTACAGTTAAGTGCGCTCACGTGGGTGTCGTGGTGTGCCATGAGATGAACAATGCTACAATATAACACAGATTGTAAATCCTAGTATGCTGTGCACTGTGCATGTGTACGTGGTAACGATAACTCTCACTCCCCCAGACTTACACTAAGCAAAAAGCATGTTTGATAACGGCATAAGTTTAAGAGGGCTAGGATGAGAGATTACCCCATGCTCAGAAATGAGCATACCAGAAGATATGGCGTTTTGTTCAGAATGTGGTGCTTCTGCCGTGCTCCAATAGATGCGGACCTGCGAATAAAGAGATCCCAAGCACAACAAAAATATAGCAAAGAAGATAACAAGAAAGAACGGAACCAAATGGTCCCCAATGGGTTGTCTCCCAAGAGCCCTTTTGTTTAACGTCCTTGAAGGTGGACCAAATACCTGTATTAGAGTTTGATAGCAATAGTCTTAACGACTGAATAAAAAGACACCCAGATGAGTGTCACACACAAACGTGTTTCAACAACCTAAACATGAGAAGCTGAATCAAAACAATAGATGAAACAAACTACGATGCGGGCGGCCACTAACGCACTCAAGACAAGAGAGGCAGCTCACTACTCCTTGTCGCTGCTGCTGGCATAAATTTCGATTGGGGATGCGGGACGGGGCGCAGTGGGTGCAACACAAGTAGGAGGCTGAGGCACGTTCATCCCGCTCCGTACAGCCTGCTGATAAATGAGGTCCTGCATCCAAAACTACGACGCCTCCAGATCGGAGAGACGCTCACTCAGGTACGGGACGCTATGCATCGCAACATTGCCGAAGTGCTGCCCTGCTGGCTGCTGAGGTTGCTGCTCAGGCTGCTGTAGAGGCTGCTGCGACCCTTGTGACTGTTGGGGCGGCCCCGCCGCCCTGCGTCTTCCCATTGCAGAAGACTCCGGCTGCTCGTCCATATCCTCCTCCTCATGGCCACCAACACCACCACTGCTCAGACCAGTCACCACATATGATCGGTTGCCCTTTCGCCCCACCACTCGCAGCAGGTGGAATCTCACGATTGTTTCCCGCGTGATCATGGAAGGAGAGGTAACCTGCTCCATCGGTGGTATCCGGTCCCACACTCCCAGCCCTTTCGCAATTCGGGTGACGTAATACGCACCCCCAATCGCTCCAGCGAGGCCTTATGTGGCCTCATGGTGGAAGAAGTAAGCCAGCATGAACCCCAGATGAAGGGGATACCGCTGCTGCATGCTGTAAAGGTATAAAAGATCATGCCAACCTACCACATTCTGGCTTAAACCACGCGCGGCGATAGAATGACTAATCAGGTGCTGCAGGTACCGCAAGGCGGGAGATATGATCCTTGTTGATTTGGCTCGGCGAGCCACATAATCCTCATCAGTGCCGATGAATGACCGCCAGACGCTTTGCGAGGAGACATCACCCGGAAACATCATCGCCAAGTTCTGAAAATCCAACCTTGCGGCCTCGTCTTCCGTGTAAAAGCCAGCATGGGTGGCAAGCTCGGGGAGAGATAATGTGAACACATGCCCCAACATCCGGAAGGAACAAAGTGGAGGCCAGAATCCTGCCGGGGAGACTTCCCACTCAAATGTGGAGAGGAACTCCAAGGTTAACTCCTTGAAACCGAGCTCGGCTCATTCGAAGACGTTCCTCCAGTTGTCGAAGGAGTAAAGGAGGAGAGTTGCTTCCATTAGAGCGTCGCCATCTCCGATCGACCTAAGTTCCTCCCAGTCAACCAAACGCTACGAAAGGAATGGCTTGCTCCTCAGTGCGGCAAATCGGCGCTTGTGCTCAGCTTTTGAAAACTTGGCCATTCTCCCCAAGATCTGAGCGGGAGTGGCGGAGGCGGAGCGAGACCTTTGATAAGCCTTGGTGATAGGGCGGCTCCCGGATGGCTCCATGGAAATGCAAGCTTGAAGGAGGAGAGGAGGAGAGGGAAGCTTACCAGAGAACTTGAAGTGAGGAGGAGGAGGAGAAGACCTCCCGGACGGCGCACGCTCAGCGACCAGGAAAAAAATGAGAACCCTAGACGCACGCACAAGATTCGGCCGAAAGTTTTTACAGGAAACTGGGCCCGCGCACGATCAGTGGTCGTGCGCCGATAAATAGGGCGCACGACCAGTGGTCGTGCGCGAAGGAATAATTCGCGCGCCCAGTTTCAGAATTAAAAACTTACTGTCGTGCCTCATAAGTGCATCCAAGGATTCCTCACCCCTAACACAAGACCGTTAGCCACAATTAATAGATCAAAAGTTCTAAAAAAAAATTCATTACACCAAAAAAAATGAACACCACAATTTAAAGTAATTCTAACGAAGATAACTATTGGGGTTTTATGTCTCCCAACTAGACTTATTCAGCTGCTAGCATATGCTAGTTGATCGGTCTATGGAAAATGAAGTGAACAGGAAGCTGTTCCATTGTCCGTTTCGGTAACGGGTAACCATAAGGCGATAGGGTCGTCACCCCACTTCCTGAATAAAGATACCTGCACTGATTGTCAGGTAGGGGTAGGTAATAAGATGAAGGAGTCTCAGTATCTATTTCCACATGCAGATGATCCAAGGCATCTCCGGCCCGCATAGCAGGCTCGATTACATCCAGGATCAGATCCAATGTATAATCCTGCAGTGAATCAGACACGAGAATGGGGTGAAGAAGCAAATTAAACGAATGACATAAAAGACTTTCCTCTTCAGGAGAGATCCCGGAATCACTCCTGATGGGTTGAGGTAGCGAGGAATTGTCGGCATCGTTAAATACGCTGCAAGATCTAGCAGAATCGTCAGCGGCCACTTCCACGACTTGGGCCTCCTCAATTGATGCTGAAGTCTCCACCTCCGCACCTTGAAGAACATCCTCCTCTCTCGGAGTGGGCATAACGCTGCAACTCGCTTCCTCTTCCTGCAAGACATTCTCATTGATACTGTCAAAAACAATTGTAGTAGCACGCACAAGACTAGAAGAATTAGTGCTTGAAGAGAAATCAAGCACCGCATCCTCAGAAAGAATTGAATCAACATGTGGTGATAAATGAACGGGAGAGACATGCGCAACCATGTCGGGGCATAGATCTCCAATAACTTTGATCTGCGCATCCGCATCAAACCCTTCAAAACATGAAGGTGATATGGATACGAAACCAGAGGATGGGAGGGTGCTGCCAGAGATAGGAATTGGGACAATCCGGATGTCCGGCTCGTCGTCCTCGTCCATTTCGTGCAGATACTCAGCACAATCCCTTAAAGCATGATCCGTGCTTCGACAAAACAAGCACTGTTTTGCATTCGTCTTTGGTCCAAGTGGGGCCAGAGATGAATTCAAAAACGGTACATGCGGTGCGGCAGAGTAGCCATAAGCCTTAGGCACAGTGTATGTGGTACCGTATGATGTCAATGCCTGATACCATGGGCCTTGGGGACTAGAGCTACTCTCTCCCGATGGGCATCTATCACTAGCATGGGATGTATCCCCACACCAACGGCAGCGGATATTAAATCCAGCCCACATTGCGTGAAGATAACCAGATTCAACAGAAAAACACCCTTGTGCGCGACACTACGCTTGACAATGAATGAATAAAAAACCCATCATTTAGACAAGAGAAAGGATGAAGAAACAAATTAGGAAACTAAAAATCCTCACAATTAATTTTCCAAACAACAATTTCATATAACGCTTGCGATCCCCGGCAACGGCGCCAAAAACTTGACGCGCTATTTCCACACCGCTAATTAGCGGGCACAAAATGCGGTACGACGGCAGTTCACCGGTCGTTGTCAAGCAATAAAAGTAGGGAGTAGCTCCCCGAATATCGTTCTCAAAGGACCGCAAGATGGGTAGTACGATTTGCCTGTTAGGAGATTAATTATGAGGGTTTCTAAGTTAAACAAAAACAGGGGGGTTTTGATTGGTTTTGTAGAACAGGAATGAGAAAACTAAACAAACTATGCGGGTCACAATCACCGCGTCGCTTGGTGGATGGATTTAGTGCAGGCCGCGATGTCGTGCTTCGCTTAGCGGATGACCGGTGAGCAAATGGATGAGGTGAGTGTAAATGCGAGAGTTGAGGGTCGAAGGCACCTCTTCGCTATCGCTTCCAGCTTTTGCTAGAGCGAGTGCTAGAACGTGAGTGTGTGTAAGTGGAGCGGGGGCAGAGCGCATCACAACACAGCATCAAGTAAAGAACAAGATCATAAACAAACTCCCATTCATAGACAAATAGAGGTTCACTTAGTTCATTACAACAATAAAGAGTACATATCAGAAAAGGAGAAGGGGTAGAAGGAACCACGAGATGAGAAGCCTCGCCGTGGATCTTGGTCAGAATTGGGGGTCGTCACGCCTCCTCCGAGCTCAGTCCTTGGTTGCTTCCGGGGCTTAGAGGCTGTCACTACCTCCAACCGTTGCCCATCTTCTTCTCAGAGCTGGGTCACTTCTGCTTCGCCCAATGGAGATGTCCTCCTCATGGAATGCTGGCTGTAGATGGCGGAGAATGCTTCCGGGATCCTAGATGGACCTTAGGATCAATGGATGAAGCCTTCCCAAAGGGGGCAATGGATCGGAGGACCTTGGAGAGGTGAAACGGCGGACTGGCGCGAAGAAATCGCGCCCCAAAACAGTGCTGAATACATAATTTCGCGGAGCAGCAGTTTAAATACGGAGCAGAATAAACATTGCGCACGGTCAGTGGCGCATGACCTATGGTCGTGCGCGAAGGAATGCATGTGATCGTGCGCAGTCAACCTGTAGCAGAGAAAGAGATGGCAATTAACACACGGTCAGGGGCGCACGACCAATGGTCGTGCGCGAAGGAATCCTCTGATCGTGCGCCGTCGCTCTGTCTGGGAAGGGAAATAATGCACGACCACTGGTCCTGCGCATGATCGTGCGCGAAGGAATGCGCACGATCAGAGGCTTTCTTGGCCAAAAATTTCCCCGCACCATCCCGAACGTTCGCGCGATCCTAGGACCTATAGGAAAAATGCATATGACCCCGATCCGTGCACACCACCGGATCCATAACGCAGGCATACAGTAATATAGAATAAAAACATGCCACAAAGTGGGAAGGATTGCGCAAAAGGCGCAGATACGCCGTGATATCAATATAAGCATATATGAACAATAAATGAAGTGCAATGACACTAAAACAAACTCAGATGAGGCCGGAAATCACTGTATAAACCAGACTCATCAGCAGTCACCGATCAAGGCGGTGGCGTTGACCAGTCGGAGTCGGTTCTTTAGAGCTATCGCCAGGCGATAGCGCTACCGCCCAGCGACAGCGCCAAAATGTACTTTGCGGACGAAATCGTGGGCATTGATGGCACTTGGACTTTTGGGGTTGGTTTTGGGTTGATTGGCTCGGGAGCTGGCATAGGGTGGCCGAAACCCTCTTGTTTTCCTCATTTCACTAAGGGTTTTGTTTTGGTGAGAAGGAGGAGCTTGGTAGTGGTGATGAATAGGGTTTTCCAACCCTAGAGCTCATCTTTGGTGGAAGTTTCTTACACCGAATCCCGATCTGTTGGTGGCTACGCGTAGAGGAGGGCAAGACGCTCCTTTCCATCAGTGCCAAAAGTTAAGCCATGGCCTCGAAGCGACGTTTAAGGGTAACAATCCTTTCTACCCCCTTTTGGACATGTGTTAGTCCATTTTCGTGCATATTTGAGGTCCTTACCCAAAAGGGTGAGGTCGTGACCTCCGACGGGTGGATTCGTGTTATCCCCGTCAGATCCTGCATACGTGTAGAGTCCATGCGTGAAAAGGATGGGGAAAACTCCGTGTTGATATCCTGCTTCGTAGGATTAGAGGGTGCTACTGCATGTGCAGCAACGCCTGAGGGTGTGCCCCAGGAAGCACCCGAAGTTAGAAGCAGAAATCGAGTTCTGTTCACTATCGCCTGGCGTTAGCGTTATCGCCGGGCGGTAGCTCCCAGACTTAGTTCTGATGATTTTGTCCATTATGGGGCGGTGGGAGTGCTACTGCATGTGCAGCAATGCCTGGGGGTGTGCCCCGGGAAGCACCCACAGCTAGAAGCCAAAATGGGGTTTCCATGCACTGTCGCCAAGCGTTAGCGTTAACGCCGATGACATCTCCCAGACTGAGTTCTGGTGATGTTGTTGTGCCCACCTGTTGAGAGGACCTGGGGCCTGTGTGCCCGACCTGTGAGGGTGTCCTGGTGGATGACTTAGCGGCCCAAAGAGCCAGCTAATTGAGAATACCTGGGCTGAGGGGACTCCATACCCACTTTTCTTGTTGTACAACGAGAGCTATGAACAACAGGCATTTGGCGAACCTGAAACCGCACCATTTCAGCACCTGATTAGTAAGGCTCGAACAGCATGTCGGGAAGCAATGGGAAAGAGTCTTCGGACTACGGGATGTTCACATTCAAAGAACGAGAGAGCCCTGTTATTCGGGCCACCGACTTTAGCCTCGAAGGGCAAAGCCATCAAGAGTGGATGGTGGTGGAAGGCGGAGTACACCAAAGAGTGCCTGAGAGCATGAGACGTGGAGGCCATTCCCACATTTGTGATTGATGCATATGTATGAATTGTTGTGGGCCGTGTCAGCCGCTTCATTCTGTCATATATATATGCTGTGATGCTCTTGCAGGGATGGGAAACTGCCACCCCCTCGAAGGGGTGGGGTCGTTATATTTGGTCAACCGTTGCTGACCGTTGCCCTATTTTGCCACCATTTTTGGTGGGCTTGTTGTACAGGTGCTGGACCGAGCGGGAACATAGCGGGCTCATAGCGGGCTGAAGCCCCTGCGCTGTTGCAGCCTTTGAAGGCCTTTTTGTTGTTCTCTCATTTTCATGTATGGCCGGCTTGCGCGCCTATGTTGGTAAATTGTAAGGCCGTCGTGCCTAAATTTTGTGTTGTAAAACATTTATTCCTATTTAGTAAAAGTGGACATACCCAGGTACGGGTTTTGGGGTTTATCTTGTCTCTTTTCAGCTTCCGTATAGAATGCTTTGAGTTAGGCTTCGTTGTATAGCGTTGTTCGATATTTCAATTCAGTGACGTTCCTGTTTGTTTTGTAGTATATGGCGTGGGGCCCCGGCCGGACCTTCTGTTATATGCTCTCGAACGGATGGGGATGTTACAAATTGGTATCAGATTCTAGGGTTCCGTGTCCTTCTAAGGAATTCATGGACGAATTCTTTTAAGGGGTGGTGAGCACGTGTGTGCGCTACCGTCGAGACGTAAAATAAACCCAAAAATGTCCACTTAGGAATGAAATGTAACAACAAACCAACAATTATTGCATGATTTTGGAACCTGAGTGTTCCTTTTGTTGTTAGTTGCGACTGTGCTGTCGCCTAACTGTGTGATGCACTCGTGTAGGGCACTCAAAGTGCAGCAGGACCGTCGCGTCCCCGTAATGTGACCAAGAGCAGTGGATCAGCTGAGGTGCCTACACCTCTGTCTGCTGAGATGGTTCGGCTTGTCACAGAAGGCGTTCTACCTGCGTTGAATGGCCAGCCTGGAAGGCAAGGTCAACCGTCGGTGCAGGAAGTGGACCCAGAGCCACTAAGAGTGGAGCAAGTCCCCGTGAGGCGTGCTGCTGAGCAACAGCTGAAGCACTTCCTAGGATTTCGACCTCCTCCGTTTACTTGGGTTGAATCCCCAGCTCAGGCCGAGGACTGTCTGTCGCATATGGAGCAAATTCTGACAGCAACACAGTCGGATGAAGCGCAGAAAGTGACCTTCGCTACTTTCTTGTTGGAAAAGGAAGCCAGGCGGTGGTGGGATGAGGTAGAGAGGCGCCAGTTTGCGGGAAGGCGACTGGTTGATGTGTCGATGGAAGAGTTCTCGAGAATCTTCCTGGCAAGGTATGTGCCTCTGTCGCAGCAGATCGCAATGGAGAACCAGTTCCTTGCTCTGACGCAGGGTGATAGACTGGTTGATGACTACCTGTATGAGTTCACCCGCCTCGGGCGTTACGCTAGAACTTCTTTTGATGACGAGGGGTGAAGGGTGAACAGGTTTTACGGAGGCCTATGTAGTGAGTTGCGGTATCTTCTGACAGGGCCGTTGACGCAGGGTTTCACGACCCTCGTTAGTTCAGCCCGAGCGCTGGAGCAGGACATGCTCAGGGAGAAGGGCAAGGTGGTTGTGGTCGAGGCAGTGCCGGAGGGCAAGGCGCCGAGTGCGGCGAAGTTGCGGAGGTTGAATCGCTGGAAGAAGGCTCGATTATCTGGGCCAGCTCCCTCTACTTCGGGCGCGTCGTCTGGACGTGGCCCTCTTATTTGTTTTACTTGTGGCAAGCCTGGCCATTTCTCTCAGGATTGTCGCAGTGGGATTCCAAGGTCAGAGAAGAAGACTGGGCCATCTTATTCTAAGAAGGGGAAGGCGGTTGAGTCCACTGCCTCCCGTATGGCTCCCCCGCAGCCCAGAGTCTTCAATCTTGGTCAGTATGAGACTATCAAAGCCAAGGACGTCGTGACAGGTATAATTTAAGATATAGTCCTTACTGTTTTATATACCTGTTTTAGTGTTCATGCTAACCTGGTTTGACGGCGTAGGCTTTGTAAATGTGTTAGGCATTCCTGCGAGAGCGCTTTTCGATACTAGAGCTTCGCACTCCTTCTTATCGTCGGACTTCGTCCAACGTATTGGTGCGCCGTCGATTGCTTCTGCAGATGGACTGGAGGTCCTACTGCCGAATGGATATTCGATGCGTGTGGAGAGGAGTTGTTGCGTGAAGGTTCTAGTTGGAAGCCAGGAGTATGACCTGAAAGCATTGTTACTCCCCCTGGTTGAGTTCGATGTAATCTTCGGCATGGACTGGCTGTCGGAACAGTGTGCGTGCATCGATTGCACCACCAAGGAGGTGAGGTTTGGGCAGTATGCCAATCGTGAGACGGTCTTTGCGGGCATGCGTGGATCGAGCAAGATGCTGATGTCTGCTCTCCAGGTGTCCAAGGCAGTGCGACAGGGAGCAGAGTTATTCTTTGCACTAGTGGAGGCTTCAACGCCGAGGCCCAACCTAGTGGATGTTCCGGTAGTTTCAGAGTTCCCCGATGTGTTCTCGAGTGATCTCCCCGGTGCTCCACCGTAGCGGGAGATAGATTTCACGATTGAGTTGGTGTCAGGCGCTAAGCATGTAGCCCGCTCGCCGTATCGTATTGTTCTGAAGGAGTTGGAGGAGTTGAAGCTGCAGTTGCAGGAGCTGCTTGAGCAGGGCTACGTGCATCCGAGTTCGTCACCTTGGAGTGCACCGGTCCTCTTTGTCAAAAAGAAGGACGGTAGCCTGCGGCTTTGCATCGATTATCGGGAGCTGAACAAGCTGACCGAGAAGAACAAGTATCCTCTTCCGAGGATAGACAACTTGTTCGACCAGCTCGTTGGTTCGACAGTATACTCGAAGTTGGACTTGAAGTACGGCTATTATCAGGTGCGGATCAGGGAGTGCGACATCCCGAAGACTGCCTTCAGTACAAGGTATGGGCAGTATGAGTTCACCGTGATGCCGTTTGGGCTGTCTAATGCGCCTTCAGTGTTTATGGACTTGATGCACCGGACTTTCCGAGAGTACCTCGACCGGTTTGTGATCGTCTTCCTTGACGACATACTGGTCTACTCTCAGTCCGAGGAGGAGCTCGGTGATCACCTGCGAGTAGTCTTGGAGGTTCTGAGGAGGAACCAGCTGTTTGCCAAGTTCTCGAAGTGCGAGTTCTGACTACCTTCCATGGCGTTCTTAGGCCATGTGGTTAGTGGAGAGGGCGTGGCGGTAGATCCGGTGAAGGTTGCGGCCATCAGGGAGTGGCCTATTCTTTCTACTGTAGCGGAGGTCCGTAGCTTTCTCGGGCTGGCCGGCTATTACAGGCGCTTCGTGGAGAACTTCTCACGGATCGCGCTGCCTCTTACAACGATGACACGGAAGATGCAGGAGTTTATTTGGACGCCCGCGTGTGCGCAGGCTTTCGAGGAGTTAAAGAGGAGGCTTACCACGTCTCCAATCTTATGTTTGCCTTGCGGCACGGAGGGCTATGAGATCTACACTGACGCTTCTGGGAGCGGCCTTGGCTGTGTTCTGCAGCAGTATGGCAAGGTAGTAGCGTACGGCTCTCGCCAGCTGAAGGTGCACGAGCGGAACTATCCGGTCCATGACTTAGAGTTGGCGGCCGTGATATTTGCCCTGAAGCTTTGGCGGCATTATGTGTATGGCGTGAAGATCGACATCTTCACGGACCATAAGAGCCTGAAGTACCTTCTGACGCAGAAGGGGATGAATATGCGACAGCAGAGATGGATGGAGTTCCTTGGGGACTACACCTTCGAGATCCACTACACTCCTGGGAAGGGGAATGCTGTCGTGGATGCACTCAGTCGCAGGGCTCCAACGCAGGCCAACTGGATTCAGATGCATGATGAGCACCTGATACGTGACCTGGAGGCCTTGGATATTTCTTGCGTGGAGAAGAGGAGCAGTGTCGGTGCCTATTTGTGTTGGACTGAGGTGCAGTGCGACCTCGCAGTTAGAGTGCGCCAGGCTTTAGAACTCGATCCGAGTTTAAAGCGCTACGCGGAGGAGGCTGGTGGTGGGCCGGATGCCCAGTTTCAGGTGCGTGACAGTTTGCTGTGGAGAGGCGACTGTTTGTGCGTCCCCAAGGTGGGTGAGCTGCGCGATGAGTTGATGTACGAGGCGCATCGTACCAGGTATTCATTTCATCCGGGGAGCACGAAGATGTACAAGGACATGAAGGTCCTTTTCTGGTGGCCGGGTATGAAGAGGGACATCGCTCACTACGTGGCCAAGTGCCACACTTGTGCGCTAGTGAAGGCGGAATGTCAGAAGCCCGGTGGCTTTTTGAGGTCATTACCGGTTCCGGTGTGGAAATTCGATGACATTTCCATGGATTTCGTGCATGCGCAGCCGAGATCGCAGTGCGGGAACGATGCCATCTGGGTAGTCGTAGACCGGCTGACGAAGGTGGCGCACTTTATCCCCAACCGGAGGGATGACTCGGTGGAGAAGTTGGCGAAGGTGTATGTTGATACAATAGTACGATTGCACGGTGTGCCCCGTAGCATCGTTAGTGATCGAGATGGACGCTTTACTTCGAGCGACTGGAGGCTAGTCAACCATCTATTGCGTACGAAGCTGCAGTTTAGCACGACCTTTCATCCTCAGACGGATGGCCAAACTGAGCGTACCAATATGACGATAGAGGACATGCTCCAGATGCGCGTCCTGGATTTCGGCAAGGGGTGGGAAGATCACCTCTTCCTTGTTGAGTTCGCATACGACAACAGCTACCAGGCGAGTATTCAGATGGCGCCTTTCGAGGCCCTCTATGGCAGGAAGTGCCGCACTCCCTTAGCTTGGGCGAAAACGGGCGAGACGAAGCTCTTCAAGAGGAAAGACGTCGAAGAGGCGACTTCGACGATACGTATGATCCGGGAGAGGCTTTTGGTTGCGCAGGATAGGCAGGCGAAGTACTATAATGCGAAGCACCGCGACATCCAGTTCGCCGTTGGCGATTGGGTTTACTTGAAGATCAGGCCTTTCAAGGGTGTATCCAGGATTCGACGCTTGAAAAAGCTGAGTCTGAGATACCTTGGACCGTTTGAGGTCATCGAGCGCGTTGGTGAGGCGGCTTATAGGCTTGCACTATCGGCGGAATTGAGCGGGCTACACGATGTATTCCACGTCTCCGTGTTGCGGAAGGCGGTGCAAGAGCCTACGCATGTGGTCATGGCGGATCAGGTGCCCGTGGATAGTGGGCTTAAGACGGCGGTCAGGCCCGTTAGCATCGAGGATGCTGAGGTGCGTCAGTTGCGGAACAGGGCGATCCGTATGGTAAAGGTCCGTTGGGACAACTGCGGTCGCGAGGAACTCTCATGGGAGCGTGAGCAGACCATGATGGAGGAGTTCCCCGAGCTGTTTCGGTGACGTTTATCTCCCTTTTTCCCCTTTATGTAAAGACCTTTTTGGATATATATATATATATATATATATATGCCTGTTTTTACAAATTTCAGGACGAAATTTTTTATAAGGAGGGGAGGGTTGTAAGACCTCAAATCAGAAAGTTGGATTTCTGGAATCCAGCGCTATCGCCCGGCGATAGCGTTCTGTTGAGAGGGTTTCTGTCTAGAGACTATCGCGCGGTGTTAGTGCTAACGTCGGCGACAGCGTGACGCGTGACAGTCACCGATCAAGGCGGTGGCGTTGACCAGTCAGAGTGGGATCTTTAGAGCTATCGCCAGGCGATAGCGCTACCGCCCGGCGACAGCGCCAAAATGTACTTTGTGGCCGAAATCGTGGGCATTGATGGCACTTGGACTTTTGGGGCTGGTTTTGGGTTGTTTGGCTCGGGAGCTGGCATAGGGTGGCCGAAACCCTCTTGTTTTCCTCATTTCACTAAGGGTTTTGTTTTGGTGAGAAGGAGGAGCTTGGTAGTGGTGATGAATAGGGTTTTCCAACCCTAGAGCTCATCTTTGGTGGAAGTTTCCTACACCGAATCCCGATCCATTGGTGGCTACGCGTAGAGGAGGGCAAGACGCTCCTTTCCATCCGTGCCAAAAGTCAAGCCATGGCCTCGAAGCGACGTTTAAGGGTAACGATCCTTTCTACCCCGTTTTGGACATGTGTTAGTCTATTTCCGTGCATATTTGAGGTCCCTACCCAAAAGGGTGAGGTTGTGACCTCCGACGGGTGGATTCGTGTTATCCCCGTCAGATCCTGCATACATGTAGAGTCCATGCGTGAAATGGACGTAGGCGCGCTGTGTGAAGCCCATCCTAGACGGTTCGTCTGGATTGGTGATGCTTTGTGATATTATGCGTGTCGGGGAAAACTCCATGTTGATATCCTGCTTCGTAGGACTAGAGGGTGCTACTGCATGTGCAGCAACGCCTGGGGGTGTGCCCCGGGAAGCACCCGAAGTTAGAAGCAGAAATGGAGTTCTGTTCACTATCGCCTGGCGTTAGCGTTATCGCCGGGCGGTAGCTCCCAGACTTGGTTCTGGTGATTTTGTGCGTTCTGGGGCGGTGGGAGTGCTACTGCATGTGCAGTAATACCTGGGGGTGTGCTCCGGGAAGCACCCACAGCTAGAAGCCAAAATGGGGTTTCTGTGCACTGTCGCCAGGCGTTAGCGTTAACGCCGGCGACAGCTCCCAGACTGAGTTCTGGTGATGTTGTTGTGCCCACCTGTTGAGAGGACCTGGGGCCTGTGTGCCCGACCTATGAGGGTATCCTGGTGGATGACTTAGCGGCCCGTAGAGCCGGCTATTTGAGAATACCTGGGCTGAGGGGATGCCATACCCGCTTTTCGTGTTGTACAACGAGAGCTGTGAACAACAGGCATTTGGCGAACCAGAAACCGCACCATTGCAGCACCTGATTAGTAAGGCTCGAACAGCATGTCGGGAAGCAATGGGAAAGAGTCTTCGGACTACGGGATGTTCACATTCAAAGCACGGGAGAGCCCTGGTATTCGGGTCACCAACTTTATCCTCGAAGGGCAAAGCCATCAAGAGTGGATGGTGGTGGAAGGCGGAGTACACCAAAGAGTGCCTGAGAGCACGAGACGTGGAGTCCATTCCCACGTTTGTGATTGATGCATATGTATGAATTGTTGTGGGTCGTGTCAACCGCTTCATTCTGTTATATATATATGATGTGATGCTCTGGCAGGGACGGGAAACTGCCACGCCCTCGAAGGGGTGGGGTCGTTATATTTGGTCAGCCGTTGCTGACCGTTGCCCTATTTTGCCACCGTTTTTGGTGGGCTTGTTGTACAGGTGCTGGACCAAGCGGGAACATAGTGGGCTCATAGCGGGCTGAAGCCCCTGCGATGCTGCGGCCCTTGAAGGCCTTTTTGTTGTTCTCTCGTTTTCATGTATGGCTGGCCTGCGCGCCGATGTTGGTAAATTGTAAGGCCGTCGTGCCTAAATTTTGTGTTGTAAAACATTTATTCCTATTTAGTAAAAGTGGACATACCCGGGTACGGGTTTTTGGGTTTATCTTGTCTCTTTTCAGCTTCCGTATATAATGCTCTGAGTTAGGCTTCGTTGTATAGCGTCGTTCGATATTTCAATTCATTGACGTTCCCGTTTGTTTTGTAGTATATGGCATGGGGCCCCGGCCGGACCTTCTGTTATATGCTCCTGAACGGATGGGGATGTTACACCTCCTTACCATCTCCCGGTAGAACTGGGGGGAGCGAGTCGACGTCCTTCCGCAGGTGGATAATGTCCATGTCGTGCACCATAATATATTGGTAGAGCTTGGCCTCGTGACCTCCCAGCGATGGAGGCATGTAGTTCAATTCATCCTCCTACATAGGTGATGAATCCCAATTATATACACATTTTTGGACTCATTTGGGCTAGTTTTCACGCACTTGCACATCACTTTCAGTTCATTAATGCCTATATTTCACTTGTTCAGTCTTCTCACACGAAGTGCATATTTTGGCCCATTGTGGTGTGCAATTGCGCACTATTCTGTTGGGGGTAAGCACATGATGCTCCCCATGTCTTTATTTTGTTGCTATTATATATTTCTGTGTGCTGGTGGTAGGTGCCCAGTTTTAATGTCTGCATGAATCGCACGGTCGTGCATTTTACTCACGCACGGTCTGCTGCGATCGTGCGCGTTCATTTATGGCCCAAAACAACTTTCTGGTTTTGGTCGTGTGTTTTTAATGCACGATCGTGCGTTTGGTCGTGCATGAACAAAAATCTGCACCTGTCTATAAATAGCTGCTCCGCGAAAACAGTCGGACCCCCCTTCGATTTTAGGTTATTTTCAGCGCCGTTTTCTCGCTCCAGAGCGCCATTCTCGCCGCTCCATCACCGTCCACCTTCAGGAGGAGCTCCGGTCGCCATTCTCTTGCAAATTTCAAGCCGGAGCATCCTCTAGGCCTCCTCCATTGATCGTGCACCTCCAAAGCTCCATTTCGAGGGATTTTCTGCTGCATATATGAAGTTCTCCGGTGAGATCGTGGCCAGAGAAGATTGACGAAGAAGACGGGTATAATAGAAGAAGGTGACAGCTCTTCTGGACCCCAGACGGCAGTTGGAGCCCGAGCCCGGACGAGGATTGACAAGCCTAGATTCCGGCCGTGAACCTCCGATGAGTCTCCGTGCTTTGGTTGTATTATAAACCCCCTTTATACTGTAGTATTGTTTTCCTTTATATTTTGGGTGTATGAACAATGTTTGCTTAAACCTTATTATGTTATTTTTGTATTTCATGTTTATGTGAAATTGATATGTGTGGTTTATGCAAGTGAGGAGCGCCCCATTCCATCCTCCATCCCGCCGTCACGTTCGTGTGCCGCACTAGCAATTGCTAGTGGCGTGCTTGTTGAAGAGGTGCTTGCGACCCTCATTCTGTAAGACTACTCGTCCATCCGCCAAGCTAAGCGGTGCTAACGGCCCGTGTAATCCATTCTGACTCCGCCGGTGCGATCCATTCCATCCGCAAGTCTTCTCGTCCATCCGCCTCGTGAAATGTGGCATAGCGGCCCGTGTAATCCATTTGCCTAACGAAGCAGTGCGCTCAAGGCCTGCACAGTTCGATTCTGCTTGCCTACTCGTCCACCCGCCCTTGCGACGCAGTGCGCTCAAGGCCTGCCTAATCTCCATCCCGCCAAGCGAAGCATTGCATAGCGGCATTGCACAAGAGTAGTTGTAGTTGTTTTCTTTTATATTCCAAAAGCCAACCCAACTCTCCCGCATTCCATCCGACCAAAGGACTTCGATCTCAAGTGCTTCCTCAATAGTTAGCTCCACCTTACTGTGTTCCTTGAGAGATTCGATACTCGGGGATTTGCTCCTCGTTTTATATTACTTGAACGATCGATACACTGTCATTTCGTGCCGCAGTCTCGCTACCGCCTATAGCGGTGTGCTAGATTCGCGCATCAATAGGCAAGAGAAGGGTGTTGCCGAAGTTACCGGTGACAAAGATGAAGCGCCGAACCCAGTTATGGTTCTTGTTGGTGAGACCGACAACTTTGAGCAGGTGCTGGCCAGAGAAGAAGGCGACCCCGCTTTTTGCCCAGAAATTGAATAGCTTGCGGAAGACGAGGAGGCTGAACTCGATCCTCTCTGTGCGCAGGTAGCAAGCGAATGCTACCAGCATGGCTATGGAATTGGGGTTTAGTTGCGTGGGAACAACCCTGAAGTGGCAGAAGGTCTAGCACAGCTCCGGCCAGATAGGGAGGCGTAATCCCACTTTGAAGTGATCAAAGTGGATGACAAGCATGTCGGGCGAGAACTGGTTGAGATGGTCATGACTTCCAGGCCGACACGCGATGAACCCGTGCGGGACGTAATCCATGATTGCCATCATGAACTCGTCATCTGATAAGTCGCAGGTTACAAAATCATGGGTAGTGAATGCCTGGGCACACTTGGCCCTACCATCGGGCTCGGCAACCATCGCGTAAGGGTGGGGGTTGAAGTTGAGTCACGTGAAATCCTGGAGAGAGGCTCAAGTGCAAGTGTGAGTGCTAGAAGGAGAGGAAGAAGGCAGGAGTGAAATAGTAATAAATGTGGTGGGTAGGGTCTGGCTATTTATAGAAAAATGAAGAAATTGAGAAGTTTCCTAGGCGCAGGGGTGCGGGTAGTGACCACGCGGGACAGAACATTGTCTCGTAGTTCCAAAAGTGGGGGTTGCGGGGAGGTAGGGTAAGAAAAAGACAACGAAAGATAATGAGGTATGCGAGAAGATAAAGAGGTTGTGGACTTCTTTTCTTTTCTCCAGATCGATGTTTGCTTTGATACCACTTTGTAAAACCCCTTTTTTTCTTTTTCAAACCCGGGTCGGGGTCTTATGCCCAGAACCGCCGTTTAGCGGTGACACCCTCACTCGGGAAGGTCGCCTCTACAAAACGTCGATCCTGCAGGCCTTATCGATCACAGAAAAGTAAGAGTAACAAACTAGAGAAGAAGACAAGTCCACATCACATATATAGCAAATCATCACAAGAGAGGTCCACACAAACATAACTGAAATCAAGATAGAAATAACAAGGGCTCCTGCCCGATACATCAAATCCTCACTACATAAACACTCGCAGAAGCAAATCAACTAGTAGTAACACTTGTAAGACCCCCCTCCCAAATCGACGGTCCGACCGAGGGATCTTATCGCACACCACCCTTTTAGCACGACACCGAAGCGATCCCGAAGGGTGGAGGCACTAACTTCTCCAACCCCCTTCCTTGAACACTCCGTTCTCACGCCTAGGGGTGGTGTTAAGCGAAAGACACTACACACCAATAGAGTAAAGAAGCAGTATTCTAGCGGAAGACATCATCAAAGAGTGCGCTTTATAGCACTTAGCGGAAGACGTAGTAATATAGCGGAAGATTAACTATCACAGAAACCTAAAACTCAAGACCTGTATGAATAATTTCCATACCTCCGCCGCATTAAATCCTGTCCATCAAGGATTCATTGCCAATATATAGATGACGTGAGGTGGGGCACAACAAAAGAGATGCGGCTTAACAACTTGTGTCAGACGTTGCCTGCTCCGTGGCTTCATCCACACATGGATGCTGTCTCTCATCCGCACCTATCACCTGGGCTAAAGACAAGTTATTAGAACCACAATCAGAATCCAACTCCTACTAACACACAACATAATATAATAGTTATAAGGGAGGGGATATCTGGACTCTTATTGGGCCGAGGCGGTCTTCCCACGACCACCGCCTACGTACTCCGTATCATCCTGCATACGGTCTCAGGCCCACGTAGTTCTATTAGTTTCGCACGGGTTGCCCTCCCAGACCGTCCGTCGTGCGGGTTGCCTTAGAGTAATACTCATCGGCCATCCGACATTCTCCCAAGGCACATTTAGTTCCCGTAGAAACAATTTCTCAAGGCAACCCTTCATTCTTGTAAGAATTAGTTTCCCGAAGGCAACATTTCATCCCCGTAGGAATCACTTTCTCTAAGGAAACATTTCATTCCCGTAGGAATTACTTTCTCGAAGGCAACATTTCATTCCCGTAGGAATTACTTTTCGAAGGCAACATATTTCATTCCCGTAGGAATTACTTTTCGAAGGCAACATTTCATTCCCGTAGGAATTACTTTTCGAAGGCAACATATTTCATTCCCGTAGGAATTACTTTTCGAAGCCAACATTTCATTCCCGTAGGAATTATTTCCCGAAGGCACATGGTGTTCTCGTCAATTCTAAACTAATGTCAATACGGAATAAAACCCAAAAACATCGAACTGTCCGCTCGGCTCTACAAGTGGTTATATTTAAACACATAGCCGTTGTGAGCCGGCAATCAAAATCCTCGGCTCAGCATGGCGAGCGTCATAGCCTCTTGCCATATGCCACGCAGTTCAAAATCTCATAAATGCATGAAAGTCGGAGAGCAAAACTACGAACAGTTATATATAAAATACTTGAACCGTTGCGAGCCGGCAACCAAAATCTTCGGCTCAGCTTTGCGAGCTTCACAGCCTCTTACCATATATCACGCAATTCAAAAACTCGTAAACGCATGGAAGTAGGAGACAAAGCTACAAACAATTATATATAAAATACTTGAACCGTTGTGAGCCGGCAACCAAAATCTTCGGCTCAGCTTTGCGAGCTTCACAGCCTCTTACCATATATCACGCAATTCAAAAACTCGTAAACGCATGGAAGTAGGAGAGCAAAACTACAAACAGTTATATATAAAATACTTGAACTGTTGTGAGCTGGCAACCAAAATCTTCGGCTCAGCTTTGCGAGCTTCACAGCCTCTTACCATATATCACGCAATTCAAAAACTCGTAAACGCATGGAAGTAGGAGAGCAAAACTACAAACAGTTATATATAAAATACTTGAACCGTTGTGAGCCGGCAACCAAAATCTTCGGCTCAGCTTTGCGAGGGCCACAACCTCTTTCCATATGCCGCGAGATTCGAAATCTCAAAAAGAATTTAAAGCTTATATGTAAACCGGTTACAGAAAATCATAAGAAGGGAAAGGGTTTGTCAATCCCCTCTAGTTTATCTCCAACCATATTAGCAGCTAGAAAACCAATGGAAATTTATCTAAATGATGGGTGTTAGGATAAATTGATCTGTATGGTTTGACATAATATTTAATATACTATAGTATGCAGCCCCCGGTTCCGTATACAATTAAATGTATTGAACGTCGAGCCTCATACTCGATTAAGGCCGACTTTGTTAGAACATGATTTCATCTGTTAATCTCTAATAGGACATGCCTGAATTGAGCAAAAGGACTTTGGGTTAGAGTTTTACTGGAAGTGTCAAAGAAGGAGATCAATCAAACAACATAATGAGTTCTAAGGTTTGCCTTCACCAATTTTACTATTTATCCCCCGGCATGTCTCAGAAAGTCTTCTAGAATTGCAAACACCCAGCAGCCGTGCTTGTCAGGGAAGGTATAAGAATGAATAGAATCTCAACTTCTATATCAACTCATGAATGTGAGATTTCTGAACACCATAGCATATATATGTATATGTATATGTAACTAGAAAATCATATTAGCGGCTTATCTTTTACAGGCATGGCAAAAGTTAACCCTTGCATGAATAACACCAAAATAAAGATGGTTCTCTGATTTTCTGACTACCAATATCAGACTTTCGATCTGGTTCTGATCATTAAAATGTCAAAGATCTCACCACATCATATATAATCAAGCATTTTTCTTTATGAGTGAACTATCAATTGAGTATGCCTAAAAGTTTTGGCCTAAATCTCCCACTGAGAACCCAATATTAAACAGAGAGTACTGAATATTCTTATAGATGGGATTAGTGTATGAAATCAAAAGACCCCGTCTACCACCAGCCACAGCCACAGGAGTGCATGAGAATTTAATAACCCTTCAAGAGATCATATGGAATTTGTGAGTCTTTAGTTTAATTTTGCAACACCAAGTGGATGTGATAAGCCATAAATGGGAAGAATTAAATCTGACCATGCACAAGAGGCTCATGCCTTAGTAAAACTAATACTATTGGAATTAAATCTGTAATTAATTATAACCGTGTCGGGGCAGGATTCAAGGCTTTAGTTTTCCACTCTAAATTAATCAACTAAGAGTATACTAAAATGATTTGAAACCAGAGCTATTGCAATAGCACTTAGGCCGCCAGACAAATTTAGAAATTGAGAAGAAGATCTCTATGCATGCGTTTCCTGGAGTCAAACGTCCATGTCTCGTATTAGTGAAATAATAACTCCAAAATAACATTTACCATTAGAAGGAGAACCTCCTTCTAGGAAATATTTAGTAGGATTTAGAAAATATGTATTTATGTCAGGTAGAGCCATTTTCATCCCTCCGTCTAACTCAATTGAAGCAAGAGTGTTGGTTAAGTGCCAACATCTCAGATCTCACAATGGGGCCATCTAGATGAAGAGAGAGAGAGAAGGAGAGAGAAGAATGTAGGATTAATATATAAAATTCTGAGGCTCAGAGGACCCCCAAAACTAGAAGAAGAGAAGGCAGAATAAATTATCATCTTCCATCCTCCTCCCAACCTTACCGATAGCGCCATGTGTTGCCTGTGAAACCTTCAGCAACCAAACAATAGAAATGAATAAGGGGAAAATTAGTATTAAATTAGCATTAATCAGGCGTCATACTCATGATCCAAACCAGTGGTTGAAACGTTTTCCTTATCCGTCGAGAAATGTCCAGATCAAGATCATCCAACTCGATCAATTTTGCAAAGTTACCACCAATTTGTTGGGGTTTCAAAAGCGTTCAGAATTTATGGGGAAAGGATGAAGAGAGTGTGCGAGTTTTAAATTTCGTGTTATCCTTCCCATTTTTAATTTTTCATTTTCTGTGAGGGAGGGGAAGGCTTATCCACATTCCAAATCTCCCATTTGCAGCTCCATAGATATTAGTGCGTAAGTGATCAAGGTAGAGCTTACCAGGAAATGGAGGAGGAAAGAAGCAGGTAAGGGAAAAAGAGCCATCGCCATGAAAAAAAACTTGAGGAAGGAGGAGAATAGGGTTACCACCAATCAGAGGCAGGGAGGAGTCGGAGTCTCCCTTGTTGTGCCCCAATTTCTTGCATCAATCCTTGATCCGGCAGAGTTTCGAAGAGGAGGAAGAGGGAGAGAAGAGGGCGAGGGGCGACCTTGTCGCCGAGCCTGCCTGAAGAGGAAGTGAGCCGCCCATTTTGTAGCCATGGCCAGCCAATCTGATGCCCCCAGCGAGCTCGCCCATGGTTTTCGCCCCAGGTTTTCGCCCACAGTTTTCATCCCAGAGACCCATCCGCCTCTCCCGGCTGGTTTCCTGCGTTATATATATATACATATCTTTATATACATATATATATATAATGTGTTAATAACTCTCAAGATAAGCGCAGGGAAAATGTGCAGAGGGTGTCGCTATGTTTGTGTCAACCATACGAAGCTAACGAACTCATTCGAAGTTGATTCCGGGTCCGTTTGCTCATAATTATTCACTCAAATCAGCACGTAGCTCAAATAGGTTATTTCAGGTAACTTTCTCAAATCTCATCGAATTTGAACGAAACGAATTGCATTGTGCTAGAATTGATCACACGAGTCTGTTGCAACTGACTAGGGTGAAATTGGGGCTCGTTTACCCAATATTCTAAAATGGCGTTGTTGCGGCGCTCGATATTACTCAAAATTGTCGTTTTCTCCAAACGACCTCGGATCAGAATGAAACGAATTCCGTTGCACTCGTATTGACTATACGAGTCTAACATAACTGACGGAAGTTGATTCGGAGCACGTATGCTCCACATTCTAAAATTGCACCATCGTGACGCGCTACGATACTCAAAATAGTCATATTCTAAATGACCACCATTTATGTGGCGAAGGTCGGGCCGTGGTTGTACTGTGACCCGACCTAAGCTCTTCCAGGGGTTCAACCGAACCGACTAGACCCCTTTTTAAAATTGGGATGTTACAACACTCACGGATCCTGACACTGGTGCTCCTGTACTAGACTGCCCTGCCTGTATCTGCTCTTGCCTCTGGTGCTGCTCCGTCCCCGTGGTCTCCTAAAATGATAAGGTCCACCAACCGTTAGTCAAAAAGACTAAGCCAATCCCCCACCCCTCCCCCGGTGACTCCTAGGCACCGAGAGGGAAGGATGAAGCGGAGGACAATTATGGGTATAACAATAGCAGGTGACAAGGTACAGGGAATATCTACACTACACATGTATATATATATAATTGAAGTAGTAAAAGAGCATGGTAAGAGCAGGTAAAGAATAAGTAAAGTGCAGTAACTAAAGACATGTATATAATAGAAAAGTAACCATTGATTTATAGGAATGCCCACACAAACATATAGACCAAGGGGTCGTTTAGCAAGGCTTATCGTATAAGAAGTCCCATAACTGACTTATACGATAGGGGTAGGGGTTGAAATATAATGTTTATGCTATGTCATGCAAGCTATGCTATTAAATGTTATGTTCACACAAGTGCAACTCACACACAACGACTCTATGCGCATGGACCTTTAGTTCCTCCTTTTTGGAGCTAGCAAGACTCCCAGGATAATCCCGTAGTGGCAAAAGGAAGTGGTGGGATGGGCCTCGCCCACCTCAAGGTTGGTATTTGCACTACCTAACCTAGACCTAATGTGCGCCTCGATGTTAAGAACACAACAGCGGAGCTACTGCGTACTCTTGCTGGTTAGACCACCAAACTTGTCTTGGTAAAAGGGTTATCCACTCCTACCGAGTCCAAGCATTAATGTTGGTGCAACGACTGATACGTTTTTTTAGTTTGTGATTGCTCTCTCTTTGAAAGAGAGAAGAAAGAGAAGAAAGCTCTTTCTTTCTTTTCGATTCAACCTTGGGCGGACGTTTTTGAAGAGTCCCGCGAGTAATTCTACTTTGAGGAATTACCCGTTATCCTATCGAAGGATAGAAGTAACGGACTCTTTCTCTTTCGAAATATCGAGGATTACTCCTCGGCCGCGTCCTTTGAAGGCTAAATGAAAAGATTGAAAAAGGGCTTTATGTTGAAATTAAAATTGAAAGCTTTTTGAAAATATTGTTGCAACAATTTTTTGAGTAGTTGCAACAATTCTTTAAGAGCGTTTTAAAACTTCTTTTACCTTGAGCTAGTTGCAATAACCAAAGAGGTGTTGCAACAAATTTTTTAGTGTTTCTTTTAAAAGAGAGTTTTAAAAAGTGCTTTAGAGAGAAAGCTTTTGGGTTTATGTAATTATCCGGACTAAAATCAATAAAGGCAAGTGGACCTTATCGATAGTAGTATAGGATATTTCTTTTGAAATATCAAGGTCGTATTTTTCCAAGGTCGTATCGATTATTTCTACTTCTTAGGAACGCGCTATTGTTTTATCGAAAAGAGTTTGAAATTGATTTTTATGATTTTATAGAAAAGCTAGTGACGAAAATGATAACTATCGCGGGCTTGGTGTGCGTTTAGCAAAAACCAAGAAAAGCGATGAAAAGAAAAAGAACGAAAACGTTAATTTAAAAAGTAGTTTTGCTTAGAATTTTTTTTAGGGTTTTATAAAACGATAATGATAACTACGGCGATAATAAGTGATTGAACGGGTAGCGGAATTAAGCAAAAAGCAAATATATAAAAAAATAAAAGACGCACTAATTGAAAACTCACGCACTCTACGGGATTAAAATGAAAGCTGTAAATTGCAGAAATTGAAGAAATGCGATCCCTACCCAAATGGGTAGAGGGGAAATAAATGCGTGAGCAAGTCCTATCCAAACGGATAGGCGGGAAATAAATGCGTGAGCAAGTCCTATCCAAACGGATAGGCGGGAAATAAATGCGTGAGCAAGTCCTATCCAAACGGATAGGCGGGAAATAAATGCGTGACGGAAATGGAAACTATTCGATTACAAAAAAGGCGCAAACTTTATACTCATACACACACCCACTCTACGTTAATGAAATCTAATTAAAATAAAACAAATCTAAACTCATACACTCACACACACAACAATAATGAAACTAAGTTAAAAAGAAAAGAAAATCTATTCTCATACACTCACACACACTAATAACAAAATGAAAATGAAAATAAAAATAACAACATTTTACTCTCATACACACACACACACACACTTACAAAAAAGCAAAAAGAAAGTAAAAAGAACAAATGAAAACAAAACAAAACAAAAAACTAATTAACCTCCTGCACTCACACACACTAATATGAAATCATCTAAAAATTACAACAAAACTAAAAACAAGAAAATTACACTCATACACACACACACCCAAATTAAAATGGACAAAACTAATTGAAATAACAAAATCTAAATTAAAAGAAAAAAAAAACAAAAAGAGAACACACAAACACTTTCACAAGAACAAAGAGAGAGTTACAAAAAACAAGCAAATTTTATTTCATTTTCATCATAAAAAGGGTTACAAAACATGAGAGAGAAAGAGTGCAAAAAATTACCTAAACACAAAAACTAGGAAAGTAGCAAGATTGGATCAAAATGTCAAGAACAAGTCTCAAAATTTTGAACCCTTAGACTCAGCTGAATCTGGCTATTTATAGGAAAAATTTTGGAATTACACGCACTCGGACACGGGCGTGTCTGAGGGCGTGACACGGCTTGGGGTGCGAATAGCCAGAACAGCTGGATCTAGGCAGGCATCTGGAAGGCTTGACCGGCGACTTGGAAGTACACGGGCGTGACCATCGTACATGGCCTAGGTCACGGGCGTGACCTAGGTCGGCTGGCTGGAGCTTGAACTGGGCGTGACACCTGGCGTGTCCTTTGTTCTTCTCGAAGGAATTGAGGGTCACGGGCGTGTCTGAAATGTCACGGCCGTGACTTTGACTTCTTGGATGAAATGCTTCAAGTGGCTGGAATTTGGGATGGATATCCAACACGGGTGTGACCAAGTACATGGCCTCGGTCACGGGCGTGACCGAGGACGTGACTTGATGTTTGAGGTGGAAAAAGAACAGAGAGAAGAAAATGTTAGGGATTAGTGAACACGCCCTTGGACACGGGCGTGACCTAGGGCGTGACTTAACAAAATTACAGAAACTTTACAAAATGAAAATAAAACTAAGTTAAAAACAAAAATAACAAAAACAAACATTTTATTCATTAATTTACATATATTATTTAGAAATCTAATTAAAATTATACTAAAAATTATATAGAAAAATGCATATATTTACTATTCATCAAACACCCCCATACTTAAGCTTTTGCTATTCCAGAGCAAAAGTAAGGGATACTTATAAGACGTTTAATAAAATTTCTAATTTACTAAAGTTTTTATTAAATCAAAAGTAAGATCGAAATAAATTTAGGGTATTTAAAGAGGTAAGTCCAAAACTATGAAAGTAATTTAAAAAGAGCGAAAAAATTTTAGCGAGACTTCTAAAGTTAGCTAAATAGCGTCGATTATTGCAGCCTTTGGTACCTTTTAATTAGAATAGAATTATATAAAACTTTAACCTTTTTTAAGAAAGTTTTTAAGAATAAATAAAGCCTACTAATTATGCTCTCTCAAACTTTTTTTAAATTAAAATCTAGGTACAATTTTATTGGCTAAGGGGTAGGGGAAAAAAGGTAGCCTTGGCAAAAAGAAGAGTGCTTGGATTTAGGGGTGACAGATTTTATCCTCTCACCCCACCTTTTTGGTGGCCTTTGCTTTGATTCCCAGCGTTGGTTTACGCGGGAGAATTGAAATCATTTCTAAACTTAACCCAATGCCCGTGTTTACGGAATTATTAAATTTTTTATTCCCATTGACACGGGATTTCTTTTAACAATATTGGGTGCCTGTGTTTACGGAATCTCTTTATTCCCATTGACACAAGATTTCTTTTAAAACTCCTACTTTTATTATTTTTATGCCAAGCTAAGGGGTGTTTATAAGGGGGGTTTCAAGAGAAATTCTAGATTAATAAAAAAAGATTTTTGAGAGAAAGTTTAGTAGATTAAAAACATTCCTAAAGTTTCACAAGTTTAGAGTTAGAATAATTGAATCTAAAGATGGTTTGCCAATATAATACAAAAAGGAATCTATTTAGGGTAAACCCGAGGTAGTGCTAAAAATTCTGTTCTCAAATTAAATTAAGATCGCAAGATTTTCTTTACTACTGAAAATTCCTCGATTTAAATTTTTCAAACTATGAAATAAATAAAATTGTTTTAGCAAATCATAAATAATGAAAAACGCTTAAAGATAAAACTAACCTAGCCTTGGAAATAACAAAAAGCTAAGTAGGGGTTTTATTTTATTTTTGGATTTTTGATAAGTTTTTCATCATTTTTTTTGAAGTTTTTTAAGATATGATATATTTTTTTATTTTTGATTTTTCATAACAAAATACATATATAAATACTAAAAAGAGGAAGAAGAAAATTAAGAAAAGTTATATACAAAATATTTTTGATAAGTTTTTCTAAAAAATTTTTTTTTTTTTTTCAACATATATTTTTTTTTTTGTTAAAAATATGTACATTAATAAAAAGGAAAGAAAAGAAAAGAGAAAATAAAAAAATTTTGGTGTTATGACAAAATGAATTTTGTTATAACAAATTTTTAAGTATTTTTTTTTTCATTTTTTTTTTGGATTTTGATTTTAAAAATAATGCTTATTTATATACAAATAAAGACATGAACATAAAACATTGATCGCATTTTTTGTTTTTGTGTGTTTTTTAATTTTTTTCTAAGTTAATTAAAGATTTTTTGGATTTTTTCTAATATGGGAGGGGCAAAAATAATTACAAAAGGAGGGAAAACACGCCTCCATACTTAAAACCAACATTGTCCTCAATGTTGAAGGTAAGTGTGAGGAACGAAAATATTTACAAAAAAAGGATGAAAATTTTAATTACAAAATAGAAAAAAAATATATACAAGGATAGTTACAAAAAAAAACTCCATGAATATATACAAAATTGTTTTTTTTTTGGGTTTGTTTTAGTTTTTCGAAATGTACAAAACACGAATACAATACGTATAAAAGAAGTAAAAAAACATATATTTTTTGGTATGATAAAAATAAATTTTTATCATCTTTTTATGTTATTATTTATATTATATGTATTTTTTTGTTGTTTTGGTTTTAATTTTAAAATATGCATGTTTTAAAATATATCTAAATTTTAAGAAAGATAAAATAAGGTAAAATAAAGAAAAGGCTTTAAGATAAAAACCAAGGAAGAAAGAAGAGAAATAAAAAGGTAAAAGCAACCGGGTTTTCTCGTTTCGAAATATCGACAAAAATCCCCTCTCGGGTCTGTCGAGTAATCCTACTTTGAGAAACTTCCTATTGTCTTATCTTAAAATTCCCAAAATTCTTTTTGATTTTTGTTTTAAAGTTTTTGCATTATTTTATTTTGTTTTATGTTTCTTTTTTGAAAAAGAATGATAATTTAAAATATGCATAATTATTAATTTTATTTTATTTTTTTCATTTTGTTTTTTTATTTTTTATTTATTATTATTATTTTTGTTTAAGTTTTTATTTTTTTTTGAAATGAAAATTTATTTCATCATTTTTTTTTGGTTTTATTTTTGAAATTAAATAAGAACAATAAAAGAGCGTAATTGGATAAATATGGGGGTGCCTCCCACGAGCGCTTTGTTTACCGTCTCGTAGCTTGACGCGTTGGCGGGGTACGATCTTTTTAGAGGTGGGGGAGGGGTATGAAATTTAACTTCCCTCCCAGTTGATCCCCCGCGTGGTAGAGTTTTAGTCGGTGACCGTTAACTTTTAAGTCGCCTTTTTCCGGGTGGGTGATAAGGACGGTCCCGTATGGCCAAACCTCTTTCACTTGAAAGGGGCCGGACCAACGGGATTTTAGTTTCCCCGGAAAAAGACGAAGACGTGAGTTATATAGGAGGACGAGATCGCCCGGCGCAAATGATTTTGGATATTTTATTTTCCGGTCGTGGTAAAATTTCGAGCGTTCCTTATAAAATTTATTACTCTCGTAAGCGTTCGCACGCCATTCATCGAGTTCGTTTAATTGGAATTTCTGGTTTTCGGCGGTTAAATTATGATCGAGATTTAAGAGTTTTAACGCCCAAAAAGCGCGGTGCTCTAATTCTACGGGCAAATGGCACGCCTTGCCATAGACTAATCGATAAGGCGTACAACCGATTGCGGTCTTGTACGCCGCACGATATGCCCACAGCGCGTCGTCTAATTTAATCGCCCAATCCTTCCTATTTATTGAAACAGTTTTTTCTAATATGCGTTTAATTTCTCGATTTACTACCTCCACTTGGCCGCTCGTTTGGGGGTGATAGGCGGTGGCGAGCTTATGCATAACACCATATTTGGTTAATGTTTTTGCAAACTGGGCGTTGCAAAAGTGCGTACCCCTATCACTAACTATCGCACGGGGCGTACCGAAGCGAGAAAATAATTTTTTAAGAAAGTTGACGACGACTCTCGCATCGTTGGTGGGGAGAGCTTGCGCTTCCGCCCACCTAGATACGTAGTCGACCGCCACTAAAAGGTAGCGATTATTATATGAAGGAGGTAGGGGGCCTACGAAATCTATCCCCCATAAATCGAAAATCTCGCATTCTAAATAAAAATTTTGGGGCATCTCGTCGCGACGAGAGATGTTACCCGACCGTTGACAGCTATCGCATGCGCTCACAAAAGTGTGAGCATCTTTGAAGAGAGCGGGCCAATAAAAGCCCGCCTCCAGCGCCTTCTGCGTGGTCCGGTTGGCTTGATAATGCTCCCCGGCAATGGCGCCAAAAACTTGATACGTTTTTTTAGTTTGTGATTGCTCTCTCTTTGAAAGAGAGAAGAAAGAGAAGAAAGCTCTTTCTTTCTTTTCGATTCAACCTTGGGCGGACGTTTTTGAAGAGTCCCGCGAGTAATTCTACTTTGAGGAATTACCCGTTATCCTATCGAAGGATAGAAGTAACAGACTCTTTCTCTTTCGAAATATCGAGGATTACTCCTCGGCCGCGTCCTTTGAAGGCTAAATGAAAAGATGGAAAAAGGGCTTTATGTTGAAATTAAAATTGAAAGCTTTTTGAAAATATTGTTGCAACAATTTTTTGAGTAGTTGCAACAATTCTTTAAGAGCGTTTTAAAACTTCTTTTACCTTGAGCTAGTTGCAACAACCAAAGAGGTGTTGCAACAAATTTTTTAGTGTTTCTTTTAAAAGAGAGTTTTAAAAAGTGCTTTAGAGAGAAAGCTTTTGGGTTTATGTAATTATCCGGACTAAAATCAATAAAGGCAAGTGGACCTTATCGATAGTAGTATAGGATATTTCTTTTGAAATATCAAGGTCGCATTTTTCCAAGGTCGTATCGATTATTTCTACTTCTTAGGAACGCACTATTATTTTATCGAAAAGAGTTTGAAATTGATTTTTATGATTTTATAGAAAAGCTAGTGACGAAAATGATAACTATAGCGGGCTTGGTGTGCGTTTAGCAAAAACCAAGAAAAGCGATGAAAAGAAAAAAGAACGAAAACGTTAATTTAAAAAGTAGTTTTGCTTAGAATTTTTTTTAGGGTTTTATAAAACGATAATGATAACTACGGCGATAATAAGCGATTGAGCGGGTAGCGGAATTAAGCAAAAAGCAAATATATAAAAAAATAAAAGACGCACTAATTGAAAACTCACGCACTCTACGGGATTAAAATGAAAGCTGTAAATTGCAGAAATTGAAGAAATGCGATCCCTACCCAAATGGGTAGAGGGGAAATAAATGCGTGAGCAAGTCCTATCCAAACGGATAGGCGGGAAATAAATGCGTGAGCAAGTCCTATCCAAACAGATAGGCGGGAAATAAATGCGTGAGCAAGTCCTATCCAAACGGATAGGCGGGAAATAAATGTGTGACGGAAATGGAAACTATTCGATTACAAAAAAGGCGCAAACTTTATACTCATACACACACCCACTCTACGTTAATGAAATCTAATTAAAATAAAACAAATCTAAACTCATACACTCACACACACAACAATAATGAAACTAAGTTAAAAAGAAAAGAAAATCTATTCTCATACACTCACACACACTAATAACAAAATGAAAATAAAAATAAAAATAACAACATTTTACTCTCATACACACACACACACACTTACAAAAAAGCAAAAAGAAAGTAAAAAAGAACAAATGAAAACAAAACAAAACAAAAAACTAATTAACCTCCTACACTCACACACACTAATATGAAATCATCTAAAAATTACAACAAAACAAAAAACAAGAAAATTACACTCATACACACACACACACCCAAATTAAAATGGACAAAACTAATTGAAATAACAAAATCTAAATTAAAAGAAAAAAAAAACAAAAAGAGAACACACACACACTTTCACAAGAACAAAGAGAGAGTTATAAAAAACAAGCAAATTTTATTTCATTTTCATCATAAAAAGGGTTACAAAACATGAGAGAGAAAGAGTGCAAAAAATTACCTAAACACAAAAACTAGGAAAGCAGCAAGATTGGATCAAAATGTCAAGAACAAGTCTCAAAATTTTGAACCCTTAGACTCAGCTGAATCTGGCTATTTATAGGAAAAATTTTGGAATTACATGCCATCGGACACGGGCGTGTCTGAGGGCGTGACACGGCTTGGGGTGCAAATAGCCAGAACAGCTGGATCCAGGCAGGCATCTGGAAGGCTTGATCGGCGACTTGGAAGTACACGGGCGTGACCATCGTACACGGCCTAGGTCACGGGCGTGACCTAGGTCAGCTGGCTGGAGCTTGAACTGGGCGTGACACCTGGCGTATCCTTTGTTCTTCTGGAAGGAATTGAGGGTCACGGGCGTGTCTGAAATGTCACGGCCGTGACTTTGACTTCTTGGATGAAATGCTTCAAGTGGCTGGAATCTGGGATGGATATCCAACACGGGAGTGACCAAGTACACGGCCTCGGTCACGGGCGTGACCGAGGGCGTGACTTGATGTTTGAGGTAGAAAAAGAACAGAGAGAAGAAAATGTTAGGGATTAGTGAACACGCCCTTGGACACGGGCGTGACCTAGGGCGTGACTTAACAAAATTACAGAAACTTTACAAAATGAATATAAAACTAAGTTAAAAACAAAAATAACAAAAACAAACATTTTATTCATTAATTTACATATATTATTTAGAAATCTAATTAAAATTATACTAAAAATTATATAGAAAAATGCGTATATTTACTATTCATCAACGACCATCTATGCTAAGGACCCACCACCTTATGCACATGCAAACATGTTTAACATCTATCTCCGAGCCATAAGCTCACCGGCTAATCCTCCCGGCACAACAAACATTACTGAGCTGCAACATCACCAGACTAATTTGTCTACTGCTACAACCACCGAGCCTACCGCTCGTAAGACCAAACCGACTAAGCATCCGTGATGATGGAGTGTGAGTGAGTCTATTGCTTAGTTAATCTTGTATAACAACTTGCTCCTACGATTTATGGTTAGTCTTGGACTTCCCGAGGATTACCCTGTTATGGGCTCGTTATGGTACTAGGAGCTATAATGGGATGACACCCCAAAGTTCCCTTTCTCAAGACATTTAGTATTATGGGTATCAACCCATATGCCTAAGCCTCTTATGTTTTCACTTGTATTAACCCTATGTGGTTTATGACACGCTAGGGGAAAGACGATTTTTCTTCAATCCCAAGCACGACCTTACCCTTAGCCCACCTAACACTCTCATCTCCTAAACTCCTTTCGGTGACCTTCAATTTCTTCAACCTGACCATGTACACCAACTACATGCCACTCCACTTGATAGGCCCCTAAATACCCAAGTTTCATATTTTACTAAACGCAGACCAAACTAACTATATGAAGCTTATAAGTAAAGGTACTCCAAATATTCAACCACATGACACAAGGTTTTTACTGGAGGTCTATCATGGCATTATAAGACTAAATCCAAAGACTCATATTTTTCCTCAACATTTTAACATTTATTTAAATTTCTCCAATGTTTGCCAAATATGAATATGAACATGAAGTGTAAGGTATTCTCAAGACATGATCCTCATAAAATTAAGATAAATTTATCCTGCCAAAATAACAGTAAATAATGATTATCACAAATTTACAGTAAGGGGATGTCCTCTATTTTTAATATTTAACTTCTATCCAAGCTTGAAGATTTATGAAGGAACTGCCAAAAATACTTGTGCCAAAATTATAGAAAAATTACCAGATCTCTATTATGTTCAGAAAAACTTAATTACAGAGTTTCACAATTTATGGGAATCATTTACTCACCAAAATAATTAATCCAAATAATTCCTAATTTGCATATGTTGTCAAGTAGCCTACTGATAACAATTTCCAAAAATTCTATAAAAATTCACAGAGCTTCCTAGTGCTCTGAAATGTCCTATCACCAAGTTGCACATTTGTTTCCAGAGAGTTTTGGACCCTTAATTATATTTCTTATGATTGAGACAAAATAGGTGCCTTGAGAATGAAATACTAGATAAATCATTTAATAAATTAAACAAACATTACCAGGAGTTAATACTATGATTATAAAGGCACCACCAAGATTTCATCTTCATCCAAGATCATTTGTGCATGTAAATAGCTCTTACAAGAAGTTTACCTAAAGGGGTTATGACCTAATTTAGGGGGAATAATTTCTCCTAAAATTCTTATAAAATTACTTAGGGCCTTGAGAGGACCCAGCGCAACCAATTGCACCAAAAGCCCAGACTGTTGGTGAAGGCGCAACTTGATCTTTATATCAACGGAAAGGCGCTACGGGTCAAGTGAAGGAACGCTGGACCCAACAATCCCCCCCCAGCGTCCAGCACGACCCGCAAGCTCAGAGGTGCTCCAGATGGCCCGCAAGCTCAGAGGTGGCTTGACACATAGCTCCGGCCGCCTGACCCGCCAGGACCCACACAGGTAGAGAGAATTTCAGGAATTATCAGCGCCCCCCGGTCTCGAACCCGCAACCTGCTTTGATACCAATTGAGAGGACCCAGCGCAACCAACTGCACCAAAAGCCCGGACTGTTGGTGAAGGCGCAACTTGATCTTTATATCAACGGAAAGGTGCTATGGGTCAAGTGAAGGAACGCTGGACCCAACAGGCCTAATTACACTCTATGAACTTATCCACCAAGTTCCATGACCATACAAGAACATTTGACCCCATGTCTTTCACAAGGTTCAAGAGCAACAACCCTAAGGTTAAAACTACGGTCCTAGGACATATCCACCTCTACACCACCCCATCTTACTCATGAAGGTGTTTTAGGTGATCCTAAACCAGTGGCCAAGGTTTCAACTCATGGTGATGAGTTCTGACCACCATACCCCAAGATAAACACCAAGCCCTAACTTTGACCCAATTTGACCTAACTTGGGTTGACAATTTACCCAACCAAATCATTCCCAATTAGGCTGAGATTTTTACCAGGGTCATGTGATAACTCTAAGACGTACCCATCAAAATTTGGAGGGCATTGGAGGTCATTTGACCTAATAATTAATTAATGTTTAATTTATGAAATTATTACCAAAACCTTAGAAAAGGGTTCTCCTAAAATTCCCATCTTTGGGTATGTTGTGTGGGTAGGTGTAAATATCCTATGTTTCAATTTTCAAGTCAATCACATAACCTAATCAAAAGTTATTCAAGATATAGTGGTGCCTTACACTAGGGACCAGTCCCACAAAAATGGACCTACAGGGAGCTACAGAACTCCTTTTGGGGTGAAATTAATTATAAAATAAACTAGACTCCAAGGGACACAACCTTGGTGTTGACCACTTTCTCATTTGAGGGGTTCTAGTATCTCTAATAATTAAAACAAAATACTGCAGGAATAATTAATTAAACAAAAATTCTACGTTCGACGAAATGTGATCTGTGTTCGACGAACTATGTTTTACGTTCGATGAACGTCGTGCTTCAGTACGCTCGATGAAAGCCGATCTTCGTTCGACGAACTAATCCAGTTCGACAAATTTGTTCTGTTCGACAAACTCCATGCACTGTTCGTCGAACTCAACTATTAGATCGACGATCTCCAGGATGTGTTCGACAAGTGACATTCTGTTCGACGAACTCAACTATTTTATTTTGTTTTTGGGTGAATTAATTTCCGTTTGACGAACTCTGGGGTCGGTTCGACGAACTTAACAATCAGTTCGACGAACACCAGAGTGTGTTCGACGAATGAATTCCGTTCGACGAACTCCGGGTTCCGTTCGACGAACTCAACTATTAGTTCGGTGAATTTCTCCTACTCTGATCGATGAATTAATTAAATAAGCATGTAACATAATCATTTACTCCAGATTCAAAATGAAATAACATTATAACATATAACATATTCATGACAAATCTGACGGCTCGCAGTCATCTTCCCTGTTGGATGGACGGCGCGCGACAGCCCGTCCTGGGCTCCTTTGCGGGATGATTTCCCGGCCACCTGAGCCGCTTCCCGACCAGCCAATGCCACCACCACCTCCGTTGAAGTGGTGGTCGGCGATAGGGGTGTTTGGCCGGCCGGAGGTGGTCAGAATCAGAGTTTGAGGAGGGGAAAGAGAGCTCGAAACGAGCCCTTTCGGAAGCACGATCCGAGCCCAATTGGGCTCGGACCAAACCCCAAATAATGAAAAGATCTAGCACTAAGGGAGAGGAGGCGGATCAGACCTGTGTTGGGGCTTGGTGGCATGTGTTTCGGCGAGTCGCCATGGCCGGAGGGGGAGCTTTCGGTGCCATGTCAATTCTTGCTTCTCGGGCTCGATTTCTTCGGAGAAGGGGGGTTTCACTTCTTTCCGTCCTCTGAAGGTGTTAAGGAGATCAATATAGGGAGGGGAAAAGCCTTGGCATTAATTGCCATAATCACCATTAATGATGATTTTTCAGTTTCTTATGGGAGGAAATGAATTGGTCATCAATTAGGCCGGAAAAAGGGCTGAAAACTCTTCTCCTCTCCTCAAGGGGAGATGAATAGTGCCATAAATTGGGTTTATTTGACCATAAATGCCATTCTCCTCCTCTTCCTCTCTCCGCCATTTTTGGGGGAAATGGAGCTTTCTCTCTCCTGGCCAAAATCTTTCAATTTGAATGGCCAACTCAGCAGCATTCAACACCCATTAGGTGGTGGACCACACCAATTGGGTCTAGCTCAAGTGTGTTGGGTTCAATTTGGGTAAAGTAGGTCATTTTGACCTAAATTTAGGCTAAGGTTGACTTTGGTCAAATTGACCACTTGGGTTGACCATAATGGGTGGGTAGTGACCCATTTGACTCCCTTGTGAGTTAGGAAGGCTTAGGTGGAGTCAATTTGGCAAGGTGGAGGCCAATTGACCCTAATTGAGTTAGTTTGACCAATTTTAGAGTTAAGGTTGACTTTAGCCAAATTGGCCTCTTTGGTTGACTCCAATGGGTCTCTAGTGCTCCAAGGAGACCCCTAATGGGTTAGAGATACTATGGTGGAGTCAAGGTTCAAGAAAAGGCCCTAAAATCCAACCCTAGGCTAGGTATATGAAAATTGTCATATGCAGACCACTGGGATTTCTCCCTCTCATCAAAGCTCACATGGTCTTAAGCTCTTCTTATGGTTTTGTCATGACCTAGTCATGACAAAACCAACTTAGGGGGTCTAGTTGTTTGGGGGATGTTACAACTGGGCCCCAGACCCTAGTGTCAAAAGGATGAACAAAGCAGATGTGTCATAGGGGTATTCGCCCAAGTTAGCATTTGCCCTCCTAGGTGTTTGGATGCGTGGACTGTCAGGCGAGTGAGGAGCAGAACCCCACTCGCCAGGAGGAAAAAGGATCCGGCGAGCGGTGCATTCACGGACCACTCGCCCAATAGGATCTAGAGAGCCAGGTGTGCGGGAAGTTAGGCAAGTGGTGCCTTCACGGACCACTTGCCCATGGGACCTGGAGGTGAATTTACCTAGATACCCTTGGGGGACTTTTAATAGCCCTTCAGAACAGGGGAATTTGGTTGTTGGCAGACCATTCTAGGGTGTGTTTAGCAAAACCAAAAGGCGGAGTTACGTTATTGGCAGACCAAACTAGAAAATCTATAAATACACCCTTAAGAGCACCTTTGGAGGAGATCCGATCTTTGGGCTTTCTCTTCCTCTGGTTAGTTTTGGTTGGCTCCTAGTGCCCTCTAAGGTGCCCAGTTCAACATTGGTTTGGGAGGGGAAGCTCTCTAAGATCTTCCGGGTGTATGGCAGGACCTCCTCGCTGCAACTTTGGGTCTGTTCTTTTTTCTTCATCAATAGTCAAGTGTGCCAGTAAGGGAGAATTATTTGTAGGCTACAACCCCCTGTGGGTTCAAACTCTTCTGGAGACCGGTTGACGGTTTCAACACCAAGCCCACTAAGCATATCACCAGTATGGACTCTCATGCCAGACTTATGGTCTCTCCCATGGGTTTGACATATAAAGTGGATACACCCCATGCTACCAATCGATGGTGTAAGTTCGGTGAAATCCATTTGTATTACCCTTAATTCATCGAGATCAAAAATGTTTATGGAAGACACTGCGAGAGTGTACTCGTCGGGAGTACTCGACGGTCTCCAGGAGAGTACTCGGCGACCTCCAGGAGATTACTCAGCGGCCTTCAGGAGAGTACTCGCACCCCATCTAGGTCTGGGAATAACACTTTGGTTAAGGAGGGAGCAGCTATTCGCAGACCATACCCCCCTCCCCCCTTGGATTTGCCTATAAATGGGACCCTGAGGCACATGTAGAAGGTATAACGGTCTCCCCAGCACACAGCTCACAAGGACGACCGCCCGCAACCCAAGCATACAACTCGCAAGGGTTTAGCCTCAATTGGTTTGCAAACCATGGACCCCAACCCATCTCCATCCCACCACAGGGCACAGTGGGTTGTTGGATGATATTGACCCCCTTTTCATGAGTAATGCTTCAGTTAACCGGCAGCGCAGGGACTTCCGAGGAGATCACCCATCCCGTGACTACTCTAGCCCAAGCACGCTTCACTATGGAGTTCTTTCATTCCAGCTCAATTGGTGGTGAGGAATGAAAGAACTCCATAGTTATGCGTGCTTGGGGTGGAGTACTCATAGGATGGGTGACCTCCTGTGAAGTCTCTGCGCTGCCGCTTAACTGAAGCATTCCTCATAAAAAGGGGGATTACAGCCTCCAACAACCCACTGTGCCCTGTGGTGGGACAGAGAGGGTTTGAGGTGCATGGTCTGCAGACCTGTTGAGGTTGGATCCTTACGAGCTGTGTGCTGGGGGTGTCGGCGGTCGTCCTTGTGAGCTGTGTGTTGGGGAGACTATTACAAAACGGTGCACTTATTAATATACAACTGGGATGCAGCCCATGCCACCCGCAACCCCTCTCCTCTTAACAAACGGGTTGTTGGGGCCGGGATTCAATCCGATGCCCCCTTAATGAGGAAAGCTTTGTTGGATCTTGCGGCTCCCTTAGAGGGGGGGGGGGGGTGAAGAAGGGCTAATATTTACTTTGAAATTTTTCTAAAATATTAAGATAATTTTGCAATGATAAACAAGTAGATTTTTACACAACCAAAATAATCACTTAGAAAATCATGAGAAAATTGGAAATCAATTTTTATTTTTTACAAGTGATGAATACAAAGAACTATTGATCTTAATAAAGCTTAAGATCAAGGCTATGATAAAAATAAACTTCTTTTCAATTTACCGGTCCTTCAACCAAGGATTGGTCGACTATAGCGTATCTCTTCCTAGATCTTACTACTAGCCTCCCCCTAGATTTCTCCATGATCTAGACGCTGCACACAAGGCAGCGATTTACTCCTAAGCCACACAAGGACTTAGATGCTATGCGCAATGAGGCGGTTTCCTCCTAAGCCACACAAGGACCTAGACGCCGCGCACAAGGCGGCGATTTCCCCTAAGCCACACACAGACTTAGACGCCACGCACAAGGCGGCGATTTCCTCTACGGATTACAAGATGATAAAATAAATTACAAAATATAGATTAATATATGAAACTCCCTAAATATGAAGCTCTGAAGACGGTGTCGAATCCTTGCAAAGATTGCCTGAGATACTGCGCACAGACCGTCTCTTCTCCTCTCTTCAACGTTCTTTCCAAAATGGGAGTTCTCAGAGTTCTAGATTTCTCTGGATGGAATGTACTCGGGTATAAGTACTCCAGATGATGGAAACTCTGTTCTCCACAGAAAAATGAACCAATTTATATTTTTTGCTGTCGAAATCCGATATCTAGATGTCGTCCGCCAACGTTATCTTTTCCGGTTGCCACGTGTCCCATGAATACGATGTTTCTGTGAGATTTGACGGTCGTGGATCTGTCGTCGACGACATTGATATAGGAGTTCCTAAAGTGGATATAACTGTTCTTCGTGCAAATCGTGCGGAACATACCCGTCATCATGCTGATGTCATTTTCATTGTCAGATTCTGACATCTAGATGTCGGAATCCGATAGCTCCTCTTCATTTTTGACATCCAAAACTTCTCCAGACTGTAGATGGAGTCGTTCTCATCTCCGAAATGGGGTGGACCGTTCCGTAACTCTTCCTGGATTGAAATTTATGGTCATTTTAAGATCAACACACAAAACTCATCCTTTTGCTTTTTCTAAAGTGTACAAACTCTTGGATCATCCCCATGAACGAGGACTTGTCTCCTCATTCAACCTGTACAACCAAATACTAGATCAAATATATCATGGTATTTGATATTCTCAAACCAAGAGATGCGGAGCGCAAGCTCCAACAATCTCCCCCTTTTGATAATAACAAATACCTATATGAGAAAATAGTGAGTGAACATTTATGTTTATAGATAAGTGCAGTAAAAGATATGTATGAATAACAAGTTTATAACATGATAGATTTAAAGCACAAAGGCTGGCATACTCTTCCTATACAAAGGCTCCCCCTACATAAGTGTTCCCTATATATTTTACTCCCCCTAAATATCTATTCCACTAGATTTCTCAATTTATTCTCCCCCTTTTGTTATTAGCAAAAGTGGGTAGGGATGAGTGTATACCTTGTAAGATTGATTAGGGACAACTTATTGGATGAATAGTCATGATCGAGTAATAACATAAAGAATTCACCTCTTATAGACACCCCCTACATAGACGCTTCATATAAGAAAAATTTAATATACTCCCCCTAAATTACTAAATTTATGCAATTTATTCTCCTTTTTTTGTAGTATCAAAAAGGGTATTAGGTGAGTGTTTGCAAGAAGAATTAATGTTCTCTATGTAGAGATAAAAATGAGATGCAATATATAGCTTGTTAAATACCACTTGTTAAAAAATAGCTATGAATAAGCGCAAGTAGTAATTACAGCGGAAAGTATAATAAACACTCTTAAAAATGAACATCATTGTAGAAAATAATAGCATATAAAAAATTATGAGTTTTAAAACTAATAAGAAGATATTTTAAACTTTAGCCCAAGAGATGTTATTTTATTGAAATTTTTGCAAGTATGATTTCAAAATATCAAGACAAGATACAAAAACTACAATGTAATAAAATTTGCATTTCAAGTAAACATAAACATTGTAGCGATCATGCTTTTTTATCTAGTGCATTTACTTAAGTTTGTAGAGAATTGAGTTGATGAGCATTAGGATCCAATTCTCATGAGTAGAAGTTTTATGAAAGATAATGATGTGTACAAAATAGTGTTTTGATAAAGTATACAAGTGAATCAATCAAAAACACATGACATATATAATGAAATAACACAACATTAAAATACACAAATACTAATACTTCCACAATATTTCAATGAACATGAATAAAGAGTACAACTACCAAGGTGCTCTGCACACACAATGCTTATTAAGACTTATCAGGGTGCAAAGTAGTGCTTGGGGATCACTTTTATACTTCTTAGCATTATTTTCAAATTTTATTTGTGTTCTGGTGTACTTAGAGAAGTGGTATATAAATTGTTTGCTACAAGACACTTTACAATTCTTTGGTGGAGTTTTCCTTGTCATCTATTTTTATTTAATTTTGATTTTTATGACCAAGGACTTCGAATTCACTTGTTTTGCAAACATAGCATTTGAATTTGAAACCACATTTCTCTTAAGAATATGTGCATTAAATACAAAGAATTGTAATAACCAATTCAATATTGTGTAGGTAATATATTTAAGCATCTTAATTACTTATGTTATTACATTATACAATCATGCAAGAATAAGATTGTAAACACATGTAAGTTATCAAAAATAAGTGAGTGAATGAATCATTATCAAACATAATACATTACTCATACTTAGAGTCATGCTAAGTGTTTCTACGCATGTCTGTCTACAATCAATTTCATTGCACATAACAAGATAATTTTCAAGGCATGACAAATACAAAACAATGTTTTTTAAGAAACTTCAAAGTTAAATTAAACATTATATTTAATCTTTAATTGATATAATTAATCATCCTTGACAATGGCAATGAATAACAATCAATTTTTAAATATTTTTTAATTTTTATATAGGTACAAAACAATAGTCACACATAAAGATAAAAACATATTTGTATTCTTCGAAATTATTTTGTAATTTTGTATTTGTTTTTTAATACTCAAATTAAAATATTTTCAGGAAAACATAGATGTCTTGTTAGCCCTATCAGTAAATGATATTCTATGCCAGAGAAATAATCCCAAAATAATGCATGAGAAAATACATATTTTTTTTAAAAGAAATAATTTTTTTTAATGGAAATAAAGAGATAGAAAACTCTTTACAAACAGAGAAATAAAAACACACATAACATTAAAACAATACCATAAATTATTCAAAACAAAAAAAATTTGGAGCAAAGGATCTAACGCCATGCGTTAGCTTCTTAACGCCGAGACAGAACTAAAAATTTTGATGTTTTGAAAAACATTTTTCACAATTCATTTGTATTATAAAGAGACCTTCCTTCAGTTGAATTTTCAGAGTATATTGATTAGATTTGAAGGCTCTTTTAACATGTTTTTGGTGCTTTTTCAAATACTTATGTTTTGTAAAATCATTAAAGCTCAAAATAATAAAATATGCAAACACAAGATGCAATGTTAGAACAAAAACAAATATGCATGATTTAAGTATAAAGAGTGAGATAATGTTCATGCAATGAATATAATATAAGTATATCTAAGATCAAGATACCTTAACTACATGACTATACTCTAGCCCCATACTACGTGACTGATGGGCATGAGGAGCTGCACACATGCCGTAGGTTGGGGTGTTAATCCCATATGCATACAAAAGACGACACTCAACCTAGCACTCTTTCCCCACAGTGCCTCGCAAGGCCCAACTAGAACCCTCCACGGTTAAGGACAAGACATGACTTAGAGGTTAGGTCTCTAATGCAGACAATCCTACGCACTCGCTATTGTGAGACATAAGTCATGGGTTAATGATTATGGATATACTAAGCATTTTAGTCTAAGGATTGATTCATAAAACACGAGTTTACTTTAGTTTTAGAACATATAGTGGATTTTAAAACCACATTGTACTCATGAATTTTAAAGTTCAAATTTCTCTACCTTTAGCATGTCACAATATTGATAATCCTAGCATAAACACTAAAATGAGTATATACCAAGAGTTGTAGCTAGGATAATGAATTTGCATGTTATGCAAAATATGATAAATATATATAATTGGTTTGCATGTAATCAATTATAAAGTTTTGAAATTTTATAGACCTAGAATGAAGAGGCAATTCTATTTGATTTCATCTTGTTAATGTCAAGTTAATTTTAAGGTCTAAATATGATGAGATTCATGTAAACAATAGAGATGCACATCACACACACTAAACAAGATATGAAACTATAATACCAATCGCAATCATATATTTCATAATTCCTAAGGTTAATAGAATTAGTGAATTTAAGATAGGTCTTGATAGATCATGAATTATGATATATGATTATAGTGAATTTTAGCATAGGATATCAATAGATCATGGTGGTGATTGTGAAACCATATTCATCATTTTTGTAGTTTTTTAATTTTGATTTTTCTAGATCATGATTTTCCATTATAGGGGCTATCATATACAACAAAGAAAATAGTCAAATATACAATAAGTTGCGCATTTAATATTTTAGCTAAGACCCCTAAAAGCTTATTTAAATCCATTTTTTAAAGTAATTTCATTAGTCTTGATAATATCACTTAGCAAAGTTTGAATTCAATTTATAATGATAATATAAGACATTTATAGGCAATGAATTTAAAAAGGATAAAACATATAAAAGGGAAAGATAGATCACTTGAAAACTGTATGACTTTATATTTAATTTAATTTAATTTGTTAACCATTAGACTTAAAATGTGAAATTCATATTGCATAATATATCTAAGTGACCTTAGCGTGTTGGCTCAAAATTAAGAAAACAAACAAAAGAAAAAGATATTAAGCATGTCATGAAGTAGAGTTTTGATATTTCATTTATAATTAATTCTACTTCATGCAAATGATTGGATACTAACGAATGAGAGATTTAGGTATCCAAAAGGGTCCAAGTGAGATGGTTCCTTTGGGTACCCAAATACATCGTGTTGGCTTTTGGGAAGATAGTGATAAATGTGCCCTTACAAGTGGAGTTAGTGTTTTATTTTTAATTTTGGGCCTCCATTCATATTTTGGTTGATTCTTTCAAATTTATATTATGATTATACATCTTTTTGTGGTGATAGTTGGTTGAAAAACAATTCGTTTGGGAATTATGTTTATTGATATTGTTTTTCAAAATAAATTGATGTTGATAATCATAAAGAGTTGTAGAATAATCATTCTTAGAAAGTTTATAAAAGTGATGGTCTTTCTTAAGAATTGAATGTTGAAAGAGTGAATGAATATGGGCATAGTTAAAATGTTTTTTATTTAATTGTTGATTTTCATTTCCACTCTTACTTATAGACCTACTATTATAATGTGAAGTTAAGCTTTTGGACTTTTGATGATTTGATAAACTAGAAATAAGAGATTTTTTGTTACATGAAAATTTTTTAATTAACATTTTTAATGATTCGAGTTTATCTATTAAAACATCATTTTATTTAATCAAATTTTCATTATGCTCTTTTGAAATTAAAAGAGCTTTTTCCAAAACCTTGAGTTTTTCTTTAAAGGTATTACAATCAAAATATGGTTTAACAATTTCAATTAAAGAGCATGAAAGTGAATTTGAAACATCAATATAAGATTCTACATTAGCGTTTGCTTTTAAGGTTTTATTTTCTAAACGTAATTTGGAATTAGCATTTTAAGCACACGAAATGTAGAAATAAAATTTGTTACAAGAAGAGAAGATTTTGATTTTCTTACATTGCTATAGGATGAGGCAAGATTTGAACCAAATGTTCCTTTGACATCTTCTTGGCATTCCTCTTCCATAATTGAGTTTCCGTCTTCTCTTTTGCTTGATGTGTTGCCATTATTTGAGTCCAATATTGTGACGTTGAATTCTTCTCTCTTAGATAAATCTTCCTCCAAGCATGATTCCTCATCGGTTTCTTCTCTTGGATCCATAAGGATTAAGGAGTTGCTCTTGTTCATCATCTGTGGAGGCAAGACTATAAGAATTCTCAAGAAATTTCCAAACTTCAAAAGCAGTAGGAAGCATATAAATAAGTTTGAAAATATTTTGATGTAGTGCACAATATAGACTATTCATAGATTTGGCATTTAAAAACATTTCATTTTTATTTAGAATAATTGGAGGCATTTTAATTGTAATATTCCAAACTTCAATATCCAAAGATTTAAGAAATTTTTCCATAAGAGTTTTCCACACATTATAATTTTCACCCATAAATAAAGGTGGTGATAATGATTTTTCATTTTCATAAAACATATCCCCTCTAGAAAATGCAAAATCATGAAGCGCCATTATTCCCGGTTGTGAAACCTATGCTCTGATACCAAGTGTTAGATCTTGTGGCGCCTTTAGAGGGGGGTGAATAAGGGCTAATATTTACTTTGAAATTTTTCTAAAATATTAAGATGATTTTGCAATGATAAACAAGCAGATTTTTACACAACCAAAATAATCACTTAGAAAATCTTGAGGAAATTGGAAATCAAATTTTATTTTCACAAGTGTTGAATACAAAGAACTATTGATCTTAATAAAGCTTAAGATCAAGGCTATGATAAAAATAAACTTCTTTTTAATTTACCAGTCCTTCAACCAAGGACCGGACGGCTATACCGTATCTCTTCCTAGATCTTACTACTAGCATCCCCCTAGATCTCTCCACGATCTAGACGCTACACACAAAGCAGCGATTTACTCCTAAGCCACACAAGGACCTAGACGTCACACCCAAGGTGGCGGTTTCCTCCTAAGCCACACAAGGACCTAGATGCCACACATAAGGCGACGATTTTCCCTAAGCCACACATGGACTTAGACGCCACACACAAGGCGGCAATTTCCTCTACGAATTACAAGATGATAAAATAAATTACAAAATAGAGATTACGATATGAAACTTCCTAAATATGAAGCACTGAATACGGTGTCGAATGCTTGCAAAGATTGCCTGAGATACTACGCATAGACTGTCTCTTCTTCACTCTTGAACGTTCTTGCCAAAATGGGAGTTCTCAGAGTTCTCGAGCTCTCTGGAAAGAATGCACTTGGGTATAGGTACTCCATATGATGGAAACTCTGTTCTCCACAGAAAAATGAACCAATTTATATTTTTCGCTGTCGAAAACCGATATCTAGATGTCGTCCGCCAACATTATCTTCTTCGGCTGCCATGTGTCCCATGAATACGACGTTTCTGCGAGATTTGACAATCGTGGAGTTGTCGTCGATGACATCGATGTAGGAATTCTGACAGTGGATATAACTGTTCTTCGTGCAAATCATCTGGAACATACTCGTCTTCATGCTGACATCATTTTTCGTTGTCGGATTCCGACAACTAGATGTAGTAATCTGATAGCTCCTCTTCATTTTTGCCATACGAAACTTCTCCAGACTGTAGATAGAGTCGTTCTCATCTCCGAAATGGTGTGTACCGTTACGTAACTCTTCCTGGATTGAAAGTTATGGTCATTTTAAGATCAGCAAACAAAACTCATCCTTTTGCTTTTTCTAAAGTGTACATGTTTGACCGGAAAATCCGCGACCTCTTCCTTGCAAGGCAAAATTGTGGTCTCTTGCGGTCTCATGCGGTCTCTACTTTGGTGATCGCTCCAGGTCTTAAGCTGCTTGCTGCCAGATTCTTCTAAGTTCCAAGCATCCGAAGCAAAGCGAGATCGTCAGAGATGGGCGATCAGAGTGTTTTTCTTTGTTTTTTACTATTTTGCCCTTGTATCCCGGGCAGCCCGTAGTTTTCAGTTCTGCCCGTCTGGGCAGCTCCTTCGTCTATAAATAGAGGGGTAGGGGTACCAGAAAGAGGACTTTTGGCTCCGAGGCTCCGGCTTACAACCTGTGTAAGCGGTCTCATTTTTCAGTGATCGCAGCCCTGTGATCGTTTTTCCTTTTGTCCAGCTTCTTTTGTCCTAGTAACCTGTACTTCGCAGTCTTCTCTTTTTTCCCCCTTAGTGTGTGAATTTTGGAGGTACCATTTTTGGTGCCAACAGAACGAACACGCGACCTTCAGATTCGAAGTGTCAGGTGAAGTTCTTGGACTTTCAAGATGGCTGAGCGTCGCAGAGGTCGTCCGGTGCGGTCTCCTAGCGGTCTTCCTTCCGATCATAATTCCTTAGAAGCGCTGGAGCGTCGCTTCGAGCTCCGTGTGGAGCAAGCTCTTCGCGAGGCCGCTCGAGCTCGGCAGGACGCCGCCTCCATCCAGCAGGAGATCGCGCGATCTCAGCAGGAGGCCGCCCGAGACCGCCAAGAAGCTGTCCGGACTCAGCAGGAGTCCGCGAAGCAGATCGAGGCCATGAACCAGGTTCTGGCCGCGATCTCTCAGAGAATTCTTCCTCCGCCTCCGCAGGTCGCCACCCCTGATCACATGGCGAGCGGTCATCCGCGCGATCACCCCAGTCTCCAGCCTGCAGCTCCTCAGCGATCTCAGCATGAGGAGTTCGCTGCTCGTCGTCATACCTTCCAAGCTGCAGCCCAGGGACCTCCGGCCCAAACTCTGAATTTCGAAGAGGAGTTTGCTTACCCCCAAGCTCCTCCTGCTTCTTGTCTTGCTCCTCCCGGCCCTTCTCAATTCGGGGAGCCTTCTCCTTTTACCGACGAGATTCGTCGAGACCCAATTCCCCATGGGTTTAAGGAGCCTCGTCTTCCCATTTTTTCAGGGGAAAGCGATCCGATGTCTCATCTACAGGCCTTCGAGTCTGCTGTGGCTCTTAGGACCATCTCAGATGGGGTGAGATGTAAATTGATGGTCACCACCTTTGATGGGGCAGCTAGGGAATGGTTCTACAAGCTCCCCAATCAGTCCATCCCGAATTTTGCTGTTCTTAGGGAAGAGCTTTTACTGAGGTTTGCCACCGCGAAGAAGAGGAAGAGTGGTCCTGCGACCCTCTTTAAGATCCAGCAAGGGGGCAACGAGACTGTTGCCCATTTTGTTGATCGTTTCCAGAAAGAGATTCTAGGGATCCGGGATATGGATCCTGAGCTCTATATGGTGGCTCTGATCAGCGGCCTGCAGGAGGGCCCTCTGAAGTTCGAAGTCACCACCAAGGAGCCTAGCTCCTATCAAGAGCTAATTAGCGTAGCTAATCGTTTCATAGAAGGGGAAATCAACAACCCAAACTATGTAAACAATCTGACCAACAGAGGAGCCCAAAAAGGTTCTGCAGGATTCTATCCGGCTCCGTCTTCTTCGAAGCCTCGACAGGATCTTCCGCCTCCGGCTCCGAGAGGTAAAGGTTATCGCAACCACCACTCAAACCGAGGTAACCCATCTTCTTTCCCTCTTCAAAGTTCATTTTTTCAAAACCCCGTCGCTTCTGCTCCGCAAGCTACTCCAGTCCACCAGATTCAATACGCCCAACCTCCTCTTCTGCCCATCCCGTCTCTTTACAATGAATCCCAAGAGTCTTTCACAGACTTTGGGGTTCCAATGAGTGAGGTGCTTCAGACTGTTCAGATGCAACCTTTTTTCAGAAGACCGGCTCCGTTAAACTCAGATCCGAAAACGAGAAATCCGGCCCTCTACTGTGAATATCATAGGGAAAGAGGCCACTTGACAGAGAACTGTAGAGCCCTCCGTTTGTTCCTGGAGAAGCTTCTGAAGGAGGGAAAGATTTCTGATGTTATTCAGAAAAGTGATCCTGCCAAAGCCTCAACTTCTAAAGCTAAGGAAGTGGCAGAGGTTCATTGGGAATGCGAGGAGGTAGATGATGTTGGCCATCTGGGCAACATTGGCTTTCCAAGTGAATGCATTGATGCTGATGATGAAGGTGCCTTAGGCAAACTTTTTTGCATCCATGGGGGAGCAGGCCCCGAGTCTTCAAGGAAAGCGAGTCTGAAGAGAGTTTATCAATCAGAGGTCGCAGCTACCTCTTCAGCCCCGATCCGAGGGACTGTCACATTTGGAGATGAAGATCTTCCTCAGACCGCAAATCCCTTCGATGACGCAGTTGTTATCAAAGCTGTGATAGAGAATTACACAGTAGAGAAGATCCTAATAGACACAGGAAGTTCAGTTAATGTGCTCTTCAAACCGGCCTTCGAAGCATTGAAGACAGGCAAACCCCTCCTATCAACTGAAGGACCTCTTTACTGTTTTTCAGGAGAGAAGAAGGAAGTTGAAGGACTCGTTACTCTTTCTGTGATCTTGGGAGGAATAGTGAGGCTGGTGAAGTTCATAGTCGTTGATGCTCCTAGTAGCTACAACGCAATCTTTGGGAGACCCTTCTTGAATGGGTATCAAGCCATCGTCTCCACTTATCATCAAGTGGTGAAGTTTGCTCTGAATGGCAAACAACATCGAATCAGAAGTGACCCGAGGAAAGCCAGAGAATGCTATGTAAAGACGGTTAATATGATCGTATCTTCTCCCCCTCAGGAAGTTATGATGGCCGAGTCGCTTGAATTTCCCGAACAAATCCAAGCTGCGGAGGAAGCTGAAGAAGATACAAGAGATGGAGCTCACTTGGAACCTGCCCAAGTGACTCAGGCAATCCCAATCAGCGAGGAAGATGGGAGCAAGTGTCTCTCCATCAACGCTGAATTATCTGAAGCTGACAAGAGTCAGCTCATCTCTTGCCTTCTTCAAAATCTAGATATCTTTGCCTGGTCGGCGGAGGACATGCCAGGAGTGGATCCTGATGTTGCTTGCCATCATCTCAACATCGATCCTATCTTCGCTCCAATTCAGCAGAGAAAGAGATCCGCTGCCACCACTCTAGCTCAGCCTATCCGTGGAGAGGTGGAAAAACTCCTGAAGGCAAAGTTCATCCAACCAATTCAATATCCTGCATGGGTTTCGAATGTTGTAATGGTTAAAAAGCCAGGGGGGAAATGGAGGATGTGTGTGGATTTTACCAAACTTAATAAAGCTTGCCCGAAAGATTGCTACCCTCTGCCTCGAATAGATTCCTTAGTTGACTCGGCGGTTGTATACTCTTTTATGAGTTTTTTAGATGCGTTTTCTGGTTATCATCAAATTAAAATGCATAAGCCCGACATCCCTCATACCTCATTCATCACAGATGACGGTTGTTTCTGTTATGTAGTGATGCCTTTTGGGCTGAAAAACGCTGGAGCAACTTATCAGAAGATGATGGATACGGTTTTTAAAAATCAAAAAGGAAGAAACCTTGAAGTCTACGTTGACGATCTTTTGATAAAAAGCAAATCATTTTCCTCTCATCTCAGCGATTTAACCGAAACGTTTTCAACCCTTAGAAATTTTAACATGAGGTTAAATCCTTTGAAATGTGTGTTTGGAGCTAGTAAAGGAAAATTTCTTGGTCATCTTCTCACCCCGGGAGGGCTAGAACCAAATCCAGACAAAGTAAAAGACATTCTAGAGATGCCGCCTCCCAAATCTTCTAAAGAAGTTCAGCAGCTAGGAGGGAGAATGGCAGGTTTGAGTCGCTTCATTTCTCGATCGGGAGACAAAAGCGCACCTTTCTTTAAGACTCTTCGGGGAGGAGGAAGATTTGAATGGACAAAGGAGTGTGATGATGCCTTCAATCAACTTAAGAAACAATTGACTTCAACCCCTTTGCTCCAAAGCCCACGAGAGGGAGAACCCCTTTTTCTTTATATGGGAGTTGGATCTGATGCCATAAGCTCTGTTTTAGTCCGTGAAGAGAAAAAGAAGCAGTTTCCGGTTTATTATGTAAGTCGAATTTTGAAAAATGCGGAAACTCGCTATCCCATCCTTGAAAAGCTGGCCTTAATGCTCGTAACCTCAGCAAGAAGGTTAAGACCATATTTTCAAGCTCACTCAATTCAAGTTGTCACTGATCTTCCGTTTCAGGGTGTCTTAGAGAAACCAGAGCATTCAGGAAGGTTAGCCAAATGGGCGATAGAACTCAGTGAGTTTGAAATTTCCTATGTTCCAAGGGTAGCAATCAAAGCCCAAGTCTTAGCAGATTTCATAGCAGACACTAAAGAACTTGAGTCGGAAAAAGGAAGCAAAGCACCCCTTGCATGGACAATTTTTGTGGATGGCGCTTCAGGGAGAAATTCTTCAGGAGCTGGAGTTATCTTGATCAACCCGAATGGAGTGAGGTTGGATCAAGCGTTAAAATTCTTTTTCAAAGTGACAAATAACCAAGCTGAATATGAGGCTTTGTTAGCCGGACTCAGATTTGCCAGAGAGTTAGGAATCGATGATGTCAGGGTGCTAACAGATTCCTTAGTGATGGCTTCTCAAGTAAATGGAACTTTTGAAACTAGAGATAGCATTTTGAAGCAATATCTAACCTTGGTAAAAGCTGAGGTTGGAAAGTTTAAAAGCTTTACTATTGAGCATATCCCAAGAGGAGAAAATACGGATGCAGACGAATTAGCAAAGTTTGGTCTTCTCTCAGGTGGAACAACCTCGGAATTGTTTCGTCCGGCAATAGAAGAAGGAGAGATCATGGAGATTGATCAGCATCCGTCCTGGATGGATCCTTTTATTCTTTTTCTTTCAACTGGGAAACTCCATTCCACGGTAAAAGATAAGAAAAGATTTAAACAAAAAGCGGCTAACTATTACCTCGTTGCAGGAGTACTTTACAGGAGAACTTTCCTTTCTCCATTGGCACGATGCGTTTCGGAAGAGGAGGTTCCAATAATCCTTCAAGAGGTTCATGCAGGAGAGTGCGGCAGTCACTCAGGAGCAAGAACCTTGGAGAAGAGAATTCTAAGGCAGGGTTATTTTTGGCCTCAAATGAGAAAAGATGCGGAGAAATTTGCCCGGAAATGTGTCAAATGCCAAAAGTTTGCTCCACTCCAAAATCAGCCAGCTCAGCAGCTCAAATCAATAGCAACCCCGTGGCCATTTGCGGTTTGGGGAATGGATTTGATTGGGCCTTTTCCTATGGCAAGTGGTCAGCGTCGGTATATTATAGTCATGATCGACTATTTCAGTAAGTGGATAGAAGCAAAGGCATTAGCCAAAATTACAACCCAAGTTGTGAAGAATTTCATTTGGGGAGAAGTAGTATGTCGGCATGGAATTCCAATGGCAATCATTACTGATAATGGCTCTCAATTTAATAATTCAACTCTCATTAGTTTCTGTGATCAAATTGGAATCGAGCTACGCTTCGCCTCTGTACATCATCCTAGAAGCAACGGGCAAGTAGAGGCTGCTAACAAGCTTATTATAAATCTTTTGAAGAAAAAAGTAGAAAATCTTAAAGGTAATTGGGCGGAACAGCTACCTTCGGTCTTATGGGCCTTGAGAACAACTCCAAGTTCTGCTACTGGAGAGACTCCTTTCAAATTGTCACATGGATCCGAAGCTCTTATTCCAGTAGAGTTCGAGGTAAAAAGTCCGAGAGTATTACTAGCACAACAAAACCAAATTGATTGGATGGAAGAAAATGATGAGGAGTTAAAATGTAGCCTCGACTTGATTGAGGAATTGAGGGATACGGCAACTATTCGACAAGAAGAGGTAAAAAGGAGAATGGCCAAACTATTTGATAAAAACGTAAGAACCAAGGAATTTGTTGCTGGAGACTTGGTCTTGAAGAAAGTAGATGCTGCGGCAAGAGCTGGTTCAGTTGGGAAGCTTAATCCTAACTGGGCAGGGCCATTCATAATAAAGAGGGTGCTCAAAAACGGTGCCTACCACCTCCAAAATCATGAAGGCGAGGAATTGCCTCACTCCTGGAGTGGAGATGATCTCAAACTCTTCTTTTCTTAAAAAGTTCGTATTCATGTTTTCTCACTCCTCTTCTCACCTTTTCTTTCTTTTTTAAGTCATGAAGACATGGCCAAAACGATCATGGCATGAATGGTTAAGCGGCAAGATAAGATATGAGTTAATCGACGGATCCTACTTCTTTCCCCTCGGCTTGATAACTTGACGTGTAATTCTGCCAGGACCACAGATGTCGGGGAGATTTCGAATCTGTGTAGCAGTGGCTCGCCAAGCTCGAGCGGTGAAAGTTTAGGATGCTGGGTCCTAGCTGACATCTGGCACACCTTAGCAAGAAGGGCTGGGTGGCTGGCTCAGCTCTGTCATGCATTAGAAAGGACATTGTTATGGTCTCAATGATCTTCGGGGAAAGCAATGTCGGTATAAGCCTCATCGGCATGACCACACCTGCCCCACTGATCATTTTGTTCTGTAACTCTCGATTATTCATTAAAAGCATGATTGGGGAAGTAAAACCCAACAATCCATCGGGGAAAGCAATGTCGGTATAAGCCTCATCGGCATGACCACACCTGCCCCACTGATCATTTTGTTCTGTAACTCTCGATTATTCATTAAAAGCATGATTGGGGAAGTAAAACCCAACAATCCATCAGGGAAAGCAATGTCGGTACAGCCTAAATCGGCATGACCACACCTGCCCTGGTTATTATTCTCTAGATCGGGCGGTCAAAAGTTTTTAGACCGCCTGTTTCTTTTTCTTTTTCTCACAAGGCTTCGTCTCTTAAACATCAAGATCGAGCGATCAGAAGTTTTTTGAGACCGCATGTTCTATCTTTCTTCAGAAGGTGTTCTATACTTTTCACAAACGGTGGCCTAATCTTCTTCAGGAACTGAATAAAGGTGGTCGCAGACCTGGAAATTCCGAAGGAAGTCAGAATTAATTCAGGTTTTAAGAGATCGCGGACAACTATTGAATAATAGCCTGGGAATTCATCAAGATATTTTCCATCCAAATCAGCCTTGAAAACTGTCAGGAAGTTCATTAAACCTGGACTATTTACAGTTCACGGCGGACTGAGTAAATTGAGATCGTAATAAAAGTATTGAGTTTGAATTGTATTTTAACTAACTCTTGAAGATGCGGTCTGTATGATTTGTGACCGAATGTGTTGATATACAAATCTGGTTTGGTTCATTAAAATTCTTCATTGACGATCTGACTATACTGAGATCGCAGCACTATCCGATACAGGGCTCAGATTCTTTTTTCAAGGGTTTAGGGTTTTCAATAAGGAATTATTATTTTAAAATCTTGTTCAACTATTGATTAGAGATCGAATGTTGAGTTTGTTTTCATAAAAGCGTGACCGCATGCAATATATATTGTGATCGATTCATCCCAATAACACAGCATAAATAATACAGATAGAGATTCTTGAACAAAGCAACATTTCTATTCATCTCAAAAATTATTACAGTATTAAAGTGCGGTCTGTGACCGATAATTACATCATGTTTCCTGGAAATAAGAACTATTCCTTTTGTTTTTTCTTGTGGGGAGACCGCTCCTCTGATGAAGAAGTTGACTCTTCTGAAGGTTCACTGCCGCTTTCGGGCTCTTTTGATCCGGAATCCGAGGCCGCTGCCGAACTCGTCTCCTCACCTTCAAAGATACTTCCACTAGGGGAAGCATGATCCCGTGTATCCGGACTCCCGCCGATCTCAACAGATTCATCCTCAGAACTCTCTGCGGTCTTCGATTCTTTGGCTTTCCTCTTCTCCTCTGCTTCCTCGATCATTTCTGCGACCTCAGGAAAGAGATCAGCAAAGGTTGCATCCCGGAATTCATCAGTTAGACCGCCTTTTTCTCGATGAGTAGCAAGGGTCTTGTTTGACGCGTCTCTAACATGAGTATACAAAGACTTGAGGTAGTCAGGGTTGTGGATGTCATATGCGGTCTTCTTAAAATTCTGAAGGAAAAAGATGAGTCAGATCGAAAACGGTCAAGGTAAAACAAATACGTTTGAGATCGCGTCTTTTGATACTTACGTCAAAACGATCTTGCAGGCGTTCTGCATGTTCGAGAGATGCGCGAAGAGATCGCCCCATGTGGTGATTTAAAACTGTGCTTCGGGCGGTCACCTGAGCGCATACATCAGGAAGATCATCGATCCCGATCCTCAAAGCTTCATTTGCGTTTTTTCTCCCATAAAGGGCAGAGGTGACCGCAAAAGCCTGGTTCGTAAATCTACCACCCCAGAAAGGGAGATCGGTTGACACCTTCAAAGACTTGCCGGTCTCACTCCACCTTAATAAAGCTTTCCCCTTGGTATCTTTCACTTTCTTTGCAAAACCCAGTAAGGGAAAGGGTCCCTCCTCAAGATCGCCCTCCACCGCGATCTCCTTCTCTTTCCTCTGGCGATCTTGGCGTAATCGTTTTTCTCTCTGAGTCAGAACTTCTCCCTTAGGAGTCATAGGGTCGACATCCGGGATTACGAAAGAAGCTGTATATATATAAAGAAGAGCAGTTAGAATAAGAATGAAGTTATTTTTAAAAAACTACAGGAGATCGCAAGATTTTCTATTTACTATCTTCAGGCGAGACCGCAGAAACCTCTGGCCAGATCGCCAGGTAGTGAACCAGATCGAAGCGCTTGCCCGCAAGCCACTTCAAAATCGCCAGCTCTTCTTTTGAAATAAACTTCTCCTTCCTAAAAATCCGCTCTGCTCGCGGGGAAGGTCGGCTGGGGAGACCGCTGAGATCGCCCTCGAAAATCAGATACCTCTCGGTCCAAAGGGGAATCTTGTTAGGAAGATTAAGAATTTTTATTCCATTGCAGCTAAAATACATCAGACCTTTGAATTCTTCCTTTTTCTGACCTTCCTTTAGTATTTTGACAGAGAAGGTCCCTCGGAAGATCGGCATGGTGAATTTAATTCTTGCCGATCTCAGGTAATTAATGAAGACATTCATCAGACCGATTGCGTTCGGTGGGAGTTGAGCGAGCACAAGACCATAATATTCCATCACTTCCAGAATTTCCCAAGGAATGGGAATCTGGAGACCGTAAACAAAATGATCGATTGGGATGATATATCTGCCTTCATCCCCAGAATTCAAGTCCTCTCCCTCAAATGGAATTCTGATCGTAATACTGTCATCAATCTTGTACGTCTCAATAAAAGAAGAAAATTCCTTCTCCGAGATGTGACCATATTTGTGATCGGAATCCAAGAAAACCTCAGCAGCTTTTGAACGTGCGGACACCATTTTATGAGATCGCTGGAGTTAATAGTTTAAAGAGAAAGCAAGAAGAATAGAACAGTGATCCGAAAAGCAACTATTTATAGAAAGTAAAAGTTGATTAAGTAATGATTGCATTTCTCAAGATCGCCCTGCAAATAACTCAGACCGCCAAAAGCTAACCAAATTCATTCACAGATCGCAGAGCATAAATTCAAACAAATTTAAGAGATCGCAGAGTAAGTATATATTACAGCATCATAGTACAGCACCAAAAATATATTACAAAACCAGGAGGAAATAATATTGTTTGAGAGATCGCTAAAGACGAAAATAATAAAATGCGGTCTCATTTTTGCTGCTCCCTTTTTCTTCCAACGAAAGCTGCCACATCCTGCATTTCGTTGACCGCAGTCCAAGCAGATGCCAAGCTGTGATTGGCCACCATGGCAGCCCTATGGATTCTAGACATCTCGCGGTCTACCTGTTCCATAGGAATCACCACGATGTCTGCCGATCTCCTGTCTTGGTGACCGCTGGACGATCCCGCCTTCATAGACATCTGAGGACCACCCCGAAGGGCTGCGTTCTCAGTTGAAAGTGCAGCGGCCTTTCCCCTGTAGTATTCTGCGTCTTTTTCTACTTTTCGAAGTTTTTCTTCGTATTCACCTCGAATCTGCTTTTCTTTAACTCCAAAGTCTGCAAGAAGTTGTTTTTCCCTTGTTTCAAAGTTTGCGGTCTGGATCCGAAGGCGATCCTCCATCATGCGCTCGCGATCTCGCATAACCCTCATGTCTTCAATCATTGGCCTGAAAAGATCAGCGAACTCTGAAGGGATCAAGATTTTTCTTGGTATTTCGCCTTCTTCAGAAACTGAGTTCGCATGATCATCTGCGATCAGAAGGGAAAAGGTCAAAAATCAGAAGATAATTTTCAGAAGGAAAGAGTTTTACAAGGAAAATACTTGACGGAGTTGCAAGACCGCAGTCAAGTAAATTCTTCTCGACATCTTTTGAGACCGCAGTATTGGCGGTCAACAAAAGGCGGTCAGAACCCCTTAAGCGCTCTAGGTCGATTTTTTCTAATTGTTTTTTCTGTGACCGCTCTCCTTCTTTTCTCCTCCTTTTTAATTCGGCATTGCTAACAAGGATATCATCAGTCTCAATGATGACGACCTCAGGTCGTTTCTTAGGGGATGCAGGTCGAAAAGCGAGTTTGGGAAGTGAGTCAATCGATCTCGCGATCATTTTCGCCTTACCAGTTTTGATCGCCTCCAGCGCAGCTGCACGATCTGCTACCCCAGAATCTGTTTCCTCACCCATTTTATGAAAGAAGTTGCCGCGATCGCTCGACACCTCGATCTCATCTTTCTTCTCTTCTCTGATGGTTTCCTTCTCAGCGATCTTCTTTTTCTTCTTCTTTTTCTCTTTTTTCTTCCCTGCGGCTAAAGCCCGCTCCTTTTTCTTTTCTTTTTCGATCGCTAAGGAGATCGCCTCCTTTGCGTTCCTCTCTTTTTCTTCCCTGGCGATCTCTTCCCGCCTTTTCCTCTCCTCTTCTGCTTTTTCCTCTTCTATTCTCTTATCCTCAGCGATCGCCGCGAGCCTGGCGATCTCCTCGGCCTTTTTCTTTTTCTCCCTCTCTTCTTCTTCCTTCTCTTCCATCCTTTTTCTCTCAGCGATCGCTGTGAGCCGGGCGATCTCCTCCTCCTCTTTCTCTTTCTTTTTCTTTTCTTCTTCTTTTCTTTTTTCTTCCTTCTTCTCCTCTTCCTTTTTCTTCTCTTCTTCAGCAGCTTTTTCTTCAGCAAGAATCCGAACTCGTTCGACTTCGAAAGGATCCATTGACTGTAATTTTAAATTTTTACATGGTAACTTGCAATTATCACTAAATAAAAGTAAAGTTAAGAGTAGTAATTTGGTTACTTACATTCACAGCAGGATTGTTGTCTGAAAGATAATCTTGAAGAGAAATATCTTCGGCGGTCACTTCCTGACCGACAGTAGCTTTCGATCTCTTGACGATCTCCTCCTTCTCCGCGGTTCTCTCCAGATCGGCGATCCGGTTTCTAAGCTTTTCAGCTGAAAGCCTTTGCTGTTGCAAAGCAGCCTTGATCGACTCTGTAGAGGCGGTCTTACCAGAAGGTTCTGCTGATTGGTTCGTCACTACCGGGGCTATCTCAGTGGAAGCCTTTGTGATCGTCAGATCGACAATGTCATCCGGAGCGGAATTTCTTTTTCTCTTTGAACCCTTAGCAGGTTTTTCCTTGCCAGAATCCGCGGTCTTCTTCGAAATAATTCTCTTTGTTTTTGATGCAGACCTCGGAGATTGTCGAGATTGCGCTGATAGCTTCATCATGTCCAAAGCATCCATTCTGGAAAAGTTTTCTTTATGCGATCTCAATAAATGATGATCGGTCAAGGCTCTGATTTTCTCTGTATCTTGGAAACTGGAGATCTGAGGTGCTATTTATAGCCCAAGCCGCATTTATGACAGTTGCGGTCTCAGCGGTCAAAGTTTACATTTTCGAAGTTTCAGAGCAACTTAAAAATGTGCGGGGATTATGTTTGACCGGAAAATCCGCGACCTCTTCCTTGCAAGGCAAAATTGTGGTCTCTTGCGGTCTCATGCGGTCTCTACTTTGGTGATCGCTCCAGGTCTTAAGCTGCTTGCTGCCAGATTCTTCTAAGTTCCAAGCATCCGAAGCAAAGCGAGATCGTCAGAGATGGGCGATCAGAGTGTTTTTCTTTGTTTTTTACTATTTTGCCCTTGTATCCCGGGCAGCCCGTAGTTTTCAGTTCTGCCTGTCTGGGCAGCTCCTTCGTCTATAAATAGAGGGGTAGGGGTACCAGAAAGAGGACTTTTGGCTCCGAGGCTCCGGCTTACAACCTGTGTAAGCGGTCTCATTTTTCAGTGATCGCAGCCCTGTGATCGTTTTTCCTTTTGTCCAGCTTCTTTTGTCCTAGTAACCTGTACTTCGCAGTCTTCTCTTTTTTCCCCCTTAGTGTGTGAATTTTGGAGGTACCATTTTTGGTGCCAACAGTACACACTCTTGGATCATGCCCATGAATGAGGACTTGTCTCCTCATTCAACCTGTACAACCTGGACACTATAAACACACAAAATACTAGATCAAATATATCATGGTATTTGTTATTCTCACACCAAGAGATGCGGAACGCAAGCTCCAACAAGCTCCAGTTAAGCTGCAGTGCGTGGACTTCCCAGGAGGTCACCCATCCCGTGACTATCCATCCCGAGCACACTTTGTTGGATCTGTAGGCACCCTTAGAGGGGGAATGGTTTTAAAAACTTTTAATATATTTTATATGACTTGAAAACTTAGTAGATCAAAATAGTGAGTTTGAATAAAGATCTAAATTATTTTATAATGAAAGATAAAGAAATAAACAATTTAGAGAAATGAAGAACAAAACAATTTCATTACACAAAAAAAAACATGATTACTATTGATAAAATTGATTACAAAACTAGATTTCTATGACGCTAAAAATCGAACGCGAAGAAGTAAAATCCCTTTTTATTTTCTATCCTGACTCGTATCCCCATGAACCGGTGGATTTAGCATATCCTCCCCCAGATACGGCCTCAAGCCGCTCTATCCAATCCTCTCCCGAATACGGCATCGAGCACCCACTAGACCTACACTAGATCTAGTCGCCAACACAAGGCGAATTCCTCCCTAAGTCCTACCCAGACCTAGTCACCAACACGAGGCGAATTCACTACACGATTACAAGAGTTAAGAGATGAAAGCAATAATAATAATATGAAAAACTCCCTATGTAGTTCTCTTGAAGAAGTAGGCGAAGACCCGCAGAGTATGATAATAGTCGATGCGGTCTTTTGTCATGATGATGAAGCGTGTTAAAATCTTCTCCACGGATCTCCTTAAGCCTTCATGGATTTGTGGGAGTATCTCTCTGAAACTTCCTCTATATGATGTGGCACGAAGCTCTGGAATTTAAGGTTGTGAGAGGATAATGAAGACGGAGCCAAGGGGTCCTTTTTATAGATTTGGAGCTACCGACTGCGCTATCCCTACCGCCGGCGCTATCTCGATTTATGCAATATTCTGTGTGTGAGAATCTTTCATTTTTAGAAGCGTCTTTCGACTTCCCAAAGTGTTTTGAGCTACCGCCGGTGCTAGCAGCTACCTTCGGCGTTATCTGCCTTCTATATATGCATCCTCCTTCCCACCAGCTTGAATTTCACTTTTGCGCTTTCAGGAGCTACCGCCGGCGCTAGTAGCTACCGCCTGCTTTGGCAGCTACTACGGGAGCTACTGTCCGCTCTAGCGGCCAGTTTTGAGTTTTGGCTCCAAACTCGGGCTCTTATTTCATATGTTATCCTTAAGTCATATGGCATTGTTTCCTGCACACTTAAACACACGTGATCAAATACACATAGGATTTGTATTTCTCAAACCTAGGAGATGTAGAAGACCATATTCCAACAAACTCCCCCTTTTGATAATAACAAATCCATTAATGATAAATTAGAGCATTAAAACATAAAGCATGAGGAATCATATTTATGTGTGTGCGAGTGATGACTAAAGATAAATTTGCAATTTTGGTATTTAGAAGTGCTCCACCTAAATGAATCCTCTCCCTATGTGAATGCTCCCCTTATAAGTAGGCTATCATCTTAAGAATTAATCATGTTGGTTCTCCCCCATTTGATAATGGTTATTATGTATAATGTTGGTTCTCCCCCATTTGATAACGGTTATTATGTATCATGTTAGTTCTCCCCCTTTTGTTATTAGCAAAAGTGGGTTAACGAAGCAAGAGACATAGAAAGATGTTTTTTGATAAAAAGTTAAGGCATGATTAAGCTTTTAGAGGAAATGAAATGATAAGGAGTTTTTAGCATAAATAATTTTCACATAAATAGATCAGAGTTTTTAGCATAAAATATAAAGTATGCATGTTAGAACAACTTAATATAAACTTTACCAAGCAAGTCTACCACTTGTTGAAGAAAAAAGAATTTTGAGATTCAGGATAAAAGTAAGACTTGAAATAAGCATGAAAGTGCAAGGTAAAAGTTATAATGTAATATTGCATAAGACTTATTGAAATACAAGAAACACCTTTTTGTAAGCATGATGATGCATAAGAAGAAATATGAGTTAAATTTAAAAAATAAGATGTTTTTGTAAATCATTTTTCTTTTAAAATTTTTAAGGTTTTACAAATTAACCAAGCACGAAGAAAAGATATCAAAAAGGGATTACTACAATGTTATTTTAATTCATAAATTTAAGACATACCAAACATTGTAGAGAGCATGCTAGGTTATCTAGTGCATTTATACATAAGGAGTAGTATAGAATTAGCATTAGGAACCAATACTCATGAGAAGAAGTGTTATGAAAGATAATGAAGTGCACAAAAGTATATTTTGAAGACAGTAAACAAATGATTTAATCAAGAAATACAAGACATGTGGAGAGTAAAGTGCACAATAAAACACAAATAAATTTACTTCCATACACTTCAATGCACAAAGAAAAATTGTACAACTACCAAGGTGCTCTGCACACACAATGCTTATTAAGACTTATTAGGGTGCAAAGTAGTGCTTGGGGGATCACACATTTTTATTTTTCAATATCGATATTTTTTTGTGATCTGGTGTACTTAAGAATAAGTAGTGTAGAAAAACTAAGGTTTGCATAAGCCACTTTACTATTCTTTCCAAGGTACTCAACCTCGCAATGCTTATTAAGACTTATCAGGAGGTTCAAGTAGTGCTGGAGTTATCTTTGTCAAATTATTTCATGATTTTTTGTTTTGTACAAAGTTCTCTGAATACACTTATTTTGTAAACCAATGTAATTTTGAAAGCACAACCACTTTTCATAATTTTTAAAAGTGCAAATAAATATAGTGTAGGTAAGATACTTGTGCAATTATAATTCATTGCACAATTACAATACATAAGCAAGCATTCTTAGATTAAGAGCACATGTAGACATGCCAAAATAAGTGAGTGAAAAAATATCATTATCAATCATAAAACATTTACTCGTACTTAGAGGCATGCTAAGCTTGGTTCTACACAACTTTTATAATAGAATTGATGCACATGTGCTTAGATATATCAAAGCATGATAAGAAGCAAAACAATGTTCAAAGTAGTTTGAAAAGATGAATGTCAACATTGTAAAAGGTTTAAATGATACATTAAACCATGCTTGATATGAACAAGAAATTCCGTACAGTTTTTTTTGATATTTTGACATTTTATATTTATATTTTTCATAAGATGAGGAAAACAAACAAAATAATTTCATAAATTTTGTAATAAGTTATAAACCAAAAAATAATTTTTGCATAAACTGAAAGCAAAGACATAATTTTTTGCATTTTGGAATTTTGTATTTGATTTTTTTTAAATCACGTTGTGGCATAACGATAAAAATAGGCAGTACATATAAAAAACATATTTTTAGTAATTTTGCAAAATTTTAAAAACTCAGAAAATTGGAGAGTCAAGCTAGCATCGGCGCTAGCGCTAGCGCGGCAACCAATGAGCAAAATTTTGAGATTTTAAATTTTTTGTCTTTTTATCTTGAATAAGTGTCCAAAGAAAAGTTTCATGCAGAAATTTCAGAATTTTTTGAGATGTCTTAGATAGTGTAAATTGCATGAAACGTTAGCGATTTTTTTTATGACTTGACTAAATAAACATTGCATGAGATATATTTTCTTATATCGTCATTTTGATTTTTCTAAGGCTTGTGTTTATCAAAATAATGTAAATTGAAATTGATAGGAAATGTAAGCACAAGATATCATGTTCAAAAAAGCCAAATAAGCATGATTTAAATGATTATAATATGAAATGATCTTTATGCAAAGAATTAAATAGGTTTGCCCTAGAAAAAATACCCAGACTATATGTCTACACACTAGCCCCGTACTAAGTGACAGATAGGCAAGAGGAGCTGCACATATGCCATGGGTTGGGATGTTACTCCCATATGCATACACTATAGAATGCTCAGCATAGCACTCTTTTCCCTCAGTGCCTCGCAAGACCCCACTAAAACCCTCCCCAGTTAAGGACAAGACATGACTTAGAGGTTAGGTCTTCTAATGCATATTACCCTACGCCCCCGCTATTGTGAGACATATAATATTGGTATATGATCATGGGCATACAAAGCAATTAGGTTTAAGAATGATTTATAAACTATGAGATTGTTTGAATTTTAGAATGATAATATAAAACCTCATATTTATCATGAATTCAAAGTTCCAAATTTTCTATTTTTATATCTTGACAAACATATGATAACTAACAGTGCATGAGATTAGCATGATAACTAATAATATTCATTAGGATACAATGTTAGTATGATAATACATTCGTTCAATATTACATTTGTGATTTTATTTTTAATCGCGAATTATGAATATATATACTTTTCTGAAAGGCAAGATAATGATAGTTTCTCTTTTTCGATTATTGCAAGAGTACGCATGAGTCAATAATTATTTTGATCTTTGCTAGACTTTAGTTGGACTTAGCAATTTAGAGTGGATCTTGGACTTCTCGAGGTCTACCCTGTGAAGGGTTCGCACCAGTACTAGGAGATGTGATAGGGTGACATCCCAAACCTCCTTTTCTCAAGATATTTAAGTGTTATTGGTTACTACCCATACTTAATATTTAAAATTTATAGACTCAACAATTTTCGAAAGAGAAAAATTGAAGTTCATGATTTCATTAATCTAGATAAATATCTCATAACAAATTTAGAATTTGATTTATATGGATAATATAAGATATTTATAGACAATTAATTTAAGAAAGATAGAAAGGTCACAAAAATAAAATATGACTTTGAATTTTGATAAGCTCATTATGCTTTAAGAGATAAAATCATATTTCTAATAATATATAAGATGACCATGACATGATATCTTAAAATGTAAAACAAAAGAAAAAGGAATATTAAGCATATCATGAAGTAGAGTATTATTATTTCCTTTATGAAAAGATTCTACTTCATGCAATTTAATGATACCTAACGAATAAGAGATTTAGGTAACCAAAGGGGACCAAGTGTGGTGGTTCTTTTGGGTACCCAAATATAACGTGTTGGCTTGTGGGGAGATAGTGATGAATGGGTCCTTTCATGTGAAGTTAATGTTTCATTTTTTATTTTGGATCTGCATTCATACTTTGGTTTAATATTATAATTATGCATCGAAGTTCCATATTCATTAAACTTAGGCTTAAAATAATGATGACTTTTGAAACCATTTTTCATAGGAAATTTGTGCGCATTTGAATTTAATTTGGGAGATACATAAAGAGGGTTTAAATTCATTATGCTTTTATGATTAAACATTCTACTTGGTGTATGTTTAATATATTTTAAAATACTAGTAGATGTTTTACACATGTTTGATAATAAACTAGAAATAAAAGATTTTTTATTACTTGTAATTTTTTGCACAAATAGTTTTAATGATTCTAGTTTATTAGATAAAATATTATTTTCATTTACCAATTTTTCATTATGCTCTTTTGAAATTAAAAGTTCTTTTTCAAAATCCTTGAATTTTTCTTTAATATCATTACAATCAAAACAAGGCTTTGAAATTTCAATTAAAGAGCAAGATGGAGAAGCCACATCACAACTAGATTCTACATTAACATTAGCGTTTAACCTTTTATTTTCTAAACGTAATTTCTCATTAGCAATTGTCAATTTCTTAATTTTGCGTTTAGTAATTTGTAGCATATGTAATGTGTAAATGGAATTTGTCATAAAAAGAGAAGAATTTGATTTCCTTACATTGCAATCGGAAGAGGCAAGATTTGAACATATAGTTCCTTTGACATCTTTTTGGCACTCCTCTTTCAAAGATAAGATTTCTTCTTCTCTTCCACTTGATGTGCATTCCATTGATCCATCATGAGTGGAGCTTTCTTGAACATCTGTGCAAGCTTGTATGTTCTCCACTTCTTACGTTTGCTCCATACCTGTAGATGGAGAATCATAAGTTATCTCAAGAAAATTCCACATCTCATATGCAGTAGAAAAAGTATAAATGAGTTTGGAAATACTTTGATTAAGTACACAAAATAGACAATTCATTGATTTAGCATTTAAGACACACTCTTTTCTACTCAACTCATTTGGTGTCTTCCTAATGGTAATATTCCATATTTTAATATCTAATGACTTAAGAAATTTTTCCATTAATATTTTCCATCCTTTAAATTTTTTTTCCTTCAAATGAAGGTGGTGCCAAAGATTTTCCCTCTATATAAATATTTCTCACTAGTAGAAGCGAGATCATGACTACAAAGCGCCATTATTCCTGGGTGTTAAACCATTTTGGAATAACCTAGCTCTGATACCACTTGTTGGATGTGTAAGCGCACTTAGAGGGGGTGAATAAGGGTTTTAAAAACATTTAATATATTTTATATGACTTGAAAACTTAGTAGATCGAAATAGTGAGTTTGAATAAGGATCTAAATTGTTTTATATTGAAAGAGAAAGAAATAAACAATTTAGAGAAATGAAGAACAAACCAATTTCATTACACAACATGATTACTATTGATAAAATTGATTACAAAACTAGATTTCTATGATGCTAGAAATCAAAGGCGAAGAAGTAAAATCCATTTTTGTCTTCTATCCTGAGTCGTATCATCATGAACCGGTGGCTTTAGCCTATCCTCCCCCAGATACAGCCTCAAGCCGCTCTAGCCAATCCTCCCCCGAATATGGCCTCGAACACCCCCTAGACCTACACTAGATCTAGTCGCCAACACAAGGCAAATTCCTCCGAAGTCTTACCCAGACCTAGTCGCCAACACGAGGCGAATTCACTACATGATTACAAGAGTAAAGAGATGGAAGCAATAATAATAATATGAAAAACTCCCTATGTAGATCTCTTGAAGAAGTATACGAAGACCCGCAGAGTATGATCATAGTTGATGCGGTCTTTGTTGGATCTTGAGTCGCTCTTAGAGGGGGTGAATAAGGGTTTTAGACAACTTTAATATTTAATATAATACTTTTGATATTTTATTTGAATGAGAGTGAATCAAAAGTAAAGAGTAGTAAATTAATTAAAACAAATAAGAAAAGACATGATTAATATATATAATATTTGATTACAAAATGTGATTTCTATGACGCTAGAAATCGAAGGCGAAATATGAAATATTCTTTTTGTTTTCTATACCGACTCTTCTCACCAAGAACCGGTTGGCTTTAGCCGATCTTTCCCATGTACGACCTCAAGCCGCTCTAGCCTTTCTATCCCCAGAAAAGCCTCGAGCAACCCCTAGATCTACTCCCTGGACCTTGTTGCCAACACGAGGAAAATTCCTCCTTAAGTCCTACCCAGACCTAGTCGCCAACACGAGGCAAATTTACTCCGCGATTATAATGAAAGAGTTACAAAACAAAATACAAAACACAAATAAAAACTCCCTATGAAGAATTCTGGTGATGGTGGAGGCTCGTTGAATATTCTCGAAATCAAAGCGTGCATTCTTCGCATTAAGTAAGCGTTGATCCAATCCTCCTTGAATTCTTCTCTCGAATTTGTGTTGGAGATGATGGTCTGGAAAATACGGCCCTCTTAGAGTTTCTGAAGTGCTGGAATAGGGCTCTCTTTAATCAGTAGTTGGAGAAGATGAAATCCACCTATTTATAGGACTGAAAGCTAATACCGGTGTTAAGGCCTATGCTTGGCGTTGACCCAGTATAAAATGTTTTAATTGCTCAGATCTTCAAAATAGGAAGGATATACTGCACTTTAGGAAACATTCATTTTAGGCAACCCTAACACCGACATTGAGGCTAACAATGGCATTAGGTCAGATTATTCCTAAAGTGCTCCTTCAATCACGGCAGCATCCCTCCTTGCCACATTTGTCTTGGTGGGAACGGGAGTCAATGTCGGCAATAGACATCATTCCACTTTTCAGCTTATGGGCAGGTCCAGACCAATAATGTAGCAACCTAGAGTCATATATGTTCAAACCTGCATGCTAAAAACACAATGGTAAACAAGATCAAATACAAGTAGGATTTGGTATTCTCAAATCAAAGGGATGCGGAAATCCATGTTCCAACAATCTCCCCTTTTTGATGATAACAACCCCAATAGATATAAATCAGATTCATATATAAGAGAGATATGTTTTTAGAAGGATATATGACACTAAGCAATATTGAGACAATAATAAGAATTATAGATTGTTAAATTGTGCTCCCCCTACATAAGTGCTCCCCCTTAGTGTATGCTCCCATAGACTAGATTCATGCTCCCCCTTAATCTAGTGAATCCTACTCCTTTAATCATTACAATTTATCATTTTATTCTCCCCCTTTTGTTATTAGAAAAAGTGAGTGGAGTGAAACAAAACTAGAGTAAAAAAGACAAAAGATTGGACATAACTAAGAGAGGATTAAGAGTTTTGTTTAAACATAAAGTAAGTCGTGATCGAGCTAAGGGATAGAGTAGCACAGTGGAAAAAGATATGATAAGCGTGAAAGAAACACATTCCAAGTTTTTACCAAACTAATTCTACCACTTGCTTGTCAAAGTAATTGAAAAAACATTGTTGAAAGAAATGCACTATAGTTGGACAAGCACACATTGTTGAAAGAAATGCATTATAGTTGGACAAGCACAAGTGAAGAAAAAACTTTAGAAGTAAGCATAATAAAATATGGTAAAACCACATAGTCAAATAGAAATGCGGAAAAATAAAACAAAGTTATTAAGATTAATATTTTTGTAAAGAGGATTTTTGTTTTGGTTTGACACTGGTTTTTCATATTTGAGCATTAACTTTGAAAATTCTCATAACAAATAGGCAAACATGATTTAACATATTCAAAAAGATAATAGCTATAATGTAACCAATTCATATTTCAAGTAAAGAAAATATTGTAGAAATTTTGCATTGCAATCTAGTGCTTTTACTTGAGTTTTTAGAGAATTATGTAATGTTGCATTAGAATCCAATTCTCATCAGTAGAAGTTTTATGAAAAATAATGATGTGTGCATAAGATGTTTTGATAAAAGTATACACATGAAATAATCAAAACCCATGACATATGTAATGAAATAGTAACAACAATATTAAGGATGTAGTCTTATAATTACTTTCACACATCAAATCTAGAATAAAGTTTCAAGGCACAAAGAATGAGTACAACAACCAAGGTGCTTCGCCCACACAATGCCCATTAAGACTTATCATGGAGCGAAGTATTGCTTGGATGATCACATAAGCATTTTTATAAAAAAAATTATTTTTAGTGATCCGGTGTACAAATAGAAGTGATAAAAAAGAATTTATTTGCAAAAGACACTTTATAATTCTTTCCAAGGCGCTCAACCTCACAATGCTCAATAAGACTTATCAGGAGGGTGAGTAGTGCTTGGTGGAGTTATCTTTGGCATATTATTTCATTATATATTTTTTGTAAGTTTGGGCCAAAGGTCTCCGAATTCACTTGTTGTTGCAAACATTAACAATATTGAAATAACACTTCTATGTGTGCATGAAATTTATTTTTTTTGAAAGATGGTGTAGGTAATTTAGACATACAACTTAATATGTTAAAAACTATTACACTACACAATCATGTAAGACTAAGATTATTAGCACATGTAAATTACCAAAATAGTGAGTATATGAATCATTGATTAGCATAAAACATTACTCATACTTAGAGGCATGATGAAGTAAAACTATATCCGCAAATGACAATGGCAAGTGTACCGTATCGAAAGTAGTATAGGTTATAAAACTAAGGTCGTATTAGACTCAGGGCAGTTGAATACTTTTACTTTGGAAAATCTCTATTAGTTTATCAATTAGAAATTTGGAGTTAGTTTGCAAATAGTAAAAACTAGAAAGACTAATAGAATTAAATTGATGGTTAAGAGCTAGCACCCGATCTTTGAATCACCTCGGAATATAAATTCAAGAAATAAAACTTCTAATTCACTTACAGAAATTACTTGAACGTGGAGGTTCCCTAATTATAAACGTACCTCTCTCGAGGATACGCTCAACTGAGTTTAGGTTAATCAATCGAACTTTTGCTCTAGAATCAAAAACCCCTAAAACTCGCTTTATCATAATGAACCCCTTTATTGGATTTGACTCCAATCCGGGAGATTTATGTCATCCTTTCTCAAGGGTTGCAATCAACTCTCTTTATCCTTAAGTGATCAATTCGAATTATGAGTCTCTCGACTACTAAATTACGAAATCATGAATGCGAATTATATATCAAAAATATAATCCCACTTCAATAAAATTAAGGATAAATCTAAAGTAATTCAAAGAAGAGAAGAAGGATATCTAATTATTTCATTGTGAATATTATTCCTTGGATCATCTTGATCAAGTACTAATAGAAGTTTAGTTACCCATCGAGATTAAGGAATTAGTAAAAGAGAACATGATAAAATAAGAGGGGAATAAGAAGTTAAGAAAAATAATTTTATTGATATTGAGAATGAAAATTATAAACTATGAAATTGAGATTACCAACTATTGAAATGATAGTTGCACTTAGAAAAGAAATGTACATGAATTGAAACTTATAATTGCACTAAAAAGAAAAGTACAAGGACTTGAAAATGAGAAAACAGTGCATAAACTAAAACTAGAACTCCAAAAATTCCTTTTTGATCATCTGGAGAAGCTCCCTTCAAATAGCTGAAAATTTGGCGTTAGACGCCCTTGGTCACGCCCGTGACTAAGGGCGTGTAAGGGGCGTGATCGAAGCAGCAGCGGAGAGGGCGCCTTCTGGAGTAATTGCGGGTGTGTAATCTTCAAAATAGGCTGCTGGCGGGAAGCATTCGGCGGCAAAGAGCGTGGGATGAGTCACGCCCGTGACTGGATATCACGCCCTCGGTCAAGCCCGTGACCGAGGGCGTGTAATTTTAATTGACGTGGCTTTGCGCTTCTGCTGCTAGTGGTGGGTCGCGACTGTGATATTAAGTCACGCCCTTGGTAACGCCCGTGACCTTGGGCGTGTACTTGACGATTTTGCTCAAAGTTCCCAAAAAACTAAAAAAAATACAAAAAAGGCTTAAGTTAGTTCATGAAATCAAAAAGGGAAAGATTTATATGATATAATTCATATAGTTTATATAATTTCATATAAAAAATATATTAAAACTATACTAAAGGATGGGTATATAAACTACTCATCAAGGCATTATAGACAATCATACACAATTTTCTATAGACTATTTCATTGCACATAATCAGATTAAGGTCAAGGCATGACAGGATAAATCAATATTTAGGAATTTGGAAATTAAAATTACACATTGAAGAAAATCTTTGTGAGTATGCAAAAAGACAATTTTGACCATTCGACACAAAATGACAAAGATATTTGCTCTTGTGAATTCATAAAGGCACACCATAATTTTGTAAATATTTAAGGAAAACAAATGACAAAAGCAAATTTTGAGCATTTTGATTTTTTTTTGGAATAAAATTAACAAATTAAGAACAGAATAATTTAAAATCAGAAAAAATAAACTGAGAAAAATTATTAGAAAAATACCAGAAAGATTATAGAAAAAACAGAATTTCAATAAGGCAAAAAGAGCTAACGCCTGGCGTTAACTACTCAACGCCCAAATAGGACACTGTTTTTTGAGATTTTTGAAAAATAAATTCTTTGGAATAGGGACTATGTATATGGACCTTCTAAGTGTAGACATTTCAGAGAATTTGGAGAGGATTAGAAAGCTATTAAAGCATATTTTTGGTAGTTTTAAAATAGTTTTTATATTTTATATTTGTTTTTTATTTTCTTGGTAATAAAAAAGTAATTAAGATGTTAACGAAGATATATATAAGTAAATAAATGAATAGGCAGAAAGAGTTGTTAAGTTCAGAGAGAAAATGCTAACGCAGGGCGTTATTGATAGCGCCAAGCGTTAGTGCTTTTTAGTTCAATTTTGATGATGGTGATGCAGATAGATTCATGTTTAAGATATATGATAATTTTCTTTTTAATTATTGCAGGAGAATGTCTGAGCCTATAATTACTTTTGATCTTTGTGAGACTTTAGTTGGACTTAGTAATTTAAAGTGGATCTTGGACTTCCCGAGGTCTACCCTATGAAGGGTTCGCACTGGTACTAGGAGATGTGATGGGGTGACATCCCAAACCTCCCTTTCGCAAGATATTTAAGTGTTATTTATTGCTACCCAAAATAAATATAATTTATAGACTCAAAATTTTCCGAAAGAAAAAAAATGAAGTTTATGATTTCATATATTTAAATATATATCTCATAACAAATTTAGAGTTAGATTCATATAGATAATGCATGATATTTAAAGGCAATGAATTAAGGAAGATAGGTGGGTCATATGACTTTGAATTTTGAACATTTTGATTTATAAACTCATTAAGCTTTAAGAGATAAAATCATATTTCCAAAACCGTATAAGATGATCATGACACGATAGCCCAAAAAAAATAAGAAAACAAAAATAAAAAGAAAAAGACATTGAAGCATATCATGAAGTAGAGATTTGTATATTTTATTTTAAAAAGATTCTACTTCAAGCATATGATGGTATTTAAAGAATAAGAGTTTTAGGTATCCATATGGGACCAAGTGTGGTGGTTCCTTTGGGTACCCAAATATAATGTGTTGGTTTGTGGGGGAGACAAGGATGAATGGACTCTTTCATTTCACATTAGTGCGTCATTCTTAAGTATGGGTCTACATTCATACCTTGGACAGACATTATTTTTAGTTTTCAAAATTCCATATTCATTTACTTGAATATTTGGATAAAAATGATTTTTGAATTTATAATTTAAAGGAAATTTGTTTGCATATAATTTTATGTTGGGAGAACAATTATGTTGTAAATGATAATGATGATATAGTTTTGGAATTTCATTTACAAGCTTTTGTTGGTTTTCATTTAACTTGCCTTTGGATTTTGTTTGATATTTTCAATTTATGTGTTGAAATTTTTTCTTTGTAATTTCCTTAAGCAAGTTAACTTTATTTTCTAATTCATAATTCTTAACTTTGAGATTATGTCTAGCTTTATTATAAGCAATTGTGCTATTTTTAAGAGTGGAAACAATGGAGTCAATATGAGTTTGATAGTTATTTCTAAATTCTTCAAATGTTTCATCCATCTCTTTAATTTTGATTTTATAACTTTTACACATAGCACAATCATTTGTAATAGATGAATTTTCTAAAGATAATTTTTCATTATGTTCTTTAAGATGCTCTTTTTCATATACCTTGAGTTTTTCTTTAAGAATATTGCTATCAAAACAAGGTTTTATATTTTCAATTGAAGAGACATGGGTAAAACTAGATAAATCAAAATTTGAGTCCACTTTAACTTTTTCTTTTACACAATTCTTTTCTAAGCGCAATTTGTAATTCGCATTTTTTAATGTCTTAATTTTGCGCTTTGTAATTTTTACAATTGTAAAGTAGAAATAGAGTTGAAAACAATAAGTGAATTTTATTTCCTTACAGTGCTTTTGGATGCTGTGAGATTTAAGCATAGAGTTCCTTTGTGATCTTCATCTTTTTGGCACTCCTCTTCCAAAGATGAAATTTCTTCTTCTCTTCCACTTGATGTGTACTCCATCGATTCATCATGAGAGGAGCTTTCTTGACCATTTGTGCAAGTTTGTATGTTTTCCACTTCTTGCATTTGTTTTGTACCTATGAGAGGGAAATCATACATTTCTTCAAGAACTTTCCATACTTTGTATACACTAGAAAAATAATATATCAATTTGAAAATTTCTTGAGATAAAGCACAAAAGATACTATTTAAAGCCTTTGCATTTAGGCGACGTTCTTTTTTATTTGTTTCATCCACTGGTCTTACAATTGTTATATTCCATGCTTCGATATCTAAAGTTTTAATAAAATTTTCCATTAAAATCTCCACCCTTTATAATTTCTCCCTTCGATAAAGGTGGTGCAAGAGATTTTTCTTCTTCAAAAAAATTTCCCCCTCTAATAAAAGCGAGATCATACGATGCCATTATTCTCAGTTGTTAAGCAGATTTGGAATAACCTCGCTCTGATACCACTTATTGGATCTTGAGGCGCCCATCAATAAGTGTTTTAGAAAACTTTAATATTTAATATATAACTTTTGATATTTTATTTGAATGAAAGTGAATCAAAAGTAAAGAGTAGTAAATTATTTAAAATAAATAAGAAAAGACTTGATTAATATATATAATATTTTATTACAAAATGTTATTTCTATGACGCTAGAAATCAAAGGCGAAATATGAAATATTCTTTTTGTTTTCTATACCGACTCTTCTCACCAAGAACCGGTTGACTTTAGTTGATCTTTCCCAGATACGACCTCAAGCCGCTCTAGCCTTTCTATCCCTAGAAAAGCCTCGAACACCCCCTAGATCTACTCCCTAGACCTAGTCGCCAACACGAGGCGAATTTACTCCATGATTATAATGAAAGAGTTACAAAACAAAATAAAAAACACAAATAAAAACTCCTTATGAAGAATTCTGGAGATGACGAAGGCTCGCTGAATATTCTCAAAGTCGAAGCATACATTCTTCGCGTTGAGTAAGCGTTGATCCGGTCCTCCTTGAATTCTTCTCTCGAATTTGTGAGGGAGATGAGGGTCTAGAAAATATGGCCCTCTCAGAGTTTCTGAAGTGTTGGAATAGGGCTCTCTTCAATCAGTAGTTGGAGAAGATGAAATCCACCTATTTATAGGACTAAAATCTAACGCCGGCGTTAAGGCTAACGCCTGGTGTTGACCCAGTATGGAAATGTTTTAATGGCTCTGATCTTCAAAATAGGAAGGAGATACTGCACTTTAGGAAACATTCATTTTAGGCAACCCTAACGCTGGAGTTGAGGCTAACGCTGGCGTTAGGTCAGATTATTCCTAAAGTGCTCCTTCAATCACGGCAGCTTCCTTCCTTGCCACATTTGTCTTGGTGGGAACGGGAGTCAACGTCGGCATTAAGTCCTAACGCATCATTCCACTTTTCAGCTTGTGCGCAGGTCCAGACCAATAATGTAGCAACCTAGTGTCATATTTGTTCAAACCTGCATGTTAAAAACACAATGGCAAACAAGATCAAATACAAGTAAGATTTGTTATTCTCAAATCAAAGGGATGCAGAAAGCCATGTTCCAACAGTCTTTCGTCACGATGATGAAGCATATTGAAATCTTCTCCACGGATCTCCTTAAGCCTTCATGGATTTGTGGGAGTATCTCTCTGAGACTTCTTCTATATTATGTGGCACGAAGCTCTGGAATTTAGGGTTATGAGAGGATAATGAAGACGGAGCCAAGGGCTCCTTTTTATAGAGTTGGATCTACCATCTCTGCTATCCCTACCGTCGTCGCTATCTCGGTTTAGGCAATATTCTGCGTGTGAGAATCTTTCATTTTTAGAAGCATTTGTCGACTTCCCAAAGTGTTTAGAGCTACCGCCAGTGCTAGCAGCTACCGCTGGTGCTAGTTGCCTTCTATATATGCATACTCCTTCCCACTAGCTTGAATTTCACTTTCGCGCTTTCAAGAGCTACCACAGGCGCTAGCAACTACCGCCTGCTCTAGCAGCTACCACGGGAGCTACCACCCGCTCTAGCGACCAGTTTTGAGCTTTGGCTCGAAACTCGGGCGCTTCTTTCATATGTTATCCTTAAGTCATATGGAATTGTTTCCTGCACACTTAAACACACATGATCAAATACATATAGGATTTGTTATTCGCAAACCTAGGAGATGCGGAAGACCATGTTCCAACACGCTTAACTATGGAGTACTTTCACTTCTCATCACCAATTGATCTGCGAAGTGAAAGTACTCCATAATTAAGCGTGCTCGGGCTGGAGTAGTGACGGGATGGGTGACCTCCTGGGAAGTCCACACATTATAGATTAACTGGAGATTTCCTCGTCAAGGGGCATGAGATCGAATCCCGGCCCCAACAACCTGCCTGTTAAGAGGAAAGGGATTGGGGGTGGCTTGGGCTGCAACCCGGTTGTATATTAACAAGTGCACCTTTTTTTTTTAACGGCCTCCACAGCACATGGCTCACAAGGACAACCGCTGGCACCACCAATACATAGCACAAAAGGGTTTAGCCTCAACTAGTCTGCAGACCATGCACCCCAACCCCTCTCTGTCACACCACAGTGGGTTGTTGGAGGATGCAACCCCCCCTCCTTTCATAAGAAATGCTTCAGTTAAGTGGCAGTGCAGGGACTTCCCAAGAGGTCATCCATCCCATGACTACTCCATCCCAAGTACGCTTAACAATGGAGTTCTTTCATTCCACATCACAATTGACTTGCAGCTCAATTGGTGATGAGGAATGAAAAAACTCCATAGTTAAGCGTGCTTGGGCTGGAGTAGTCATGGGATGGGTGACCTCCTTGGAAGTCCCAGCATTGCCACTTAACTGAAGCATTCCTCATGAAAAGGGGGGTTGCGGCCTCCAACAACCCATTATGCCCTGTGGTGGGATAGAGAGGGGTAGGGTGCTTGGTCTGCAGACCAGTTGAGGTTGAACCCTTTCGAACTATGTGTTGGGGGTGCCGGCAGTCGTCCTTGCGAGCCAAGTGCTGGGGAGGCCATTACAGAATGCACTCCCCCCCCCCCTTGGTGGGCGAGTTCAGTGTCCGCATCGCTTGTACCGAGCTCATCAATGGCTTTAGGAGGGGAAGTTCATATACACTTCTGGGTGTGTGGTGGGATCACCTCGCTGCAGCACACGGGTCTTGTTGTAGGCAATCCAGAGCTGTGCTTTCTGCTCGCTAGCTTCTTCGCGTCGAGTTTCATATGGTTCGACCACTAAACAACTATCCATGGGTCACCCCCTTGGTCCGAATGCAGTTGAACCAATTTTTGGGTTTCAACACTATTCATGTTTCTCAGGTCATCGTGACACCAACACAGTGTGGGTACGACTTTACATCGTCATGTTCTCTCAACTTATCATTAAATGGTCTTTCACATGTGTTAGTATGAGGCGTCGATGCACATGGTGCAGGTGCAGCTTGACTTGTGCCTATACTTATTTACCATGTCAATTATTGGTCATACCCAAAGATCCATTTCCTGCTAAACTTCACGGTGTGGGTGTTGTGCATCCCATGTTCGTTCCATCAAATCGCAAGCAAAATCACATAATCAAAACTCGAGCAAAACATGCTAGAAGTGTTATCACATCTACTACACACTTTGGGTGGGGATCTAATCAACTCACATAAGATCCTACTTGACCATTCACCATTATTAAGCCATTATGTAACATTGAATACCTGCGAGCTCAAACTCGATATCAAACGGATAATTTCAACAAAAGTGCTCAAATAACATACCTTGCTTAAAATCTGATAAAGAGGGATTGTTGGAACATGATTTTTCGCATCCCTTTGATTTGAGAATTACATATCCTACTTGTATTTTATCTTGTTTGCTATTATGTTTTTAGCATGCAGGTTTGAACAGATATGACACTAGGTTGCTACAATATTGGTCTGGACCTGCTGTAAGATCTCTTTTTCCAAAACTCGTTCGGGTACTTGAAAACTCGAACCTCTCCCGCATCGCACGGTTGGGGTGGATCTTCGCCCAGAATCGCTGCCTTGCGATGTCACCAACACACGGGTTGGCTCACACCGCTCAGCACCAACCCTGCCGGCTATACGATCATAAGTAAAATATGCCAAAAGAAGTAAGTACATAATTGAAGGCATGTCCACAATCACCGCATCATATATATATATATATATATATATAATGAAAACAGAAAGTCCAAAAGAGAAGTACAAGTAAAAAGGGGCTCATGCCCGATACATATCCAAAATAATGTACTCTTTCTCTCTCTACAACATTCGGAAGTCTACAACAAAACTCTCAAAATGCGGAAGTCTAACTATCTAGTCATCAACCTGTGGCGTCGTGGTAGTGTGATGCATCTGCTGCTCAGGTCCTGCCATCTCGTCCTGCTGCACGCGGGACAACTCCGTCTCCTCGGACTCCTGCGGTCACACCGACCGTTAGTCATAAAGACTAAGTCGTTTTGTCCACGCCTCCCTCCACGACTCCTAGGTACCGAGCGGGAGGAAGAAGCGGAGGACAAACAAGGGGTAAACAAGAAGGTGGTGACATGGCACTACTCTATTAGGTATAAGTAAAGCAGTAAAATCTAGCTAGCAGTATAGTGCAAGTATAAGGCGGTAAAGTAGAGCAATGAAGTAAGCAGTAAATAGAAAGAAAATACAGGGCAGTAAGTAAATCTAAACTACCATCACAGATTTGTACCTTAACTTATATGAACGCCCATATGACATATAAGTTAAGATGTCCAGGTAACCCATCATATAAAAGAGCCCATACTAATTTATATGATGGGGGTATGCTAATGTGAATGTTATGATATGCTATGGTTATAATGTTTTAATGAATTTATGCAATGTGACTCACCCACACGACTCTATGCGCACAGACCTTTATAGTTCCCATTTTGTTAGAAAGGAAGCCAACCTTTCGGGTACCGACCGTCGTGGCTCACGGTGGTAGTGGATCGGGCACTCCACATCCTAGGCGGGTATGGTCACTACCAAGCCTAGACCTCACGTACGCCTCAACGCTAAGAACACAACAGCGGAGCTCCTGCGTACTCTTGCTAGAATCCACCAGACTTTAAGGTCGGGGTGGGTTATTAGGGATTGTCTTCCAGACCGTAGTACTCAAACTTACCGGCCCTCTAAACCTCACCGTCACCTGAGTCAATGTACGACCGTCGGTGACACGACTAGCCTAGTACCGAAGACTCACCACTATTTGAATAAGTAACAGGTGTTTAACATGTCCACCCGAGCTATCCAGCTCAGGGACTAACACACAAGCTGATCCAACCCATCTCCTTCCCGGAGGTGATCCACACCAGTTTGCAGACCTACCTAGGCTACTCTTTCCTACAATTTAGTTAGTGTTATATTTAGGGTGAATCTTGGACTTCCCGCGGTGTACTCCGTAAGGGGCCCCTAACGGTACTACGGATCAATGGGATCAACCCCACCATCCTCTTCAAGACAATTACTTTAGTCGGTGATTAAAGTTTGGTTCACCCTTCATCATTTCATATAATTAAAGTGACTTAGCTCATCTCCCGTCCCACCCAATCGGGTTTGACGTACCTCCATTCCTTCCACATAAACTCTAGAACAACCTCACAACTAACCCTAGGATTGACCCTCCTTGAATCATGGTGTGCTATAACTCATTTACTGATTGGGTATAACTCCTATCCACTACTTAGGGATCTGAATTGTCAAAAACTCAAAATTCTATTTTTACTAAACGAGACCACCAAATTGAACTATCCATCAACCCCATAAAGGAATCCTTCTAAAAACTCATCTCCAGGGTCTGGTATAATTATCCTAGTCTCCTACGGACCTTAATAAGGTATGGTCCAATTTCCATAATTTTCCATATTAAATTGGTATTTAATATAATTTTAAGTAGTTAAGGCCTTAAGTCAAATTACACCTGAACTACCCTCAAAAAGACTCTTCATGCTATATGAGAATTATCAGTAAGAAAACATTCCATATCATGGTTGTTCACTGAGTATCATGACCCTAGGATGCCATTTGGCCTACTATATCATCATAATTGTATAATTACCAAAATGCCACAATAATTAGGAACATAGTATTTCACTTCTGAAAATTCTACAAAAATTACCAAGTGTCCATATGAGGACCTAGAGTCCTCTGCTAAATTATTGTGTCATTACCATGTGATTTGATATTTTAAAATGATTAAACGTCCAAAGGTGGCAATTATCAATTTCTACATGAGGTACATGAAATATAAATCTACAAGCTTCCAAACTGTTGTCATGGGCATATATTAACCTAAACCTACAGATAACCAAGTATCACATCATTGCCCCATGATTTGATATTTTAAAAAGATTAAATACTCAAGTGGTGTAAATTCCAAGTTCTACATGAGGTACAAGAAATATAATTCAACAAGCTTCCAAACAATTATCATGGGCATATATTAACCTAAAACTACAGATAACCAAGTATCGCATCATTGCCCCATGATTTGATATTTTAAAAAGATTTAATACTCAAGTGGTGTAAACTCCAATTTCTACATAAGGTACAAGAAATATAATTCAACAAGCTTCCAAACAATTATCATGGGCATATATTAACCTAAAACTACAGATAACCAAGTATCACATCATTGCCCTATGATTTGATATTTTAAAAAGATTAAATTCCCTTAAGCTAGCAAGTACTTAAAACTTCCTATACAAGGAATAATGCTTCCATAACTCATAACAAAATTACCATAGCCTTATTTCACCCTAATACAGCCACTGATAGTATATCAAAGTCATACAAGGTCATAAGACCTTGCATTTTATTTTATTAAGGAAAAGGTGGTCATTTCAATTAATAGGAAGAAAAGTACTTAGATGCCTCTAGAAATTCCCATTAAATTACCTAAGACATTTTATGCCCTTACAAACATATCCACAAATTTCTGAGACAAGGCTAGAACATTTGGTCCTATGTCCTTCACAAATCCCAACTTTTACCCTTAAGGGTTTACCCTTAGGGTTTTAGGTCACACCACCCTAAAGGCTCCAAATGGACCATTAGGGTGTGATACAAGCATTTGTATATCCATACCTTCATACCATCATGATGGGAGGAGGCTAATACACTCTACTCCTCAAAATTACCTAAACCCTAATTTGACCCTTAAAGGCCCTCATTAGGGTTTCCAATTTTCCAAATCAAATCAACTCCAAATGGAGTGAAATTTTAGTAAGGCACTACTCATGTCCAAAAGAGTATGCCACCAATGTTTGGTGTCATTTGGACATCATATGCTCCAAAAATCAACTTAATTTAAATATCCTATCTACCAAAAAAACCCTAGGTAAACGTGTCCACCAAGGGATGTCCCTTGGGAAGGGGGTGCCCCTACGGTATACCAACCCATGGTTAAAAGCATAGCTCCAAAGCTTGAAGGGTTTGACCTAGGTAATTTTTCTAATGGACTGGCCTAGTGTAGGACCAGTCCTAGTAAAACAGCTCCCTAGGGAGCTGTAGGCACCAAATGACCTAAACTTAAAGCCAAATGAAAGTTAAGACCAAGGTCTACAACTTTCATGTTGGGCACTTTTTCTGATTCAGCCCATAAGAGGCCTTAATTTCTATTTGAAGTGTACTAAATATTTGAGGCAGAAAATCAAGAGCTGGAATTAATTTAATCCTTAATAATAATGAGAAGCACGCATCTTGACGCAAATCAGACCCTCCTCCTTCATCTTCTTCCTTCAGCCAACGGCTGAGATCAGCCGGAGCTGGGCCATCTTTCTCCTCCCTTTCCCGGCCACCTGGTGTACACCACAGTCGGCCACCATCTCCACCACCTTTGTGGTAGTCGGGGCTACATCTTCCCGGCGGCATGGCGGCCGGAGGGGGGGCGTTTTCCGGTGATCTATCATGGCCAAAAATCACGATTTTCCATGGTTTTGAGATTTTGATTCCGGCCCAATTGAGCCCGAACCTTCAAATTAAAGAGATGGGAAGCTAGCATGGAGGGAGAGGAGGAGAAACAAACTTTAAAGGGGGCACGGCGGCGGCGGCGGTGGTGGTTTGCCATGGATGCACCTCTCTTCGGCGAGCTTGCTCAATACTTCATTTCTCCATCGTTTTCCTTGATCCAGGAGTCGATTCCAACTGATTTCCTGCCTCTGAAGCTGATGGCAGAGTTGTTTTGAGGTGGGGTGGCTTGTATAGAGAGTATTCAAAAGGAGGCTCACGGATTTCTCTTGGGTTGCCACCCCCTTGCTGCCACCTCTGCTTTTCAGCCCTTTCCAGGTGTTCCCAGCAATCATCTAAGTCCCTAGGTGGCTGAGGTGGAGTGTGTTAGGGAGAAATTCACCTTTTTGCTTTCTCTTTTTCTCTTTTTCTCTTTTTGTCCCCTCTTTAGCCACTTCCAACTTGGTTCAAGCCCAAGTTAGGTTGAGCTAGCTCAAACCCATCCTACTTGGTTTTCACCTAAGTCCAATTAATTATTTAGACTTAGGATTGGGGTTCACTTTGATTGAAATTAGGCTAGGTCCCCTTACTCACATTTTGGCCAAATTTGAAGAGAGTGGGTCACCCCATGATGTGGCTTTTGGGTCAAATAGGCCTCTAATAATGCTTAGAGTATGAGGGGAAAGTCAAATTCGACCATTTGAGGGCCAATTGCCCCTTAATTGGTTGGTTTGGTCTATGTTGACCTAGTGTGACTTTGGATCAATTCTATGGGATTGAACTCCACCAAGGGGTATTGTGCACCCTATTATCTTCCTTTAAGGTTTAGGGTACTATGAGTGATCTTAACTTGGGGAATTGAAATCCAATTGATCTTCATTTGAAACTTAGGGTTTTAGTTGATTTGGGCCCTTGGTGTGCACTTAGCAAAATTCTCTTGCCTAAGGGGCCTAGTGGTCACTAACCTCACCACTCATGCCCAAAACACACAACCTAGGGGGCCTAGAAGGATTGGGGATGTTACAAATCCCAATAAACAAAAGAAATATTTCGTCCTCGAAATTTAGGTTCGGGTCTACGGGTTGCAAGTACTTATAAGTGTAAAGGATTTCAAAGACGGTTAATTTGCACCTGAGGTGATGAGTTTCGGGAAACGTTGTTGCATGCCAAGGGCACCCAGCTGTGCTCCTTTTGCCCATGATTGAACGACAATAATCGGACATCAAAACCTCCTTCCACGGAAGAACTCGGACCTCTACTATATGAGAACTTACACTGAAGTAACATTCTTAACCAAGACTTATCACTGCACTCCTACTATTCCCTGCTAAGATTGTCGGCAATAATCCCACTAGGGGTTAATTGAAGATTTAACCTGCCGCTCAGACCATCGTGCCATTAATCACAATGCGGGTTCTACTTGCTCCAACCCGGTGGTAAATTGGAAATAGACTCTTCAAAATCAAAATGAGCTAACCAGGTGTGGGTGTCACCAAAACTACTACACCCCCTGGAGGAGGATCTATCTGTAATACATAAGGCCCTACATTGTTAATTTATACTATCCTACCGTGCTAGATGGCACCGAAATCCTTCCAGTTCAGCTTAACTTCATCAAGTTATATTCACGAACCATGCTTACTTAATACTCTGCTCATAGATCGATTAGCCAGGACGTGATCCTTTAGCCAACAGTCATTGACTAGTCTGATTCTTCACTATACGATCCTCTTACACATAGGCGTTCAACACCATCTACACCAAGAGACCTTATCCCTTAACATACGAGGTCTCGGCTGATAAACCATTTCCGACTCCGCGAATACAAGGCCAGGTTTATCCGCTGCAAATTAATAACATAAACTTTGATTACACTTGGGCCAGAGTCTCTTATGACCTACGAATGTTGCAGTAGGTTAACGCTTCTATACGTTAAATAAATGGAAATAACCTCCATGCTTTCCTTGAGGAACATAACGTCTGTAGTTTAAAATGATGATCGTGAAACGACTCCCATCTACTTTCCCTATCCATTTGGTTCATAATTCACAAGGGTAAACCCTTTTTCATCGTGACATGAATTGACACAAATTGATTTCAATATGAAGGGTGTCTCATTAAAACCTGATAATCCTCGAGAAGTTTCACCATTTATATCTGGAAATCAAACCTGTCTCCTTTATTCTTGAAACTTCCTAACTGGGATTATAATGTTTGGGAGAAATTGTAAGTTCCGGCTCTTAAGATCGGAGGATCGCATGCAAATTCTATATCTTTAATATATCATTCGTCAAATTTCACTTTAGATTTTCCAATATCGAGTGGGCTAAACTTTCAAAGCCAAGAAGTCTCATCTCACTTAAACTATAAATTATGAATTAAAGGATTCATCATAACGACCCTTCTCTTAGTTGTGTCGTCCAAAGTTACATCGATAAATCTCATTAAGTAATCTTAATAATTCCAAGCGGGAGTTGATAGTAACAACGACTAACCGTTTATTTTAACTCTCAAATCCTCAACATTTTAGTACATGATGGTCGTTGTCATTTTTCCCGAGATCCGAATATAGTAAGATTCTCCATCTTAGCCCTAAATAGTCTATACCATCACATTACAAGATCCAAAGAGTCACCTTCCTAAGCTCTCTGGTTGTGCATAAACCAACTCTAAGAGTAAAATGATCTTAACTAAATTTTCACCAAGGAGAGGGCTTGAATTTTAATTAAAAATACTATCTGAAAATTACCTTTGAGAGCCCTGAAGTGAAAGAAATCTAGTTATAATTTTTACTTGCGAAAACTTGGTTCCAATCCTCAAAATTTCGCGATGCGACACATTTATCCCAAGCTACCAAACCTAGTATTCTTCTTATTTTCAGTACTTGATTAAAACGAGACATTTGATCGGACATCAATGTTTATTAATTGTTTGGATAACTCTACAAATCGATGTCTCGAGGTTAAGAAGGTGTATCTACAACAATACACTAGCAAGTTTGTTACGATAAACTGATTATTTCTTATGGTCATGAGAACTTATAGCCCTGACTTACTTCTATCCATTCTAAATTCTACTTGGTCTTGCATTGAATCCGTCGTTTATGACGTTCTTCCTTTGTGACCGGTAAGAGCTTGATGACCAAACGTCCTTATAAAAGACAAGACCACATTGCTTGGATCAGGAAGTTAGTGAAATTCCCTAAATTCTTAACCTGACTTTCTTGATTTCGAGAGTCTTATGCCCATACACTGGACAACCCTTTACGTATAATCAAATGATTAACAAGTTGATCACTTTTGTCGAATTAGAATCATCCTTGGAGCAATAAGATGAGTACACGCTCACTCTTGAAGTGTACCATTCACTTAACTTGCCAGCATAACTATAGCGATCACAAATAGGTATAAACGATCCCTGCTATTTAAGGTGAAGTAATTCTCCAAGGGTCTCAAACTTCTAAGGAGGGTTGGTCCACAAATCAAAAGTGTATGAGTAAGATCTCGTCATCACCTGAGTATCATTGAATACTCCAAACCTCGAGATTACTACGAAAAAGTCATAACCTTTTCTAAACAAAGTTTAGGGGGCAATACAAGTCGGTATTTTATTGGCCCAATAAACAAAAGGATAAGCCCCTACCGATTTGGGCTAGGTCTCTTCAATACTTCTACGGTCTGTTCATCCTACATACTTACATAAACTTTAGGGCATATAATCTCCGACTTGGTGTTCCACCCTGAGACATATTGTTATGATAAGACTTAGGCTCCCAATGTTATAAATTATGCTAACTTTTCCGAGTTCCCTATATGATTAACTAGTAAAGGGGCCTTTTCAAAACAAAAATATTCAAAATCCAATTCGAGCTCTGGTATTTTATGGTGGTTGTCTCAATGTACTGTAATGGGAAGTATCAAGTTATGGCAAGGGGTTATGCTTATGGGTCTTCTATTACTCTAAAGAACACTACATACACCCGATCTCCTCGAGATGGTCCTACCACTTGATAGCAAAGCATAACCTTCAGCGTGAAAGTCTCAACATCAAGACTTATACTAACTTCTTCCCTTAGCTACGTTGGGTATCCTTAACCTTCAACCAAATCTAGACCTGAGGTCGCTTTTTAGACTAGCGTGCGTCACTGAATTGTCTAAGTAAGTCAAAATTTGGCCTAACTTGCTGCTTAGTGGACTGTTTTATGTGATTTCATACATGGGCACACCATAGCTTCCGCTGCATAGTTTGTCCGCAAACTACACTCGAGCGGGGTGACCCAGTATGTTGTGGACTTTTCTCTTATGATCGTTCGTTAAGGGATACCATTTGTAAGATCTCTTTTTCCAAAACCCGTTCGGGTACTTGAAAACTCGAACCTCTCCCGCATCGCACGGTTGGGGTGGATCTTCGCCAAGAATCGCTGCCTTGCGGTGTCACCAACACACGGGTTGGCTAACACCGCTAAGCACCAACCCTGCCGGTTATACGATAATAAGTAAAATATGCCAAAAGAAGTAAGTACATAATTGAAGGCATGTCCACAATCACCGCATCATATATATATATATATATATATATATATATATATATATATATATATATAATGAAAACAGAAAGTCCAAAAGAGAAGTACAAGTAAAAAGGGGCTCATGCCCGATATATATCCAAAATAATGTACTCTCTCTCTCTCTACAACATGCGGAAGTCTACAACAAAACTCTCAAAATCTGGAAGTCTAACTATCTAGTCATCAACCTGTGGCGTCGTGGTAGTGTGCTGCATCTGCTGCTCAGGTCCTGCCATCTCGTCCTGCTGCGCGCGGGACAACTCCGTCTCCTCGGACTCCTGCGGTCACACCGACCGTTAGTCATAAAGACTAAGTCATTTTGTCCTCGCCTCCCTCCACGACTCCTAGGTACCGAGCGGGAGGAAGAAGCGGAGGACAAACAAGGGGTAAACAAGAAGGTGGTGACATGGCACTACTCTGGTAGGTATAAGTAAAGAAGTAAAATCTAGCTAGCAGTATAGTGCAAGTATAAGGCAGTAAAGTAGAGCAATGAAGTAAGCAGTAAATAGAAAGAAAATGCAGGGCAGTAAGTAAATATAAACTACCATCACAGATTCGTACCTTAACTTATATGAACGCTCATACGACATATAAGTTAAGATGTCCAGGTAACCCATCATATAAAAGAGCGCATACTAATTTATATGATGGGGGTATGCTAATGTGAATGTTATGTTATGCTATGGTTATGATGTTTTAATGAATTTATGCAATGTGACTCACCCACACGACTCTATGCGCACAGACCTTTATAGTTCCCATTTTGTTAGAAAGGAAGCCAACCTTTCGGGTACCGACCGTCATGGCTCACGATGGTAGTGGATCGGGCACTCCACATCCTAGGCGGGTATGGTCACTACCAAGCCTAGACCTCACGTACGCCTCAACGCTAAGAACACAACAGCGGAGCTCCTGCGTACTCTTGCTGGAATCCACCAGACTTTAAGGTCGGGGTGGGTTATTAGAGATTATATTCCAGACCGCGGTACTCAAACTTACCGGCCCTCTAAACCTCACCCTCACCTGAGTCAACGTACTACCGTCGGTGACACGACTAGCCTAGTACCGAAGACTCACCACTATTTGAATAAGTAACAGGTGTTTAACATGTCCACCCAAGCTATCCGGCTCAGGGACAAACACACAAGCTGATCCAACCCATCTCCTTCCCGAAGGAGATCCACACCAGTTTGCAGACCTACCTAGGCTACTCTTGCCTACAATTTAGTTAGTGTTATATTTAGGGTGAATCTTGGACTTCCCGCGGTGTCCTCCGTAAGGGGCCCCTAACGGTACTACGGATTAATGGGCTCAACCCCACCATCCTCTTCAAGACAATTACTTTAGTCGGTGATTAATGTTTGGTTCACCCTTCATCATTTCATATAGTTAAAGTGACTTAGCTCATCTCCCGTCCCACCCAATCGGGTTGGACGTACCTCCATTCCTTCCACATTAACTCTAGCACAACCTCACAACTAACCCTAGGATTTACCCACCTTGAATCATGGTGTGCTATAACTCATTTACTGATTGGGTATAACTCCTATCCACTACTTAGGGATCTGAATTGTCAAAAACTCAAAATTCTGTTTTTACTAAACGCAGACCACCAAATTGAACTATCCATCAACCCCATAAAGGAATCCTTCTAAAAACTCTTCTCCAGGGTCTGGTATAATTATCCTAGGCTCCTACTGATCTTAATAAGGTATGGTCCAATTTCCTTAATTTTAAATATTAAATTGTATTTAATATAATTTTAAGTAGTTAAGGCCTTAAGTCAAATTACACGTGAACTACCCTCAAAAAGACTCTTCATGCTATATGAGAATTATCAGTAAGACAACGTTCCATATCATAGTGGTTCACTGAGTATCATGAAGCTAGGATGCCATTTGGCCTACTATATCATCATAATTGTATAATTACCAAAATGCCACAATAATTAGGAAAAATAGTATTTCACTTCTGAAAATTCTACAAAAATTACCAAGTGTCCATATGGGGACCTAAAGTCCTCTGCAAAATTATTGTGTCATTACCATGTGAATTGATATTTTAAAATGATTAAACATCCAAAGGTGGCAATTATCAATTTCTACATGAGGTGCATGAAATATAAATCTACAAGCTTCCAAACTGTTGTCATGGGCATATATTAACCTAAAACTACAGATAACCAAGTATTACATCATTGCCCCATGATTTGATATTTTAAAATAATTAAATACTCAAGTGGTGTAAATTCCAAGTTCTACATGAGGTACAAGAAATATAATTCAACAAGCTTTCAAACAATTATCATGGGCATATATTAACCTAAAACTACAGATAACCAAGTATCACATCATTTCCCCATGATTTGTTATTTTAAAAAGATTTAATACTCAAGTGGTGTAAACTCCAATTTCTACATAAGGTACAAGAAATATAATTCAACAAGCTTCCAAACAATTATCATGGGCATATATTAACCTAAGACTACAGATAACCAAGTATCACATCATTGCCCTATGATTTGATATTTTAAAAAGATTTAATACTCAAGTGGTGTAAACTCCAATTTCTACATAAGGTGCAAGAAATATAATACAACAAGCTTCCAAACAATTAACATGGGCATATATTAACCTAAAACTACAGATAACCAAGTATCACATTATTTCCCCATGATTTGATATTTTAAAAAGATTTAATACTCAAGTGGTGTAAACTCCAATTTCTACATAAGGTACAAGAAATATAATTCAACAAGCTTACAAACAATTATCATGGGCATATATTAACCTAAAACTACAGATAACCAAGTATATCACATCATTGCCCCATGATTTGTTATTTTAAAAAGATTAAATTCCCTTAAGCTAGCAAGTACTTAAAACTTCCTATACAAGGAATAATGCTTCCATAACTCATAACAAAATTACCATAGCCTTATTTCACCCTAATACAGCCACTGATAGTATATCAAAGTCATACAAGGTCATAAGACCTTACATTTTATTTTATTAAGGAAAAGGTGGCAATTTCAATTAATAGGAAGAAAAGTACTTAGATGCCTCTAGAAATTCCCATTAAATTACCTAAGACATTTTATGCCCTTACAAACATATCCACAAAGTTCTGAGCCAAGGCTAGAACATTTGGTCCTATGTCCTTCACAAATCCCAACTTGCACCCTTAAGGGTTTACCCTTAGGGTTTTAGGTCACACCACCCTAAAGGCTCCAAATGGACCATTAGGGTGTGACACAAGCATTTGTATAACCATACCTTCATACCATCATGATGGAAGGAGGCTAATACACTCTACTCCTCAAAATGACCTAAACCCCAATTTGACCCTTAAAGGCCCTCATTAGGGTTTCCAATTTTCCATATCAAATCGACTCCAAATAGAGTGAAATTTTAGTTAGTTACTACTCATGTACAAAAGAGTATGCCACCAAAGTTTGGTGTCATTTGGACATCATATGCTCCAAAAATCAACTTAATTTAAATATCCTATCTACCACAAAAACCCAAGGTAAACGTGTCCACCAGGGGCTGTCCCTTAGGCAGGGGGTGCACCTAGGGTATACCAACCCATGGTGAAAAGCATAGCTCCAAAGCTTGAAGGGTTTGACCTAGGTAATTTTTCTAATGGACTGACCTAGTGTAGGATCAGTCCTAGTAAAACAGCTCCCTAGGGAGCTGTAGGTCACCAAATGACCTAAACTCAAAGCCAAATGAAATTTAAGACCAAGGTCTACAACTTTTATGTTGGGCGCTTTTTCTGATTCAGCCCATAAGAGGCCTTAATTTCTATTTGAAGTGTACTGAATATTTGAGGCAGAAAATCAAGAGCTGGAATTAATTTAATCCTTAATAATAATGAGAAGCACGCATCTTGACGCAAATCAGACCCTCCCCCTTCATCTTCTTCCTTCAGCCAACGGCTGAGATCAGCCGGAGCTGGGCCATCTTGCTCCTCCCTTTCCCGACCAACTGGTGGCCACCACGGCCGGCCACCACCTCCACCACCTTCGTGGTTGTAAGGGATACATCTTCCCGGCTGCATGGCGGTCGTAGGGGGGCATTTTCCGGCGATCTATCATTGCCAAAAATCACGATTTTCCATGGTTTTGAGATTTTGATTCCGGCCCAATTGAGCCCGAACCTTCAAATTAAAGAGATGGGAAGCTAGCATGGAGGGAGAGGAGGAGAAACGAACTTTAAAGGGGGCACGACGGCGGCGGCGGTGGTTTGCCATGGATGCGCCTCTCTTCGGCGAGCTTGCTCAAGACTTCATTTCTCCATCGTTTTCCTTGATCCAGGAGTCTATTACAAGTGATTTCCTACCTCTGAAGCTGATGGCAGAGTTGTTTTGAGGTGGGGTGGCTTGTATAGGGAGTATTCAAAAGGAGTCTCACGGATTTCTCTTGGGATGCCACCCCTTGCTGCCACCTCTGCTTTTCAGCCCTTTCCAGGTGTTCCCAGCAATCATCTAAGTCCCTAGGTGGCTGAGGTGGAGTGTGTTAAGGAGAAATTAACCTTTTTGCTTTCTCTTTTTCTCTTTTTGTCCCCTCTTTAGCCACTTCCAACTTGGTTCAAGCCCAAGTTAGCTTGAGCTAGCTCAAACCCATCCTACCTGGTTTTCACCTAAGTCCAATTAATTATTTAGAATTAGGATTCAGGTTCACTTTGATTGAAATTAGGCTAGGTCCCCTTATTCACATTTTGGCCAAATTTGAAGAGAGTGGGTCACCCCATGATGTGGCTTTTGGGTCAAATAGGCCTCTAATAATGCTTTGAGTATGAGGGGAAAGTCAAATTCGACCATTTGAGTGTCAATTGCCCCTTAATTGGTTGGTTTGGTCTATATTGACCTAGTGTGACTTTGGATCAATTCTATGGGATTGAACTCCACCAAGGGGTATTGTCCACCCTATTATCTTCCTTAAAGGTTTAGGGTACTATGAGTGATCTTAACTTGGGGAATTGAAATCCAATTGATCTTCATTTGAAACTTAGGGTTTTAGTTGATTTGGGCCCTTGGTGTGCACTTAGCAAAATTCTCTTGCCTAAGGGGCCTAGTGGTCACTAACCTCACCACTCATGCCCAAAACACATAACCTAGGGGGCCTAGAAGGATTGGGGATGTTACACCTGCTCACAAAATGAAAAGAGGGATGTGGTCTAATGCCAGGAGTTAGGACTTAACGATGGGCGTTGACTCTCGTTCCCATCATGATGATTATGCCAAGGAGGGAAGCAGTCGTGATTGAAGGGGGCACTTTAGGAATGATCTGACCTAATGCCAGCATTAACCTCAATGCCAGCGTTAGAGTTTCCTAAAATTAATGTTTCCTAAAGTGCAGAATCTCCTTCCCGTTTTGAAGATCCGAGCCATCGAAACAATTCCATATTGGGCCAACGTCAGGCGTTATCCTTAACGTCGGCGTTAGCCTCTAGTCCTATAAATTGGTGGATTTTGTCTTCTCCAACTACTGATTGAAGAGAGCCCTATTCGAGCACTTCAGAAACTCTGAGAGGGCTGTATTTTCCAGACCATCATCTCCCACACAATTTCGAGAGTAGAATTTAAGGAGGATCGGATCAACGCTTACTCAACGCGAAGAACGCACGCTTCGACTTCGAGAATATTCAGCGAGTCTTCGCCATCTCTAGAATTCTTCATAGGGAGTTTTTATTTTGTATTTTGTTTTGTAACTCTTTTCATAACTATCGTGGAGTAAATTCGCCTTGTGTTGGCGACTAGATCTGGGTAGGACTTAGGGAGGAATTCGTCTCGTGTTGGCGACTGGTCTAGGGAGTAGATCTAGGCGGTGCTCGAGGCCTTTCTAGGGATAGAAGGGCTAAAGCGGCTTGAAGCCATATCCGGGAAGGATTGGCTAAAACCAACCGGTTCTTGGTGAAAGAGTCGGTATAAAAACAAAAAAAGTATATTTTACTTTATCGCCTACGATTTCTAGCGTCATAAGAAATCATATTTTGTAATCTTATATTTCAAGTTAATAAAATCATGTCTTTCATTTATATTACTTGATCTCCTCTTTTATGTGGTTTTATCGTTAATTTAATCTCTTATCATTTCAAGTATTTTAAAATATAACAAAAATTTTAAAAACCTTAATCACCCCCCCCCCCTCTAAGGGCGCCTCAAGATCCAACAAGTGGTATCAGAGCTAGGTTATTCCAAATCGTCTTAACAACTAGGAATAATGGCTCTCCGTGATCTCGCTTTCCATGAGGGGCAAGGAATAAGTAGACCTCCACTTTTCACCGGAACTGACTATAATTATTGGAGAACGCGAATGCGTTACTTTCTAATAAATTTAGATCTAGATGTCTGGGCTAGTGTCGAAATACCGGACACCACTCCTACTTATGTTGTTGGTGAGGTAACCATGGAAAAGCCTAGAGATAGATGGGATGATGGGGATAAAAATAAATGTAAGAATTGCATTAGATAGGACTGAATTTAATAGAGTTTGTGCTTGTGAAACTGCTTATGATATTTGGAATTTACTAGAAATAACTCATGAAGGTACCTCTCAGGTTAAAGACTCCAAGCCCTTCCAACTGGAATCGGAGTTTGAAAGATTCGGAATGGATCCAGATGAGGATGTGGACTCGTTATACACACGTTTTACCAAGATCGTAAACGCCTCAAAGATCCTTGGAAAAACCTTCTCAAATGGTGACCTGGTGAGGAAGATCCTTCGATCTCTCCCTCTGAAGTTCAATCCAAAGGTGACAGCTATTTCAGAATCGCATAATCTAAGACGGCTCCAGATTGAGAGCCTCATTGGGAATCTCAAAACCCATGAGGTGGAACTCAAAATCCAAGATAAAGAATACAACCAAGAGCCAAAGAATAAATCCTTGGCACTAAAGTCAATGAAAGAGGATGGCAACGAGGAAGAGGACGAGGAGATTCTTTTTGTGAAAAATTTCACAAAGTTCATGAAGAATCCAGAAAGGAAGAATACTTTCTGTAAGTTCTTTCGAAAAGGCTCATCCTCCAAAAGAGAGAAAAAAGGAAAAATCAATCGACGACGATGAAGAGCGTCCTCCTCCCAAGTGCTTCCATTGCCAGAAGACAGGACATATAAGAAGCCAATGCCCAAAGTACTTGAAATAACAAACAGAAAAGCGGCATAAAGGGAGAGAAATGAAGAAGGTCTTGAAGGCTGCAACGTGGGATGACTCTTCATTCGAAAGTTCAAAGGAGTCAACTTCAAGCGATAGTGATGAGGCATATCTGTGTCTTATAGGGAGGATCCATAAATCAACGGATGATGAGTGCAATTTCCAAAGCGACATTGAGGTAATTCCTAATACTTATGATGACCAATATATTGAGTACATGAAAACATGCATATTTTTTAGTAAAAGTCTAAAAGATCTTAATCTCCTAAAAACAGAAAATAAAATTCTTTTAAAACAAAATCAAAATTAAATAAGGAAATAAAAACTTTGGGAAAAGAGATATGGTCTAACCAGGAAAATGATCATAACTTGGCAAGAACAAAAATACTAGAAAACGATCTTTCTAAGGCTCTCTCCAATATCAAATCTCTCACAAAATAAAAGGGAGACTTAGAAAGAAGTTTAAAAAATTCTCTTTCTCAAACAGAAAATGAAAAGAAAAATTTTGTAAAGAGGTGTGGAAATTTAGTAAGCAAAATTTTTTCCTTAAAAGCCCGAATCGAAGATCTTAATATGGCAATAAACAAATTCGGGGTTGGCCAAAAATCACTGGACATGATCTTGGGCAACCAGTGCTATAGTTCTGCAAAGTTTGGGCTGGGTTATGGTTCGGGAAGCTACCGCCCAGTGTTAGATTCTAACGCTGGCATTAGCTCTAGTTCCAGAAACAAAAATTCTTCTTATAATAATATTTCTGTCACCCCTTCCACTTCTGTGTCTGCCGGTAAGGGTCAACAAAATTCTCAAAAAAAGGTCTCATCTCCTTATGTTGCATGTGCAAATTGTTTGTTGTTTGGCCACACCACGGACTCTTGCAGGAAGAAGGGAAAGCGCACTTTAAAACAAATCTGAGTACCTAAGGTCACCACCTATATTATGGGAGGAACCTCTTGGATATCCAGATCTTCACTAACATCTTCTTTTTAGGTATGTTGGCAGGCATGTGGTACTTGGACTCAGACAGTTCCAAGCACATGACGGGCAATAAAGCAAAGTTTCTTAGCCTCACAAAGAAGAAAGGAGGAATGGTGACAATCGGTGACAACGGAAAAGGAAGAATCTTAGGCACTGGTACAGTGGGTAACGACTTTTCTCTCTTACAAACATCTTATATGTTGAAGGCTTAAAACACAACTTAATTTCTATTAGTCAACTATGAGATAAAGGCCTTAATGTGTTATTTGAGTCTTCTACTAATTTGTGCAAAATTATAGATCATAAGACTAATAATATTGTACTCACTGCACCAAGAATTCATAATGTCTATTTAATCTCTTTTCATGATCTATCACATGTGTCACTAAAATGTCTAATTACAAAAAACGAAGAACTAGAATTATGGCATAGGCGTCTTGGTCACACTAGCACCAAGTTGATCTTAAAATTGTCAAAAAATAAAATAATAAGGGGTTTACCAATGCTTAATGGAAATCTATCCACTTTATGCCCGCCATACCAAAAGGAAACATTTTCTAAAACATCTTTTAAAAACAAAAATGAAATGTGCACCACTAGACCTCTATAACTAATTCACATGGACCTATTTGGGTCAATTAGCACTTGTAGTCTATGTGGCAAAAAGTACATATTTGTTTTAATTGATGATTTTTCTAGATTTACATAGACATTATTTCTTACCTCCAAATACGATGCTTTTTCTGAATTTACTAAACTATGCAATCGCATTCAAAATGAATTAGAACTAAAAATTAAGTGCATTAGATCGGAGCTTGGAGGGGAATTTGAAAATGATAGTTTCACCACCTTTTGTAATAATCTAGGTATTAAACATGAATTTTCTGCTCCACGCACCCCCAATAAAATGGTGTGGTGGAGAGGAAAAATAGAACCCTTCAGGAACTCACACGCACTATGCTATCCGAGTATGGGTTGCCTAGATCCTTTTGGGCTGAAGTCGTAAATACATCTTGTTATGTCATAAATCGAGTCATGCTTTGCCCAATCCTAAAATTAACTCCATATGAATTATATTACAAAAAGAAACCTAATGTATCTTACATTCATGTCTTTGGATGTCAATATTTTATCCTAAACACCAAAGATGCTTTAGCAAAATTTGATGAAAAATGTGATGAAGAAATATTTCATGGATACTCTTCAACTAGTAAAGCATATAGGATATACAATAAAAGGTCTAACAAGGTTGAAGTGTCCATTCATGTGAAGTTTGATGAATGTGTTCCTTGTGTAGATTCTAACAGTGCGGGAAAGGAAGAGGAACCATCTTTACCCTTGGAGGATGATAATGTTTAACTACTTGTAGGTGACAAAGAAATGGTGACGGTACAAGAAGTGTTCGTGCCACCAAGTGTGCTTAGATTCACAAAAGATCATCCAAGGGAATTTGTCATTAGAGAACCATCTATTGGGGTAAGAACTCGATCTTCTCTTCATGAAATGTTTTCAAACCTTTGCTTTGTTTCCAAAATTGAACCTAAAAATGTTTCAATCGCTTTAAATGATGAATTTTGGTTTTTGGCTATGAATGAAGAGTTAGATGAATTTGAAAGAAATAAAGTATGGAACCTAGTAGAACGACCATCTAATCATCCCGTTGTTGGCATAAAATGGATTTTCAAAAACAAATTAGATGGTGAATCTAGGATTACAAAAGCTTGCTTAGTCGCACAAGGTTTATCTCAAATCGAGGGGGTAGAGTTTGAAGAAACTTTTGCACCCGTCGCTCGATTAGAATCAATACGAATATTTTTGGCATTTGCAAGTTTTAAAAGGATAAAATTATTTCAAATGGATGTTAAGAATGCTTTTTTAAACAGGTTTATAAAAGAAGAAGTCTATGTAGAACAACCCCCCGGTTTTATAAATGAAAGATTTCCAAATCATGTTTATAAATTAGAAAAAGCGGTTTATGGTTTAAAACAAGCGCCCCGTGCATAGTATGATAGACTTCATTGTTTTTGTTAAAGCACAGTTATGCCATGGGAAGTGCTGACAACACACTCTTCATTAAGCATAAAAATAACGATTTAATTATTCTATAAATATATGTTGATGTTATCATTTTTGGAGCCACTAATGAAGAGTTGTGTAATGAAGTTGTCTTAGTAATGAAAAATTAATTTGAAATGAGCCTTGTAGGTGAACTTTCTTACTTTCTTGGTTTTCAAATCTCACAACGAAATGATGGTATTTTTATTTGCCAAACAAAATATGTTTATGATATGTTTAAACGATTTGAATTTGAGAATCTTAAACAAGCTTCTACACCTATGAGTGCTTCATTAAAACTAGGAAAAGATGAATCTGGAATTTCTATCGATCAAACTTTATATAGAGGTATGATTAGATCTCTTCTTTACTTAAGTGCATCTAGACCGGATATAATGTTTGACGTATGTTTATGTGCTCGCTTTCAAGCCAATCCAAAAGAATCTAACTTAAAAGTGGTAAAACGTATTTTTAGATATCTATTAGGTCATCTAGATTAGGATTATGGTACTCGTACAATAATTCATTTACATTGCATGGCTATTCCGATTCGGATTATGTTGGATGTTCACTAGATCGAAAAATCACTAGCGGTACTTGTCACTTTTTAGGACCCTCATTGGTAGCATGGTCTAGTGAAAAACAATCTTCAGTTGCACTCTCCACCACGGAGGCCGAATACATCGCTCTTGGGAGTTGTTGTGCACAAGCTTTATGGATGAGCCAAACTCTAGAGGATTTTGGTTTTCATCTCAAAAATATTGATCTCAAATATGACAACAACAGTACCATAGATCTTACAAATAATCCCGTACACCACTCTAGATCCAAACACATAGATGTATGTCATCACTTCATTGGGGATCATATTAAGAATGAGCCTGTAAAAATAAGTTTCATTGGTACGGAATCCCAACTTGCAAACATTTTCACAAAACCTCTCCCCGATGCTCGTTTCAACATGCTTCGACTAGAATTAGGAGTCTTAGATATATCAAAATGAAACCCATCAAATGCTATCTATCCTCAAAACTAACTTCCGTACTTCTTTAATTAATCCTCTCATTCTAAATATATTTATTTCACTCTTTCAAAAATTTGAGTTTAAAATTTTTCAATATTAAGCTTAGGGAGCAATCAATAACAATTAAATATCTTGTGAAAGGAAGGTTTGGGATGTCACCCCATCATATCTCCTAGTACCGGTGCGAACCCTTCATAGGGTAGACCTCGGGAAGTCCAAGATCTACTTTAAATTGCTAAGTCTAATTATAGTCTTGCAAAAAAAATCTAAATCAATATAAAATATAAAAACCATTTCAAAACCACCAAAAATATGTTTAAATAGCCTTCTAATCATCTCCAAATTCTCTGAAATTTCTACACTAAGAAGGTCTATATACATACCCCCTATTCCAAAGAAAAAATCTCAAAATACAGTGTCATGTTTGGGCGTTGAGTAGTTAACGCCGGGCGTTAGCTCTTTTTGCCAAACTGAAATTATGTTTTCTATACATTATTTCTAGTATTTTTATAATAATTTTTCTCTGTTTCTTTTCTCAATTTTTGAAATTATTTTGTTATTAATTTGGTTGTTTTATTCTAAAATAAAAAAAAACAATTCAAAATAATCAAAAATATGTTTTTGTTATTTATTTTGCTTTAAATATTTACAAAACTATGGTTTGACAATAAGACTTCACAAGAGCAAACATCTTAGTTATTTTGTTTCAAATGGTCAAAATTGATTAGGCATACACTTAAAGATTATCTTTAATGTCTAATTTTAATTTCAAATTTCCTAAACATTATTTTATCTTGTCATGACTTAACCTTAAACTGATTATGTGCAATGAAATAGTCTATAGAAAATTGTGTATGATTGCCTAGCATGGGTCTAAGTATGAGTAATGTTTATGTTAATCAATGATTCCTACACTCACTATTTTGGTAATCTACATGTACTCATAATCTTAGTCTTGCATGATTGTGTAGTGTAATAGTTTTAACACATTAAGTTGTATATCTAAATTACCTACACCATCTTTCAAATAATAAATTTCCTGCACACATAGAAGTGTTATTTCCATATTGTTAATGTTTGCAACAACAAGTGAATTCGGAGACCTTTGGCCCAAGCTTTAAAAAAAATATGAAATCATTTGCCAAAGATAACTCCACCAAGCACTACTCACCCTCCTGATAAGTCTTAATAAGCATTGTGAGGTTGAGCACCTTGGAAAGAATTGTAAAGTGTCTTGTGCAAACATATTCTTTTTATCACTTCTATTTGTACACTGAATCACTAGAAATAAAAAAAAAATTAATAAAATTGCTTATGTGACCCCCCAAGCAATACTTCGCTCCCCGATAAGTCTTAATGAGCATTGTGTGGGTGAAGCACCTTGGTAGTTGTACTCCTTTTATGTACTTTGAAATTTTATTCTAAAATTGATGTGTGAAAGTAATTATAAGATTACAATCTTAATATTGTTGTTACTATTTCATTACATATGTCATGTGTTTTGATTATTTCACTTGTATACTTTTATCAAAACATCTTATACACACATCATTGTTTTTCATAAAACGTCTACTCATGAGAATTGGATCCTAATGCAAAATTACATAATTCCCTAAGAACTTAAGTAAAAGCACTAGATTGCAATGCATGATTTCTACAAAAAAAAATTTACTTGAAATACAAATTGGTTACATTGTAGCTCTTATCTTTTTGAATATGTTAAATCATGCTTGCCTATTAGTTAGGAAAATTTTCAAAGTTAAATGCTCAAATGTGAAGAGTCTAGACATATTGTTGGAATGGTCAAACTATTACAAAAATGTTAATCTTAGTTATTTTGTTTTGTTTTTCCGCATTTCTAATTTGATCATGTGTATTTTATCATGCTTTCTCATGATTACTTCTAAGGTTTTTCTTCACTTGTGCTTGTCAAACTATATTGCATTTCTTCCAAACAAGTTTCCTAACAATTTCACTTTGAAAAGCAAGTGGTAGAATTCCTTTGGTAAAACAAACAATAGAATGTTGTTTGTTCATGCTTATTATATTTTTTACGTTGTGCTACTCTCTCCCTTAGCTCGATCGTGACTTACCTTATGTTTAAACTGAACTCTAAATCCTCTCTTAGTTATGTTCCAACTTTTTTCTTCTCTCTTCTAGTTTTGTTTCAACTCCACCCTCTTTTGCTAATAACAAAAGGGGGAGATTAAAATGATAAATCTTAATGATTAAAGGAGTAGGATTCACTAGATTAAGGGGGAGCATAAATCTAGTCTATGGGAGCATACACTAAGGGGGAGCACTTAAGTAGGGGGAGCACAACTTAAACAATCTATAATTCTTATTATTGTCTCTATATTGCTTAGTGTCATATATCCTTCTAAAAACACACCTCTCTTATATATGAATCTGATTTATCTATATTGGATTTGTTATTATCAAAAGGGGGAGATTGTTGGAACATGGTTTTCCGCGTCCCTTTGATTTGAGAATAACAAATCCAACTTGTATTTGATCTTGTTTGCCATTGTGTTTTTAGCATGCAAGTTTGAACAACCTCCCAAAAGAGACTCGCAGAGATAACAAAAAATGGGAACAACCTCCCAAAAGAGACTCGCAGATCTCAAATCTAACTATGCATAAAAGTACTTGAAAACCAAGCAGCGAGCTAAACCATCACGCCCATTTATTATTTGGCAGTAAGCACTTCAAGCGCGCACATGTTCCTGCAACTAAATACAAATAAGTGAAAAACAAAGTCAGTCAGAGCTTACTAAATAAAGTGTAACAATCTCCCTCTCCCGGGGCATCCTAGCAGATCCCAGGAAGCCCAATACATGTAGATCAGCGTGCCACAACATGCAAACAAACACGACGGTAAACATACAAGTAGATACTCAATGCAGCACCCAAATAAGCATCATAGGTCGTACTATAGGTCATACATCATGCAACCCAAAACCACAACATAACCCAAGATTGTGTTCACTCGCTATGTGCATGACATGGCATACTCACCCATCCTTTTCATGTCAAGCTACACAACAACAGGTGCGGCAGAGTGCACCTACCTCATTGATCCCCCTAGTCTGATCCCATTATCCAAAGCATGAACTACATTCCTAAGGCTCATCAACGACCCAAGCATAAGTAAAGTGCACTCAAACCAAAATTACGAGCACACAAAACTCCAAGTCCGCTGAGCATCTCACTGGTCTGGACCCTCATGCTAGATTCATAATCTCTCCCATGGATTCAACATATAAAGAGGATACACCCCATGCTACCCATCCATGGTGTAGGTTCAATTAAGTTTGTTCATGTTGCCATTAAATGGCCTTCCCATGTGTCGGTATGAGGCGTCAATCCACATGGTGCGAGTGTGGCTCGGCTTGTGCCTGTACTCAATCACCATGTCAAACAATGGTCATACCCGAAGGTCCTTTTCCTGTTAAACTGCACTGTGCGGGTGTAGCACGGCCCATGCCCGGTCCATCAACCAAAAGCAAAAACACATAATCAAAACTCAAGCTAAATATGTTACAAGTGTTATCACATCTACCACACACACCCCGAGTGGGGATCTAATAAACTCAGATAAGATTTTACATGATCATTCACCATTATTATGCCACTAGATATCATCGAACATCTACGAGCTCAAACTCGATAGCACATAGATATTTTCAATAAGAGCGCTAACATAGCATACCCCACTCAAAATCTGATAAAGAAGGATTGACAAATTAAACCCCCAACATCCCTTACAAAGAGTTTATCAATATTATCATCGATCTTATGCATAGAAGTTCACCACCACATACGTTATAAAGTATTATCGGCCTACATGACATCTATCCCAAAATTTGGGTCTTTTTCACCCAACGCTGATAATTACGAACACGATCTGTAAGGCAAAATACTTAGAGATTAGGTAATCATCATCGATTTATATTCAATTCTTTCATCATCATCATGTTCCTCCACAGGTAACAACCACAAATCAAAATGGTTTTGCTATAAACCTAGGTCCTGCACAGATTCTCATGACCTCAATCATCATTGATTCTCAACCCACAAACGAACATACAAATGAAATATGGATAATTATCTGATATTGAATATGCAATCAACATCACCGACCTGGGATTATTGTCACGGGTAGGCATCACACAACATGCCTAATCCAAAATCATTTGTTGGGCATTTCTAATGCAAATTGTTGTCGGGGACGAACACAATCGACCTGGTGGTTCACTAGGAATCGTGGTTGCCCCAAGTTCTCTAATTAGAGACACCATGTGCCACACAATGAGAACATAACAAACATGCACAATCAAATCCTAAACACGGGGAGAAGAATATTGTTGCTTGCATAAAATCCTTCCCAACCATAGAAGCCTCAAGGAGTTGGGTGGAGAGTGATCCCGACGCGGTTTCCTTGTGTTGGCGGAGATGGCTCATTTGTTGGAGTTCTCCAACTCCGGTTGTTGAACCAGGAAACCACAGTTCAACCTTTGAGCCCGGAAACCACAGCTCGAGGAGTTCGGATTGGTGTAGTTTGCTCTTACTTCTCGTGAGTTCAATCTTTAGATTGGGCACTCAGGACTAGGAAGCTCTCACAAAGGGTGGAAAACTAGAAACTGACCACCGAACTACAACGAGGAGGTCCCTCCACTAACCCGGAAGATCTAAAGAACATCCCCTCCTAAGCCAATTGCTGAGTTGGGCACCTTGGAGGGTGCTAGAGAGTTGTTGCCCACCCACCCGGAAACCACGGTGAGCAGCAAGTCGAACCTCCCTAGTCTCGAATTCTCCCATGATCTGCAACACTACCACCATGGTGTATGTGGATACTTTCACATCTTGGTCCCCTAGCTCCCTTGCCAAATGGATGCCTTCTATCACTGCATCATACTCAGCTTGGTTGTTGGTAAGTGTAAAGCGGATGTCTATTGCTTACTCAATCTTCATCCCATGTGGACTTACCAAGATCACTTCCCCTCCTAGGGATTACCTTCCTGATGGCCCATCCACCAACATGTCCCAAGCTAAGTGCTCGGGGGACTGGGACCCTTCCACCTCAACCACATACTATGCCAAGAAGTCATCCACAACCTGCGCCTTCAAAAACTTGATGCGTAAATCTAGCACACCGCTATCGGCGGTAGCAAGACTGTGGCATGAAATGGCAGTGTACCGATCGTTCAAGTAATATTAAATGGGCGAGTAATTCCCAAGTATTGAATCTCAAAGGAACACAGTAAGGTGGAGTTAAATATCGAGGAAATACTTGAGATTGAAGTCTTTCAAGTCGGAGAAGATGTGAATGGCTAGGATTGGTTTGATTTGCGGAAAAACGAAATAAAGAAAATAAACTACTATGCAGGCCGCTATGCACTGCTTCGCCGGGCGCATGGAAACTATGCAGGCCGCTATGCACTGCTTCGCAAGGCGGATGGACGATAAGGCAAGCAGATGAGGTGAGAGTAACTGCGGAAAATAATGAGGGTTGTTTGCACCTCTTAGCTAGCGGATGGATTATACGGGTTGTTAGCACCTCTTTGTTGCACGGGTGGACGAGAAGGCTTGCAGATGAAGTGAGTCGCACTAGCAAAATGAGGGTTGCAATCACCTCATCACCAAGCACGCCACTAGCAATTGCTAGTGCGCCACACGAACGTCATGGTGGGATGGAGGATGGAATGGGGGCGCTCCTAACTCACATGAACCACAAAACAACCACATGGACATGGCAAAATACACTAATAATAATTAGGGTTCATGGACATCGTTCATAGGAAAGTATACAAACTACTCAAATCACATAAAATAGCTAAAACAACAAGGAGGAGGTAAGATTACAACCAAAGCATGAAGTCTTGCCGGGATTCACGGTCAGAATCAAGGGTTGTCAATCCTTGTCCGAGCTCGGTCCACGACTGACGTCCAGGGTAGAAGAGGGTTGTCACTTCCTCCCAATGGACCCGTCTTCTTTGTGAATCGCCTTTGACCATGATCTCACCGGATAACTCCAAGTATATAGCAAGGAATCTCTCGAAATTGAGCGTGGATGCTTCCGAACGATGGAGGAGGCCGAGAGGATACTCCGGCTCAAGATTTGAGCCAAGAATGTGTCCAGAGAACCTCCAAATGGTGGGCGATGATGGAACGGTAGAAAATGGCGGAGCAGAGCTCGAACTGGCGAAGAAAATGACCGATCCCCCTCTTTAGGGTGAAGAACTGCGGCATAAATAGAGGTGTTAAATTAAAGAAACGCACGACCGTGCGTTTGGATCGTGCGATTTAAAGAGACGAACAACGCCTGGAGCTACAGGAAGATCGTGTGTTTTTGTTCGCGCACAAGCGACATGCTTGTGCGCGCCCAAAAACGCACGGGTAGGATAGGTCGCTGGTTTTTGACTACATTCAGGTAGGTCGTGCGATTACCTTCACGCATGACTGGATTCTATCGTGCGTTAAGGAAAACGAACGATGAACATCTTCACATGGAGTTCTGAGTAAATCGCATGATTGCCTCGGTCGTGCGCAAACAATAATCGCACGGTCGTGCGATTTACCCAGACTGCAATGCTCAGCTCATGGGCACAATCCACCTGCACACAATCAAAACCTGAGCTCCTACCGCACAGAAAATATAAATAACATCCAAAATAATAGCAAGACAGGCATGGGGAGCCACTGAAGGCATACCCCCAGCACAGAATGCGGAATTGCACACCCCGATGGACCAAAATGTGCACTTCATGTGAGAAGAGTGAACCAGTGAAATATAAGCATTAATGAACTAAAAGTGAAGTATAAGTGAGTGAAATTTAGCCCAGATGAGTCTGAAAACACTATATAAATCGGACTCATCACACCCCCAGACTTACTTGTTTGCTTGTCCTGAGAAACAATATCGCATGTGGACTAGAAAAGTCATGAGCTAGAGAAGTAATTGAATATGCGGAGTACTATGCGAAGTCGCTTACACGCGCGCGTAGAAATTTTTGCAGAAAAATCTTTTAAACATGCGAAATAGATTAGAATTTTCTAAATTGCGTTTCTACTTATTATTGCTACTCGTAATTTGAATCACGGTGAATCCTTTAGTCACACGTAGGGGTAAAGTAGCTCGATCACTAAGTGGAATATTGCCAGAGATCGAAGATCGGGACAACCTCCAAAGAAATCCATCAATGACGATGGCCATAAGCTTGCCCGTTCACATTCTCTCTACGGTACTAGTTACGTTCAGAGTGTGAATCAATAGGACTTTAGGTTATGATTTAGGCTTTGGCTACGGTACGATAAACAATGATAAACGTGGGGGCTTAGCGCACCTAACCCAAATGAGCTCGCAATAAAATCACTATATCAAGGCAATAATGAAAATGTGTACACCACACCCCCAAATTTAAACGTAAAACTATGGGGTGTGTACACCACCTATTCCCAAATACATTTCTTTACAAAAAATTTTTACTTTTTTTTTTACATTCTTTTCATTTCACATTTCTTTTTTTCCTTTTCTCTTTTCTAAACTATAACTTTGCGCATATAATAACAAACACAGCTATATTTTCAATAACGCCTTACCACCACAACCACAAATATACACCGCATCAACACCCAAATTTTAAATGCACAAATCCCATGAGCTCAGAATTTGGTGTGTGATTAGGATAGTCATTTTGGCTTTGGTGAATTGAAGGTGGAGCTGAATCAAACAGTAGGGATTAGGCACAAAAGGGCTAAGAAAGGATAGAGCGTGTAGGAATGGTGCAAAGGCTCAACCGGGCCAAAGAATGGCCTATATCACACTTGCACAAATGAAATAACATATACCCAGGCTTCGAGACTCGCTAGGGGCAAGTTCTTAGCCACTGAGAAAGAATATCCTTCTTCCCAACTCGAGCAATACATCACTAGCGATCGTCTACACACTCACCTACACAACAGTCAGATTCTACTGGATTCACGAATTAGGAGTAGAATAAACAACACTCACACAAGTAGAAAATTATAAAACTAAATGCATGAGAAAAAAACTAATTCTACAAGAATTTCATCACGAGACGCGAGCACTCGACTAGGAGCACTACAAGATTCAACATGTTACTCTGACACTCAAATTAATGCCAGCATCATGATCTTCCAATCACACACAACAAATAAATTTTACCCGATACGCATCGACAAATAAGCGCACACTAAAGTGGGTGTTGTGGTGTGCACAACAATGAAAGAAATATAAAAGTTTAAACTGAAATCAAAAAGTGCTTTTGGCATGCTTGTGAAGTGATGTGTATGCAGTGCAGGTACTCAGTCACAATGCTCTCCCCCAGACTTATATGAGACTATAATGAGCATTTTAAACATGAAAAACTAAATAGACAGGGGGAGAAGTTTGGAATGTACCCCATGTTCAGAAATGAGCATACCGGAAGACGCATGAAAATCTTGAAAAGGAGCAGCCTCCGCCATCCCAAAATAATGCAAGCACTCTGGGTTATCTCCCATTAGCGCTTTCTTTTACCGTCCTTAAGTTGGACTCAATACCTGTATTATGCAGTTTTACAAAATTGTCTAGGCATAAAAGCAAAAGTTAATAAATGCTAATTATTATTACATGCTCAGCAAAATTATCAACTATAAGTAAATTTAATGTAGTAACTAGAAATGAAAGAAATGGGTCTGAAGACCCAACAACAGCAGTCCAGAAGATCAGAAGCTTTCCATCTCCAAATTTCATCTGTCTTCATTCTCTTCATCTCCTCCAAATGGCGGTCATTGATGAAATAACATTTACCACCCTGCACCATTCTTTCAAGGAAAACGCAAGCAATGATGATGAAGTGGAATAGGCGATTGATTTCATCATTGTCATCTGTTTTCCCTTCCATGACTGCCACTCAGAATCACCCAAAATGGGTCCACAAACTCATGCACCTGCAAGGGAATATACAAAATATTAGAAATTAAAGCAGGGGGGAAGCATGAAGAATGAGCTTATCAATATCAGCATTATAAGAAGGATGATTATGAAATAAAATGGACGAAGAACTAAAAAATTCAAACACATGAGGAGTGGCCCCAGTGTCACTCCCATCAGGTTCCACAAAAGGATCATTGTCAATCGCATTAAGATCACTGCAGGAAAAATATGAGCAGCTAAGAAGTGTATCGGCTCCTCTACAGCGATCCACACGAACGATAGAGAACCCCAAAGCCTTGTCGAACAAGGAATGGGTTGGAGTAGGAAGCTCTCAGCGTCCCCACGGACTGCTAAGTCCGAGACAGGGGAGGCGGCGACCGTCGGCGGCGGATCTCAGCGGACGGGAAGAACGAGAAGCCCTCTTGCGGAACTTTTCTGGACGGTTGTTCTCTTCTAAGATCAAAGGCTCGGGGGGGGTCTAGTTAAACCTAAAACTGTATGCCCTTGTATACCAAACAGCATAAAACAGGCTATCCGCAGACCCAGGAAAAACAGAACTGTTCTGTCATGATTTATACATTCGCCGAATTCGACAATTCGACTAAACAGTATAACCGAATTCGATTATATATAATAACCAAATTCGACTATATGTTATAGCCGATTTGACTATATGAATTCGGTTAAATGATTCTGTCTAAACCATTTCGTCGAACAAACTCATTTGGCTAAACCCTTTAGTCGAATTTGTTACAGTTCTGCTAAACACTTTAGTCGAATCAATATCGCCCAATTTCATTAGTCGAATCAACATAATTCGGTTAAACAATTTAGCCGAATTTGACACAGTTCGGTTAAACCCTTTAGCCGAATTTGTCTAGCATAAATCCATTCGTTTAAACCCTTTAAATGATTTCCCGTTGAGACATTCTCAAGTTAATTCCAAGTAGTCACAGGATTGGTCCTCCACTCATATCCAATATGAGTAAGGCCAACACAATCCTTTCTCCAACTTCTCCAAACGCTTTTATGTGCGACCCTATAGGCTCATATTGCGTTGGCAGTAAGACTAACTGTTGATTGCTTAGAGATCACCTCAGAAACTCCAACAGTCTCCCACTTGATCACAAAGTATCAACAAAAGTCTCACAAATAATGAGCGGCATCTAGCAATACATGATTGCTACCCAAGCAATAAGAGTTCATAACTCAATAAGCCTATCTACACCAATGTATCAGCATTGTCTTGTTCCTTTGTCCCTTACATCTGGATAGAACTAGAGGCATGGACTGTGTCACCCTCATAATCGTTCAATCCTAGTTTCCTGATCTAGAATAGACCTTAAGAAAGTGGTAAGCTCAATATCATATATTGGCTCAACCCAGCATCGCCATGCATTTCTTGGTCTCATTCCATCAAGGGGGCCCATGGATGTAACTCCTGTCATAAAGGAGGACAAATCCCATATCTGTCCACACACAAACACCCAAATGAATCGTAACATACCCAATAACCACCCTTATCATCAACCTTTCTCAAGGAAGACTTTAGATGGCAACAAAGTACGCTCTTCCTCACTTGATGAATGATGTGACTTCAGGGCAAAGAACTACAAACACCATTGTCAGATGAGACCTGTTTGTGACACATTCATATAACAATCCACAAAGTAGTCTCATGGTGGGTCTGTCCAGTATAACTTGTTCACTAACAAGCACCCATGTGATGACTTGATATCACAATATCATGACCTGTGAGAACCGGTCATCAGTCAACGCACATGCTAGTCTTAACGTATCATCATTGCCCTTCAACTTCTATGATGATACTCCGACTAGGGACCATTTAAGAATGAAGCTTCTGGTTATACATAGGCCCTCACATTCAAGTCACGTACTTGAATTCCTATGGAATCAAACAGACTAAGGGCGTTTATTATGCTAATAAATTTATCAAATAAATACTATTGACATAATATGAAGAACTTGCCATAAATGTAAAATGAAAAACATAATATACATTATAATTCATCAAATGAATAAACAACCAACAAACATACAATCCACAAAGCTCCCACTAAAGACGATCATTCAGGTATCTAATACCCATTGATCTAACATGACCATCATGCTTCTTTTGTGCAAGAGGCTTTGTTAGTGGATCCACTGTATTTTCTTCAATCGATACTCTGCAAATGTTCACATATCCTCGATCGATAATCTCTCGAATAAGATGGAACCGCCAAAGTATGTGCTTGGAGCGCTGATGAGATCTAGGTTCCTTAGCTTGGGCAATTGCACCGTTGTTGTCATAGTAGAGAACTACGGGACCAACAATGCTAGGAACTACATCTAGCTCGCCGATGAATTTCCTAATCCATACAGCCTCCTTTGCCGCATTTGCGGCATCCATATACTCGGCTTCTGTCGTAGAATCGGCAATTGTCTCTTGCTTGGAACTCTTCCAGCTTACAGCTCCTCCATTAAGGAAAAATACAAAACCTGATTGGGACTTTGAATCGTCCCTATCAGTTTGGAAGCTAGCATCCGTGTAACCATTTACAACGAGCTCTTCATCTCCGCCATACACCAAGAACATATCCTTAGTCCTTCTCAAGTACTTTAGGATATTCTTGACATCTATCCAGTGACCATCACCAGGATCAGACTGATACCTGCTTGTCATGCTTAAAGCATAAGAGACATCGGGTCGAGTACATAACATTGCATACATGATTGATCAAATTGCCGAAGCATATGGAATCAACTTCATGCGGTCCTTATCTTCCAAATATTTAGGACACTGGTCCTTAGAGAGACTCACACCATGAGACATGGGTAAGAATCCCTTCTTGGACTCAAGCATGTTGAACCATTTCAACACCTTCTCAATGTATGTACTCTGGGTCAAACCCAGTAACTTCTTCGATCTATCTTTATAGATCTTAATACCAAGTATGTAAGTCGCTTCACCCAAGTCATTCATAAGAAAGCAGTCCCCTAGCTTGTTCTTAACAGCTTGTAGGGTTGGAATGTCATTCCCGATCAGTAGTATGTCATCTACATACAATATCAGGAAAACGACAATGCTCCCACTAATCCTCTTGTAAACACAAGGCTCATCCTCATTCTTGATGAAACCAAACTCTTTAATTTTCTCATCAAAACGAAGATTCCAACTTCGAGAAGCTTGTTTCAATCCATATATGGATCGATTCAACTTGCATATTTTAGTGGCTTCACTTGGAGATTCAAAACCCTCGGGTTGTGTCATGTACACTTCCTCAAGGAGGCTTCCATTAAGGAAAGCCATGTTGACATCCATTTGCCAGATCTCATAGTCATAATACGCAGCAATAGCAAGTAGAATTCTGATGGACTTGACCATGGCCACAGGGGAAAAGGTCTCATCATAGTCAATACCATGAATTTGCCTGAAACCTTTAGCCACTAGCCGGCCTTTGAATGTCTGTACATTCCCATCCATGTTGGTCTTCTTCTTGAAGACCCACTTGCACCTTATGGGTCGTACCCCTTCAGGTGGTTCCACCAAGGTCCAAACTTGGTTTGTGTACATGGAGTCCATTTCAGATTTCATGGCCTCAAGCCACTTCTCGGAGTCTGGTCCATTCATAGCCTCTTGGTAGGTTGCAGGCTCATCATCATGATCCATAAGCAACACATTACCTATTTGAGTCATGAGAAATCCATATCTCTCAGGCTCAAATCTTGGTCTACCAGATCTACGCAGGACTTGGGTTTCTTGAGCAGCCTCTCCAGCTACAACTTCTTGTAGTCCTTGCTCAGGTTCCAATTCCGGTTCGTTCATTGTTTATAGCTCTTGAACTTCTTCAAGTTCTACCTTTGCATTCTTTCTGGATAAGAACTCTTTCTCCAAAAAGACACCAGTCCTTGCGACAAACACTTTGCCCTTAGATGGCAAGTAGAAGTAGTATCCTTTGGTTTCCCTAGGATACCCCACTAGATAACATTTATCCAATTTTGGTTCCAGCTTGTCAGGCATTTGACATCGCACATATGCCTCACAGCCCCAAATCTTGATGAACGACATACTAGGATGCTTCCTAGTCCATATCTCATATGGTGTCTTTAGAATCGTTTTCGTTGGAACTCGATTTAGTGTGAAAGCAGCAGTCTCTAAAGCAAAACCCCAAAAGGAAACGGGCAAATCTGCATGACTCATCATCGATCGCACCATGTCTAATAAGGTACGATTCCTCCTCTCAAAAACACCATTATGTTGAGGTGTTCCGGGCGGAGTGAGCTGTGATACAATACCACACTCTTTCAGATGATCACGAAACTCATGACTCGGATATTCGCCACCTCGATCAGATCGGAGTGCTTTTATCCTTTTTCCCAGTTGGTTTTCTACTCCATTCTTAAACACTTTGAACTTTTCAAAGGCCTCGGATTTGTTCTTCATAAGAAACACATATCTGTATCTACTGAAATCATCAGTAAATGTAACGAAGTAGTAGAACCCACCTCTAGCCATAGAACTCATGGGTCCACATACATCACTATGTATTATACCCAAGAGATCATCAACCCTCTCATTACAACTAGTGAAAGGAGCTTTCGTCATCTTGCCCAATAAACATGACTCGCATCTCTCAAATGATTCATAATCAAATGAGTCCAGTAGTCCATCTTTATGGAGCTTGGATATGCGTTTCTCATTTATATGGCCTAAACGACAATGCCAAAGGTACGTAGGATTCGAGTCATTTGTTTTTAGTCTTTTAGTATTTTCTACATTATAGATCGGATGGTCTAAGTTCAAAACATATAAACCATTAAACAATTGGGCTACACCATAACAAACATCATTCATAAAAACCGAACAACAATTGTTCTTAATTATAAACGAAAAGCCTTTCATGTCAAGACATGATATGGATATATTGTTTCAAGTTATGGCTGGAACAAAATAACAGTTATCTAATTCTATTACAAGCCTAGTGGGAAAAGAAAGACAATAGACACCAACGGCGACAGCAACAACTCTTGCTCCATTCCCGGCGCACAGGTCTACCTCCCCTTTACCCAGCATTCTTCTCCTTCTCAGTTCCTGCATATTTGTACAAATGTGAGAACCGCATCCGGTATCCAATACCCAAGATGAAGGAACGGAAAGGTTTATCTCTATAACATAAATACCTGAAGTGGAAGTCACACTTCCCTTCTTCTTTTGCAGATCCTCAATATAGAGGGGACAGTTCCGCCTCCAATGCCCAGCTTTACCGCAGTGGTGGCACTTTCCTTCCTTCGCCAGACCTTTCCTTTTCAGTGTAGAAGATTTGGGATCAAGATGAGACTTAGATCCTATCTTCGTCTTCTTGAATTCCATAGTCTTTCCCTTGCTTTTATGCACCATCAGTATGGGACTAGCAGGCTTGACCTTCTTCATATTATTTTCAGCAGTTCGCAACATGTCTAGGAGCTCGGGCAGTGTCTTTTCTATTTCATTCATGTTATAGTTCAAGACGAACTGCTCATAACTGTCCGGCAATGATTGCAGGATCAGATCCGTGGCCAACTCTTGGCCCAAGGGAAAACCCAGTTTTTCAAGGTTCTCTATATACCCAATCATTTTGAGCACGTGAGTCCCTACTGAGTCTCGAGCTCCCATTTTGCACTGAAATAATGCCTTGGATATGTCAAACCTCTCTTGCCGGGCTTGCCCCTTGAACATTTTCTTGATGTGCCTGATTATCTCATAACCACGCATGCTCTCGTGTTGCTTCTGAAGATCAGAGGACATGGTAGCAAGCATGAGGCATTTGATAGATAAAATACGAAATAGGAGACAAGCGCACCTATCGCGTGTAGTATATATGATAAAAAACATATCAAGGTCGTATTTAGTCCTGGGTCCCGTCGAGTAGATTTACTTCGAGCTACGGCTATTGTTTTATCGAAAAGAGCGGATAAAAATCAAAGTAAAAACCATAAAAGCCAAAAAATAAGTAAATAAAATGCGGGAAATAAAAACACGAAAACAAAAACAAATATAAAATAAAACACGTATAATAACAACTTAAAGTAAAAATATGAAAACAAAGAAAGCGGAAAATACATGATAATAAAAACACGAGAAAAACGATGCTTTGAAACAATTTTAAACGCACACCTAATATTCCGCTCTAATTTACCGTGTCAAGGAGGAAAAGAACGAAAAATTAAATGGACGAATAAATTCGAATCTAAGCGCAAACCAATGTTATGGCAACAAATAAGCTTAGCTAAAGAAAGAAAAAAATGCAGGACTTGAAGTGCGGATATGAAAGCTAAGTTATTAATTGAAATTGCAATGCAGAAATGAAACTAAGTTATGAATTGAAATTACGTGACAAATATTGAATTGCAGGAAATAAAACTACGCTACGAAATTGAAAAATGCACGAAATAAAAACTAAATTTATTTATTGCCATAATAAAGGAGTTCACACGAAATAAAAAAAATTATATTAAAAGAAAAATACAAAAAGAACAATACAAAATAAAAAAATTTCATAATAAAAACATTTCATAATAAAAACTAAACTATTTTATTAATTGAAATGCCATTAAATAAAAACTAAACTAATTTAGGAAAGAGAAAGCACAACATTTAATTAATTTACATATAAAAAAATACAAAAAAAACTTAAGAAAGAAATTACAAAATGAGTGGAGAAAATGGTGGAAGATCACCCCAAAATGGGCAATCCAAGAGGGGCAATTAGTGAGGGGGGAGGTTCCTATTTATAGAGAATTTATGGTCTGCGGATAGAGGGTTGGAAGCTTCTAAAATGGGTTGGAATGTTGACTGAGATGAGCTGGATGGTTAACTTGGATGAGCTGGTTGGAAGCTGCTAGAATGCTGGTGTGCGGATAGAAGCTTGCAGGTCAGCTGGTGGGTTGCAGGTAGTGGGCTGGCGGGCGCGTGACACTTGGAGTTGAGTTGGCGGGCGGGACAGCTGGAGGGCTGGGGTGCAGATAGCGGATTAAATCCGCGCAAAATTGAGTTGGCCCGGTTTCGATCCCTGGCCACTTGTCGAAGTTAACCAAACCCACACCACTGGACCGAATGCGCTTCTCTGCTTATAATGGAAATAGTTTATTTATAATATATATTTACAGATATTTTAAATTTAAAATGTATCAACTTTAATAAATTTAAAAACATATTTTAATTAACTTTAATTATACAACAACTGACTAAAAAAACGATTTTTATTAACTTAATATATATATAAATATATTATAATTTTATACAACATTATTATACACTAAATAAAATATACGTTTAAATAAAACATACACTAAATAAGATACACAAAATATATATAACTCCTTATATCTTCATATAGTAAATTTTATTATTATATATTTAACTTATTTATAGTTTATATTTACATATATAGATAAAGTTTTTATTTAATAAATATTTACATATATTTTTAAATACTTTATATATATTTCCTTTTTTCATAAAAATATATAAATATATATAAATTAGCCAAAACAAATGATTTGTTCAATATTTTACAAGAAATATGTACAATATTACTTAAAACTAAGCTAAAAACTATACTAAAATACGTATAATTTACTATTTATCAAATACCCCCATATTTAAGCTTTTGCTATTCCAGAGCAAAAGTAAGGGATACCTATAAGACGTTAATTAAATTTCTAATTTACTAAAGTTTTATGTAATCAAAAGTAAGATCGAAATAAATTTAGGAGATTTAAAGAGGTAAGTCCTAAATTATGAAAATGATTTAAAATGAGCAAAAAAGTTTTAGCCGTGAGACTTCTAAAGTTAGCTAAATAGCGTCGAATATTGCAATCATTGGCACCTTTAATTAGAATAGAATTATAAAAACTTTAACTTTTTTAAAGAAAATTTTTAAGAATAAATAAAACCTACTAATTATGCTCTCGCAAACTTTTTAAATTAAAATCTAGCTTACAATTTTATTGGCTAAGGGGTAGGGGAAAAAACTTTGGCAAAAAGAAGAGTGCTTGGATTAGGGGTGATGAATTTTATCCTCTCACCCCACCTTTTTGGTGGTTCACTTTGGCTCCCGCCGTTGGTTTACGAGGGAAGATTGAACATTTTTAAACTTAACCCAATGCCTGTTTTTACGGAATCTTTTTATTCTCATTGACACAGGATTTCTTTTAAACTTCTTCTTTTATTTTTTTATGCCAAGCTAAATTGGTGTTTACAAAGGGGAGTTTCAGGAGAAAATCTAGAATAATAAAAAAGAATTTTGAGAGCAAAGTTTAGGAGATTAAAATATTCCTAAAGTTTCACAAGTTTGGAGTTAGAATAATTAAATCTAAAGATGGTTTGCAAATATAATACAAATAGAAACTATTTAGGGTAAACTTGAAGTAGTGCTAAAAGGTTTGTTCTCAAATTAAATTAAAATCAAAAGATATTCTTTACTACTAAAATTCCAAAAATTTAAATTTACAAACTATGATATAAATAAAATGGTTTTAGCAAATCAAAAATAGTGAAAACGCTTAAAGATAAACTCTACCTAGCCTTGGAAATAACAAAAAGCTAAATATGGGTTTTTATTCTATTTTTGGAGTTTTTTCATAAGTTTTTCAAATATATTTTTTGGGAGTTTTTAAGATATGATATATTTTTTGGGGGATTTTTTGATTTTCTTAATAACAAAATACATAAACACTTAATAAAAAGAAAAGAAGAACAAAAGTTAAGAACAGAAAAGATACATACAAAAACATTTTTTGGTTTTTTCTAATGTTTTTTTTTCATCGAAATATTTTTTTTATTTTTAAATTTTTCTTTTTTTAAATTATGTACATTAATACTAAAAACAAAGGAAATGTAAAAAAGAAAGAAAAATAAAGGAAAATAAAAACATATATAAAATTTTTTTTTGGGTGTTATGACAAAATTTTGTGGATTTTGTTATAACATATTTTTAAGTAACTTTTTCATCAATTTTTTTGGATTTTGATTTATTTTTTATAACAAAATACATATATAAATACTTAATAAAAAAGAAAAGAAACAAAGAAAGAAGAAAAGTAAGAAAAGTAAAAAAAGTAAAAATACATACAAAAATATTTTTGGTTTTTTCTAAGAAATTTTTCATCATAATTTTTTTGGATTTTGATTTATTTTATAAACATGGTTTTTTTTATATACAAATAAAAACATAGAACTAGAACATTTATAATAATAAATTTTTTTGTGTTTTTTCTAAGTTATTTAATATTTTTTTGGATTTTTGATTTTGTTACATATTTACATATTAAATTTTTTACAAAGAGAAATAAAAGGAAAGAGACAAATTTGTTGCAACAAATTTTATTTTGTTGTAACAAAATTTGTTATGTTGTAACAAAAAGGAAAAGAGAAAGAGTTGTTGTAACCAATTTTTTTTTTGTAATGTTATAACAAATTTTGTTATATTCTTTATTTTTTTGGTTTTTTCTAAAAAAAGGGGGACAAAATTTATAAAAAGGGGGAAAACACACCCCCATACTTAAAAGTCAACATTGTCCCCAATGTTGAAATTAAGTATGAGGAACCATTATAAATATGTGCAAAGCATAAAAAGAGTAAAAGTAAAATGTAAGAAAGGAAATAGCAGGGGAAAAAAAGCACGTCCCTGATTTGGAGACGGGATGACCGGATTAATACCTGCAAAATATGTTAAAACAAAATAATAAAAGTTATAGAGGGGGGGAGATAAAGATGGAATTTATTATATATATACAAATATTAAGAACTAAAAGAAAGAAGAAAAAAGAGAAAAGCTAAAAAAAACGTATACAAAATATTTTTTTTATGTTTTTGGGTGTTTCTAAATTACAAAAAGAATGAAATATATATAGAATGTAAAACTATATTTTTTTTTTTTTGGAGTTTTCTAAATATATCTTCATCATTTTTGAAATCTGCATATTTATAAAAACCTTAATACTTAATAAAAATAAGAAAAATAAAGAGAAACTTTAAAATTAAAAACAAAGAAGAAGAAGTGAAATGAAAGGATAAAAGTAATAGGGTTTTCCCTTTTCAAAATATCGACAAAAATCCCCTTTCGGGTCTGTCGAATAATCCTACTTCGAAAAAACTAACTATTATTCTATCTTAAAATTCCAACAATTCTTTTAGATTTATGTTTCAAAGCTTTTCACTATTTTGTCATTTTAATTAAAATATTATCTTGTTTTGTCAAATATGCATATTAAAACTTAATGAAAATTAAAAATAAAACTTATCATTTTTTTTCTCTTATATGCACATTTATATACAAAATAAAACTTAATAAAAATTAAAAGAAACTTAACATAAAAACAAAAAAGGGAGAAAGAGAAGAGAGAGAAGAGAGAAAAAAACAAAGTAGAAAAAGAAAGAGAAGAACATATAATTAAATTTTTTTGGGGGGATTTTTCTAATTTTTCATCATCAATTTTTTTGGATTTTTAATGTATAATAAAAAAAGGGATATATATATATATATATATATATATATATATTAATACTTAACAAAAAGAAGGAAAAAAGAAAAAAAAAAGTAAAGAGGGAGAAAAAAAAGAAGAAATAAGAAAGTCAAAAATACATAAATAATTTTTTTGTGGGATTTTTCAAGCTTTTTTTTCATCATCTTTTTTTGTTTTATTTTTTTTTCCAATTTTTGCCAAATATTTACATATTAATATACATATTAAAACCTAAAAATACAAATAAGAAAGAAAGAGAAGAAATGAAAAAAAAACATATTTACAAAAAGTAAGGAAAAAAAGATATTTAACTATATATATTTTTTTTTCTACGTAAAAAAATTTTCATTATTTTTTTTTAGATTTTTAATTAGATATATTTACAAATTAATGCTTAATAAAAAAGAAAGAACATATATTTTTGGGTTTTGAGTTTTTTGTTTTAAATTACAAAAAGAATAAAACACATATAAAGAAAGCAAAACTATTTTTTTTTTTGAATTTTCTAAATATATTTTCTATTTATCATCATTTTTTTTTTGTATTTTTGGTTTTTTTGAAATATGCATATTCAAAATTATATTAAAACTTAAAAAAAAACAAAAATAATAAAGAGAAGCTTTAAGATGAAAAGCAAGGAAGAAAAATTAGAAATAAAAAGGTAAAAGCAACGGGGTTTTCTCTTTTCAAAATATCGACAAAAATCCCCTCTCGGGTCTGTCGAGTAATCCTACTTCAAGAAAACGATCTATTGTTCTATCTTAAAATTCCTAGAATTCTTTTTGATTTTGGTTTTAAAGTTTTTCATCATTTTTTCCATTTTGAAAATTGAAATAATACCTTTTCAAATATGCATATAAAACTTAATGAAAAACAAAAGGAGAAACATTTATTTTTTTGAGCTTTTTCTAAGAAATGTTTTCATCATCATTTTTTTTTGTTTTTACTTATACGCACATTTATATAATAAAAATTAAAAGAAAAGAAAGTTAACATAAAAACAAAAAAGAAAAGAGGAAGAAAAATAAAATTACAAAAAGTAAGAGAAGAACATATTTTTGTATTTTTCCTAATTTTTCATCAATTATTTTTTTCTTCTATTTTTAGATTTTTAATTATTCATATTTACAAATTAATACTTAATAAAAACAAAATTAAAAAAAAACATATTTTTTTGGGTTTTGAGGGTTTTTAATTTTTTTTTATTTTTGGTAGTGATAAAATCAATAGTGTAAACTCTTTTCAAATATCGACGAATTCTTCCCCGGCAACGGCGCCACAAACTTGATAGATAAAATACAAAATAGGAGGCAAGCGCACCTATCGCGTGTAGTATATATGATAAAAATCATATCAAGGTCGTATTTAGTCCTGGGTCCCGTTGAGTAGATTTACTTCGAGCTACGGCTATTGTTTTATCGAAAAGAGCGGATAAAAATCAAAGTAAAAAACCATAAAAGCCAAAAAAATAAGTAAATAAAATGCGGGAAATAAAAACACGAAAACAAAAACAAATATAAAAGAAAACACGTATAATAACAACTTAAAGTAAAAATACGAAAACAAAGAAAGCGGAAAATACATGATAATAAAAACACGAGAAAAACGATGCTTTGAAACAATTTTAAACGCACACCTAATATTCCGCTCTAATTTACCGTGTCAAGGATGAAAAGAACGAAAAATTAAGTGGACGAATAAATTCGAATCTAAGCGCAAACCAATGTTATGGCAACGAATAAGCTTAGCTAAAGAAAGAAAAAATGCAGGAATTGAAGTGCGGATATGAAAGCTAAGTTATAAATTGAAATTGCAATGCAGAAATGAAACTAAGTTATGAATTGAAATTACGTGACAAATATTGAATTGCAGGAAAGAAAACTATGCTACGAAATTGAAAAATGCACGAAATAAAAACTAAATTTATTTATTGCCATAATAAAGGAGTTTACACGAAATAAAAAAAATTTATATTAAAAGAAAAATACAAAAAGAACAATACAAAATAAAAACATTTCATAATAAAAACATTTCATAATAAAAACTTAACTATTTTATTAATCAAAATGCCATTACATAAAAACTAAACTAATTTAGGAAAGAGAAAGCACAACATTTAATTAATTTAGATATAAAAAATACAAAAAAAAACTTAAGAAAGAAATTACAAAATGTGTGGAGAAAATGGTGGAAGATCACCCCAAAATGGGCAATCCAAGAGGGGCAATTAGTGAGGGGGGAGGTTCCTATTTATAGAGAATTTATGGTCTGCGGATAGAGGTTTAGAAGCTTCTAAAATGGGATGGAATGTTGACTAAGATGAGCTGGATGGTTGACTTGGATGAGCTGGTTGGAAGCTGCTAGAATGTTGGTGTGCGGATAGAAGCTTGCAGGTCGGCTGGCGGGTTGTAGGTAGTGGGCTGGCGGGCGCGTGACACGTGGAGTTGAGCTGGCGGGCGGGACAGCTGGAGGGCTGGGGTGCGGATAGCGGATTAAATCCGCGCAAAATTGAGTTGGCCCGGTTTCGTTCCCTGACCACTTGCCGAAGTTAACCAAACCCACACCACTGGACCGAATGCGCTTCTCTACTTAGAATGGAAATAGTTTATTTATAATATATATTTACAGATATTTTAAATTTAAAATATATCAACTTTAATAAATTTAAAAACATATTTTTATTAACTTTAATTATAAAACAACTAACTAAAAAAATGATTTTTATTAACTTAATATATATATAAATATATTATAGTTGTATACAACATTATTATACACTAAATAAAATATACGTTTAAATAAAACATAAACTAAATAAGATACACAAAATATATATAACTCCTTATAGATTATATCTCCATATAGTAAATTTTATTATTATATATTTAACTTATTTATAGTTTATATTTACATATATAGATAAAGTTTTTATTTAATAAATATTTACATATATTTTTAAATACTTTATATATATTTCCTTTTTTCATAAAAATATATAAATATATATATATATTAGCAAAACAAATGATTTGTTCAATATTTTACAAGAAATATGTACAATATTACTTAAAACTAAGCTAAAAACTATACTAAAATACGTATAATTTACTATTTATCAGCATTCCACATCCAAGGTATCATCCGGATACTTGTAAGCATCTTTATCTGCTCTCGGAGCATTTCCGGTCGGCTCTGTGGGGGCTTCACCTTCCAAGACATAGAGCTTGTGCTCTTGCCTGAGAAAAATTCTCAGGTTCCTATACCAGTCGAGGAAGTTCGTCCCATTAGGCTTGTCCTTCTCAAGAATAGCTCTCAGGGACAGGGTGGAGTGAGATCCACTTGCCATGGAAATTCTACAATGAATTCACAAAACTTTTAGTATTGTATTTCGAAATACATTTTATATTAATAAGAACTTTTATTAAAAACTCCCACTATTTTTAATCAAATCGACAACCCTTAATTTCAATTCGGAGAGTTTATGCGAGCTACTCTCTTAGTGGACAAGATCTGTATTTCACCAACACAACGAGTCCGCTTTGGCGTTCCTCTCATAATGCGGTTATTTAGGTAGACAACATTTGTCAATTGCATCACTATGCAACTCTTGTATGGTTGGTGAATAACTCTTTATTCGCATTCATCATATGGTGCATGCCAACCTTATGCCTCTAAGCACTCAACCTTTGAGGTCACTTAGTTAAGTTGGACCCGATGTCGACAGTGGGATATCACAATTATCCGCTCGCACCCTTACCAAGATAGATTAATGTACCTTGCTTTGGCAAGCCCAAACTTCATCGATCGAGGCAGGAAGAGTGTCATCCACCGGAAGGCATCTGAATACTTAATATTGGATAAGGGATTTTATTTTCAATTGATGAACATTTCATCGTGATTAACATTTAATCACAGTGCACATACACAAAATAGAAATACTACATTCGCAAAACAAATGCATCCCTTATGTGCACATAAAAGAATTATCAACAGTTTGATAAAAGGTGGCTAAATCTGAATACTTAGAACACTTCTAAATCTCCAGATTTACATGCATTGAACACAAGCAAAGCAAATCCACTTATGCAGTAGACAAGCTCGTCTCTCAATGTCAGATTCAAAATCCATGACATTTGGTTTCACAAACCACAACGAGGGACGGTTACTGCAAAGGAGAAACAATCTCTGAAACAACGAAATCGCAACGCAATCACATGCATTGAACAAAAATTGATGTTCCAAGAAGAAATCTATATATTTAGAACGCTTCCAAATTTCTAGATTTGCACGCACTTGATCGCAACCTATCTCTGATACCACTGTTGGGTTTTTTCTAAATACCATTCATAATGATATGAACACATCAAATGTACGCAGCGGAAGAAAACTAGAACAACCCAAAGAGTAAGGATCTTGCGGATCTCATGAATCAAAAGATTAGGAAAGAAAAAACAATATACCTTCGCGGGATTGAGTCAATACTCAACCAAGGTGCTCCAAGAAGGAATCTGGTAGACTAAATCTGAATTCCATGAACCGAAGTGTATCGGCTCCTCTACAGCGATCCACACAAACGATAGAGAACCCCAAAGCCTTGTCGAACAAGGAATGGGTCGGAGTAGGAAGCTCTCAGTGTCCCTGCGGACTGCTAGGTCAGAGACAGGGGAGGAGGCGACCGTCGGCGGCGGATCTCAGCGGACGGGAAGAACGAGAAGCCCTCTTGCAGAACTTTTCCGGACGGCTGTTCTCTTCTAAGATCAAAGGTTCGGGGGGTGGGGGGGGGGGGTCTAGTTAAACCTAAAATTGTATGCCCTTTTATACCAAACAACATAAAACAGGCTATCCGCGGACCCAGGAAAAACAGAATTGTTCTGTCATGATTTATACATTCGCTGAATTAAACAATTCGACTAAACAGTATAACCGAATTCGATTATATACAATAACCAAATTCGACTATATGTTATAGCCGATTCGACTATATGAATTCAGTTATATGATTCTGTCGAAACCATTTCGTCGAACTAACTCATTTCGGCTAAACCCTTTAGTCGAATTTGTTACAGTTCGGCTAAACACTTTAGCCGAATCAATATCGCCGAATTTCATTAGTCGAATCAACATAATTCGGTTAAACACTTTTGCCGAATTTGACACAGTTCGGTTAAACCCTTTAGCCGAATTTGTCTAGCATAAATCCATTCGTTTAAACCCTTTAAATGATTTCTCGTTGAGACATTCTCAAGTTAATTCCAAGCAGTCACAGGATTGGTCCTCCACTCATATCCAATATGAGTAAGGCCAACACAATCCTTTCTCCAACTTATCCAAACGCTTTTATGTGCGACCCTATAGGCTCATATTGCGTTGGCAGTAAGACTAACTGTTGATTGCTTTGAGATCACCTCAGAAACTCCAACAAATATCCTCCTTAGTGCAACTTGGCACAGCTTCCGTCTCCATAGGCTCATCCTGCACATCTAGAAATTCGGCAATAAGAGCAGAAGATACATGCGTACTAATACAAGAAAATATCTGAGTAGAGATAGGGCTCAAGATAGAGTCTGATAGGAGTGAAGAAATATCCTCAGATACAGAAACCATAGGAAATAACGGCACAATAGAGGAAGAAAACTCCAAAATGTCATCATAGTGATCAACAACGACACTAGTGGATGCACCCGTCGTGCTCCCATGAGGACACGGGGGCATGGCGTATATGTCCTCAACAATTGAAAGAGTCGTGTGATAAGGAAATTGTGGAATGGTGATGAGTGCTGACTCATCTTCCTCTTCCAATTGCAATTTCCATTTCTCATAGTCCTTCAACATGTGATCAAAACTCCGACAGCACAAGCATCGCTTACCGGTAGGTTTTGGCTGTGGAAAAGCCAAATCACCCGGTGAAGGCGATGCTCGCGATGGGGATGCATAATTATAATACGTAGGTTCATTGTATGAATATCTAGATTCTCCATACGATGAACTATACGGATTATAATTATGGCTTCCTAGATGCCAATCATCACTAGAATGATTAAACGCTCTGCACCATCTACATTGTTGATAAGAATACATATTGGTGCAAAGATGAATTCACAAATAATATAAGCTGAAAAAAAACTCAGTATGCATGAAGGAAAAATTAAATCAACAGAAACCTGATTTTTGAAATACTTAAAAACAGATAATAAGAGAATTTACAAAGACTAAATTAAAATAAATGTGTTATACAAATGGAAAAGAACTTTATCTCTTGTCGCTCTCTCTCAAGCAACTCACGCGACTGTGTTCCCAGACAACGGCGCCAAAAACTTGATGCGCAAATCTAGCACACCGCTATAGGCGGTGGCAAGACAGCGACACGAAACGGTAGTGTACCGATCGTTCAAGTAATATAAAATGGGCGAGTAATTCCCAAGTATCGAATCTCAAAGGAACACAGTAAGGTGGAATTAACTATCGAGGAAATACATGAGATTGAATTCTTTCAGGTAGGAGGGGATGCGAATGTCTAGGAATTGTTTGGTTTGCGGAAAAACAAAATAAAGAAAATTAACTACTATGCAGGCCGCTATGCACTGCTTCGCCGGGCGGATGGAAACTATGCAGGCCGCTATGCACTGCTTCGCAAGGCGGATGGACGAGTAGGCAAGTGGATGAGGTGAGAGTAATTGTGGAATGGAATGAGGATTGTTAGCACCTCTTGGCTAGGCGGATGGATTATACGGGCCAATAGCACAACTTTGCTGCACGGGTGGACGAGAAGGCTTGTAGATGAAGTGGGTCGCACTGGCGAAATGAGGGTCGCAATCACCTCATCACCAAGCACGCCACTACCAATTGCTAGTGCGGCACATGAACGTCATTGCGGGATGGAGGATGGAATGGGGGAGCTCCTCAACTCACATGAACCACAAAAACAACCACATGGACATGGCAAAATACACTAATAATAATTAGGGTTCATGGACATCGTTCATAGGAAAGTATACAAACTACTCAAATCACATAAAAATAGCTAAAACAACAAGGAGGAGGTAAGATTACAACCAAAGCACGAAGTCTTGCCGGGATTCACGGTCAGAATCAAGGGATCCTTGTCCGAGCTCGGTCCACGACTGATGTCCGGGGTAGAATAGGGATGTCACTTCCTCCGAATGGACCCGTCTTCTTCATAAATCGTCTTTGGCCACGATCTCGCCGGAGAACTCCAAGGGTATAGCAAGGAATCTATCGAAATTGAGCGTGAATGCTTCCGAACGATGGAGGATGTTAAAATTTTTGATTTGAATCGTTTAGGAGTAAGCAGGAGTTGCGTCAACTGAGTTAAAGCCAAACAACCACAATGCCACACAGCAACACAAGAAACTTTATTGAATCACAAACTTCATTTACAGTGCGAGGTATACATGGCGAGACATGATTCATAAGAATCACGGAGGCGAGAAGAACAAAACACACCAAAACAAATCTGGCGGCTAGACAAGCTGAGACCGCACAGACCGCTCGACTCCAGAAGTCGCTCGGCTTGACCTGAGACCGCGCGAACAGAAAATAGACAAACTGCCTGCACTACAAGACCGTCACCTCAGACCGCACGAACTGGAGCTTTATTGGAACAAAGAACTGAAGTTGTCGCCAGAGCGCAACTCAGATCGCCTAACCGTTGAAGGTCGCCTAATCGCTGAACTCGCTGCGAACAGCACAAGAACGAACATAAACCAGTTCGCAGACTGACCACTGCCGAATTGTTTATTCAAGCCGCTGGGAATCACCAAGGAAGGAGACCGCAACCTGCTGACCGCAAACCTACAAACACAACAAACAGTCAACTCGCTTCCGAGACCGCCCGACCTCAAAGTTGAGACCGCACGAATTAACCCAGGCTCAGTTCTTACAGTTCTCGTTATAAATGATGGGCCCTGCACCCCTATTTATAGGCGGGTAGACAGATGTCGTCACCGCACAGGAGAGGTATAATCACCACCTGACAGATCGCAAGCGGTCTCACAAGGCAGACCGCGCGATCACACTACTTGGACGACCATCCGACCAAGACCGCAGATCAGCATGCAGATCGTGCACAGGTCGCGCGAACACGAGACCGTGCATAAGCCGCGCGGACACAAGTGTACTCCTTCCTTAGACCACCAGGAGAAAACCAAGAACCATCTGACCGACTTCAGACAAGTCGCCAGATCGCCAATACAGGCCGCCCGGATAGGCGGTCATATAAGAACAAACCGCCCGGTCTTCCAACATAGAAGACATGCCAACCAGCAGACCAACTCGAGAATAGACCGCAACAATCAAGAACGGACCGGCAGAACCAGCAGTCTGCCAGAACAGACCGGCAGAGCCAGACCGGCAGAGCCAGACCGGCAGAATACAAACACAGACCGCGCGGTCTTGGCGGTCACCCAAAATCAGACCGCCCGGTCACCTCCACTTCACTTCAACAATTTCAACACTCGCCCTTGAAGTGGGAAGTGGAGACTAGCTCGAGTAAACTCCGCAACCGTGTAAACGGTCCCTTCTCCAGTGGCTTTGTGAAGATGTCTGCGACATTGTCCGCACTCCGAACATGCTCGACCAAAAGAGATCCTCCCAACACCTATTCACGAATGAAATGGTGTTCAATCTCAATATGCTTGGTCCTCGCGTGACAGACTGGATTACTAAGCAGCTTGAGAGCACTCTCATTGTCCTTGTGTAGCATAGTGGGACCTCGAACCTCCTCATGAACGTCCTCCACCAACGTCCTGAGCCAAACAGCTTCCTGAGCTGCCAAGGCCGAAGCCTTGTACTCCGCTTCTGTGGTAGATACGGACACCGAGTCCTGCTTTTTGCTGCACCAAGAGATAGCTGTGGGGCTCGTCATAAAGACATAATTAGACATTGATCTCCGATCATCCACGTCTCCCCCGTAGTCAGCATCCATGTATCCATGCAACTCCAAGCTTGACCCTCTCCTAAATAGGAGACCCAAATCAGAGGTCGACTTCACATATTTCAGAATTCCTTTTGTCGCCAGAAGATGAGGCTTACGTGGATCCGCCATGTACCGACTCACTTTGCCAACTGCATAAGCAATATCAGGCCTCGTGATGGTCAAGTAAATTAAGCTCCCAACTAGAGCTCGGAACACCAATGGATCAGATAGAACTCTTCCCTCATCCTTCTGAAGTTTATGATGTTGTTCCAAAGGTATAGAGCTGATTTTCCCTTCTTCCATGCCGAATCATTGAACGATCCGCTCCGCATATCCTTCTTGAGAAACAAGCACTCCGCCCTCCCTCCTCTGGACCTCGAGTCCAAGGAAATGGTGAAGCTCCCCCAGATCCTTCATCTCGAACCTGATAGCAAGCTCAGCTCTCAGCCTTGCTACCGCCTCCTTCAAGTTTGATAAGTCCCATTTATATACACATTTATGGACTCATCTGGGCCGATTTTCTAGTCTATGCACACCACTTTAGGCATAATTTCATTCATATTTGTTATTCCTCGCTAGGTGCACTATTAGGCCCATTTCGGTGTGCATTTGCGCTCCTTGTTATTGGGGGTAAGCACATGGTGCTCCCCTTCCATTTCTTTATGTTTATCTGGTGCTGGAGGTGTATTCCCAGCTATTTCTATCTTGTATGCAGGTGGCCGGATTATCTTGGATCCAGTTTTCTCCCAGAATTCATGACTGTGTGAAACGCACGGTCGTGCGTTTTCCTTGGCGCACGGACGATTGCAGTCGTGGGATATCTACTGGGCAGAGAACGAGCGATCTGAATTTGCTCGTGCGTTTTGACGCACGGGCAGATTTTCCCGTGCGTGTGTAAAACGCACGGTTGGCCTGTGTTCTCTTAGTTTTTGTCATTTCTAAATTTATCCGTGCGTTTTGACGCACGGACGGATTTGCCCGTGCATGAGTAAATCGCACGGGCGGCGCAGCATCTCCCTCAAGTCTAGTTTTATCATTTAATAACGCACAGTTCACGCACGGTCGTGCGTTCGATCGTGCGTGACCATTTTTCTGCCTGTTTAGTATAAAATGCAGGTTACATCGCAGGCAGAAGAGAGATGGGGGAGAGGAGCGGGAAATTAGGTCCTTCCCGCCGTTCTTGAGGTCTGAGGGCTTCTCCTTCACCTCCACCACCAAAGAGGCCATTTTCCGGCGTTTTCCACCGCCATCCTTTCATTCAGGAGTGGTAGCAAGCATCCTCCGCCAAGTGCTCAAGCATTCCTTGTCGTGGGAAGCCATAGAAGAGATGTAGGTCGTTGGAGCGGTGACAGCCTCCATCGAATCAGCACACCATTTGAGGGTCGAGCCCGGAGAGAGCCCGACAACCTCTCATTCCGGCCGAGAACCCAAGACGCGGTGATTTCTTCCAATTGGTCTTCTCTAACTTGATGTTGGTGCTTTTCCTTGTGTTGTTGTAATGAACTATCATTTAGCTTTATGTTATAAATCTTTTGTGATGTTCTTGTGCAATGACGCGGTAGTGCGAGAATAGCACTTTCTTTGCTGTGATTTTCTGAGATTCGTTGTGTGTGAAGCCCTAGCAATTGCTAGTGGTGATGCTTGGAGAAGAGGTGTGTGCGACCCTCACCCGTCATAGTTACTTTCCGTCTACGCACCTCCCGAAGCACGACATCGCGGCCGTTGCATCCACCTCGCCTTGCGAAGCGGAGTTTTGACCCGCATCTCTCTTTTCTGCACTAGCTTAGGAAACCCAAAATCATTGCCCTTGTTTTTCCTTTGTTCGCTCGTGTAAGAATCGATTCACCACACGTTTCGTTCACCAGAACCTGCATTCCTTGAGAGACGATATTCGGGGAAGCTATTCCCAATTTTATTACTTGACAGCGACCGGTGCACTTGCCGAATACGCATCAAGTTTTTGGCGCCGTTGTCGGGGAATGCAGGCGTGTAACGCTTTGAGTTGTGAATCCTTCTTATAGGAGCAGTTTTTTTTTCTTTGTGTTTTCTTTTGTGTATGCAGAGACAAGCCGAATGGGAAGTAGTACCCTTCGATCCTGAGATTGAACGCACTGCGCGCACTAAGGCGTGCTGCAGTCGTGCAAGCGGCTATGGGAGATAATACGGAACCTGGAGTTGTGCCGAGAGCACCCGCTGATAGAGATGAGGTGAATCCTGGAGTACCCCATGTGGGGCAAAACCATCTAAGGGACGAGCAGGAGGTGGTCAGGCCGAGACCTAGGACCATGAGATACTACACCACTCCTACAGTTGGGAGTGTGTATCCAGGATTTGGGCCTAACATCATGAACAATCAGTTCGAAATCAAGCCCGCCATCCTGAACATCATCCGTAACAACGCGCAATTCTCTGGGATGCCCAGTGAAGACCCACATCTTCACTTGGCAGAGTTCGCCGACATTTGTGGTACCTTCAGGTATGCAGGAATCACTGACGAAACAGTCAAGTTGAGACTGTTTCCATTCTCATTGCGGGACAAAGCCAAGGTGTGGTTTCATTCTATCCCTCCAGGAACTGCGGCCACTTGGGATGCGCTCGCGTCCAAATTTCTCGCCAAATTCCACCCGGTGGACAAGATTGTGAGCCTTCGGCGCGAGATCGCCACCTTCCGGCAAGATGAGCAGGAAACCCTCGCAGAAGCTTGGGAGCGTCTTGGTGACCTCCTGCGCAAATGCCCAAATCACGAACTCCAGCCGTGGAACATCGTGGAGACCTTCTACTTCGCCATCGAGCCCAACCATCGGGCGATGATTGACGCTGCTGCAGGAGGAACCCTGATGAACCACACGCCCAAGGAAGCTCTCAGAATTCTGCAGGACACCGCGTCCCACAACACATTCTGGACTGCGGGGAGAAATGCGCCTAGAAGCGCTCGGGGACTATTCGTGGTGGATTCACTACCTCCCGCCGCTGCGCCCGCGTCTAACATTATATGTGAAGGATGTGGAGGCGGTGGTCACCACTCATACAAGTGCCCAGGTAGCGGGCTATCAAGTGAATTATCTCAGCTAAGTTTAAATGAATCTATGAATTTTGCTGGAAATCAAGCTAAGGGAGCACCCTACGGAAATGCTTATAATCAGGGTGTGAGAAATCACCCCAATTTTTCATGGAACCAAAATGCTATAGGCCAGCGATGGCAATCGGGCCAGCATCAATACGATGCTCAAGCGTCCGGAAGCCAACCGAGGCCGCCTCAGCCGGGTTATAATCAAGGTACCCCAGTCCCTAAGAAAAGTAATCTGGAAGAGTTGTTGGAGAGGTTTATGGAAGCCGCCAACGCTAATATGGCGAACCAAACCGCATCCATGCGTAACTTGGAGACGCAAGTGGGCCAATTGGCTCAAGTATTAACCGAGCGTGCGCAAGGGACCCTTCCCAGTAATACAGAAAAAAATCCTATTAACCAAGGGAAGAGTCTCTCCGACGCGGGAGTAGGTGAACTAAGCGAATTGGTAGTCTCATGCTCCATTAATAATACTGAAACAGCAGCCCTATGTGACTTCGGTTGATCTCGCAACATCCTCGCTTTGCAGGATGTTGCTAAACTGCAACTTAAAAATGGATACGGATGAACGGAAGTCACTAGTGCTTGCTAATGGGACTGTAGTTAAGGCTGAGGAAGAAGTCAGGAATGTGGAAGTTACAATCGAGGGGACGGTAGTGGTTGCCGACTTCCAAGTTTTGGGACCAAGTTTGAATCAATGCATCCCCATCTTGGGAGTACCGTTCTTAAAAGAGAGCGGTGCCACCTTAGACTTTTTCTAAGGGGTGTGTTGTCTTACCCTGTAAGGTGACACCCTCCACTTGCCCCAAGATTGTATCCGAAGCAGTAATTCACTCTCCCCTTATTTTTACTAAGGAACCATCTAGTGATGCAGAAGCCGAGAAAAGAACAGAATCGCTAGAAGGAGCAAAGAAAGAAGAGAAGTTGCAAGTTGTGACGGAAGAGGGGAAGAAGGCAGAAGACAACACTGAGACCAGAATGTTGAATGACGAGGGAGAAGGCGGAAAAAGTGCCTTATGAAAATGTGTCTGAGTCAAAGTAACAAATGTAAACATTTTAAGTAGGTCCATTGGGCTGATCCGGTTGTCACAGCGGCAACAGAAGTGACGCCACCCACCACCAAGGTGGGAAATTCTGCCAGTCATTAACGTTGGCGCTCTCCAACTGTGGAGAATCTGAGGCAAGAAAAACTGCTGCGTGAAGCACGCTCTTTTGCCCTCCGGCGCAAGAAGGAAGAGGTTAGGGGCAAGGGGGAGACATCCTCCTTGGGCCCTAAAGCCTTCACCTCTTTCCCATCTCGCGTAGCTGGGGAGAACCACCACAAATCAGCATACAGCTGATGCGTGATGGGGTCTCTGGGTTATGATTGTGTTGTTTCTCCGGTCTGATTTTGTGCTCTGTGTCGCTACTTTGCTGCCTTGTTTGTTTTTATTTTTGGTTTGGAACAATCTCTTTAATTGCTGCTATTGAACTTTAATACAGGTATTTGGTCCACCTTTAAGGACGTTAAACAAAAGGGCTTCTTGGGAGACAACCCATGGGAACCACCTGGTTCCGTTCGCCTTTTAATTCCTTTTATGTTTTGTTATTCCCTTTTTGCTAACGTCATAGGTGGAATCTCTCGCGTGGAGGATGTGGTTGGTGAAATTTTTAAAGTTGGAACTTCCGCACTTCTGGCATACTCATTTATGAGCATAGGTCCACTCTACCCCTTTCCTACTTATTTCTGAATTGGTCATTATAGTTGGTGTTGATCAAGTCTAGGGGAAAGAGCGAGCTATGCATGTGCACACACTTTGCAAGACATGTTAGAATGTGCTGAGTTAGGAATTTTCAAATGTATTGTCGCATTGCATACCACGCACCACATTCGTTTTCTTGTATTCGTGAGCATTTATCGTGTAAATACTTAATTTGTATGTTTGGAAGCTTGTTTGTTGATTTAGTATTGTGTGGCAGAACAAGTTGTGACCCGTGCGGTGCTACTAATAGAGCGCTAACGTGGTTTAAAAATTCTTGTAGAGTAGATTTTATTATAAAACTATAGTTTTATTTACTTCTGTAGTGTAACTATAAAATACTCTACTCGAACGGTGAATTTGGTGAAGTTAGCGGTAGCCCTAGGTCGAGTGTAGAAGAGTTGTTAGCCTCGTGTTGTTTGAGTGGGAAGGAGAGGAGACCTCGCTCGGTGGTTAAGAACTTGCCCCTAGCTATTTTCAAAACGAGTTCGTTGAATGATCTTGTTGGGAGCATGACGTAGGCCATCTGTTGATCCGATTGAGCTTTGATTTCCCCACCTAATATCATCCCTTGCTAGCCCCGTTGAGCCTTACCTTTCCTATTTGTTAAGCTCCACCAAACTTTCACCAGGGCCACATATCCTAACCTAAAGCGCACTATAATCAAGCTTTGAAATTTATACATGTTGTTGATGATTGTGCGATGCGGAGTAATAAAAATTTGAAGGTGTGGTGTGGTGTGTGCGCGAAGAAAAATGAAAAAAAATTCGATTGATCCTAACCTATGTTATTATGAATCTTTTTAAAAAAAAAAAGAGAGAGAGTTAATGAACTCTAAAAAGAATAGAACAATAAGTATGGTAGTCTCGCGCACACCATAGTGCTTAATTGAAGTCTGGGGGAGTGTGCTTCAAGGTGAAGATGTTAGGTTGAAATTTGTTCATTTACCGGAGGTTGGGTGCGTTTAGCCTACGTTCTTCTACTTCATTACCATACCTCAACCCAAGCCCAAGTCTAGCCTAAAAGCCCTACTGATTCTTGATAAGATCGTCTCATGCAGTGGAGAAGGTGTGAAAGGGCAAGCATATGACCATCGACCTTGATGGATTTCTTGGAGAGCTCTTTCTTGAGATCCAATTTGAACAACGCTCACCTCAGCAGTTCACGCTATTTTCCCTAGGGCGCGATAGTTCGATTCACCAATAATTCACCTCATAGTAGTAGTATTTTGTATTTTACACTTGTAGAAGTTCTTAAAATATAGTCTTTGTTTTAAAATCTTTTCTACTTTATTTTTACGATCGTTATTTCATTACTTCCCATCGTGTTTTGCCTGCGCAGTTGCTTCTTTAACGTGCACTTTTCTACCATAAGATTAAGTGTTTGCCCGAGACGTGCAAACGGGTAAGTCTGGGGGTGTGATGAGTCCCATTTATATACACATTTATGGACTCATCTGGGCCGATTTTCTAGTCTATGCACACCACTTTAGGCATAATTTCATTCATATTTGTTATTCCTCGCTAGGTGCACTATTAGGCCCTTTTCGGTGTGCATTTGCGCTCCTTGTTATTGGGGGTAAGCACATGGTGCTCCCCTTCCATTTCTTTATGTTTATCTGGTGCTGGAGGTGTATTCCCAGCTATTTCTATCTTGTATGCAGGTGGTCGGATTATCTTGGATCCAGTTTTCTCCCAGAATTCATGACTGTGTGAAACGCACGGTCGTGTGTTTTCCTTAGCGCACGGACGATTGCAGTCGTGCGATATCTTCTGGGCAGAGAACGAGCGATCTGAATTTGCTCGTGCGTTTTGACGCACGGGCAGATTTGCCCGTGCGTGTGTAAAACGCATGGTTGGCCTGTGTTCTCTTAGTTTTTTTCATTTCTGAATTTATCCGTGCGTTTTGACGCACGGACGGATTTGCCCGTGCGTGAGTAAATCGCACGGGCGGCGCAGCGTCTCCCTCAAGTCTAGTTTTATCATTTAATAAAGCACGGTCCACGCACGGTCGTGCGTTCGACCGTGCGTGACCATTTTTCTGCCTGTTTAGTATAAAATGCAGGTTACATCGCAGGCAAAAGAGAGATGGGGGGAAGGAGCGAGAAATTAGGTCCTTCCCGCCGTTCTTGAGGTCTGAGGGCTTCTCCTTCACCTCCACCACCAAAGAGGCCATTTTCCGGCATTTTCCACCACCATCCTTTCATTCGGGAGTGGTAGCAAGCATCCTCCGCCAAGTGCTCAAGCATTCCTTGTCGTGGGAAGCCATACTAGAGCTGTAGGTCGTTGGAGCGGTGACAGCCTCCATCGAATCAGCACACCATCTGAGGGCCGAGCCCGGAGAGAGCCCGACAACCTCTCATTCCGGCCGAGAACCCAAGACGCGGTGATTTCTTCCTATTGGTCTTCTCTAACTTTATGTTGGTGCTTTTCCTTGTGTTGTTGTAATGAACTATCATTTAGCTTTATGTTATAAATCTTTTGTGATGTTCTTGTGCAATGACGCGGTAGTGCGAGAATAGCACTTTCTTTGCTGTGGTTTTCTGAGATTCGTTGTGTGTGAAGCCCTAGCAATTGCTAGTGGTGATGCTTGGAGAAGAGGTGTGTGCGACCCTCACCCGTCATAGTTACTTTCCGTCCACGCGCCTCCCGATGCACATCATCGCGGCCGTTGCATCCACCTCGCCTTGCGAAGCGAAGTTTTGACCCGCATCTCTCTTTTCTGCACTAGCTTAGAAAACCCAAAATCATTGCCCTTGTTTTTCCTTTGTTCGCTCGTATAACAATCGATTCACCACACGTTTCGTTCACCAGAACCTGCATTCCTTGAGAGACGATATTCGGGGAAGCTATTCCCAATTTTATTACTTGACAGCGACCGGTGCACTTGCCGAATACGCATCAAAGTTCCCGGTGACAATCATGTCATCCACATACAGCAGCACAATAAACCGAAGCGCCCCCTCCTTCTTGACGAACAAGCTGGAATCAGTGTCTGAAGCAAAGAACCCGCAGAATAGAAGATACTCCGCGATCTTCCCATACCACGCCCGAGGCGCTTGCTTCAACCCATATAAGGCCTTCTTCAGTTTGCAGACGTAGTCCGGACGATCCTCCGAGATGAAACCCGGCGGTTGGATCATGAAGATATCCTTGTCAATCTCTCCGTATAAGAAAGCATTCTTCACATCGAGCTGCCAAATCTCCCATCCACAAGATGCCGCCAAAGCAATAAGAAATCGGACCGAAGTCATCTTTGCCACTGGACTAATCGTCTCATCATAATCTTCACCATACTGCTGTGAGAACCCGCGAGCTACAAGGCAAGCGTTGTATCGCTCGATCGTTCCGTCAGCTTTCTTCTTGAGTTTATAAACCCATTTGCATGTCACAGGGGTAATGCCCTTGGGCCTGGGCACTAGAGACCAAGTCTCATTCTTCTTGAGAGCATCCATCTCCTCTTGCATAGTAATATCCCACTGCTTCACACCTTTGGCTTTCTCAAAGCTTGACGGCTCCCTTTCATCCAAGGGACCAGCGAAGAAACATGAGATGAAGCTCACCATGTTTCCTCCTGTATATCGATCTGGTGGCTTGATAGTCCTGTTCGACCTCCTGAGAGGTTGCTCCTGACTAACCACCTCCTCAGCTGCTTCTTCTGTGGAAGCTACTCTTCCAGACAAACTTGGAGCATCACTCCCCCCACTTCCAGAACCTGAAGCCTCCATCTCAGAGCTTGACACAACTGGAGCTCCAGGTGAAACAGGCATCTCCACTTGAAGACTTCCCGCAGCTTTCCCTGCTCATCAACCCTGCTCTCTGGTAGTTCAACTCCTGAACTCCCCTTGTAGGAAGTCACTTCATCGAACACCACATCCCGAGATACAACTGATCTCTATGTCTCAGGATCCATGCATCTCCATCCTATCTTCTGCTCATCATACCCAACAAAGACTAGCTTCCTTGCTTTCGCATCTAGCTTTGTCCGAAGAGCATCAGGAATATGCACATAGCAGGTTGACCCGAACACCCGAAGGTGTGCAACACTAGGCTTATCTTTGAACATAAGTTCGTGAGGGGTCTTCATGTTGATAGGACTTAGAGGCATCCTGTTGATGACGTAAGCCGCACAAGACATTTCCTCCGCCCAAAAGGACTTTGGGATACTCTTAGCATGAAGCCAACATTTGCAGGTTTCCGTCAGATGACGGATCTTCCTATCTGCAACGCCATTCTGCTGTGGAGTATGGGCACAAGTGAGCTCTCTCCGAACGCCGTGTTTCCTGCAAAAACTAGAGAACTCACCAGAGGTGTACTCCCCACCATTGTCAGTTCTCAATTTTTTCACCTGCAGGCCTAACCGACCTTCCACCAGCTCCTTGAACTCCACAAACTTCGCAAAGGCTTCCGACTTCTCTTTCAGAAAATACACCCAGACATATCTGGTGTAATCGTCAATCAACACAAACATATATATGTTGCCTCCAAGGCTTGGGGTGGCAGTCGGTCCCATCAAATCACCGTGAATGCACTCCAACGGTGCTTTGCATCTTGTTTGCGATTTATCAAATGGAAGTCGATGAGACTTACCAACTGACATCCCGCACAAACATGACCGTCTCCATAAGAGGACAAGTTAGGCAAGCCCTTGACAAGGCCCTTTACCGCCATAGCCTTCAAAATTGTCCATGCCAACATGCCCCAACCTTTCATGCCAGATAGTCGCGCTATCGTTGGTCTTCATCTTATCAACATAGGTGCTTGTCGATAACACGAACAAGTCATTCACCCGCTTTCCAACATGGATAACATGTCCCTTTATCTCCGGTTGGTTTTTAAGAAACTTCACTTCTGTTGGGCCAAACGGAACGTGATAACCGGCATCGACCGCATTGGTCACAGAGAAGAGATTCTTCTTCATACCAGGCACGTGATAAACACTCCTCAATGTGAGTGGACCCTTATCACTGCTCAGGGAGACAACACCTTCTTGTTCGACAGCATGAACAGAATTATCAGCCGTAATGATAGCATCGTTACCTGAGTAAGGCGCCAAAGAAGAGAACTTTGATTCATCCCGGGTGAGATGATGTCCACACCATGAATCAACAATACAATCCTCTTCGAAGTTGATGGCAGCCAAGGCCTTAACGGGCATCGCCGTCATGTTAGCCGCAAAGGCTCCTCCCCATCTAGCTTCATCAGACTTTGGCTTCTCCTTCTCCGCTACATGTCCCGACTGAAGATTAAACCGACAATCCTTCTTGAAGTGGCCGGTCTTATTGCACCTGAAGCACCTTGGTCCCTCTCCCTTCTTCTTCGCATCAGACTTAGAAGCATAACCTCTATCCTGCTGACCTGAAGTAGAGGGTCCATCCTAACCTGGCTTTGATACCATGTTAAAATTTTTGATTTGAATCGTTTAGGAGTAAGCAGGAGTTGCATCAACTGAGTTAAAGCCAAACAACCACAATGCCACACAGCAACACAAGAAACTTTATTGAATCACAAACTTCATTTACAGTGCGAGGTATGCATGGAGAGACATGATTCATAAGAATCACGGAGGCGAGAAGAACAAAACACACCAAAACAAATCTGGCGGCTAGACAAGCTGAGACCGCACAGACCGCTCGACTCCAGAAGTTGCCCGGCTTGACCTGAGACCGCGCGAATAGAAAACAGATAAACCGCCTGCACTGCAAGACCGCCACCTCAGACCGCACGAACTGGAGCTTTATTGGAACGAAGAACTGAAGCTGTCGCCAGACCGCAACTCAGATCGCCTAACCGCTGAAGGTCGCCTGATCGCTGAGCTCGCTGCGAACAGCACAAGAACGAACATAAACTAGTTCGCAGACTGACCGCTGCCAAACTGTTTATTCAAGCCGCTGGGAATCACCAAGGAAGGAGACTGCAACCTGCTGACCGCAAACCTGCGAACACAACAAACAGTCAACTCGCTTCCGAGACCGCCCGACCTCAAAGTTGAGACCACACGAATTAACCCAGGCTCAGTTCTTACAGTTCTCGTTATAAATGACGGGCCCTTCACCCCTGTTTATAGGCAGATATACGGATGTCGTGACCGCACATGAGAGGTACAATCACCACCCGAGAGATCGCCAGCGGTCTCACAAGGTAGACCACGCGATCACACTACTTGGATGACCATCCGACCAAGACCGCAGATCAGCATGCAGATCGCGCACAGGTCGCGCGAACACGAGACCTCGTACAAGCCGCACGGACACAAGTGTACTCCTTCCTTAGACCACTAGGAGCAAACCAAGAACCATCTGACCGACTTCAGACAAGTCGCCAGATCGCCAATACAGGCCGCCCGGACAGGCGGTCATATAAGAACAAACCGCCCGGTCTTCCAACAAAGAAGACAGGCCAACTAGCAGACCAACTCAGGAACAGACCGCAGCAATCAAGAACAGACCGGCATAATACAAACACAGACCGCGCGGTCTTGGAGGTCACCCAAAATCAGACCGCCCGGTCACCTCCACTTCACTTCAACAATTTCAACAGAGAAGGCCGAGAGGATACTCCGGCTCAAGATTTGAGCCAAGAATGTGTCTGGAGCACCTCCAAATGGTGGGCGGTAATGGAACGACAGAAAATGGCGAAGCTGAGCTCGAACAGGCGGAGAAGATGATCAATCCCCCTCTTTAGGGTGAAGACCTGTGGCTTAAATAGAGGCCTTAAATTTAAGAAATGCACGACCAAAACACACAACCGTGCGTTTGGATCGTGCGATTTAAAGGGACGAACAGCGCCTGGAGCTACAGAAAGGTCATGCATTTTTGTTCACGCATGAGTGACATACTCGTGTGCGGCCAAAAATGCACGGGGTAGGACAGGCTGCTGGTTTTTGACTGCATTCAGGTAGGTCATGCGATTACCTTCACGCACGATTGGATTCAATTGTGCGTTAAGGAAAATGCACGATGAACATCTTCACATGGAGTTCTGAGTAAATCGCATGATCGCCTCGATCGTGCATTAACAATAATCGCACGGTCGTGCGATTTACCCAGACTGCAATGCTCAGCTCTGTGGCACAAATCCACCTGCACACAATCAAAACCCGAGATCCTACCATACATGAAATATAAATAGCATCCAAAATAACAGCAAGCAGGCATGGGGAGCCCCCGAAGGCATACCCCAACACAGAATGCGCAATTGCATACCCCGATGGACCAAAATATGCACTTCGTGTGAGAAGAGTGAACTAGTGAAATATAAGCATTAATGAACTAAAAGTGAAGTGTATGTGAGTGAAATCTAGCCCAGATGAGTCTGAAAAACACTATATAAATCGGACTCATCACTATCACTTCCTCATACTCGGCTTGGTTGTGGGTAAGTGGAAAGAGGATGTCTATTGCTTGCTCAATCTTCGTCCCCTGTGGACTTACCAAGATCACTCCCCCTCCTTAGGATTATCTTCTGGATGGCCCGTCTACCAACATCTCCCAAGCCAAGTGCTCGGGGGACTGGGACCCTTCCACCTCAACCACATACTCTGCCACGAAGTCAGCCACAACATGCGCCTTCATAGACAGTCGGGGTACGAAGGAAATTTCAAACTTACACAGCTCCACCGACCACTTTGTCATGCTTCCTGAATGCTCTATCCCATCCATGATGTTGCGGAGGCGGTGGTTGGTCACTACTTTGATTGAATGCGCCTGGAAATATGGTCAAATTTTTCTGGCCGAGATGATCAGGGTGAACGCCAACTTCTCATGGATAGGGTATTTGAGTTGTGCCTTCTTCAAGACCCTGCTTACATAGTAGACGGGGAGCTGCTTCCTGCCCTCTTCTCAGAAAAGGACCAAGCTCACCGCCTCAGCTCCCACTCCAAGGTAAAGAGTCGGTTCCTCCCCCATCCTAGGTCCTTGGAGTAGGGGTGCCTGCGTGAGCTGTCTCTTTAACTGTTGGAAGGCCTCCTCGCACACGGAAGTCCATTCAAACTTCTAACTTCACCTCAACACCTTGTAGAATGGCGAGCACTTCTCCCCCTCCCGGGTGAGGAACCTGCTCAACCCTGCCAACTTCCCTGTCAGCTGCTAGACCTTTTTTGCATTCCTAGGGGATTCCAAGTCTAAGATCATCCTCACCATATTGGGGTTGAGCTCTACCCCTGCAGGGGTGAGGAGGTGACTGATGCGATAATTTCGGCAAGTGCACCGATCGTTCAAGTAATATAAAACGAGGAGTAAATCCCCGAGTATCGATCTCTTGAGGAATGCAGGTTGGGTGAACGAATCGCGTCGTGTGACTATTGTTACACAAGCGTAAACAAACACACAAAAAGGGGGGGGGGGGGGGGGGGGGGGGTTGGTTGGGCTTTCCTACTCTTACCAACAATGAAAGAAATGCGGGTCGAAAGCACCGCTTCGCAAGGTGAGATGGATGCAACGGCCGCGATTCCGTGATTCGTGAGGCGGATGAAACGTGCTCTAGTGCGGGAAGGCGAGGGTCGTGTACACCTCTTCACAAACGTCATTATCTCTTGCTAACGCAGATCGAACACCTTGAGTGCGTGAGTGAGTGAGTGGATGAGTGGAGGCGAAGCGATTCACAAGCAAGTAATGATGAAAAGAGAAGGAACATTCATTTCATTTAAACCAAACATCATGATATTCAAGTTTAAAAGATTCAAAGATTACAACGAAGGAGAGAGGAAAGAGATAACCAATGGATGAAGACTAGCGGTCGTTCACGGCCGGAATGGTAGTTTGTCAAGCTACCTCCGGACTCGGGTGGACTGTGCTTCCGGTGTAGAGAAACTGTAACGATCTCTCTCTACGTGGTTCCGTCGTCTTCTACCTCAGGATTCCTCTTCTTCTCACCGGACTGGAGTGGAAAACAGCTGCTTGAGGGCTTGCGGATGGTGGAGAATGCTCCCGGACAATGGAGAAATGCTTGGAATGGTTGGAGAGGACTTCCCCTTGCGTAGGAGATGAAGTGGAGGTGTCCAGGGATGGAAATCGCCGGCGTACGGACTGCCACTTGCGCTCCCGGCGGCTCTCCTTTGCCCTAAAAGCGGAACATGCCTATATATAGGCGCTGGAATGAATATTGTGCACGGTCATTGGCGCACGACCAGTGGTCGTGCGCACTGGAGTTCTGCGATCGTGCGCGCTGCCTGGGCGGAGCCTGAAATGAAAGAAATTTATAAAATACATGTTCGCACGACCAGAGCCACACGACCGGTGGTCGTGCGCACTATCGTAGATGGTCGTGCGCACTGGTCGAAACAGAACTCATGAAATTAATGTTAAGTGCGCACGAACAGCGGCGCACGACCGTTGGTCGTGCGCACTATCGTGGGTGGTCGTGCGCACTGTCCGAGACAGAACTCAGAAAAAAGGGTTAAGTGCACACGATCAGCGGCGCACGACCAGTGGTCGTGCGCAATTGAACCAGTGATCGTGCGCAGTGTTCCTGTACAGAATTTTACCAGGAACACCTGCACGACTCCTGTTTCACAGAAATGCTAATCAGGCCACTGAAAGTGGCACTCAACAAAATGATAAGGCTATCAAAAGGGAATAAGCATAAAATACACCAAATTAGGCCAAGATGTGCACCTAGCATAGAAAAACGAATATGAGCTGAAACAGGGCTAAAGTGCAGTGAAACGACTAGAAAAACGGCATGGATGAGTCCGAATATGTGTATATAATCAGGACTCATCACACCCCCAGACTTACATGTTTGCGCGTCCCGAGCAAACAAATTCGGCGGACTGTGAAAATGGTAGTTAACAAAGAAAATTACACAAAGGAGTACAATGCGAAGTAACAAGAGCATGCAAATAGAAATTTAGTAAAAAGAGATTCTAACTATGCTAACTAATTTACGAAAGTATTAGAGCGTAAGTAGAGATTTAGTTATACTCAGTTGGTGAATTTGTGAAGAATTTGAATGATCATGCCCGGTGTGAAAGTAACAAAACACTAAAGCGGGTGTTGCACAAGGTCGGTGTTTAGGAAGAACTCCGCTGAAATCCATCAACGTCGTGAACCATACGCTCGCCCGGTCACACTCTCTCCACGGCGTTAGTAAACTCACAAGTCAAATCAATAGGGCTTTTAGGATTATATTGGGGCTTAGGTTGCGGTATGGTATTCAAATTTAAACACGATGGCTATGCAACCCAAGTGAGCTAACGGAACGCTGCACCACACAAAACCAAAAACACTGCTCGTGTGACACACCCCCAGACTATCATGAAAACTAGGTGTGCACATGGCCTACTTCACAATTACCCACAGAGTTTCTATTTAGCTCGGAAGGATTTCTTTACGACATATTTCTTTTTCCAGATTTTTTTTCTTTTAACAACATACTTTTCTTCTTTTACTTATCCTCCGGTTGGTTCAACTTCAGCAAAATAAAACATGTTTTTCTTCACAACGCACAAGTTCCAAACATCACAACAAATTGAGAATTATGAGCGCAGTTAAACAGCAATTTGGTTGCGGGCGTAGGATAAGCTTCGGGATTTGGTGGATGAAGAGGAGCTGAACAAAAGAGTGGTAGGCACAATTTTGGCTTGCAAAGGTGAGCGAAAAGGACAAGGGACGACAAGGCTCAAACTAGCCAAAAGGTGGCCTACATCACGTTTAACTCGACGAGTCGCTCTCGCCCATGCTTCGAGAGTCGCTTGGGGCAAGTTCTTAGCCTACGAGAAAGGTAAACCTTCCTCCCGACTCGAGCAATACACGACTAGTGCTCGTACACACACAACACCGGGTTATCGTCAATTTTGTTCACATTCACCATTTGAGTATAATAAATCTAAAACTACGCAAAAATACTAATCATAAATTAAATGCATAGAGATAATCTAGTTTTACTCGAATTTTATTATAGCATGCGGATGCGACTAAAACACTGCTCGAGTCAACATCACACTCCAAATAGTAATTCCTAAGTTAACGTCCTATTTCACACTCCAACCAAAACAGTTCATTCGGAAACAAAACAAATAGGTAAGCGCGCACTCATGTGGGTGAAGTGGTGCAAGAAGCATGAAAATAGTGATGAGGATAAAGATAAATAATAAACAAACTTCTAGAATGCAGTGCAACTCGTGCACAGTGGATAACAACATACTCTCCCCCAGACTTAGTCTAAACATTACATCACAGAAATTGGAAGCTAAGGGGGAGAAGAAGTGTTACCCAATGCTCAAAATTGAGCATACCAGACGATTGGCGGTTAAGATCAAGAGCAGTCCGTTGCATCCGCACCAAAGAACACAACACACCTGCAAGCACAAAACTAAAAACAGCAAAAACAAATATAAAAACTGAACTGAACATGTTAGATAAAAAATAAAATCAGGAAATCTGGGTTGTCTCCCAGCAGCGCTTTTGTTTAATGTCCTTAAGCTGGACCAAATACCTGTATTAAGATTGTTTAAAGAGTGCAGAAATTAAGGGAGAAGTGCTTGAAAAAGAAAGTTTCACAAAATAAGACAACACAAATCAGCTATAGGCGCTCTTATGGTGCGCGTCTCCCAATGTCAACAACTGACACTCCTTGTTTATAATGGTGCCATCGTATAACTTCAGCCGATGCCCGTTGACCTTATATTTGTCCCCCTTATCCCCTGATATTTCGATGGCACCGAAGGGAGAGACATCGGTTACAGAGAAAGGACCGCTCCACCTCGATTTTAACTTCCCTGGGAAGAAGCGGAGACGGGAGTTGTAGAGCAGCACTTGGTCCCAAATTTTGAACTCCTTAGGAATTATGTGTCGATCATGTCATTTCTTTGTTTTCTCTTTGTAGATGCGAGCGTTTTCATAAGCGAAATGTCGGAGCTCCTCTAATTCGTTGAGTTGGGAACGACGCACCTCGGCCGCGGCTCCAATGTCCATGTTCAACAATTTGGTTGCCCATAGTGCTTTATGCTCCAGCTCCACAGGGAGGTGGCATGCCTTACCATAGACTAATTGAAACGGAGTCATGCCGATAGGTGCTTTGAAAGCGGTCCGGTAAGCCCATAATGCGCCGTCGACCTTTTTAGACCACTTTTCCTATTTGAATGTATTGATTTCTCGATTATTCGCTTGAGCTCGCGGTTGGATACTTCGACTTGTCCACATGTTTGGGGGTGGTATGCCAAAGAAATCTTATGATGGACCCCAAACTTTTTCATGAGCTGCACAAACTGCTTATTACAAAAATGACTACCGCCGTCGCTGATAATAGTTCTCGGCATCCCAAACCTGGAGAAGATATTCTTGTGGACAAAGTGTAGCACTGTGTTGGCATCATTCGTGGCAACCGCCTCGGCTTCCACCCATTTTGAGACATAATCAACTGCCACAATGATATAATGCTTACCATGAGACATTGGGAAAGGACCCATAAAGTCTATCCCCCAGACATCAAATGGTTCGCAGATCAGCATGTTATTGAGGGGCATCTCGTCACGCCGGGAGATATTTCCGGTCCTTTGGCATTCGTCGCACTTGGTGACATAGGCATGGGCATCCCTGAAGAGGGTCGGCCAAAACAATCCGCATTGCAAGATTTTTCGTGCTGTTCGAACGGCCCCGAAATGCCCGCCAGCTTCTCTGTCATGGCAATGCTGCAGTATAGACTGAAACTCGGCTTCAGGAATGCAACGCCTGATAATCCCGTCGCTGCAGGTGTGAAATAAGAGCGGATCTTCCCAAAAATAGTATTTTGAGTCAGAGGCAAGCTTCTGTCTTTGCTGAGGGGATAAATTCGGAGAGAAGGTTTTACAAGCCAAGTAGTTAGCGATATCAGCATACCATGGGGCTGTTGAAGGGGGCGTAGTGATTGCAAATAATTTTTCATCCGGGAAATAATCGTTCATTTCCTCCACCAAGCTGTTGGGGGTGTCAGCCGTCATGTCGTACTCCAAACGCGATAGATGATCAACTATCACGTTCTCCACCCCTTTCTTGTCTTTGATTTCCAGATTGTATTCCTGCAAAAGTAAAATCCAACGAATCAGACGCGATTTGGATTCTTTTTTGCTGAAAAGATACCTGAGTGCGGCGTGGTCCGTGTACACAATTACTTCAGAAAGTACCAAGTATGAGTGAAATTTTTCAAAAGCGAAGACCACGGCTAGCATTTCTTTCTCCGTGGTGGTATAGTTTGCTTGCGCGCTGTTGAGAGTTCGACTGGCATACGCAATGGTGTGAAAAGTCTTGTCTTTCTTTTGACCGAGTACAGCACCTACGACCACATCACTTGCGTCACACATGATAATAAAGGGTAAAGTCCAGTCGGGTGCCACCAAAATTGGAGCCGAGATGAGTTGTCCCTGTAAAGTATCAAAGGCCTGCATGCATGCTTCGTCGAAGTGGAAGGGGAAGTCCTTAACGAGCAAGCGAGACAAAGGCTTTGAAATGGATGAAAAGTCCTTAATAAACCTTCGATAGAATCCCACATGACCAAGAAAACTTCGGATGCCTTTCACTGACGTGGGTGGAGGGAGGTTTCTGATAACACTTACCTTCGCTTGATCCACCTCGAGCCCTTTGCAGGAAACTTTATGCCCCAACACAATTCCTTTGCGCACCATAAAGTGGCATTTCTCCCAGTTCAAGACAAGATTGGTGTCTTCACACCGCTTCAAGGTCTTGGCCAAATTCGCGAGGCAAGTATCAAAGCTGCTGCCAAATAGAGTAAAGTCATCCATGAAAACTTCGAGGAAGTCCCCCACCATGTCAGCGAAAATAGCGAGCATACAGCGTTGGAAGGTTGCGGGGGCATTACACAGTCCGAATGGCATTCTTTTGAACGCGAAGGTACCGAAGGGACATGTAAATTTGTTTTGTCTTGATCAGATGGGTCTATTAAGATTTGATTGTAGCCTGAGTACCCATCCAAGAAACAGTAGTAGTCCTGCCCCGCTAACTTTTCTAACATTTGATCAATGAAGGGGAGTGGGAAATGGTCCTTGCGTGTCGCATCATTCAGCTTGCGGTAATCGATGCAGACTCTCCACCCGGTGATCATTCGGGTAGGTAGCAGCTCATTCTTTTCATTGGCAACAACGGTGATCCCTCCTTTTTTTGGTACCACCTGAACTGGGCTGACCCATTTGCTATCGCTGATTGGGTAGATGATGCCAGCGTCTAAGAGCTTTATCACTTCAGCCTTCACTACCTCTTGCATTTTCGGGTTCAGCCGCCTTTGGGGCTGTGCTGTGGGTTTGTACTGATCTTCAAGGAGGACCTTGTGCATGCAGACAGTGGGGCTGATTCCCTTAATGTCTGCAAGAGAGCGTCCGAATACCTTATGGTACCTTCTCAGCACGCCCACCAATGTGATTTCGTTGGCGGCGGAAAGCACTGCAGAAATAATCATAGGATGTGTGGTATTTTCTCCAAGAAAAACGTACTTTAGAGAATCTGGTAGTTGTTTGAGAGCCGGACAAGGGTTTGGATCAGCAGAATCGCTAGATGGCCCTCCGATTGAATGTGAAACATCTGGCTGGTTCGAATGTGCGCCGTCATCTCCCATGTCCTCGCGTCGCCAACACACCTCGCTGTCATCCAAACCCACATCGATCTGGCCATCGAATTCTTCAAGCGGCTCTGCCGATTCGCACTCCGTAATTTCGAAGAGTTGCGACGGGTTGTGGACGTTGAAAGATATAGCATCCTCCCCCAATCTGAGCGTGAGCTCCCCCTGCTCCACATTAATAATAGCACGAGCAGTAGCGAGAAAGGGCCGCCCCAAGATAATGGGAACTTTGGTATCAACCTTTATGTCGAGAATGACAAAATCGGCTGGAAAAGCGAGACCGTTTACTACTATTGTGAGGTCCTCGACAATTCCTGACGGCTTCTTGATCGACCGATCAGCTAGCTGTAGCATTACCTGCGTTGGCTTCAAGGTCCCAGCACCAAGTTCACGAAAGATAGAGAGCGGCATCAAGTTGATTGATGCTCCCAAATCACAGAGTGCCTGGCTGAAACGATGATGGCCGATCCTGCACAGAATCGTAAAGCTGCCCGGATCTTTGCACTTTGTGGGCATATTGGAGATGATGGCGGAGCACTCCTCAATGAGGTCGATAGTTTTGAGATCCTCCAACAGCTTCCGCTTTGAAATCAAGTCTTTCAAGAACTTGGTGTAACCCGGCATTTGAGAAATGGCTTCAATCAGTGGTATGCTCACTTGCACTCCTTTCATTATTTCTAAGAATTTGCGGAATTGCCTCTCGGATTTCTCGTTTCGCAACCTGTGGGGGAATGGGGGGTGAACAGCACTTCTCAAGGGTTGTGCCTCGCTCACGGGGTCCGACTCAATATGAATCTGAGTCTGCTTCTCGGTCGTGTCTTCATTGCACTTATCAGTGGAGCTCACAAGTGGTTCCTGTCGAGGAGGATTGTCAACACTTCTACCACTTCTCAATCGCATGGTATTCACAGACTCCGGATGCTGACTTGCAAGCCCAGAAACGACTTCGGTCAGAGTCCCTATAGTATAGCGAAGTTGTTGGATTGCGGCTGATTGGTCATTCATTATATTCAGCACCCCGACCACCAAAGTTGCTAACTGTTCTGGATGCTCTGACGGCACATGATCCGCTGCTCCGTTGAATGTCACGGCATTAACTTCAGCCGTACTGGGGGGGAGAACGACATGACTCCAGTGCTGACTGGTGTGAACAATATTCACAACCACTTCCCACGCGTCCTTCCCCAATTTATTAAACAGGGCCCCTCCAGCTGCCATATCAAATAACAGACGGAATTTGTCCAGCACGCCGAAATAAAAAATCTGAATCAAAAAAACTTCTGAAAGATCTTCACGGTAGCATCCCCTATGCAGGGATTAAAAACGCTCCCAAGCATCAACTAGCATTTCCTCCTTTCCCTGTCCGAAGGTTATGAGTTCCCTGTACTTGTCCAAAGATCGGGTACGGTGTTGAAACTCATGCAAAAATATCCCCTCGAGTTGCTTCCATGTGATCACCTCTCTTTTCCGGATATCCCAGTACCAACTTTTGGCTTTTTTACGTAAGGAAAATGAAAATGCTAGGATCTTTTGCAGGTCGTTTTCAGCTCCACTGAATACACATGTGTAATAGATTTCTAAGAAGTCCTGTACGTGTTGTACCGCATCTTCATGCTTATCCCCACTGAACTTGCAGTTCCCAGTCATATACTCAATGATGTCGGAGGAGATCCCGAAGTCATGATCATTCCTTTGTGCTTGATCCTTTAAATCATCTAAGCTTCCTTGATAGATGTATTCCTGAATGGAGGTCATGCTAGGAATACTTGAAACCCAAAAGATTAGCGCACGAAGGAAAGGACGAAGGTAATCAGATGTGCGTATCAAAAAGAAGCAAAGATACCAGAGGTAAAAAGAAGAGAAAAGTTCCTCGTGCAACAATTCTTCATGCAGACGAATTCATCACGTCTGCAGTTCCCCGGCAACGACGCCAAAAACTTGATGCGATAATTTCGGCAAGTGCACCGATCGTTCAAGTAATATAAAACGAGGAGTAAATCCCCGAGTATCGATCTCTTGAGGAATGCAGGTTGGGTGAACGAATCGCGTCGTGTGACTATTGTTACACAAGCGTAAACAAACACACAAAAAGGGGGGGGGGAGGGGGGGGGGGGGGGTTGGTTGGGTTTTCCTACTCTTACCAACAATGAAAGAAATGCGGGTCGAAAGCACCGCTTCGCAAGGTGAGATGGATGCAACGGCCGCGATGTCGTGCTTCGTGAGGCGGATGAAACGTGCTCTAGTGCGGGAAGGCGAGGGTCGCGCACACCTCTTCACAAACGCCGTTAGCTCTTGCTAACGCAGATCGAACACCTTGAGTGCGTGAGTGAGTGAGTGGATGAGTGGAGGCGAAGCGATTCACAAGCAAGTAATGATGAAAAGAGAAGGAACATTCATTTCATTTAAACCAAACATCATGATATTCAAGTTTAAAAGATTCAAAGATTATAACGAAGGAGAGAGGAAAGAGATAACCAATGGATGAAGACTAGCGGCCGTTCACGGCCGGAATGGTAGTTTGTCAAGCTACCTCCGGACTCGGGCGGACTGTGCTTCCGGTGTAGAGAAACTGTCACGATCTCTCTCTACGTGGTTCCGTCGTCTTCTACCTCAGGATTCCTCTTCTTCTCACCGGACTGGAGTGGAAAACAGCTGCTTGAGGGCTTGCGGATGGTGGAGAATGCTCCCGGACAATGGAGAAATGCTTGGAATGGTTGGAGAGGACTTCCCCTTGCGTAGGAGATGAAGTGGAGGTGTCCAGGGATGGAAATCGCCGGCGTACGGACTGCCACTCGCGCTCCCGGCGGCTCTCCTTTGCCCTAAAAGCGGAACAGGCATATATATAGGCGCTGGAATGAATACTGTGCACGGTCATTGGCGCACGACCAGTGGTCGTGCGCACTGGAGTTCTGCGATCGTGCGCGCTGCCTGGGCGGAGCCTGAAATGAAAGAAATTTATAAAATACATGTTCGCACGACCAGAGCCACACGACCGGTGGTCGTGCGCACTATCGTAGATGGTCGTGCGCACTGGTCGAAACAGAACTCATGAAATTAATGTTAAGTGCGCACGAACAGCGGCGCACGACCGTTGGTCGTGCGCACTATCGTGGGTGGTCGTGCGCACTGTCCGAGACAGAACTAAAAAAAAGGGTTAAGTGCACACGATCAGCGGCGCACGACCAGTGGTCGTGCGCAATTGAACCAGTGATCGTGCGCAGTGTTCCTGTACAGAATTTTACCAGGAACACCTGCACGACTCCTGTTTCACAGAAATGCTAATCAGGGCACTGAAAGTGGCACTCAACAAAATGATAAGGCTATCAAAAGGGAATAAGCATAAAATACACCAAATTAGGCCAAGAAGTGCACCTAGCATAGAAAAACGAATATGAGCTGAAACAGGGCTAAAGTGCAGTGAAACGACTAGAAAAACGGCCCGGATGAGTCCGAATATGTGTATATAATCAGGACTCATCAGTGACCTAGGAACTTCCCCTCCCTGCCCCAAAGACACACTTCAGAGGGTTAAGCCTCATTTTGAATTTCCGCAGGGTGGCAAAGGTCTCTGATGGTCCTGAAGGTGAGACCCTACATCCATGCTCTTTACCATTAGCTCATCTACATAGACCTCCAAGTTTCTACCCATTTGCTCCCTGAACACCTGATCCATCATTCTTTGGTACTTGGCCCATGCGTTTCTCAACCCGAAGGGCATCATTTTATAGTAATAGCACCCATCATCCGTTATAAAGGAAACGTCATTGACATCTTGCGGATGCATTTGGATCTGATGGTATCCCGAAAAGGCATCCAAGAAACTCATCACAGGGAAACCGACTGCTGAGTCTACCAGCGTGTCGATTCGAGGCAAAGGATAACAATCATTGTGGCATGCTTTATTCAATAATGAAAAATCAATACACATCCTCCACCTTCCATATCCTTTCTTTACCATTACAACATTGGAGACCCAGCCTGGGTACTGGATCTCCGACACAAAGCCTGTCTTCAGCAGCTTCTCCACTTCTTCTCATCTCCTACTGCTGGGATCCTCCTCCTTCCTTCTCTTCTCCTCCGGCCCACTTGGACAACTTCACCGTGAAAGCGCTGTTGGTGGCCTCTCCCTCGATCTCTCACCCCGCCCGCTCGATCAATTCTTCATATAACAGAGGGAGATCCTGGGAAAGTCCCATCTTGAGTAGCCCTTGTCGCAGTCCAAGGGTGAAGGCCAGTTGTAGGGTGTGCACTGGCACCTCGTGGAACAATAGGACATCTTCCTGGAACCGGTCCATGTAGCTTCCCAGCGACTCTTCAGCCTTCTGCTGGATCAGAAAGAGAGCCTCGCCCCCCCCCCCCCCCCCCCCCCCCCCTTCTTCCTTTCCTTTGACGTCGCGAACCGCAGTAGGAAACTCTGGCGGAGGTCTTTGAAACTATATATGGTCCCGGAAGGGAGCTGGTGAAACCAGTCCCATGCCTTCCCCTTGAAGAATATGGAGAATAGCTTGCACTTGAACGCGTTCGTCATCTGCCTAATGGAGACGACGTCCTCAAACCACTGGAGATGCTAGAGGGGATCATCATTGCCCGTGTAGTGGGACATGGAGGGCTCCGTGAATCCCTCCAGAACTGGAGCTGAGAGAATCAGCTCACAAAATAGACTCCCTGACCCTGCTTGGCATGCCGGGGGCACTCACCCAATCTCCTCACTTGGGTAGTGAGCACTCAACGGGCTGGGAAACAGCACTCGCGCATGAATGAATCGCTCACCCTCTCCTACCTGGGCCTCCTTCCCGGGTCACCCACTGGATGCGTCCCTGCCCAGTGCTGGCGGTGCGAGTCCTGGGACCGCGGGGGTCGAGCACTCGCCCGACGGCGAGAGGGCGATTCACATGGTCTCCAGAATCGACTTCCTGAATTCGTTGAAGTAACTCTTCTTAAGGAACTCGCTCGAAGGGGGCGAGCCCCCAAGGTCACCTCCTTGTCCTTCACTTCCAGTAATTGAATCTTACTCAGGATTTTCCAAGCAAACTATAGTCCACGCCCAGCGCACCAAAAATGTTGAACCAGGAAACCACAGTTCAACCTTTGAGCTCGGAAACTACGGCTCGAGGAGTTCGGACTGGTGTAGTTTGCTCTTACTTCTCATGAGTTCAATCTTTAGACCGGGCACTCAGGACTAGGAAGCTCACTCACAATGGGTGGAAAACTAAAAACAGACCCCCGAGCTGTAGCGAGGAGGTCACGCCATAAACTCGAAAGATCTAAAGAACTTCCCCTCCCAAGCCAATTGTTGAGTTTGGCACCTTGGAGGGTGCTACAGAGTTCTTGTCCACCCACCCAGAAACTATGGTGAGCAGCAAGTCGGGCCTCCCTAGCAGACCAAAGTTGACTAGAAGAGAGAAACAAGTGAGAGATGCTCTCCAAAGGTGCCCTTGGGGGTATATTTATAGTTTTCTTAAAACGGTCCATGGATAGCTAAATCCCGCCTCTTAGTTTTACTAAAAGCAGCCCAAATTGGTCTACAAACATCGGAATCCCGCTGTTTGGAATGACTAACTACAGGCCAAAAAGGAATCCCTAAAGAACATGCCATCCACCTAATGGGCGCGTCCAGACTGTCCTAGGCCGACTCGTCGGGGCGGCAAGTGCCCGTTGGAACTAGGACTCCCCACTCGCACCGAGCTGGGGGCGAGTGCCCGCTAGGGGCGAGTACGAGATGAGGCGTGCCACTCACCTGACCGACTCACCCAGACCTAATCTTGCTCCAGGTCACCTGAAGGCTTGATGGATCCACACTCGGCAAAACACGGGATTGTACACCGGTGACAACATACTTCTTCGGCAAGAGGGCTCTCCGACTAGGGATCGACTTCGATAAGTAAGCTCAAACAAAAAAATGATCTCCTTTTCCTTCTCTCAGTCAAACTCCCCACGGCAAGGGGGGAAACGACTTCGACAAGTAAGCTCAAACAAAAAATGATATCATCTTCCTTCTCTCAGTCAAACTCCCCACGGCGAGGGGGAAACGACTACGACAATAGCGACCCGCAAATGCAACTCAAGAAAGAGCTTCTGTAGCATATATCCACTTTCTCTTCACGAGTGGCCACCCACATCAAACATGGAATGAGATTCCGGCAAAGCGGGTCGGCCAATGAAGTTCTCTGACAAGGAGGGATCTAAGTTTTGGAGTAGAACCCAGCAACAAATCTCGACTTCTCCTTCTTCCACGACCAACAATCTCTCTCTCCTTTCTCACAGAAGGCCGCCACAAAGAAGGGGTGGGCAGTTGTTTCGTCAAGAGGAGATCGAACATGCGGCACCTCCTCTTCTCTCAGCATGGAGGAAGCAAGGGTTCAGGAACCCTACCAGGTTTCAGTCGGCACATTGAAAGATCCAAGGGAGGTCGGGGAAGGTAACTCCCAACGACAGCTTCTGAGGCAGCCTTGCAGTTTTGGGACATTAGGAATAGCAATGGAAAACGACAGCCCTATACCTCTCCAGCGGAGGCAGCTCACGGTAAAGGGGATGTCGATCTCCTCCATCCTTTCTCAGAGGACGCCAACTTACGTAAAAACAAAACGAAGAGGGGGGAGGTCGGGTATTAGGCCAGGTACGGTTTTGGTTTTTATTATTTTGATCTAAATAAATCCGCTAACCGTAGACCACTATACACACCCAACATATCAATTTTATTAAATTTCAATATATTTTCTTGGTGCTCTTCAGCCCACTGGATATCTTGTGCATGACCAGTATATTTATATTTTTTGTGACTGTGCGTTTTGTATGATCAGAGATATTTAAATGTCTCAGTTATTTTGGTGGTCTTAATTGAGAACCATAGTTAACCGCTAAGATTGTTTTAAAGGTCTCGTGATAGTATTTAGATTATAGAGATATTTTTTATTATGTTAAAATAGATTTTATTATTATATAGATTATAAATTGGAATAAACAGGAATCATACAGATACAAAATGCATAATTCATCTATTATCAAATAATAACATAATATTATTTTCCAAGATAATATCCTTTATATATATATTTATAAAAAAAATGGTATGAAAAGTTTTATTCAACTTTCCTTCATTTAACGAAGGATATCCTGATCCATTTCATTTTTAAATTCGCGTGAAAACTTAGCCCCGAAGCTAAAGATGATAATGACGTCAACAATAATAAATACTGCTTCTATTTATGGTTGAGCGCCCACAAGTTGAAAGCGGAGCGGAGAGAAGAAATTTGGGGAAGCCATGAAAGCCGAAGGGTTGGTGGAGACCTCCTTCGCAGGGGCAGCTGTCTACTACATCGTCGTTGTTTGGCTCTCCATCATATCTTGGATCATATTCAACTTCCGCGGGGATGACCGGAAATCTTCCCGCCATGATCGCCGGAGGAAGAGGTCGCCGTCGTTCCTCTCATAAACACTTTGTGGTACTTCCTTTAGCTTGTTAAAAGAAGGTCGAAGACTGGCTTAATGGCGAAGATTTATGTACCAGATTCGGACTAGCGTATTTTTCCCCTTTTGTGAATATGGGCTCTCAGGGGAATTTTCTCTAAATAAAACAGGGAAACTTTTAATGCTATCCTTACTCTTATGAGATTTGTACTATTAACGTTGTATCCATATTTTTTTAATGGGTGAAAAAAAATACTTTGAAAATGGATTTTTTTACTTTTGACAGCAAAAGTATTGCATCAGTCGTATTTTTGTACTTTTTTTGTCACTAATAGCTGTGAATTGTGATAGGCTCTCGGGAGAAATAATTAGGTACTAGTAACACGCGATGATCATAACAGATCACTGTGCGGTCGTGCGGGAGCAAATCCCGTAATATGATCCGGCGTATTTGTGTAATACGGTCGTATTGAAAAGTGATCGTGTTTTAGATTAATTATGTGCAAAAATTCGTGATGGCGGAAATATACGGCTGGATCAGGGGTTGCGCATTGTGATCTTAGGTGCGCTACGCGCACCAACATTTTTTCCCTGTTTGGGATGGTTACGGCGGTCTACCGCTGTATTAGGTTATTTTGACGCTGGATTGTCCCAAAAGCACATTAAAAAAAAGTGATTTTACATATTTTTTTGAGCGGAAAGCTGCTTTCCAAAAGTAGCTTTCTCTAAACCATGCTTGTTTTATTTTATATTTTGATGGTTTACAAAAGCCTTTCCTCGATCCGCTCCCGAAGCTTTATCTTCTCGAATAGATATTGTTGCTGCTTCTTCCTCTGCCTCTCGAGTTTGAACTCCGTCGCCTCTTCTTTTTCTCCTCGAGCTCGCGGTCGCAGGACTCGACCACCACGCAATCCCTCTTGAGCATCTGGAGCTTCTCCTCGGCGATGATGTCCATCTTCCTCACCGCTTCCTGGACCACATCGTCTATGCGATTGCATGCCTACTGCATCGAGATCATGCGATCAAGATCGTCACTTTCGCTCTTCCTTGTGGATTCTTCCAGATGCACTTAATGTAGCTGCGACATTGCAGAACTGTCTTAATCAAAACTATCAAACTCAATCGGACTATAAAATGCAGGATTAGATTTTTCTAAATTAATCACACATATAAAGAAGATGCAAATAATCGAGCGAAACAAACATGTGCACTACTTAAAAGCGTCACTTCCATCTCATGCTTCATTGTGACCGCAATTCCAAAAAGTCTTGATGTGTGTTTTCTTATAAAGGCTCCGTTTGGTACAGTGGTGGCGGTCATGAACGCGGTGGTAAAATCGTCATTCATGAACGCCCACTTAAGGAACTTCATCCACTTGAACATAAAAGTGGATGAAGTTCTTAGGTGCTCGTTCACGAATGACGATTTTACCACCGCGTTCACGACCGCCACTGTCGTGCCAAATGGAGCCAAAATCTGAAGTTTTCGGCAAATCCATTGCATACGAATGTATTTTAAAACTTCTATCAATAATGGAGGAAAGTTGGCACAAAAGATTGATGCCCACCCCTCCCCTCTATACTAATATAATAAAGAAGTTATTAGGTGAATAGTGTACCTGTCCGTCCGTTATTCCGCTCCCCCTAATTCCATTTTTTTTTTAATTATCACTGGCGACCCCCACGTGGGTCATACAGAGGCGCTCCGAGAGGGCCATGGGCGGTGATCCGGTGATGACTGGCGGCATTGAATCGGGGTCGATTGTGGCGATGAGAGGGGAGGGTGGACATGGGATGTGAGCTACGGTACGAGGGCGGTGCTAACTCGTTGATGGTGGACTGTACGTGTGGCGCAAGAGATGACGACGGGGAGCGCATGGTGGCGTGTGACAGCTGTGATGTCTGGCATCACATGCGCTGCGCCAACATCTCCAACGACCAGCCGGTGCCGCCATTGTTCCTCTGTTCACGTTGCGGTTCTTCCATCCTCGGCGTTGCTGCTTCGAAGGACTCCACCTTCGATTAGAGTTGTCACTTAAAATCGTAAATCGAACCGAAACCGAATCGGAATCGGAAAGAGCCGGACCGAACCGTTCATGAATTATTCAGGTTCCGATTTGAATTTTGGAGCCGTAAACAACAATGATCCGAGTGCGGTTCCTTCATTTTATTATCCGGATAGAAACCGCATCATAAATGTCTCGAGCTGTTTCAGAATTTTTAGACCCGATCCAGATCGGTCTGAAGTAGAACCGAACCGCAATCTATTTATTATTATTATTTTTTATAATATATATTTATTATTAATTTTATAATAATATTTTTTATAATATTAATAATATATATTTATTATCTATTGTTGTACACCCGTAAACATCTTAGGACGCGCCTAAAGAATGCCCCGCAAAAGAGAGGTGGGGTCAGTGGTCCGCACGCAGTCGCTCGAATCGAAGAAACCGAGCCTGAAATTTCCACCGCCAACCGCCAGAAGCAAAGCGCGCAAGCGCGTGCGCTACCACGCGCATGGTAGCACACGGGCAGCGCCCCCCGTCGCGGGAGAACGGCCCCGCCGCACCCCCTCGGGGTGCGGCTCGCGCGGAACCGCACCCCTCAAGGGGTGCGGCCAAGCCGCACCCCCCTTGGGGGTGCGGCCAAGCCGCACCCCCCTTGGGGGTGCGGCCCAGCCGCACACCCCTTGTGGGGTGCGGCCCAGCCGCACCACTTGTGGGGTGCGGCCCGGCCGCACCCCCCAAGGGGTGCGGCCCGGCCGCACCCCCCAAGGGGTGCGGCCAAGTCGCACCCCCCCCGGGGTGCGCCTCCGTCACGCCGCTTGTGGAGCGCGGCCCGGCCCCCTCCCCTCGCCCTTTTATACAGGAGAGCTCGCAAGGGGGCCCGCCGTATTCACGCCCCCCCCCCCCCCCCCCCCCCCCCCCCCCCCCCCCCCGGGTGCGCCGGATCCCAATTCCACCTTGAGGGGCAACTCCCCACTCCACCGTTCGCTCAGAACGCCTCCGCGCTCACGCGCGCTCAGAACGCTTCTGAGCGCACTCAAAACGCCTTCGCGCTCACGCGCGCTCAGAATGCCTCTGCGCTCACGCGCGCTCAGAACGCCTCCAAGCGCGTTCAAAGCGCTTCCAGGTCCGTTGCGAGCTCAGAACGCTTCCGCGTTCACGCGCGCTCAGAACGCCTCCAAGCGCGTTCAAAGCGCTTCCAGGTCCGCTGCACGCTCAGAACGCTTCCGCGTTCACGCACGCTCAGAATGCCTCCAAGCGCGTTCAAAGCGCTTCCAAGTCCGTTGCGCGCTCAGAACGCTTCGAGCGCGTTCGAAGCGCTTCCAAGTTCGTTGCGCGCTCAGAACGCTTCTGAGCGCGCTCAGAGCATTCTCACTTTTCGGGTTTCCGGCTTCTCACTTTTTGCCTTTCCGGCTTCTCACTTTTTGGGTTTCCGGCTTCTCACGGCTTCTCACTTTTTGGGTTTCCGGCTTCTCACTTTTCAGGAACGGTCAGTCGCCTTTTTCACCTCCAACGGAACTGCCCGAATTGCCCGAGCTGCCCAAGCTGCCCGAGGGGCAAGGTGGTCATTTACGAAAAATGGCGATCCGAGGGCCCCGAACCGGAGAATATGATTCGTCCACCGAGCATTTATGGAAACTGCCAACGATAAAATTACCGGGCCGCCCCCGGCCAAAGCTATAAAAGGAGCCCCAAGGCTTCATTTGAAAGGACTTTGACTTCTGGACCCGGGAGAGCTCCTTGCAGACTTTTGCGGAATTCTCCTTCGGCGCTTGAAGATCTCCTTCGTGGACTTGAAGATCTTCATCATCCCAAAAGGCGACTAGCCTTCTCACTTCCGAAAGGCGACAAGCATTCTCAGAAGGAAAAGGCGACTAGCCTTCTCACTTCGGAAAGGCGACAAGCATTCTCAGAAGGAAAAGACGACTAGCCTTCTCACTTCCGAAAGGCGACAAGCATTCTCAGAAGGAAAAGGCGACTAGCCTTCTCACTTCCGAAAGGCGACAAGCATTCTCAGAGGGAAAAGGCGACTAGCCTTCTCACTTCCGAAAGGCGACAAGCATTCTCAGAAGGAAAAGGCGACTGGCCTTCCCACTTCCGAAAGGCGACCAGCAATCTCAGAAGGGAAAGGCGACTGGCCTTCCCACTTCCGAAAGGCGACCAGCAGTCTCAGAAGGGAAAGACGACTGGCCTTCCCACTTCCGAAAGGCGACCAGCAGTCTCAGAAGGGAAAGACGACTGGCCTTTTCACTTCCGAAAGGCGACTAGCAATCTCAGAAGGGAAAGGCGACTGGCCTTCCCACTTCCGAAAGGCGACCAGCAGTCTCAGAAGGGAAAGACGACTGGCCTTCTTACTTCCGAAAGGCGAATAGCAATCTCAGCAGGGAAAGACGACTGGCCTTCCCACTTCCGAAAGGCGACCAGCATTCTCAGAAGGGAAAAGGACTTAGTTTTTCCGAGAGGTGGCCTGTCACCCTCGGAGCTCTCTCTCTCTCCAAGTATTGTAACGAGCAGCGGCCTGTCGCGCTCGAGTTCTAGTTTCCAAGTTGTAACCCCCCAAAAAATAGTGAAGTTTGGTCGGCACAGCTCCGGCCGCGTGGTTTTTTACCCTTTCCGGGTTTTCCACGTTAAAAAGTCCCTGTGTACTCAGCAAATCTCTCATTGACTGTTTGCACGCTTAGTTCGCTCACGAGCTAAGGCGGTTCAAGTGAACCGGTCTACCAAGAGCCCTAAGCGTTCCGCAACAGTTTGGCGCCGTCTGTGGGAACATTCCCAACAACTCTTCAAAAGCCGACTGCCATGGCAAGGAAGAGTGCTCGCACTACTGAAGGATCGATGTCGGAAGGACGCGTCGACCCGGCTCCCTCCCACTCGCTTATCGATGCACCTCCCGCAGAGGAGGCACTACCGGCACCCGCGGCGGGTTTGGAGGTGCGCATGCGGCAGATCGAAGAACATCAAGCTGAGATGTTGGCTCTCGTAAGGAATCTTGGGGCTCCTTCAGCTCCGATTCAGCCGCCAGCTCTGAACGCACCACCACCACCAATTCTGAATCATGCCCCGAACGGGGAGGCCACCCAGGAAGATGAAGCCTCGGAAGGATTCTCCAATGCGGCAAGTTCCGCTCACCTTGCCCCACCAGCTGGAGGCCCAGAAGCTAACCACCGCCACCACCACGGAAGAGCTGCCCCTGAGCAAGCAGTGGAAAAAGCTACGCGAGAAGAAATGCGCAACATGATAGAGGAGGAGTATGCCCAAGCAGGGCGACGCGCAGCTCTCGCCCACCATCCCGCGCGCCACGGCTCCCCACTATCACCTCAAGTCCTGGACCATCCAATTCCAAACGGTTTCAAGCTTCCCAGCATCGAAACGTTCGACGGGACGGACGACCCGCTGGAACACGTCAACCACTTCACCACCATCATGGGGATTTACAGCGCCCCCGACCAACTCCTCTGTCGAGTGTTCCCGACAACTTTGAAAGGACAAGCGCGCACTTGGTTCCACTCCCTGCGAGATGGGGCCATCAACAACTTCGCAGAAATGGCGCGGCAGTTCGTGGACCAGTTCATCGCCAATCGTAGGATTGTCTGAGATCCTTCCCATCTCTCGGGAATCCGCCAGAACGACGGAGAAACTCTGAAGGATTTTTTCCGACGCTTCACCTCTGAGGCGCGACATATCCCGGGAGTCGACCCCGAGCTTTTGTGAGGATTTTTCCTTGGAGGACTCCGCCCAAGTGGCTTCTACTCAGCTCTAATGAGAGAAACCGTACAAAGCTATCCTAACCTCGTTCAGCGAGTCGAGGCCCAGATAGCAGCAGATGAGGCAATTGAAGCGCACCGCCGGCAGTTCGAGGGGAGTTCGAAGAGGAAGAAAGAGGAGTCACTGCCACAGGCAGTTCCCAATAAGAACAGCAAGCATCACGACAACCCCAGCCGAGACCGAGGATCTCGCCAACGTCAGGACTACACTCCCCTGAACACTACCAGGACTAACGTACTGTACGCAATCAAAGACAACCAGACGCTCCGCAAGCCCAGACCCCTCGCTAAAAACTCAGGGGACCAGACAAAATATTGTGAGTTCCATCGTGGACAAGGACATGACACGGAAAATTGCTCCAAGCTTAAGGATGAAATCGAGCAACTCGTCAAACAAGGCCTACTGGGGAAATTCCTACGAGACTAGGCGACTATTCGGCTAGCAGGAGATCAGCTGGCGGCCCGCCAGGAAGGACCGGGAGCAACCCTCAAGGCAGTCATCCCAGGAGAAAGCTTCATACCCATCAACAGGGCTCTACCAATGCCGCTGAAATTTTCTGTCAACTTTGTTTCTATCAACTTTGAAAACTTTGTGCAAATTTCCACTACTAATTGTTTTTAAAGTCAATCATTTCACACATGTCATATTTTGCGTCATTGAAACTACGTAAAGACGTCCACTCGCTAATGAACAGCACCTGCCTCCGGGCAGTGCGCTAATGAACAGCACCTGCCTCCGGGCAGTGCGCTAATGAACAGCACCTGCCTCCGGGCAGTGCGCTAATGAACAGCACCTGCCTCCGGGCAGTGCGCTAATGAACAGCACCTGCCTCCGGGCAGTGCGCTAATGAACAGCACCTGCCTCCGGGCAGTGCGCTAATGAACAGCACCTGCCTCCGGGCAGTGCGCTAATGAACAGCACCTGCCTCCGGGCAGTGCGCTAATGAACAGCACCTGCCTCCGGGCAGTGCGCTAATGAACAGCACCTGCCTCCGGGCAGTGCGGTAATGAACAGCGCCTGCAGCAACTGCCTCCAGGCAGCGCGCTCACAATAATTTCTCATTGCCGTCGATTGAAGGTCCGCCCCTCTCCACCACAGTAAGGTTCCGACGTCATGTTTGCCCCTCCTACATTCGCACACGGTTTGAATACACCCGCTATTCACCGGCCAAGCCGCGAGCCCGACTCGTGCAAAAGCCGCGAGCACAGACTCGCGCAAATTAATTTTCTATTATAAAAAGCCGCAAGCCCAGACTCGCGCAAACCGATTTTCCATTATATAAAAGCCGCAGGCTCAGAACCGCGCATGTTCATTTGTTATTTTGCAGAAAGCATTCAACCTATACGGATATCAATGCTAGGCAGCGAGCCAGCAACAGTCTCAGAGAACCAACGCCCTTCGCCGGCTATCTTAAAGCGTCTTCCCTCCATCAACGCTTTGTCAGCAACCAGGGCAGCAGGACCATCAGAGGTCTATCACGACTCAGCGCAGGAGAAGAAACGCCTGTCCAGAACAAAGAAACAAAGTCAACCACACTTTCCCCGACGGCAACTCCTACCCAAGGCACCACAAAGAGAGCAATGATCAAAGCCGCCACAGAAAAATTAAAACCTCCGAACTCCTCGCACCGAAACTCGGACTCCGAAAGTTTTGGGGGCTTATGTTGTACACCCGTAAAGACCTTAGGACGCGCCTAAAGAATGCCCCGCAAAAGAGAGGTGGGGTCAGTGGTCCGCACGCAGTCGCTCGAATCGAAGAAACCGAGCCTGCGATTTCCACCGCCAACCGCCAGAAGCAAAGCGCGCAAGCGCGTGCGCTACCACGCGCATGGTAGCACACGGGCAGCGCCCCCCGTCGCGGGAGAACGGCCCCGCCGCACCCCCTCGGGGTGCGGCTCGCGCGGAACCGCACCCCTCAAGGGGTGCGGCCCAGCCGCACCCCCCTTGGGGGTGCGGCCCAGCCGCACACCCCTTGTGGGGTGCGGCCCCACCACACCCCCCAAGGGGTGCGGCCCGGCCGCACCCCCCAAAGGGTGCGGCCAAGTCGCACCCCCCCGGGGTGCGACTCCGTCGCGCCGCTTGTGGAGCGCGGCCCGGCCCCCTCCCCTCGCCCTTTTATACAGGAGAGCTCGCAAGGGGGCCCGCCGTATTCACGCCCCCCCTCCCCCCCGTCGGGTGCGCCGGATCCCAATTCCACCTTGAGGGGCAACTCCCCACTCCACCGTTCGCTCAGAACGCCTCCGCGCTCACGCGCGCTCAGAACGCTTCCGAGCGCACTCAAAACGCCTTTGCGCTCACGCGCGCTCAGAATGCCTCTGCGCTCACGCGCGCTCAGAACGCCTCCAAGCGCGTTCAAAGCGCTTCCTGGTCCGTTGCGAGCTCAGAACGCTTCCGCCTTCACGCGCGCTCAGAACGCCTCCAAGCGTGTTCAAAGCGCTTCCAGGTCCGCTGCACGCTCAGAACGCTTCCGCGTTCACGCACGCTCAGAACGCCTCCAAGCGCGTTCAAAGCGCTTCCAAGTCCGTTGCGCGCTCAGAACGCTTCGAGCGCGTTCGAAGCGCTTCCAAGTTCGTTGCGCGCTCAGAACGCTTCTGAGCGCGCTCAGAGCATTCTCACTTTTCGGGTTTCCGGCTTCTCACTTTTTGTCTTTCCGGCTTCTCACTTTTTGGGTTTCCGGCTTCTCACTTTTTGTCTTTTCGGCTTCTCACTTTTTGGGTTTCCGGCTTCTCACTTTTCAGGAACGGTCAGTCGCCTTTTTCACCTCCAACGGAACTGCCCGAATTGCCCGAGCTGCCCGAGCTGCCCAAGCTGCCCGAGGTGCAAGGTGGTCATTTACGAAAAATGGCGATCCGAGGGCCCCGAACCGGAGAATATGATTCGTCCACGGAGCATTTATGGAAACTGCCAACGACAAAATTACCGGGCCGCCCCCGGCCAAAGCTATAAAAGGAGCCCCAAGGCTTCATTTGAAAGGACTTTGACTTCTGGACCCGGGAGAGCTCCTTGCAGACTTTTGCGGAATTCTCCTTCGGCGCTTGAAGATCTCCTTCGTGGACTTGATGATCTTCATCATCCCAAAAGGCGACTAGCCTTCTCACTTCCGAAAGGCGACAAGCATTCTCAGAAGGAAAAGGCGACTAGCCTTCTCACTTCCGAAAGGCGACAAGCATTCTCAGAAGGAAAAAGCGACTAGCCTTCTCACTTCCGAAAGGCGACAAGCATTCTCAGAAGGAAAAGGCGACTAGCCTTCTCACTTCCGAAAGGCGACAAGTATTCTCAGAAGGAAAAGGCGATTGGCCTTCTCACTTCCGAAAGGCGACGAGCAATCTCAGAAGGGAAAGGCGACTGGCCTTCCCACTTCCGAAAGGCGACCAGCAGTCTCAGAAGGGAAAGACGACTGGCCTTCTCACTTCCGAAAGGCGACTAGCAATCTCAGAAGGGAAAGGAGACTAGCCTTCCCACTTCCGAAAGGCGACCAGCAGTCTCAGAAGGGAAAGACGACTGACCTTCTTACTTCCGAAAGGCGAATAGCAATCTCAGAAGGGAAAGGCGACTGGCCTTCCCACTTCCGAAAGGCGACCAGCATTCTCAGAAGGGAAAAGGACTTAGTTTTTCCGAGAGGTGGCCTGTCACCCTCGGAGCTCTCTCTCTCTCCAAGTATTATAACGAGCAGCGGCCTGTCGCGCTCGAGTTCTAGTTTCCAAGTTGTAACCCCCCAGAAAATAGTGAAGTTTGGTCGGCACAGCTCCGACCGCGTGGTTTTTTACCCTTTCCGGGTTTTCCACGTTAAAAAGTCCCTGTGTACTCAGCAAATCTCTCATTGACTGTTTGCGCGCTTAGTTCGCTCACGAGCTAAGGCGGTTCAAGTGAACCGGTCTACCAAGAGCCCTATTATTATTATTTTTTATAATATATATTTATTATTAATTTTATAATAATATTTTTTATAATATTAATAATATATATTTATTATCTATATATATGACTATACATATCTCAGTCCTCTAATTGCAGTGTCATCCGATTGCAGCAGGATTCAAATACTCATTCACAGGTCATGCAACATTAGGTCATTTCTCTGCTCTTGCGTCGAAGGCTTCCTAGTTCCTTCTCACTCTGCTTGCTCGATCGCTGAAGGCTTTCTTCTCCCCGTTTCGGCAGTGTTCTGACCTTTTTTTACTAGGGCTTCAGATCTACGTACGGAATCAGCTACTTCATCGACTGGCTTCTCCTAGATGATCTTCCAACAATGTTCGTTTTCTCCTTCGCTCTTAGGGTTTCAAATTTAGGGGCTTCCGACGACCGCCTGGTGAGCTTATTTCTTCTGACCATTCTGACTCCATCTCCATTTCCATCTCTTCCTCTTATTCAATTCCTTCTTCCCTTTTGTTCAATTGTTAAGGCTTTTTGTTGCTGCCACCACCTTTATCATAGATCTGACATTCCATTTCTTTCTGCATTTCATGCTCGCGATTAAGCTCACTCACAAACAACGTACAAGTAACATAACCTCTGTCCTCGACTTAACATTCATTTCATATTCATTATATTGAATCTAAGGTCCTATTCATATGCACTTTACAAATACAAGTACAATCTTATTATCTCATCCAACTCATTATGAGGATAGATTGTCAATGAATTTCCATCCATGGTGTTATATTGTGATGAAGGACCTAATTAGCTGAAGTTTTGGATTAAAAAGGATGGTTTTGCCAATGAAAATTCTTGTTATATTTATCAAAATGTCAGTTTCTCTATTTGGTGGTTATTATTTAATTTTGTTGATGAATATATTCTCTATTTTGCTGATATCTATGTTTGACATTCCTCAACTACTTCAGTAAAACGACTATTTTTGCTCAACACCGGGTGTTACAGTGTTACATGTCATCATGCTAATGACTGTGTTTATGTTAATTAATTTTTTTGGATCAAATTTATTGTAATCATACAATATTACTAATTATTTTTCTATTCAGTGCGTCAAATCAGATATTATTGCATGTATATCTGTATTAGTTCAACTCTAACACATTTAAACTTAAGATACCATAAGATTATTGCTCCAACCATTTGAATTCTAATTTCCTTTTCAAATATGTTTTTCTTAAAAGATAATAATATTTCTGATTGTGTCTAATTACTCTAATCATAGAGATAAAATAATTAAAACAATGACACAAAACCGATTGGAACTGGGCCGAACCACATAGAACCGGACTGAACCGTTAATGACCAGTTTTGTTTTGGTTCTTGTTGAATTGGAACCATTGACACAACGATTCCAAAAGTTATGTTGGAACCGGAACCAAAATCGGTCAAACCAAATAAGATTTTTGTTCTAATTTAAAGAACTGTTACCTTAGCGGTTCAGTTCACAATTTTGGTAGAATCGGAACCGAACCGGAACCGTGACAGCTCTACTTTTGATTTGTCCTTATGATTTTTTTCCTTTTTGGTTGGGGTAAATTCATTCATTTTTGGGTCGTAAAAGTGATGTAACAATTTGATTTGATATGCTTTGAACTTGATTGTTCAATTGGGGTGCTAAGGTCCCTTACAAAATTTAGGCTCTTTCTTGGTTTTAAAGCTTGAAGGAAATGAACATGACTTCAAAAATGTTTGACAGAGTGATTTGTTTTATTTTAGGCAATAATATTATTTCAGTCCCCAAACTTCTCATCTTTTTGGATTTCAGTCCCCAAACTTCTCATCTTTTTGGATTTCAGTCCCCATACTTTTGTTTGCAAGTTTTTAATCCCTCAAGTTTATAAAATACCTGAAACCAGTCTCTCGCTGCATTTTTTCCAGAAATTGTAATTAAGTAAGCTTAATTCGTTCGTTTTTAAAAAAAAACTTTTTATTAGCTTCTCTCTTCTCTGACAGAAACCCTCTCTCGGCAGGGAAGCGGGCGCTGGAAGGGGAGAAACCTTGCAAAGCCGTAGGAAAGAGATCTGAACTGAAATGGGAGAGGTTGCAAGAACACCATGATTCTTATGCGGTGGATGGCCCTTCCACGTTTGGATCCATAGTTATAATCACAGAATTTGAAGAGCTCCTCTGCATCCTTATGAAAGAAAGTCAACATTGCCAACCTATTGCCAGTGCATCGAATTTCCTCCTCGTCCAACGCTTCGGATGGGGTTGAATGTCCAAACAACACGATTTGTCAGAGAGAACTTCCAACTTCTATGATGTTTCTCTCTCCTCTGGCAGAAACACTCTCTCGACAAGGAAGTCGGCGGCGGAAGGGGAGAAACCTTGCGAGACCGGAATCTCCAGAGCCTAACCTAGCAGATCCCAAGATCGTCGGAGCCAAGCTCAACTTCAAGGACCCATTCCTTATCATCGGCACGACGAAGGCCTCCCAATACCGAATGACAAAAAGCTCAGCTCCCTCGGCCGAGAGAGCGTTTCTGTCAGAGAAGAGAGAAGCTAATAATAAGGGGTTTTAAAAAAACGAAAGGATTAAGCCTACTTAATTAGAAATTCTGGAAAAAATGCAGTGAGGGACTGATTTCGGGTATTTTACAAACTTAGAAATTAAAAACTTGCAAACAAAAGTATATGGACTGGAATCCCAAAAGATGAGAAGTTTGAGGACTAAAATAGTGTTTTTGTCTTTTATTTTATTAAACTTCATGAAAATTTTATTAACTAAATAAAATTATATATTCATATAATGGAAAATTAAGTTCTTATTTAATGTTAAATTTAGTAATCAAAATAAAATTTTATGACTGTCGTGGCCAATTATATTATTTAATAAGTAAATAAAAATTATTATTATTATATTAATAATAATAATGATTATTATTATATTAATAATAATAAAGTTTATTATTATTATTATCATTATTAAATAATAATAAAGAAGATTATTAATGATAATAATGAATATTAATAAATAAATAATAATTTTTCATATTAATGAATATTTAAAAATCATAATCATAAATAATAAAAAGAAATTATACGCAGTGGCTTCGCTCATCAAAATCATAATCTTCGCACTGGCTTCGCTCGTGCTCGATGCTCTCGGGCGGGCTTCTCCCGCATTAATGCTGGCTCTGCCCGCATGCAACCGATCTACACCCGGATGAAGTCCATGATACACCCGTGCTCGCCGTTCGCAGCCCCATCGGTCGTAGCATTTCATCCATCGCTCGACTAAGTATGCGATTAAGGGGTTGTGAGCGACAAGAGCACATGCGTATCATGGGCTTCATCTGGACGTAGTCCGCTTGCATGCGGGCGAAGTCCGCCCGAGAGCATCAAGCACGAGCACAACCCGTGCGAAGATGCTCGTGTGTGTATTCTTGTTGCAACAATTTTTATGTTATCGTTAGCTCTTTTGCAAATTGAAACATGAAAATGTAACTATGAGTACTACTAATCACAATTAATGAAAGTTGAAGCACAACTAATGAAAGTTGAAGCACAACTAATGAGCTTTATTAAAGATGAAGAATCCACGATGCATTTATTTTGTTTATTAAAAAATTGAACTTGCTTTGAAATAAAAATATTATAAGGCTCAATCAAATACATTTGTGTGTTGAATTTAACTATGAGTACTTGAGCTGTCACAATTTCGGTTCTACTAAAATTGTGAATCGAACCACTAAGGTAATGGTTCTTCAAATTATAACCAAAATTGTATTTGGTTTGCCGGTTTCCGCTCTGGTTCTGGTTCCAGTATAATTTTTTGAACCGTCGTGTTATCGGTTCCAGTTACGGTTCATCAAGAACCAAAACTAAACCGATCACTTACGGTTTGACCCTGTTCTATGCGGTTCGGTCCGGTTCCAATCGGTTCCAACCAGAACCAAAATCAAACTTGGCGGAATGAATGAGGGAGGTCGAAAATAAAAAACCGGAGGGGAAAGTATACACGTTTGATTTTTTTTGCAAAAGGGACTTCGAAGCCTGAGGTCCGGGCGCAAGAATTTCACGTTACATCAAAGGGTGGTACTTTTTATATAATATATAGTAAGTCGGGCTGAAAGTTAAAAACTGTAACCGCAAACCACAAAATTGCACCAGACCGCACGGATTTTAAAAATTCAAAGATCACGATCATATAATGCTGATGCAATGTTCATGCTGCTGAAGATCACGACTCAACATCGGGCAAAGTACTTTGAATTGTTGCTCTTAAAATCATATTTTATAAATAAAATTTTGTTTGAAAAATATATTAGTTAATTCAATTTGACAAATTTATCGTCTACAATAAGATTTGTCTTTCATGATTACTATTAAATAGTAGTTGTATTCTCTATATATTTAAAACAAAATATTTCAGAAAAATATTAATTAAATTGAAAATACATTATATGACTGTATAAAAACCGAAAGTACACCGCAAAAACCGACTCCAAACCGCACCAATGTCAAACCACACAGCACGGTGTTAGGGCGGTGTGATTTTGTTCAGTCTAAAAATCGACCCCCTTTGTTGCGATTGCGATTTGGGTTTAAACCGCACCAGTTTCACCTATATTAGTAAGTATAGATATTATAGATATATTATAAAAAACTAACAATATATAATAATAATAATAATAAATGGGTTGCAGTTCGGTTCTGCTTCAGTCAGGTTCGATTTTAATAATCTTGAAACCGCTTGAGACTTGTATATTTCGGTTCTGGTTCCGGTCCGAATAATAAAATGAAAGAATCACACCCGGACCAATGTTGTTCACGGTTTCAAAATTCAAATCGGAACCCAAATAATTCGCGAACGATTCGGTCTGATTCTTTGCGGTTCCGATTCGATTTTAAGTGACAGCTTTATGAGTACACTGCAATATGAAGTTGATCAGTTGCATGAGATTGAGAGAAAAAAAGGAGATATTAGTGCAAGCAAAAAAACTATATGTTCCATCTTTAGATACCGACTCATGTTAGTAGTTATCGGATTACCTTCTAATAGATCATCATTAGTCATCAATGCTTTGTACATATCGATTGTACCTATATTGTGAAAAGAAATTCTCCATTGAATATAAGATACACGTTTGTCTTAATTGAAGGAATGGGAAGCGAGGAATTGAAAATGTTGGTAATGATAATGATAGAAGATTTGAACTTTAATGTGTTTTCACCTACTTGTTTGGTTGATAAAAAATGAGTTTGCATTTTTTTATGAGAAGATCAATGTGAGTCGCATTGATCCTCCAATATTTTTTTCTAAATTTTCAATAAAGTTTAGTATGGATGTATCTATGAAAAATGCATTTTAAAATATGTAAGTAGATTCAATTACCCTTAGTTACAAAAGAACCAAACAATCACAATGAACAAAGCTTCTAGTCGTTTCAGGTGAAGATGATCTCCTGATTAGATGTATGCCAGGTTGCAGCATATTGGGATGAAGACATGATCTTCTTGACGAGGTAGTACTAATATGTCAAATATGCTTATGTTTTTCACTTTCATGTAAATATATGAACATATTTATTTAACCAATAGTAGCTAAGTTATACCACTTAACGTAGGTATACAAGGTCATGAATGTAGGTGTCAAAAGTTTTGCCCTTTTTTCAAAAATCCCACATGCATTAAAGGTTTATCTCTTATGCTTTATTTCTGCATTTCATTTTTATGGTCTTCAGAAGATAACATTTTCTTATTTATCAATCATAGACTCCAACTAGGAGCGAAACATTGAACGAGAATGATATACTTCCTCGATCAATTATCCTACTTAAGGACAAATATCCCGACATTATTAGTAAATTTCATCCAAAATTTTTATGCTCTATTTGTGTTTAACAAATGCTGAATTTTCGCACTAAATTTTCAAATGATTTATACTGATGCATCTTTACATTCATATACTTCTTATGGGCATGATTGTATTGTGATGGTAAATGGTAAGTTACAATTCTAGACTTCCTTGAACATATACAACAAATGTAGTAAAATTTTAAGAGAGCATATGAAATTAAGGTAAAAAATTTAAACAAACACATATTTGGCTTTCTTTTATTTTCTTCTATTTATGTTTATTCTAAAGTTTGTTATGCCTGATTCTGAATTATGATCAATGCACTCCATTGTTTTAAAGAATTTGGCATTGAGTCTTCTTTACCTATGTTAATTTTATTCTCCTTACAAACAATTTTCTGAATCATTTTGCAGCAAGATACATTTAATAGGAGAGAACGCAATAGGTACTGGAGTAGGCACTAATAGAAATTCTACAATGAAGTTACATTCACTCATATCCAATTTTACTTTATCATAGAATATTTGTTAGGCTCGCTTTTATGTTTTTGTGTGCACTTATTTAATGTGTTTACAAATGCATTCTTAAATCTTTTATTTATACACTTTTGATAATTAGGATGTCATTATCTTCTATATTTGTCACGAGTTCTAGTTTTAATAGAGTTATTGTGCGTGTAGCTTTTTTAAGATTGTCTTGGTGATTTTATCCTTGCAGGTTAGTACTATTGAAAGAATACCACTTGACATTTTTAACATTACTGTTGTTTTGTGCTAGATAAAGAGTTTCTTGATTTGATTTGAAAATTCTCTCTGGAAATTTGTATCGCGCATATCTAAATCTAACATTATACATACGGGAAAATTTAATTTAACTTCGTATGTGTGTGTGTATATAAATATATTTCATTCATATAAAATAATAAATAATATTAAAATAATGTTTAAGATGAATAGTTTGCTAATAATAATATCATTTATCGCCAATTTTAACATATGAAATTAAGGTCAAAATTTTAAAAAACACATATTTGGCTTTCTTTTATTTTCTTCTATTTATGTTTATTCTAAAGTTTATTATGCCTGATTCTGAATTATCATCAATGCACTCCATTATTTTAAAGAATTTGGAATTGAGTCTTCTTTACCCATGTTAATTTTATTCTCCTTTGAATCAATTTTCTGAAACATTTTGCAGCAAGATACATTTATTAGGAGAGAACGCAATAGGTACTGGAGTAGGCACTAATAGAAATGCTACCATGAAGTTACATTCACTCATATCCAATTTTACTTTGTCATAGAATATTTTTTAGGCTCGCTTTTATGTTTTTGTGTGTGCTTATTTAATGTGTTTACAAATGCATTCTTAATCTTTTATTTATACGCTTTTGATAATAGGATGTCATTATCTTCTATATTTGTCACAAGTTCTAGTTTTAATAGAGTTATTGTGCGTGTAGTTTTTTTAAGATTGTCTTGGTGATTTTAGCCTTGCAGGTTGGTACTATTGAAAGAATACCACTTGACATTTTTAACATTAATGTTGTTTTGTGCTAGATAATGAGTTTCTTGATTTGATTTGTCAATTCTCTCTGAAAATTTGTACCGCACATATCTAAAGCTATAATAACAAATTAATTTGTTTTGATGTTTTTTAATATCTTAAATAGCTGGACACTAGTTTCTTTTTTTTATACTTCATATGGTAGAAGTGTAAAGTGTTGTCGTGTGACCTTGAGGTCACAGGCTCGAGTCCTGGAAGCAGCCTCTTACAAAAATGTTGGGTGAGGCTTGCCTATATTTCACCCTTGTGGTGGGACCCTTCCCCAGACCCTCACTGCGCAAAGATGCTTTGTGCACCGGGCTGGCCTATATGAAATTATGGCCGAAGGATTAACACAAAGAGACAAACCATACGATGATAATGTGTAACAATCAGTCAAAATGATTTCCAATAAAAGGTCAGTGAGTAAGAATGAATGAAAAACACACTCATAAAGTTGATGTCAAATAGATGTGATAGGACTAATGATGGCGGTGAATATGAATATATATACTTTTTTGTTTTCATTGAATCCTCTAATTATTTGGTTTAAAAACAATGACTTTCAATTTTTTTAGTTAACTTTATTTAATATAGATGTTGAATTTTCCACTAAAATAAACTGTGTAGCATAATGTTATTGACCCACATGATTTGTTTCATGTTATTTTGCGTATACTTAATTAGGTGTCGTATGTGCGTTATCATTTAGTTTGGCTATACATTTCGCGTCTTCATTTCTGGTTTAGGTATTTTGTAGTTAGTCCTAGTATGTAGACTTATTCGCAGTTGTCTCAAACATAACCTTAAGCTATCCAACCATTTATATTTATCTATTTTAAAATAGCTTTGGCTAATGTTGTATTCATTTATGCCCATTGAACATATGTCATCATGAATGATGAAAGTCTCCATCAGTTATGTATATATGCAATTTCCTGGCATGATTAAGTTTGTATGTTTCCGAATTCATCTTAAATTCAAACCTTTTCGAGTTAATGCATCGTAATATTGCCTATAGGCCCGTGCCAGTGCTAACATCATCAATCTAAACGATATGATGGATGGGAGCATCAAAGCAATTTGAGATGCTCTTAATGTTGAAGGTCTTGATAGTGTCTCTATTATGTCGTACACTACAAAATATTTTCTTAATCCTCTTCTCTCAATTAATGCAAGAGCTAAACATTTTTTTAACAATTGTTAAAGAATAACAATTCATTCTTAAATAGGATCATTTACAGGATCCCCCACTTCAACACATCATAATAACATGATCTTCCCCTTTACTTTTTGTACATGTATGCTAACAATGTAAACTCGGAGAGGACATCTTGGTAATATAAAAAGTAGAGGGGAGGTCCTTGTAATCATGCAAATTCGCAAAGTAGTTTTTTGTAATTAGTCCTTCAATATTTTTTCTTTCATTGCATTTCCCGCAGGACTGTTTCGCTGACATATTTACCATTTTGCAAAGATTTCTATTTGAATCGGCGATTTCATGAAAAAGAAATGTAAGTTGTGGATTTAGCTTGTTTTTAGTTATTCGTCTATTTGCGTGGACGAAGTATTTATTTGGTTTGATCCATGAAAGGTATCAACTGAACCCACAAAATAATAGAGAAGCTGTCATCAAAATGAAGGACTCTTCCGAAGGAGGTGACATTACCATGGTAATTATTTCCTCTATACAATTAGTTCTTCACTTTAGCCTATTGTGTATAATGAATTATATTGTTTGGTAGGTAATGTAAGATCCCCCCCCCCCCCCCCCCCAAAAAAAAGACCGCCGTGTCGAGGGGGACCTTAACGGTCGCCCTATACTTTCCAAACAGGTAAACATGCATGTCACAACCCGCATTTTTCCAATATATAAATATATTATTAGAGTGGGGAAAAATACACGTTGTGATGCTACGTCGTGTGGGAGACAACTACAGCCTCTCAGGCAACTCTAATTCTATGTCTGCTTTCATAAAAGACATTCATTTGTATAAAAGTTATGTTAAAAGAAATAATTTACAATTTTAAAATTTAGACCGTGTTCCTCGGTCTAATGGATCATCTAGTTCATGAGTAGAAACTATAATAACACTGCGAAAAAGAAAGTATGAAGTTTGATTTGATTTACCCTATATGAGCATGAACACCAAATCATCTAGCTAATGATATGCAAAACTCTAAGTTTATTATAAGTAGGAAAAGAACTTTTTACAATCTTCAAAGAAAGGTGACATTTGATTTAAATCATGTCATGAATAAATATGCAAGTTGTATACTTAAAATATCTAACATTCATCCTAGCATAAAATCTTCCCATAGAGCATTGCATCAATAAAAAAAATGCAATAGTAGCAGGCATAGCAAGTAAGCAATCTACATAAAGAAACAACACTGAACGTCAACAATCTGACACGAACTCATAAAGATGTCAAAGTACATCAAAAATAGACCAAATAATCAAAGAAAGTCACAACTTACTACTCCTCCCCAAGGAGGAGAAAGGAAAAACACTATCCAAGATCTGGAAGGACAGCACGATCAACCTGCACAACTACTGGTCCGAACCTGAGACATTCAACAGAAAAGAATGCCTCAGCAACAAGGCGCAAAAAGGCGGCTCAAAATAATAAGATCACCAAAATCAAAAGGTAAGGAGTTTACCAACTCCAGAAATGAAACTGTATATCAACAGCATATAAGACCATATTAACCATAATGGCCAAAAAGGTTAGCAAGCTTGGCTAAATAATCAGCAAAAGTCTTGCACCAAGTGAGACAATGATTTATAAGAAATGGTCATAGAAATATGCATTGTGTGGGCCAAATAAATCCATGAGCAAAACAGTGAATCAGTAACACCGGACAAAAACAGGCACTGAGGTGGAGGCCATAATCTTCCACTCACCAATAGTCCAAAACACTGCCGGGTACAATGATTACACCAAATCAGGCACTATGGAGGAGGCCTCAATAATCTCTCTCACCAACAGTCCAAAACCAGCTCATCACCCCATCACTTAACACCACACGCAACATAAATTCATTACACCATGATAAAAGGAGGTAAAATACCACATTTTTTTCATGAATAAATAACCACTCGACGAATCCAAATGCCACTCGACGAATCATATCAGACAACTCGACGAAATTTCTAAGTCTCGGCAGATTCGTCGAAATCACTCGATGAATCCAGGATTACTCGACGAATTTTCCAAAGGGTCTCGACGGTTCAGGGAAAGTCTCGACGGATTTACATCGAGTCTCGACGGATTCGTCGAAAGCATTCAACAAATTCATATAAGGTCTCGACAGTTTAGTCTCAGCGGTTAAGTCTCGACGGTTTAGTCTCGACGATATGAAGAACTTCTCGACGATATGACAAGGTTTCTCGACGAATTATCTGCAGAACACTAAGAATTATCTAAGGAAAGCCATTCGATGAATTCGTCGAATTCACTCGACGAATTAGACTTAATTACTCGACGAATTCTGGCAGAGGCTTTGCTAAAATCCGAAAACTTAAAGATAACTCCTTTATAGGATCAAACATGACAATTTTAGCAAAAAATTGCGAAGAAAGTATGAACAAAAACTCAAACAAGGGAGGAGTCCACCACTTGCCTTAAATTCTTTGATTTCGACTCCAAAGCACTCCACGCCACGAATCGAATACTTTCTGGAACTTTTCGGTGAAGAAAAAGGGTTAGGAACACACACCCCAATATCAAACATCCATGAAACCGAAAATACTCACAGCCCACATGAAGATCTCGGGGAGAACTTTCCAAATCTATGCTCCAACGAAGATTTCGTGCTCAAACGCTCCCATAATAGCTGACGAAAGATCTGGGAGGACGGCCAAACTCTCTTCTTTCGGGAAATCAATAACTGGTCGTAGTGGAGAAGATGGAAAAACCTAATTTCTAGCTTTTTATAGGAGGGAGAGAGGATTATTTAAGAATTAATTAAATTGGAGATTTTCGATAATTCATAGAGCTCTCACATTAATTCAGATCGCGACGAAACTTCACGGCTAAGCTTAAATTTAATAACTTTAATTTTCTAAAGTCAAAAAATTAGATTCCGGCAAAATTCAAAACGCTAAAAATTATAGCGCACCGGGAAACTGAGCATAAACGTAACGCCTACATGACGATATTACAACATTAAGGATTTAAAATAATTACCCGAAATTCCGGGCCGTTACAATGCCCGATCTTCAAGTGCAGGACAATCATCTTGTTATTCAAACGAACGTACATCATTACATCCAGATTCATCACATGCGCGAAAACAATCTCAGAAATAACAAACACACACAAACACGTGTTGGCTCAAAAAGCACAAAACACTCGCTGCCACTACTAGCTAGTCTTTCACATCTCTAAAAGTTGGCGGCGAGGTAGTCGCATCTACACATGTTGGCTCTATCGGGGGAGCTTTCTCAAGCTCTGGCAGGGCTTCGAGCTGCGTCATCTCTTAAAAAGGGTGTGCAACGACACGTTAGTCATACGACAAGTGGAATCTCACCCCTTCCCATGATCCATAAGGCTGGGATGAGAGTGAGCCTCTAGATTATAAACCATAACCGAAGCAAGAAAATCATGTAAATACAACAGTTAGAGCCAATATAAATATATAAAAAGTGCAGGTAACATATGTAGAGTTACGTAGAAGTAAGTTAGAATAAAATGCTGAAGTAAGCGCTGCATACTAGCCGTGCACAAAAAAACCGGTCCTAACCGATCTGGTCCCGGTCCGGTCCGATCCCGGTCTGGTCCGGTCTGGTTCCAGCATGGGCGGATCCAGGAACTTTGATTAGGGGGGCCCAATCAAAAGGTGAAGCAATTTTTTTAATATAATGTATTAAATGTAAAATCCAAGCTGGTTGGTTGAAGTGGAGAGGCACGTCAGAGATCTTATTTGAACATAAAGTAGCATTAAAACTTAAAGGCAAGTTTTACCGCACTGCAATTAGACCAGCGATACTCTATGGTTCTGAGTGTTGGCAGTGAATTGTGTACATGAGCAAAAAATGGGAGTTGCGAGATGAGGATGCTTAGGTGGATGTGTGGACACACGAGACTAGATAAAATTAGGAATGAATGTATCAGGGATAAGACAGGAGTAGCACCAATTGTAGAGAAGATGCGAGAAGCTCGACTAAGATGGTTTGGACACGTACAAAGGAGACCATTAGAGGCACTTGAGCTTTATTAAATTTCTTACTATACCTGATTATGCTTGTAACAAGTAGTTCTACAAGGCCGGCAGAACAAGGGTCGGTGGAGCTATAATGGGTCGCGACGGTGATGCATCCATGAGAGAAAACTGGGGGTCGACTGATGGGTTGACATGATTTCCCAAAAGTGGTTGAGTTCGATGGAACGATCAACAAGGATCTTGACAGGAGTCGCTGGCGCTGAAAGGGGAGATTAATGGAGGCTACAATTGTGGCTGGGGACGACAGAACCACGACAGGATGAAAACAGAATGACGAGCGTTGTTGCTTTTCTTGACAAGTGCGTCCTTTACCAAATGGATGTCTTCGTTGACGAAGATAAGGATCGTGGAGGCGCAAGAGACGACAGATGCAGGAAACGAACACGTCGGCCATGCTGGGAGGTATCAACATTCTTGTTGTAGATGACGCAAATGTTTTTGTGCTCATCTACTGATGTAGCCTGCACGCTTGCGGGAATCGAAGCAGGGCGGATCAAAATGGCAACAGCTTCGTAGAAGGGGGGGCCAAACATCGTTTTCCTCTCGTAAAAAAAAATGAAAGTCTCCATCTTCTCGGAGACATTTCTCCCTCATCCGGACACCGTTTTTGACGTGCAAATAGTCAAAATTCATTGGCTTGATGAGAGGTATCCATATCTAATAATAATTTTGCAAAATTCTTGGGGGGGGGCGGGCCCCCGCCGGCCCCCTCTTAGATCCGCCCCTGCGCCGTCCCAGGGTGCCCAAGGGGTCCCCCTTTTTTCACCAAAAACCCATCCCGGACCGGGACCGGGATTGGAACCGGGACCGGTCCCCTGTTACTGCTCTTAAATAGCCCAACGTCTCTTAAAAATAAGTGGTAGCCAAGTGGCTGCTACTTATTATTATTTATTATTTTTTAATTAATTACATTTTATTAATTTATTATTTTATTGTGCACGGCTTTTTAATAAGTGGCAGCCAAGTGGCTATTTAATATATTATTTTATTATTAGCTTGAATTGCCGCGTAGGCTAAGACGACATGCTTTGAATGCCACGTCGGTTGAGGTGACGAGCTTTGAATGCTACGTCGGGCTATGAGGTCAGATGAGGCGACAAGTTTTGAATGCCGCGTCGGTCTGCTGCCTGTGATTTGTTTGTGGGTGTATTGGAAAAGAAGAAGAAGCGCGCTTTTTAAGAGAATAATATCATTATATTTTGTTCTACAGCGCAAGCTAACTCATTCCCTAGATTTTTACTTGCTGCCACCTGCACTGTCACTTATTAGGCCGAATGGCTCTTTAATTTTAATTTTTTAAATAAAAAAAAATAAAAAGACCGGCCCGGGACCGGGTAGGACCGGTCCACCGGTCCCAGCCGGTCCTCAAGAGCAGAAAAAACCGGTCCCGGTCTGGTTTGAGCAGGACCAGTCCGGGACTGGTAGACCAAAAAACAGTTTTTTAAAAGACCGGTCCCGGACCGAACCGACAGTGCTAATGTGCACGGCTACTGCATACTATAGAAACCAAAATACAAGCAATTTTAAGCATTTATATCATAACCGCATTTTAGCTTGCTTGCCATCAACAGAGATGTTCAAAACCTGTAACAGCACTCTATGTCGACATAGTTTAAGATTTTAATTTCCAGCGGGGTAGCTAACCATGTGGCCCTCACAATTGTTGCAAAACAGTAACGGTGGCAGTCGCTCCACTTCTGGGTGTGCTTGTACCTCACCACCCAAGCCCTAGTGTACATCTTGGTGTACTCGCGAATGTGAGCGACATTCGACGATAATGAAAAATTCGGCTAACTAGTGGAAGAACCCAGTGGGGCACTTATAAAATAAAAGATAAGCTCTTGAGGTTTGCGCACTCCCTAGTGCCAAGAGTCATCAACACTCCCATGCCGACACGAATGACCAATGGGCATGACCGACCCGCCACTACAAGCACAAGTCGATTTATAAGCATTTTATACAAGAAACAAGCATGCACCCCTAGGTCTAGCGGTCACATGCCCTACTCAACATAAAATAATTCAGGTCCGCGGCTTTACATGAGGCTTGATATGGCAGAAAACGGCTGTGTATTTAAAACGTGAGTGCACGTGCTGGATCAAGTAATATAAAGTGAGTTAAAATCGTTCTCACTAAGAGATGTTAAATTTAGTGCTTGCAAATACTATATGAGTCTTTTCTTTAAATCCAAGTACATCAATAACAAGGGTTTCAATTATAAGAACAAAACTACAAATGATCATTCTTAATTAAAATAAACTACAGATCCTTGGGAAAATTCTTTTTTTATCAGTTATGAGAAATAATCATGTATCGTGATTTCCTAAGTATAGTGCAATGATTCTATAAAAGAAATTTTGTGGAAAATGCGTGGTGAAATATCTTGCAACGATTTTAAACTAGAAATCTGTATCTCTCGATATTGGAAATCCTTAATCCCTTATCTCCCTTGTTATATCTAACTCAAGTGAGAAAAAACCGCATAAAGAATAAAATTCTATGTTGCTAACACCAAACGGAAATCTCTTTTTCCCTTCAAATGTTATATCAAACTTATGATGCACTTACGCAACTCATCTCTCGAATTATGGAGCGCAGTAAAAAGGCGAAACCTTGGCCAAAAGTTTCAAAACAAAGATCATAATTTCAATAAAGATCATTCACTAAACAATCACAAAGAGGAATTAAAAAGTCATCATTACCAAATACAAAGTACTCTCACAATACAAAATTGATTAAATTAGTTCATGACAATGGAGGAAAACCAACAAATAAGAACGATCTTACAGAAATGTCTGTTGGATTCCCGGATCTCTTCTTCCACTTTAAAACCGCCTAAACCCTAGATCTCTTCTTCCTTCTCTTTCAAAAATGACCAAAGATACTTCTCTCTCTCTCTCTCTCTCTTCCTCTATATAGTCGTACATCCCTCTTAGGAAACTCCAATGGCCAAATATATGCCTCCTTTCCCATCTGTAACCGCCGATTTGCGTGAAATTCAAAATTTAAAAATTTAAATTTTCTTCAATAAGTCTGACTTATTTTGGGAAAGTCATGACTTATTTTCTGCTACCATTTCCTGCTCAAAATCAGCATTAAATATGTTGACATTTGGATGCCACATGACTTTAAGGCTTGAGAAGCTGCTCTAAACTGGTGTTAACTTATTTTGCACTTTGTCTTCGACTCTTCAAGTTGATTTCTATGGAATTTCTACAATAAAATCATGTGGAACTAGCGTTAATATTTAAGTTTAAACAAAATAGTAAATATTCTAAATTTAGCCTATTTAAACTTATATTTATCAATTATAGTGAATAATTTGGTCAAAATAAAGGATGAAAATAACTTCTATTTGAGAAGTTATCACTTGATTGCGCCGCTCAGGCTTGATTATAAGGCGTGGCGATCAAGAGCACATATTATTTAGGATTAGATTTTGATGAATGTTCTGTCTCCAAGTTAACTTACTCTAAATACTGTTCATATTAAGTTAAATTGTTTAATAGGGCTAAACATATAATAAATAAGGTGTGGTAAACAAAATGCACTATTAAATTACAGTTAATAAAATATAAAATGAAGTGTGATAAATAAAATGTCGTAATAAAATGCAGTAAATAAGATGTTGTAATAAAGAGCGTTAAACAAAATGCAGAATCAGGAAGAACCATAAATAAGAAGCAATTAAAGTTCATATATCTGCAGTTTCATCTCCGTTTCAATAAGGCATTTCCATTCCAAGGAGACATCTTCGTTCCTAGGAGACAACTCTATTTCAAGGAGGCAAGTTCCATAATTGCCACAACGGATTTTAAGTGTTCGTTGAATCTTGGGGTCCGCTGGGTTTCAAATTGCTCGAAATTGATAATTATTTGAGTTGTTCATTATGAATTGAATTATTTGGGAGATTAAGATCCTGGATGGCTTAGAGATCGCATCATCAGCGGAGCAGGGATGACAGTGGATCCGACTAAGATTTAGGCTGCAAGATCCCCCTCCTCCTTACCGGAGAGTTCCTGGATCTTATGCCCAGAACCGTCGTCTTACGGTGACCCTAACTCACGGGTTAGCTGTCACCACTCAACGCCGATCCTGCCGGCTAATTCGATCATATCACAGGACAATTTAGCAAGAAGTAATAAATATAAATAGGACAAGTCCACGACCACAACACACACACACATAAATATATATATATATATATATATATATATATATATATATATATAAGAAAAATGCAAATAGTCCACAATGAGAACAAAACAGAAGAGTGCAAGGGCTTACGCCCGGTACAAGTCCAAAAAGAAATAATAGAGCACTCTCTCACTCTATACTATGCAGAAGCTACACAAAAATACACTCCAACCTATCGCCGTGTGGTAGTAAGGATGCGCGACATCTGCTCCTCAGGGTCTACCATCACGTCCTGCCTGTCGTACTGCGGCTCTTGCTCCTCGATCTCCTGGTGTTACGACCACATCTGACCTTTAGTCAAAAAGACTAAGTCATTTTGTCCTAGTCTCCCCCACGACTCCTAGGTACCGAGCGGGAGGACGAAGCGAAGGACAACAAGGAGTAAACGAAAGAGGCAGGTGATATGGATTATACTAACAACATAATGAATGAACGAGCAGTAAGTATAACAGTAGTAGGTAATATATGAGCAGTAAATATAACAACAGTGGATAATAAACGAGCAATGAGTATATAAACGCAGTGCAAGTAAGGTAATAAGAGAACTACCACACTATCATCTAAAGTAGCTTAACTTATATGAATGCGCATACAAATTTATAAGTTAAGATTTCTAGAATTATAACTTATCATATAAAAGAGCCTAAACTAATTTATATGATAAGGGGCTGCAAATGTATATGCTTATAGTAGGTATTGTTGAATTTATTGAAGTGGAGTGGAAGGTGGCCGGCGGTCTGAAATTTGGTGACCGCAGAGACCGCGCGGTCTCTATTCTGCTGCTCTGCAGGTCTGGCTCTGCCAGTCTGTCTCTGGCGGTCTGGTGTGACTGGCCGATTTGTTCTTGGTTGCTGCGGTCTGTTCCCGGGTTGTTCTACTTGGTTGGTCTATCTTCTTTGTAGAAGACCAGGCGGTCTGTTCTGTGTAACCGCCGTGACCGGGCGGCTTATGGTGGGCGATCTGGCGACTTGTCTGAAGTCGGCCAGATGTTCTTGGTTGGCTCCTGGTGATCTAAGGAAGGAGTGTTCTTGTGTTCGCGCGGCTTGTGCGCGGTCTGCTGCTGATCTGCGGTCTTGTACTGGACGTTGTCCAAGTGGTATGATCGCGCGGTCTGCTCTGTGAGACCGCTGGAGATCTGGCGGGTGGTGACCATATCCCTCTTGTGGCGGTGACGACATCCGTCTTATCGCCTATAAATAGAGGTGCATGACCCGTCATTCATAACGAGAACTGTAAGAACTAGAGCCTGGGTTATTTCGTGCGGTCTCAACTTTGAGGTCAGGCGGTCTCGGAAGCGAGTTGACTGTTTGTTGTGTTCGCAGGTTTGTGGTCAGCAGGCTACGGTCTCCTTCCTTGGTGATTTCCCAGTGGCTTAAATAAATAGTTCGACAGCGGCTTATCTGCGAACTGGTTTATGATTGTTCTAGTGCTGTTCGCAGTGAGCTCAGCGATCAGGCTACCTTCAGTGGTTAGGCGATCTGAGTTGCGGTCTGGCGACAGCTTCTGTTCTTTGTTCAATAAGCTCCATTTCGTGTGGTCTGAAGTGGCATCTTGAAGTGCGGTCTGAGGTGGCGGTGTGAAGTCATCTTGGCTATTTTCTGTTTGTGCGGTCTCAGGTCAAGTCGGGCGATCTCTAGAGTTCAGCAGTCTGTGCGGTCTCTGCTTGTCAAGCCGCCAGTTTTGTTTTTTGGTGTGTTTTTGTTCTTCTCTCCTCCGTGATTCTTATGAATCATTTCTCGCCATGTATACCTCGCACTGTAATCAAGTATTGTGATTCAATAAAGCTTTGTGTTGATGTGTGGCATATTGTGGTTGTTTGGCTATAACTCAGGTGATGCAACTCCTGCTTACTCCTAAACGATTCAAATCAAAAATTTTAACATGGTATCAGAGCTAGGTTGTTGGAGTGGATAAGCAGTGATCAACGTGAGTTGCCATCATCTTTGTGAAGAAGAGACCACATAGTTTTCCATGGAAGCTGGATACGCAATGGGGCTTGGTATTGAACTCCTCACATCGACTAACTATATGAAATGGAGGTCGTGTATGGAGAGTTTCTTACTTGGCGAGGATCTATGGGAGATAGTTGGAGGAGAAGACACACAAGAAGTGTTTCTAGCAGGAGATAATATGGCAGAGGTGAGACTTTGGAGGAGGACTAATGCAAAGGCAGAGTTCACACTCAAGAGGGCTATCTCACTAGAGCTATTCGATCACATCATTGGATGTAAATCTGCTGCTGAGATTTGGACGTCTTTGGATGGGCTGTTCAATAAGAAGAATGTATCTCGGCTTCAGTTTCTTGAAAATGAGTTGGCGAAGGCCTCTCAAGGTGATCTTTTCATTTCTACCTTCTTTCTCAAGATGAAGAACCTCACAGCAAAGATTTCTGCATTGGACCCTGATGAGCCCATCTCGGAGGCAAAACTGAAGAGGCATATCATCCGCGGGTTGAGGAAGGAGTATCTTGCCTTTGTGACGTCAGTTCAGGGTTGGGCAAATCAACCATCTCTGTTGGAGCTGGAGAACTTACTTGCTTCGCAGAAAAGTTTGGCAAGACAGATGGCGGGGACTTCTATCTCTGGGGGAGATAGTGATGTGTTGTTCTCTGGGAAGAAGAAGAAGAAGTGGGAGAAGAAGAAGCCAGGTCAGGATGGACCCTCTACTTCAGGTCAGCATGATAGAGGTTATGCTTCTAAGTCTGATGGGAAGAAGAAGGGAGAGGGACCAAGGTGCTTCAGGTGTAATAAGACCGGCCACTTCAAGAAGGATTGCCGGGTTAATCTTCAGTTGGGACATGTAGTGGAGAAGGAAAAGCCAAAGTCTGATGAAGCTGGATGGGGAGGAGCCTTTGCGACTAAAATGACGGCGATGCCCGTTAAGGCCTTGGCTGCCATCAACTTCGAAGAGGATTGGATCGTGGATTCAGGGTGTGGGCATCACCTCACCGGGGATGAATCAAAGTTCTCTTCTTTGGCGCCTTGCTCAGGTGACGATGCTATCATTACAGCTGATAATTCTGTTCATGCAGTAGAACAAGAAGGTGTTGTCTCTTTGAGCAGTGATAAGGGTCCACTCACATTGAGGAGTGTTTATCACGTGCCTGGTATGATGAAGAATCTCTTCTCTGTGACCAATGCGGTCGATGCCGGTTATCACGTTCTGTTTGGCCCAACAGATGTGAAGTTTCTTAAAACTCAACCAGAGATAAAGGGAGATGTTATTAATGTTGGAAAACGGGTGAAGGACTTATTCGTTTTATCGACAAGTACCTATGTTGATAAGATGAAGACCAACGATAGCGCGGCTATCTGGCATGAAAGGTTGGGGCATGTAGGCATGGACAAATTGAAGGCTATTGCGGTAAGGAGCCTTGTCAAGGGCTTGCCTAGCTTGTCCTCCTATGGAGATGGTCATGTTTGTGCGGGATGTCAGTTTGGTAAGTCTCATCGACTTCCATTTGATAAATCGCAAACAATATGCAAAGCGCCGTTGGAGTGCATTCACGGTGATTTTATGGGACCAACTGCCACCCCAAGCCTTGGAGGCAGCAGATATATGTTGGTGTTGATTGACGATTACACCAGATATGTCTGGGTGTATTTTCTGAAAGAGAAGTCGGAAGCTTTTGTGAAGTTCGCGGAGTTCAAGGAGCTGGTGGAAGGTCGGTTAGGCCTACGGGTGAAAAAATTGAGAACTGACAATGGTGGGGAGTTCACCTCTGGTGAGTTCTCAAGTTTTTGCAGGAAGCACAGCGTTCGGAGAGAGCTCACTTGTGCCCATACTCCACAGCAAAACAGCATTGCGGAGAGGAAGATCCGTCATCTGACGAAACCTGCAAATGCTGGCTTCATGCCAAGAGTATCCCAAAGTCCTTTTGGGCGGAGGGAATGTCTTGTGCGTCATACGTCATCAACAGTATGCCTCTAAGTCCTATCAACATGAAGACCCCTCACGAACTGATGTTCAAGGAGAAACCAAGTGTTGCACACTTTCGGGTGTTCGGGTCAACCTGTTATGTGCATATCCCTGATGCTCTTCGGACAAAGCTAGATGCGAAAGCAAGGAAGCTAGTCTTTGTTGGATATGATGAGCGGAAGAAGGGGTGGAGATGCATGGATCCTGAGATACGGAGATCTGTGGTATCTCGGGATGTGGTGTTCGATGAGGTGACTTCCTACAAGGGGAGTTCAGGAGTTGAACTACAGGAGAGCAGGGTTAATGAAGAAGGGAAGGATGCGAAAAATCTTCAAGTGGAGTTTCCTGCTTCACCAGGAGCTCCAGCTGTGTCATGCTCTGAGATGGAGGCTTCAGGTTCTGGAAGCAGAGGGAGTGGTGCTCCAAGTTCGTCTGGAAGAGGAGCTAGCACAGAGAAGCAGCTGAGGAGGTGGTTAGTCAGGAGCAACCTCTTAGGAGGTCGAAGAGGACTATCAAGCCACCAGATCGATACACAGGAGGAAATATGGTGAGCTTTATCTCATGTTTCTTTGCTGGTCCCTTGGATGAGAGGGAGCCGTCAAGCTTTGAGAAGGCCAAAGGCGTGAAGCAGTGGGACATTGCTATGCAAGAGGAGATGGATGCTCTCAAGAAGAATGAGACTTGGTCTTTAGTGCCCAGTCCCAAGGGCATTACCCCTGTGACATGCAAATGAGTTTATAAGCTCAAGAAGAAAGCTAACGGCACGATCGAGCGATACAAGGCTCGCCTTGTAGCTCGTGGGTTCTCACAGCAGTATAGAGAAGATTATGATGAGACGTTCAGTCCAGTGGCAAAGATGACCTCAATTCGATTTGTTATTGCTTTGGCGGCATCCAGTGGATGGGAGATTTGACAGCTCGATGTGAAGAATGCTTTCTTATACGGAGAGATTGACAAGGATATCTTCATGATCCATCCGCCGAGCTTCATCTCGGAGGATTGTCCGGACTATGTCTGCAAACTGAAGAAGGCCCTGTATGGGTTGAAGCAAGCGCCTCGGGCGTGGTATGGGAAGATCACGGAGTATCTTTTATTCTGTGGGTTTTTTTGCTTCAGACTCCGATTCTAGCTTGTTCGTCAAGAAGGAGGGGGCGCTTCGGGTTATTGTTCTGCTGTATGTGGATGACATGATTGTCACCGGGAACTCGACGGAGGCAGTAGCGAGGCTGAGAGACGAGCTTGCTATCAGGTTTGAGATGAAGGATCTGGGTGAGCTTCACCATTTCCTTGGACTCAAGGTTCAGAGGCGGGAGAGCGGAGTGCTTGTTTCTCAGGCTGGATATGCGGAGCGGATCGTTGAACGATTCGGCATGGAGGAAGGGAAGAGCAGCTCCATACCTCTAGAACAACATCATAAACTTCGGAAGGATGAGGTGAGAGTTCTATCTGATCCGTTGGTGTTTATATGATCTCTTCTTACCCCTCCTGAATGATGTGTTGAACAATATTTATGTAAGTCTGTTTATATGATCTCTTCTTTCTTCTGATTACTTAGCATATTTTGCTGTGTTTATATGATCTCTTCTTTCTTCTGATTACTTAGCATATTTTGCTGTGTTGATTAAAAGCTGATACAATTTCTCTCTAAATAGGGTTAAGACAAATATGGGGAGATTGTTGGGGAAATGATTTATCTTAACCCCTAGAATTGAGAAGAATATAAATTCTAAGAATGAAAAATTAATCTAAGTAAATATGCGTCGAATAGTAATCGACGCATCGTCGAAATGAAGTCGACGTTTCTCTCAGAATGAGTCGAAGTAACTCTAAGAAGAATTCAACGCAATCTTTGTCGACGTACCTCTGACTTCTAGCCGACACATTTAATAAAGTCGACGCACCTTAGTCGATGCACCTTCCTTAGTCTCCTCTCGACGTTCAGCCAGGATGAAATCGACATTCACGTCGAATAGTAATCGACGCACGTCGATTTCTATAAGAAATTCAAAAACACGCCAGATCTCTTTCCTTCTTTCTGTAAATCTGATTGTTATGGAATGATATTATTCTTTTATAGCCGTTCTGAATCAGGCTTTCCTTCTATTTGATTCTTGGCTAATTTGATTAAGTTTATTATGGATATTATTTGAAATCAAGAAGATCTCTTTCCTTCTACAGAAATATTGATTATGAAAACTTTTATCTCTTTCTAATCCTCTGTCTGCTAATTGATTATTCTCCTTTAGCAATATCTTTTTAAACAGAGCTATAAATAAAGAGGAGGTCGACAGAGAATAGTGACTAGTGATCCACCATATACATTTGAAAAAGAGGAAGAGCTCCCAAGTGAAGAGTGAGAAAGCTGAGAAAAGAGATAGTGTGCTGCAGCAAAGAAAAAGCCTTCATTTTCTCCTCCTGAGGCCATTCTGCTGCAAATTCTGAAAACTCTCACAAAAGAGTGAAAAGCTTACAATCTCCTTCTCACTATAGAAGAGAGATTACATTCACTATTCTTGTGCTTCTAATCTTCTTGCTAGGAAGAAGATTCCTTCTTATTTAAATTACTTCTTCTACTTCTTCTCCTTATCTTTATTTCACTTTTAAACTGTGTAAAAGAGTTTTTAGAATCTCTCTTCAAAAAATACAGTTGTACTGGTTCTAAGAGTCTCCTTATCAAAAGACTCAGACTGGTTCTAAGAGTCTCCTTATCAAAAGACTCAGGCTGGTTCTAAGAGTCTCCTTATCAAAAGACTCAGTGCAAGATAGTGAATTCCTACCAAGGGGGTAGAAGAGTGGACTACCCAAAGTTTGGGGAACCACTATATTTCTTTGTGTTGTGCTGTGATTTTCTTCTTGTTATTTTCCTGCTTTACTTGCTTAATTCTTGTTGGTGTGTGAGAAGCTTAAATCTGTGATTATTACACATATATATATACACAATTGCACAAAATATTTTTAAATCTCTATTTACCCCCCCCCCCCCTCTAGAGAATTCTAGTGAGGTTAACTGTGCACTTTCAAAGTCATTAGTGATAAATTCACAAAACACTCAAAGGTGCTATATGCACACCAACCTTCCATACCTCTCATTCCTATGTATGTGAAGTATAATGTTCTACAATGGTCCAAATGACCTCACCTTTTTATATGTGATGTTTTATGACCTAGCAAACAAATCACCCAAGATTTGGGACATTTTGAGTTTATTTAACCAAATTTATTCCATTAATATGATAAATCATATTTAACATAAAACCTTAGAAAAATGTTGCCCAAAAATTATGATTTTGGGCAGGGAATGAATATATACTGTAAGACCCCTTTTTTTTCTTTTCAAACTCGGGCTCTTAGGCCCAGAACCGCCGCCTTGCGGTGACACCCTCGCTTGGGGAGGTTTCCACCACAAAATGTCGATGCTTCTGGCCAAATCGATCACAAAGAAGCAAGAACAAAGAAACTAAAACAAGAGCCGAGTCCACATCACATAGAAATATAAATCATCAAAAGGGATGTCCACATAAACATAACTAAAATAAATGATAAAGATAACAAGGGCTCCTGCCCGATACATCAAATCCTCACTACAATTTCACTCGCGGAAGCAAATCAACTAGAACTAATAAGCCACTCACGGATCCTGTCGTCGGTGCTCACGTGCTAGACTGCTGATGAGTCTCCATTATATACATGTTTTAGGACTCATTTAGGCTTATTATCATGCATAGATACTGCATATTAGGTGGATTATCGCTCATATTAGATTAGTAGTTCAATTGCGTAGATAGTACCTTCCAAAGCCTTATTCTGTGTGTTATCTTGGATGCTCCCCTTTTATTCTTTTTGGTGCATATTTTATGTCGCTGGGGAGTTTGTTTCTATGCCCCATCGGGTATGTTTGAGTTTTCATGCAGGTTTATGGGTCGTGTGACATTCGGAGTTTGTTTAGGAGCAGCTAATGCCTGAAATGCCACTGATCGTGCGTTTCTTTCAAGCACGATCAGTTGATCGTGCGCCTCTGGTCGTGCGCAGTCTTCTGCTGCCCAAAAATAGCTTCAAATTCTGGTGGTGCGTTTGCTACGCACGATCGTGCGCACGGTCGTGCGCTTTATATTTTTCTGCAGTTTGTTTTACAGGATTTCGGGCACAGTGCGCACGATCACCAGCTTTCTGTGCGCACGATCACCTGATCGTGCGTCACTGGTCATGCACACTGTTTATTCCAGCGCCTATTTATAGCCCTGCTCGTGATTTTAGGTCATTGAGACAGACGGGGGCGTGATTCTTCCGCCATTTTTGGGCGATTTCCATCCCATCTTCATCCCCATTCTATTCTGATCATCCGGGAGACTCCTCCGGCGACCAAGAGTTGTTTCTCTACCATCGGGGAGCCCTTCCGGCCGTCAGCAAAGCTTTCCTAGCGAGTGTTCTTCAAGTTGTTGCGGAGAAAGTGGAAGATCACCGAAGAAAGTGACAGATCTCCGGCACCGGAAGCACCCCTCGACCGAGTTCGGAAGCGGATTGACAACCCGCTATTCCGGCCGTGACCGACGGCTCTCCTTCATGAGTGGTTTTCTCTTAACTTATCTTGTATAACTAGATGAATATTTGTGTAATGAACTTGAATGATTTGTTTGTCTATGAATGAATTATTTGGTGTTTACATAATCTCCTTTGTATTGCTCTGTTTTGCGTCCGCTTACACCCACTCCACTCCACTTCCACACACACGTTCTAGCTAGCTCACTCTAGCAAAACCTAGAGGTGAGAGTGAAGAGGTGCCTTTGACCCTCATCAAAACCCCGCACTATGGCCATTTCACCCACATACCGAAGCACGACATCGCGGCCGCTGCACTCACCCCCACTTTGCGAAGAGGTGTGTGCGACCCTTAATCATCATAGTTACTTTCCGTCCATGCGCCTTCCGAAGCACGGCATCGCGGCCGTTGCATCCATCCCGCCTTGCGAAGCGGAGTTTTGACCCGCATCTCTTACTTCTGTAATAGTCTAGATCACCAATCACAACGCCCTTGTTTTTTACTTTCTTTTACTCGTCGTAACAATCGCCTCACTCTATTCTCTATCACCATATCCTGCATTCCTTTGAGATCGATATTCGGGGAGTTCCTCCCTATTTTATTACTTGACAACGACCGGTGCACTGCCGTCGTATCGCATTTCGTGCTTGCTACTTAGCAGTGCCGAAATTGCGCATCAAGTTTTTGGCGCCGTTGCCGGGGAATGCAGGCGTGATGAGATGTTGTTTGTGAGTCAATTATTTTCGAGTGAGTCTTTTATTCTTTTTAATTTATTCCTTTTCATGCTATTTTCTTCTTCTATATCATGTGGGCGCATTTGAATATCCGATGTCGTTGGTGTGGGGACACATCCCACGCTAGTGATAGGTGTCCCAAGGAGCATGGTGTTGTTCAGAAACCGTACGGAGCCCATAAGTCTTTTGGCAACTCTACTGCACCTTCGTTATCGCACCTTTACACGGCTGCCGCACCTTTTGTGCCGGCAAAGCCGGCAAAGCAGTGCCTATTTTGCAAAAGTAGAGAGCACGCCTTGAAGGACTGTGCAGCTTATCTTCGCGAATTGGCGGATGACGATGAGCCGGATATCCGGATCGTCCCATCTTCAAATTCTGCGAGCACAGCTTCTTCCTCTGATTATGTGTCACTTCCACCTTCACTTTTCGAAGGGTATGGAACCAACACGTACGTCAGTGACCCTCATGACTCGATTTCTGATGCGACACCCCATACCTCTTCGGTTCATCTACCACTTTGCGTGGATTTATGTCCTTGTGTGGAGAGAGAGCCCGAACTCTTAAGAAGCGCATCTTCTCCCACTGCACACGAAACTACATCTGTTTCTGATATTATCATTGAGGTCACTTTGCAGGATGTTGCAGACCTGCGCAATGTGGTGCCCACTCTCATGGAGGAGGACAGCCTTGATTGTGCTGAAGCAACCGCTTCGGTCCAGTGCGAGGAAGTCCAAGTTATAGAGGAGGCCATTGCGTGCGCTTTGGAGTCTAGCGAAATCTTCGATGATATCATCAGTGTGTCATTGCCGCACCCCATGGGGGATGAAGCCAGGATTGTCCCCTCAGATGAGATTTCTTTTAGTTTTTCTTCCAATTTATTTCCTGACCCCCTTTCTTTATTTACAAGGATGCAGGATGCCCCTCCTCCAGTTGATCAGACCTTATGCATGGAGGATCTGAAAGCCTGGCGGGATGAGGAAGGTACAGTGAAGGAACATCATGTTTCCTCATCATCTTTGGTGCTTCCCCTTGAGGATTGGTTACAAGGGGGCAAGTGTTTTTTCTTTGAAGATATAATACTGGAGGAGAAGAAGAGAGCGAAAAGGAGGAGATTTGGGGTTGGAGGCTGAGCATACTTAATTTCCACCCCTACTACCAGGTCCCCTGTCACAACCCGCATTTTCTCGGAATTTAAGGATATCAGAGTAAGAGAAAATACACGTCATGATGCCACGTCATACAGGAGACAACTGTAGACGCTCAGGCGGAAACCTATTACTTAACTAGACAAAACATGATTATATGATAAGTCATCATTTGAAATCATTTATTAGGGGTTTTGAGATAAGAACTGTGTCTCTCAGTTCGTGGATCAACTAGTCCACCGAGAAAGTATATTTAGTTGCAGCGGAAAGTACTTGATTTAGTTTACTTAAAGTCCTACATGTATGCAAACGACGGAGCATGAAGTAAATGATATGCACATAACTAGGCGTATTGTAAGAGTAGAAAATACTTTTAGGCGACTTTAAGGTTAAGGGTTTCAGTTAGAAAGAATGCAATGACGATAAAGAAAAACCATTTTATAACTATAGTGCGCCTAACATAAATCATTCCCAGAGGGTAAGATACACAAGACCTAAAAGTAGTGGCATAATCTGGCAAATAAACTATAAAGTACAAAAATGGGCACAATGGGCGTCAACAACATGACACTAACCCATTGGCACCAACTAGTATGTCTGAGCACAGGAAGTAACTAAAAACCACTACCTCGCAGCAGCGGGGTGAACAGCTACTAAAACTCTGAACTTCAGGCTACACCACTAGCCGCTACGGCTCTGAACCTGAGGCATTCAATACAACAAAGAACGCCTCAGCAAGGAATTACAAGTGGCAGAAAACTAGCAGAAAAACAAGCAAGGCATAAGGGGTACCAACCCAAGCCAAATTTACCGAAAGAGAGCTCTAAACAAAGAACAAACAAGCATCAAGTGCACTAAATACCAAAAGAGGAACAAACACGTTCATTTATTTAGTTTCATCAATTAAAGAGACTGATCAGCTCAAATTATACGGGAGTGGTTAACTACCTCCGCTACCCAAGGCCCAAAACCAGGTGGGGGTACCACTAGACCCAACCACCCAAACACGACTACCGTGCAAGGCTATAACATTTCCCCCACTGTCCCCCAAACACAACTACTGTGTAAGGCTAAAGACAGTAGTTCTTATTACTTAAATTTTTATTAAACACGGGACGCTGCCCGAAGGAATAATCACTGGAATGCCCTAAGAAATAGGGTCAAGGCAAAGTACACATCGATCAATATGAATCATAAGAGTAACTCAAATGTTAACAGACCACAACGAGTAGAAAAAGAGGTTCAAACGAGAGGGATTCGAGATCAGGAGCACCGAAAGGTCACTGGCCATCATCCAAGTGCACCCGAGGGGACACGAGATTCAAACATAAAAACTCAACGAAATCACATGCGTTCCGGGCGGGGTTCCAAGGGGCCGCGCCCCTGGCGGAGTCTTAGGGGCAGAGCCCCTAACGGGGTCCAAGGGGTAGCGCCCCTGGCGGGGGTCAAGGGGCAGAGCCCTTGCGGGGTGCGGGGCAGAGCCCCGTCCAAAATTTTGAAATCCCACCACCAGAAACCACACAAAAGTCACCCCAAAAAGAAGTTCTTACTGTCATTTATCGAGAAGAAGAAGGACATCATTCAAGGCAGCACTTCTCAGGAACTGGAATGATTTCTCGAGAGAGGACAAGGGATTTCTCGAGAGAGATCAGGGGATTTCTCGAGAGCTCAAGGGATTTCTCGAGAGAGGACAAGGGATTTCTCGAGAAGTATAGGGGTTCCAGCGGGGAAAGCTCTCGAGAAATCAAGCATTTCTCGAGAGGTCGAGGGGTTCCAGCGGGGGATTTCTCGAGAAATCAAGCATTTCTCGAGAGGTCCAGGGGTTCCAGCGGGGGATTTCTCGAGAAATCAAGCATTTCTCGAGAGGTCAAGGGGTCTTCTCGAAAACTTGGCTAAAACAACTTCTCGAAAACTACCAGGACTTCTCAAGAAGGACAATCAACGGATAAATTAGGGAACGGTGGTGCCTTCCGGGAGGAAATTTCTGACACTACGGATGGGGGAAGATTAGGGTTTTCTATCTATCAAACAAGACGCTCGAAACACGAGCCCACAGTTCACCAAGCATCTATCAGGAGAAAGAAAAACCACGACTTTAACCAAACAAAGAGGAGGAGGAAGCCACTTGCCTTAAACCTTGCAAACTCGAAGATCTCCGCTCCGAAAGCTATGGATCGGCTAGGGAAACACACGAGCACAGATTCCTGAAACTTTTCGGGTCGAAAGAAGGGGTTAGGTCACTACCCTAACTCCAAAAATTCCATAAAACGGGAAAAGCTTACCGTTAGAACGAAGATCTCGCCGAGAGCTTTCCAAATTTACTCTCCAAACGTGATTCCGACTACTACAGCCCTAGAAATCGCCGATCGAACGCTCCTCGAAGCTCCGCACTCGCCCTTTCGCTCGGCGGCTGATTTGATCGAGGGAGGAAGAAGATGAATAGGGGAAGAAGATTTTAGGCTTTATATAAAAAACCTAATTAATTAATTAATTACCCCATTTACTTAAAACCGCGAGGGAAATTAGATCACCTCAGATTTCTACGAAATTCGCACCTTAACTGGAACACGGCGCTACGAATCCAACGGCGAAGTCAGAATTCAATTCTGACAGGCCAAACTCGGGCTAAAGCTACAGGCCAAACTCGGGCTAAAGCCTCCCGAAGCTAAAATCTTGATATCCACCCAAAATCTTTACTTTAACTCGTAACGATGCGAAATCTCGCACGCTCGATCTACAAGACATACTTTAACTAAGCTAAGACTCAACACACTACTAGACGAGCTGACGTAACGCCCTTACGCCAAAATTACGTCACAGCGGGCACGTAAAATAATTAACGAAAATCAGGGGCGTTACATCCCCGGACCTTTTTCTTTCATCAGTTGTTACTACTTCAAATCAGCTTATAGCTGATTTGTTTTGAGTTTGTAATAATAATTAGGATCTATTTACTTTTGCTTATTTCTAGACTTTTTAAACTGCTTTAATACAGGTATTTGGTCCACCTTTAAGGACGTTAAACAAAAGGGCTTCTTGGGAGACAACCAATGGGAACCACCCGGTTCCGTTTGCTTGATTTAATCTCTATCATGTTTTGTTTGCTTTTGCTTTTGTTTTTAGCTATGCAGGTGTGAACCTGATTGGATGAAGAGGAGGAGATCATTGAAGAAGGATTATACCGCTCTTCTGGCATGCTCTTAGGAGCATAGGTACTCTTAACCCAGCTCTTAGTTTGCTTCAAAAGATTATATTTTCTTGTGTTTCAATGCAAGTCTGGGGGGAGCGAGCCTTTGCTTACGCCACACGCACATGCATGCTAGAATGTTGTGTTAGGAAATTTATATTTATTGTCTTATTGCATAACACAAACCACATTCATTTTATTTTTACTCGTGCGCAATTATCGTGTAAGTGCTTGATGTATATGTTTAGAAGTTTGATTGTTAGTTTAGGATTGTGTGGCTGAACAGGATGTGACCCGTGCGGTGCTGCTAGTAGAGCGCTCACGCTGCTTAAAAATTCACGTAGAATAGATTTAATTACAAAGTTATAGTTTTATTTACTTCATTTGTGTAATTACTTAATACTCTACTCAAACGGTGAATTTGGTGAATCTAGCGGTAGCCCTTGGTCGAGTGTAGAAGAGCTGTTAGCCTCGTGTTGTTTGAGTTGGAAGGAGAGGAGACCTCGCTCGGTGGTTAAGAACTTGCCCCAAGCTATTTTCAAAACGAGTGTGTTGAATGATCTTGTTGGGAGCATGACGTAGGCCATCATTTGGTCCGATTGATCTTTGATTTCCCAACCTAACGTCATCCTTTGCTAGCCCCATTGAACCTTACCCTTCCTATTTGTTAAACTCCACTAATCGTTCACCAAGGCCCCATATCCTAACCTAAAACGCACTAGAGTCAAGCTTTGAAACTTATACATATTGATGATGATTGTGCGAAGCGGAGAACAAATATGTGGTTGTGTGCGCGCAGAAAAAAGATGATGAGATTGAAAAAAAAAATTGATTGATCCTAAATTATGTCTCTATGGATCTTAAAAAGGAGTAAGAGATCTCTAAAAAGAATCGAACCACAAGTGTGGTAGTCTCGCGCACATCATAGTGCTTAAATGAAGTCTGGGGGAGTGTGCTTCAAGGTGAAGATGTTAAGGTTGAGTTTTGTTTATTTTCCGGAGGTTGAGTGCATTTAGCCTACGTTCTTCTACTTCATTACCGTGCCTTAACCCAAGCCCAAATCTAACCTAAAAGTCCTACTGATTCTTGATGAGATCGTCTCATGCAGTGGAGAAGGTGTGAAAGGGCAAGCATATGACCATCAACCTTGATGGATTTCTGGGAGAGCTCTTTCTTGAGATCCAATTTGAACAACGCTCACCTCAGAAGCTCACGCTATTTTCCCTAGGGCGTGACTGTACGATTCACCAATAATTCACCTTAGAGTAGTGGTATTTTGTATTTTACACTTGTAGAATTTCTTAAAATATACTCTTTGTTTTAAAATCTTTTCTACTTTATTTTCACGCTCGTTAGTCTTTACTTCCCATCGTGTTTTGCCTGCACAGTTGCTTCCTTAACGTTCATTTTTCTACCATATGATCGAGTGTTTGACCGAGACGTGCAAACGAGTAAGTCTGGGGGTGTGATGAGTCTCCATTATATACATGTTTTAGGACTCATTTAGGCTTATTATCATGCATAGGTACTGCATATTAGGTGGATTATCGCTCATATTAGATTAGTAGTTCAATTGCGTAGATAGTACCTTCCATAGCCTTATTCTGTGTGTTATCTTGGATGCACCCCTTTTATTCTTTTTGGTTCATATTTTATGTCGCTGAGGAGCTTTGTTTCTATGCCCCAGCGGGTATGTTTGAGTTTTCATGCAGGTTTATGGGTCGTGTGACGTTCGGAGTTTGTTTAGGAGCAGCTATTTCCTGAAATGCCACTGATCGTGCATTTCCTTCACGCACGATCAGTTGATCGTGCGCTTCTGGTCGTGCGCAGTCTTCTGCTTCCCAAAAACAGCTTCGGATTCTGGTCGTGCGTTTGCTACGCACGATCGTGCGCACGGTCGTGCGCTTTATATTTTTCTGCAGTTTGTTTTACAGGATTTCGGGCACAGTGCGCACGATCACCAGCTTTCTGTGTGCACGATCACCTGATCGTGCGTCACTGGTCGTGCGCATTGTTTATTCTAGCGCCTATTTATAGCCCTGCTCGTGATTTTAGGTCATTGAGACAGACGGGGGCGTGATTCTTCCGCCATTTTTGGGCGATTTCCATCCCATCTTCATCCCCATTCCATTCCGATCATCCGGGAGACTCCTCCGGCGACCAAGAGTTGTTTCTCTACCATCGGGGAGCCCTTCCGGCCGCCAGCAAAGCTTTCTTGGCGAGTGTTCTTCAAGTTGTTGCGGAGAAAGTGGAAGATCACCGGAGAAAGTGACAGATCTCCGGCACCGGAAGCACCCCTCGACCGAGTTCGGAAGCGGATTGACAACCCACTATTCCGTCCGTGACCGACGGCTCTCCTTTTTGAGTGGTTTTCTCTTAAATCATCTTGTATAACTAGATGAATATTTGTGTAATGAACTTGAATGATTTGTTTGTCTATGAATGAATTATTTGGTGTTTACATAATCTCCTTTGTATTGCTCTGTGTTGCGTCCGCTTACACCCACTCCACTCCACTTCCACACACACGTTCTAGCTAGCTCACTCTAGCAAAAGCTAGAGGTGAGAGTGAAGAGGTGCCTTCGACCCTAATCAAAACCCTGCACTGTGGCCATTTCACCCACATACCGAAGCACGGCATCGCGGCCGCTGCACTCACCCCCACTTTGCGAAGAGGTGTGTGCGACCCTCAATCGTCACAGTTACTTTCTGTCTACGCGCCTTCCGAAGCACGACATTGCGGCCGTTGCATCCATCCCGCCTTGCGAAGCGAAGTTTTGACCCGCATCTCTTACTTCTGCAATTGTCTAGATCACCAATCACAACGCCCTTGTTTTTACTTTCTTTTACTCGTCGTAACAATCGCCTCACTCTATTCTCTATCACCATATCCTGCATTCCTTTGAGATCGATATTCGGGGAGTTCCTCCCTATTTTATTACTTGACAACGATCGGTGCACTGCCGTCGTATCACATTTCGTGCTTGCTACTTAGCAGTGCCGAAATTGCGCATCAACTGCCCCGCCTCCATCTGCACCGGCCTCTGAAGCTGCTCCGTCGCCGCGGTCTCCTAAAATGATAAGGTCCACCGACCGTTAGTCAAAAAGACAAAGCCAATCCCCCACCCCTCCTCTGGTGACTCTTAGGCACCGAGCGGGAAGGATGAAGCGGAGGACAACAAGGGGTATAATCAAAAAGCAGATGACAGGGGCATAATCTACAGGGAAAGCTCTACATTACACAGGTGTTTATATAAATAATTGAAGCAGTAATGGGCATGGTAAGAGCAGGTAAAGAGTAAGTAAGGTGCAGTAAGTAAAGACATATATAATAGAAAAATAACCATTGATTTATAGGAATGCTCATACAAACCTATAGACAAAGGGGTTGTTTAGTAAGTCCTATCGTATAAGAAATCCCATAACTGACTTATACGATAGGGGTAGGGGTTGAAATGCAGTGTTTATGCTATGACATACAAGGTATGCAGTTTATGCTATGTGCAACTCACACACTTCGACTCTATGCGCACAGACCTTTAGTTCCCGCTTTTTGGAGCTAGCAAGACTCCCAGGATACTCCCGTAGTGGCAAACGGAAGCGGTGGGTTGGGCCTCGCCCACCTCTAGGTTGGTCTATGCACTACCTAACCTAGACCTATCGAACGCCTCAATGCAAAACCGCGGAGCATCTGCGTACACTTACTGGCTGGACCACCAGACTTGTATGGCTAACTGCAAATTCCACACTTGCCGAGCCCGAGTATCAACGTCGGTGCAACGACCGTTGACACTAAGGACCCACCACCTTATGAACATGCATTATCACAAATTATCTACAATCTCCAAACCATAAACCACCTGGTCTTAACTTGCCCGGCCAAGAACCAATTTGAGTCACAAACTCACTGGATCAATAATCCGCACCAACCACCACTGAGCCTACAGCCCGGGGTACCAGACCGACTAAACTCCCGTGACCTCGGGGTGTGGGTGAGTGTGTTATTAATTAATCTTGAGAAACATCTTACTCCTACGACTTATCGTTAATCTTGGACTTCCCGAGGGTTACCCTTTAATGGGCTCACTACGGTACTAGGAGCTATAATGGGATGACACCCCAAGGCTCCCTTTCTCAAGACACTTACTGTTATTGGTATCTACTCTTAAGAACTTCCCTCTTACCCTTTCTCTTGAGTTAGACCTAAGTGATTTATGACACACCAGGGGAAAGACGATCTTTCATCAATCCCTAACACATCCTTACCCTTAACCCACCAAGTGCACTCTCATCACATACACTTCTTTGTATGGACTTCTAACTATTTAACCAGCCCATGTGCACCATCTGCACACCATTTCCACCTAGTAGGCCACTAAAAATCTAAGTTTCATAGTTTTACTAAACGCAGACCAAACTAACTATATGAAGCTTAAAAGTAGAGGAACTCCAAATATTCATCCAACTGACTCAAGATATTTACTGGAGGTCTATCATGATGTTATAAGACTAAATCCAGAGAATCATATTTTTCCTTAATCATTTAACATTTTTTTTAATTTCTCCAAACATTTGCCAAGTATGAAAATGAACATGAAGTGTAAGGAATTCTTATGATATGACTCTCCACAAATCATGATAAATCTATGACAACTAAATAACAGGAAATACAACATATCATATTTTTACAGTAAGAAATTGTCTTTTATTTTTAATATTTATCATCTATTCAAACTTGTAGATTTATGAAGGAACCACCAAAAATATCTATACCAAAATTATGGGAAAAATACCAAACCCTTGTATTTATCAGAAAAGCCTACTAACTAAATCTCAGGATTTATGGAAATCATTTTCTCACTTAAATAAATACTTTAAGAAAACCTCAAATAAAATAAATTGTGAAGTAGCCTACTGATTTATGTCTCCAAAAATTATATAAAAATTCACAGAGCCTCCTAATGTTCAGAAATGTCTTATCACCAATTTGTATAATTTATAAAACAGTATTGGACCCTCAATTATTTTTCTTAAGCCTAAGACAAAATAGGTGTCTTGCGAATGAAGTACTGATTAAATCACTTAATAAAATACACAAAAATTATCAGAGGTCTAAAATATGATTATAAAGGCACTACCAAAGTTTCATCACCATCCAAGACTATTTGTGCATGTAACTATCTCTTATAAGAAAATTCCCTAAAGGGGTTATGACCTAATTTAGGGGAAATAAGTTCTCCTAAAATTCTCTCAAAATTGCCTAGGGCATAATTACACCCCATGAACATATCTCCTAAGTTCCATGACCATTCTATAGCTTTTGGCCACATGTCCTTCACAAGGTTCTAAATGCACACCTAGGGATAAAACTAGTGTTCTAGGGCTTAACCACCTCCACACCACCCCAAACCACTCATGGGGGTGTTTTAGGTGATCCTAAACCAGTGGCCAAGGTTTCACCTCATGGTGAGAAGATTTGACCACAATATCCCAAGATAAACACCATGCCCTAATTTTGACCTAGTTAACTCAACTTGGATTGACAAATGACCCAATCAAAACAGTCCCAATTGGGCTGAGATTTTTACCAAGGTCATAATATAACCCTAAGGAGAACCCACCAAAATTTGGAGGGCATTGGAGGTAATTTGACCCAATAATAAATTACTAAGTGATTTATGAAATTATCTCAAAAACCTTAGAAAAAGGTTCTTCTAAAAATCTCATCTTTGATTATGTTGTGTGGGTGTATGTAACTAGCCTATGTTTTAAATATCAAGGTCATAGCATATACCAATGAAAAGATATGCAAGGAAGAGTGTCTGCCCTACCCTAGGGACCAGTCCTACCATTTTGGTTCTACAGGGAGCTACAATGCTCCTGTTGGGCTGAAACAAATTTTCACTTAATCTACACACCAAGGGCTACTATATTGGTGTTGGGCACTTTTTCATCAGAGATGTTCTAGTATTTTTAATAATTAAAATGAAACACTGCTTGTTATGTGACAGAAAACACTATAAACATTTAATTATATTACTGACTCTGCGTTCGACGATATTTATACTGTGCTCGACGAAAGCTGAACACATCTGCGTTCGACGAAAACTAACTGCGCTCGACGAAGACAGAATAAGGGTCCGTTTGGTTGGGCTGTTGCTGATGAAAAGCTGCTGATCAGAAATGGAGTTTTGAAAAAGAGCTGTTTCTGAGAAATGGAGTTTTGTTAAAAAACTGTTTGGGTGAAATGGAGTTTTCAGTGCTTATTGAAATTGAGTTTTATAAATTTTGTTTGGGTTAAATGGAGTTTTTGAAAAAAAAATTGTTGTTCCATAAAACACACAATCTTGATAATACTGACTATAATAGATATAAATACCAATAATTCATCTCACCATCTAAGATCTAGAAGTGTACAACTGTTGCGCTATATTTTCACGCAACGTGATCATCTCATCTACCCCGCCTGCTGTATCAGGACAAACTACTTGATGTCCTTGTGTGCTCACCCCCTCATCACCACCTCCCTGCTCGAACTCATTGAAATCAATATCCCTCCGCGACGGGTGCCTCCGAATAAAATTATGCAGTGCCATTGTCGCCATCACAATATCGGTTTGTTTGGTGAAGCTGTAGCTCGGCATATCACGCAATATGGCCCACTTTTTCTTCCAAATCCCAAACGATCTTTCAATGACACTTCTAAGGGAT